>OX388204.1:11628614-12986114 GCA_947578815.1 Epinotia ramella | reverse complement strand
GTAAATAATTCAGTTAAACATGTTTAAGTAGTTTTTTAAGTTTTTAATTTATTTATAAATACGTTTTTCAGACATCGTATTTGATATAAAACCTCTTTGCTTTGTAACTGCCACATGAGTGACAGATACAATTTAAGAAAAACACCATTACGCCCGTTGGCGTAACACAGGCTATTACAGCTCAGTATGTCTGCGCATTATGAAGCACTTTTCGAGCAAGTGTGATGAAAAATACAAAATAGGTACATGAACTTCAACGCGTCAGCGTGGAAAGCGTTACCGCTGCCGCTGCCGCTGATTTCACAATTACTTACTCATAATTAATTCATTACGGCTATCACAATACAGCGCGCGAGCTCTCTCGATTTTACTCCCACTATACGTCTCTCTCTAAGTTTTCAAATAAGAGAGAGACGGATAGTGCGAGAAAAATCGAGAGAGCTCGCGCGCCGTTTTGTGATAGCCGTGCTGCTGGGGACCGATTTTTGACTTTCGAGCGCTCGAAAATCAAATAAAAGTACGTATTTACTTGTAGTGTCAAAATGGCAGGCACTTACTTTCTACCAATAGAATTGAATACGAGTGGTCAATACTAATCGTTTTTCAATTTTCTATCGCTATTTCAAAATAGCATTTCATAATTTTTGTCAGTTTTCGAGTAAAAGAGTCGAGCGCTCGAAAGTCAAAAATCGGCCCCTGGTCGCTTTCAGAACGCCGAACTCCGATCTTCTCGGTGACTTGGCGGGGCGGGACCAGTATACATACGGTATTTTGTACTTTCACGGGAGCTTACTGATGTCACACAGATTTCCTCTCTTGTCGGTATACTACTGTAGTAAAATCATGCGCGGAAGCGGGGCGGTGCGATTGTAGTACTGCATTCGTACCTATCTCCCGTTTCGGCGCGTCCCGCGCCAGTTAGGAAGCACAGTAAGGAATCGGTACTGTTTCGACCGAGAGTTCACACTGACAGCTGACAGCTTCCTGATATCGTATCAGGACCTATCATGGCAAGGTAGCCTAAGGCCGGGTACGCACGAAGTGGCTAGCCGCGTGCGGCTTGCCGTGCGGTTGGACAAATCATAATATATGAAACCGCAAACGCAAAACCTCTAATACGCACTAAGCGGTACCGCACGCGGCTAGCCGCTTAGTGCGTTAGGGCCCTAATTGTAAAAGGTAATATTAGTGACAGCCCTAGAACATTTTTTTTAGATCTCATTTTCTCTAAACATCCGCGTATGTAGAATGTAAAAAAAATAGACGTTATATAGGTAACCAATTATAAGAAATCTATCCCACTCATCCAGAGATTCTACTTCGACCTAGATGGAAATAAAAAAAATAAACCAAAAAGGAGAAATTCTTTTTTTGCGACGAGTCTATTCACATTTAAGAGCAATTGAAATCGGATTAATATGCGCATTCAATTGCCACATAAAACAATGCCACGTTAGACGATGAACTGGGTATAGTTTTTTTATAAGAAGTAATGATATAATTTTCCTTTCCCATTCATGAAAAAGTCACACAAACTTTAAAAATTCAATTTGAAAAAATATTGAAAATCGGCACAGGGGACGTCTCGTCTCGCTTTTGTAATGATACGTTATTAAAAATATATATATCTCAGCTATTAATATATGTATGTACATTATTAATAAATATTTTTCAGTACAGTACGACACGTACTTTGAAAATGGTTTTATGCCATCATTCAAAGTAAAGTAACGCACCTGCTACCTCCTAGACTACCCGCTATGAACGATTATTACCTACTATCTTTTTTGGTACGGTCGAGGTCATAAATACGTTTACACTTTTGCACCTTATTGCCTTGTAATAAGGTGCAAAAGTGTAAACATATTTATGACCTCGACTGTACCACCGCTGGCGCCGCGTCGTCTATTTACGAGTATATTGGTTTTATACATATAGAATTTTCAAAACCATGTTTTCTTTACATTACATATATATAGGTATCCCAGAGGTGTGTATACTATTATAGTAACGTATAAATCGTATAATTTAATAGGTCGAGCTGCCGGTAACCCTAGCTCTAAGGCTCCGCCTCGCAAAGAGCGCGTTACATGCGATAAAAAGAGGTGGCTACATTTAGGCACGTTTGGCGTACCTAAACAGGGAATTTGTTAAAAGAGAACCTTCTGTACGTAGTAGGTACTATTACTTATTCAATGGTAAAAGCTAATTATCTAACGAGCGAGCGAAGCTAACGCAGTTCGATGCTTCAGCTTGGGCCGAAAATCGTTTGTATGTCGAGATGTCTGGATGTCCGGATGTCCGGATGTCCCGCTTTTCCGATGTTCTCTTCTACTGGTCGCATTTCTCAACCAATAGCGGCGTAGATACTAAATAAAATATTAAATAATGTCATATTTTCTCGAAAAAGGATTAAACATGTACTTAGTCAAATGGAAAAAAAATCAACGCAAAAGGTTAAGTAATCACGAAGTTATGAGTGTCCAAAGTTTTAAGAAGGGATATGTTCTGTCCCTTTTTCGCAAAACGCAACTTCATTTGAAACGATGACGCTGGAAGAATGTGACGTCACAGAAGACGGCAACGTGCCGCGCCCGCGCTGCATCGTGTTCGGCGCGGCCGTCGACGCGGCGCCCCGACAGCATCCTATAATGCGACGTCACACACCGTTTGCGTTTTCTCTCTCTAACAAGCAATATTAAAACGGTTGTAGCTTCGTAATTCTTTGAGATATCTAAAATGTCACTAGGCATATTTTTTTGCCTTCTTTCTTTTGGAGTAATAATAATGTTCGAGTCTACACCCGTATTCTCGGGAAAAAATGGTGACTAGGAGGTTCCTTAATTATTCAATAGTTTTACTTGTACGAGTAGAGGCACTTTTTTGAAATTGAAAAATACTTAAATAAATTAAGAGGCAATACTTTGATTCGCGGAGCGACTTTGATAACAACTGGCATCCACTACTAAAGTGTTTGTAGAGTTTAACACATTACCTACTAGTATTTTTCACATTATACGAGTCACGTGGCTGCGGACCCACGAAGTTTTTTGTAGGGACGTAGCGTAGCTTGTGCCGCAGTGTAAGTGTCTACCTTTATTTAGCTCCTAAACCAGTCTGTCCTTGCCTCGCATTAGTTGTCATACTTAGTCAAGTACAACGTGTTTTCAAATTCGAATATTCGTTTATAAAACATACGTAATTGTATAATCACTAGGTTCCACTTTATATAATCTTAAATGGAATTGTACTGCGAAGTAAAGCGTCATTTATCTTAATTGACAAAGATTTAGCGTTATTAGCTTTGACATTAATAAAACATGATTTAACCCCATTAAATATAAAATGAATACAAGTACGAGTACATATTCTAAATTACAGATTATATTTATATTTTTCACGGTACACAAATTCAAGTTTTTATATGAATCGTAAAAAGGACAAGCTAGGCTATTCAACACGGCTAGATTTGCCATTTAAAAAGTGACCTTACCTCAATTCATTTAAATCCATTATTGCACTCGCTAATCACACAGATTCACGTTTATCTTGTTACGGTTGGGATTTCACATTTCGTTTGTCACAAGCGATTGGCGGCGAAGAATGGCCGTTATCTACTGGGAGCTCTCCACATGGATTACTGAATACAAGGGTAACCATGCTACGTGAAATTATTTTAGTTGGCCCAGTTTATCCAAGTAGCTCGTCTACAAAGCGGCTCTATCGGCCAGGCTACAAGGTTTAAAATACAATGACATGTTTAAAAAAAGCTACTAAATATAGCTACCTACAGTCAGCATCATAAACATGTTTACAGTACATATGGTGCTACTTTCCCGCACTAGTGCGGAAAAGAGCACTCTCCGTGTATATGTCGAAACTTTAAAGAGCCATATGTACAGTAAAACGTACGATACACGTGCGAATAGGTAATTCGCAACTCGTGTCGATTTAAAACACTCCCTTCGGTCGTGGTTTAATTTATCACCACTCGTTGCGAATTTCCTATTTTCGCCACTTGTATCGTAAATAACTATTACAGAACATATGGTGCTACTTTCCCGCACTAGTGCAGAAAAGAGCACTTTCCGTGCATATGTCGAAACTTTAAAGTGCCATATGTACAGTAAAACGTTGTACGATACACGTGCGAATTTCCTATTTTCGGCACTTGTATCGTAAATAACTATTGTATTCTAGGCGGTACTAGGACCTCATAAAAGGAAAATTGATGCTTACAGATAAGGTCGAAAAGTGTATACATATTTTCAGTGCTGACTGTAGCTTCTTCGATTCTCAGTTGTTTTCTTGATGACCCGTGTCCGGTCACAGCGACTATTGTGACCTTGTCTATGTTATACCAACCTACTGCCTAGACCTTTATCATAAAACACAAACTAGGAGCGTGTCCTGCTAGATTGAACGATCTTTATCGTTGAGAAACTCACTGAAGGCTCTCAGGTTTTTATTAACCTGTTTATTAAGCCTGAGTCTCCAAGGGTAAATGCCGCTGTAAGCCTAAGGCTTAGGGAAAATCTCTTAAAAAGAGATAAGGCTTCGTTAGCTCAGCTATCAGATAGATAAAAGCAATCAGCCAAGTCTGGAGAAACGTTGCAGGTTCGAATCCTTTCATCCCTCATGTTTTATACCTGTATAAAATTAATGATTTCATTGACGCCGATCCTGCTAAGGCTGGGGCCACACTAACGAGAAATGCCACTAATTATCGCGATAATCGTAGTGTGGCCGTACCTTTAACGTCCATTATCGCGATAATTAATGGCATATCTCGTTAGTGTTGCCCCAGCATTAGAAGAGGTGAATTAAAGAAAGTTGGCCTGAAGCGGTCGAGTGCGTGTGACCAAAAATCTATAATATAATATATATCAAAATATCTATCGGTATGTCGACAGCCAATAAAGATGTTGAATTGACAATTGAAAAAGAGATAACTTTGTCACCTGAAAATGTCCTGTTCATTTATTTACGCGCGTGTACACTAGTTTAATAATTTTTATTGTAGACTTAAAAAAAAAAAATCGTCGTATTTTCCATACAGTTTAGTTAGCCGTCGTATTTGTAGAGCAGGACGGTTATCACAGGACGGCACGCGTGCTGTGTTTCTAATTAGAGCGAAACGGATAGTCTATCTCGCCGCGATACAGATAAGTCTTGCACCGCGGTGCTATAATCGCACTTCTAAGACTCTTTATCCAAATCAAATCAAAATCAATAGTACATTCTTGTAAAGGCTAGAAAGCAGGCTATAGATTGACGAGTGTGTTCGAAGTCCGAGCCGCAGGTGAGGACCTCGAAGGAGACGAGTCCATCTATTGCACTTTTGGCCGAGACATTACATAGTGCTTTCACGCCTACTGCGAGGAAATTGCAAATAATTATAGTTATAGGTCAAAATGAAGTACCTAATTAAATATCACAATATGAAACAACCGCCAGCAGCAGCAGCAGCGCGCCGGGCCGACCGCGCGCTGCCCCCGCGCGCGAGCCGTCGCGGGAGCGGGCGGGGGCGGGGGCGGGGGGAGGGGGAGGGGTAAGAAAGCATGATATTAAGGTGTGCAAATTGTTATAATGTCATAATTTTATAATTGTTAATAAATTCAGTCAAACAAAATAAGCAAATAACATCACAAAAAATAAAGAATTACCTACTGAAGTCAAAAATTCGTTTACGCTATAAAAACATTTCTCCTGCAGCCATTTTATCAATTTACTTTTGAATAATACTTTATTTTCTAATTCTTTATAATCAGGCAAGTTGTTATATAGAAATATGCACATGGTGTAACAATTATTTTTATAAATGGCTGTTTGGCATGGAGGCTGGAATAATAGGTTACGGTATTGAGCCCTTGTATGTCTTGCAGTAGTGTCACAACAAATCGTAAAATAACTAGGGTGGTCCTTAACAAAGAGGCATGCAACTCTTATGTACATACAGGGCGGGCAGAGGCAACCGCATTTGAGTAGGAATGCAAGTGAGTGTCCGCAACCAGAGAGTTCGTGTCATTCCCTGTCTGTGGCTCAGAATCAGCAAGTACAACAGAGAGGACTCAGTTCTCAACCGGTTCAGCTGACACCATTATTTTCAATTTATACCTACTTCGATGAATAATTCATGATCAAAAAATCTTGCAATGTATCCATTAAAAAATATGTTCACATACTACCCGTGATAAAATTAACGTAATTAATTAATTTTTCACGCCACTGCTCGGAAATGTGGCAAAAGATGGTTAGAATTCAGGCTTCAAAGCTGGGGTTAGTTGGACGTCGCACGAAATCTATGAGTTCAAACTGTCCAACAATGTTTTTGTAGTCCAGTTTAAACAGCGATTCGAACAATCACAGCTCACCTCACCTGCGGCTCGGACCTCGAACACACTCGTCCATCTATTGCCTACTTTCTAGCCTTTACAACAATGTACTATAAATTAAGAATTTGAATCAAGTGCTTGAATTATACTAAGTATTAAAATAAATAAAATTTCGTCAATGTTGAGCTGGCTACCTGCACAAAGCCCGCGGACGTCATCCCGCCGCGTTATGAAGTTTTTGTATTGCTTAGCAACCGCTACAAACAAATACATCAAGAAGCAAAAATGCGTTGTAAGTATTGAAAAATTAATTAATTTAGATAGATCGATAAATCATTTATTTGTTTACTACATACAGAAAAGTTACAAAAAGAAAAAGAAATACAAGAAAAAAACACAAAATAAAAGAACATTAAAAATAGTCAGTTTTTATGTAGGCACACGGCATTGCAGCAAGACAAGAAGGCTCCAGCTCAGTGCGTAGCTTTGCTCGCAATAGGGAATATGCATGTGATTTAGAAATGGACAAAAAAAATCACGTGTAATCTATTTTGCTTAATAAATATACACACATGATTATTTTTTCAAATTATCATGTTTCTATTGATAAAATAAATTGTTTAAAAGTACTATTTTTCAAATTCCCTCGCAAATTTCCAAAACGCAACGCTATTGGCGGAGCGAAACGTGACGTCACCGTGCAGGTCGTTAGTATGATTATTGAAAGTTATTCGCATTGTTTGGCCGCTGTTTATGATAAATAATCAGTGTTTTTTGGTAATTATTAAGTGAAAAAAGACTCGCCACAATGACTGAAGGCGGTTTTGTCAAGGCACAGTCGGATAATCTGCCTAAAATTGATGTGTTCATGATGACTAAATTTAATACATACTTCGCAAATATTTGTGACTTTACGTCCGCTGAACTAAGAGGAGTAAAAGCTGCAAGGTAAATAAGTTACAGATATTCAATAAATTTTCATATTCCTTGTTTTTATACTCGTGAGATTGGTCAATTAAATAATTATAACCTATTTTGGCGATTCAAATAGCTAGACTTTTAAACTACTTCAAATAGGTGTCTTTGTTAAATAAGTGGAATAAAAACTAGTAGATATTTATCCATACTATATACTATTTTACTATACTATAACTTTATATATAATATATACTAACTTCTGCCCGCGACTCCGTCCGCGTGGAACTCATTTATATCGTAGCTCCATACAAACTTTCACCCCCACTTCATCCCTTTGGGGGATATGGGGGGAGCTACGATATAAACGAGTTCCACGCGGACGGAGTCGCGGGCAGAAGCTAGTTATATTATATATTTTATATATACTTACTTAATAATAAATTATAAATGCGAAAGTGTGTCTGTCTGTCTGTTTGTTACCTCTTCACGCTTAAACTGCTGAACCGATTTGGATGAAATTTGGTATAGAGATAGTATAAACGAGTTCCACGCGGACGGAGTCGCGGGCAGAAGCTAGTATTATATAATCAAAGATATGTAGGTACCTATTAGGAATGTTAAATGTTGAGAACATCTTTATGAACTTTAACAAACTAGGTTGTTTTCGTCAAGGCTTATAAATAAAACAAATTTGTGTAGGTCACTCAGTAAAAAGGATTAAATTCTTTTAACTTTCTTCGATCAACAGTGCAAACAAAGAAACTTAGCTAAAACGTTTCTTGATCAAAATCAACACTCGTAGTCAGCTGTTGATCAACAAAAATCATAATATTTGTAACATTAATAACTAAAAAAATTGGGAATCAGAATAGTTTTATAAATAAGTATATAATACAATTTTGAGGTTAGGTTATTGTTTACCTATATTGTTCGCGAGTCGTAATAAAAAAGATTTTAGGTACATACATATTTAATACTCACGTCGAAATGATCTTCACAACAATATAAACTACTCAAGCACGATACATTATCTCTCCTCATCGCCTTACACCACTTTATCCTTATATTTGCACCTTTGGGCATATGAAAATATTTGCAGTTTTAATGTGATTTTCACACATAGGGACAATACAATATTTATAATAAGCTTTTGTGTGCTCTTCCATTACAATAAGTTGATCTTATAAGCTTTAATCACTCACATTTATTAAAAGTGTGAATCAAACACTTTGTTGTTAATTTGTTTAAGAACCGCCGTGCACTAAGCTGCACGGTGACGTCACAAATGAGCGCGCCAAAATGGTGGCGTTTTGATCGTCCGAAAATGATAGTAATTTTTTTTTTTTTTTTTAGCTTATTTAATAATATTGTGAAAGTGTTATATTTTTTTCCGGTTATATAATTACTTATAGAATAGATAAAAAAAATAAAAAAATGACATGAATATTCCCTATTGAATAAGACACTGGTAATAATTAAATACCCTTATCACGAAACAAATTATTAAATTAAATATTTTTGTTGTTGCATTGTTGTTTTTGTTTTGTTGTATTGTTGTTTGTTTGATACACCTAAACATACTTACTGTTCCTTGTCTGTATATATTGGAGCTAGCTTTATTTGTAAAATCGAATCCAGACCAATTTATTTTTCTAGTAATAGGTTACGTAATCAACTGTTTGCAGCCTCGTCACACACGGCGCACATTTCAAAAAGTGTTCTACGAATGGCCCCAAGAGTCTTCAACAAAATACCATAGGCCATTCAAGACTTAGAAAGTGTTAGAGAATTTAAGAAAGCACTGCATAATTATTTACTAAAAAAAGCATATTACTCTGTAAAGGAATATTTAAATAATGTAAGTAATGCCTATAAAGTTAGTTATTAAGTAATTTTTAAGAAACATTTTGTACGCCGCAAGGTAGAACATAGCAGAACTACAAGAATGCCTGTGTATTGAACACCTATCATATCACCTATGGTTCACAAATAAAGTATTTTGTCTTTGTCTTTGAATCATGTCGGGGGCTATAGACGAAGATGGTTTATTTTTCCATTATATTCTTTCTTCGTTTACTGGTAATTATTGAATAGTATATTAATGTTGATTGTTTTAGATTAACATGAGTTTAAATTATGTGTTAAATATGTGTGTTATACTTATAATTAAAAGTGTGCAAATGTAGGTATGCATGCTTCATACATAATAAAATTAACACTACTTACTTAATGAGAGTACATAATGTACATAACTCGCACACTGTTACCTATTAAATTTTTCAGAGTAGTACCCAATAACTAAAATACTTAAATGCGAGCAAAACCCCGGGAAACACTAGTTATTGTTAACATTTGAGCAGGCAACCCTAGCGCGGTGTCAAATGAGAAATGACGTCACGCCGGCCTTCTCTTAAAGATAAAGCGAGACACACATAGTCACTACGTGTCTGCGCCATTGACATGTGACATTTTATAAGGCAGTGATAGCAATAAATTTACGGAAAATGTAATGATAAACCGTGTAAATAAAACAAAAAACAATACACATCGTTGCAATACGATGTACTGAAAAAAAAAAACGTTATAGGTGACGCGACCCTAAGCATAAAGCATCCGTCCCGCTCACACGTACTTGCCAATGTAAGACAAACGCTCTACGTAGGAGTGACGAGTAAGCATCGTCTGTGCCCAACTGTGTAACCATTAACCAATGAGCCATCTTGGAATCGAATTTAAACTTTCGTGAGACATGTTGAAATAATACTAACAATTACACGGTTCAACTCACGTATTCTATGTCACTACGGGCGACATGTTTCGAACTCTTCGGGAGTTCTTCTTCAGGATGAGTGTTTTCGCGGCGGTGTCGCTTGTATCACTGCCCGAGCTCGCTCCGCACGCCGAGAAGAAGAACATCACCATCATTCATCATTCATCATTCTCATCCTGAAGAAGAACTCCCGAAGAGTTCGAAACATGTCGCCCGTAGTGACATAGAATACGTGAGTTGAACCGTGTAATTGTTAGTATTATTTGAGCCATCTTGGACACTAACATCGTATGTGTTGTCACCCTACATAAACAGGTATAATTAATGACAGCCACTTATAAGTCTAGACGCCGTTTGCAAATACGCAGCCATGCAGTTCTTAATCGTTTTATTTTCAACGGTCTTTTTCTTCAATAACACAGCGAGTATGCCAATAACAAGTTCCCACCCCACTTCTTTTTTTTAAAGTAGGTTTACGGCATGACTCGTGGTGCCAGTGTCAATTGGCAACAAAAAAAATAAAAACATTAAATTCGATCTCACTATATTAAATGTTTCATGTAATTAAAATTATTAAAGATTAAAATCCAAACGTTCGTTTTGATTTTTATTTCGAAAATATTTTTATTTCTTTATTTAAAACTACTTGAGACATTTTTAAACACGCCACTTCGATCGCTTACAAAAGTCAGCGTTTCGTCTATGATTGACAATTAAATGAAGGAAAACTTGGGAAAACTTTTAGAACACTACAAACGGGTGCAATGTGTCACACCAACTCGTAATAGTTGGAAAGAGACAACCATACATTACTAACCAGTCTAACTATAGAAAGTTGTTGTGACAAATTGCTAGGCATTTAAACGTACGAGCATTTGGCTATATATCTTAATGTCATTATATCATCATCATATAAGCCGAAAGACGTCCGCTGCTGGACATAGGCCTCCCCAAAGAGTGCCAAAGTGACCGGTCCTGCGCCACCCGCATCCAGCGGACTCCCGCAACCTTTACCAGGTCATCAGTCAACCTTGTGGGGGGCCTACCCACGCCGCGCCTTCCGGTACGTAGTCGCACTCGAGAACCTTTCCGCCCCAACGGCCATCGGTTCTACGTGCTATGTGCCCCGCCCACTGTCACTTTAGTCTAAACTTATATTTCGGAGGGCCATATCGGTTACCTTGGTTTTGCTGCGGATAGCCTCATTTC
Source organism: Epinotia ramella (assembly GCA_947578815.1). Classification (NCBI taxonomy): domain Eukaryota; kingdom Metazoa; phylum Arthropoda; class Insecta; order Lepidoptera; family Tortricidae; genus Epinotia; species Epinotia ramella. The sequence goes on along the minus strand of OX388204.1, from coordinate 12,974,882 downwards.
TGATGCGATCACGCAGAGAAACGCCCAACATGGCCCTCTTATTTTGGTTTTATTTTCAAGTACAAAGCTGAAACTTGTATTTATAAATCAAGATTAAATTGTAGAATTTCAATGCAACTTAATTTTGTTTATAATATTTTTATTTGAATTAGATATTAAGAAAAAAAAGGTTCTGCTTCTTAAAAAAAACATAAGAAAAAATCGTTTCAAAGAAAGAACAACACAAGTGCGCACTTGTGTTGTTTGTGTTAACTTTGCACTATAATATCTCAGAAAAATCAACACAACTACTCACATAATGCTTCTATTACTATGTGATCTAGGACCTTGAAAAAGCACAAAAGGGTAGGTACTTGTGGTTTATTTAATTGCTCAAAGTTTTAATATTGATAAAAGTACGAACTATCAAGATGTAGCATATGTTTCATTTTAAGTATTTTTAACTTAGTAATTTGAAAATATGGTTTTTCTTCTTATCATAAAACATATAGGCACACATCCAAGACAAAGATTTAAAAAAGGTTGTTACTTAGTGCTTTTTTGTCTATGAACACGAAGTTATGACTTTTCTACTTCGAACAAGAAGTAAACTTAACAAAATAACATGAACTTATGCTTGTCTAAATCCTGGTTTTTTAGAGATATCCAAACCCGTATGAGATTTTTTCCCCGAGTTCGAGACTCTTAAAAACTCAATTTGACAAAAATTGTCACTTATGGTTTTTCTCTTTGAGGGGGCAGCATAGTAAGCGACCACGTTTCCGTACCATATGTCATCACTGGTCAAAGACTCTCGTCTTGAGACACTGCGGAATATTGGACGAAAAGATGTGACGTAGCTTCCAGATCGCTGCCCAGCCGAGTCGGATTCGACGATTGACCTCTTTCTCGAAGTTGGACCTACCTAACTGGATAGTCTGTCCTAGGTAAACATAATCGTCTACAACTTCAAGCGTAAAGTGTCCGATTGTAATGGGAGTTGGTACTAAATGGGCATTTGACATGATCTTCGTCTTATCCATGTTTATTCTGAGACCAACTCGCTCGGAAGCTTGACTGAGGTCATCGAGCATCGTACTGAAGTCGTCCATGGTCTCAGCTAAGACAACTATATCGTCAGCAAAGCGAAGGTGAGTGATGCTCGCCGTTGATGTTGATGCCTAGCCTTGCTCCAGTGCAGAGTCTTGAAAACGTCCTCCAGTGCATCGATGAACAGTTTTGGAGAAACAACATATCCTTGCCTGACTCCCCGCTGCAGCGGAATAGGTTTCGAGTTCCTGGAGTCAGACTGACATAGTGGCGTTCTCGTACAAACACTTCAGCACTTCGATATAGCGATAGTCAACTTGGCATCGCTGCTGGAGAGACTGCATAGTACAGCCCAGGTTTCAATCGAATCGAAGGCTTTCTCGTAGTCCACGAACGCTAAGTAGAGGGGCAGGTTATACTCCTCGGTCTTCTGTATAACCTGACGGAGCGTGTGGATGTGGTCTACGGTACTAATGCTTCTTCGGAAACCGGCTTGTTCGGGAGGCTGGAAGTCATCTAGCCTGCGTACGAGACGATTTGTAATGACCCTCGAAAACAGCTTATAGACATGGCTCAGAAGTGAAATGGGTCTGTACTTCTTCAGCAGGGCGTTGTCACCCTTTTTGAAGAACAGCACCACCACCCCTCCGTTTATGCCTTTGGAGTTCTCCTTTCTAGTAAGACGGATTCGAACAACTTCTGAAGCCGTAAGGACCGGTTTTTCACCCGCCTTCAAGAGTTCGGCTGTTATTCCGTCGTCACCTTGTTGTTTTTGAGCTGTTTAAGAGCCATTATAATCTCGTACAGGCTAGTGTCCCGGGATGTCGTTGGTATAGTGTCGGGTTAGTCTAGCTCTAGGGTCTTCCGCCCGACCAACTTCGGGTCTGCGTGTTGACGTGTATAGCTGTCCGTAAAAGCGCTCTATCTCACCCAGAATCTCGGGTTTAGAAAAACGATTCTTCTTCTACCATCTTCAGTTTTTAGCTTCACGAGCTGGCTCTGCCTAATAGACAGATCTCTCGAGAACACTTTAGAGCCCTTATAACGCTGGATGGCCTCTTCAATACGATTTGTATTGAATTGGCGCAGATCGCGGGTAAGGGACTTGGAGATCTGTTTATTGAGCTGCCGGTATAAGATCGCATCGGCTTTCACTCCTTTCCTTCATGAGCTTCTAAGTGGAGCTAGAGAGCCTTTTCGTTTTGTTGGTCCCTTGGGCCTTGAAGAACTTAGACCCAGTGGAACGGACAGCTTCCACAAACCCGTCATTCAATTCGAACACATCGCCGCCTGTGTCTTAGTCAAAACATATACAGGTAAAAAAGTATACAGTAATGGAATTTAATCCATTTTCATGGCCTTTTAAACCGCACAGTAAAGCCTGTCACAGAGAGGAGCGGCCTGGCCGCGGCGGTCAATAGTAAACTTGTCATTAGCTGTCAAATTTACTTTTCGACCGCCACCGTAGGCCGCGCCAGTGTGCTGCAGGCATATAGACTTTTAACTTTTTAAATTTGCGTTGCTATAGTAAGACGAACAGTTCCGAGCATATTGGAGAAAATGATTGAAATACCTAGTTGATCACAGTTTAATTCAATAATATTTGCAAATTTGATGGAATTTGAGATCTCCTGAAGAAAGTCATTCGCTCTCATTATCTCACACGTTAGAAAATAAGAACCTGAAGTTTCCTGTTTGTTTTTGAGGTAGGTATAGCCTGACAAGTTTCTTTTTGACCCTAGCCACGTTGCAGATTTTTAATGGAACTAATTTATTTTACTGGCAAGGAGTACTCTTTGACAACAGACGGTGGAAGTCATCGAATGACACCGATGTAAACAAACAGCAAGGAAGCCGAAATAGTTCGCGATTGTAAAATAAATTACTAGCTAAGTAACTTCACGTACAGGTTTTGCTACAGTGAGGACATTTCCGAGCATATTGGGGAAAATCATAATTGGCTCGGACGTTTCTGCTTAATAAACATTTACTGTTAAAATGGGGTAGCGCATTGTTACTAACGATTCACGATGTAACTTGAGACGTTGGTGCCGTTTCAGAAGTTGTAATAACTTCGCGGTAGATATCGCTACGAGCCTCCCTAAGGTGTAATTACAATAGTGGAAGGGATTAAAAGATTCGTCGCCATTAGCGGAACCACGGTAGCTCCATTGGCAAGAGCGATGGACGGATTCCAGAGGTTATGCGTTCAAATCCCGCTCGTGGCGAATATTTTAAAATTTTCCACGATGATCGAAATTTGGAATTTCGTTAGTGGACGTTTCTGCTTAATAAACATTATTTACATTCATCGGGATTTTAAATCAACTGGGGAATTACATAGTAACGGTAAAAACAATTTGACAAATGAACATTATAAAATTACATTATTTTTAATGAACTAAAAAATGGGAAATGAAAAAAGTCGATTCGTTTTCGGAATTTTGATATTCAGGTTTACATTTTTCGAGGCTGTGATAGGTAACTATTTCACACACATTTCTGATAATGAGTATTGTACATGCTTAACGATTCATTTAAAACTACATGTGAACATTCATTTACTATAAAAGGTTACGTGGGTGGTGAACTTTTTAAAATGTTTAGTTTATTATTTTCACACACCAAAGTACAAGAGCTGGCGCATAATGTCTATGAAATTAATGGCAGTTTCATATATTTTCTGCGCCAGCTCTCGCAAATCGACCTGTACATCAATTTTATTCTTATGCACTACAATTGTGTTTGTACATTGAGGACAATCATTAATAGACTATATTAATAACTATTTATATAAAAACTAGGTAGTACAGAAGTATTGACACCTATTTTTGTCGTTGTTTTATAGTTCATAATGCAATTAGGTTATTGTTATTCACAAAAGTTGGACAACTTACATTTATTGAGTCAATTCAAAATTACCTACACGAAAACATTTATTTGGTTACGATTGTTTCTATATTATTAAGTAATTATTATAGAGTTTCATGAATATTATGATACTCTGAAAAATACGAATACTTTAGTGTTAAATACGGTGTACCTACTTACACTAAATTTATTTGTGTCCTCCAGTGACCAACACAAAAAAGTTCAAAGCAACATTTTAATGAATCAACAATACACTAGACATAATGGATGTTGTTTAGGTTTTGACCAGTTTTAGTTCGCGATTATTTCACACACATATTTCTCACAATGAGTAGGGTACGGTCGAGGTCATAAATACGTTTACACTTTTGCACCTTATTGCCTTGTAATAAGGTGCAAAAGTGTAAACATATTTATGACCTCGACTGTACATAAAGTGAACGAAAAAACATAGAAGCTTAATTAGCGGCGCAAAATGGCCCAGAAAAGGTGTCCCTGTAGGGTCAAAAAGATGCCCGGCAGCCGGTTAGTTAGGACATGGCAGCGTTAGTGAAAGGTTGCATAAAAACCAGAACAGTATGCCTAGCTAAGCCCAGGGCATCATAGGGGATGATAAGCGAACTAGCTGCCACACATAATGTTTAGTATTCCTCAAGAGGATTCGGAGCGTAAGTATGCAGTGAAATGTTGTGTAAGTCGTTCGGATAAGAACAGTAATAATTTACTTTAAAAAAAAAGTTTTAACCGACTTCAATTTAGTACTTCGCCAAGCCACGAGAACATTTCCACATTTATTTTCCAATTTACCACATGAACTGATTTCCGAGAACAAATGCGTTGATTATTAGCGAAAAAAACCCAATCGCTGTATGTGGCCCGATAATATTTGAGGACTGCCGTCGATTCCACAAGGATCACCTTTGGTACTTCATTAGCTATTTCAACGGAATCTTATCAGAATCTGTGACGTGCTTTTGTACTTTAAGTACATAATTGAGGAATTCCATAAGTCATCTGTGATCTTCATCATCAGTTCCACTCCACCAAATTTATGATTTCCGGGTGTAAATACACGAGATATAATAGAAAATACCAAAATCACTACACGCGTGCTTAATATAATTGAGGAGTACTCTCAATTCCTCATGGATCCCATCATCCAACTAAATTTAAAAAAAATGGGACCCACCTGGATGCATATACTTACAAACAAAAAAAAAAAATTCGAATCGGCTCATCCATGACGGAGTTCTGAGGTAACAAACATTGAAAAAAAAAAAAAAAAACAACCGAATTGAGAACTTCCTCCTTTTTTTTGAATTCGGTTAAAAAGAAGGAATCACTTTTCACGAGTAACTAAAGCAATAAATATTATTATGTTGATTTTGTCGTTAGGATCTTTAAGTTAGGATCACATTTTGTATAGGGATGGTCTCATGCCAACAGACATCATTACTTTTTTCAATAAGTTAAACAAGGAATTAATGATTTTGGGTTTATTGATGACCTAGGTGACCGAGCTCTGCTCTCTGCCTATATTCTAATCCCAATTCTAATTTAGTAAATTTTATCGAAATTTCTAGAGTCGTTTTCGAAAAACGTGATAACACAAATATAATAAACTAGCTTTTGCCCGCGACTCCGTTCGCGTGGAACTCCTTTATATCGTTCTCTATACAAACTTCCGCCCCCCATTTCACCCTTTTAAGGGATGATTTCCGGCATAAAAACTATCCTATGCCGTTCCCCGGAACTCGAACTACGTCTATACCAAATTTTGTCGAAATCGGTTCAGTGGTATAAGCGTGAAATAGTAGCAGACATACAGAGTTACTTCCGCATATATAATACTTATTACTTATTAAGTATTATTATGAGATCGCGATCATTTTAGGAATCGGAAAGCTGACAATTAAGTAGCACTTTAACGAAAGTATAGGGTAAAAAAACATAAGTAAAAATCCTCTTATGTGTAGAAGGTAGTAACCAGCTTGAATAAATATTACCCTCTCGTAGGTTTGATGGACATTTATGAATAAGGGGGTACATATTTAAAATGTTGATTCCATCTTTAAAAAATCCTATACTTAAGGGATGAAAACGGCATTACGGATTCAAAATATCTCTAGACCAAATTTTATTTGATGTTTATAGGGAATGATGATTTCCTGGATAAAGACTGCCTTATCATCTTCCATGGGCCACAAACTATCTCTACTATACCAAATTTCATGAAAGTAAATCGGAAAAAACAGACCATAAAAAAATATTTAACCCCCTCCACCCATCACTCACCAGTAAGGGGATGATATTCGGGATAAAAATTATCGTATGCCCCTCCTCGGAACTACATATAAATATCCCTATAACAAATTTCATCTAAATAGGCTCAGCGGTTTTAATAGCTCCTTGCAAATTTTAACCCTCCATTTCAACCCATTAGGGGATTAATATCGGAAAAAACTATCCTTTATCCTTTCCCGGGATTCAAAGTATCTTTGCACCAAATTTCATCAAAATAAAATCTTAATGCCAATTGGCACTAACCCCTTAGGGGATGAATTTCGGGAAAAAACTATCCTATGTCCTTTCCCAGGATTCAAACTATCTTTGCACCAAATTTCACTTAAATCGGTTCAGCGGTTTAAGTAGCTCCATACAAATTTTAACCCCCCATTTCACCCCTTAGGGGATGAATTTCGGAAAAAAAAAATCCTATGTCCTTTCCGAGAATTTAAACTATCTCTGCACCAAATTTCATCTCAATCGGTTCAGCGGTTTAAGTATCTCCATGCAAATTTTTAACCCCCTATTTTACCCCCCTAGGGGACGAATTTCGGGAAAAAACTATCCTAAGTCCTTTCCCAGAATTCAAACTATCTTTGCACCCGTCTCAATCGATTCAGCGGTTTAAGTATCTCCATACAAATTGTTACCCCCCATTTTGCCCCCTTAGGGGATGATTTTCGGAAAAAAACTATCCTACGTCGTTTTCTAGAATTCAAACTATCTTTCCACCCATCTCAATCGATTCAACGGTTTAAGTATCTCCATACACATTTTATCCCCCATTTCACCCCCTTAGGGGATTAATTTCTGGGAAAAAACTATCCTATGTCCTTTTCCAGGATTTAAACTATCTTTGCACCAAATTTTATCTAAATCGGTTCAGCGGTTTAAGTATCTCCATACAAATTTTAACCCCCATTTCACCCCCTTAGAATCCCAGAATTCAATCTACCTTTGCACCCATCTCAATCCATTCAGCGGTTTAAGTATCTCCATACACATTTTAACCCCCCATTTCACCCCTGAGGGGATGAATTTCGGGGAAAAAACTATCGTATGTCCTTTTCCAGGATTCAAACTATCTTTGCACCCATCTCAATCGATTCAGCGGTTTAAGTATCTCCATACAAATTTTAACCCCCCATTTCACCCACTTAGGGGATGAATTTCGGAAAAAAAATCTGTCCTATGTCCTTTCCGAGAATTCAAACTATCTCTGCACCAAATTTCATCACAATCGGTTGAGCGGTTTAAGTATCTCCATGCAAAATTTTAACCCCCTATTTTACCCCCTTAGGGGACGAATTTCAGGAAAATCCTATGTCCTTTTCCAGAATTCAAACTATCTTTGCACCCATCTCAATCGATGCAGCGGTTTCAGTATCTCCACACAAATTTTAACCCCCCATTTCACCCCCTTACGGGATGAATTTCGGAGAAAAAGCTATCCTATGTCCTTTTCCAGGATTCAAACTATCTTTGCACCAAATTTCATCTAAATCGGTTCAGCGGTTTAAGTGTCTCCATACAAATTTTAACCCCCCATTTTGTTCCCTTAGGGGATGATTTTCGGGATAAAAACTATCCTATGTCCTTCCCCAAGACTCAAACTATCTCTATACCAAATTTCATCCAAATCGGTTCAGCGGTTTAAGCGTGAAGAGGTAACAGACAGACAGACAGACAGACAGACAGACAGACACACTTTCGCATTTATAATATTAGTATGGATATGGATTAGTATGGATATTTATACGAAGTAACTAGGCGACCTAGCTGTCACCATTCTCCTAGCGTTATTCCCGGTTGTGCCCTAAAGGAACCCAGGGTCCGCTTTGACACCTAGTTTTACGAAAGTGACTGCCATCTGACCTTTCAACCCAGAGGGAAAACTAGACCTTATTGGGAGCTTTGCTCGGGTGAAAATAGAGATACTACGAAGAAAACGATTTTTCGCCTCCGTAAATTACCTATATTCTTAATCTCATCGAAATCTTTAGAACCGTTTTCGAGAACGTGAATACATATATATAAACCGGCCAAGTGCGTGTCGGGCCACGCCCAGTGAAGGGTTCCGTAGTTGCCTGTCTGTCTTTGTTACATCGACGTGCGGTGCGGTTGCGTCGGCCGAATTTGTACGAAAATTGGTCATTCCAAGTACACATTAAGTTGGTCGACTATTACTCGGTAACTACTTATGCCTACTTGTCCGTGATAGTTTTCCTTTTAAATCTATTATATGTACTACTACCACGATTTTTTTCATATCCCCAGTAGTAGCCATTTAGCCGGCAGGGGGGGGGGACACATGACTCGAACAAAAATTAGGGCTTTGAATTGAAGCTCAATATCTCGCAAACAAATCACTGATTTGAATGAATTTTTAAAAACCCGTAGTCGTTTTTAACGAGCTATCCAACGATACCCCACACTATGGGTTTAACGAGAAAAAAAAATGCATCCCCGCTTTACTGAGTTTACTGAGCTAAGCCGAAGACGGACAGACAGACAGACGGACGGACATGGCGAAACTATAAGGGTTCCTTGTTGACTACGGAACCCTAAACTAATTATAAAACTCGCGAGTCCGTTTCCTTTTGATAACAAAATTTGTTATTTTTTTTTAAGACAAAAATCAACAAAAAAAACCATATGATATCGTACCTGCTCACAAAATTTCACAAAAATCGGTTAAGAAATGCGTCCTGTAGAGAAGGCCGGACGTACGAAAGCATTTTTGGCCAGAAAAAAATAATAATTCCGTTCTTTTCTTTAAAAAATTACTGGGTACTCGATCGTCATGACAACTAAATTGCTTTTTGTTGCATGTTACCATTCAACAGTCATCCGTTTCGTTGTCACTGTCATATTGCTGTCGTCCGACGTACGTGATCCACGACGGCTAATCACAGCAATGCATTCGCAGATTGGCCAAATGCATTCAGTCATGTTTGGAAAAAAATATGTTTGAAAATAGGCTGATAGTACGGACAATGCACGTTCCGGGTTTTAGCCACGAAGTTGAGTAGAAGTTTGTAAGGAGCTCGCTTTCTATGCTTTTATCATTCGCTGGGTACATTCTAAACGATTAATTTAACCTTTTCAACGCTCTCATATTTGAATGAAGTGATCATTCACACGCCAAGAACTGTTGCGTTTTCAAAAATGACGAATCTCGTAGTGCTGTGCAAAATATTTATCGATAAAATTTACTAGCCTCGGTAATCGTAGTACGAGAGTGAGTGGTCATTGTGGCAATCTTATTGACATTGACCTAAGGCCTTTAAATGGTGACTTGGGCGTGTTGCTGTTAGTACAATTTATTTTACTAACAGCAACACGCCCTAGTTACGGCATTAACGAATTATTACATTTATTGATCAGTAAGTAATTTCGTTTGGATCTACTTAGGTACACTGCCCTTGCTGACGTTTGAAACAAATGGTATACAAAGTATGTCAAATGAGTAGGTATACGACTATAGCAAATAATATTCTCAAATAAAATAGACGTGATAAAATTTTCAATAAATAAAACAACATATACTTACCTACTTATACAGTTTATTTCATTACAATGAAAAATAACCTACTTATACAGTTTATTTCATTACAATGAAAAATACCGTTAAATATGTTTTTCAAGGATATCCATCACGGCAACCCAAAATATTTCTACATTTTCCGGTGGGATTAACAGGAGCATTTTTCTTATATTAGATTGCCGATTATTACACACACAAGATCGTGCGTTTTCATTTTGAGCCAAATGCTCCGTTTGATATTTTCAGAAAACACCAAGTACTTCTTCCCAACATATATACGTCAAGTTTCTCAGAATGTATTTGTTTAAACATAAATCGAATTCCATTTTACGAATTTTGTTTCTTATTTACACCACTACGCCATCACTAGTACAGACTATTTACCGTCAATGACGTCATAGGCTAGCCTCTAAAGTGGTTGTTGGCGTATAAGGAACTATGATTTCCCGCGATCATAGAGAAGTGACTGTTACGCTATACAGATATATTTTTATATCGACAGATCAAAGTCAGTAAATTGTAATTATTAGGCTAAAATTTTGTTTCAGTAGATTTATATGCTAAGACGATGATTTAATTAATGTTATAACATAGATAGGGTTTTTTTACAATTATTGGAAAAGACACCATCGTAACAATACTTTCACAAAAATCAAATATAAATAATACAGATCCGGCGACAGCACTAGCGACCACTTTATGGGCTGTTGGCGTATGGGACACTGACATTATTGCGTCAAATCATATCCAAAGAATAATCCCGAAATTTTCACATTTTGAGCTGTCCAAACATTCGTCAATTCTTATAAGGAACAAAACATGAATTAATGTAAAGTTTAAGCCAGTAAAAATAAAGCAAAGCAGGTCATAATAGATTTTATTCATGATCAAAGTACAAATTTATTCCGACCTTTTTATGGGTTGTTGGCGTGGTGGGCACGCCAGCACTCGACCACTTTAGTGGCTCTTGGCGTTGAAAAGGTTAAACTACTTGTAAACATTCATTGGATTATATAATTATCAAGGATAGGACAAACGCCCGTCATTTTGAAAACTTAACCCTGTTCTGTACAGTAGAGACTTCCTTATATTAATAAAAAAAATTAGGTACTAAATAAGAATAAGAATAGTTTATTCGTGACAATACAAAACAAAGGACAAAAGTAATGTTTTATAAATTTATTTTAAGTACCATAATTTATATGTTTCCAGTGACAAATTATTCAAATGACGATGATTAAGGCGATAAATCACTTTCGCCAATGGAAAAGAATGACCACAATTTTTTCCAAATTTTCACTTATTTAGTACCTAATTTTTTTTATTAATATAAGGAAGTCTCTACTGTACAGAACAGGGTTAAGTTTTCAAAATGACGGGCGTTTGTCCTATCCTTGATAATTATGTTATGTGTGTAACTTTTTTAAATGTTTAGTTTGTTATTTGAATACTTACACCAAGGTACATCAAGTTTTTTCTTATGCACTACAATCGTGGTTGTAAATTAGGGACAATCATTTATAGGCCGTATTAATATTAACTAATTATATAAAAACTACGTAGTACAGAACTATTGATACATTTGATACCTATTTTTGTTCTTGTTTTAAATTTCATAATGCAAGTAGGTATATCAAGGTTATTGTTAATCACAAAAGTTGGACAACATTACAGTAATTGTGTCAATTCAAATTTACTCGAAAACATTCATTTAGTCAGAGATGTACAAAATACTTTAAAAAAAGTATTTAAATACAAAATGCAAATACTTTTCTAATGTTATATTTCAAATGCAAAATACAAAATACTTTAGCTTTTTGTATTTAAATACTAAATATAGGTATACTTTATTCAAATAAAATACTTTCAAAAAGTAACCGAAACAAAATCGAAGTCAATCTCGTTAAAAAGCGAAGCGCAACGTCATGTGTCACAGATAATAACGTTCATTTTGTTTAAACTGTCATTTTGCACATAACTTTCAAAGTTGCAGCGCCTCCAGTGGCTATTTGCCGAATCGCTGACCCATTCACTTGAAAATTTGAGTGGTAAAGGTAATACTTTCGAAACTTAGCAGTAAAAAAGTATTTTATATTTGACAAATATAAAATACATTCCGAAAAGTATTTCAAATAAAATACAAAATACTTAAAAAAAAAAGTATTTAAGTACTAAATATAAAATACGTATTTTGTATTTGCATTTTAAATACAAGTATTTCAAATAAGTCACAACTCTGCATTTAGTATAGTTACACGTAATTATATTACACAATATATAGCAGCAGTAGGTACGGTCGAGGTCATAAATACGTTTACACTTTTGCACCTTATTGCCTTGTAATAAGGTGCAAAAGTGTAAACATATTTATGACCTCAACTGTACAAGCACGTGTAGGTTTAAACATCAACAATTATAATAACAATTCGTACATAGAAAATGCACAACTTCATACATAACGCTTAAAAATACCAAGAAAACATTTTGTTATCAAAACAACATATATTTTTTCTTTCACAAGTCATTCCGAACAGTGTCACCATAATAAAATAACGATCAGACTTGTCAATCCTTACCTTACAACCAACATCTTACAAATATCTTACTCTAATATTTCCTAGTCGTCTAGTCGCCTATCGTTGAGCCGTTGGGTTAAAAAGTACAATGCTGAGCCGGGATATATATCTCCAAGTGTCTCCCAGAACGTGTCTGCTCCAGGAATTAGAAAAATTGTTGCCGTTTTGAACTTTTTAGATACAGGGCCGATTGCTTCCGAGATCCATAACTGTGTGCTCAAAGGGGATATAACGATATAAGCGTGGCGTAACTGCCTTTGTTTTTTGCTGGAATATTTTGTAAGTTGTAATCTCACCAAATACTCACCCTAAAATGCTTGTGGTTTATGAAATAATAAAAAAACCGGCCAAGTGCGTGTCGGGCCACGCGCAGTGTAGGGTTCCGTAGTTGCCTGTCTATCTTCGTTACATCGACGTGCGGTGAGGTTGCGTCTCCCGAATTTGTACGAAAATTGGCCTTTCCATGTACACATTAAGTTAGTTGACTATTACTCGGTAACTACTTCTGCCTACTTGTCCGTGTTAGTTTTCCTTTTAAATTCATTATATGTACTACTACCACGAATTTTTTCACATCCCCAGTAGTAGCCATTAAGCCGGCAGGGGGGGGAGGGGGGATACATGTCTCGAACAAAAATTAGGGCTTTAAAGCCCAATATCTCGCAAACGAATTACTGATTTGAAAAGTGGTTTTAGGTAACCCATAATATTTTAATTGAGCTATCCAACGATACCCCACACCATGGGTTGGGCCATATATTCTCAAAAACATAAAGTTTTTGCCCCTATACTATTTCTAAATATACACTTAAATACGCAGTATAGTTTCATGTGCAGTATCGTTTATATTTTTCAACATTTTGATCTCAGTAATTTTAACGTAAAAAATGTATTATAATATAATATACTTAATATAAATTATTTATATAATACCTTGCAGGTGTATTTTTTATTGAAATTTTATAAAAGAGATATAGAGAGGTATGTTTGTTTTAAAGGCACCCTTAAATATGTACAAATTACGAGTATATCCAAATTACAAGAACATCGAATCACTAATGTGGTAAAAAATAAATAAATGTAATTATCTCAAAAATCATAAGCATTTTGTGTTTTAGGGTTAGTATTGATTTGGTGATATTACAGCATATATTAAGACAATTCTAGCAAATAAAATTCATGTTTTATTTGAAACTATATGCTTCCAGATTGATCCCATTGTTTTCAAAAAATCAGCTGGATGAGATCCATGAGGAATTGTGGGAACTCCTCAATTATATTAGGCCCGCGTGTAGTGATTTCAATATTTTCTATTATAACTATTTACCCCTCAGAAATCACAAATTTGGTGAAGTGGAACTGGTGATTTAAGTAGGGAGGAGAAGAGACTTGATGGTTATTAAAGTAGTTTCATAATTGAAATAGTTTAATCAAGTTTATAGTATGTGTGTTGATTTAATGTGTACTTTTTTACTGTTTACTTTTTTTTTAAGTAATTAAGATAATAAGGATTTAAAACAAAGACCCTGCATAAACTATATTACAATAATATTGTATCAAGTGAATTTGGTGAAGATCCGATGACGGGGGAAGTCCTAAGATATAAATGCATATGAAGAATTAGATTTTTCTATAACTCGTATAATTTACTTTAAAAACAACGTTTTAACCGACTTCAATTTAGTACTCCGCCTAGCCAAGTGAACATTTCCACATTTATTTTCAAATTTACCACATGAACTGATTTCCGAGAGCAAATGCGTTGATTATTAGAGAAAAACACCGAATCGCTGTATGTGGGCCGATAATATTTGAGGACTTCCGTCGATTCCTCAAGGATCACCTTTGGCATTTCATTAGTTGCTATTTCAACGGGATCATAATATTAGAATCCGTGACGTACGTTTATAGTTTTAAGTACATAATTTGAGGAAGTCCATAAGTCATCTGTGGTCATCATCATCAATTCCACTCCCCACTCCCCTGCACCTAAAGTACTTTTTTCTGGGGTTGTACTTTTTTCCTCGTTAAAATGATGTGGGATATCGTTGGATAGCTTGTTCATCAATATTATGAGTTTCTTCAATCCATTTTTCAACTCAGTGATTCTTTCGCGAGATATTGGGCTTTAAAGCCCTAATTTTTGTTCGAGTCATGTGGCTTCGAGTATTTTCGTATAAATTCGGCCGACGCAACCGCACCGCACGTCGATGTAACTAAGAAAGACAGGCAACTGCGGAACCCTACACTGCGCGTGGCCCGACACGCACTTGGCCGGTTTTTATATTAGTATATTTGCAAAAAACTTGGATGTTTCAATTACTTATATTTTGCCAGACTCACTTCATACAAATTATATAAAGGCTGGCAATGTTAACAGTTAAACTTTTTAATGGCTTCGATGTTATTATGTAGCGTCGCAGTCATCGATCCAATAAACCGAAAATCCTCAAGAAAGCTGACCAATTGCATCCACGGACGCTTTTATTTAGATGTACTAGAGACTAATCAATCAGAGTCAGTTCGTGCAAACCAAGAGTCTTCTATTGTGTACTGTCTGTAATATGTTCATATAATTCCTAACCTATTCATGTTGACAGTCGTTTCCAAATATTTATGTGATAACAGCACTTCTATCCTATCTATTGTCCGTATGATATTTTTCCCATGTTCCTCTTAACACGAGTCCGTTTACTAACACTGAGTAGTTAGTTCACTAGTTTTAAATGGACGATTCATTCATAGCGTGGTAGTGATTGAGCGCTGCCCTTTGCCAGACCGCTGCGAGCCCACGTGATGCGATACAGAAATTGGCTGTCTTCTTCTCCTGTCTCTATTACCTGGTGAGAAAAAGTGTAATATTATTTACAAGCATATCATATAAGCGGTAGGTATTGACAATGTAAATGACACTAAAGTCGGATCCAACGTGCCAATGTTTTTCTAACATGTAACATCTGTCTCAACAACAACAGATGTTGTTAAAATGTTACGATATATATTAGACAACTCAACACAGCGCATCCCCAGGAACTTTGAATTTTTATTATATTAATATTGAGCCTTGGACATACGATCGCGAAGAGTGGGACTGTACAAATTTCATATTCATCGCTTAGTTTTGCAAGGCATTGAAACAATAGGCTTGTAACCTAAGATTTATTGACGATGCCATTTAAACCAGTTTTTGGAGAACAACATATGTTTGTATGGGAGCAACTACAATTAAAGAACATAGATAGGTACCCAAACATTTTAGTTAAAGACGGACCTCACTGGCGGCGTCCGAAACGCTTCATATACTAATTGACGTAAAAGTCTGACATCACACTTTGCAATTTGTACTACGTTGTATGGAAAATCGTTCGCGAAATACTGCGTTTAGGTCCATAGTAGTCATACAACTTTTTTTTCAATAAAAGTGTAAGGATTCTATTGACGACCGGTTAGCCGAGTGGGTATTGCCGCTGCCTACGAAGCTGAAGGTCCTGGGTTCGAATCCCGGTAAGGGCAAATATTTGTGTGATGAGCATGAATATTTGTTTCTGAGTCATGGAAGTTTTCTATGTATTTAAGAATTTATATCTATTATATATATATCGTCCTCTAGTACCCGTAACACAAGCCTTACTGAGCTTACTATGGGACTAGGGCGATTTGTGTAAGATTGTCCCCTAATATTTATTTATTGGATTAAATTTACTCGTGGATAATAAAACGAAACATATTTTTCTAAACTTTCAAGGTCCATATCTTTTTATGATGTTAATTATATGATGGCCGTGTGGTGTCTTGGTTAGATTTTCACCACCCCCTCTCTTCCCGTGGGTGTCGTAAAAGTCGACTAAGGGAGCAGGGTTGAAGTGTGTTGTGGGCGATGAGCTAGCAACCTATCACTGCAATATCACATTTGGTCGATCTTTTATAGCCACATTTATGCTTAAAGTAGCACTGGAACATAAGTTTCATGTGCTCACCCCTTTTGGGAATAAAGGTCTGAATGTATGTAATTGTAATATAATTTATACTTTATTACAATAATTTGATGGTTCACTATCCATTTACCACTTTTAACATGACGCAACTGCCCTTTTCTCCTGAATAGGTAATACATTTAACTGGAATAATACCCGACCGCTGTAAAGTAAACAGTGCGTAAAACTCGCCCCTGTAAAAATATAAAATATCCACGTTCAAAGTGACAATTTTGAGTGGGTACTATATTATTCGGACTGTGCTGTGTCGTGAATTTAATCATGTGCAAGAACAAAACATGAAATATTAACTTAGAAATTAGTGAAAAATCACAGGTACACGCGATTTGCACGGCGCTTACGAGGTTTGTCTCGCGGACTCTGCAGCAATCGCGACTTTGCGCCGGACAAAATAGATAACGATCACTAGGTATTGTCAATTTTTTCTACTGGATTACATACATTTTGGCTTAACATGAAGGTAACCATATCACCAATAAACAGCGGCTTACTCCCAGATTTGTCTAGGCTAGAAAAGCACATCATAGCGCGAAGTTAAACGTTAAGAGAAGCCAGAGGTGAACTGCCACTGCAAGAAGGAAATATTTTAGGTACAGTAGCCGGCAAATAACTTGCGCAATGCGGGACGAAGGGGAGGGGCAGTTCGCAAGGCGAATTGTACGTGCGAGAGACTTCGTCCCGCGTTGCGCAAGTTATTTGCCGGCACCTGTAGGTACTCAAGTTGCGATAATTAATGTTTGAGCACCCTTAGCACGAAACAAATTATTTTTAATTAAATATTTTTTTTTTCGTGTTATTTTTAACGAGGAAGTTACCCCGATCATTTTTAGGCAGTTTTCTCCAGACACGGAGCCCACTGCCCGTTCTGATTACAAAACATGATATCATTTATCATCGTCTCCTGAAACGTATGAATAGAATAGATCTGTAATTTAACGGTCTGCTTCAAACGATTTATTCTTCGTTGAACGCTATTTATAGTAAGCAATCATTCGTATTTTGCAAATACGAACGTTTTGTTGTGATATTTGATTACCGACTCGGCACGGTGGGCGATGAGTCGTTTTTTTTTTTAATTTAGGGGACTTTTTTTTTTTTGAGTCGGTTCACGAAAACCACGCCCCGTTGTGATTTACACCCTTGCCTTACACTCTCCGGGAATGGCTATTTTGGAAATTTTCGATAAATATCTAACTTAGTGATTCAGATTCAGATATTTAATTATAAAATTCAATATGGCAATGTGTATTATTATTATTCATGTTTTTTTTCATTTGTTTTTATTCATATTTTTATTTATTAAATAAAATTTAAGATAAGGTAAGATACTACGAGTATACTATAAACTCGTGTCCTAGAAAAAAAATTAAGGCACAAACTATTTACTTGGCTGGTGCAAAAATGCTTTTGTAGTAACACTGAATATTTTAATAATGTGAGCATATAACAAAGGTTATTTTAACGAGTAAGCTAAAAAAAAAATTTGCATGACTTATTTAAGTCAAGGCCAAGTGCGTGGCGGGCCACGCGCAGTCTAGGGTTCCGTAGTTGCCTGTCTTTCTTAGTTACATCGACACGCGCGCGCCAACTTAATGGTTGCGACTTGCGACGGCCGAATTTGTACGAAAGTTAGCCTTTCTAAGTACATTTTAAGTTGGTCGACTATTACTCGGTAACTAGTTATGCTTACTTAGTTATCCTTTTAAATTCATTGTATGTACTATTGCCACGTTTTTTTTCACATTCCCAGTAGCAGCCATTTAGCCGGCTGGGGGGGAGGAAATGACTCGAACAAAAATTTGGGCGTTAAAACCCAATATCTCGCAAACGAATCACTAATATGAAAAATCATGTTTAAAAACCCATAATATTTTTGAACAAGCTATCAAACAATACCTCACACTATGGGTTTAACGAGAAAAAAAAATTACATCCCCACTTTAGGTGTATTCTTCTGTTTTGTCGGCGTGATTGGATTATATAATGCCGAATTACAGTTTTCTAGTAGGTAGTAATGGTTGCTGAGCTAAGCCGAAGACGGGCGGACACACGGACGGACGGACGGACGACCAGACGGACATGGCGGAACTTTGACTACGAAACTCTAAAAAGGAAAATAAAGACCTGGCGTCAGATTTTTTTCTTAGAGGAAATTTTACGCAATCAAGTACCGCTATCGATTAAACCTGGTAGTCAAGAATCATATATATCTAAAAATAAGTCCTTATTATTTCATAATATGGTAATAACGGCGTTTGAAAGAATGCGATATTTTCCAACTCACGCCCTTAAAAGTTTTGTAAGAACCTTTATTTTATGTTAGAATAACAAGTTTAGTAAGTTTTTAGTTTTTTTTGTGTTAAATGTGACCATAGCGCAGAAAATATTTAGTCAAACTTTTTCTTTTGAAATGAAATTTGAAAGTTCTTTTTATACCCTATTTAATGTTTCAGGCGTATAAAACAGTAGATTGTTTGACAAGGATCTAAAATAAGCCACATTACCACGAGATTGGTATTATAATATATATGACGGCGCGCTGCCGAAATAGTGCTCGCTAATTCTAAACTAATAAAATGATTTGTTTGTTTTGATTGTTAAACGTCAAATGATTAATAATGAGGGTATCGTTGGATAAATGTTGACAAGTATAAAAATAGTGAAGGTAGTGTAAAATAAGAGCGGGCAACCCCGGATAGGGTAGCAGGTGGCCGCCAATCGGTGACAGCTGGTCATTCTATTGACAGCCGCGCTCGGTGGTGCACGCGTGCTAACCTATCGGCTCTTAATCCGGCCATATCTTGCCAATCACTTGTGATTTTAATTTACAGTGTGATTATTAAACCTCATTGGTTGTTGTACGTGACAGCAGTGCTTTTATTTCCGCTTTTCCTTCATCTTTACGTCCTGATGGGAGATAAGGACAAAGACTGTCCCGCTGAGCCTCCTGATGCTTCGTTATCAGAAGTGGGATTACCCCGGGCATCTCACGAGCAGCATGCAGCCCACACAGGTCAGACCGAACAATTTTCTCTTGACAATGAGTGCGAACGTTGGAAATTTCTTTTTGAAATGCAACAACGAAGCTTGACAGAGTTAATACGTGCTATACAAGAACCTCGTGTGTCTGAATCAAAAATGGCACTGCCTGAATTTAATCCTGATATTCAGGACAGTGATCCTCGAGCGTGGTGCGAAACAGTGGATTTATGTTTACAAGAAAAACCACTTTCTGGCGGTAATTTGATAATCACAATGAGCAAGGCTCTTAAAGGAACCGCGGCATCATGGTTAGCACAATCAAGTTATCCTGGAATAACATGGCCTCAATTAAAAGACCTGTTCTTGGCCAGATTCGATTTTGTTGAAACTCCTGCAGCCAACCTGTGGCGTCTTTTTAATGGAATTCCAAAAGAAGGTGAATGTTTGTCGTCTTATGCCAGTCGATTTATGAGTGCTATAATGGCGAGATGGAAGTCTTTGTCGACTGAACAGATAGCCATTGCAGTTACACTAGCACATGCTGCAAAGATTGAACCACGGCTCCAAAGACTTGCATTTACAACTGAAATTGACAACCGCATCAAATTACAACAAGAACTCATGGCTTTCAACTTCAGAAAAAGAGGACCTCCAATTCAAGAGAGAGCAACTCCATTTGTGGAAGCAAAGAGGCCCCGTACTGATAACTCTCGAAGATGTTACAACTGTGGCAAGCTAGGCCATATATCTAGTGAATGTCGAGGCAACAGTAGTCGTGATGTCAATACTAACACACGTTCCGAGACTTCCAGCACCACGTTGCCCCCACCGCTGAAAGAAGTTAATGCACCAAGGAAGACGACTACTCCAACCTGTTTCAGCTGCGGAGAACAGGGTCACATCGCAACGCGCTGCCCAGTCAAGGACGCAAAGGCCAGCGATACACGGACTGAACGTCGAGTGGACGTCTGCACCATCCAACCGGCTATTGACCACCTTATGGATGAAACCGGTGAGAAGTTTTCATATTGTTTTGATTCTGGTGCCGAATGTTCTTTGATAAAACAAAGCTTAGCAAATCGATTCCCCGGAAAACGTATGTACAACGCAGTGACATTATTAGCATTAGGTAATGCGAGTATAAATTGCAACAGTCAAATAATGTCAACGGTTTTGATTCAGGGTTACTCAGTACAGCTGATGTTTCACGTGGTACCTGATTTAAGTATCTCCAATGACATAATGGTCGGCAGAGATTTGCTTGCGTTAGGCTTTTCGGTTGAGATCTTCGAGAATAGGCTTGTGCTTAAAAAGATCAAAGTAGTCTCCGTCTGTGATGTAGGGCTTAAAGTAAACAATTTTGATGACATAGATAGCGATGTAACTGGATATGAAAGGCAGCAATTAGTTTCAATGCTAGAAAATAATTCCAGCTATTTTGTGGAGGGCACGCCCACTAGTAGGGTTAGTACAGGCCAGCTAGAAATTAAATTAATTGACTCCAACCGCACGGTGCAACGTAGGCCCTACCGATTAAGTCCAGACGAAAGGAATGTAGTGCGTAACCAGATTAAAGAGCTATTGTCTGCTGGTGTTATCCGCGAAAGCTGTTCTCCTTTTGCCAGCCCGATTATATTGGTGAAAAAGAAAGATGGCTCTGATAGGCTATGCGTCGATTACAGAGAGCTTAATAACAACACGGTACCTGATAGATATCCTCTGCCACTTATATCAGACCAAATTCAACGCTTGGTTGGAGCAAATTACTTTACCTCTTTGGATATGGCTAGCGGATATCATCAGATACCCGTGAAAGAGGATTCCATTGAGCGCACTGCTTTTGTCACACCTGAGGGGCAATTTGAATACCTATGACGCCCTTTGGACTTCGAAATGCACCCTCAGTTTACCAACGAGCAATCAATGAGGCCTTAGGGTCATTAACTGAGTCATTTGCCGTCGTATACATTGATGACATCATCATTCCCTCACGTACGATAGAGGAAGGTCTCGAACGGCTACAAATTGTTATGAAAGCATTGACGGATGCTGGATTCTCTTTAAACATCAAAAAATGTGCCTTTCTGAAAAAAAAAGTTGAATATTTGGGCTTTGAAGTGTCAGCTGGCGACATAAGGCCAAACCCACGTAAAGTTAGAGCTCTTACTGAACTTTCACCGCCTCAGACCGTAACCCAGCTTCGTCAATTTATTGGCTTAGCCTCTTACTTTAGACAGTTTGTCCCAGGGTTCTCGCAAAAAGCAGCTCCTCTTTACGGGCTTACATCAGGTAAAGGAAAAATCAACTCGAAAAGGCATAATTGACATACTGACTGACAAACCCGTACTCACTATATTCGATCCAGAGCTCCCTATAGAATTACATACGGACGCAAGCGCTGAGGGTTATGGTGCGATACTTATGCAAAAACTAGTATTCGACTACATGGCAAGTGGCATGTAGTCGAATACTACAGTCGCCGAACGTCCCCTGCCGAATCCAACTACCACTCATACGAGTTAGAGACGCTGGCGATATATAATGCTATTAAGCACTTTGAACACTATTTGAAAGGGAAGAATTTTTTGGTGGTAACGGATTGCAATGCTGTCAAAGCGTCTAAGTCAAAATTAGATCTCACACCTCGTGTGCATAGGTGGTGGTGTTACTTACAGCCATTCGTTTTTGATGTAGAATACCGACCGGGCAAACATATGGCTAACGTGGATTTCTTCTCGCGTAACCCTTTACCAATCCATGAGCAGGTGACTAGGGTAGAACAAAAACGAATAAATTTGACAGAAATAACAGATTCCTGGTTACAAGCCGAGCAGCAAAAATACAATGAAATTAAATCCATATTACCAAACTTCAATCGAATGAGTTGAACAGTGATATTGCTAGGACGTATGAAGTAAGGCGCGGTCTACTGTATCGAAAGATTGATAGGAATAACAAAAGTATTTGGCTACCAATAGTACCTAGGGCATTTCAGTGGGCCATAATAAATCACGTGCATGAAAACATCATGCATCTGGGATGGGAGAAAACCCTAGAGAAGGTTTACTGCCACTTTTGGTTTCCGAATATGAACAAATACGTTCGAAAATTTGTAGAAAACTGCATAACTTGTAGAGTGGCAAAATCTAACTCGGGCAAAATTCAAGCGGAATTACATCCCATCCCAAAAACCACAATCCCATGGCATACCATTCATATGGATGCAACGGGAAAACTAAGTGGAAAAAGAGATACGAAAGAGTACGTTTTTGTGTCTATAGATGCTTTTACGAAGTTTGTGGTCTTAAATCATTCGCGAAATATCGATGCAAATAGTGCTATTAAAGCACTGAAGCAAAACGTCTCACTCTTCGGTGCACCTCAACGTGTCATTCATTGCAGATCAGGGTAGATGTTTCGCAGGAAAGGACTTCAGAGACTACTGCAACGCACACAATGTAAACTTACATCTCATAGCTACTGGCAGTAGCCGTGCAAATGGGCAGGTAGAGCGGGTTATGTCTACGCTTAAGAACATGTTGACTGCTGTTGAGACAAGTAGGAATAGGTCATGGCAAGATGCGTTGCCTGATATTCAACTGGCTATCAATTGCACGATGAGTCGTGTTACAAAAGCGAGTCCCTTAGAATTGTTAATTGGAAAGGTTGCCAGGCCCTTAGAACTAATGACATTAGAGACTGACGAGACAAACGTTGACTTAAATTCTATTTCTATTAGAGAACAATCGGCACGAGAAATAGAAGCTAACGCTTCTTATGACAAGGTCAGGTTTGATAAAACTAAAGCAAAGGTAAAAAAATTTAAAGTAGGTGATTACGTGCTTTTAGAAAATCACGAACGTAATCAAACAAAGTTGGACTCAAAATTTAAAGGTCCGTATTTGGTGGTTGAGCTGTTGGATGGCGACAGGTATCTACTGAAAGCTCTCAACTCTAATAGAACTTATAAGTACGCACATGATCGCGTGCGGGCTATGCCTGAGTGTTATGTCCCATTGGAGTTGAGCGCGGGACTAGAGGTCCCGTGTAATCAGATTGATGATAAAGAGATGCATCCATACGATGTTACAAAAATATGTATACATAGACTTTACTACCATGGTAATAAGATATACATACATAACTTTGTAACATTAAAAAACATACTTATCTTTGTAGTCGACTGTACCGATGACGGCGCTGGTAAGTAATAAAGCCGCTGCATAGTTTTAATGTGATTTCGGTAAGCCTGAGTGGCATTGACAAACCTATGTGGTACTCACGAGCCTGTGTGGCACTGACAGAGCCTGTGTGGCATTCACAGGCCTGTGTGGCATTCACGAGCGTCTGTGGCACTAACGAGTATGTGTGGCTCTTATTAATTTGTTTGTTACTCCTTAGTGCGTAGCTATCCGAAGCCTATGTGTGGCACTTGCGGGCCTGTGTGGCACATTAAAGAAAATATTCGCGTGTAGTGTGTGGCACACATTGGTCAGGGTGACCGAGAGGTGTGTAGCGTAAACCAATGTTCATTGCTTATGGTTCGCAGATGCTGAAGATGAGGGAAATGCATCTGCACACGAGGACGTGTGAATATGCAGGACGGCCGTGACGGCGCGCTGCCGAAATAGTGCTCGCTAATTCTAAACTAATAAAATGATTTGTTTGTTTTGATTGTTAAACGTCAAATGATTAATAATGAGGGTATCGTTGGATAAATGTTGACAATTATAAAAATAGTGAAGGTAGTGTAAAATAAGAGCGGGCAACCCCGGATAGGATAGCAGGTGGCCGCCAATCGGTGACAGCTGGTCATTCTATTGACAGCCGCGCTCGGTGGTGCACGCGTGCTAACCTATCGGCTCTTAATCCGGCCATATCTTGCCAATCACTTGTGATTTTAATTTACAGTGTGTTTATTAAACCTCATTGGTTGTTGTACGTGACAGCAGTGCTTTTATTTCCGCTTTTCCTTCATCTTTACGTCCTGATGGGAGATAAGGACAAAGACTGTCCCGCTGAGCCTCCTGATGCTTCGTTATATATATATATATAAAATAATTCGAGGGGTAATACGATTTTAGACCAGAGTTGACACTCTAGTTTTAACTTCGACTGCGAGATAATAGTAAAAACAAAGATTATCCACAATCAATAATAAATAACATGGCAAAAAGATTGTTCAATTTGGCGCCGTTCTTTTTTAATAAACTGCTTTGACACAGATACAAAACAATGGTACCTCGAACAAACGCCTCTGACCGTCTAATAGCCGCGTCCAAACGGCCGAGCGCGGCGGAAAGCATACGGTTCCGGGTCAACCTACCGAATTCTACACCGGACGTGACGACGCAACGGAGCCACACTGTTTCTTTGCCTAGATAATAATTCGTTTTTAATTTTATAATTGTATTGTATGTTAGCCTTTAAGGTATTTGTAACTATAGGCCCTAGATGCCTGAAATAAATGGTTTAATATTTATTATTATTATTGCCTAGTAAGGCGCTGTACTGTACTGTACGTATCGCGCATGCATTACTCCGCCACGGCTGATGACATGGCGGTGTATATTCACTAGAAGACTGGCTATTCACTGAGGGTTTTCCAGCTGCGTTCGAGCCTCTCCGTGCACTTCCTCAGCTCGTTTGTGGTGCGTAGTACATTGCATTGCAAGTTAAATAAAAGCTTGTAAAAATATACTGTTCTTCACTCGCAAGGCACGGCATAATATCTTTCATGAAATTTAGAAATATACATAGAAGCAAAACAATCTTATCCGTAAGTTTATTAAGTGTCGTTAATAAAATATGCATACTTTTTGGTCACTTAATATACAAAAACTTTCATAACAAATAATACCCATTTGCGAAACAGCGTTTACTCTTTGCATTCCGTACATTTTTTGAGTAAGCAATCTAAGGGCGGGTTGCACCAACTTACCGCATGTTCACACTGCGTCCGTTTCCGTGTCCAGAAGGCATCCGTCTCTTTCGCACTCGGGCGAAACATCGCAAGCGAGAAAAAGAGGGATGCCTCCCGGACACGGAAACGGACGCAGTGTGAACACGCGGTTACGATTACAGACCGATCTATGTTAAATATGGCGCCGCCTGCTGTCCCATAGAGACTTCTCAAACTTTCCATACGTCATTCAGATTTCAACGAACACCGCTTACGATTACAGACGATTTGCAACCCACCCTAAGTATACTAATCACACAAACTTCAGATCAAAGTTGAAGCTTGAACATTGTGTTGAGGCTAGAGTCGAACGTGGGACCTTCATTCCCAACAACACATCCTTGGGAGCTCTGGCGATCTTAAACCTAAAACTACCTAAAACCTGTTACCTGTGTGATCGGCCTTGTGACGGCCGGCGCGGGCAGCGCCGGGTGGTTGCCGCTTGAAGAATTGGCCAGTGAGCCGCTGCTAAACGCATTCCTCCCCGTCCAGCCCGCCCAACTCTGCAACCAGTGCTGTCATACTCAGACCAAGACAATAGGTTAACGGAGCATTACGAACAACCTTTTCTTTTTCCGTGGAGAAAAGACGTACGTTAAGGCGTACCAACAGTCTTATACTTATAGGAATACTAGTTTTTGCCCACGACTTTGTTCGCATCGTCTTTCTTTTGTTTTATAATTTACTAGCTTCCGCCCGCGATTTCATCTGCGTGGACCCGGAATAAAAAACTATCCTATATTTTAATCCAGGCTAATGGCCTTTAACTTAACTACTATTATTTAGTTATTAACTAATCTTTGTGCAAAATTTCATCAAAATCGGTTGAGCCGTAACAAACATCCAAACATCTAGAAACATCTAAACATCCAAACATCCTAAAATTCCCTTTTATAATATATTTACTCGTAAGTAGGATACGCACTACCTATGACACCTCGAGTGTGTATGAGTACCTTCCCACGTGAGTGACCAATTTCCTCAATTTACTGGCGCGTAAAATAAAAAACATTCCGAAACGCCTGCCTACGTGTTAGTTTGTAACACTCACTGTGTCCACATGGACATGGGCACGGTCTTTACGCGTTTGGCCATCGGGCTCGCGTAGAGGGGGGCACTTAAGCGACGCTTCGGAACTTCGATTCTACGCGAAGGTCGACCTTTGGCACTTAGGATCTTTTTATTGCAAAATAGTTTTTATTGTGTTAATGACTTTATGAAAATAAAATATGTTTGACATTTTATAATAATATTGATTTGTATTTGTATTAAGTACTTGTATTTTAATGTAGTGTGAATTCTTATGCAAAATTTTTGACGAACTTATTTTGGGATGCCTTATTTTTGTAAAAAATAGCATGTAATATTGACATTGATAACATGTACATCATTTTTAATTTTAATTTTTATTCAAGTTTTTATTTTCATTTGACGATCATAATATCAAGTCGTGTAAATTGACCAAGAATAATTTATATTGTATTTTTATATTATAAAATAAAGAAATCTAATCTAAATCTAATCTAACCTTGAGTAAGAAACTCGGCAATAAGTGAGTTAAGTGAGCTAAGTGTCCACGCGGGCTCAGCTTTTGGCCTCGCGTACCTCGCCACTAAGCTTCAGCCCTCAGGTTTCACTTTTAAGATACTAGGGGATAAAAAGTGACTACGTGGGCTAACCTACGGGCGTCGGACCTGCGTAGCTAGGTCTGAAAGAACGTCCTTTTACCCTACGCGGAGCTTGGCGTTCAACCCTCAGGTTCACTATGTTATTCGGGATAGTTATGCCTACGCAGGTCTGAGTGCCGCAAAGATATACATCTTTGCGGCACTCAGACCTGCGTAGGACGCTTTGGGCCTTCGGGCCTTCAAGTGGTTAGCGGTGAGCGACGAGTAACGCGAGGGCGAAGGCCGAGCATTACATAGAGAAGAAGGCCCGAAGCGTCACATTTGAGTGCGCTCTCTCCGCAAGCCTGAGGGCCGAAGGTGAAAAGGGTGAGCCCATGCGCACACTATAACCTTCCATTCTCTTTATCAATCAAAACAGACGAGTGCAATGTCTGATTTACCAATTTCCCTCTCACTTCCCGTTCCCACAGCAGATTATTACGTCTCCACACCCTTTTACTAATACAAATGCAACGCCTCTGCAATTTAAAAAAACATATCTGTACAAACTCGTGGACTGTTACGAGTGGAGATCAAGCAACTGCTAGAAACGACACTGGACAAAGTCGTTGTATATTTTTGATTCGAAGCATTGGCCGAAAATGAGGCTAAGCTAGTACGTTGCGCTAAGTCGCGCGAAATCTGGCAAGTAGAGTGTTACATCTTCGGGCTCCAATCGTCCATCATACTCGTACCTACAGGACGCAACTATGCGTTCGACGGAGAAACAGGCGCTGCGTCTTTGTCCTGCGCCATAATGGCACATTGTGTAAAGGAGCCTTTGGAATACAAAAATAATAGATTTACAACTAAAACAATAGTACATTACTACAGAGGCCGGGAAGTAAGGGGTTGCCGGCCGAGTAAATATAGACGGCCGAGCATAGCGAGGTCGAATAGTTATGAGGCTAGCAACCCCTTTTCACGCCGAGGTATGTATAGTGCTTTTCTCAAACATGCAAAGAAATAAATAAATAAAAAACTCCAACAAATCAAACTTTAATCATGGCTGAACGCCGTGATCCTGTGCCACAAATTGTGGAATGGAAATTAAAAAACGACCATCTTGCAGGCCTAGGCCTCCAATTTTGTATGAAATGCCACTACGGGTCTCTCGTCTCGCTGCACCCGAAACGTGATACTGCGAAGCCCATTATGAAGAACACAACGTCAAAATTTCATCGCATGTTTGAGAAAATGAGGTTATACATACCTGAACGGCCAGTCTGGCTGCCCCTTATGACGCAAGCAGTGACTTCCTGGCTCGAAGGCGGAGGCGTGGCCGGCTTGCACGCTGACTCCTTAGCGAAGCAGCTCCTGCAGTACGTTGTAGGTTAAGTTTATCATCTATTACATTGTATATCCTTTCTGGGCCATCAACAGAACGTCTATGAATAATATAAGCATGTACACGCGGATTTATTATGGCTCGGTCACCAATTGGGCGGCGACGGTAGTGGCAGCGGTGCGATATACCTACTTCAGATTATTTGAGTACAATAATTTAAGAGTCCGCAGTAAGCTCGATTCTCCATAAAATCGTAGTTGCGCTCTCATTGTCGTGCGTTGGGGCAGAGCATGCCACGGAATTAACCTATTTATAATCTAGTAGGTACGTATGACTTCTCATCCCAAAACGAAAAGCCAACTTGCTAACCTCTTGGGAGGAGGGGCAGGGAGACGGCATTTCTTTAATTTATTTTTTCTATTTTGCCTCGGTTTTAGCACCACACAGTTTTGCAGGTACACTTCACAAATGTGAACCTTATACTAAAATAAATTTCAAAAATAAATTCCTTAACCTTGAATTAAACCCACCTTGTTGAGGACATGATCAAACTGTAGTGCGAAAGGTGAAATGTTCCTTCTCCTCCAGAAGAGGTTGGAGGGTGGGTAATATGGGTACCCCGTGTAGAGTGGCGACTTTTGAGGCAAAATTGCAAGATCCTTACAGAGTTGCCACATAATCCACCGTAAAAGAACCCTGACTAGGTTTTGGGGAGCATTCATTTACAAAGTTAAGAAGCTGAACAAAACTTCATAAATAATACGTTACATATTATAACTTTCGGGTGTAAGTATAGAGATATCTTCATTAGCATTTCGGTACACGGCGTCTTTATTAATGATATATTTAGCTGCTACTATGTGACTATACGATGGACACTCTTTAACATTCATACGATTTTTTTGAGGCTGACACAATTTATGTTTTTACGCTCTTCTGTAAACGTGGGTCTGAAGCAGATACTAGGGCAGGCTCATAGGCACTTGAGCCCGCAAGAACGTATTAAATTAATCTAATACGTATAATATTGTAAGTAATATACTCAGGGCATTATATAGCCTTGATATATTGACGTCGATTTTGCACGTGTAAAACTTGTTTCATATTAAGTTATACTCGTGTCACATTGCTATATATAATATTTCCGATGAATGGTAGATTTGATCCATCATCATTAGCGGTCGGAATTTGCGGCAGTCCACCAAGGGGTAATTTGCCATTTTAGGCGGCCCAATCTATTAATAAAATGAGTATGTTGTTTCTAGTTATAGCATAAGTATTTTAGGGTACATATTAAGGAAGAAAACTACATATTGACATTAAAAACAAATAAGTATTTATATTTGAGAACGAATATTTTTGAAGTGAAAACTTCTTTAGCGGCGCTGTGAACTTTTTGTGATGGGGAAACATTTTTAAACTCGCCACAGGTCACGTGACCGCGAGATTCGTGATATTGAAAATTCGTAAGACGGACGCGTGACCTGATTGTAAAACTGTTACAATGTCATTGAGTTTTCACTTCTGCCGGCACTCCTGGAGTGCAACCCGGCCTTTTTTTTCAAATAAAATATAATAAAAGACAATTTTTAAATAAATGTTACATGTCTCCTCACCAGAACTGCCTATCCTTCAATTTCACCAAAGGACGATTTTTCTGCTGAACTTTCATTATTCGTGTTAGGCTCAGCCGGTATAAGTAGGTATATATCTATTGGTTCCTTGCTGTGCGGCATGGGACCTTTTTTAGGTTTAGGCCTTATGAAGAGATGAGAGAGAAGCGAGCTGAGCAATAACCTATTCAAGACGTCTAAATTGCACTGCTCTCGTGAAATTTTTCTTGCAAAATTTTGCCTTTACTTATAGTAGAGTGATTCTATGTATCAATGTATGGGAACTTTAAACAAATAAATATAGTTTTCAAACCTGTGTGGCGTGATACATCTAGGTGTACTGTTTAAAATTTTGTCATCTCGATACGATCTTAATCCCATTAAACTCTTTTTGAGCTGCTCTATGTAGTTTATCCTAGGTCTTATATTTTAAGACGCACACACTAATAAACCATGATGTGGCTTTTGAGTTGGCAATTAGTAAATGGTCATTTATCTTTAAAGTGTCGCGTTTGCAGGCTAGTGAACGATTTCACCCATTCAAGGCTAGTAACTCGGCGATTTCCGCTAAAAAGCTACCTATTTGACCCCGCTTTAGAAGCAGATGGATTAAAATCCGTTGTCTACTTACTACGCACATGTCCCACAACACAAGCGTTGCTAGTTCCATTTGTGTATTATTGCTAAGAATTACACGCTATATTTTTTATGTCAATACATGTAAAAATAAATGTAAAAATAAAACTTTTCATTTTCATACAAATTGTATGGAGAACGTTTTTCTCGATTTATGGCTTTTCTAGCCGGGAATTTCTTTTTTGTCCAATACAAGCTTTTGATCCTGGACAGGAATGGGATCGATTGGCATCAAAAAAAAAGTTTATCAAAAATGACCATTTTCTCGCACCCTGTATGTTTTTTCCTAAATCTGTAAACGCCAATCTTCATTAATTTGAAATCGAAGGAAGGTTTCCTAAGACCATTTTCGCCTAGCAACACAGGGTCTGGTAGCTGCCCTCACTGACCCAAAATCTATTTCCAACCTGTATAGTCCCTTTCTTTTCTTATTCTCACCACAGCGTTCCTCTCTTGCGTGAGTTTGTTTTTTTTTTTTTAATTTAGTTATTTAATTATTACTTTAGTTAATACTCCATTTTTGTTTTTTTTATTGTTTGTATTATTAATATGTATTTTTTTTATATGCATTATATTTTTGTTATTACAACTATCTTTAGTGCGCATAACTACAAGAATAAAGAGAAAGAGGGAGTGTTATTTAAAGAATTCATCAACCGATACCGATTCCAACAGTAGGCTGAGAAAATCCTGTCAAAAACTTAAATCTTTTTTTTTTTTACGTATAGGATGCATTACGCCTTTGACTACTATCTCGCCTGATGGTAATGTGATGATGAGGTCGAGGGTGTAACATGCATACCTAGATAGTGCCTATCATTCAAATTCATTCAAATCATTTATTTCATGCTTGCACCCATAAGTGTTAGTAATATACAATAAAATCTTAATCTATAGTTAGCGACAAATAATAAATGTATTCACTCATCTAAACGTTTTACCCGCGGCGGCAAAATCGCTACCCCGTGACCAGAGAATGAATCGGTGTGCCTAAGTACAGTCAGGGGTATTAATATACGTAGGTACATAAATAAGGAAGTAATATCTGTACGCGCGCGTACAGATATTTATCTCCTTATATTAGTATACTAGCTGTTGCCCGCGACTTCGTCCGCGTAAAACTTGTTAGCGTCATACAAAAATGATTGCTGTTAAATTATTTTCGGAGCAAGCTTAAGAGTCTTAAGCCAATGGTTTCCTTTGACAGCGTCTTAAGTTAAGACGCTGTCAACACCAAAATGCCCTTGCGGATTTAGGATAGCGCGCACGCTGTCTATTTCTATCGGAGTAAACGAGAGCGAGTATTACTGGGCGGCCCGGTTTTTGAAGATGATTGTCATTTGTTGTTTGATAGTACATAAATATTAAATTAAGAAAAAGTGTGGATTATTTGTGAAATATGACTCGCTAGCGGTTTAGGTATGAATATGTTGACTTCATGTTTTAATTGCAGACCCATACGTCAAAACATAAAGACAGGACCGTTTAATGTGATTTTAAGACCAAACTTTGGAATTATTTTATATCGAGTCGAATTCGTCAAATTATGTATCGAGCATCGAGCCCGTCTACGGTCTTTGAAATATGGTGAATATTAACATATTTTATTTGATGTGCTAGAACAAATAGTTTTTCTTAAAAAACTGCTTAAATAACATCAATTCCACCAAATTAGGTCTTGTCAGCCTCTTAACAATAAACTTTTACTACTACAACATCTACACGCACACTCATATACATATACACACACACACATATATACAAACACACACACACCCAAACAGACGCACACACATATATATATATATATATACATTCACAGATATATAAACTAAATAACTATGTTTGTACTTACTTAAATCACGATACGTTATAACAGTGTAAAATTATGTTAAGTTTTTAAATATACTAGTGTTTACTTCTCGGCACAGCAGTCGCTGATGAGGCGTTGCTAGGCTATTGTGCAAAATTCTTATGTTATTGTACCTACATTTAACGATTTTGTTACCATTTAACTATGTTTTAATACTATTAGTTAAGGACAGTGAATCCTGATCCACTTGTACTTACCATTTATTACTATAATAAACGTTATCTTATCTTACTAAATGCTGCTTAAAGTGGTTCGTTTTCCATACAAAACGTTATTTTACATTCTCAGGTTAACGACGTGATATTCTAAGAAACTTACTAACTTATGTGCGGTCGATAGAGAAGAATTAGTATTACTTCTGTACTTGTATTCTTTAATCTGTGCTTCTGTCAACTTGCGTAAAGTGCACGGAATCACAGTAAATCAGTAAATCATTAATTTTTGAAGAATTCAGGTCGGTACAGTAAGAAGGTAGCCAAATATTTCGGTACGTCTTCATTACCTACTGTAAGAATAAGTGTGTTTTACGAAATATTTGGCTTATTTTGGTACGTCTTCATTACCTACTGTAAGAATAAGTGTGTTTTACGAAATATTTGGCTACTCTGGCTGCTACTAACTATACATATGACGCTGACTATACATAGTCGAAGTCGAAGGTACAAATGACAATTTGGTATCACTTAATCCTGACTTTTCTCAGGCGTAGAAACAGTCATTTGCTGTGGTTTGCAATCGTCATTTATGGCGAATGTAACCTGCAAAATTTTGTTTCGTTCCGTAGGTAATGTTAGTTCTATAGGCTGCGCTGTGCTATTTGTCCGCGCACGGAGACTTGCAAAAACCGGTATACCTAAAATATGTTTTTGTTAGAATCTTTATTTCAAAAAATTACACTCACTTGGTTTGTACAGTCGTGAAAGAAAGTGAAAACCCTTTTTTAGAATATGATTTCGATTATTTTCCTCAAAGAACTGCCAAAGTTACCTACATATATATATAAGCGCACGGAAAGTTTTCAAAATATTGAATTGTCGCTTCGGAAACATCTTAGTAATGTCTCTTTTTTAAATCTCCTATAGGAAATTTCCAAAATTGGAATTATGAAATATTCTTAGTCTCGTGAAATTTTCCTGATGTTTCCGAGAAGTGTCATATTTTTGGAATTTTCTACTTGCGCATCCGTACACTGGTCTTATAATAGTTATAATACTTACTCAAAAATTTTACAGTTCTTGATGAAGCAGATGAAGGCTTGACGAAACCTACGATTCATGAAGCAGTACGTCACGGGGTTGCAGAAAGAGGAACAGTAAGCCAGCAGCTGAAGGGAGATGATTCCCTTGGAGCCTATGTACTGGTACAATTCTTTCGGGTAGAAAAGGTATATCTAAAACAAATGAATTGTATAAAAATCATTAATTGCATCCATCCATCAGAGCTAGGGAACTAACGCCGCGACAACACGAGACGAGACAATGTGGCGAAAATATACCCTACTCTTTCTACATTGCGCAGTGCGAGTGGGAGAAGAGTCACTAAATTGCATAAGTATGTTATGATTAAGATTTGACATCATTAGTGTAGCGGTTGTGGTAATTAATGATTATGATGATGATAAGAAAAACGTGTTAGTTATTAATAAAATTATATTTTTGTTTAATATGAAGTTGTAAGAAAATGAATATAATTATAAAAAAAATATGATTAAAAATACATTTAAGCGTCCTCTTTTGGATATCAGTCTTAAAACTCCGTGTTTTAGTGTCCTCCTGTACAATCTTTATATAACCCTACGCAGACTGAGAATTCGGAGTAAACTCCAATTAAATATGCCCTTTCGGCAAGGAAAAACGTCTGGCCCCAAGACCTTCGTCGCTTTCGACAAAGCCGCATCTCGCACCGGGATATACACAGTGTCTTAACTTAAATAGTGTTATATCGATGATTATAATATAGAAGAGGAAACGCCGTTTAAGCGGATTAAGGCTGGCCTCACAATGAACGGAATTCAGTCACTGAATCATAATCGGAATCACTGAAGAGCAAATAAAACGGTACACTTTTGTGCAGAATTTCTACCAAAGCCCTACCTTACCCTACCTACCCCCCTACCCTGCCCTACCTTTTTTTGCACTTGAGTGGTCCAGATACTGAATTCCGACTGTGTGAGGCCGGCCTTAGGTCCAACCAAAAAGTATGCTTCGTAGCGCTTAACTTTGACAATGTATTCAGGAAAGACGCGAATCTAAATCTGTGTATGACCCATCTACACAATGGCAACAGTGGCCGAAAACTTTCCCTTCTTTGAGTTCGCTAGCAGCGCTTTGTGAAATCGGAGCATTATTCAAAGGTTGTATCTAGACGTCTCATTTGATTCGCGACTGCTTTTTCCCTTTTCTGAACTCCTTACTGTTACAGAAAATTCCAGCTTGCAAGCAGCTGGTCAATTGTATAATGCCTTGTACGTATGTCAGGTACATCTATAGGTAAATGTAATTTTGATATGGCAAAATGACAGTTAAGTACGTGAACCTTGTATTTCATCTGTGGCCAAACTGAGCGAACCTCGGAGAAAAATGAGCGAATGTAGAACACTAACTAGTATCAGGAATCTAGTTGTTGTTTTTAAGAAAACCAGAGAACCTCAGAGTCATGTACATTTTAAGTTGCTACTTACCGTATTTATTACGTGTAGTGGCGTCCAGCAGATGAAAAACTCCAATATTATAACGAATAACATTCTAATTACCTGAAAAGAAAAAAAAAATCTAAGAGTATTGCACAAAAATAATCTCATCCAATTGGTAAGAGCGAGTCAGACACATAAGAACGAGTACACGTCCATTTGTGGTACGGAACCTAACCACAAACGTAAAACGAAACGCCGAAAACACGTTTCATTCATGATAAATGAGCCTCTTGAGTAAAAATACTTTATTCATTTTATTTTAGCGATATAAGTACACATTTTGCCGAATTCCATCATGTAATTAGTTAGAGTCTGGCAAACGAAAGTTGAACCCAGTAAACTCAATTACGCGGCAAGTGCGGAAACACTATTGATCAAAATGTATGCGTATGACGTTTAGTGTTGCCGCGTAATTGAGTTTAGTGGGTTCAACTTTCGTTTGCCAGTCTCTATGCACATAACTACAAGCTGAATGAATGCGCAGCGGAAAATAAGCGCAACGCATGTCTCCGGTCGATACCACTCGATTTTTTTATGGAAAAGCTGCGATCGAATTTGGCGTCGGAATACGATTGACTATGAAGTTCAGTACAGTTCAGTTGCATGCATTAATGATCGGAATAAGTAAAACTAGTACAATATTTTCCTTTGATATCCTAGAATAACGCTGAAACGTGGACGAATTTGTCCGTTATCTATAGACATAAGTGCCCCCGCCGAGTCGAGGAAAAGAAAGAGGCTGTACCATCAATTTCTCGAAGCCATTCAGGCCATTTTCAACATCCTGTTAATCCTGTTAATTTGTGCAGGCCAAAGCTAGAACCCTGAATTTTCAATAACATGTAGGGAATAATATGGCTTAGATATATTCTTCATCATCATCATCATCGTATCAGCCGAAAGACGTCCACTGCTGGGTATAGGCCTCCCCCAAAGAGTGCCACAATGACCGGTCCTGCGCCACCCGCATCCAGCGGACTCCCGCGACCTTTATCAGGTCATCAGTCGACCTTGTGGGGGACCTACCCACGCTGCGCCTTCCGGTACGTGATCGCCACTCGAGAACTTTTCCGCCCCAACGGCCATCGGTTCTACGTGCAATGTGCCCCGCCCACTGCCACTTAAGTTTAGCGATTCGGAGGGCTATATCGGTTACCTTGGTTCTGGTGCGGATAGCCTCATTTCTGATGCGATCGCGTAGAGAAATTCCCAACATAGCCCTCTCCATTGCCCTTTGGGTGACATTGAGCATTCTTATGAGGCCCATAGTAAGCGACCACGTTTCCGCGTTTATTATATTCTTAATAACATTCAATTTGAACTTGTAGTTTAAGAACTATTGCCCATCAAAGTTCCTCAGTTTTGTCACTGACACACTCACTGACTTACTGACAGATCAACATAATTCTAATGTACTTTTAGCAAACCCACAAGCTCTAAATTTTAAACATAATGTTTTTAGCCTATCGATCCATAAAAAACTTTAAAATATTGCAATTTCAGTTAGTTTTCAGAGATATACAAACTGCATAAGTAAGTTTGTAATCTTATACAAATACATGCGGTTAAAAAGTTACTTTTCCTAGTTCCTGCAAATAGTAATAACAAGGTAGGTACAGTCAGCGTCATATAGTTACTACCAGCGGAGGTAGCCAAATATTTCGGTACACGTCTTTACAAGTATTGCTCTAAGAATAAGGGTGTGTTACGAAATATTTGGCTACTGTGGCTGGTACTATAGTATATCCGAAACTCTTAGAGTAAATTCTATCAAACGAATGCAAGCAAAAAACGATTTTGTGCTCTCATGATAAAGTCGTCTTCTGCTTGCGTTTTTGACAGGATTTTATCTTACAATTTCGGACGTACTATAACTATATGTCGCTGAATGTACAGTGCACTATATACGAATCTGCATGCGAATAGTGTTAGATGTACAATGCACTTGTAAATAGGCCGTTGCTAAAGTCCGGGATTTCTTAATTGCGTTGTGTATTATACATACATACATACATGCCACACACCTTTATCCCTTAAGGGGTAGACAGAGCACATGGAACCTGTGTTCCAGTACCTACCACTTTTAGCATAAATGTGGGTATAAACGGTCGACAAAATGTGATATCGCAATGACAGGTTGCTAGCCCATCGCACACAACACACTTCAACCCTGTTCCCTTAGGCGACCCTAAAGACTCCCAAAGACAGAAAGGGGGTGGTGCTATTCTAACCCGACAATACACACATTCCTCGTGTGGACGAGAAATGTGTGTATTGTAGGGGTGTATAATTGCCGACCAGATGTTTTTATTTTAGTTAGTCAGTTGGTGGATTTTAAAACACAAGATTTTAACGCAATTTGGGTTTTTAGGCAAAAGACTCTTATTAGAAAATTTAGAAAGAGACGTATGGTGCGAGTAAAGTGGAGAGAGCTCGCGCGCCGTCTTGTGATTTCTCGATTGTTTTGGGAGACTATTGTGTAATTCTATGGCGTAACCAACAGGCGTAACGAGGGGTCGGAGAAGGCTCCCAAAGCAGCGTCTGCTCGCAACGGCTGCTCGAACAGAACTCTTCGTTTTTATTGCGATTACTATTAATTTGGTTTAAAATGTAATCGTTTCCTCGCAAATGTGATGATAAGCATAGTGTGCGACACGTAAGGTAAAAAAGTTACAAACTCGAGTTGTCAAAAACCCTTACCTTCGGCGTCGGGCTACTAATATACTCTGGTTCGTAAATAGTTTCTTACCGTACTTATGGCACAATGTATTATAAGTTGCCATACGTCTGATAAGTCTGCGCAACAATAGAGCTTAATACCTAGTTATGAGGTTAATGCTTAGCGGCACGAGGACGCTTACTCACTAGTTCCATTGGTTACTTTATTCTGTAATCCCTTCAATGAAGTTAACCTCTTTATTGTATTACATAAGTGCTGGTTTCCACTATGTCGGATGTCGGTCCGGACTTTAATCGGTCATTCCAGTGGCAGAACATTTTATATGAAGCTATTCACACTTGTCGGACACCAATTAGTATGAGACGCCGACATCCGATAAAAAATCGGGCCGACAGCCGACAACGGGGGGTAAGAGGGGGATCTCATATAAGTGTTATCCCCATAGCATGCTCAAGGAGTTTGGCTCCTATCCACCCCAAAGCCGGATGCTATCTGTTCTCAAAATTGCAAAACAAGAATCTTAGAGCTTTATGATTTTGATTTCAATTTGCCAACGTTAATGACATAGCGACTGACTAAATTTAATCTACCGCGGTAGGTACCGCTACCGCGCGCTAAAAATAGAGATCAGGCAAAAATATAGTATTAAACCCGGATTGACAAAGGATACTTTCTATCCCGAATAACATTGCTTAAGGCTTTTGGGGTAATGCAACAGCATGAACCAGCCGTCATGGCTATAAACGAAACATGGCTGAAAGCAGGCCAAGAGGGCCGAGCCCAGACCCCGTATCATGGTCGGCCTTATCACGCGATAAGTGACAAGATAGGAGCGTCGTCTCGTTCTATCGAACGGTGTCAGCCAGTGACGGACGCTCTATCCTGTCACTTATCGTGTGATAAGGCCGACCATGATACGGGGTCAGGTCGTGCCAGGTTATAAAGATGCGACATGTTCCTCGCAATATTGGTACGAAAAAGGGGTGATGGCGGAGTGGGTTTTTTCATTAGAAACGGGCTATATACCTACCCAAACCTGCGCGCACTCTCCTCATCGGGATGTAGAGCAGATGTGGGTTAAGACAAAGATTAATATTACTCGAGTCATAATTGGAACCGTCTATATAATAGTTTAATATCAATATACTGTATGTGAATTATTATAAAACAAAGCGTTTGGGGTAGTTCTTAGTTTGTAATAACCGAAATAATCAGAAAACGTATTACACATAACTCAGCTAACTCATTTGCAGATCACAGTTCGACTGCTATTGATCTTATTTGTTCCGGCGCGACGATTCTTAGTGCCGACATTGAACATGTCGTGGAACTAGGAGGGCATGCCTTGGTTTTTAGTACACAGTGTACAGACATGCAAAGTTCCGGCAAAAACATCAATGTGAAGAT
Source organism: Epinotia ramella (assembly GCA_947578815.1). Lineage (NCBI taxonomy): Eukaryota > Metazoa > Arthropoda > Insecta > Lepidoptera > Tortricidae > Epinotia > Epinotia ramella. Next base: position 12,935,778 of record OX388204.1, on the reverse strand, counting down.
CTTTAAAGAAAATGGATATGTCTAACTTTGTTATATCTAGCTTCCAAAGTGTTTCAACCTACGAGCCACTATAAATTGTGCATAATACATACGTACTTACTTTTCGTTTCGCGGCGATGCTTTTGTCTGTGTGCGTAGATCGGACCACGTGTCTGAAGTCCAGTTCTTTTCCTTGAGTGAGTGTGGACTCAGTTTTCGGATCCTTTACGACGTAGGACTCTGCGCCCTGTAGTAAACTCAAAATTATTATGAAAATTATGAAACATGTTATTTAAAGATAAATGATCCGACTTAGTGTCCAGATAATTTATTTTAGATTGCCCAAATTTTACAAGATCTTTCATACTGAGTATAAAACATATTTCATGCGAAATATACTTAGGCCAGTGTTGTAGTTGTATCAGCGATTTTAAATATCAATTTACTTTTACGAAATCGAGTTAACATTTAGTACTTAGATATTTACCTAAAAAAAATTGAATTTCGGTATTCATCGCTTAAAATGTAGTTAAATTATTTTGAAAAGGTTAGTGCTAGTAAAATATGTAAAACGTTTTTGTAAAATTTTTGTTTATCGATTTAGATTCAGATAAAAAGAGACTGGCAAGGCCTACAGCTCAAAAGCAACTAGTTTTTGTGCGGTATTTAGATAATGCTCGAAAAACAAGTGAGAACTCACTAAAACTATTTCTTATAAAAACTCGCCCACGACACAAGGTACCATGAAAAGTAGAATTGAATTGAATTTAATTGAAATTATTTATTTGCATAGACACAGTATGTTTAAATATATTACGATCATGTGAATCTAGCTTGCATGCAAGCGTGCAAATATGTATATGAGAATTAAATTGTCAAAGAGAAAATATAAATTAACATAACTATACAATGTCAAATTGAATTAATAATATACATTATTTACATAATAGGCATAATCATAATAATCGTCAAAGAGGCAGAATAAAATTATATAACTAAATACTACAAATTCTAATACTATTGATGCTCGAGATACGCCTTAACGCTATAAAAACACCGCTCCAGAAGTGTTAGACTGCGTTTAAAGGCGTTTCCCGCTAACATCTTTATTTCCTCTGGCAGGTGGTTGTAAATAACAATGCACATTTTGAACACGTTTTTTTTGTATATAATTTTGTGACTTCGAGGGTGATACAAAAGGTTCATAATTTTTTGCCTTGTATGCCTTTCGAGAACTTCGCCACGTGTTTTAAAATACGAGGGATGTGACCTAACAAAATTACACATTTCTCTCAACTACAGACAAGGCAAAGGAAGAATTTAATGCTTTTTGAAAAGTGGCACGCAACTTTCGTCCCACCATGAATTACTTATGACTCTGACACATTTATTTGTATCTTGAAAACTCTGTCCACTTCCACTGCGTTGCCCCATAATATCAACCCATAACCAAGGACAGATGATACATAACCATACCAACATCAAGCCAAATAAATAAAATAAATTTCTTCAAGAATTACGTAATGGCTAAATAAAGCGGCGTTCGACGCTAAACAGTTGCTGTTATTATTTATTTATTTATTTATTTATTTATTTATTTATGCTTAAGGAGTTAAGACCAACAGCTGCAAAAACAGTTATATTTTAATGATGTCATAAAACCTTTGCTGAAGTAGTAACCTATCGGCATAGCCATCAAAGTGACCATTTCGAAGACTACCTACGTACTTTATTACTCGACTGCTCTGAAAGAAAAATATGTTTGACTTTTGACTGTCGCATACTATTTTTTTTTTAAGATTAGAATTATCTGTCAAACGGGTAAACAGAGAAGCAGTGGTCGTAAACCTTCCTTCTTCGATTTCGATTGATACCACTGAATTTCTCGGAACTTAAGTACAAACGAGTAGGTAGGTACATATCATTCTGTAACCCACTCGGGCCAGCCTCGGCTTCATCCATTGTAAATGTGCACCAACAAACAAAGTATCTAAATAGATCAACAACTAATAACAAAATTCAACAAAAACGATAACAACAATCTTTAAGTAAGCTTACAGCAATAGAAATCACAACCGACTCAACCGACAACAATATGAACTCGAATGAAAAACCCACATGAGTGATAGTTGACAGATAGTGACAGTGACGTTTAAAAATAGACCATTGTGTGAGAACTCTGCTTCTTTAGGTTTTTTAATGTACAACCTTTCCATGAAAAATTGCAAACGCAATTTATTAAAATTCTTATCTTTTCATCTTAGAATATAAATTAACTAATATTATGTTTCTTATCTGTTCACAACACTGAGTAATGTATGTATTCATAAAAAATAATAATAAATACGTGATATTTATTAACTCGTATTCACTGTTCGATCCGCAGAATGTGCCCGATAAAAAACCTTTTATCTCGTTCTGCAAAGGTCTCTCTAATTCTAAAAAAAACATAGTATAACAAAGTACAAGGTAGGTTTTTCTGGCCGACAATATATATTTTTTAAATTCTTTAAATAGGGTGAACGTAGGTGACAAATCTCTATACATATATTAAAACAAAAGCGGGGGACAACTGTCTCTCGCGTCCGCAGGAGCTACCCACCACAACCCTGCACGTGTCCCCTGGGTGGTGCTAAAGAGTGACGAACTTTAAAGGCGAAATAATGTATGCCATACGATTAAAAAAAAACAAAGTCACCGGCTGCGTACGTCAATTCTTTTTTTTATTCCGAATCATACTCTAGTTTAACAAACCACCCGTGTTAGAAACTGGAAAGTAGTTTAAGTAGTTTAAAGACTCACCCCCCTTTTTACGAAAATGTGTTTTGTCCTTTCTTATTAACACAAATTTATGTCAACGTGACTAGGTACTTACTAAAGACAAATGGCATTTTAGCTAAAATAGGTTTGGTTCCCGCAACCTTTACCAGGTTATCGGTCCACCTTGACGGGGGCCTACCCACGCCACGCTTTCCGGTACGGTTGCGGGAGTCCGCTGGATGCGGGTGGCGCAGGACCGGTCACTTTGGCACTCTTTGGGGGAGGCCTATGTCCAGCAGTGGACGTTATCACCAAATAAACGTTTGACACGTATTATATCTTAAACTTCTCTGTTGCTGACACGTTATCGTTAGTAGCCAGACTATAAAATTAAAAAAAAATATGTATCTTTCAATTTTCTTCTTCCTGCCTTTGAACTTTTCTGCGGAGGAACTTGTGGATATGATCCTTGTTTACGGAGAGTGTAGAAGTAACGGGAATGCCGCTCTTCGTCTGTACGCGGAGAGGTTCCACGTTCCACGAAAGCAACCCAACCCAAACACCCAAACCCAACAACGCCCGTGTGAGCGTCAATGCGATTATCCATCTACGAAATAACAACCCGCCGGTGCCGATTAACCGAGGAGGGCCTCAACTACTTCACGTGAGAGAGGAAGAGCAGGTATTGGACCATTTTCACAACCAACCGGGTTCTAGTACGAGACGTTTACGTACAGAGGCCGACATATACTTATTATACTCTTTGCAGGCCGACACATCGAACTGCGTCGCATTTAATACGTGGAGACTTTAGCTGCATAAAATTATCAGCTGACATTTATGACATTATGACATTTATGTAATTTTATTAGTTGCCATTGATAAGATTGCAAATAAATAATACAGGTTATAAAATAATGTTTTTTTTTTTCACTGCTATAAAAAGATGTTAAATTTACATAACCCAGGCACCATAATCATATTTGTGGACTAAACATTAATGGGTCTCTTTCTTTGCCTTTCGTTCTGTTACATACTGTATACATTATTTCATTATTTATCTCTAAAATAACAAATCTCACAATTTCTACGAATTGAATACACCAAGACCGCCAGGCCACATTTTATTGGCTTTGCTGCGACCCACAGTAATGCAAAATCTTATTGCTTTAATAAAATAAAATACCCAACTCTAAAAACTGCGTCGGTGCATTTATGCCGTTCATTTCAGTCTTTGCTCACCTCAATTTTATTTCTTTAATGAATTACACCATTCGATTTAGGTTATTAATTAATTTATATATTTTATATACCTATGAAACTATCAATCAATCATTTAAAAATGAAATGATTGTTGAAGTGATGAATAAAAATTGATGACTGGTAATTTTAGAAAGATGACATCTAATATTATTAGAATCTGTATGACTATGACGTACCCATTATAGGTATACGAAGTTGTTGGTTTAGTAAGTAGGTATACTTTACTAAACTAGAATTTAAATTCACATATATCAGCAAATAATCAATTCAAATTTACCTACATACTTAAACCAAATAAAAATTGTTCTGAGTAAGTATTACTTGATTCATACAGTGTTATTATATGGAAGTAGATACTATAATATATCTTTTATTAGTATTCAGTACTTATTATCTGTTATGTTCATTTTCTTGCCTTTCGGCATCCTTCGGGCGCGCCGGGAGAAAGAAAAACGTGTGATTCGAATGTTTATCATTGTTTTTGCAAATAAAAAGACACCTAAAAGATAGTGTATCGCAGCGACAATATCTTTTAGGTGTCTTTTTATTTTATTAATTTCAACAGAACAATGCAACACACAAACAGACGAACGCGGCACGTTCACTTGCGATATATTTACGATTTACGTAAGCGTGTGCGCGCGAAGTAGCGTGCGCGTGCGATCCGATGCACAGCGTGGCAGCCACTGAATGAATAGTCCCCATCAGATGGGGAAGCGGCATGTACTTGTAGCGATGACCGTAAATCGCGGAGTGAGCCGTGCCTTGAATTACAGCTAAGGTGGATGTCACACTGCGCCGCATCTCCGGACGGAGGATTGAGGGAAAATCAGATAGTATTTATAATATATGTAATAGATTCTCGGAAACATTTACTCGTGAAATTTTGAATATAAAACACACATGTAACTATAAATTTCTGGATCGTAATTCTTATGTTAAAAAAGTAGATTTGTCTTTTAGGTATACAAAAGTGTCGGCTATTGATATTGAAAAAATAGTTACTAACTTGAGCATAAAAAAAGCGCCAGGCATTGATCAGATTAGAGTGCAAGATATTAAATATATTAAGAAGCAGTTATGTCCCATTTTGGCTAATTTTGTTAATATGTGTGTGTTGAAAGGCGTTTATCCAGAAAACCTGGAAAAGTCTATTATCAGACCTATTTATAAAAACGGTAATCACTTAGAATATACTAACTACAGGCCAATTGCAATCCTATCGGTAATAAACAAAATTGTTGAGAAAGTAGTCGTCGGACTAATAACAGGTTTTCTGGAGAAACAGAACATACTTGCGGATGCGCAGCACGGGTTTAGAAGAGGCCGTTGCACGGGGTCGGCGCTGGCGCAGTTCTCAGACGAAATAAACAGCCGATTGAACGAAGGTAAGCAAGTTCTGGCGCTTTTTATAGACTACAAAAAAGCGTTCGATACCCTGGACCACGAAGTGCTGCTCCAGGCGATGAGAGAATGTGGCATCGCCGGCCCCGTCAACGACTGGTTCCGCAGCTACCTGGCGGGCAGGAGCATGCGCACGACCCTCGCCGGCACCACGGGCGCGGAGTGTGACGTCACGCTCGGGGTGCCGACCGGATCGGTGTGTGGCCCTGTCGGCTACGTGATGCTCGTTAACAGTGTTGTCAACGTCGTGCGTAATTGTAAAGTATACATGTATGCGGATGATATGTGTTTACTGTATTCACATGCAGATATGACGGAAGCTCATAAAAATATTCAGAGTGATCTTGACAATGTAATTAAATGGGCCCATGATAACGGAATTATTATCAATTTAACAAAAACTAAATGTATGCACATTTACTCTCCATACAATCGCAAGGCTCCTTATGTCAACTATAAAGACTTTGGTGTCATCGGTCACGGGTACGACTGTTTACACAACCATTCAAATAACAATTGTAATTCAAATTCAAATTCAAATAACAATTGTAACTGTGAACCGTTAGAATACGTGCAGACGTATAAGTATTTAGGCATGCATATTGATGATAATTTCAATTGGAAAACACATGTCACTGCAGTTTGTTCTAGGCTTCGCTCAGTTCTAAGTAAGCTGTATCACTCAAATAGAATAGTTAGTAAAAAAAACCATGTATTGTTTGTTGTTTATTATGCGTTAGCAGACTCTGTTATTGGTTATGGGCTTAGTGTTTATGGTCGAACTTTCCCAACATATTTAAATGAAATTAAAAGATTACAAATAAGATCTATGAAATACCTTGTCAGTAAAAAAACTAAAAATAACCTTAGAGGCGATTATGACAGGTTATACAAGATATGTAAAATATTACCTATACATCAAAGGGTGCAATATGTGATAGCTGTAGAAAACTATTTTAATAATAAGTATAAGGTTTTAAAACAAAATAAATATAGAACTAAAAATGTAAGGGCAAAGAAATATGTACAGAATTCTGCTAAAAACTACTATGGCAAAAGAGCTAATATATTTATGATACCAAAAATATATAACGAGACTGATTGGTTAAGAGAAGAAAAAAAGTGCAGCAAAGTTGAATTAAAAAGTAGATTAAAAAATACATTTTTGGAAAAATTACATTAATACTTACATAGGTAAAAAAGAATCTTTTCACAAATAAACACCTAATTGTAAAAGTATAGCACTGTAAGTGCAGGAGTGAAGTGTTCATGCATTATCATGTTTAGTGTGTAATTTAGTGTTTAAGATTATAAGTATGTAGTTCATATAGCATACCTAACATAGTTTTAACATAGGTACTTAACACATTAGTTAAAATGAGCGCGGTCTCGCCAACAAACTGTTATCGCAGTTTGGCGAGTAACATAACATTGTTAATTGTTTTGTACTTTTGATAAATAAATTAAAAAAAAAAAAAAAGGTGCGTTTCTCGTTGTAAGCATGTCTGTTCATATATAAATTCCGTATGGTACGGCCCACTGCACCGCACCTCCGTCCGGCGAAATTTGTTTGCAGCCCCGCACCTCCGTCCGGAGATGCGGCGCAGTGTGACATCCGCCAAAATGCGCGAGTTGGTTGGAATAAGTTCATTGGTGCAAACGGCATAAAAGTCGGTCTAGTAGTTTTCGAGTTTATCAATAACATACATCCAGACGTACGCAGCCGGTAACTTTGTTAGGGTTCCGTAGTCGACTAGGAACCCTTATAGTTTCGCTTTGTCTGTCCGTCCGTCCGCGGATAATCTCAGTAACCGTTAGCACTAGAAAGCTGAAATTTGGTACTAATATGTATATCAATCACGCCGACAAAGTGGTAAAATAAAAAGTGTTTTTTATTTATTTATTAGGGTACCTCCCCTATACGTAACGTGGGGAGTGTTTTTTTTTTTCATTTCAACCCTAACGTATGATAAATTGTTGGATAGGTATTTAAAAATGAATTGGGGTTTGCTAAAATCATATTTTGATAATGTTAATATTTTCGGAGATAATCGCTCGAGAAGTAAAAAAAAAGTGTCCCCCCCTCCAACTTTTGAACCATTAGTTTTAAAAATATGAAAAAAATCTCAAAAGTAGAACTTTATAAAAACTTTCTACAAAAATTATTTTGAACTTGATAGGTTGAATAGTTTTTGAAAAAAAATACAAAAACTACGGAACCCTACACTGAGCGTGGCCCGACACGCTCTTGGCCGGTTTTTTTTATAATATGTATAGATATAGAAGATATAGTAGGATAATGTGTGCCGCCAAATAAAAAAATTGGAGACAATCTCACACAAACCAATCTAGTCCCAAACTGAGCAAAGCTTGTACTATGGGTACTAGACGACGATATACATACTTATATAGATAAATAAATACTTAAATACATAGAAAACATCCATGACTCACGAACAAATCTTCATGCTCATCACACAAATAAATGCCCTTACCGGGATTCGAACCGGGACCTCCGGCTTCGTAGGCAGGGTCACTACCAACTAGGCTACAGAGGTCGTCGGTATCGGTTGAGAAATGGGACCTCTAGAGGACAAAAGCCTGACAGCGGGACAACATACGAAATAATTTAGGTCCTAGCTGAAACAGAGAAGTTCGCTTCGCTGGCTCGTTCAACTAATACTGCGCTACTTACTAATAACCGCTGCGCTGTTGATTTGACTTTAAATACAGGACCGGTCATAATGGCACTCTTTGGGGGACTATCTTTAGCAGTGGACGTCTTTCGCCTTATACTCCAGGCAAAATACGGTTTAAAAAAACATTAATTTATAATAGCGTTTTTTTTGTTGATTTCATTTGAAAATGTTATTCTAAGATGATTTAGTCAAGAATCCGACAAACTTTCCACCCGGAAGTAATTATGTAGATTTAAATGAAGCATGCATTAGCTTTTTTGTACGATTTATCTTGAATATTATAGAGCAAATGTAAATGAACCAAAATAAAGACAAAAACATTTATTAATATTTTTACTTACTTTATAGAAGCCAGTTACTTATCATTTTTTCGATGTCTGAAATTGATAATATATCCGTTATACATAAAAAATAAGCTATTATAAATTATTTCCAAAATTGTCATTTTTTCCATACAAGTTGTCAGTTCATTGCCTGGACTATTATATTATGACGATGATTACATTGTTGTTGTAGAAAAACACTAAATCGACCAAAAACACGTTATGAAAAAATCTGTAGGTACGGTCGAGGAAATTGAATGTTTGGCACATGTCAACTCTATTAGAATGACGTTAAGGTCCAAAAGTGCTAAACATTCAATTTCCTCGACTGTACAATATATTTGTCTTGGGCTCAAGGGATCCCTAAAAGCGTTAGGGATTAATGTCACATACATGTCGTTACATAAAAGTTGCGTTACGCGCGCTCTTATTGGTATTTTGGTACTGTTTTACGACATTCTAATAAACAGAGAAAGACTATCGTAAAACATAGCCTCAATAAAGTAAGGTTAGGTGCTTGAGCGAAATTAAAATGCCGCATTTCATACGTTTTCGTACTTAACTTTCTTAATGAACTTTACTTTGTATTTTTTATTATTTTCTCGAAGTTAAGATGCTAGTTCTTCGTTGCTCAAGTTATACGTAGGGACTATGTTGTAATGTTTCTTTTGCAAAGTTTACTTTGCATAAAAGTAAATTATTGCGCTGGATGGCGAAAAGCAATTACCGGGTCTACACAATGCGAGGAAATCAAATATTTTTTTCAAAAATAATAAAGCGTCGTCGTCGTGTTAAAATAGCTGGTTCGTAAAAAACCTAGTTCCTAAGTTAAACAAAGGTAAAAAAAACAAACACTTTTCCTCTGTGGTCGGAAAGTAGGTAAGTTATGAAATAAGTTTTTCACACCTTTCATTCGGAAGACTTCGTACACAAACTTAAATCGTTATCAATTAAAAACGAACATATTCCAAGTTTTATCTTTAACAACGTTAAGTATATGAAAAGTATGAATTTTTCGTAATATGTAAGTTTGTGATAAAAATTAAAAAAGTTAAGTAATTTTAACATCATCTTTTATAAATTTCTTCATAGGCGGTGTGAAAAATAGTATGTGTCACTCGGTAGCAAAATTATCTTCGTCTCGGGCAACACTTGTGTATCCCTCACTACGCTCAGGATTCAATACACCGCTCTCGCCGTAAATGTACGATTTTGCTCCCTTGTGACACAAATAACTATTTCATCACAATTGATCACAAAGGGCTTCATCGCGCAGGCATACAAACACCAACACAGTAAACTGACCATTTTGTGACCCTTATTATACAATACACTTAACTGTGTTGGTGGTGGTAAGTAATACAGAGCTACAATAGTTTCGGGCGTAATGTTTTTTTTTCTTTAGTTGTATCTGTCACTTATGCGTCAGTTATAAAGCAAGGAGGTTTAAATTCCAATACGTATGTTTGAAAACGTTTTTTATAAATAAAACTAGACGTAAGAACAATAATACTCGTAAAATATGTTTAAATAACTTATTTTATAACTTAACTAGATGCCCGGCCCGGCTTCGCACGGATTACCCGTTTTCCCGGAGGAATTAATTATTTTCTCGCGGTAAAAAGTACCCTATGTTCATCAGGGATAATGTAGGCTTCTAATGGTAAAATATTTTTTCAAATCGGTCCAGGAGTTTCGGAGCCTATTCAATACAAACACACAAACAATCAAATCTTTCCTCTTAATAATATTAGTGTAGATTAATTTACGATTCAAAAATTAATTAAGTAACAGGTATAGTGTTTGTGTAAAATGTTTAAATTAACAGAGATTTTCATCAAATTACGATTTTTGAAGAAAACCGGCGAACAAAAATGTAAATCGTCCATTCTGTTGAATTAAGAATAAGAATAACGATGATGTTTTATTTTTCCATTGTATTCGTTCTCTCTGTATCGGTAACCTATCGCAATTACTAAATTTTATAGCGAATATTGTTTGTCCGAAAACTTTTCGTATTTTTATGATTTCTCCGCATATACAATTCATAACTTTTTTCAGTTACTATTTCACGTTATCCAAATCTTTCAGTTCTCCGAAAAACTTTTACCACTACAGTCATTTGAGCTTTGGCTTGTTACAACTTTTGTTCCACAGCCAATTTTCATCATTACTTTCCGCATTCTTTACATTTAGCCAAAGATTCATTTTAAGTGAAGTTCAAAGTATTTTCATAGGGACTCTAAGGCAGGTCGGTGTAGGTACGACGACGAGCGAAGCGAGGAGGAGTGTTATATAGAACCGCGACCCTACAGCGCGCGAGTGAAGAGACCGTGCCGCGGCAGCGGGCGGCGAAGGGCCAGAACCGAACACTTTTTTTACTACCTACCTAATACTTACATGTATTATATAAGTATAATTTGCAAAGCGTGATGACTAATTCATATCAATAGAGATGAAAAAACTGCATGGGGAGGATTGTGAATTAGTAACATATGTTTGCTCGGTATAAACAATAACTGGTACCTATGTCAAATAATTTAAGCCGATTTGGTAAAACAGGAACAGATTATCCATGGAATCGTTACGTATAATTGGGAATCAGTGATTTGTCAAATAATTACAAAAGCAAAACCATAAAAGGACCGGCTGTTAACGTTCGAAGTAAGGTGTCGGACAAACGGAAAAACGGTGAAAAAATCTGATCGAAGTTTGTCGAATAATTAATGCCGAAATGAAAACAGGATAAAAAACTTTAGTGTTTCAGTATTTTCAGATATGTACTTAATCTTTAAAATTGGTGTTAATAATATTATCCACAGACATTAAATTAAGTAATTTTAATGGTTGAACCTTAAAATAACTTAGTTAGTCATAATTTATTACCTACTGGTACTGTTTTCAAATTTAGATTTATTAATAAATGTTATCAAACATCGTTTTTATGTTGAAACCTCCTTGCCTTATAACTGACGCATGAGTGACACATACAATTTAAGAAAAAAAAAACCCTTACGCCCGTGGATGTAATAAGGGTCATTACTGCTTTGTATGCCTGTGCGTTATGAAGCCCTTTACGAGTGAGTGTGATCAAAATAAATTATCTCGCAATTACGGCGAAATTCAGGGCGAAAAAAATCTATTAATTACTTTAAATACTAAAAAAACGAGTAGGGAGTTTGAGTGAAAACCGCGATTGAAAGATATCGTAGAAAAAAATGCTTTAAGCTATATAAATCAAACTAATAAGATCACTGCATTGTCAGCATAATACCACAAATGATTAGCAAAATCTTCGTACTCATACTAATTCCTCACATTGTTCGAGAAAAGCCCCAAATATTTGCCTGTGCGGAAACCGGGATTCCATAACTCGACTCTTGTCAGGCAATTCCGTACTCTCCGAATTATCTACTATTGTCTCACTGTTGACTCGATGTCAGATGCGACGTCCTGGGCGGAATACGTGATCAGGATGCAAGGATTTCCGTATTCAGAACGTGCGGTTGGATTTGCTTTTAGCGTCTTTTATTTGTGAATCAATGAAGCCGTGGGCGGCGTGGATCATACCTAATAAATATATTGTACCTACAGATTTTTTCATAACGTGTTTTTGGTCGATTTAGTGTTTTTCTACAACAACAATGTAATCATCGTCATAATATAATAGTCCAGGCAATGAACTGACAACTTGTATGGAAAAAATGACAATTTTGGAAATAATTTATAATAGCTTATTTTTTATGTATAACGGATATATTATCAATTAAATAGTTACCCAGCGACAAAATCCGACAAAATTTCAGACACCTAAAAAATGATAAGTTAACTGGCTTCTAAAAAGTCAGTAAAAATATTAATAAATGTTTTTGTCTTTATTTTGGTTCTTTTACATTTGCTCTATAATATTCAAGATAAATCGTACAAAAAAAGATAATGCATGCTTCATTTAAATCTACATAATTACTTCCGGGTGGAAAGTTTGTCGGATTCTTGACTAAATCATCTTAGAATAACATTTTCAAATGAAATCAACAAAAAAAAACGCTATTATAAATTAATGTTTTTCAAAACCGTATTTTGCTTGGAGTATAAACATAAGGCGCTGTTTTGGAGCGTTGGCATTTAATAGTCCAAATCTCTTTTTAGGGTTCCGGAGCCAGAATGGCAAAAACGGAACCCTTATAGTTTCGCTATGTCCGTCCGTCCGTCCGTCCGTCCGCAGCTTAGCTCAGAGGCTCTTGGTACTAGAAAGCTGTAACTTGGCATGAATATACATATTAGTCATGCCGACAAAGTGGTAAAATAAAATCTTGAAAAACATTTTTTTTAGGGTACCTCCCCTACATGTAAAGTGGGGATTTTTTTTTTTATTGTTGTCTACCCCATAGTGTGGGGTGTCGTTGGATATGTCTTTTAAAAATATTGGGGGTTTGTGAAAACAATTTTTCGATTAAACGATCCGTTTGTGAAATATTAAGCCTTAAAGTGCTAATTTTTGTTAGACTCCAGTGTCCCCACCCCCTGCTAGCTAAATGGCTGTTTTGGGATATGTGAAAAAATTCATGGTAGTAGTACATATAACGAAGTTAAAAGGAAAACTATCACAGCTAAGTAGGCTTTACACGTTTACGAGTAATAGTCGACCAACTTATAAAATGTACTTCAAGAAGTAATAGTTTCGTACAAATTCTATTGTAACTTATTATTATACATATATAATGGTACGGAACCCTTCGTGCGCGAGTCCGACTCGTACTTGGCCGGTTTTTTTTTTTACTGCAACCGCTAATTGTTTACTTTGTATTTGTACTAAGTATGCTGCAATTACTAATAAAAAGTGGTCGCGTAGCCTGCTGAAGGGGGTCGCTGGTATATATATTTGAAGACATAAAAAAAAATGAAAAGCTGAGAGTGGTCACGTCAAGGTCACCTTTTAAACCCAGGAACATGATGCGACCATGCAAAACCAGAAGGGGATCACTTGCACGTCTTTGACTTTCTCCAGAATGACAGAGACATCAAAGTGAGAGGATAAAGACAAATATGTATATTGTATGATATATATTTCTTATAATTTTGACGAGGGCAACTTTGTACTATCATTTCATCATATCAGCCGAAAGACGTCCACTGCTGGACATAGGCCTCCCCCAAAGAGTGCCAAAGTGACCGGTCCTGCGCCACCCGCATCCAGCGGACTCCAGCTCCCTCTGCCTAGCGTTCGTGGACTATCATCAGTCCACCTTGCGGGGGGCCTACCCGCGCCGCGCCTTCCGGTACGTGGTCGCCACTCGAGAACCTTTCCGCCCCAACGGCCATCGGTTCTACGTGCTATGTGCCCCGCCCACTGCCACTTAAGTTTAGCGATTCGGAGGGCTATATCTGTTACCTTGGTTCTACTGCGGATAGCCTCATTTCTGATGCGATCCCGCAGAGAAACTCCCAACATAGCCCTCTCCATAGCCCTTTGGGTGACTTTGAGCCTTCTTATGAGGCCCATAGTAAGCGACCACGTTTCAGTACCATATGTCATCGCTGGCAACACACTGGTCAAAGACTCTCGTCTTGAGACACTGCGGAATATTGGACGAAAAGATGTGCCGTAGCTTCCCGAACGCTGCCCAGCCGAGTCGGATTCGACGATTGACAGCTACTACTATCATTTATTTGTACTAAATTAATCTAATCTAATCTATGGCGGATAGAATACCGGTGGTACCAACTGTATCGTTTGTCCGGATATTCAGTTCGGCTAAAAGCTGTTTCTCTAGGTAGTTATGAAATTTTCAGGGTTATTATAAAACGAACCTAACCCATCTAATGGGCTCTGCGCGATAAATAGAAAAAAAACTTTGCGGCATTTTGCCGAAAAAGTTCAGTGATTGCGATAGGATACTAATACCGGGCCAGCTGGTCAATTGCGTAACGTTTCGTACGCACGATGAAAATGCCATTTTATGTAACGAAAATGACATTTCGACGCTTATCTAAAACAAGTCGGTATCGCGAAATAATCCGTTTTGCTACTAAGTATAAGACTAGACGCAGAACACGTTAAAGTTTATCGTGACTAAGACTCCCGTGTTCTAATTCAAAAAATTGCCACCGTGGCAGCATTGTGCCGTTATGCCATTGGTGGGGTGTCGACGTCATTTTATCTGGAAGACCGTCCGTAGGCCAAATGAGCCATAGCGATCGACGCCGTCACCACGTTTTTTTGTTGACTACCGGCACATCCCCAAATAATTCGTTAAAACACATCAATTTGTTTGTACAACAGCGGCATTACGCGAAATAGCTCAGTGGAACACTAGCGAATTTTTGTGCAATATAGGATTATTCATGGATGGGACACTTTCCGTTAAACAGTAAGTACCGATGTTTTGACTTAACAACAAATAAACGAGTATTCACGAAAATAATGAAAGTTGGCTTGTTCATGTAAGCAAAATAAGCCCCTATACTACATAAGACTTACTTCATTATTGGTATACTATACGAATTTGGACTATGTTCATCATAAATATGCATTTAGTTTCTTGATTCAAAACGAGAAAAGCCACTATAAATAGATAAGCAGCTCAATGATAAACTTATTTAGATGTTATATGTATTGCAAAAAAGGTATTAAGGTATATTATATGTATTCATATCAATTAAAATAATAATATACAACACAAGCCTTATTGAACTTAACTATGGGCCTAGTTCGATTTGTGTAAGATATTATTAACCTCGAATATTTATTTATTTTGTAATATCAAATAAGATAAGTATAAGATACATACCTACTACATGCTCCATGTACATGGGGACTTCAATTACTCGTGTGCGTCTCTTTTTTGTATAAAAAGTGGTATAATAACAATAATTATTATATTTTTATTATGGACACTATTTTTGTCAAAGAATCAGTAACTCTTTCAGTTGACTATATTATACTTTGGTTATAGAAATGAACACGCGAACTGGAAAAAATATCCGAAATCTGCTTTGGTTTTGCTGCGGGTAGCCTCATTTTTGATGCAATCGCGCAGAGAAACTCCCAGCATAGCCCTCTCTATTGCCCTTTGGGTGACCCCGAGAGCTTTCAGCTGGAACTCCAAAACCGTTTCCATTGCCTAGGTTTTGTGGAACCTGTTCGTGCCACTGGGTCTATGTTCTTTGAGGCCTAGCGGGCCAACAGAACTAAAAGGCTCTCTAGCTCCACTCAGAAGCTCATGAAGGAAAGGAGTCAAATGATTCTGCAGTCTTCAAACGATGCGACTTTAAATCGGCAGCTAAATAAACAGAATCTCCAAGTCTCTTACCCGCGATCTGCGCCAATTCACTACGAACCGTATTGAAGAGGCCATCGAGAGAAATAAGGGCTCTAATGTGTTCGCACGAGATCTCGATCAAGTCTATTGGGCAGAGCCAGCTCGCAAGGTAAAAAACTGAGGACTGGAGAGTCGTTTTTTCCAAACCTGAGCTTTTGAGTGAGTGCGTTTCTACACGTCATACATATCGTATACACGTCAACTCGCAGACCCGAAGTTGGTCTGGCAAAAGACCATAGCTAGACCAACCCGACACTTTACCGACGACATCCCGGACATCAGCCTGTCCGAGATTAGAATGGTTCTGAAACAGCTTAAGAACAGCAAGGCACAAGGTGAAGACGGAATTACAGCCAAACTCATGACGGCGGGTAGAAAACCGATCCTTACGACCCCTCAGAAGTTGTTCGACACCGTCCTACTGGAAGGGAGAACGCCAAAGGCGTGAAATAGAGGTTAGGGGTGCTGTTGTTCAAAAAGGGGAACAAAACCCTGCTGAAGAATTACCGACCCATCTCACTTCTGAGCCATGTTTACAAGCTGTTTTCAAGAGTCATTACAAATCGCCTCGCATGCAGGCTTAGTGACTTCCAGCCTCCCGAAAAAGCCGGTTTTCGAAGAGGTTTTAGTACCGTAGACCACATTCATACGCTCCGCCAGGTTATACAGAAGACTGGAAAGTAAAACTTGCCTCTCTGCTTAGCGTTCGTGGAGAAAGCTTTCGATTCGATCGAAACCTGGGCTGTACTACAGTCTCTCCAGCGGTGAAAAGAAGACTGCCGCTATAATGAAGTACTGAAGTGTTTGTACGAGAACGTCACTATGTCAGTCCCACTCCAGGATCGGAGCTTGAAAAGTATTCCGCTACAGCGGCGTGTTAGGCAAGTGAATGTTATTTCCCCAAAACTGTACACCGCTGCAATGGAGGACGTTTTCAAGACTCTAGACTGGAGAAGGCTAGGCATCAACATCAACGGCGAGTACATCAATCACCTTTGGTTTGCTGATGATATAGTAGTCTTGGCTGAGACCATGGAGGACTTGATTACTATGCTCGATGATCTCAGTAAAGCCTCCGAGCGAGTTGGTCTAAGGATAAACATGGATAAGACAAAAATCATGTCAATCGGACACTTTCAAGACTTCTTCAGACTTTCAAGTTAGATAGGTCCAACTTTGAGTAAGAGTCCGACTCGGCTGGGCAGCATTCGGGAACCTACGACACATCTTTTCGTCCAATACTGCGCAATGTCTCAAGACTGTGTGATGACGTATGACACGGAAACGTAGACGGTTACCTCATAAGAAGTCACCCAAAGAGCAATGGAGAGTGCTATGCTGGGAGTTTCTCTCCGCAATCGCATCAGAAATGAGGCTACCGCAGCAAAACCAAGGTAACCGATATAGCCCTCCAAATCGCTAAACTTAAGTGGCAATGGGCTGGGCACATTGCACGTAGAACCGATGGCCGCCGGATGGCGCATCGTAGCTAGGCCCCCCACGAGGTTCAAAGATTTCAAAGATTCAAAGATTTTTATTTTGCTCGGAATGCAGTTACATAGTTCTTAAAAATACAACATAATCGTCCAGTGCATTCAGCCTGCGTGCAGGCGTGCAAAACATTTTTATGGAGCCTTAAAGTCCATAATAATATATTATCTTTGAATCTTTAAAAAAGAGTTACTAATTTACATCCATACCAAGTGTTGTGAACTAAACTATACCGTTATTGTCTATATAGTTTAAGTATAATTGTGATGTATGTCGTTTAAGGCCATTATTGTCCATATTAAAAAATAATATTTGAGAAACAAAGCAAAATAAGTCAGTATTCTTTTAATATTTTACATATACGTTTGTCTTAAAGACGAATAATACACTATTGTTCATAAGAAAAAAATATTTTTTTGAATTATTTTCTATTGAGACGTTAGTACACATAAAAACTTATCCAAAGTATATAAATATCGTGTCACAACTCTAAACTGTAGTACATTTTTGAGTTTTTTTTGCGTAGTTTTTTGTTGTTTTCTTTTTATTTTCTTGGGTTTAAATAACTGGATGACAGAGGAAACTGTGACTAAAAGAAAATGTTAAATTGGTTATCTTAATAAAAAAATATAACAATATCTTTTTTGTGTTTTTTTTAAACCTCTGCCCTGAAAAAACACAGTTTTTGAGATACAGAGTTGTTTTAGATAAGCATCGATTTGAGTTGCCCTTACGCTCGTTTTGAAAAGTTACGCAATTACGCCTCTGAAACCACGCTATAACCTACCTTTTTAATCGACAATTTGTTCTTGCAGCAGAGTTCCGTTGAGTGGGCACCTAATATCGGCGTGCTTGCTGTGACGAGGTTCTCTTTTACAGATACTGCAACAAAATAATTGAATGTCACAATCACATGCACAGGGAGTCATAAAATAATTTTAGATAAAAAAGTTTTTTTTTTAGACAAGCTGTTATTCACTACCGTTTTTTGCACAGTCAGCAAGTGCTGGTAACGGCAAGTGGGAGGATTATGGTTTGCAAATGTTGAACGATAAACCTATGTAGTTAGGCGGTACGATTGCAGTAAGCTGTTAGCTGTCCATGTCAACTGTCAGTTGAGTCAAAGTACCGATTCTTTACTGCGCACCTACATTTCAAGTGTCCTGGGGGCGGTATAAATGCAGTACTGCATACCCACAGCTCCGCTTCAACGCATGTGGCGTATGATATATCTATTGCGCAAATAATCTTGAAACACATAATGTAGTGGGACACGTGGAAAGAAAAAGGAGCCGTGGAAGATCACTGACCCGTTGGACTGATGCACCCCACTTTCACGTGACATTGTCGGTCTGTAGCTCGCGAAGGAGGTCCTGAGTTGAAATCGGATTATTTTTTTAGGAATTATGAAATTCGGACTTTTGATAAGTTTAAAGTAGTTTCTAAGGCAGGTAGGTGTAGGTACGACGACGAGCGGAGCAAGGAGGAGTGTAAGGAAGAACTGCGACCCTACCAGCGCGCGAGCCGACCGAGCGAAGCAAGCGTGCCGTGGTAGCGGCCGGCGAAGCGCCAGATCCGAACACTTTTTTTGCTACATAGTATTCACAAATCATATAAATACAACTTGCAAAGCGTGATGATTGGGACTTTTGTTTAGGTAGTCGGATTTATTTTTGGTCGGTGTAATGATATTCGGAAATTTTAAAAGCGGTATTTTAGTAATGGGAATTCGTATCTTTGATATTTCGGATTATTATTCAGTCGGATTTTTTATTGTTCGATGTATTCAAATTCGGAATATTGAAAAGGCCCAAAAGTACAAAAGTACGTCACAGATTATGATTAGATTCCGTCGAAATAGCAACTAATGAAGTCCCAAAGGTGATCCTTGTGGAATCGACGGAAGTCCTAAAATATTATCGGCCCACATACAGAGATTGGGTTTTTTTCTCTAATAATCAACGCATTTGCTTTCGTAAATCAGTTCATGTGGTAAATTGGAAAATAAATGTTCTCGTGGCTTGGCGGAGTACTAAATTGAAGTCGGTTAAAACTTTGTTTTTAAAGTAAATTATATACAATAGTCTTTATTCATATTGCTTTGTTGTTGGGGGGATGAAGTTACTCGCGTCCGTCGGACTTACCACCTTTTCCTAGTTCCACCCTACACGTGTCCCCCGGGTGGTGCGAAACGAGTAACGTCAACGCCGAGCGTCGGGCGGCGGTTAAATAACCAGACCCTTTATTAAGACTTAACAGTCTTATTAGTGCGGGTAGGAAATGACTTGCACAACCCGTTACCCCGTGGTCATGTCTCGCGAGGTCGGGGGTCTTGGCTATAACGCCTGGACTAAGAGGAAGAAAACCTCAATGATAAATCACCCCAATCCTACGGTGGGAAACGCGCCAGTTTCAGTCACTAGCGCCAACCTTGACGTACCTGGCGAACGTCATTGTATATAGCCTTTTCACAGGAAAGGCGTCACCCTGTGAGCGACAACCTTATCGTCCAAACTCGTGGGAACAAAATGAATGATTCCGAAAATAAATCTACAAACGATACACCGAAAACATACCCTCAGCAGGTCTTCCATAAAGGCATGTTTGAGCTCAGACCAAGATCCACCTCCTTCAGTGGAAGCATTAGCATTGGACAAGACCATGAAGCTGCAGCGAAAACCCCGACAGCCACATACGAGCCTGCAACCCAGCAACACCCACCATGGCAGCGAGCGCCATCGTACAAGAAGCGCAAAATACGCGAGGACTCTCCAACTTCACCTACGCAGACTGAAAATAGATCTTGCGAACTACCAGTGGACTCCAAGGATGACTCCGTTCCAACAGTCAGTCACTAAAACAAGCCGCCACCCATAGTCTTGTATGGCATTGAAGATGTTAACAAGCTATCAAAACTAGCAGAATCCGTGGTCTCAGCCGCTGGCTTTAGACTCAAGATCATCAATAAGAATCTCCTACATTTGAGAATAAATTCGACAGAAAACTACAAAAAAGTGATAGATCTAGTCAGACAAAAAGCACACCTTCACCAGGATAGACGCAAAACTCTATCGAATTGTTATTAAAAATCTCCATCATACAGCATCTCATGAAGCCATTGTGGAGGAAATAGAGAAATCCGGGAACAAAGTTTGCGGCGAGATTATAAATTGTCGATTTGGTGCTGAAATAACACCTACCAACACATTCTTGAAGGCAGGACAGGGCATCGTAGCGAATCAGTTGTATCGCCTCTTCAATTTGTGCTACAGCACCGGCCGTGTACCTAGGGACTGGTGCAAGGCCGTAATCGTTCCTCTTTACAAAGGGAAAGGCTCACCACTTGACTGCAAAAACTACAGGGGCATTAGCTTAATCAGCATCGTCGGCAAATTGTATGCAAAAGTGTTAATTAATAGAGTAGTGAAAGAGACCGATGAGAAAGTATGGGATGCACTAGCAGGATTTAGAAAGGGTATGGGGTTGTACGCATCAAGTCTTTTCCCTACATTGCATAGCCGAGAAGTATTTGGGCCAAAGGTCAAAAGGTCTATTGCGCTTACGTGGACTTGGAAAAGGCTTATGACAGAGTGATGAGGAATGAATTATGGTCGGTGTTGTGCACGTATGGAGTAGACAGCCGCCTCTTTCAATCACTGAAATCTTTATATAAGGATTCCAGTGCTTGCGTGAGAATAAACGGGTCATATACTGACTGGTTTAACATCAAAAGGGGTGTTAGACAGGGATGTGTAGCGTCTCCGTGGCTGTTTAATCTATTCATGGACAGCTGCCTGCAGGATCTAAAAGGTGATGAATGTGGTTTGAGAATGGAAGGGTTATGCGTCAAATGTCTCCTATATGCTGACGACCTTGTACTACTTGCATCGTCCGCTGAGGAGTTTCAAATGATGGTAACGAAGATTAATGAATCTTTTGAATGGAAAGGGATGAAGATGAAAGTAAGTAAGACGAGTGTTATGGTATTTGAAAAAGATGAAATTATGACAGACTACGAAATAATGATTGGTGAAGAAAGACTGGAACAAGTAAAAGAGCTTGTGTGCATGAGAAAGATATTGAAAGGAGAGTGAATGCAGGGAACCGAGTGAATGGGGCACTAAACGCCTTTATGGGCAGCCAGAAAATATCACAAAATGCACGCGTGGCTGTGCATAGAGGAGTGTTGGTACCCACACTTATGTATGGTAGTGAAAGTTGGGTGTGGCAGAAAAGACATCAAAGTCGAGTGAATGCAGTAGAAATGAGAGCGTTGAGAAGTATGTGTGCAGTGAAATTGAGTGATTAGTTCAGAAACAGTGAATAAGAGATAAGTGTGGAATGGATGGAGATATAGTCACGAAAATTGAGAAGGGTAATATGTTAACCCTTAAATTGGCAAGACCCAAAATTTCAAAAAATAATTAACTAACCAATATTATCATGTTGTATATGGTCACAGTACGACCACTGCGTTATTAAAAGTCGTTGAGGATGTAAGACAAGGCATGGAGTCCTCTCAATTGACAGTGCTTGTATTAATAGACTTCTCCAATGCGTTTAACGCTGTCAACCATGACCTTTTACTTGCGATTCTAAAACACCTAAATATCTCACCAACAGTGGCTGCGTGGTTCTCCTCATATCTTCAGGATCGCCAACAGGCGGTCCGCGCTAATAATGCTATCTCCGATTGGTGTGAACTCACCTCTGGCGTTCCACAGGGCGGCATTCTCTCCCCTCTTCTTTTTTCTGTTTTTATTAATCTCATAACTCCTAGAATTACATGCTCTCACCATCTATATGCTGATGATCTCCAAATTTACACGCAAGCAAGTCCCGATAGTCTTAATTTAGCTATAGGTCAAATTAATAACGATCTGGACTGTATCTCCAACTGGTCTCGTAGCTTTGGCATTAATGTCAATCCTACCAAGTATCAGGCCATTTTAATTGGAAGCCCTCGTCTACTGACACTAGTTGACACACAACAATTACCTTTAGTAATGTACGAAGATATCGCAGTTCCTTTCGCAGCGGAGGTGAGAAATCTGGGCCTGACTATGGATAGTGGTTTCACATGGGCACCTCAGGTGTCTGACGTTAGTCGCAAGGTCACCAATATGCTGAGATCGTTTTATAGGTTTAAGCACTTCCTTCCAGTCAGCACGAAAACTCTGCTAATTCAAGCGTTAGTATTACCTGTTATTGATTATGCTGATGTGTGTTACTCCAACATCACCCAGGAGCTCTTAAGTAAACTAGACCGGCTTCTAAATAACTGCATTCGTTTTGTTTTCGGCCTCCGTAAATATGACCATATCTCTGCCTTCCGCCGTCAACTGAACTGGCTTCCCATTCGCGAGCGCAGATCTTTCAGGATTCTGTGCACACTTTATACCATCTTATTTGACCCTGCTGCACCGGAATATCTTAAATCTAAATTTCAATTTGTTACACCCCGTCCCGGTTGCGAGCTACGTACATCCAGGAGTCTTAAACTCTCTGTCCTATTTCACCGTACTGGTTTCCTCTCAAATTCCTTCGCTGTTCAGGCTATTCGTCTGTGGAATGATCTCCCGCTTACCGTCAGGCAAGCTCAGAGCAAGTTCACCTTTAAATGCAAGTTGCGTAAGCATCTCTTATTAACCATTAAACATTGATGATCCTCATGATATCTTTGTTCGGGTACATTTAATTGTATGTATTTATGTAAATATAAGTAAGTTTATATTGTATGTATTATATATGTATGTATATTAATTAAATTAATTGATTTGTGTTTCCATTCGAGTCTCTGTACTTAGGATCCTGCACCACTAAAGTTTCTGTTTAGCCCAATGGTTGACTGGTAGAGAATGCCTTAAGGCATTAAGTCCGCCAATTGTACTTCTATTTTTATATTTGTGCAATAAAGTTTAAATAAA
The DNA here is from genome assembly GCA_947578815.1 of Epinotia ramella. Taxonomy (NCBI): domain Eukaryota; kingdom Metazoa; phylum Arthropoda; class Insecta; order Lepidoptera; family Tortricidae; genus Epinotia; species Epinotia ramella. Next base: position 12,912,610 of record OX388204.1, on the reverse strand, counting down.
TAAAATATGGTCGCAGATGCCTTAGAAAATAGAAAAAAAATCCACGATTTCCCATTTTCTGAAAAACTTATGTGCCACACGTGGGACAGTGCTCACTACCCGGTAAAACACCCTGTTCGACTGACGTGCCTTGTGTGTCCCGATACCAAGAGCTTAGTAAAACACTAAATTCCGCAAAAATGCACTTTATTGTCTAAAAAAACATTACTTTTGTTGAAAAAGGTGAAAACAATTTCTTTTATTACCGTCTCCAACGACAAAGCAAAGCGACATTTTGCATTTAATACAATTTACAAAAGTTTTACCCTCTTCGCAATACCTGCAACGTGCTCTTGCTGTTCCGTTTTCAGACTGACCCACATTATCATATCGTACGCTTTCTGTCCTGATTGGTCTGAATCGCTATCCAATATATTTAGCCTCTCCAGTGAAGAACTAATAGACGGTGGATCGGAACTTTTTTCGTCTAACAGAGCAAGTGATTGAACTATGTTAGTTGGCTCAACTTCCGAATCTGACCCATCGTCTGAACTTGCATAAGGCACAGGAACCAACGCCAAGATTTTGTGCGACCGAATAAGTTTTAAGCACTGTCAACAAAGACAACAAAACATGCCGTAAAAATGCAAAAATAAAACAAAACCAACAATTATACTAATTTAAGAAACAAAAGACAAATATCATTAATATTTCTGACAAGATAGCAACGGGACTCGTGGTACCCGTAATCTGTGACTTCTAATATTCTACGTACTTGGCAATGGGACTCCTTTGGTACATACGAATGTTTCATTCTGATATTTTTTAAATAAGGAATAAAACAAGTGATTTTTTTATTAGTAACATAGATTAACGTTTCAAAATGACGTTTATCATATGGTAAGCAAAGTCAGCATACCAAAAACATTAAAAAAACTTCAATAACTTACTGAAGGTGCCAACAAGTGTTTCCTTCACGAACTCATTTTGACACTGACAGTTGTAGGTTAGTGTTGCTAGCGTTTCTGATTTTTTCTACTATTGATGAATTACCAGTAAAAAGTAAATAAAATATTAAAAAATCAGCTTCAATTTTTTTTCAAATTTAATGTAGGTACCGCCTGAGTCTCGTTGCCAATTTAAGGGTTAAGGTGGTTTGGGCATGTAGAGAGGATGGATGAAAGAAGATTAACGAAGAGAGTATAATTATAAAAAAAGAGTGGGAGGGCAAGTTGGAAGGGGAATCCTAGGCGAACTTTCTCCAATCAAATTGGAGAAATCTTACTAAAAGGCCAGGTCAAAGGTACCCTAAACCGACGAGCATGTATGAGAAATTTTATGAAAGTGAGTGAAGCGAAAGTGGTTTGTCAGGATCGTAGCAAATGGAGATCCGTGATCTCTGCCTACCCCTCTGGGAAAGAGGCGTGATTATATGTATGTATGTATGCATGAATGTTAAACAAAAATTTACTCAGTGTCAGTATCGTGACGAAAATTAAGCATACAAATTATGTTATAACTACAACTTAGAAAAGTTGAGAAACCCCCCCCCGACTTTTTCATTTCAAAGTCCAATATCTCAAAAACGGCTGAGAACACTTGGGATAAAATTATGACACAAAAAACCGCATTCATATCGGTCCACCCGTTTGAGAGTTACGATACCACAGACAGATACACAGATACACAGACAGACACTTTAAACTTATAACACCCGCTCTCTTTGAGTCGGGGGTTAAAAATTTACTTGTTTAACGGTCACGATCATTCGTGCCAAAAGAGTGCGGCCCGCTTTTCCAGACACGCCGCGCTGAATTACATTCTACGCCACACTCTTGCCAGCGTCAATGTGCCCTAGGCAAAAGTCCTCAGACCGCATGTTGGTTTAATGTCAGAAAATGTAAATGAAAATGTCCACCTGGAACGGATAGATGTATGTAATTATCAGTAATACGTATACGTTTTCACACATTCAGTGCGAAATATTTTTCCGCTTTCCTCTAGAAATAAGAAAGGCTTATATCGCAATTTTTCTACTTTGTGAAAGCACGTCAACTAGGGTTTGCTCTCGGGAAATACCGGAACCAAAAGGACCGTGATTTCCCGGTTACTAAAACTAACCAAAGAACCGAGACTGCCCAAATAAAACCCGGTACTTTGGGGATTTTCGGGAAATCATTTTGCAGTTATTTCCTGTAATGTATTTAAAATACAGCAAAAAAGGCATAAATTAAATATAAAGCAGTAGACTGGAATCCATCTGGATTACCGTAAACCGGTGTATGATAGGCAATTTTAATTTCAATCCAACTACTCGGTCTGTTAAGTTGTTCGAGATTGTGAGAGCATGATCCAAAAATGTATCTAAGTATAAATGTCTATTTTGAGTCCGAACGGTGGTCTTCCTCCCATTTCAATCCTATTTATTGAACTCTATAGAGCTTTCCCGAAAGATCCGATTATACCGGGAAATACCGGTTCCATTTTTAATAGGTACCGAAAATCCCGGTTCTTGAAAACAGCACCGATTCTGCAATCCCTAACGCCAACCTTACTCCAGGAAAAATACGGATGATGTCTTTTGAAAATCATTAATTTATAATAGCGTTTTTTTATGTTATTCTAAGATGCTTTATTGAAGAATCCGACAAACTTTTCACCCGGAAGTAATTATGTAGATATAAATAAAGCATGCATTGTCTTTATTTGTATGATTTATCTTGAACATTATAGAGAAAGGCCTCATAAGAAGGCTCAAAGTCACCCAAAGGGCAATGGAGAGGGCTATGTTGGGAATTTCTCTGCGCGATCGCATCAGAAATGAGGCTATCCGCAGCAGAACCAAGGTAACCGATATAGCCCTCCGAATCGCTAAACTTAAGTGGCAGTGGGCGGAGCACATTGCACGTAGAACCGATGGCCGTTGGGGCGGAAAGGTTCTCGAGTGGCGACCACGTACCGGAAGGCGCAGCGTGGGTGGACTGATGACCTGGTAAAGCTCGCGGGTCTCCGCTAGATGCGGGTGGCGCAGGACCGGTCATTGTGGCACTCTTTGGGAGAGGCCTATGTCCAGCAGTGGACGTGTTTCGGCTGATATGATGATGATGATGATTATAGAGCAAATGTAAATGAACGAAAATAAAGACAAAAATTTTTTTTTTTTTTTTTCTGACTTATCAGAACCTAGTTAATTTATAATTTTTTTGATGTCTGAATTGTTTTGGATTCTGTCGCTGGGTAACTATTTAATTGATAATATATTCGTTAGGTACACATACAAAATAACCTATTATAAATTATTTCCAAAATTGTCATTTCTTCCATACAAGTTACTAGACTACCTAGCGGGCTTCTGCCATCATCGATATTGTTCAGTAATGTAAGCAATATACCGACCTGTACTACATTTTTTTGGTCATTTTCTCAAAGAAGTTTGTGAACCATAACATTTATTTTGCGGTTCATTGTAACCCATTTTCCATTGTAACCCATGCAATGTCGAGCTCAAGTCCTCTTCCGCGTCGTCACGGGTCGCGCTCCACAGTATTAAACACCAGAATTCGTTTTCAATCAATCAATGTCTTGGGCCAACGTTGGCGCGTGAGCAGGATGCAGCTATGTAAACGAAAGAGATCGAATTCTAGCCCTCTCCCTCTAACGAATAGCTGCCTCCTGCTCACGCGCCAACGTAGGCCCAATGTGTACAGCCGGCATAAGACAAAGGCGCTGCGCGCTTGTCCGCGTCCGCGGAGCATACGTCACGGCCGACCTCGCCGGCCCTCGCACCTTGCTTTATACCTATTGCTGCCGTTTGCGCTAGGCATTTTTTTTTTTTTTTTTTTCATTATAAGTTTATAGTTTTCAAGCTTGCATATTAATTACTCGCTTCTAATTCTTCCCTAACGCCCTGCTTCGGTCAGAAAGACAAAGTACAATCGCGACGCAACGCGAATGTTTGTATTAAATTTAATACAAAACGTTCGCGTTTATTCAAAACTTTAGGGAGATTATCCAAATTGTGTAAGAAGAAAAACAGAATACTTATCCAATTAAATTACGCGAGCCGAGCGTTTTACTTGCTTACTTTATAGGCAATTTAAACCGAGCATCCTATCCAAATATTTGAAGCACCAACGCCAGGCTAAAATTATATGAAACGAGAACGAGATCGACGTGACATCTAACAACAAAATGCACTTAGCAACATTCAAATAAAGAGGATAGTTGGTTTTTGAACTCTTGTTAAACAGAAATGGAAATTCTTATCAAACTTCAGCGTGGACCCATGAGTAGGTAGTCCTGAACCTTAGTTTTATTTGCTATAATCAATATTGAATTAAGATTAATTCAAAACAATAACTGGGAAATGTCGATAAAAAGTAGTAAGACACGCATATGATTGCTAGAAAGATAAAACAGCTTTAAATTATAGTGTTATAATATACAGTGAAACCTGGATAACTGGGACTTCAAGGGACCGGCAAATTTGTCTCGTTTAAAGAGGTATTCCACTTACCCAGTGTCTCAGATATCCAGGTATAAATAAAAAAACCGGACAAGTGCGAGTTCTACTCGCGTGGTGAGGGTTCCGTATATAATCTAAATTTCATAAGTGTTTTTTAATCGGACCCAAATTTGTTTGTGGTAACTAAAAAATGTACGTATAGTGCCGGATTGTAGAGGGAAATTGCTGAATACATTGTCAATTGTTGAATACTGTTTTGTGGTATATTCTTGAATACGAGGACTAAGACCGAGTGATAGGAGATATTCTGATATTTCATTTCTTGGGTTGTCTCTAAAATTAACATTGAAATCTCCCGCTACAACTATCTTTTCCTGTGGGTTGATAGCATCTTTAATGCATTCGACAGCAATTTTTGGAAGACATTTGGGTGACTTATATACAGTTAAGAATTGGACACCAAATGCTTTGAACGTGAGGCATTCGCAATGCCCTCCCCTTGGACTATCTACAATAAAACGTTTTGTGAAGCTACTATCCAGATAGTTGACAACATTGTTATTTATGTATGCAATAGAGCCCCATCCTGGGTTAGCATTCGGCATATTAGGGCCATCTATTCTGCACACTTTCTTAAAACCTTCCAGCACAAAATCATCACTTTGGGAACCCCAAGTTTCTACAAATAAGGCGATATGTGATGAATTTATTATACCATCAGATTTTATGTCCAATAAATGTTTTCGTAAAGACTGTACATTATGAAATATTATTTGTATATCTTCTCCTGGTGACTGCAAAAATTCGAACTGGGGTTTTAATTTATTTTCTAACAGTCGCAACATTTCCGAATAAACTGGACTTGTTTCTGACATCTTTGCTGGGGGATTAAAATCACCATCTGATGTGACCAAAACTCATTCGCCATTCCAAACCAATTCAAACTACATTCGATCGTTACCTATTCATCGTCTAGCAAAATATCTTACAAAATCATCAAAAAGTATTAATCCCACATGTATATCTGCCGTTGCGTCATACATAGACATTAGACACCCACACCACTCTCGCCTGTCAGCGTATAAGTGAATCGCAATAACAATAACTCACACATTATTGTTACTACCGCTAACCGCATGTTACCGCTTCGCTTGGATATGTTTTTCTTTCAATTAGCCCTTTCATTTAAAATTCATACGAAATAATATCATACTAGTTTGAAAAGGGTTTGCTTTATTTTGTATCTAGGGTAGATCAAAATATGGCACCAGTATAACCTTACATTCGAGTAATTTAGTAAATGTACGCTATTTAACATTTCATAATTTCGATTAATAAGCAATCATTTTTACTTTCTGAATGTTAAGACCCGTGGATAAGTTACTAGAAATGTTACTTTGCTATTTAGCTAGATGTCGTGATGATGTACGCAAAGTAAGTATCAATCGATTGTTACGACACTTTTGGATAAATGTAAGCTCTAACGTTCTATTATGGCGCCTACGTAATTTCAGAAGCAAGGGCAAGAGTAAAAATTGCTATGCTCTAAGTTTCAGGCGCTCCATACAAAATACACAAACATATGGAGAATTTTCCCGTTATTTTGAATACTCAAACTTCTTATAGGTTTTCCTGTAATCTTTAAGCAATGAACTATTTTCCATATTTTTTTCAGAATTTTAAGCCTAGTAGTTTCGGAGATAAGGGGGGGGAATGGTCAATTTTCGTCTGTTTTCCTGAATTACTTAAAATCTGTTTTTGCTAAAATTATAAAAAAAATTCATCTGAGATGCTTACAACAACCCCTTTCATTTGATATGTCACACAATACAGTATGCGAAACTTTTTTATTTTCATTTTCCTGTTTACCCCCCAAAAGTGGCCCCCATGTTCAAAATTCATTAACGTCCATCTTTGGGTCACCAATTTACATATGTTTACCAAATTTCAACTCAATCGGTCCAGTAGTTTCGGAGCAAATCGGCTGTGACAGACGGACAGACGCACGAGTGATCCTATAAGGGTTCCTTTTTTTACCTTTTTGGTACGGAACCCTAAAAATGTCTCATTTACAAAGATTTCCATTAATATAGGTGAGATAAGAGGTTATTTCAGTTTTAGAGTTTAAGAGCAGATTAAAATAAAAATTAACATGATACGCGAGTTGTAATCTTAAACAATAATCAAACAAAGTTTAGTAGTGAACAGAAATAATCTCTAGCATGTATTTTATAAACAGTACAAAAATGCATTCAGAATGCATCATTCCAAAAAACTGTAATTTTAGTTTGTCCCTTGAAAGCAACTTGAGGTTAATCAGCCAAGTGCGGAATTTGCGGGAAGACTAAGACAACACAATACAAATCGACCAAGTCAATCAATCAATCAATCAATTATTTATTCTGCAAATAGGCCACAAGGGCACTTTTACATGTCAAACGGTAATTTACAATAAAATAGTAATCTTACACAATAATCATTTAAAATGATATATAAAAGGTTAACAAACTAAATGTCACTAAGTTAATGTAAACAAAACAAAATTGCAAAATATGACCATTACATTCGATATAAGATCTGTATCCAGCATTAACAGAAGTTAATGATATTATTCAGTATTCCAGAGATGTATAAGGTCTCTGAGCGTCCAAATACAATTAATAATTATTCTAATATTCTAAGAGATGTATACGGTCTCTAAGCGTCAAAACAAAAAGGGAACATTAATGTTATATTGTCAGAGATGTACGAGTACAGGGTCAATAACAATAAAACGTGTCAAGATCAGAATGATGTCTCTCGTCAATACGATAATAATAATAATAACACTAGTATTTAAGTAGTTAATTAGGTACTATGCCCTTGCAAGCATGAACAGTCCGGACTCCACAAACAGCACCCGATCACGAGTATGACGCATATCTCAGCCATCGCCTCCCTCAACCATATGTTAGGGAAGGTGGCGACCCGATCAACGACGCCACCGTAAGCAAAGCCCTTTAAGCGAGCATGACATATTCAAGCCACCGGACATTGATAATAGCAAAGATTAAGCGACTTGTTCGGCGAGAAACAGCATTACGTGCTCTCTTCTTACATAAAAGGGTACAGTTATTTCAGGTAGGTATGTACTTATAATGATTACATGTATTTAGGTATATTCCTAATAGAATCAGACTACTACTGGCTTAAAGGCATTTTTGTCGTTTAAGAAATCGTTGACAGTATAATACGCCTTGCTTAGCAAATTACTCTTAACATGAGACTTAAATTTACTGTACGGTAAATTAACAATTTCAGTAGGTTTATTGTAAAAACGTATGCAGTTCCCCACGAACGACGTGCTAACCTTGCGGAGACGACTGGCCTTCACTGCGATCTTGTTTTTACTTCTGGTGTTGTAGTCGTGGATATCACTGTTGAGTTTGAACTCATGAAGGTTTTTCCGCACATACATGATATTCTCAAGAATGTATTGGCATGCCAAAGCCCCAAACTAAGCAAATACATCGCAACACATCCTTACTCTTACAGTAATAAAGGCGTGTATCGATATATTTGGCTTCTTTATACTAAATGATGCTGACTGGTACCTCTCTACCGACACATAAAGTGCAACCATGACGTTTTAGTTCGCGAGCGCTTGTCGATGTAACAAAGACAAACAGGCAACTACGGAACTCTACACTGAGCGTGTTCCGACACGCACTTGGCCGGTCTTGTTATATATTATGCAAACAAATAGTCAATGAAAACCGCCGCTACCTTAAAAGAGTAAACTATTGTTTTGCTAGTGCATCAGGTACCTGCAGTAATTAGTTTTGTAAAACAACTTCCAACAATATCTAGTGGTAGTGAGATTCCCTACCATCTACACCAAACAAACAATCAATCGATGGTCCACTGGGATAGTTTACTGTCACCTACTGGTGGGTGCCACGGCGTTCAACGTGTTAATTTTATTGATCTTTAGGGGCTTTTGATGCAAGCATTCGTTCATTATGTCCAAAAGTAAATTCACATCTGACGTCACAAAAATCTGTCGCGTATTTAACAAAACTTTAATAATGAAGTCTAATAATGTTGGAATTTTGATAATATTGCAAGAAGATTAATGTTAGTTATTAAATTAAATAGAGTATGGCATACCCAAAGCTATATAGATACTTAAAAAAATACTCACTCATTTTTTGAAGTGAAAACTTCTTTAGCGGCGCTGAGCACTTTTTGGGATGGGGAAAAATTGTTAAATACGCGACAGAGTTTTGTGACGTCAGATGTGAAGGAGGTCACGAACTTTTATATTTTGCTGCTAGCCGATTCGACTTCATTCAAAACTGAACGCTATTCGTAAGAGTATAAAGCCGTTAAACACTTTTTGCAATAGCATATTCTGCAAATAAATTTGTAATTTTGTTCACGCGTCCTTCACCGTTTTGCTATTGAGCAAATTCGAATAGTTCGAATTTGGACGTTATCCCTAGAGATAAAGCTTTGAAAAATATTTACCAACAACAAAAAAAAATGATATTTTGTTCACCGCCGCCGTCCGCTGTTCTTGCAAATTCGAATAGTTCGAATTTGGACGTTATTCCTAAAGAGATAAAGCTTTCAAAAATATTTGGCAATGGCAATAACAAATTGTTATTTTGTTCGCCGCCGGCGGCGGGCGAGCCGGCCCGTCGCACCCAACGCGCCCGCGGCCCGTCCGCCTAAATAATTGATAATTGTTTATAAATTTGCGCCAAATTCATTTTTAGGATGACACCGTAAGATGTCACGTGACCTTATCGAAAAACTGTTACAATGTTATTGAGTTTTCACTTCTGCCGGCACTCCCGGAGTGCAACCCGGTCTTTTTTTCATTCAGACACAATCTCATATTTCAGTACACGCGACGTTAAATATTGCTGTATGGTGATTGATTTTACATTATTAATACTATATGATTACTTAGAGTTATAGATATATTCCGGTGTTAATAACAAACGTTCACAAGGACACTCAGGAGTCGGATATAAATAAAAAATAAATTTTGGCCAAAACTAAAGAAAATGTGTCTTTGCAATAAAATTACGTAAAATGGGACACAGGCTGCAAAGCGTACAGGTTTTTTGTATGTCCTAATTAAAACTAACACTGTATCTGAACAGAAATGTATGGCCTAAGGGCCATCTTCCATAGGTTTGTGCACTTCAAATACAGACATCCGACGGGAAGTTCTGACTACGGCAATAATAACGTGAAGCCTCGTATAGTGTAATCTCTATGATATATACTTTCTGTAGTTTTAATTGCAAAAGTATGAAGCAATCTGTCAACTGTATTAGGGATTTATGCCGAAGGTAGAGGATATCGTAGCTTTGCAGGAAACTTGGGCGATGCCCGATGAGATAACTTTTCTAAATACTGTTGATGATGAATTTTGTTCGAAGGGGACCTCGGCGGTTGACAGAGCGAACGGCATGCTGCGCGGGCGACCGTACGTCGGCGTTGGTTTGTTGTGGCGGCGGTCAGTCTATATGCCTACGGACAGCACTGACAATTTAACCGAGTTCACGGATTGTTTGGCGGCGGTGAGTGCGTTAATTGACGAATATAGCATTGAATCTGTGTATTTAATGGGAGATTTCAATGCTCATCCAAAGGAGCGTTTTTTCACTGAGCTAATTAGTTATTGTGACGAGTAGAAGTGGTGTTGTGTGGATATAAATAGATTAGGGGCTAGCTCAAATACCTATACTTACTAAGGCAATGTGCACCACTGTAAGCGTTGGCTAGATCATGCTGTGGTTACGCAATCTGCGGTATATTCTGAGCGCAATGTGTCTGTGGATAATTGTGTAACGTGGTCAGATCATTTCCCGTTATTTCTTGAATGTGACCTGAAAGTTATGTTATAGTACCTATAGAAATAGAATACCTTCTCAAATGCCGGTACCTATGTATATGGCAATAATAATGTTATTTGGGGAGAAAGATCGTCTAAGCAAATTGCGTTGCTTAATGAGCGGTGTTATAAATTGCTTAGAACTATCGACTTTCCTGCTGAACTGAGGGCATGTGCTGATAAATATTGTGAGGATTCCGGGCATAAGAAAATATTGGACGAGCTCTATAATAAGATAACGCATGCACTTAGAAAAGCAGCGATGGTCGGTAGGGGTGGTAAGAAAAATAGGGCCAAAAAACAGGTTGCAGGATGGAACAAATTTGTCAGTGAGGCTCACGATATGGCCAGACAGAGGTTTATTGAATGGAGTATTGGTGGGAGACCAACAGCCGGCTTTCTTTTTAAAATATATAATATATCATACTCTGTACTGCACAATATATATAAAAACATAAAAATATTTGTAACTGAATATAACTAAGCTAAACCTTTTTGAAAAGATGCTTGAGAGTCGCAAGGTCTTTAAATCACGTTTGAAATGGTGTCAAGATCATCAAAACCAAATCAAACTGGATATTACTGGATACCTCTCCGCACTCAAAGAAGGATTTTCGGGGTTTCTGGAAGTCCACAAGCAAAATTAAACATGTGGCTGGCCATCCGGCTGGCGTCGGCGGCGTAAACGACAGCAAAGGGTTTGCCAATCTGTTTAAAAACCACTTCTTCATAAGATCTTCCTCAGGCCCGTCGTTGATAGGGGGGCTTGATTGTGAGATCCGTGGTGATAAACTTGGTCCTGGGTTTACTGCCAAGGAGATTGACGGATCATGCCGGACTCGGCATCGAGCACCTTCAATATGCAGGACCTCATATAGGTATCCAAATTGTTGGCAATGTTTTTCACATTATGTATAAGGCATTCATATTTGCCAGACGACATGATGCGTGATCATTCTGCCTGTAGTTAAAAATAAAACTAGAAACCTGCCAGATAAAAAAATAACTACAGGCCGATATCATTGGCAACGGTTGTTGCCAAAATATTTGCCAGTTATGATTCATTCGCAGTTAAGTAAACATGTTAGATTGCATGATAACCAATTTGGCTTCCGACCTTGTCTGTCGACAGAAGCAGCAATACTGTGTCTCAAGCATACTATCAAATCTAACGCAAAAAGTAGGACTCCTGTGATTGCCTGCTTTCTTGATCTGTCTAATGTCTTTGACCTGGTTTCCTATGACATATTATGGAAAAAGCTTGAGAGAACCCAGTATATAAGACTACCGGAAACGGTTCGTATACTTAGGTACTGGTATGGAAACCAGGTCAACAGCGTTAGATTGGCTAATGAATTTTCTGATGAGTACAGGTTGGAGTGTGGAGTGAGACAGGGGGGTTTGAGCTCACCTACACTCTTCAACCTGTACATTAAAGAACTAATCGAGTCGCTCAGTAGCATCCATGATGGCTGTCACGTGGATGGGGTTTATGTCAACAACATAAAGTTATGCTGACGACATGGTGCTACTGAGTGCGATTAAATGTGTTTGAGATCTACGCACTGAATCATGGTCTAAAATATAACGAGAAGAAGAGCCATATGGTCTTTGAGAGTGATCGCAAAAAGACATCGGAGGTTTCTGCCATTTTTTTAAATGGCATCCCTATGGACCGAGTGAGTAATTTTAAATATCTGGGTCATGTTGTTGCGGCAGATCTCAAGGACGACCTGGACATATAACGGGAGCGGAGGGCTCTGTCGGTGCGTACGAATATGATAGCTCGGAGGTTTGCTGGGGGCTCTATGGAGGTAAAAGTTACCCTGTTTAGAACCTTTTGCACATCGCTATATACCTGTAGCCCCTTGGTGCAGTATTCGTAACGGGCCTGCAGGGCCCTTCGAGTCCAGTACAATAATGCGTTCCGGGTGATAGTGGGACTGCCTCGTTTCTGTAGCGCATCATGTATGTTTGCGGAGTTAATTGTTTTTATAGTACTATGAGTTGTCGCGCCACATCCCTGAGTCCCGCAGTCCCAATGCCATTCTAAGAATGATTGCCGACAAACCTGACTGTGAAAATAATGTTTTTTTTTATGATTTATTCAAACATGGCCCGACAAAGCTCTGTTTTCGATATTAGTATGTTTGACATCTTTAACAACCAACCCACGAGAGATTTTTATTTTTAACTAATTTTCACAAAAGTAACGTCAAAAAAAATGGTTTATTGACCTGAAATTGCAAAAGTTTGGTGCCATATATCCCGAAAACAGGCAGGATAGGTACATTAGCTTACTCACACTGCCGTCGCCAGTTGAAGTTGTGTTGGATCTCATGCTGCATGCCCCTCCACAGCTTGGTGACGATGAGGGAGTACGCGACTGACAAGACGAAGATCGGGATAAGGAACAGCGCGGCATCGAGGCCCAGGTTGAACGCGCGTTCCACTACGAGCGTCGGCCAGACCTCCCGGCATTTGTATGCTGCGGACAATTAATACATGGGTAAGGCCGCGAATTTTGACCAATGTGACATAGAACTAACATAAAAAAAAACGTGACTTTACCATAAAACGTAACATACATAAGTTGTTGTTAAGCTTAGATCATACTGGTACCTAAATATTCACAAAAAAATACATGTTTTAAAATATTAAGCTTTTGTTGATTTTACGTAATCAATATTTTTTTCATTATTTAAATGAATATTAAACTTTTTAAATTAAATAATTATCAATAGGTACTTTTCATTATACTTTTCATATATATATATATATTTTAATTATTAATAAGTGGCTCTATTTTCTTGAATTTTAAAAAAGTTACTACAAAAACTATATAGGGTGACTGCTATAGTTATTGGCCACTCCATAGTAATTGGCCACTCTTGGCGAGACAGAAAGAAACAAGGTAATAGACGGGTGCACTCGGATGAATGAGACAAAAATATTACCCGTGTTTCTCCTGCTTTCGTTTCAGTTCATAATATTTTGTATAGATGGCGTTGTAACGTAGTAGGCGGCCAGTTACCAAAAGTTTTGACACACGTGGGTGATTTGTTATGAAAAAATTAAGGTAAGAGTTTTAGAAGAACTAAATTTTACATAAAAGTTACATAGATAATGCTTGCATGTGGTACTATTCTGTTGCCGTATTAAGTATGTCTTAAGTCTTTGTTATTTTAAAGATCGCAAATAAACAATAACCTCAAAATATTTCACCGGCCAATAGCTGGATCTGAATTTGTGTGAATTTTAGTTATTAGCCGTAGGCGGCCAATTACTCATTTTGCAATATATGTGTTGTCATAGCAGTTTCGACTTTAAAACAGTTTGATAAAAGGTGTAAAAAAAATCTACAGCTATATGTACAGTGGGTCAGTTATTAGCCGGGGGTGGCCAACAGCTGAAAATGAGTGGTGGCCAATTACTCACTGTTATTTATTAGCCACTATCCACCAAATTTTAGTTATTAGCCACTATCCACCTATAAAAACTTTCCTGTTTGTTATTGTTTAAAATATCTTTCAGACTGATTTATCAAGCCAAAAATACCGCAATATACTTAATAAATATAGATAATAGTGATACCCACAACACCGATGAAAATGAAAACAATAGTTCGACGAACTTTCATAGTATACAGAATGACGAACGAAATCTCATTACTTTAGAAGACCTGGAAGTAGTAAATACAGCCAATCTCAGCATCCGCACTTCCCTTCATCTTCAAAAACTAATTTAAGAGATTATTTAACTATACCCCCAGAACCAACTCGAATAGGAAAACGCAATATTGAGAGACTGCCTTACCATATATCTGGACAACAGTACCAAAACAATCTAGAAAATAAAGCTAATGAAAAAAGAAGATTAGAAGAAGAGAAGCAGGCAAAAAGAATTGAAATGGAATAGAAGAAAGGAAGAGAAAGCTAGAAGAAATTAAAACAAACAAATTTGAAAAGAAAAATAAAATGCATGCAACTAGGCTGCTAACTTGCAGTGGTGTACCTATGTAAACGGGTGATAAAGAATATATCATTGAAATGTGGTGAGTGCCAAAATGTTTTCCACAAGACATGCATTCCAAAAGCTCACCATGTACATATACCACAATAAGAAGGTGACGGTTTTTTATGCCACAACTGGTTTTGCATGGACATTGATGAACTAGTCTTTCTTGAAGAGAAAGCTAGGAAAGTGACGAGGAAGATGAGGATTTTTTCAAAATAATGAGGATGGGACAAAAAGAATTAGGTCTAAACTATGCCAAAATATAGTTTCATTTCAAAACTAATGAACAATCTAATTACAGTTCTTGTTTTAATTGTTTGGCTATTACTGTGTCTTTGGAGGCTAATTACTGTGATTTAGCGGCCAATTACTAATTTCATAGAAGTTTGAATTTTAATAAATGTTTGATTTTATTAATTATCTATTTTATTTCCTATGACCTCATTCAATTTGCTTTTAATCAATACCCCATATCTGTAAGTATCATTATTAACTTTTTTTTAATGGAGGTTAGAAGATAAATTTCTGCTTAAGTGGCCAATAACTATAGCAGTCACCCTAATTGACGAACCTGCTCACAAAATTCGAGAATCGGTTGAGAAATGCGACAGAGGAGAACAGACGGACAGACGGACGACGGCACCGGACAGAGACTGGACATACGAACTATTTTCGGCCCAACCTGAAGCATAGAACTTCGTTCGCTTCGCTCGCTCGTTCCTTTAATACTAGCTTCTGCCTCCGCGTGGAACTCGTTTATATTGTAGCTCCATACAAAAATTCACCATCTATTTCACCTCCTTAGGGGATGATTTTAGGGATAAAAGCTATTTTATGTCCTTCTGTGGGACTTAAACTGTCTCTAGACAAAATTTCATCTAAATCGGTTCACTAATTTAAGCGTGAAGAGGTAACAGACAGACAGACACACTTTCGCATTTATAATAATACTGTCTTCTGCCCGCGACTCCGTCCACGTGGAACTCGTTTATATCGTAGCTGCATACAAACTTTCACCCCCCACTTCATCCCCTTGAGGGATGATTTCCGGGATTAAAACTATCCTATGTCCTTCCTTAGGACTCAAACTATTTCTATACGGAATTTCATCCAAATCCGTTCAGCGGTTTAAGCGTGAAGAGGTAACAGACAGATAGACAGACAGACACACTTTCGCATTTATAATATTAAGTATGGATTAGTATGGATATGGATAGTATGGATTAAATTCTCTCGGGCTGGCTGATCCCTGTACCTACTTTACGTACCTACAATTTCAAATTAATTCATCTTAATAATTTACTGTATTTGTCGTTGGAAATCTAGTAAAAACTCATTAAAGTTCGTATTTTTCTGTGTGCACTTCCCTTTACCACATGTTTTCGTCACGTTACACAAAGAATACGTTGCATTTTGTTAAATGCAACGTATTCGTAACGAAAGTGTATCGTATTTTTCGAAAAATATTGACTATCATGGTCAGGGAGCGTACATTTCATGCCGGTTTCGTCATAATGACGTATTCATATAAACACACAGGATGATTCAAAAAACGAAGTGACACGACTTAGTAACCGTAAACGTATTTAGTAACTAATATTTTATTTTATTTTTAATTACTTATAGGCCACAACACCGTGTCTATCGATGCTATCATGAAATTGGTCAAGTCCATGTTAAAATCAAACTGTGTTTCTTTATGTTCCTCATGTTCTTTGTGTTTTATTGTTTGCAAATGTAATTTGATGTTGCTCGCTTTTGGTGGCAAACTTTGCTGACAGCAGGAACAATAAATTTGTTTATTATCTATAACTAAACATGGATTTATTTGGCACAATAATTTTATAGCCTCCATGGCGACCTAGGCCACTAGCAAAGCATTAAGTTTCCTGATCTTATTAAATTTAACTGAAATGTTGTTTCCGCATGTCTCCTATTTGTGACAAAGAGTAAGCTTTGATGTGACAATGTCAGATAAAGTTCTTTCAATGTCCGTCTCAAGTGTCAATATATTAGATCTACTTAAACGGAAGAGGTTGATTAGATAACAGTGATTAATCATTGATTAATCACATTTTCCATTATTGGGTACGGATAAATTTATTTATTTATTTATTGATAAATACATTTACGTGACATTACAGTAAAAACCAATGCGTCACGAAACTAAAAACAACAAATAATACTATTTAGGCGACGAAACGGCGTGGCCGATAAATAAACGTTCGTTATGTTGCTCTTTTCAAACTTTTTCCATCCTGTATGTAGCTTGACGTCATACGCCTGTCATCGGCATGAAATGTACGCTCCCTGATCATGGTGAAATAACGATATTTTGAATATTATAATACATGTCACGTGCGTGAATAACATTAACCTATCGTATGAAAAAACAATCGCTTAAAAATTGACACTACTTACCCTTCAAATCAAACTTGCACTTTCGAAGTTATTTACAAAAACTTAGTCCGCGTCGTCTTCGTCCGCCATTTATCAGCAAACTAACGAGGTTGGTTTTACTCTCTGGTGTTGCCCTACTAGAATATGAGTTGCCGGTGCACAAAAATGATTTCTACCACAATTGGCTTTAAATCTAGCTTTATAAAGCGTCACGTAAGTATTCGTAACGAAAACGCGGAATTGTAGCCCGATAAAAGAATGCAAGATAAAACAAGTAAATTATTTTAATATTTTTTTTTAGCAATCGCTAGAACTATCGTTGTTTCATAAAATTTTGTTTAAACCAAAGCATGATCATGAGAAGTTGAAAATCGTGAAAATAACAGGGCGTTAAGTAAACGTGGTCGAAAAATTTTTACAACTTTCGTTACGTTTTGGACGGAAATATATTTTTATTATTTATTTGAAAGGATTTAAATCAATTATGTCACTTGCGACCTTGAAAGTTTTTATCTCGTAATATAATAAAATTATTTCGAAACCTCTCGGTGTTACCAATTTTTTTTTATGAGCATGTTAAATTTGAAACGTCCAAATTGGTCAAAACTCGCGGCCTTACTCACATACCATAAAATGGGGCGAGTAGGGATCGCGAGGAGAGTTGGGTTATGAATGGAGAGAGAAGAGATGAAAGGGGGGTGGGATGGGATTTTAAGGCTGCTACCTAAATAATGTATTCCAATTTTAAATGGAGCTATAGTAATATTCATAATTAAAAAAACACGATCCAACAATCTTCAAAAATCACCTTTGTATGAAAACCCATCTCACCCCAACTACGAGGGACTACGGGGTGAGGTGGGATTTCGTGTTTATCGTTAAAGTTATGAAATGGAACTGCCCAAATCATAAAAAAAAAAAAAACAAAATAGAAACGTCCGGAACACTTACTTATTACATACAACGTTCAGTTTGCATATGTAAAAATAAAATGTTATCGAGGTTTGAATGTCAGTTTTGTCCCTACTACCCCGTTTTACGGTACTCGTAATTAATACGAAGAAACAACCAGAATGTGTCTGATTGCGTAATTACAACTTAACCCTAAAACGATACATAAAACAGACCTATACCTACCTTCTTTTACCGACAAGTTTTTCATCGAATGTATTTATTTTTTAGAATCATTAAACTTTTAGGGATTGTTATACCACAAACCGTACCTAACCTAATGGTTTCTATGGTCTAACCTAAACCTACCGAAAAAGTTACCGGTTACTGAGACAATAAGAAAATCTATGAATCAAAATTTACCGCTCCTGTCTAGCCTTATCTTTCATTAGCCAGACTAGCTCCATAGTAAGCTCAATTAGGCTTGTGTTATGGGTACTAGACGAAAATACATTTAATAGATACAAATATTTTAATACATAGAAAACATCCAAGACTCAAAAACAAATAGGTATTCATGCTCATCTCACAAATATTTGCTCTTACCGAGATTTAAACCCAGGACCATCAGTTTCAATGATATTTTAAAATTACGACAAAAAATATCGATTATTTGGCTAAAGTACAAAATACACAATTAGAATACCAGTAGGTTTTCAATCCTTGCTTAAGATTGGAGCAAGTATGTGAAACACGACCATATCGTTGCACGTATGGTATTTTTATTCTAAATTAAGTCATGCCGCATTTTTTAGTCCAAAGGTATAGTCGACGACGTCGAAATGATGTAGGTACACACATTATTATTGGCGTTATTCGCCTCATTTTAAAGGCATATGATCCAAAGTTGTTAAGTACCATAATTATATTATTTTTCACGTCACCGTACTACGAGTATTAAGTTCATAAAGTTGGAAAAATCAATGACATAATCGGGGACCAATACATAGTTGTCCCCGATTTTATCAGTGATTGTTGACCTACAATTTCCAGTTTCAATTAACAAAGTGACGCATTAAACTAAAGCCTATTATGGCTTTGGCAAAATCCTATCAATCAGATGAAGTGGATTTTCCACAACACATCAGGAACTACTTTTAACGGAGCGGAGGCTTATGTGATTTCTGTTTTTGTTTGTTACATAGTTATGATAAGTTAATGCTTATAGGATCGGCATAATCTGCACTTCAGGAGACCATCGCGAAACCTGACTTCTGGCGGAAAGGTGCTGTGTTTCAGCAGCTCCGGGGAAAACGGAACCCTACATCTGTCGTCTGAATGAAGTATTTTATTATAATTAATCTTTAAAGTAATCTCTACATATAATAAATGTGAAAGTTCGTTGAGGTTGTCAGTGAGACATAATATGTAGAGCTTGAAGAAAATTGTATTTATACAACATAGATTAAAAACTTCAATAGCGCGATGCAGAACTTCACCAATTTTCACGCATTTAGAAGGTCATTCTCCAGATTTTTGTCGGCGTCTGAACTCCAACAAACCATATTAAACGTATAAAAAAGTTTGATGGATTTCGGTGACCCACAGGCCAAATTTGAGAATATTTGGATAAAATCGTCTTTACTTTACGCAACAGCGCCATCAGAAGAAATCAGAAATCAGAAGTTTTTATTTGTCAGAATACAGTTATAAAAGGTTTTACAGTATAAAATGTCCTTGTATTCAACATGCAAGCATGTGTACATCTTACGACAGCCCAACGAAAAGGAGTGTTATGTTTTCTGTTTGTCTGTCTATCATGGGAAAACTATCGAATGGATTAATATGAGTCATGGATGTTTTCTATGTATTTAAGTATTTCTATCTATTAAATATATCGTCGTCTAGTACCCATAACACAAGCCTTATTGAGCTTACTATGGGACTAGGTCGATTTGTGTAAGAGTGTCCCCTAATATTTATTATTTATTTATTTATTTATTTAATATGCAACTTTCACTTAAACGTTCAATGGATCTTCGGCCACGCAATACGCTATAAAAATTATAAACTTAAGGGTGCAAAAGGGTTATAAAATAAGGTTGAAGTTTGTATGGGAACCCCTTGAATCTATGAGCTAAAGACTTGAAAATTGGCAAGCATATACTTGACTAGAAATTAAAAAGAACCCTATTCAAACTTTCAGAAAAATAAAGATAAAACGTGAAAAAACACGGGATGTAAAATTGTTTATATATATTTGTAAAATGTGCAGTAAGTATAGGGGTTTAGGGGGCCGAGAGACCGATCTAGCTTCGTCTTATTTTCGAGAAAATTAGTGTTTTCCGTATTCTCTCGCAAAAGGCAGGCTTACTCTTCGATGACGACCAATGGTTACCTAATGGTTGGTTTGTTGATGGCTGTGAGTTGGAACCCCAGCGATGAGGTTTTTTTTGTTTTCTTTCTATAAGTTTATTTCGTTTTTTTTTTTGGTAAACGATCAGTTATTGCTTTTTTGTTTAATTTTGAATAGAAATCAATTTTTCGTAGTATTACAGCCGAGAAAAACTCGGTCCCCGGAAAAAACAAAGATAAAATGTTCTGTTTGCGAAGTTACGGAAATATTGTATGGTATTATACTTAGAAACATTAACAGTTTTACATTAGTTTTCCTTTCATAATTTTAGAATAAATAATACGCATATTTTTAAAACTCATTTAATACGGTTTGGTATGTTATTTTTATTAGACTAAATAAAATCAAAAACATAATATAAGGCATCTATCGAGCTGAAATTGGACTAAACTTAAGCTCGGTAGATGGCGCCAATCGACAACTAACATCAACGACCTCTATCAAACTGAAATTTTGTCAAAATCATGCTCGCTAGATGGTGCTATCATTATATACATCAAGCATTAATAATGTTTCTTTTTCATTGAATTTGCGACTCATAATCATGAATATATTATTGTTAATATCCGTTGAAACAAAGATCTGAAATTGCGTTAGTTTTAAGACTTTTAACACGTTCAAAGGCACCCGGCGCGCTTCATCGCTGCGAAAGTCCGACTCTATCTCCGCCAGTTTTATCCCTTATTTAATAATAGCTTCTGCCCGCGACTTCGTTTGCGTGGACACGGGATAAAGCTATCTTATATTTTAATCCAGGCTATACACTATCTTCGTGTAAAATTTCATCTAAATCGGTTGAACCGTTTAAGCGTCATTGAGTAACAAACATCCAAATATCTAAACATCTAAACATCCAGACATCCAACCATCCAAACTTTCGCATTTATGATATTAGTAGGATTACGAGTATCCTTGACTTTATACTTATTATATCAATTAAATTTTTACTTTGTTGGTAAACTTCAGCACAATTCTAACACCGTAGCGAAAATCGTGAATAAACCTAATTCATAAACTATTTAATCGTATGGCATACATTATTTTTGGCCTTTAAACTTTATCACTCTTTAGTACCACCCAGGGGACACGTGCAGGGTTGTGGTAGGTAGCTCCTCCGGACGCGAGTAACAGTTGTCTCCCCTTTGTCAAGTGAGTGGGCAACTCGACTGTTAGGAGTTCTTAAGCCGCCCGAAGGCCTCTAACTCGGCTTAACGACTACTGTTATAGACAGCAGCCGGGATCAACTGCTTAGCGTGCCTTTTAAAGCACGGAAGCACTCATTTATATCAAATATTAACCACCCACTCAAACATCAGGTGGTCACCCATCCAAAGACTGACCGCTGCCATCTTTGCTTAACCTGCGTTATCGTTTCCGACTCGCAGCCGCCGCTAGGCTATGATGCTAAAGTTTGGACCTCAATCACGCAAAAACGGATTAAAATGAATTTTGGTATAAATACATTATAGTGTTTATTCCGGGAATCATAGTCGGGGCGAAATAGGGGGCGCGAGTTTGTATTTAAGGAGCTACGATGTAAAAGAGTTCCACGCGGACGAAGTCGCGGGCAGAAGCTAGTGCCTGAATAAAATAATAATAATGTTAAAATAAGCGCAGCTATTTATTATTTCTTCAGTGATTGTGTATAGACTACGATATTTGCGAAGTCATCCAATCATATCATCTCAAACAAGCTCTAGAATTGGCCACCGTGATTTGGTGATTGTAAACAAAAGGCAACGTACGAAGTAGCCTCTTATAATTTGCAGTTGTATCTCCGACATAGCCCGGTCCTCTTTTGGTTGATACTAAAAACGGTTTTGAAAACGGTCGGGAATATAAGTTCGAAACGAAATCTCTATTACCGCCTTCCTGTATCTTATTTAAGAGCCCTATAACATTTGGGCGCTAAGCTAGTGGGGGGATTTTATGCGCCGTTCCCAGGTCACTCGCGCTATCATTTTGTTTCACGTTCATTCTGCACTGTGGAGCGCGACCAAATGCTGCAGCAATTAGTTTGAACACAATATGCCATATGGAAATGACAATACAAATGTATTGTACATAATGTTATATGATAAATTTATAGAAAACTGCGGGATACGGTTGAAAACAAAGATTAACTTGATGAGGACTATCTTCGATCTTTTTATACGCTGCTGAAACGTGGACTTTAAAGGCCAGGACTTAGGAAAGGATTTGTGCGTTCGAGATGTGGTGCTGGCGGAAAATGCTTGGCATCAAGTGGATAGCCTGATAGTACAAACAAATCAATCCTGAACTAGCTGAAGATTCGAACTCGACTCTCCAGCATAATATGTACTCAACGCATACTTCAATTGTTTCTCCATACAAAGCGACCGATTGTAATGGGAGTTGGTACTACATGGGTGTGGTCTAAATTATTGGCTGGTAGTTAGCCTGGTTAGTCGCTAGTTAGCCATACAAACTGCAGAAGTGAACAAAGTTGCAAAATTAACCATAGAATTGTATGGTTGATTTTCGTGTCACAACGGAAAACTTTCATAGAAAATTTTATTGAGTGAGTTAAGCTGGCCAAGAATTTGGTCCTTACCCATATGGGCAATTGACATGATCTTCATCCTTAGACCAACTCGCTCGGAGACTTTACTGAGGTCGTACTCAAGTCCTCCATGGTCTCAGCAGACAGCTAAATCGTCAGCAATTCGAAGGTGAGTGATGTAGCCATCGTTGATGTTGATACCTAACCTTCTCCACTTCAGACTCTTATAGAAATCCTCCAGTGCAGCGGTGAACATTGTTGGAGAGCTCAGCTACAACATCAACAGCTCCTTGACTGACTCTCCGCAGCCGCGGAATAGGTTTCGAGTTCCAAGCCTGGAGTCGGACTGACACAGTGGCGTTCTCGTATAAATATTTCAGGACTTCGATATAGCGGTAGTCCACTTGGCACCGCTCGAGGTAATGCAGTACAGCTCAAGTTTCGATCGTATCGAAAGATTTCTCGTAGATCAAGAACGCTAAGCAGAGGGGCAGGTTATACGC
This sequence comes from Epinotia ramella, assembly GCA_947578815.1. Classification (NCBI taxonomy): domain Eukaryota; kingdom Metazoa; phylum Arthropoda; class Insecta; order Lepidoptera; family Tortricidae; genus Epinotia; species Epinotia ramella. Next base: position 12,889,525 of record OX388204.1, on the reverse strand, counting down.
CTCAGTCTTCTGTATAACCTGACGGAGCGTATGGATGTGGTCTACGATGCTAAAGGCTCTTCGGAAACTGGCTTCTTCGGGAGGCTGGAAGTCATCTAGCCTGCCGTACGAGACGACTTGTAATGACTCTCGAAAACAGCCTATACGTCTATGGCTCAGAAGTGATATGGGTCGGTGGTTCTTCAGCAGTGTGTTGTCGTTGTAACATACCCTGTCTGGTACTCTAACTCGCTTAAGAAAGCCCTTAAAGAAAAACATAAATATCATCGCAAATTCAAGCTATATGGTAATAGGTGTGATTTGCTTGCGTTTGAGTATCAGAGGGAAAGAGTTAAGCGCATGGAAAAGCGATGCTTCTTTAATTATACTGAGAAAGTTGAGAACAACATTAGTAAGGACCCCAAGCAATTCTGGTCTTTTGTTCAATCTCGATTTAACTCTTTTGGAATACCGAACTGTATGTGTTATGATGGTGCCACTATAAACTCAGGAATTGACATTTGTAATGCGTTTTCCGATTATTTTAAAACAAGTTTTCTAGCGCAAGCCGCACCTTCTATCTCTCGAGCATCGTGGAGTTACTTCAACTTTGATGACTGTGCCGATTCTATTAGTCATCTTCACAATGTTTCGGTGGATCCTGCTGTAATTACTAAATTATTACTCAGTCTTGATCCTAGTAAGTCAGCAGGTCCGGACCAGGTGCCAGCTATGTTTCTAATTAATTGTGCTAAAGCCTTAACAAAACCTATATTATTATTATTTCGTACATCTTTCGCTGAATGTTCTGTCCCGTCGGTTTGGAAATCAGCTTTTATTACACCAGTTATAAAGAAAGGCCCTAAAACGGACGTAACAAATTATAGGCCGATTTCCAAATTGTGTATTTTGGCTAAGGTTTTGGAAAAAATTGTCCATTTGCAGGTTTCATCAGTATTCAAAAACACTATAGATAGCACTCAACATGGTTTTGTTCAAAGGAGGTCTACAGTGTCTAATCTTGCTCTTCTGAACGATTTTGTGTCTGAGACAATGGATTCTGGCCACCAAGTGGATGTAATCTATACTGACTATAGTAAGGCTTTTGATAGGATTGACCACGATATCTTAATATATAAACTTTACTTAATGGGTATTAGAGGGGATCTTCTGAGGTGGTTTATATCTTACATAGAAAATCGCTGCCAGTCGGTAGTGATCAAAAACTACATGTCAAGCTGGGTATCCGTACCAAGTGGCGTTCCCCAGGGATCTTTGTTGGGACCACTCCTTTTTAACGTCTTTGTGAATGATATAGGTACCTGTTTTCGGTTTTCTAAGCTACTCAGTTTTGCTGACGATATGAAGATTTTTGCCAAGATTGCTTCACCTGAAGATTCTACTGCGCTGCAGTCTGATCTAAACCGACTGGATAGATATTGTGTTATGAATAAATTGGATTTAAATCCCTCAAAATGTTTCACCGTAACCTTTTCTCGAAAATTAAATAAAATACCTACTTCTTATTCATTGAAAGGTAACTGTATTCAGCAACTAACCAGCATAAGAGACCTAGGGGTTTTTCATGATTCGAAGCTTATTTTTAATGAACATGTCGATAATATTATAAGTAAAGCTTCTAAGTCACTTGGATTTATAATGCGTAGTTCGGTTTGTTTTACACGTATTAAGACGCTGAAAATCTTGTATTGTGCTTATGTGAGAAGCAAGTTGGAATACGCATCTCAGATATGGAATCCCCAATACAAAATTTACATCGATAGAATTGAGCGATTACAATCCAAATTCATGAAATTTCTTTGCTATAAAATGCATACACATTACAGCTCATCTAATTATTTAACCTTATGTAAAAAGCATCACCTGATACCCCTTGTTAAGCGTCGTGAATTTGCTGATGTCTTATACTTGTTAAATATAATAAGAAGCAATGTTGACTGTCCTAATTTACTTGGTAAAATTCATTTCAATACTCCCATAAGAAGTTTCCGCCATTTTCGTCCTATTAGCATGTTCCATGTTTCCACTAAATATAGAAAGAATAGTTTTTTGTGCAGAGCAGGCAGGAGTTTAAACGAAGTTGTAGTTAAATTAGATATAGACATATTTTGTGATAGCATACAAGCAATAAAATCTAAACTGACAAGATTCTTCATGTGTGATACTTCAGGTGTAGGCTCGGGTTACTAGAGTTTATATACATTCCAATTTATTAACTACCTTGTATTTGTTTATTCCCATTGCCATGCTTGCTATTGGTGCGCGATTGGTTACTGTGCGTAATGTACGCTAAGTTTAAGTTTGGCTATAGATTTATTTGTGTTAGTTTATTTCTATAAGTGTGAACCTGTAATTGGCTATATGGTTTTATTATTTTGTCTATAAATATGTTGCGCTGTTGGTTTTCCATGTATCAATAAATAAATAAATAAATAAATAAACACTTTTTTAAGAAAAGAACCACCATACCCTGTTCCTTGCCTTAGGCGTTCTCCCTCCTAGTAACACGAGTAGAGGTATTTATTTGGATGGTAATTATGAGTATACCTCTAAAGTTTGTTAAATAAGGCGTCTCTATTGTACTTATTCAAACATATCATTATTCATATTTCATATAACGGAACCGGAAACGTGTTTGCATTTTAAAAAGCTTCTACAAACTATATTCAGGTCCTATAGGCACATAGGCAAGGTAAGATAACGCTAAAACGTTTATTCAATTGACATTTTTACATGATAAAAGGAGGGTTATTGAGATATAATCATAACGATAAAGTATTAATAATCGGTAAAATGTATTAATTTATCGATATTTCGTGTTTCGGTAAATTATTTTAAGTTACCGGTTATTTACCGCCCTCATATTCGGCCAATTTACCGGTAAACCGGTATGCATTCCCTGGTCCTAATACTTCACAGACCACTTAACCTATAGACTCCGCTTACTAAGGCGCCCGCGTGAGCCAAGCTTAAGCATAAAAAGCACCAAGCAGCTACCACGCCCCCAAACATTATTTTAGTACGCGGTCGACCGTTCACGAAGTAACATGCAATATTCAACTGCTTTCTTGGCTATAAAGTATACAAAATATGCCTTATTATATGGTGAAACTGTGTGGAAAGTGTAGCATGACATCTAGTCGTCAAAAGGATGAGATTTTATTTTACAGGTAAGCAGGTTTTTTCTTTTTACAACGAAAAAACAATAATAATTTAAAATTTCAATTTATAAAGTAAAAGTTTCTTAACGTGGCGACGCGTTGATGTCTTTCAACGGCTGTCTTTTTCTTTCGTTTACAATTTTGTGTAATTCCGTCTTTGTCGCACCATTGCAGTGTCTTAATTAGTGATGTGACTGATCGATTACTTACGTCACCGATATCCGTAAAACAATATTGAAGTGTTAATACCTAGCGTACAGAACGAACTTGTATTATTGAAATAAATACTACTAATACTGTATATATTTATGAGAGGTTTATTGTATTTGTAAATAATCGTTTGTTTTGTTTTTTAGTATATTGTTTTACAAAACTCTAATAGTGACATTTATTTCTATAGATGCATTGAAGATGTTTAAAAGAAAATCGACCGCTTTAGCCTAGTTGGTAGTGACCCTGCCAACGAAGCGAGAGGTCCTGGGTTCGAATCCCGGCATTTATTTGTGTGATGAGCACGAATATTTGTTCCTGAGTCATGGATGTTTTCTATGTATTTAAGTATGTATTCATCTATATACTCGTAAGTATGTTTGTCGTCGTCTAGTACCCATAGTACCTACAAGCTTTGCTTAGTTTGGGACTAGGTCAAGTTGTGTAAGATTGTCCCTTAATATTTATTTATTATTTTAAAATGGAAAAGTCGCGGATTCAAAAACCAATTTTGAATAATAATTAATAATAAGTTGTTTTTTTCTAGTAATAAAGGTGCAACAGATGATGCGATGATATTTTTAACGTTTTTCAGATTTCCAAAATGTTCTACACAAAACCAAATTTGGATAGACGCCACAAAACAGTCACAAAAATGGATTCCTGCTACAAGCAGCGTAATTTGTTCGCGGCACTTCAAACCAGTGTTTCAAATACACGAATAACAACAGACGCTTTTTGTTCAAATTCGAAACCAATAAAATATGATATTCTCTTTAATGTTAAATTTCATTCCAATTAAAAATATTTACATTTATATTCTGTAGTATTATTTTCGAGTGTGTCCCATCACTAACCAAAATGGTGCGCGTCACGTGTCAATCGTGTGATTGCTCGTTGACCTTGAGCTAGCCAATCACAGTTCACTTGTCGCCCCCCGCGCCCCGCCAATTTGGCATAATGAGATACTAGACAAAGTTTTATGAAGTGGAGTCTATAGGTTAAGTGGTCTGTGTAATAGGTACTTCTACGAGCGCTGGCGCAATTCTGAGCGTTACGCTGATCGTGGCTGCCGTTTTAAATCAAATAGGTAGATTGTTAAATAGTATGGCAAAAATAAATGGTGGTAATTTAAAAAACGAATGGAATGTAATTTTGACGAATAAAACTTATAGTTTTTTCGTAATGCGCCTCTTAAAAGAAAAACTGTTTTTATTCATTGATAATGATTTTAAAAGGAACGTAACTTAACCGGATTCAACACGTACGGTGCGGTTTTTTTTTTCTAGACTGAGTTCATTTATTTTTGAGCTTATTAACAATGCAATTCTCTTGAGTTGTTAAGTGAACAAAGCGATTGTCTTTTATTGTTGAGAGTAACCGCCATTTGAAAAGTTTTGTGCGTGGCACTTGGCTATTTTGGCTTTGTTGGACCGATGGGTCTTAAAATAAGATACGTTGTATTATAAGAATCCGCTTCTATACCGACGTCCACCTCTGTGAGTATGAATAAAAACAATTCTTACCATCCCCTTTCATCGGTTGAAGCGTTGAGGCGATGAGTATAGGCGAGTTGAGCGTGATAGACATGAGCCAGAGAATGGCTATCATCTTGTAAGCATGGCATTGTGTCTGCCACTTGCGAGACTTCAGGGGCCGGCAGATCGCGAAGTACCTCTCTAGAGATATTGCGACCAGCGTCCATACGTCCACTGTTACTGACACCGCTGCAACAATAACTTAAGTTGTACAACTTGTATTCAGAAAATAGATAACTGTGGTTATTATAAGTGGGGCGCCGTTTGCGACTGAGAGTGAGAGGACATGACTCCTGTTCCGGTCATTCGTGTTGCAAATATTATCTTATTCCGGAGTACCGGTTGGAGAGCGGGGTGAGGCAGGGGGGAGGGGGGGGGGGGGGGGGGGCTAACCTCGCCTCGGCTCTTTAACCTATACATGAATGGGTTGATTGAGGAGCTCAGCAGTACCAAAGTTGGATGTCATGTTGATCGAGTTTGTGTAAACAACATTAGTTACGGTGATGACATGGACCTGCTGGCCCCCTCAATCAGGGCCCTCAAGCACCTTCTGGCCACTTCTGAAAGTTATGCGGTGGCTCATGGACTCAAATATAATGCGAACAAAAGCGAGATGATGGTTTTCAAGGCAGTCAACAAAACCTACAATGTGCCGCCTGTAACCCTGTTAGGTTTTCCCTTGAAACAGGTGAGCACGTTCAAATATTTGGGTCACTGGGTCACCGATAACCTGAGCGACAACATGGACATCGAGCGGGAGAGAAGGTCGTTGGCCGTTCGATGCAATATGTTGACCCGCAGGTTTGCAAGATGCACAACAGATGTCAAAATTACTTTGTTTAAAGCCTTTTGTGTATCTTTTTATTCATGCAGCCTGTGGGTCAATTACACGCAGAGGGCGGACAACGAACTTCGTGTCCAATACAATAACGCGTTTCGGGTGCTGATGAGGCTGCCGCGATGGTTTAGTGCGTCCGGCATGTTTGCCGAGGCGAGGACAGATGGCTTCGCGGCTGTGATGAGGAAGAGGTGTGCCTCGATTCTGTCTCGTTTGCGCGGCAGTCCCACCAACATCCTGAGCGTGTTCGCTTATCGCTGGGACAGTCCTATGTTGGCCCGCTGGACGTCCATGCATATGCAGATAAAGACGCGCGCACGAGTTTTCTAGACCCCAAGTTGTAGCATTATTGTTAACTAACACTCACTTAGTTCTTAAGTTAATTATCTTTTACTAACAAATGTGTATGGACCTTGTCTGAAATAAATGTTTATTATTATTATTCTAAAAATATTTTGGTCGATCGCAATAAAAACTTATAAAAGTTTACGGAAAAGCTAATATACTTATCTACATAAGTAACTGAAAGTCTGAACGTACGAATGTCTGAACGTTTTTCCTCGAGCATTTATTGCATAAATAGGATAGCTTGTAACTATCGGACAGATTTAATTTACAGAATTAATTAAACATTTAAACCTCGACACATTTAAAAAGAGCTCCGGGTGCCATATAAAATGTATGGCCGCCGGAACCCATTTTACGTGGGTTGACTTGTACACTATAACGGGCATTTCAGTAATGCACTAATGCCGAAGGCCGGGGCCGCACTGGTAGAGCGATTAGCGACGCGACGGCGATCTTCATACATCAAGTCGCTTCAAGTCGCCCAAGTTGTACTGAAATTGCCGTCGCGTCGCCAATCGCCTTAACCAGTGCGGCCCGGCCTAAGAGTGATAGTTGAAGGTAAGTTCTTTAATTACTGTATCAGAAGAAAAATACAATGAAGGCCATTTAAATGAGTGCTTAAACCGCTGAACTGATTGAGATGAAATTGAATATGGTGATATTTTGAACCCGGAGAAGGACATAGGGTAGTTTTTATCCCGGAAATCATCCGCTAAGGAGGTAAAAGTTTGTAAGGAACTACGATATAAACGAATTCCACGCGGACGGAGTCGCGGGCAGTAGATAGTAAAGAAATGAAACATCTGACGAAGCATTCAAACGGCAACTTCGAATCTTTTACATGGAAAACCCTTTTTTATTCTGCAAATGAATCCATACAAATGAAATATTTTTGATTTGTCGAATAATATAGTAATTATTTTGTTGTTATTCCAAAATAACGCTAGTTAAACTGTGCCTCATTCCACATAACATTAATATGTGTTGTAATAACACACAAATTCGCCTGCGTTTCTTCGTGTATCTAGGATGTCAAAGGGAAATATTGTACTAGTTACTTGGCTGCCACAGAAGGAAGGGTTGTTTTACTAATTTCTATCACTAAGTAAATGCTTTCCAAACATACTAGCGTTCTTGCGATTCAAAAAGGTTTTCCTTGAAACCGCAGGACAATTGACGCACGATTTTATGTACTAATCTTATCTGTAGTAGAGTATAAATTGGAATACACAGTCGCGGTGGCTCGTCCGATACCTCACTCGCTGTAAGTTTTCCACTTGATTCCCACCTCGTTTTTTATGATGCCGTTGACGCAACAAGTTTAACAGCCCACTCTAATGCATTCCTAAATCACATCTTATTGGTCTGGGCAGCCAATTTATACCCATAAGGTTAATGTTTCTTAGTTGTACTCAAACACTTTTCGGTTTTATTAGGTACGTAGTCGGACTATGAAGAATTTAATTTTTAATTTTGGCAGACCGTCATATCACGAGGATTCTTCAAAATTCCATAGCTATTTCAGGATTCCTGGTTTTTTATAAGCGGAAAAAAAATATTGTGTCAGAATCTACCAAATGAAATTTGTACCTAATATTTTATCATATTCTCGATAGATTGGGCGACCAACTAGTGGATTAAGTCAAAAAGTCCATTGCCGAAGTTTTAATTCCTCCAGTTTAAAATTAGTAATTTTTGAACACTTTACATCCATAACTGCCAACCCATTTTTGACCGTCTTAGAGAGCTCAAAACGGGTGAATTTTGTAAACACCTTTCTTATTGCTCGTCTATTAAAACAAAGTATTTTCAGACAACGGCTGTGTACATAGCACATACGTGGTTTCGGCTGGGCGTTGATAAGACATTAAGTCGGACAGGACGAACGATTTAGGTATTTTTAATTAATACAAATTGTCATCAGCATTGAAATGTGATGTACATGACTTGGTGATCGCATTGAAAGTATATTATTATGTGACTGAATAAATGGAATGTATAGATTCTTCCATATTCTAAAAGCGCGCTTTGTCTTTATCGTGTTGGCTTTCGTATACTCCCCATTTCTGTTTGCTTTATCCATTTTATTACCCGACAACGCGATCAAGCTCTGCTATTCTACGTATACACCGACTAACAGTCCGCATTTTAAGTGTCGCGTTTATTATTTCACGATTCGCGGGACGTTATTTTAGCATCTGTTAAGCCTTCGCTTACGCGTCTCAACTTTTTTCCTAATTTACGTGGCTTGGAATTTTCGGTATACATTTAAATCTCTATGGCACATCGTCAATTGCTCTCGGCTAAATGCGCAACATCTGCTCAATTAAAAAGCATTTTTCTTTTTTCTACAGTTGCTCTGTTAATTGGAAACCCGACTGTCCATAGAAAAGTCCCGAAATAAAATAGAAACGGAACAAGCTTTTCATATAAAATTTATTTTCTCTCTATTTTATAATTCCTAGCACCAAAAACTAGTAATCGACCTAGATTGCGTATTCAATATTTCCTGTTATTCTAGTTAGCCGTTTTAAAATGAGAGCCAAACTATATTTGTATAGGGAGCCACCTTGTGTTAAACTACCTGGTGACTTCAGTTTTCTTGCGCTTTCTTTGTGTTCTATTCATAAATAAATATGTTGTTAATATGATGTTTACTTACTATGTGCGGCAGGGATTTTAAAATTTAAAGTCGAGTTTAGCTGTATACTATAGTACATTGTTGTAAAGGCTAGAAAGTAGGCAACAGGTGGACGAGTGTCGAGGTCCGAGCGAAAGGTGAGGACCTCGAAGGAGACGAGTCCATCCTTTGCACTTTTGGCCGAGACATTACATAGTGCTTTTCACGCCTACTGCGAGGAAATTGCAAATAATTATAATTATAAGTCAAAATTGGGTACCTAATTAAAGATCATAATATTAAACACTGTAGCACGACCGTTCGCGTGCGGGGAGGCACCGCTAGAGGCGGCCCGGGGCGCGTGCCGGGGGGCCCTGAGATTTAGCGAATCGTTATTTTTTTGGTATTCTTTTTCCTTTATTGTCTATGTTACAATATAAAAAGATGTTGTTTACTTTGTTTATTTAAAAATGTTTTAAGTGTATACTGAAGCCAAGCGGTAGGGCATGCGACTTTCCATCTGAAGGTCGTGAGTTCGAACCCTGGCTCGTGCCACTGAGTTTTTTCAAAAAACTTGGTACGAAATATAATTTTCTCATACATTCAATGAAATATTGACGTTGTGTTCTTCATAATGGGCTTCGAAGTGTCACGTTCCGGGCGAGATGCGAGAATAGATCCATAATGGCATTTCATACAAAATTAGATGCCTAGGCCTACAAGATGGTCTTTTTTAAATTCCATTCCACAATTTGTGGCACAGGATCACGGCGTTCAGCCATGTAATTTTAAGTTTGATTTCTTGGAGTTTTTTAAATTTATTTCATTGCATGTTTGAGAAAAGTACTATTTATACATACCTCGCCGTGAAAAGGGGTTGCCGGCCGAGTTCATATAGACGGCCGAGAGTAGCGAGCTTACTTCCCGGCCTCTGTAGTAATGTACTATTGATATTCAACAGTGGATTTTCGATGAAGGAAAACATCGTGAGGAAACCGGTCTAATCCTTATTAGGTCTAGTTTTCACTTTGGGTTGGAAGGTCAGACGGCACGATGGCAGACGCTTTCTTAAAACTAGAGCCTATACTAAATCTTGGGATTGGGTGCCAAAGCCAGCCCCGGGCTTCTTTAGGGCACGAATAACGCTAGGAGGATGATGTTCAAGTTTTTATTGTACGCCTGTTGTTTGCTTCTCCTTGTATTGATTATGTTCTGAACAGTCTGTTATATTGAGGTGTGCAATAAATAGTATTTGTTTTTGTATTGTATTTTATTCTACAAACACTATAAAGGCTATCCTATCGCAATCACTAAATTTAATTTCCCAATTGAATCGTTTGTCCAAATTTTGATTCCGGCAAAATACCAGTTTACTCGAAGACTGCAAACTTTTTGATTCTTTTGGAATCATTATCGTGTGGAATCCATTAGGTTAGGTTAGGTTTGTTTTATAATAATCCAGATAACGTCATAGTCGGCCGAAAAACGGCCGATTTGCCGTAATGAAAATTCGGACTGACGATACAGTTGGAAAATAAAATTAAGTGATTGCGATAGGTAACCACTATTAAGACAAGACAACTTAAACTTTACCTAGGTTAATAGAAAAAAGACCGGGTTGCACTCCGGGAGTGCCGGCAGAAGTGAAAACTCAATAACATTGTAACAGTTTTTCGATCAGGTCACGTGACATCTTACGGTGTCACCCTAAAAATGAATTTGACGCAAATTTATAAACAATTATCAATTATTTAGGCGGACGGGCCGCGGGCGCGTTGGGTGCGGCGCGCCGACGGGCGGCGGCAAACACAATACCAATTTGTTTTTGCCATTGCCAAATATTTTTCAAAGCTTTATCTCTTTAGGAATAACGTCTAAATCCGAATTATTCGAATTTGCAAGTACAGCAGACGGCGGTGGCGACCAAAATATCAATTTTTTTTTGCCGTTGGTAAATATTTTTCTAAGCTTTATCTCTTTAGGAATAACGCCCAAATTCGAATTATTCGAATTTTCTCAATAGCAAAACGCTGAAGGACGCGTTGGTTAAAATTACAAATGTATTTGCAGAATATGCTATTGCAAAAAGTGTTTAACGGCTTTATACTCTTACGAATAGCGTTCAGTTTTGAATGAAGTCGAATCGGCTAGCAGCAAAAAGTGACCTCCTTCACATCTGACGTCACAAAACTCTATCGCGTATTTAACAATTTTTCCCCATTCCAAAAAGTGCTCAGCGCCGCTAAAGAAGTTTTCACTTCAAAAATATTATCTTCCTATTCTGCTAAATAGCGGGCAAGTCCAGTAGCGATACTGAAATTAACCTCCTTGCGTATTTTTGCAGGTCACCCGCCCTCTACAAGAACAAAAGACAAACAAATACATACCATCACAAATAATGAAACACCTCGACATGTATTTCGCCTCATCAGCCATCAGGTGAGCCAATGAAGGACAATAGCTTATGACATAATTCTGCAAAATAACGCCCGATTCAATCAATTAATTAAAGCTAGACCCGAGGAGTAGAAGCTCATATTTCAGGGTTATTAAGGATGTCAATAGTTGTAATAAACGTGAGGGTATGATTCATACGATAACTCAAGACTGTTGGGGGGGGGGGGGGATGGGGTTAAGTTACGGGTTAAAAAAAATATATTCTACATTACACCTAAAGTTACAATCTTTTACATTTAAGATTTTAAATTTGGTTTTGACGCAATTGCAAATATTGCAATGTGTGCCGCGCGCTCGTTCCGACACGTTACCTAAGCGCGCGTGGAAGCAAGGTGCCAAATGTATGAAAAGTAAAAACACATCTTAGCATATTTGACGGGTATAGAAGCAAAAACGCCTCTGTCCATATGTTGTAGACGTGGTTTTAGATGTTCCAGAGGCGTTTTTGCTTCTATACCCCTCATTTGTACTAAGCTTTGTTTTGAATGTCATGCCCTTGCCCGACAAATAATGAATTACGAACGGCTATCCGCAACCAAAGGAATCCAAGGTGCTCCCGCTAAGCGGCATCATCCGTTTCGTGGAAATGATGGAGCGAGCTTGGGAGTAGGCATAAAGGAGAGGGCAAATGCACAAAAGATCCCATAGGGTCGAAGTGTATCCGAAAGGGCCCTCATCTAGATAAGATAAGATAAGAAGCTTTGTTTTCATTTAAATTACACCTCATAACTTCGACAGCTAGATATACCTTGAATAGAAACGTCACTTAGCAAGATTATTTTGGATATTCACCCTTCATCTGTGATTGGTTGATTAAAACTTTATTCATTCCCAATATATAATATGGCAATGATAAAATACAAAATATAAACATTAACCCCCTTATTCAAAAAACTTAAAATGCCTCTGCTAAATAAAATGTGCTTTTCCCTTTCTTACGCACACAAATGTCAAACTGACAGATAAAGACAAACGAATTTTAACGGCATTTTAGTTAAAATGGGCTTGTAGAATGTTTATAAATACGGCCGTAAATGATGATAAAACACACACGGAATTTTGGAAAAGCAATTGATAAATTCATTGGTTACTTTTACTTCATCAGTTATTAATGTATCCTCTACCTTCAGAGAAATGGTGGAATAGCTTGTATTCTTCTGCCCAGTCCCTGTGTTTATTGTTTTTCAGAATGTATTGGCCCTATTATCGAAGGACTTTATTTTATTATTTAGATGCACTGCTTTAGCTTTTGCGCACACTATTTTAAACAATTTGGAATAATCCCTAACATACTGATGGAAGCGTCAGTGGTATAAGACCTCCTCTCATATACTTATGGCCGGTTCCAATAATCCATCCACCGATAGTTTTCCTTACCAACAGTTACATTTTGACACATTTTCTACGGGTAATCTGTCAAAATGTAACTGCCGGTAAGAAAAACTACCGGTGGATTGATTATTGGAACCGGTCATTAGTTGGTATAAGTTATCTCTACTTTTCCGGATGCCGGCAGTTGCCCACTCATTGAATGACATTTTACCATTAATCTTAATAGGTTTTTTACTACAAGTTCCATTAAACTCTTTACGCACGGTATTCAGAAGCATTTTAAATTGATCGTTCGGACCATTTGATTCTTCCTGGGTATTCGACATGGTGACTAGTAGATTTGACTTTAATAATCACAATCTCAAATCCAGTCTTCTCAGCCGAATGACAGATAATAAATTTCAACTTTAAGGAATCTTTCCAAAATGTATTAGGCTCCAAAATATATTAAATGAAACACCCAAGGGTAAATATTTTACAATTCATTTAACTCGTAATAAAATGACCTTCTTTACGGAGTAAATAATGAGACGAATGTCGGGAATCGGGAATTGAATAAACGCTTTATTATGTAATACATAGGGTTATATAGAGTCTTTGTGCGTCTGTGTGTGTACGTTCTGACGTAGATTAGCTTTAAGTTTTAGGTACTACTGCGAATTGGATTTGGTAGAGATAGATGGAATTACATAGTATCAGGGTTTATACTCGTATGTTAACCTGTTCGTTGATTATAGATGAGATAAAGAATTATGATGTCACGTCGTCACACATACCACCTTCACAGTACAAAACTCTACTCTCTACTAAATTAATCTTTACAAAGTCAAACACAGTATTTTTAAGGGTATAAGGTCAAGAAGGGTAAGGGGGGGGAAGGGTAAGGGTAGGAATCAATATCTTCCCTAGTTCCATATTAAAAGTATACAGACTCGGCTATTTAAACAATTTTGTAAATTAGTAAGGCGCAATGAAATAAAGATTCAATTTTTATTTTTGCAAGAACACAAGTGATACATTGATCCTACATTTAATTTACATGGTGCTTAAAGGAAGCGAAAGTCTTCTGTGCGCGTGGTTGTATGGTGTGTATGTGGGTGTGGGTGTGTGTAAGTCTATTTGTATTTCAGAATCACGACGACGTTTATTCATAAATCAAGAACTGTAGGTACCACCATTTCACCATACCCACACCGAACAGTTGTATTATTTTTAAATAGAAATACCAAAATTATACATACATAATACCAAAGAAGATATAACATACAAAGTTTCGTACAGACATCTTTAAACAATTAAATAGGTTTGTGTCAATACTGATACCAAATGGTCTTGACACCCGAAGTTTTATTATTGTAATACGAATATTTCTACCACAAAACAGTTTTAATTAAATATACATATGTATATTCATACGATCGGTTTTGACTTTAACTACAGTTCCCAATTTCACAGGTACTGGGAAAAAACTCCGTATTCAGATATCAATTTATATCAAACTCGCATTTTCAATTAATCAATAATTTAGAATTAGAAAATCGCATAATCTTAGTTCATTTCAGGGCAGGCAACAAGGCGGCATATACATCTATTGAAACCTTACTCAGCCGACTTAGTTATAACTTAATTGAAACTGAATAATTACAGCTGCAAATACACTACACACTCCACTGCATACCTATACTTGGCAACAGTCATTGATTTCCATGGACTACAAAGATGGCAATTAAAGCAAGCTATCCCCTTTGGAGCGGCAGCGTTCCAATCGGTCACAATATCCTGCCGTAGGTAGAGGTAGCCTCTAAGGTAGCCAGACCGCATTCCTTGATTATGAATTCGATTGAATGAACCTCGCACACTATAGATTATTATGTAGGTGTAAGATTAAAAATTTTAAAAACTATTATTTTTTTGTAAAATGCGAGGGACGTGGGTTTTTGTATTTAGAACATTACGGAGTTTTTAGTATCACGAAATCGTGATCCTAAAATGGTGTCCTTTCACAGATATAGATATATCCATGTCTGTGTGTCCTTTACATCAACGCAGGATTGGCATTTATGGCAGGTTACTGGTGAAGCTCCACTATTGATTTTAGATGATATTGTATCGACTTACGATTTGGGCTATAATTAGTTTGTCGATTTTCTCATAGATGGCGCTATAGTTAGTTTGGCAACTTTCTCATAGTTGGCGCAGTTGGACAATGTTTGTGGATTTCTTGGGTTATAAAATCACTTTATGACTTAATCTGCGTTGGTCTTTAGTGTTTCTTCACTATTTTGCACTTTTTCGTTGTTAATTCTTGAATGAACTCAATTCAATTGAATTCAAATAATTTATTTCGGAATATGTCCATACTTGTTAGAAAAAAAAACATAAGTACATTAATGTTCGTTCACTACAATTTGCTGTTAATCAAATGTAAAAGTCACTGTCTGTTTATTTGAATTAAGGGTTAAAATTTTGCACTTACACACTAGTATTCCGTGACACTTTTATAATCCTGCTGAGTCATGACGACCGCCATCCTTGGGAGTATAATTTGTAGAAATCACTTGCATTTATCCATACTAATATTATAAATGCGAAAGTGTGTGTGTTTGTTTTTTTGTTTGTCCGTCTTTCACGGCAAAACGGAGCGACGAATTTACGTGATTTTTTAAGTGGAGATAGTTGAAGGGATGGAGAGTGACATAGGCTACTTTTTGTCTCTTTCTAACCCCCCACTTCCCTAAAATGGGGGGTGAAAGTTTGTATGGAGCTACGATATAAACGAGTTGCACGCGAACGGAGTCGCGGGCAGAAGTTAGTTATATTATAAATTCGAATTTATTGTGGAGCAGAAGTAAACAGTGCTGCCCTCCTTATTGCAAAGGCAGTACTTGCAGAAAGGCGGTTTGGAGATAAATGCGGTAAACATAATTATTTCTTGATATCTAATCAAGAAATCTCCGTTATATAACTTTTAAAATGTAACCTAAAAATAGTAAAAAAAATCGAGCTTTCTATTGACATATTTTTAACTTTACTTTTTTGCCTTATTTTAATAAAATGCTCAGTACTGCATTTTAATCAACTTTCTGGGCTGGCGGGCATTAGAGTTTCACTAAGACTAAATGCAATAAAAAGCACCTAGCACGTGCTCAATACTGCCTTTGTTGTGAGCAATCATTTTTCTATTTTCATGCCTGGTACTAGTTAAAATGTATGTAAATTTAACTGCTGCCAAATAATTAAGCGACTAAGAGACGAAATAAAACAGAATTTAGGTCAGTATTAGAAAAAAATATTTTATTTCTTTACTAAACTTATTATCACAATCAATTTTTTGTTACCTAAATAATTACTACATCGCTACATAGTATAAAACAAACGCGCTTCCCGCTGTCTTTCCTACGTATCATTTTATGATTCATAAGTACCGTTTTGTATTGTATTTGTATTTTGTATGTATCTGCAGTACAGTTCCATAAGTGTCGTAAAATACGTATTGAAGTAGAACTTTGTCACTTTTTAATACCTATTGAAAAAAAAAGAAAAAAACTTAATTAAATAATTATTTTCCAAATTGCTTTCTTGAGGTTAGATAATTATGATGATATCACGTTCCTATCATTTGTGGTATATTGTACAAAAAAAAATTGCCATATCGTATCTGGAGGAACCCAAACTTGGTATTGAGACGTAGGCAGTGGCGTAAATAATACAAGAGTCTCGGATATACAATTAACATTTATTTAGGTAAAACATGGCTTTATATAGTCTCTGTGTCGCTGTGTGAGTGGACGCTTACACGCAGATGCTTATCGCTAATGGGTATAGTTTAACGATGATGTGATCGCGCGTAATCATCTGCTAGTGAATAATTAAGGTTATCTCGCCTCTCCACACGTCCTCCCTTTTTTTTTTAGACAAAAATGTGGAGACATCTTTTGGCTTACTTAAATTATCTTTAACAACGGTTTACATAAGTACGAGTATTTAAACTTATCTTGTTTCTATTCTGTTTAGAATACTATGAATGTTACAATATTCCAATGTAAATTCTAAACGTCCTGTATATGGCTTCTGGATTGACTTACATGTTATCTTAATGCTTACATTACATTACAAATACATTGTTGCTAGTGCGGTTCGTGGAATTTTATGTCGCTGAATATATTTAGATGAGTTTGTTCTGTGAGGTAGTCGGTTTAAACTATTCTTGTGTTTTATTTAAGTTATTATTAAAAATATAGTTTTTAAATGAGTTATACAATTTTATATGGTTAAATGCCGTGCTCTATAGTGTTTACGAATTCTATGTGTTAAACTTTGTGTACATTAATTAATAGATTCACGCCTTTATTCCCAAAAGGGGTAGGCAGTGTACATGTAACTATGAAAGATGGACGATATATTTGTGTGTTGTTTGTTGCTGTTTGCTGTGAAGCGGTAAGTTTTTAATTTGTGTTTTATTGTTAATAGCAATAGAGTTTAGTTCTGATTGTGTGCAATATTATCTTTTCTGATATTACATAATATTTAAACTTTTTAATAAAAAATCAAGGTGAACTTGAATGACGGTTTATGGTTCCGTGTATAATGCGTTTGATTTTCGCTGTTTTCCCTTTTTTATTAATATTAACTCTCTTATCCTACAGTAAAATAGTTATTTTTAAATCTTTTTTTCATTTATTTTTTATTATATTACTTCTACGTGATTAAAATATTATATTAGTATTTCCCTTATTGGGTGTAAAAAAAATAATTGAATGAAAGAAAATATATATTACTTTAATGCTGTTAAATAATAGCAAGTTTTTTGATTCTGTCATTTGATACGTTTTTTTTTTCGTTTTTATATTTTTATTTAGTTTTATTTTGACCTTCAATATTTTTCTTTAATATTTATCTTTCAGAGCTTTTTTTATGATATATTTATCTTGGTTACAATATTTCTTTATTTAATTGTACACGTCAATACTTTTCTTTCATTACGTTATTTTTGTAATAATTAGTGTGCATCTTTAATGCATCACATTTCATTGCCATTTTAACGAATGTTTTTTTTTTCGTAGTGTTTTGTGTCACTTGTAGCCTGGTTATCTCTTGTAACTAGGTCTATAGCTCTAGGTCAGGGATACGCATTTATGTGGTCGGCCGACCTTACATATAATATAATTATTTGCTCAAAGTACAATATACTGTTTATTAATAAAACGCGCACACATATCAATATAATATGTATATTATGTGTAAACAGGCAGTCCATTTAACACTTCCTCACGTTAACCATTTATCCTTACCATGTGTCTAAAGACCTTCACGATTGATACTCGACCGAACCATGATCAGGTTCCAAAGATATCCTGCCTGTCTTGTACCTGGCGTACCCTGCTATCACCTATATACTTTTGTCGTACCATGGTGTACCTATGGTGCGTTCCGCGACTGCGCGAGGAGTCCCTCGGACGCCTGATGCTGACGAAAAGCGTATTTGTGATATAATGTTGTGCTCTAAAAATGGATCCAATGCTCTTGCGGGGAAAATTGATCATTGGTTTTGAGTCACAAACTTTTGTGAAAATGGCGAGTATATTATGTTGTTATTATTTACTGGTTTCTCGATTTGCTGTCTGTCTGACACCTCGGCATAATGCTGAGACAGCGACCGATTCACTGCCGCGAAGACACACACAATATGTGTCAATTGTATTGTATTTCTACTCCCTTTGTCTCTGTGTGTATTATGTGTAGTGAATAAATGTCTTCTTTCTTTCTTTCTTTCTTTCTTTAAGTTATGAATATGAATTTTTAATTTTTTATTGCTCTTCATATAAACTTTGACCCCCTTTTAACCTCCTTAAGGGTGCAATTTTACAAAACGCTGAAATTGCTTATTTTATTTATTTATTTAATGCATTTAATATTTATTATATATATATATATATATTTAATAAGTAATAATTATACAAAGGTTCAAGTGTCTAGCTCAAAAAACATTTCCCCATAGAAACTTAACCCTAGACGTAAAATTTCCAAATATCCAATCTTATCTAGTACCAGTAGTTTCGGCTGTGCGTTGATGATCAGTCAGGATGTCTTCTTTTATATATACATATAGAGAAGCTTATGCCCGCGACTCCGTCCGCGTGGAACTCGTTTATATCGTAGCGCAATCAAACTTTAACTCCCCCGTTATAAAAACTATGCTATGGCCTTCCCATACCAAATTCTGCCCGTAGAAAATTTGCACCTCCACTTAACCCGCTTAGAGGTTTGTTTTTCCAAAATCCTAAAATATTTTTTCTTGTATTGTAATAAGAAGTCCATACACAAAGTTTCAAGTTTCTCACTTAAAATTTTACTCTATCCCCATACAAACTTTCAACCCCCTATTTACCACCTTGAAGGTGGAATTTTCAAAAATCCCGTCTTAGTCGGTACTTACGTTATATAAACTACCTATTGTGAAAAAAACAGCTTTCTAGGTTCATTTATTTATTTTATTTATAAATATTATAACTAGCTTCTGCCCGCGACTCCGTCCGCGTGGAACTCGTTTATATCGTAGCTCCATACAAGTGTTCACCCCCAATTTCATCCCCTTGGGGGATGATTTCCGGGATAAAAACTATCCTATGTCCTTCCCCAGGACTCAAACTATCTCTATACCAAATTTCATCCAAATCGGTTCAGCGGTTTAGGCGTGAAGAGGTAACAGACAGACAGACAGACAGACACACCTTCGCATTTATAATATTAGTATGGATTAGTATGGATAGTAAGATTAAAAACAAGGACGGGTTACACCAATTTTATTACACTTGTTAAAGTAAAGTCTTCCAATAATAACAAATCCTTACTCTTACAGTAATAAAGAATACTTACTACTTATATGATACTGACTGTACCAGCGTGGTTGAAAATGAAAATGTATATATTTGTAAATTGGATGATAGAAGTCACGGTGAAAGAAATCCACAGTCCTGCGTATTGCGTTTCACCTCTACTTTCTCTCTGTATCTCGGTTTTCTTTTGTAACTCCTCGTTCCGTGTGAGCTGTGCAGTAATAGTATATTGTTTAACGAGGGGCGTAAGTGGAATATTGCGAACAAGAGTCTATCAGAAGCCCGACGCCGAAGGCGGAGGGCTTTTGATGACTCGAGTTTGCAATATTCGTACGCCCGTGTTATACACAATGTTTTTCATCACATTTGCGAGGAAAGAAATACATTTTAGATGAAATAAATACAAATCGTAATAAAAACTGCAACATGTCAGTCGTCCATTTTGTTGAATTTGATGTGAGGCGCGTATGGCAAAGACCCTTCGGTATACAGCCACGATTTAAAAATAATTAAAAATATTTTACATAGACACTAAATAACTACGAGTAGGTACATATTAAATCTGTAAATAATTCAGTTAAAAATGTTTAAGTAGTTTTTTTAAGTATAAATTTATTTATTAATACGTTTTCAGACATCGTATTTGATATACAACCTCTTTGCTTTGTAACTGCCGCATGAGTGACAGATACAATTAAAAAAAAAAACCATTACGCCCGTGGGCGTAACACAGGTTATTGCAGCTCTGTATGTCTGCGCATTATGAAGCCCTTTTCGTGCAAGTGTGATGATAAGAGTATTTGTATTGTATTTTATTGTATATAAGATATAAATCCTTATTGCCACAAAATCCAATGTAATTTAAAAAGATGGCCAGTTTAAAGCTTTAAATAATTGTCCTTTTTATATGCATTGTTAAGAATTACATTTGATGATTGTGGTTTTAATGAGATTGTCAAAATAATCAAGGTGTTTGTGACGATACAAAGTTTACAATACACAAAACTATTACCTAAACTCGCCGTCAATGGAAATTGCTAACTATGTAAACAAACCGCCATATTAAAATTGTATTTCACTATGGCGGTTTGTTTACATAGTTAGCAAATTCCACTGACGGCGACTGTATATAATTTCAAACCAATGGCTTTCATTTCATTTCATATTTCAACGGTCTGTCCGAAACTTCAATTAATATTGATGAGATATTTTGCTTTGAATCATACTGGGTACTAGATTGAAGTTAGGTGCTCGGTTACTTTGAAATTGTATCGGTCTGTTCTTATCTATACTATTATAAAGAGGAAAGATTTGTATTTTTGTGTATGTGTATGTTAGTAATGAATAAACTCAAAAACTACTGTGCCGATTTCAATAATTCTTTCACTATTGGAAAGCCACATTCACCCTGAGTGACATTGGCTACTTTTTACCGCGGAAAAATGATTCATACCTACGGGAAAACGGGTAATCCGTGGGAAGCCGGGCCTGGCAGCTAGGTAGTTATATATAATATGAATATCGGAAGTCGATAAATTTGAGAAGTCCCTATGACAGCTCGAAAGTGCCACGAGAATTCCGGCCTCTGCTCATTAGGATATTTTTGTATGGTATCTAATCGATGTTTTCAAAAATGTTTGAATGCAGTTCTTATTATTTTTAGGGTTCCGTAGTCAACAACGAACCCTTATAGTTTCGCCATGTCCGTCCGTCTTGATCGTTAAACCCATGGTGTGGGGTATCGTTGGATAGCTCGTTCAAAAACATTATGGGTTTTCTAAAACCATTTTTCAAATCAGTAATCAGTTTGCAAGATATTGGGCTTTAAAGCCCAAATTTTTGTTCGAGTCATGTGTATACAGTATACAGTATCGATGCAGGTGACTATCAGAAACGCGCGTTTGTATCGCAGCAGAAAGTCGCCGTTTGAACCGCTCTTAGGGTGAGTTGTACCAACTTAAGATAACAGGCCGATCAACGTTAAATATGGCGCCGGCAGCTGCCAGTCCATAGAAACCCGTCAAACTTTCCATACATTCAAATCTTAACGGACACCGCTTACAATTACAGTCGGTTTGGTGCAACCCACCTTTAGTGACAAACAAAACGGTTTACTTAAAAAGCAGTACAGTAGAATTGGGGTTTACCACTGACAGATAGTTTGCCTTCATTTAATTTTCAACTTTAACCTCATACAAATTAAGTAGTTATTTCTAAATCGGTAGACGTGGGTAACAGTATTCTGAAAATTGCTTTATTTTTATGACATTCAAGTTGACAATTAATTGAAGGCAAACTATCTGTCAGTGGTTAACTATAAGTAATCGTACTGTACACGGTCGGTGCCAACGGCTTCGTAGCGCCGTAGCCGGTATGATAACACATTCACTGCCAAGAATCGCTACGCGCTACGCTCGTAGCCGATCCCGTGGTTTTCCTGGGAAAACACCTACGCGCTGCGCGCCCACCTAGCGGATTCCTTGCACTGTAGGTGATAAACGTATCCTTGTGTTTCAATAGACACGCCGTGGAATTTATATTAATATTTCATTTTAAATTGTAGGTATCGCACTCACCTTGCAGGAATGGTATTATCTTGCACATGGCGGCCCCAAAGAGGAATCTGCGGTAGATCTGTCCGACGAGTGTGAACGGTAGGCAGAATACCCCCAGCAAGAAGTCCGAGATTGCCTGCGCAAAAACGATCCAAGTATCAAGAAAATGTATCCGTAAAATGCAAGGACCTCAGGACAAGCTATGATAACAATAATACCATGACCGAGCGAGAGGATAGTATACAAATGTCAATAAATGTGACAGAGAGGGGTATATCTTTCGTTGTCCTTGTTCCACTTTTTTATTTGCCGCAACTAAGTTCGTCGATTTCCCAAACACGTTAATTCCGGGTAGCAAAATTTCCATTCGTGGTTTTCTCCACTTTATAGTACATTACGTACCTAGGGCGGTGAATTTGTGAATGGCCCAGATCGCAGGTGTTTGTGGCCCGAACCGAAGGTATAAGGAACCTACGTGCCAAATTTGGAAGCTCTAGAACCAGCGGTTTGGGCTGTGCGTTGTTAATCAGTCAGTCAGTCAGTCAGTTTCTTCTTTTACATATTTAGATATAATATAGTATCCGTGCAAAGCGTATTATGGATTATAAAGTCCGAAATAAATGATTTTTGATTTGATTTTTGAAAGCCGGAGCGGATCGCTAGTTGAGAATAAATCCGGTTATGTTCAAAATCCTGAGAGGTCTAAATACGAATTCATAGTCAGAAATATTTCAATAAGTGGACATAAAAACGCGCATTTTAATTTACAACAAATGTTTCAAAAAAATTAGATAATGCTATTTAATTTTTTTTAAACATTTGTTGTAAATTAAAATGCGCGTTTTTTTTAAAGAATAACAGGCTTCTCGAGGGTGCAGATTCTAGAAATGATGTCCATTTTGAATTCCAAGATGGCGGACATTGCTTTTTGAATTTAAACTTTCGTGAGACATGTTGAATTAATACTAATAATTACACGGTTCAACTCACTACGGGCGACATGATTCGACCTCTTTGGGAGTTCTTCTTCAGGATGAGTGTTTCCGCGGCTGTGTCGCTTGAATCTTGTCGTGATTCAAGCGACACCGCCGCGAAAACACTCATCCTGAAGAAGAACTCCCGAAGAGCTCGAAACATGTCGCCCGTAGTGACATTTAGAATAGAATAGTAAACATTTATTCGTGACAGCATAACACAACAGATATAAAAAACAGTAAAAATAGGTACATGGAAAAAAATTGATAACTAAAGGGCCAAAGCGTCTCCATTGTCTTCAAGTACGGATCCGAGATCAGAATTGAGAAATTTGGCCGCCACACAGTGGCCTGAAAATCTGGCTTTCATAGACATGATCGAAGTTTTCATAATAAATTTCAGTTTTTTTTAATGCTACCTACTAATAAATTCACGGTTAAAATCACGTATTAAATGACACGACAGGCGACATGTTTCGAACTTTTCGGGAGTTCTTCTTCAGGATGAGTGTTTTCGATGTTTGTTTTGAAGAAGAACTCCCGAAGAGTTCGAAACATGTCGCCTGTCGTCACATTTAATACGTGAATTTAACCGTGGATTTATTAGTAGTATTTTAGACATGTCTCACAAAAGTTTAAATTCGATTATAGCTTTTTTTTGCTTTAGGCTTTTACTAGCCATTATTATGCTAAATTACAACCCTTACACGATTTAGTAAAAAAACGGAAGGTCATATTTCAGTTATAGCTCCGGTTGTTTTTGAGGTATTCCCTTTAATGCGGATTTGTTTTTTTTACAATATTTTTTTAATTTCCGTTTATTAAATAATGAGTTTTAAACATTATAAATCATTTTTTATTTAATTTTATGTCTGGGCTAGAAATCGGTGCTCATAAAATAAAAAATTAAAATCGAAATTTTTATATTATATTTTAGTTTTAAATGGCTTTTACTTGCCATTATTATGCTGGATTAAAATATACGATAGTTTTCAACCCGCCGTAATTTTAAATCGCGGGCGGAAGCCAGTATTATATATTTTTTAGGATGAAAATATTATAACCATCGGATTTCATGCCATATACGTCCGGATCATTTTTTAGCATAATAATAGCGAGTAATTGCCATTTCAAGTAAATGCCTTTGCTATGTCTATGAGAACAGGTTTTCAGGCCGAGTCCCTAATCCAGTCGAGCTACCCGCTATGCGAGCGCACGCGGACCCTCACTAACCCCGTGTGACTTACTAGCGAAAATTATATCTTCAAAGATAGGTACAGATTTTGTCTTTCTTCCCACTTATTATAATTATTTATAGGTATTCCTCATGTTTCATCTGACTGTCGGGGCATATAATATGCAAGAAGGAGCGGGGCAGCAATAGACGCATCAGCGCGGCAGGTGCGGGGCGCGCAGGTGATTTCTGATTTTTCCTTGACGGTACGCCCGCTCTTAACATGGAAAAACTATCTAATTGGCTTGCTCATATTCGCCACCCAATCGTATTTTATGCGTTCCGTTTCAATTGTTAGCTTGGCGCGGGTGGAAGTTCGTACGCGAAGCACATGGAGATACGATATCGGACGTGTCAAACGACGAACAACAACTTGCCTGGGATTTCTTTCTTTAGCTTATAACATTTGTGATTTGATATCAAATATATCGATAACAACAAAAAATCACCTGGTCGTAAAATGACAGTTTCCGCCCCCACCGCCGCGTGCGCAAGATCGCATTTCCTGGTCAGGTGAGACTTAAAATTTAGTACTCATCACGAGTGGTATTAAAACACTTCAGATTGCACCTTTATCACACTTGCCTTCGGCTATTTCTCTCTGAATTACTGCCCTACACGAGTAAAGTACTTAGGTACTATTTAATTATTAAGTCCGCTTGACTCCCCCGTGGTTCAGAGCGTGAGCATCGGTGACGCGAGGCAATGGATACGCTTTTATTTTGTATTTTGGAACCTGGCTATTGCTTTAATACGACGGATGAACCCAATAAAGCGGTCAAAGTGCCTAAATCTTTAAATCAAATATCTCATTTCAATTTGTTTTTAATATATTGTAGTGGGAGATTACCTGGTGAAAGTCTAGGGTAAACCTAGACAACGAGCGGGTGGTTTAAACACGGAATACTCTAAGGGTTTGCACCTAGGGATTGCAATTGCTGGATCCAGCATCCAGCAATCCAGCTGGATCCAGCGCATTTTTCGGTCTCCTGGATCCAGCAGGCGGCGCTGGATCCAGCGCCGCGGATCCGCAAAAAAAAATCATCAAAAAATTACACACTTAACTCTACCAAAACTTATAAAAATCATTGTGTTTAAACGTTTCCGCGTTCCCGCGCTTAGCCCATGGCTAAAGCGACGTTGCCGTTCTGCCATTGACGTGTGCCGTGAGTGTTGTTACCCCGCACCGCAACGCCCGAAAGTACAAAACTCAAACTCAACTCAAAATGATCTTTATTCAAGTAGGCCTCGTAACAAACACTTTCAAATCGTCAGTAATTTTTTTAAAGTATTTTATAAAACATAAAAAATTAAAATTAAATTTATATGAAGTACAAAGCTGCAGATAGCCATTACACTACTTTCGCTCGCTAAATAAGAACTTTCTCGTTAATAAGTGTTTTCCGCTACCAGATTGTTTGTTTTGAGAAATGTAAGTATTTTGAATCCTTATAACAGTTATAACTACTAAACATCTCATAATGAACACATTTAATCAATTACTGTCAACGTAAACATTCTTATTTTGCTAAGTTTCAGCTTCTGTTCGGATTTGAATATTGATTGACGTTTGTCTACCACTAAATAGGTCTGTTTTTGCGTAATTAAGTAGTTAAATTCATTATTAGTGTACGGTGTAGTAATGCTTAAATGCGTACGCAAAGACAAGGCGTGCCATCGCCAACACTGTTAACAGACAGTTTTCAATCCCTATTGCAACGGCATAAGGACTACCGCTGCCGCTGCTCAGCTGTTTGTATGTAGGTATTTGTTTTGATTCTTTTGACTAATAGTAATAGAAATCTCGTCCTACTACATATTTAGATGAAGTATAATTTTTGCAATTACGTAACACAAATGTCTATAAGAATTTAAATTGTGTAAGTAAATTTATAATATTTTACTAGCGCATTCATCTATGAGCATTCTCATTATTCGTTGAGACTTGAGAGTAATCTTTTCCATGTCTGTAGTGAAAATATATTTGAGTTCTTAGGTAATATTCTAAATTTCTTATATTTGTAAGTACCGTGTAATAATAACGCCAGTGCAGTCATTTTCCTATCCGAAAAGTCAAAACAAGATAAAATGGACGAGGATGGTGATAAAAAAACCCTATGGGATTACTTTAAAAAAAATGATGATGGCCGGAGTGCTAAGTGTCTGCTATGCTTAAAGGTCCTAACGATAAGTAACCGTTCAACCACCGGCTTAAAAGGTCATTTACAGAAGATTCACTGTGTCAATTTTACGTCCGGCAGCACGAGCAACAGTACAAATAAATTACAATTTAACATGGATACAATAGCTCCTACCGTGAAAGCAACCGCGTCTTCATCAAACTATAAAGATGATCACGAAGTAGTTATCATACCAAACAAAAAGATTGATGCTTACTTTATAAAAGAAGAGTGCATGGAAGCTATAGTTACCAGGATGGTGTGCAAAGATGGCTTTACATTATATTCATTTTGTACATCTGCCGATTTGAGGCGTTTATTCGCAAAAAGTGGATATCAACTGCCGACTTCGCCTAACACCATACGGTCGATGATAACTAACTATGTATGCAAATAACATTGAAACCGAATTATTAAAAGAATTCGCAGATTTTAAAAAGACAGGACAAAGATTTTCTTTGACGTTTGATGAATGGACATCTCAAAAAAATCACAGATATATAAATTTTAATGTTCATCATAAGGAGAAGCATTTCAATCTAGGTCTGATACGTATCTACGGGTCTTGCACTGCCGAGCATTGTATCGAGTTGGTGGCAGAACGGTTGAATAAATTCGGCTTAAAAATTGAAACCGATATTGTTGGTATCACGACAGATGGGGCAAAAGTGATGATAAAAATTGGCAGGCCTTGTTACCAACAACTCTGTTTTACCCACGGTATTCAGCTAGCTGTTGTCGATGTTTTGTACAACTCGCAACTATCGCAAGCGTTACAATTAGAAGACGCAACAGATGAAAGTGATGGTGATGATGATACCATGGATACGGATCAATGGTTAGAGATGATAATGAAATCATCAACTCCGGAAGCTGAAATAATTCCAAGATACAACGAACTTCTTAAAAAAGTGCGAAAGGTTGTCAAAACTTTAAAAAAATCACCAACTAAGGATGACATGTTCTTACAAAAATATGTTAAAGAAGAGAAAGGTAAAGAATTAAGCTTAATTCTGGACTGTCGTACAAGATGGAGTAGTTTGCTGAGCATGTTGGAACGTTTCTACAGTTTGAAAACCTGTATCGATAAGGTGCTTATAGACTGCGGCTCAACTACAAAATTCTCGGCTAATGAGTGGTCACTTATAAGTGACTTGATAAACTGTCTTCAACCCGTAAAATTGGCCGTAGAGGCTCTGTGCAGAAGAGAATCCACTTTAATCACATCACAGCTGACACCACTCTCAAATTTGCCCTGAACAAGTTAAAAATCCACGGTACAATTTTATTCTCAGCGAAGATATCTCTGTGGCACTTCAAAAAAGGATCGGTGAGAGGCGCCTTACTGATGTTACTGGGATGTTAATATATTCACAAAATCCTGTCAAATATGATCTAGAAGTGAAGAAAAAAACGTCTGATATCGTGACGTCATCGTGTTTCCCAATGCCAAAAAAGAATGTTATCCGCCAAGAAATTAAAATATAATAATTCGGCTGACAGGAAATGAAGCAGATTCGGAAGAAGATCAAGAAGGTGAGGGGGCTGATAAAACAAAGGAAGATAATGATATAGATACTAATAATGATCCCATGTGTGAGACCCGGAATGTTACTATGGAAGAAGAGTTCCAATTAAAACTAGAGAAGGATGTATGTCTGAAGCGAAATGAAATTAATATTGCGGTAAGGGACTATGAACAAAATTATAAAAAAGGAAATGGCTGCTTTCGAAAATGATGGAGTCAAAGGGAAAAACTTATCTTTAGTATATGATTACCTGGTAACGCTGAAACCAACGAGTGTGGAAGCTGAGAGAGCTTTTTCTGCAGCGGGATACGTGTGCAGCGCTATCAGGAGCAGACTGGGTGACGACACCCTTAATACTATATGTTTTTTGAGATCTCATTTTCAGAAACCTCAAAAAAAATAAGGGTGAAAAATAAAGGTGAAGAAAAAAATTATCTCATCGCAAGTACCTACTAAAGTTTTTTTTTTTTTTATATATGCTTATAATATAAAAATTACGCCTTGTTATCCTTCCTTTGTTTAGTTATTAAAATTTTACTAAAAAAACAATTGCACCATGTGTTTTTTTTTCTTGCAAAACCGGTAAACTGCTGGATTCGCGCTGGATCCAGCTGGATTGATACCGATCCAGCAAAAATCCAGCTGGATTGTAAACGCTGCTCGATTGCATCCCTATTTGCACTCCAGTGAGATCTGTTGAGTCGGTTTCAATCATAATCGGAAAGTAAGTAATTTACTGAAATAGGCAAAAACGCTGCTGTCCACTAGAATCCTCTAGCCTGATTCCCCAGGGGAAAAACGGTTAGGTTGTTAGGTGAACTGCGACCCTATAGCGCGCGAGCGTGACGCGGTAGCGTCCGGCGAAGCGCCATAACCGAACATTATCTTTTTTCCTAGTTGAATATTAAATAATAGCCGCTAATTCCCCTGGGTGATCGAGGTCAAGTGATTAACGTGGATAACGCGGCAAAAACAGGCTAAATTTCCGTTATTAGTTTCATACTTTACATAAAATACTTGGAACCTAAAATGTTTGGTACAGTAAAGTAGGCACGTTTTTAAGGGATCAGGGAATGTGGTTTCATTTGTACTTTAGGGACCCTAAACTTTGGTGCTTTGATTGAGTTATTCAATTTACTGTAGAGAGGTCCAAATTATTAATCTTTCTGCCATCCACAATTTGAATTATTAATGTCTTTTGATTATAGAGCTGCCGGAAACGTTTCCGGAAGGGCGTCAAAGCCCTGCTACATATTGACTTGAGAAATCCCATAAAACCTTATATTTCCTCTCCCTATTTTTCCATTTGCACGATAATTTCAGACTTCTGGAATGGCATTATAATGTTAGTCCTCATAATATCAGCTGAAATAAGTTCCCTGCTGGATACAGTCTTCTCACAAAGAGCCACAATGACCCGGCACCTGAATCCAGAGGACTCCCGCGACCTTTGCCAAGTCATGAAAACACTATAATATATCTGAGGAGCGCAAGCGATATTGAAATGGAATACTGAGGAGGAACATTCGTATTCCTCCCGTCTGCATTCCTGTCTCGTCACGTGCACTAATAAATGTTAAGCCTATCGTTTGACGCGATCCGTTAGATATTTAAACGAATGAAAAGCCAGCGCGATGCGTCAACGCGCAATCCGAAAGAAACGATCGTGAATCAGTGTATTGAGTGGTTGAGTGTAAGTACGAAGTTAAAACGTATGCCTCTGTCATTATCCTATTTATGGGAACGACGTGATGTTATTACAATCTAATATGTTTTATATTCTGACGATGTCAATATGCATACAGTTCTACATGTCGAACTCTGATAAAAACGATTTTCTTCAAACTTATACATTGTATATTTTATTTATTATTTTGCCTAGAAGCACAAAACAGCCAGAATGATGGTAGGTGGACCAAAAAGGTGTCAGATTGGTGGCCACTTCTAGGTAAAAGGAGCGTCGGCCGTCCACCAGCTCGATGGGTGGACGATATAAGGAAGATTGCGGGTCACTTCTGGATAAGATTAGCTCAGGATAGGGACGGGTGGCGTACTCGAAGAGAGGCCTATGCTCAGCAGTGGGCGATTACGGGCTGAACATGATGATGATGATGATGATTTTGCCTAGAAGCACACCCCCAAAAATATCACAGTATGTATGTTTGTACTACGCTAGAAGCAAATTTTGAGGGTTAGGTACATCCGCCTTAAAGCAACTTACCAAATTTAGCAGATAAACGTTCGTTACTGTCCTCATTCTCTTGTTGCAAGCCAGTGTTGCGATCACCATACAGTTTCCAGATATCGACAGCATAAAAATGAGGAAGTATGGGGGCAGTATGAACCGCCATTCATAAGCGTTCGAGACGTTGCGCGTTACGTTGCGGACTTCAATTGCCGTTGCCCTTGTCGTGAGCTCACGGGCGATGATGTATTGACTGATGTTGACGAACGTGGCGTAAGATGCCTCCATTCTGCTGAGTACCTGCGTGCAGATTTTTTTTAATATTAGTGTGTGTATTGCGTTTGGTCCACGCTGTCTTCAAGCCTTATAGTTGGATGGTTTTCAATGCATCAAACCATCAAATTATCACAATAAATAGTAAATTTCAAATAAATACATTGATGGACAGTAGACGTCTATAGGCGTAATTCTATTGTTATTTCTATTGTGTCTGGAATAGTGTCCATCAGTGTTAATATCAAATTCACATTAATATATATATATGACTAAACTTTAATCTAATCATCATCATATCTGCCGAAAGACGTCCACTGCTGGCACATAGGCGTTCCCCAAAGAGTGCCACAATGACCACCCCCATTTAATATAATGTCCAGGAGTTAAAAAAGACCGGGTTGCACTCCGGGAGTGCCGGTAGAAGTGAAAACTCAATGACATTGTAACAGTTTTTCAATCAGGTCACGTGTCCGTCTTACGAATTTTCAATCTGTCGAATCTTACGGTCACGTGACATCTTACGGTCACGTGACCTGTTGCGAGTATCTCTCGAATCTCACGGTCACGTGACATCTTACGGTCACGTCACATCTTACGGTCACGTGACATCTTATGGAAAGGTGACCTGTGGCGAGTTTAACAATTTTTCCCCATCACAAAAAGTGCACAGCGCCGCTAAAGAAGTTTTCACTTCAAAAATCGCCAATAGGAGTTTAATATTTCAATACAAAATAATTGGTGCGTCAACTTAGTTCACGACCTAAAGAATACTTGTTTTCGATATAACGGTTAGTTAGTATACAGGTTATTCGGGATAACGATGTAGGAACTTACGAGTAAGAAGGTGATAGACTGTACTATTAGAAAGAGTTTGAACCTTACATGTCTTAGTCCAGTCTGTGATCGTTTATTTTTATATAGAGTTTTTATTTTTTTTCAAATTTGTGCCAAAAATTGACATCATCAATATCATCATATCTCTTAGCGTTATTCCCAGTTGTGCCCTAAAGAAGCCCGGGGTCCGCTTAGATATGAAAAATTATATTAAAAACAGGGTATGATATATATCATATTTATTTATGTTTAATTAACATCGGAATTGATTGACTAAACAATAAAAATTTGCATGCTTTTTCAAACGGCGCTGATTCATGGCTTGGATAGCAAAGATTCAATCCATGGAACCTGGATGGAAAATCGAATTTGATGGCATAACTTTATGTGGCACGCTTATGAATATCAAATTAATTAAAGCGCGTTAATTAATCGTAGCCTGGAGTACATTACACATGGAGACGTCAGGAAGCCGTTTAACAACTGATTACGAAGTTTCTAGTTGCGTGACTCACTGACTTCCGTCTCTCTGGCATAGTTCGAGGGTGGGTTGCACTAAACCGTCTGTTCGTAAGCAGTGTTCGTTAAAATCTATTTGCATGGAAAGTTTGTCAAGTTTCTATAGGATGCCAGCTGTCGGCGCCATATTTAACGTTGATCGGTCTGTAATCGTAACTAGATGCAATGCAACCCGCCTTTATGGTCGATTTACACATTTAAGTTGTTAAGTAATTAACTAAATTTTAACTTAACATTAAGTGACTAAATGCGTGTAAACAAACAATAGGGGGCGTAGACACGAAATAAAATAATCAATAATGACATATTTTCTCGATAAAGGATTAAAAATTTAGAAAAAATCAACGCAAAAGGTACACCAAAGTTTTAAGGGGTGTGTTCTGTCCCTTTTTCGTAAAACGCAACTTCATATGAAACGATGACGCTGGAAGATTGTGACGTCACTAGAAGACGGCAAAGCAATATTAAAACGGTTGTAGCTTCGTAATTATTTGAGATATCTGAACTTGATTTTCGTCACTGGGCATATTTTTTTGCCTTCTTTCGTTTGGAGTAATAATAATTTTCGAGTCTGCACTCCTATTCAATACTAAGTTACAACTAAATTGTTACTTACAAATAATTACATTATTACGTTTAAATCGAGCATTAGTCTGCCGCTATACTTATTATAGAGTGATAGCTAATACCATACTCAATCGGTCTCTTGATAATCGCCTGAGAATGTGCAGGGCATCTTTGTTTAACTTGACATAGGCCATAATCTTGTTGAACTGCAACCAATCTCGTTGTATTTCTTAGAGAATGCCAGATTTTTGAATATGCTAGGCTTTAACGTAATAACGCCGCTTTACGGTAAGTATATGACAAAAAAAAGTACCAAAATCTTTACGCTGATAAATTATTTTCTTTCTTTCTTTCTTTCATATTGTATTAGAACATCGAGGTCAGGGTGGCCAAATCCGTCAGCGGGGCATTTCCGTCAAACGGCGTTTGTGGCTAGTAGTTAGATATTGAGAGTTCTGGACCAGTTGTTTGGGATAGAATTACCACTGCTCGTGTCGCGATGCTCCACTCACGGACGTGGTAATTCTATCCCAAACTACTGGTCCAGAGCTCTCAATCTCATATTTGGAAAATGCCTAATCGCATATTGGAGCAGATCTCTCCAATCGCTTACAGTAGGGTAGAATTAGGGATTCAAGCTCACTTATCCTAAAGACAGCGAGATATCTTATTGACCAGAATTGCCACAACTTGGAAATAAATGTGCTTGACAATGCGAAAAAACAAGAATAAAAATTGCAAAAGGCTTAACACAACGGGTACAAGCTAGCATTGCACCCACCAGATCTCGTTCTGCTTGAGAACCAGATCTCGTAACGCACCATCATAGCCCAGACTTATTATGGGTTGAGCTTTGAGCTTTGTCGGGCTACTAGGTTTATTACGGTGTTTGTCACACTCTAACACACAGAATTGGCCAGAGACGTCTGTTAGAGTATGGGATTGATATATGATTTTCGACTTTGATTTTCGAGATTGATTTTTGAGTTTGATTTTTGAGTTTGAGGGTGTGATCTCCAACGTTACCACGACCGTCTGGCAATGTGGATCACCCGTGTCATTACAGTACGCAAGGTACAGTAACACGCCACCGCGTATGTGTTTAACCGTCACCACGTTATAGTGTGTTGTACATCGCATGCCCTGCCCAAGGTCGGGTTATTAAAACCAAGCATGGTGTATACGCCACCGCGTTACCAAGTCATTGTCACAAAGTTAGTCCTTGGACAAGAAGTGGTAAGAGCACTGTAACCATCGGTCTGTATAGCCACAGATACTCCGTCATTTCTGTGATCGAAATTTTTATTTATATCAACCTTCTTTAAAAACTTCAAAAGCGCGATGCAGGCCTGACATTCTGATTGGATCATTGATGTGACGACACACTGGTTGATACGATCATACATGAACCAATACAATATAACGTAATCATATCACTAAGTAAGATCTTAAAGCAAAACAAGCTATGATGTTTATTATATAAAGTATCACTTCGTTTCAACCTGTTCAAAGTTGCATATGTTTAAACACACCCTAATTGGAATATGTAGCAATCAAACTGATGCTTTGTTCTCCTCGTACTTCAAAATATAACATAAGCAAATAAGTGACAGAGTATATTATAATACCAAAAGAATAAAATAAACGAACTGGATACTGTTTGTCCTCGTCACACTTCAAAAATATTTCATAAACAAAAAGAGACAGAGTATCTCATACGACCAAAGAATAAAATAAAACGGACTGGGTACTGTTTTTGCCTATGTATGTCTAACATCTGAGATATTTGTACATACATTGATTTATACTATCACGCTTTCAGGGTGCAATAGGTACACCTCATTTTCAACATCATGATTTGTATTGATTTGTTGACTAAAGTTATATACGAAGAAACTATAGTAGAAGCTTGTAAGTTCCCGCTTTTTTCTACGTGAGCTGAAGTAAATAAACTGGACTGGTTTAAAATTAAGCAAACCGGTGGAAATATAATTATATAGACGTGTTACCACTGACGTTTAATCATACACAACACATACACTTGTCTCTTGGTAGAAACGACGCATCTGTTTAGTTAGTATTATGTAGTTGTTAGATCTGATTACGTTTCATTGTAATTGAAAGCACAAAGAGTTAGCGTAATGACCGTGTGATACTGATATTGCTTACGATAGATGTTCTTGCCTCGGTACCATGATACTAAAGATATATAAAATAGATATTTAACCAACTGTCTACAGAGAGGGTTATGCTTTTTGAAACTGTTTTATTGTTTAATGAAACTTATAATCCTCTCAACATAATATAAATAAATACATTGTAATTTTAAATAAATTTGTTATGATAAGATTTGAGTTTCTTAACGTTTTATTTGGAAGTATTTCCCTTTTAAATTTCAGTAATTAAATCTGTAATTCAATGTCTTTACTTAATTATACATAAATTGTTTTTAAGAAGTTTTCAGCAAACTTAAGTGTACCTGAAAGAAATCCTATGTATAAAGTTATGAGATTAAAAATGTTATCTTGTTGCTGTTGCTAGCTTAATGAACCTCTAAATATTTAGTTACGGACTTAGTGAAAACTACCTAGATATACTGTTTTAATGTTTAATGAATAATTTTATTACATCAAAGTTTAAATAAATATGTATTGTGTCGGTACATCCACATAACTCGATTCCCACCAGTTTGTCTTATTACGGTTGCATTGCCTACGAATAATTTAGGTAAATATTTTCGGCTCGCTGCTTAACATACGTTGGTAAAGGTATTCCTTGATTCAGGTATGTACTTGTTAAAACGTGTTGCAATATTTGCAATCATCGGTTTCATTGGATAATTCGATACTTTGTCGGCATATCTTTGTGTTAAACATACTTTGTAGCCGAATATGTTCAGTTTTGTAAGCAATCTGTTTCTTTTTACAATCGGTAAACAATGGGCACATTACGGTCTAGAATGGAATGCTATGAATTAGTACTTAATATATATTTTAATATTGAAGAAAAATATCGACTCATCAACTATTTCCTTATAAAACGAATAATCATACAGTTTGGTATGCATTTATTTCCTAAATTTCTGTGTAGCACCTCGAATTTTTCGACGTTTCTTCGAGTGAACCGCAGCTGTGACCTTCACTTAAAATGTTAGTAAGTATTAAAATAAGTTGCTTTTTGTGAATACATGTTTTTAAATTTTTTTTTTATTTAATTTTCATTTCTTTTTTGTGAAGGTCTGACTCTGAATATTCTACACACGTGCGTACGCCTTCGCCAGAGCCGAAGAAAAATAACATAAAGAAAAGAAACTCAACCTCGACCTCAAGGTAATTAAATTATTTTAAGATTTTACGATACTAGCAGTAGCGTATAACATTTAAATGTGTGTTTTTATTTTATTTTATTTCATTAGGTCTGAATTAAGTCGTGGTAGCCTAGTGGATTAGGCCTCTGATTTTCAAACAGTAGGTCGTGGGTTCGAATCCGACCCGTACCACTGAGTTTTTTCGGAACTAATGTACGAAATATCATTTAATATTTACCATTGGCTTTTTGGTGAAGGAAACCTGCATACATCGGCGAAGAAATTCAAAGGTGTATGTGAAATCCCCAACTAGCTCATACCCTCTGCACGAGAGGAGGTCTGTGCCCAGAAGTGGTACGTTTATAGACTGGTGATAATTTATTGATAATAATTTTAATTTTTAGGTCTGAATTCGATTTCACGGAGCAACAAAGACGCTCACCATCGCCAGTTGTCAAAAAAAGAAAAACAAAAAGCAAGGTCCCAGCATCAACCAGTAAAGCCAAAAAATCCGGTTCCAGGTACTTACTTGATACTATTTTAATTAATATCAATAGTGTGACTTAAATGCGTTAGCTCGTAATATTTTTTTTATTTTTAAATTAATTTTAATAGTGTGACTTAAATGCGTTAGCTCGCAATAACATTTTTATTTATTCATTTCAGTTCTTCCAAGAATCCACCAGCAACTGACATTTTCAAGATCATACAAGCAGAGGAAGTCGGCGGCGACCTTCATTCGAAAGCTTTCAAGACCACGTCATCATTTACAACTCGCGTGTCAGCGGGTTCCTGTCGGCGTAGTACGATAACGGAAGGTACATTTTATATCGATCTGAAAGTGTATAACGTTGACGATTATCTAAAGACTAACGTTGAAGAACGCTATAAAAAAGCGTTAGCGTCTGTCAAATTACAATGTGATGAAAATTCCCCTGAGTGGAATCAGTTGCAAATATTCATGGGTAAAGCTTACCGTATCTTTGAAGATTGTGAGCCCATTTATTATACTAATTCCAAGAAAAATTAGTTTATCAGATCAATTTTGTACAAGCTCATTAATCCTGCATTTTGTCTCCTTTTAATTTAAAATTTGTAAAATTAGAATATCGTTTGATTGAGTTAACTTTTACACTGTTGGTTAACCAACTTACCTATTCACGTATTAGTGCTAATTACTACACATTAGATTCAATTTGAGAGTGTATAATGCAGACGATTTTCTATGAGACTGACTCTAAATAACGCTATAAGACGTTGCGTGAGTTAAATTACAGTATAGTGAAAATTTCCCTTAGTGGAATCAATTTGCGATTTGAATATTGTGAGCTTATTTGTTATACTAATTCCAAAAACTAATGCATAACAGATATAAATTGATTACAGGCTCATTAATCCGGTCTTTCATCTCTTTTTAATAATTTGTAAAATTATAATATCGTTTGAATGAACTAACTTTTGCACTGTTGGCTAACCAACTCATCTATTCACGTGTCACTGCAAATTACTACACATTCGATTGTTATTGCACCATTCGTAATATTTTACTTGCGTCAACCATTCTTGGTAATACGATGTACTATTAATAAACATATCTCGACGGCTTACAGTAACAAAAGTATATGAGGATTGAGTCTAATTGCGACGTTTACAGGGTGTTTCATGCAAAAGGAACAATAAATTAAAAATACGGGCTTTGCTCCTCAAACTGAAGTACTTTTGTTCCTGTTACAGAAAACACCTGGTATTTATTCTTATTTTTACATCATTATTATTATTTCATAATGCCTTTCTGCGTACCGTGTAGCACATCTGTAGAAAAGATAAATTGGGTAGGTCATCTTAGAAGCAATGCGCACAAAACAAAAGTTCATTCTAGCAAAGCACTAAGTGATAACATTGAAGTGGTAGAATCGGCATTTCGTAAGCGTATTATAACATATCGAGTATCAGCAAAAGACGATCAGTCTGAGATCTGTCGATGAATTTTTGAACTCTGTTAAAAATGACATAAAGTGGCTTTTAGATGAATCTCTTACAAAACACACGTGCGTAAAAGTTAATTTTGAGCTCTTTGGTATGTTCTTAATGTTTAAAAATAACAGTCAATCAATGAAGTCCTTTGGAACTAAAAATAAAATTTTGTATTTAAGTTATGATTTTGAATCACTGTTTTGCGAGATCGTGAGTAGTCTTAAGACAAAGTTTGAGGAGTTTCAAGATCGCGACAGTGGATTGGCCTTTGTCAATAATTCACATTTAGAGATTAACATAAACAAGTATCAACCACTACGAGGTTCAAGCTACGTTGACCTACCAAAATGCATTAAAGACAAGAAAGCATGTATAAATATACAGAACAACGATCAGTGTTGCTTTTTATGGTGTGTAACAGCAGCATTGTTTCCTTCTAAGAAACATCCTGAAAGGGTCTCGTCGTATCCTACCCAAGTAACACATCAAAGCAGTATAACAGCCGAGTTACAGCATTTGTGTATCGTTTTGGCATTTTGAGTTAGTTCTAAAGTAGCATTATAAACGTTTATACGGCTATTGTAGTGCTTATTTGGGCACAAATTTTACTGCTTTAGATCCTAAAAAGGTTCACAATAGTTGTTTAATTGCATGACAGGCGCATTATACAAGCATTATTGTGGTCAAAGAAAGTGTCAATCGCATTAAAGCAGCATTATTATGGTCAATGAAGTTGCCAATGACATTACAGAAGCATTAAGCCGGCAATATTATTGATAATGAACATGTTAATTGCATTACAAAAGCATTAGACTAGAATTAGAATGTACTAAAAGAATTATAAATGTTCACATGTAGGCCTACATCAGTATAAAAATTTCATCGATCGAATACATCGCTAGTACAAATGTTAATTGTCTCGCAATAATATATAATATATGGATGCGTGAGTGTTCAAAACTGACAGCAGTGACGAGTGTTTGCAAAATTTATGATAGATGGTAAAGTGTTTAACTCTTTAGTTATTTTATGCCTTCAAATATTACTGCGCAATGTAGTTTACTGTAAATGTCTATATATGTTTCATTCAATATTTTCACGCGCCTTCGATATTTTGTGGTTTTTATATAAAGTGTTATATAAAGATATTTGTGAAATAACCAAAACATTTTTTTTGTTGCTAGTATACAACGAATTTTGCATTATTGACATAATAGTTTTCGTTGGGCAGTATTAAATTAAGTTATATCATTATTATTCAGGTATATTACTTTTATAAATAGGTCCTCATGGTAATATTTTTTGGTTATAATATTAAACAAAATGGTGTCGGGCTATAGCAGCCCGGTGAGCCTTTAAAAAGTCCAATTAATGCCGCAAGCAGTAGAAATACTCACATGTGAACGATTATTAAGCCAGAGGCCAGAGAGAAGACTTTTGGTGAACCACTGTGGTGCCGTTGTCTATAAAGTAGTTATATATGGGTTCACCGGTATGCCACTAGACTTGATGTGGACTAAAATAGTGCCATTACTTGATTGCAATTTTGGGGATCCTTGAGCAAAACAATAAAACCCATTTCAGAATTTGTTTATTTCGTTACTATTAGTACTAAAAGCGCGTGTGCTTTTTCTCAATCATGGCGGACACATCGTTTTACGAATACTGTAAAATAAATGTTTATATACAGCTTTACGCATTACACGCACTCACGTGTATTAGATTAAAGAGCTGTTAGCTGTAAAACAGAACTCGGGTGACCTTTAATAATGCAAGCATTACATTGATTCACGTTTCTGCTGTTCAGCAGCATTAGGCATTATCTTACTACTTAAAAATGCTATAGTAGGCCCTAAGGCCTAAAAAACAGCTGAAAGCTGTTTAACGGATTTACATGGCATTATAATGGTTCACGTTTATGCTATTAAATAGCATTAAGCATTTATTTACTACTTAAAAATGCTATTATAGATCCAATGGCACTAAAAACAGCTGAAAGCTGTACAATTGCGTTGTGGTTTGCTGCAGTAAAACTAAAGGCTTTATAAAAGCATTTTGATATGCCATTATCTTACCGTTATACAGTGTAAAGCATCATAATGGTTTTGAAATGCCAATATAAAGCGTCAAGATGTTCGGTGAACTTATATAAGAGTTTATACGGACCTTAAGTTCTACATAAGTTTACTATTCGTGTGATAAAATGCTTTCTGTGTTACTTGGGTAACTATCGCGATGTATTGAATATTTCTCAAATGTCTTTTCCTGTCACATTTGATGATATTAGAGTATTTGAAAAGAACAATCCAAAGATATCAGTAACAATTTTTGGTTTGAAAAAGAATAAAACTGTAGTAGGTCCTCTTTACAAGTCTGAGATTTCCAATGACCAGAAAAATAAAAAAAATATACATTTGCTTTTATTGGACGATGGTAGCCATCCACCGCATTACGTTTTGATTAAAAATTTGAGTCGTCTTGTACGTAAACAAGTAACAAGTCATAATAGTAAGATATATTTTTGTGAAACCTGTCTATTATTTTTTATGAAACAGGAGGAACTAGCCAATCACTTGTGTACGGGAGTAGTTACTGTTTTACCAGAAAAAGGAACAGTAATTAAATTCAAAAACTTTGAGCGGAAACAGGATGTTCCATTCGTGATATATGCAGATTTCGAATCGTTGTTACAATCGCCAGATACTAGTGATTTTAGTGATAATACAGACACGAATCATTCACCTAACACAACTACTCTGCATCACCATGTACCAGCTGCCTTTGCATACTACATTGTAAATAATGCAGATCCAACCTACAATCATTACGTATCTTATCGCGGAACCGACTGTGTTGACAGATTTATTGATGCAATCTATAAAGATGTTGCAAAAATCCATAAAGTTGTAACTACAAATACTCCAATGGTATTCAAAAAGAATGATGAGCTGAACTTTTTGAATGCTAAACGATGTCACATATGTAATCATTTACTTTTCTCTGACCGGGTTCGAGACCACTGTCACATTACAGGAGGCTATCGTGGTGCAGCACATAATCTTTGCAACTTGCAATATAAACGACCCTGTTTTGTTCCCATATTTTTTCATAATCTGTCTGGTTATGATTCTCATTTATTTATTAAAAAACTGGGTGAGGCACCAGGAGCGGTAAAAGTTATTCCTAAAACTAAGGAAAACTATATTTCGATTACTAAATTTATTCCAATCGAGAACGAGTATTTTCAACTTCGTTTCGTTGATTCCTTCAAATTTTTAGGTACTAGTTTAGAGAAACTAACTGAAACTATGCAGAAACATGACTTTCTTCATTTACGTAAATATTTTTGTAACGAAAAAGAATTTCAATTACTTACGCGCAAAGGTGTGTTTCCCTATGAGTATATGAATAAATGGGAAAGTTTTGAGGAAAAGAGTCTTCCATGTATCGATTATTTTTACAATTCGCTGACTAATGAAACCATTTCTAGAGAGGACTATGACCATGCACAATTAGTGTGGAACCAGTTTAAAATTAAAAATTTAGGTGAGTATACAGACCTTTATTTACAAACAGATGTTCTTCTGTTATCAGATATTTTTGAAAAGTTTCGTGCTACTTGCAAGCAACACTATGACCTAGACCCGGCTTTTTATTTAACTACTCCCAGTTTATCATTTGACGCAATGCTTTTGAAAACTGGTATAGAATTAGAGCTTATAGATGACTTCAATGTTCTGAAAATGATTCAATCCGGAATCAGAGGAGGAGTCTGTATGACCTCCCAACGGTATGCTAAAGCTAATAATAAATACTTACCTCACTATGAACCATCCCA
This sequence comes from Epinotia ramella, assembly GCA_947578815.1. Lineage (NCBI taxonomy): Eukaryota > Metazoa > Arthropoda > Insecta > Lepidoptera > Tortricidae > Epinotia > Epinotia ramella. The sequence continues at coordinate 12,848,213 of OX388204.1, read as the reverse complement.
GATAGACTCATACCTTGTTTATATCGACTGTAATAACTTATATGGTTACAGCATGTGTCAATATTTGCCTTTATCAAACTTTAGATTTTTAGAAAATCATGAAATTTGTGCTTTAAATATTACACAAATACCTGATGATTCGGATTATGGTTATATCCTTGAAGTGGATATTATTTATCCAAAACATCTACATGATAAACATAACGATTTGCCATTTTGTCCTGAAAAATGTATACCGCCAGGGGGTACACAATATAAACTTGTACCTAATTTATATGACAAATACTACTATGTGATCCATTACGTACATTTAAAAACATGTCTTAAACATGGTCTAAAATTAAAAAAGGTACATAGAGTTATAACATTCAAACAGGCTCCGTATTTAAAACAATATATTGATTTGAATACAAATTTACGTCAGAAGGCTACATCTGTTTTTGAACAAGACTTTTGCAAATTGTTGAATAACAGTATATTTGGTAAAACTTTGGAAAACACCGAGAAAAGGGTACAAGTGCGGTTAGTTAATCAGTGGAACGACAATAGTAACAAAACAAAAAAGAAAATCTCGGCAGATAAATTGATCGCAAGTCCTAATTTTCATAGCGCATCAGTTTTTACTGAAAATTTAGTAGCAGTTCAATTGAAACCAGACATTATAATTTTAGACAAGCCGATATACATCGGTTTTGCAGTACTTGAGTTATCTAAAAGCCACATGTATGATTTTCATTACTCAGTATATAAAAAAAAATATGGTGCGCGTCTACAAATGTGCTACACGGATACAGATAGTTTTGTCTATTATATAAAGACAAAAGACTATTTCAAAGACTTAAGGATAAACTTTTTGTCTTATTTCGATACTAGTAATTATAGTGTTGATAATAAATATTTGTTACCAGTTCAAAACAAAAAAGTACCGGGTCTTTTTAAAGACGAAATGAATGGAGATATGATTATAGAGTTTGTAGGACTACGTTCAAAAGTATACTGTATTAAAACTACCAATGATGTTATCAAAAAAGCTAAGGGAGTGAAAAAACCAATTGTGCGCGGTTTTCAGATATCAGATTACGAAAAAACACTATTTGAAAAGGATGTAATAAAAAGAAAAAACATACTATTTAAATCAATAAAGCACGAAATATTCACACAAAGTGTTAACAAAGTTGCTCTTTCAGCTAATGATGATAAGCGTCTGATATCTGACAACCAAATATTTACAAAAGCTTGGGGGCACACCAGTATACTGTTTCATTGATATTAGTTTTCGCAGACATTTCTGTATAAATTCAAACCTGTGATGTATTATGTGCAGTTAAAGGTCACTAGTAAATCAACATTGCATGTTAAGTGAATAAATGTTAAAATATATATCCTTATTTATGTATTAGATACGATTCTATGTTATGATAAGTATATGACAGCCACTGGGTTCTTACAAATGATTTTTTATAATAAACAAATGTTTTTTCTTATCCTTTTGATCTTTTACTTATCTATCCACAAACCCTCATCTAACATATTATATAATCTTACAATAATTAATGATTCACCTTAATTGACTGGATGATCTAACTAGCATCGACAAGTTGAGACTTGTTTTAGGTATGCACTGAGGAACATGTGAAGTTATCACATAACATTACTGCGCATTCTAAATTTGCTGAAACATCATTAGTTAACCTTTATAAGCGCACATAATTTTATTTACTTACACTTGGGCAGCATCGAACGCAGGCACGAACACTCACGAACGTCGACCTAGTAAGTTATTTTATTTTTATCAGGATCTTATTATTTTCACACTTAACATGTTTCATTTTTTTAATTAAAAAAGTTGATTTAATATTAAATACTTATGACCCATAACTGCAAAAAGATTTTTCGTAAATAAAATTAGCATTACAATTTAACCCTTGTGTATTATGGTTTACTCGAAATCGTATTACCTTTATTTTATAATAAGGTACTAACTTTTCTCGTTTTCTTTTGTAAGATTTCTCGAAAATGGGTGAAAGCGAAGATGTACAAATTGCATTTTCACAATACGCACAAGATCCGTTCGAGCTACCCAAAGAATTTGATGACAGCGAATTATACAAAGCAGTTAAAAGAACCATCGACTTTCCGAAAGTGAAGAAACGCAAAGCTAACCTCAAAAATAAAGTAGTGAAAAGGAGCCAAGGTCACCCACCATCTTTCGTCATAAACAACGAAGCAGGCAACGGGAGTAAGTTGATAAAAATTCAAATAATCAACATCAAAGATGGCGTACCAATCCAAAACGAAGAGGAGAACGACAACATACTACTGAGTGCGCAGTATGTGGCGAATGATGGATATGATGAAATTATCGACAGCACAGAATCTGTGATAAATAAAATTTCCAAGAAGTTATGTGGATATAGTGTTAACTATTAAGTTTTTGTGAATGTATATGTATATGTAAATAAGTAATAAACGTTATTGAAATAACTTATGGTTTTATTCTAATCTATTTTTTCTGCTAAGTTTTTAACGCAGTTGATATTGTCAGTGAAACAAAATAGACTATTATTTTATTATTCATTTTATTGTCTTTGAACATTTGACCAGTCTTGCCAACCAACTGCATCAAAAACTTAACACCATATTTACACAAAGGTAAAAGTAAAAACAACTGTTATGAATTATACATTTATTTTTTAAAGAAAGTTTATAATAACAAATTATTTTTTGTCTGAATACCACTTTTTAATACATATTGCATTTTTTAGCGCGCAGTTTTTCTTATGATATATACAAGTATAATGACCGAGGAAGCAATATTTTTTAAGTAACGCTTCTAAATTAGGTACAGTTTTTTCATCTAAACCTATAATAGTACAGTCTGAACATAGGTTCTTCACCCATTTAATTTTCTCCATACCTTTAACAAAGATGGTTTTGTCTTTAATATGGTTAGCAATTATTCTTTTAAATTCTCTATAATCTACATAACCCTCATACCACGAAATACCCAAATGTTTTTCTATCCATCTTGTCTGCCTCTTTTCACTTTCCGTTAATTTAGAAAATGGAAAGGGAGGTTTAATTAAAAAAACTTGGGTATATTCCAGCGTGCTGTATGCAAATTCTTTAACAATAAATTCATTTTCTGTTGTTTTAAACCCTTGAATATCAACGAATATATGCTGCATTATGATACCTTTTTCGTAATACCACTCAGAGGCTTATATTCAACAATACTATCATTTACAATTAGACAATAAGCCGTGGTTTGCTTAGGTATATTTGTTTCACACTCGAATTCAACGCGCACATCCACTGGACCAGTTTTCAAAGTTTCGCTTTGTCGAGAACAGTCGATAACAAATAATGGAGCGATACTTTTGAACTCTTGCGGGCTTAGTAAGGGGGCTTGAGGACGGTTATAATAAGACTGTTGAAATTTTGCATATTGTTCGTATAATATAGCAAACTTTTGTGTTGAAAAACTGACGTCAAAACTTTCATACGGGAAGTAGCTTGAATTCAAAAAAACTTTAACATCTCTCAAATTGCAGTGATCAAAGTGTGTCATATCCTTAACAGGCTCTTTGTGACGTTCTGTTTTCAAGCCAATTAAAATGTAACGCGGCTTTTCTATTTGAGATGAAGTCTTGATAGCCCAAGAATGTTTCGAAGTTTCGGGTAAGAGTGGATATTCATACAAATCCCAATTCCTAAATGCTATCTGAATAGTACGATCTCTTTCCAAATTTTTTAGTAAGCTCAATCTTTCTCGATCAGATACCTTAATATGAGGCATACGCCACACTATTTTAGTTATAGAAAAATGGTCTATATATTCGTCTTGATTTAGCTTAACGCTGTTTAAATTAGTATTAGATCTTAGAAGAATAAGTTCATGCTTGCAATTAATAATAATTTTGTTATAATCCTCAGCAAACCCAAGAATTTTGTTTAAAGGAACAGACACGGAAAATGTTCCATTCGAATTTTTCGTTCCGTTGATATCCCACCCCCATAATTTAGACATCGATGCTTCGAGTTCAGTCATGGATACAAGAGATTTCATAGTAGTTGTAACCCCTACATTTTTATTTTTATCTATTTCGATTCCATTTAGCTCGTATCGAATATCTTGAAATAAATGAAGTATGGGGTTATTTGTAAAATGAATAGTTTGTACCGCAGCCTTCGTTGTTCTGTTGAATGCGCCAATATTACCCTCTATGTATAAAGAGCTTGCTGCTGGTAGCACATAAAGATCTTGCTGATTAATAGGTATACGTATTTCATCGTTGAAGTTGAAACTTGTTACGTACGGCTTATAGGAATGATATTCAAAACTCTCGATGGAGTTATCGAAAGTGCAAGGTTCTGTTAGATTTAATATGCTCATTTTAATAGACCCAAGCTTTGGAGAAATAATTTATTTTGCTTCGTCAGTTGCACTTTAGGTCTTATTTTCTTGATTGCTCGTTGAGTTAGTACTAGTATTGTTTTGAAGTGATACTGACGTTTTATTGAAGTCTATCATTTTTTTCTTAAGTGTAAATATATCTGAATTTCTTCACCACGTAGATTAACCAAATTATTATTAGCATCTAATATTCTAATGGTAATTGAACTTAAATTGTTTTGAGTAACAGGAAAGTAAATCACGTTTTTAGGCGTTTCTATGATTCGGTATCCAGGTGGAACATTCGGTCCGAACTCGTACAATATATGGCTAGGTTTTCCGTTAACAAATGATCCACTCACTATATCACATTCGATGCGGACTATAGTTGTCGATAGAATGGAGACAGGATAAGGAGATTCTGTTAATATATTTGCTTGAATAGATTCCGCTCCGAAACCGAGTAAACGACCAATAGAACTTTCTTTGTCAAAATAAATATTTTTTGTGCACAAAATTGATGTTTTCAAGGTATTATTATTGCATGCTAGTGTAAATGTGCATCCTTGAACATGTTTTTTAAGGTAATGTTCAATATCTTGGAGTTCGTATGAACCTTCAGGAATTGCAATTACTTCGCTATTACCGTAATGGAATTTATTATTTCTATGGTCTATATTGGGAATTGAATTAAAAGTTGATATATACAACAGCCCGCATTCATATTCACCATCTAGTTGTAAAGCGGGAGAATGATTCGTTATTAGAGTAGCAGAGTTTCCAGTTATAGACAAAGTGAAAGACATGATGTAAATGGCAATCTGTTTATTGTTCCTTAGTATTTAAACGGTTACACCAATAATTTTTTAAGTATCTTAAGCATAAGTGTCCACAATTTACCGTGTTAAACCTTTGATAAGTGTTATAATTATAATTAATATCATAATTCTTTAAATACCTCTTTAATTCTAACGGGGGTGAAAGGTCACCATAACTATTGAAATATTCACAATAATTGTTGTCTTTAACATAGGCTACCCAGTGCGTACCATTATTTTCGGAAATATCTAAGTTAACAATCCCGCATTCGATATTTTTAGGACTATTCGGTAAACTGTCCCTCATATAAACTCCACGAAAATGAGGAATATCAGAAGAGTGATTCAAAATATCAATATTCGTAAGAGCGCGTCTGGGTAACCTCTGATCTAGTTTTTTTAAGTTTTTATACAAAAAACTTTTCCCTGCCTGTACGGTTTTATATGTAACCCCTTTCCTAGTGCAATAGATTCCATCATCTTGTTATGGCGTTCTGATTCAGTCAAGTTTTTTCTTGCAGCTTTATAATCACCTACAGCTTTAGCAATTCCTGCAGCTCCACCTGCTAATGATCCTAATGCAGAAAGTCCAACAAAAATAGGTATTAGCGGTAAGAAACCACCAGTTTTCGGAATCGGTATTAAACGCGGTACCTTTATCCTAGGATCTTTAGTAAAATGTTTTTTTGCAGCAACAAGTGCTCGATCTATTATCGAACCTTTTGTCTTAGATTTCCTTTTTAATTCAGCACGTATTTTAGACACAAAACGTTTGAATGGTTTTATTCCTGCACCAGCTTTTATTTTAGATTTCATCACTTTGCTGACCAACCAAGAAGCAATTTTTTCTCCCCTCCCTGCATCTTTCGCCTTTTTTCTTTGTTTAGCCATTTTATACAGTTCTAAATCTGCACAATGTCTATCAGCTAGATCGGTATATGTATCGTAGGCTATGTCGTGCTTCATGCATGCATTATCTAAAGCATTAATTCCTTTATCACCTCGTTGTAACCGTTTGCGCAGTTTTGTACCAGGCCCACAATAGTTATAACCAGGTAAATGCAGTTCGAATGGTAAATGGTTAATAGCACTGTTTAAAAGACCTCTTCCTTTCATATCCCGTAATATAATAACACATTAATTGAAGAGAAAGTATATAAATATTACTTTACAACAGCGTTTCTATCAATCCAACTGTTTTCGCTATCATTTAGTCCTAACCATTTAACATACAATTTTCTACCTCTTTTTTTAATAACTTTTTCTACAAGGTAAACGTCTGGGTAGTTAGTTTTTAGAAGTTCTTCTTCATAAAATGTACCGAGAATGTCTTTTTTATGTTGGTCTTGTATGTGATACGTAACAGGTTTGGTCTGATTCACATGTTTAATAGTAAAAAGTTCAGTTGACCAATTAGGTGTATAACCCTTATCAAAGGCGCTTTTATACTTGCTAATGCGTACACAATCTCCTATTTTGAATTTATTCAATTTTTGTCGCATATTGGATTGCGTCTTTTTAATATTTTTTAATACTTGAATTTCATTATCGAAATGAATATCGATAGGTTTAAATTTTGTTGTGCGATGTTCAGTTTGATTATAAGATTTAACAATATCATGTAATGGTTTTCCAACCCATTTGTAATTACCAATCAAACTGAAATATTTGTATAACCTGAACTTAAGTGTTTTTATCAACCTTTCCACAATGGATGCCTTTTTGATTGAATACGTTGAGTAATGATTTATCTTCAAGGATTTTACGTATTGATGAAATTCGTTATTGTAAAACTCTTTTCCGAAGTCGGTCTGTAAGTTTTTAGGTTTTCGCTTAGTTGATTTTATAATTAATTCAAATGCATTTTTCACTTCCGTTTTCGTTTTAGATTTAATAGATACACACCATGCATATTTTGAAAAGGTGTCAATAACAGTTAATATATACTTGTATCCTTTGTTAACTGTATGAAATTTTTGTATATCAATTAAATCAGCTTGCCATAAATCATCGATTCCCTTTAGTAGAACTGACCGTCGCTTAAAGTTTTTTCGCGCTGATCGATGAATCTCGTTCACTATTTGTTCCTTTGTCATTACTAATATTCCTCAAAATACTGTCAATCTCCTTATTTGTATAAAAGTTTAGTCTTAACTGAGCAGCAAGATCATGAATTTTTGCATTTATAGTGTCAAATATGGAGTCTATATACTTCTTTTCGTACATGTTTTGAATGTATTTGTCAACATACTGCTTATTTACTACATCATCGGGTGATAAAGGTTCCGCTACTCCTTTTAGTCTCAAAGATTGTAAATCAAAATGTCCTGCTTCTGTACGAAGCAAAGCCTTATACTTGAGTTCGGAAATTTCACTAGTACGCAAGCGTTTATGAAGGTGGTGTCCGAATTTATCTATATTCATATTTTATACTTGGAAGTCAGACTTAAACTGTTCGAAAAAATCTAAGTTAATCTTTTATATATGATTGTTTACTAAACCTGCTTCACGTAATTCTTCAATAATAGATATGATCTCGTTGTCCAACCCCGTATTACCAGCATCGCGTGAAGCTATAAGTAGTTTTAATCTTTCTACCAGTTCGTTTGGATCATCCCAAAATACATAAGAAATATTTTTTTTTACTTTTTTCATGGTTGGCAGCCCGGTGCCTCGTTTGTATATTTCATTACTTACGGAGCGATGTTTGGTTAGTTTGAAAAGCGGTTTTATGACATATAAATATTTCATACCCTTGTTGCTTTTTATCGGTTTATTTGGGTTGAAATCACGTCTGTGTGCGTTTGTTTTCAATAGTAATATTTTGTAAAGGCGTCTATCATATTCAGTCACTTCATTCAAATCAGGTAATTTCTTAAACAATAATTCATGTAGTCCAGGCGTCAAACTATATTTTTTACCACATATTAAAAGTTCATCATCGTTCACATAAATTGGTTGAGATCCGAGCATCAACCTACCACGCTCTGTACGTAAACCAAAAGGAATATTCATATTAGGATATTGTTTTTGCCATGCAGGGTCGTCGCGAGGAGTTAAAAACGAATCTGACGTTCTAAAAGAAACGTTATTTGATGTATCAGAATCACTCTGATTTAAATTATCATTTGCTGCAGAGATATTGCTGTCATTTGATTCCTCTTCTGTATCATCCGAACCAGATCCGGATTTATAGTTTCTCGGTAAAGTTTTATTGATGGAAGTTTCTTGCTTTTCATCTTCAGATGGACTATATTTCAAAGTTTTTACTGACTTATTCCATTTAAATCTATCGTTACTCAAATCAGTTTCGTTCAAATTCAGGTTGTCATTATTATTTCCATTTTTAACCATTTCATTTAGAGGATCTGTTATGGGTTTTAACATGGTTTCTAACATAATATTATTATTAGTTTTTGCATCTCGAATAAGTTTAACTTTCTTCTTTACTGATTCAGCAGATCGAAGTACTTTTTGTTTAAAAAGTTTTTCATTGTTAATTTCGTGCTTTATGTCCATCTCGGATGGTTTCATTTTAAGTAATAAGTTTTTATGTTAAAATCATACTTTATGTATAATAAGAGTCAATCTAACAAGATAAACGTGTCAAAACCTTTCCTATAACATCCGGAATTTCTATGACAATCTTTATTTATAACTAAGTAACTATAAGGCTTGTTCCATATTTTTCCACATATTTCGCGAAACTGAGCCCATGACATATCGCTTCCTACATGTTCATCATAAACGTGCTTTAAATTAATGTCATCTTGTTTAAACAGTATGATTAAGTTAGCATTATCTCTAATCAATTGTTTAGGTATTTTACTATAAGTTTGATTCAGATAGAAACTATCTATATTTTTATGTCTTCCCATAGCAAAGTAATCTCGTATATTGTTCTGATTTTCACATGCCACATCATCAAATATCATAATTGAATTAATATTAGCCATATGTGGACTTAGCACTTCATCATTTTCACTGTATTTTTGAAACAAAACTGAAGGAATTAATTTTAAAACTTGTTCTAAAAATTGATACATTGGTTGGAAAAGAGTTTTGGAGTAAATGTAAACATTTTGAAAGCGTAGACCTTGTTCGTGTAACAGCAAGCCGACAATTAAATTTGTTTTACCGCAGTTAGATGGACCGCAAACTATACAACGAATAGTGTCAGGTAAAAGTTTACCATGTCGAAAATAGCGTTTCTTTAGAGCAGAACAAACGACATCCAAGTGTAATCTCTGAGGTTGTTTTACAAACTTCATGTTGTGTATCCAATAGACACGTGTAATTTACTTGAAGGGCTTTTTATAAATAACATATTTTGACAAGCTTTTGATATATATTCGTTAATTTTAATTTTAGTTTTAGGGTGCTAAACAGAGATCTGGATATCAATCAGGATAAAATAAATTAGAAGCAACTTTAACAATCCTAAATAAGCGATTGTAGAGATGCTTCAATATGCGATTAGGCATTTTTCAAATATGAGATTGAGAGTTGTGGACCAGTAGTTTGGGATAGAATTACCACGTCCGTGAGTGGAGCAGGGCGACACGAGCAGTGGTAATTCTATCCCAAACAACTGGTCCAGAACTCTCAATATCTAACTACTGTGGCTATTCAAACAACAGTACACGCTTACTGACTCGATCGGTAAAGCAGAGAGAAAACCGCCGCTTTCAAAGTTTAGATGCGCTCTGAACTCAAATGCGAGTTTAGTGTGCTGCTGTGTTTCGTGACGGTGCGATGAAAAATTGTGCGTTTAGGGTTTAGTTAATGTGTTTATTATATAGTTCGATATGCATGTTTGATGGTCCTTTTATTAATTTTCTATTATAATCTGTTGGTGAGAAACTATGGGTGGTTAAATATTGGTACTAACGAAATGATCGAGTAGACAAATCCGTCAATTGTGAAATGGGCAAAACCGTCATGTGCCAAAATTTCCGCATTTCATATATTGCCAACCTTTTTGATTTGACTTACTTAAATAATAAGTAATAACTATGATTATTATACTATAATTCGTTTTCAACGATTCTTAGTTTAATTTGCAGGGGATCAAGTTTATTTTTATATTTTGCTTGATTTTTTTATTTGTTTTTCAACTCGGCGGATTGAAAATCAGTAGGTACTAAAATTGTTGTATGTAAAGGCATTGCACACCAGATGAATTAGACGTGCGCTTCCTACTGCATTGGAAGGTATACATTTCTGTGGGACAGGACTTACCGCTTGTGTGACGTGAACACGCGTGCGTCTCGCATTAGTTGGGGTCCCTTCGAGGCCCAACTTAAGAAGTAATGTAAGGAAAAAAAAAGCGTGCGTCTTGCAAGCAGTGTGACTTGTATTGGGAGGGAATACTTTAGATAGCTACGTTTACATTTTAATGCCTGTCTACGTATATCCATCTGGTGTGTATACGTCTTAGCGTGTGTTAGTTAGTCCATATCATTATACGATTTCAATATTAAAATTGTAAGCACGGTTGCAAAGTTAAATAATTAATTTCGACCGATAAAGGCAAAATAGCAGTACGATGGTAATCACGCTCTTCGATTGTTGAGCATTTATTAGGGTCTTAGCTAAATTGGTCGTTCAATTCTTACGCTATGAAATGACCAATTTACTTATTAAATATGATTTGAATATTAAAAATATTGTCGCTGCCATAATAGCAATGAGTTGGCCACTGTACTTCGGATCTTACTCAACAGTGGCGCCATCTGGTGAACACAAAAACAGTAGCACATTATTTTAAAAACATGATGTCCGTTGACGGATTTTCCCTAGGGTTTGGGGTTTTGTTTTGAAAGGTTTTCTACTCCTGATTATAAGAATAGGCCGGAATTGCCCCAAAAAAAAATTTTTTTTTTGTTTTTATTATTTGTTGATATAGCGGCAACAGAAAAACATCATCTGTGAAAATTTACTAACTAACTTAACTGTCTAGCTATCGCGGTTCTTGAGACACAGCCTGGTGACAGACATTTTGTTGTATGATACAGTAGAATTATTTAGGGTTTACCACTGACAGATAGTTTGCCTTCATTTTCAACTTTAACCTCATACAAATTAAGTAGTTATTTCTAAATCGGTAGACGTGGGTAACAGTATTCTGAAAATTGCTTTATTTATATGACATTAAAGTTGAAAATTAAATGAAGGCGAACTATCTTTCAGTAGTTAACTAACAGTAATCGTACTGTACAACAAACGTGTTTTTTTTGCCGTTTTTATAGACAATGGTACGGAACCCTCCGTGCGCGAGTCCTACTCGCACTTGGCCGGCTTTTTTTCTAGAATGCTTATGCTTATGCTCATGTCTATTTTAAGAGCTTTTACTGTAATTTAACATTCGTTAAGCCTATCAGCGCCTTAACAAATCCGATGTTCGACAGTTACAAATCTCAAATCATGCTCTAATTTTTGTATACAGAAATAGCTGGCCGTTCAATATTTACACCGGTTCGAAATAAATGAATGGAGTTGTAAAAATCAATTTTTGTTTTTTTTTGTCGCTTGACAATTTTTTTTTTATGCCATACTTAAATTAATTCTTCGTTATTTTTTATTTATCCGAAATTGATACCAAATTATACCTATCAGCTAACCATGGACAGTTAGAATTTTGAGAATGAAGCGATATTTTAACCCCTCCTCCTTGGTGCCAGAGGGAGGGCTCCCGAGGGCTAACGATCTTAATCGGCTTATTTTCACACAAGAAACAACTGTGCCAAGTTTTACTAGTATCAAACAAGTAAGGCTATTCACCAAAAGCCCTCACTAGTAGTAACCGAATTTCATTAAAAATAATGCTTCATAAACCGGTTTGAAAAAACGGTTTTTTGATTGAACCGAAATGAAAAGGTTTTATGTGAGGTACCTACAGTTAAAAATATTACCGGTAGATATCCCTGTATAATAGGCATTCAAAACATTATGACATGCACTAACCCCTTTGCGAAACAACATTTGCTTTCAAAATCGTAAACTATGCTCGACTTAATCCTAATGCAAGCATGTATTCTAATCTTAATATTATTATAAATGTCGTACGCTTGCACAAAGTTGGATATTATTCGCTATACGCTAACGCAACATAGTTTATGAAGACACAATTTATATTAAAATGTCCCGGCTGCTTATAAACTAATGATTTCTGTGGTTTACTAATATGTGGCCGAAAATTATGTGGCAATTATTGACTTCCCAAACAACTTATCCCATAGTTTCATTTGGCAAACTTTTAGGTAGCATACCAATGGTTCGTATATATAACATGTCCCAAATGATTGTTTTAGCAAAATGTTAGTTGGCAAAATATTTAGTTGGTCATGTTTTAAAAAGACTTTATTTGTTATGTCGAATGTTTTGATTGGCATGTATATTTTTTCCATATTATTGTGATACATATTACTAACATACCCTAACCATGTAGTTAATATTATTACATTGATAAAAATACCTCTTTTGTGATAGCGGTTTAAAATAAACGGGTCCATATTGGCTCATATAAACTTGATGTGTCGATTTTTTCTTGTAATACCGCTTTGTAATCATAATCATCACTCTTCATAATTTTTTACTTCCTACCTTTTATGTTCCTACACTTCTGTAACTATTATCGGAACTCATAACGGACAGTTTTCATAAAATGTTTCTTCATAATGTCATTACTAAGAACAGACTTGAACTCATAATTTGGGTTTTCATAACAGTTTACTTCATAATGGACCTAAGGTACTATATCATAATTTTGTTAGTCCTAATATCATAAATCATAACTAAGAATATAACTAGTTAAGTAATATTTTTTTGCAAACAAGTTTTTCAGCTCTTTTATAAAAAAAAATAACCTCGAAGACGAAAGTCATAACTAAGAATATAACTAGTTAAGTAATATTTTTTTGCAAACAAGTTTTTCAGCTCTTTTATAAAAAAAAATAACCTCGAAGACGAAAGCGGGAGCGAAGCTCCCGCTTCCGTCTTCTAACCTATCCGCGATCCGAGTCGGTTTTGCCACTAAGTCCCTGTTCCCTACTGCTACTTGAACTTATTCACCACTATCTTGGTATTAGTTGATCTCAGAGAGAAGTTTATTAATACAAAATTTAGCAATAACTACTAGTATGTATATAAATAAATGTGATATTAAACTATATTGCTAAAAACCACTATGATATAAAAGTTTATAAACATAGATAGTAGTAACAGAGATCCTTATGTTGAATAACATTATGAATATATAGACATTTCCAATCCATTTCCATTTCAATTTTTTTCCAACCGATCTTACTTGTAACTTAAATTATACTTACATAAAAAAATCAAGAAGTAGTAAACTACATTAAACCTTTACCGAATGTAAAGTTGTGTCAATAAATTCTGATTAAAAAACTACTACGTAGTATTATTTGTCAAATATAAATTATGCGAAGTTAAAATTTCATCATCACCATCATATCAGCCGAAAGACGTCCACTGCTGGACATAGGCCTCCCCCAAAGAGTGCCAAAGTGACCGGTCCTGCGCCACCCGCATCCAGCGAAATTTGGTCAAAGGTTATTTGACAATAAATAGTAAGCTCAAATAAAACATTTGCCTATTAACTATTTTCCGAAATGATTCTTGGTAAAATGAATATCTGCAAAATATGATTGTGATCAAAGAAAAAGTATGCTAAGTAACATTATGCCAAGCATTGGTTTGCCAACTAAAAATGTTGCAATCAGTTGGTTGGGAAGTGAAATTAGGCGAAAAGTATTTCGGCCAGATGGCAGTACACCGATTTCTGTATAGAGTATTTTATAAAGACCTTTTTGAAACTCTTATTTTTGGTACTCTGCACGACTATTATCTACAAGATGGCGGGCGAGCTCTCGATTTTTTACGCACTAGCCGTCTCTCTCTTATTAGAAAACTGAGAAAGAGATGTATAGTGCGAAATAAATCGAGAGAGCTCGCACGCGGTCTTGCGATAGCCGTGCTGATGCGTTTGGTTTGATTAAACAAAAATTAAGCACACATTTAGTAGCACCAAAAACCGCCATCAAGGTTTTTCGTGATGACGTACAAGTGGCGTGAAAAGTTAATAGGCAGTCGGGTAATAGACAAATTTCCCTTCTCTCAAAATGTATGACTTTCGTTCACAATAAAATGCAGAGGTTTCAAAGGCTCATCATATAATGAAAAGAAAATAACTCACCCTGTTATGTCATAAAATAGTTCGTTGTGCAACAAGAGAGCAAAGTTTGTTTTTGCTGCGAGTGCTGATTCTAAAATTTAATCACGAGCGTAGCGATCTTAAGCGATGCGAAGGACCCAAAAGCACGAGATGCAAATACTTTCTCGAGTAAGTAACGCATAAAACTTTTCACCTCAGCAGTTGAGTGAGAACATATTCACATAAAAAAAAAAATAGTATCACGTATCTATTCGTCTCAAGATTATTCAGGAAGAAAACTTAATTAGCATACACCGGTTTGGCGGGGGCAAATCTGTACTGACGTTTAATAGTGCGAGGACACATTAAACTAATTTTATTAGTTGATATCGATAAAAATGACGTACAACCGTTGGGTAATTTCAAGAATTTGAATGAAGAAGAAAACTACATACACAAAAATGAACTTTTTGCGTAATTAACTTTTTTAATATTTAATATAATTTTCATGATATACAATCAAAGGTTTCTCCACATTTTCAGACTTTAATCTTCGTCGCCTGGGTGACAATATCCATTTTAGCCAACTAAATGACCTTTCTAGGTCAACTGTAGTAATTGGAGTACTGTATTATTGCATCTATAGTACCTATACGTTCATAAAATTTAAGATTGTTTAAACTAGAATTATTAATTAGCTAGCGTGATAAAATTCATGTTTACCTATTTACATATTATGAAAAACGTAGTTTATTCTGAGATTTTTTATTTAAATATTCTTCAATTGAAAATTCCTTTCTATAATTGTATGTAAGTACCTATACTTAATAATTTTGGTAATTTAAACTTGTTAATTTGATAGTTTTCGAACGTGTTACTTGTTTCGCGCTTTTTTGGGGGTCTACTTTGAAATTCAAAGGTCGAGCTATGGATCGGCCAAACAGAAAAATAATCACTAGGAATCAAAACGAATCATTGATTTTAATTAAATGTCACCACTTACTGTGCCCAGCACTGGACACAATTTTTTTCTGCCACACGAAAGTTACCCTCCAAGTAACTTATCTGCCGTTCTTAAGCTTCAAAACTGGCTGCCATACTGATTGATAACTTTAAAGACGAAATAGATATTCATAATTTACAAAAAAAAATACCTTTGTTTGCACCAGGATTCTATCATTATCTTCGAATACTGCGTTAGGAGCTCAAGTTCAGAAGGTACAAATTGATAATCATTCTAATTTATCATTGACCAGTTCCATTAGTCATCTGTGGTCTTCATCATTAGCTCCATTTCAACCCAAGTGTATGGTTTCTTGGAGCGAATGCATCTTAAATATATCCAAAGAGCAATATGCGTACCTATAATGCTTGAGTAACTCCGTCGATTCCTAATGGAATCTGCCATTAGAGCAATACCGAATTTGTAAGGGTGTCACTTTTATTCATTTTATTTTATAATAGAAAATCCAGAGCGTAACATCTCTCAGACAAAAAAGTTCTTAAAAATCGGACAACATGGAAAGATTTATCGCTGGAAATATACATGGAAAAAAAAAACGAAAACGAACTGAAAACCTCCACATAATACAACCATAACTTATATACCATTTTAATCAAGTGTATTCAAATAAATAATGTGACATTGTTGCATTGCGTTGCGTTCCAGCAATAATGCGTAATTACCATAAATAAAACTATTGCAATAAAATCTGCGAGCCTCTAGATACGATATGGCAAAGTGAAACTGAATTAGTTTTCGTGCCATTTACATATAGTTAAATTAGTAATTGATGAAATCCGTTTCTTTGCTGCTAACCATTTATTATGTTATGCCAGGTAAAACCCAATATTTGTGTGATGAGTGGTATACGTATTCGTTGCTTTTTTTGCATTTAGTATTGAAATATATCGTTGTCCATAAGACAAGCCTTATTAAGCTTAAATACTACTTATAGGGCTAAGTAGTAGAAATTTTATAAGATTGTCTCCCTAAATGTATTTATTTATGCCAATAGTTGAATTGGATCAATCGTTTGCTATGCCCTTGATTGCCAGGGTCTTACTTACAAAACGAATATAATGTCAATACAATTAAAACAAACTGGATTATGATAAAAAATATAAATAGGTAAGTATTTAAATTGTACCTAGTATTGTTATTAGTATTTTTTGTTTCTCATGTTTGTTTTCATTTAAAATTGGATTTTTATTGACTACTTATTATTTATTATTGTTTTTTTATTTTTATACAGTCTGACGATCTTTTTGTGAATCCATGTTATTTTAGTTTTATGAAATGACGTATATTTTCAAAATGAAATAAAATAATCTAATCTATATTATGATTATTATTTATTTATTTAATAAACAGAGTATATGGATTCAACCGTTGACATATATACCCATGTCTTTATCACATCAACGTAATGTTATTTTTATTGCGTCGACAAAATACATCGTATAGTAGTACTTACCAAGTGCTCCCTTTGCGTTGGCATAAACTTCACTTAATAGTGACAAATATTTTTAACTTTCACAATGTTTTTTTCTTTTTTATTATTCCTCAGTTTAATAATAATATTTATGTTTATTTAGAATGACTGCACACAAACACACACTACCTACGACATAACATCTGTAAAGTTACTAATGTGGTTAATGCCGTTGAGTAACTTTTTAAAGAGTTGCTTCCTAAGTTCCAATGCCACCGACAAATAAATTTCTTCAAAATGACTTATACTGAAATCCACTTTTCTAAATGTGACTAAATATTTTTTCACTGATGAAAAATCCTTACCTACAATCGTTCAAAACTTTCAATAGTTTCACTAATTCATAATTATTATGTTCATCAAACTTATTAACACTATACTAACATCACACATTTATTTACACTATTTCACATTTTTTTATTTCAACTTGCACTTACGTTCACTCGCGAAACTTTCTTTACTGGCGGAAGTTTTCAGGTAGTTGGGTTTGTGAAAGCCGGCCGCTCACTGAGGCTTGAAGAGACGAAGGAAAGTGAGCGTAGGTAGCGAGCTTTTTAAGAGCGCATGCGCGATTTTTTTACGTGCCTGTCTTTATTTGCGAGAGGTATCAATGAGGGCACTTTGGTAACAATTTATTCATACATACGTACATACATTCACGCCTTTATTCCCAAAAGGGGTAGGCAGAGCACATGAAACGTATGTTCCAGCGCCACTTTTAGCATAAATGTGGGTATAAAAGATCGCCAAAATGCGATATTGCAGTGATAGGTTGCTAGCCCATCGCCCACAACACACTTCAACCCTGGTCCCTTAGTCGACTTTTACGACACCCACGAGAAGAAATGGGGTGGTGAAATTCTAACCCGACACCACACGGGTTAACAATTTATCTTGCGAAATAAAGTTATTTATTTATATATTTAACTTGACCTTGAGCTTTTATTTAACTTGACCTGTTCGTTTGCTTGTTTATTTATAGTATGGGACAAATCTTGGAACTGAATAGTTTGAATGACAATGTTGTACTATAATGCCAGCTGATCTAATGACGGACACAGAAGGTGGGCCCATGCCCATCCCATGCAATTCCCATGAATTCAGTACTTAACCGACAGGGATTCAACGGGGTTACGTTGAGTTTGGGCTCGTTAGAATCGTCTCAATGAGTAGTATACAGAAAAGTACAGTTGGCAATAAAAGCTTGTGGCAAAAATGTTTTTTTTGACAGTAACATATATGTTTTCTTAAAAATGTTCGGCATATTGGTTAAAAATCATAACGTGAAGTGCACAAAAAACCTTGCCAGCTCGATTTTGCTCGACAACAATGTTGCATACTAGGTAATTCCATTATTTGACGAGGTACAACTTTTTAAAAAGTTAAAACGGCCGTATAAAAAAGGCATCGGTCCTAAACAGCTGTGACTTATTGCGACTTTTTAGTTTACTCAAATAACTTATGGCGTTTTCGGAAGAAAAATACACTAGCTTATTCAAAAAAATAAAAGGCGGCAATGCAAAAGTTTCCGTTTTTAAATTGCCAATTCCAGATTTAAAATAAGCTGCAAGCTCAGTTATTGATAATTTGTTCGCTGCAAAGCCAAATGACAGATATCTAAAAGCGTACGACGATTTCATGAAGCGGTGAGAAGTAAAGCATGCCTCATCATTTTCAGAAAGTATAATTTTGTTTTCTTGTAATTTTTTTGAGAAAAGCACTATGTTTGTCTCAGCCGGCAATTGCTGGCTTCGTATCTGGAGGCACGGTAGTGCCCCCGCCAAGTTGAGCAAAACAGTGGCTCTCTTGTTCACTTGGCAATCACACAATACTACATAGCTTTAGGTATAGAAAAATCCATCAATGCAGTAAAGTTGTGTAATTGCCAAGTTGCAATTTTATTTAGCTAGCAAATAAAGAATAATAAGAATGCCTGAGACTTGGTATTACGAAATATCTCACAACTTTTTACGGTGGAAGAGTTTCAAGACTTGGCCTCTTTTTTACATGGAATGTTTTTTATGGGATCAAATTAAACGGACTCCCAAGGTCGTCTATTCAAAATTAATACTCAGCCAGCAATTGCCTAATGCCCTTGCTTCGACAATAATGTACTATTAACATACCACGCATAAAAAAATACACTAAGGTTTTTATTGCACACTTAAAAAATGAATTTTATCATACTTTATTTTAAAAGTTTCACCTTCCTCTCCAACTTTTAGATAAGTCACTAAGTTTTCACCGAACGCGACTATGCCCGGCGTTGTCATCGTTGATACTTATAGAAAATTGTTACACCGAGAATATATCCAACTGGGTCAAAATTAACCGTAGATTATGGTTTTTTTGGAGAATTAATCAACATCTTTATACTTAGATTTTTTACATAAAGGACAATTTAAAAAATTTAATTCTCCGAGCCGGAATTTTTCAATTATTCCTTTATTTAAAAAATGTATAATTTCGTTAGCAGCGTAACTGCTTAATACAAAATTAATCTTTATACTTGCCTAACTTTTATATTGTTTAATGTGTAAAAAATACGAACTAACAATGCCTGTTATTGCCTACTTTTCCTGAACATTCCAGAAATGTAAGAAAAATAGGTGACTCGATTTTCCTCTTCAACCCTGTAATCTTAAAAATACTCAAGTTAAAAATAGTCGAACAAAAATGTGAAAATTTACGCTTCTAGTTTTATCCACAACGAAGTTATACGGGTGTCGAAAATGGCCTGAACTGCTTCGAGAAAAAGATGGTACAGTCGAGTTCTCCAATATATGTACACTTTTTTACCAACTCGAATGCGGCCGCTAACAATTAGTATGCAAACGCGTTCGATTAGGTAAAAAAGTGTACATATATTTATGAACTCGACTGTACGGTGCTCGACTGGGCGGGGGCACTCCCGTGCCCCCAGATTTATAGGCGTACGGAGTCGTGGGCAGAAGCTTGTGACAAATAAATAGCAATGAGTTACTAACTGAGCAGTATTGCCGGAAAATGGAATCGCAGAGGCTCTGTACTGACTGAACATCTACAATTAATACTTTGAGACTATTTGACTCGTCACTTCGCATGGTTTTCGATTACGCGCGCTCGTTCGAACCTTAGCTTAACTTGGGTACAAGCTAGCGAGCGCAACATTCTGCAATGCGATTGCCATGTCAAGCATTGGACCAAATCTACCTCGAAGACTTCGTAGACAAGGATTCAAACCGCATTTAGAACCCTCTCTGGAACGATGTTCCTAGTTAACAACTATAATACCATCTTAAAACTAAACTAAGGCCTACGCCTTAGTTTAGTTTTAAGACGGCACGGCGGTTTAGTTTAGTCACGCGAGGCGGCGTTATGGCGCCACTCAACGCGCCTCAACTTGTTGTTTTGTTTGCTTCGGAGAGTAACAGAAATTCAGATAGGCGTCTTACTCGCGAGCGGAGTTCTGTGCTGTCTGTGAATTTAGAGCATTGTTTGCAATACAATGGGAAATGTTGGTTCTAACTCCAATCTATTGGCAATTGTTAGCGCATTCCAAATGAGACAATTGATTACCAATGTAAGAACCTTATACAGAATACAGATCTTTATTGGTAAAAAATACATGTTACAAGTCAATAGGTTAGGTACTGTTACATAATCATCAGCATCACTTACATACATGACGGTGCTGGGGACCAATTTTTGACTTCGAAGCGGTCGACTCTTTCACTCGAAAACTGTCAAAAATGATGGAATGCTATTTTGAAATGACGATAGAAAACTTTAAAATGTGCGGTATCGACCATTCGTATTCAATTCTATCGGTAGACAGTAAGTGCCAGTAATTTTGACACTACAATAGCATTTACTTTTATTTAATTTTCGAGCGCTCGAAAGTCAAAAATCGGTCCTCTGCATCTTTCCGAGTGTACAGAAGACAGAACTCGTCAATTGACTAAAATGCCTAGCTGTTCCAAAAGGAATGATTTCAGCTTGCTTTTGAACATACTTACTATTATTACTAGAGTTATTTATGTCTGTTGGGACCGAGTTGTATAGGATTGGCCCCATGACGCTGAGTGACCGTCGTGATTTAGCCAGCCGGCGACTCGGAACGATCAGCAGAGGTCGCCTGCGGGTCGGGCGACCACACTTAGGTGCACTTAGTTTATAGTCATGCAAATTGTTTCTGACGTACATACAAGCAGTCAGTACATACATGCATGGTAAGGTGAGAATTTTATGTTTTTTAAATAGTGGCTGTGCAGGATAGTCTACTGATTTTCCATCGATTATACGCAGGGCGCGTTTCTGTATTCTGAACAGTCTGTCGCGGTCAGCAGCTGTGCCCCAAAGATCAACACCCTGAGTAAGAATCGAGTGAAAATATCCATAGTAAGCTATTTTTAAGTTATCTATGGACAAACTAGGGGCTATTCGGGACAATGCGTAACACGCTGAGGCTAATTTATCGCAAGTAGACTGTATGTGTGGAGCCCACGTTAATCCAGCGTCAATTTGGAATCCTAGGTATTTTACGGTGTCAACTTGTGGAATCGTTGTGTTTTTGACAATAACATCGAGTTTTGCCTTGTTTGTATTTTAAAGTTGACAGTGAACAATATTCGTTTTATCCAGATTCAGCAACATGCCGTTGGCAGAGAACCATTTCTAGATTTGACGCATAGCCTCAGAAAGCTTATTAAGGGTTTAATAGTATTTGGACAGAAAATTAACTAACCAGATTCGCATTTGACAAGGAAATCATTTTACCTGATTCGCATTTGGCTAGAACGCCACAGGACAGAAACTCATAAGACCAGTTACGCATTTGACCACGAACATCATATGCCATAAACACAATTGGCATTTTACGTGTTTGGCTTGAACACCACAGAACAGAAACTCAAAAGACCAGTTTACATTTGACCACGAACTTCATATACCATAAACTCAATTGGCCTTATCCGTTTTTGGCCAGAACGCTACATGGCAGAAACTCATAAGACCAAAATAAGCAGTTGACCATCAATTTAATGCCATAAACTCAAATGGGCGACCACACTTAGGTGCACTTAGTTTATAGTCATGCAAATTGCTTCTGACGTACATACAAGCAGTGTACTGACTGAATACATGCATGGTAAGGTGAGGATTTTATGTTTTTTAAATTGTGCCTGTGCAGGATAGTCTACTAATTTTCCATTGATTATACGCAGGGCGCGTTTCTGTATTCTAAACAGTCTGTCGCGGTCAGCAGCTGTGCCCCAAAGATCAACACCCTGAGTAAGAATCGAGTGAAAATATCCATAGTAAGCTATTTTAAGTTATCTATGGACAAACTAGGTGTATTTGATTTTCTCACATTATCCTGTATCATGACTTAGCCTCGAGCAAGGACGAAATCAAGGCCATGATGGCATGCCAGCTTATTGAAATAAAAAAAAAACACGCAAATGTTGAATGACATCAAACTGACGAACTTCAACATCGAAAATTCAATGTCCTTCTTAGCTATCTGCTCATACGAGGAATACCACTTGTAGACCTGCACGAGAAAACCGAAAAAGCAACCTAGAAATAAAAAAAATATTTCTTATAAAGTGTATGTAACTGTTTCTACGTAATTAGTATAGTAACTATTGGTACCACTTAAGTGATTTGGTGTTATACTGTAAAGTCCGTAAACTTTTGTGTGAATGAAAATAAATTATCTAAAATTCACTAAAATGTGCTCCTGCTAAAAACGGGTACCAAAGAAAACTTAATTAAAGCTGCCTCATTCGGAGATCTGAAATAAATGAATGAATTAATGAATTGTTTATTTGCTAGAATATGTTACCTACAATTGGTGGTGTTAAAATAATTACAGAATCAGTATTCAGTCGACTTAAAGTCAACATGCAAAATGTAGTTACAAATAGTTAACTGTGCTCAAAATGATTATAAAACAGAATGGAAATAGTAACATTTAAATTAAATTTAAAGTGCATAAAAATATAAGTAGTCCTTAACATTAAGTATAGAATCAATGATATTGTAGCCAGTTAATTAATTATGTCTTAAAAACTCTCCCATGCAAAAAATAAAGGATTAACAACAGTGATCTCCAAAGTGCCGGTGCAGGCTCGTTGAGATATAAGTGACTGTTGTTCAGTGTCTTCCTACTAGAGAGTTGTAATTGCCATATTACTTTTAATAAATAACATGTGGATGTATCACGCCCAGCCACCAAAACGAGAAGTCGAACACCCTTTACCTTTGTCGAGTTATGGTGCCCGGGTGCCTCGCAAACTTTTATGGATCGTACTTAATGGTTAGCAACTCAGTATTTTTAAATAAATACGTAGTGTCCACTACCCATGCTCCCGCTTCCCCAATGCGTTCCTAGTTACAGTAGGATAATTTCTTATCTCAATCTAAATTTTGTTACAAGTCATACAGCTTTCGAGTGATGATTTCAAAACATCAACATTAGCTTTCGACTGATGATTTCAAAAATAGCTATTATTGGGTTCATGCGAAAATAATAGTGACAAATTTTAGTGTGCGAAAATTTTCTACCGCTCGCTTTTGATCGTCTCTTGATTTCATATCTTAATTAAGTACGTAAATTGCTTTTATGTACTTAATTAAGATATCAAAACAATATAACGTTGCTATGTAATCATTGTGATATTTTCACGATTAGGGCTGCATCACGAACAACAGATAGGTACAATGTGCAACTTTTTTTTTATTTCAGAAGTCGTGTCGCTGATTAAACATAAAAATAGGTACCTATTTACGTGCAATGTCTCCTGACTAACAAAACCTGTTAGAACGGCGATCACACGCACTCGCCACATAAAGCCGGAATCACACTGGCGAGGCCTGCGGTGGCGGTAAGTAGTAAATTAGACAATGTTCCCGTTTATAAAACAAGCGAAATACAGCAAAAACAAATTTTGTATGAAAAACTTAAATTCGCTGTATTTTTTTGCTATGGTATCTGAAGCTACATAAACTAATTATAGACCTAGATGTCATTGTACATGCAAAGTTTCGTTACACTCCAACAGGTAGCTTTAAAATGAGAGCGTGACTACGTTTGTATGGAGAGTCGAGTTTACTGAGGACTCTTAAACGCACGTTAGGTAGATCCAACTGTCATTGTCCATATAAAAAATAATATATTACGTTTTACCTAACGTCCGTACAATGTGTTACGGGACTGACCTGCAGAGGCTCTAGTATAAGTTTTATTGAAACAAAACTTTACGATCACGTTTGCGTTTTACCCTCAATTTGTATGGGATTTGACAGCTAAACGCGAACGCGGTCGTAACGTTTTGTTTCGGTAAAACTTATACTAGAGCCTCTGGTCGCGGATCTCTGTGTGAGGTTTTCAAGTTGTTATTTTGTTACGTGTGATAAAAACACTAAAAATATGATCATGTTTGGAAAAACTGGCACTTGTTCCTCTGCCCTTGGGTATACATGAATTACATAACAAATATTAAAAACAATCGGGATAATTATTAATAGCTCTTCATCATTGGACTCAGCAGAATACATTTGCTCTCACTTTCATCCGACGACACATGATGCACATGATGAAATGTGTCGATATTAAGTCCATGTCACAACTCACGACATAGACAATTATTTACTCATAATCATGACAGGGCCAAATTGATGAAACGTCTTAGGTAACAAATGAGTTTGCAAACCGTACGATAGGTACATTACAAATTCCAAAGGAATGTTTATTTGAATGGGTACTTTACTAGATTATTTTATATAGTGCATGCAAGTAGGTATCTTTTGAATTCTGACAGCTGTCCAAATTTGACGTTTCAGGAGTTGTCAACATTTTTAACAACGTAATACTAGTACATTATTTTTTTAACCGAGTAATCTGATCTCTAGATCTCTACCTGTGTGTGATTGAGGAACGAACATCCAAACATCCCTTAGGAGTTGTTCGATAGATGGCTCTGAATATATGTTACAACACGCTATTAAGATTTTTTTGGAATCATGACCTCACCTCCATATATTGTTAGGGTATGTTCTGGAATTATAATATTAGTAGTATTTTAAACGATTTATAATATTAGTAGTATTTTAAGAAACGTAAAGCAATATAGATATATTTACGTCATCTGGTGTTCTGAACCAATTGTCGTATTAATCCGCAACTACTTGCCAGTCTGGAGTGGGAGATAAACTACGTTACTTTGGGAAGGTATAAGAATACTAGAAATAAATCAAATAATAAAACATCAGTTATGTACTTAAATCCTTTATTCAGAGCTCTCTGAACTGCCGCGCTGGCATGTACTACTGTCACTTCTCTCATCACTACCCCCAATATTTATTATAAAATTGTCACACACACTATCAATTAAATGGTCAAGGTTGTATAGTTTGTCATCTTCTTTTGTAACATGTGATATATAGTACTTTATAAATAATTGTAAAATACGTAGAACAAGTAAGTGCAAAAAATATAATTTTGAATCGATGGTTTACAATATATGATAATTATAAAAATGATACCAGCCTTAAATTTCTTTTACCTCGCATAAATATTTTACCTGGTCCAACAAATATCGGTGGCAGTTCAGCGGGGCAAAGCAGCCAGTATTTATGGCACCTTTGGACCAGGTCGGAGCCGGTCATAAAAAATATTTGTATATTTCATTTTCTTTCTTGGTTTTCTATGCTGTTATCGTAGTTTCTAGTTTTAGTTTTAATCTAGTTTTCTTATTATTCTCTTAGTGGTTAGTCCTAGTTTATAATTTTTATTTATTATGTATTCTGTTTTCAACCAATAGCCTTATTTGTAATAAAGTATTTTTTCTCAAAATATTTTATAATTTATTTTACTTAAATTATGCAATAAAAATTAAAAGGTTTATGTTTTGGTAAATAAAAAAAACGTTATAATTGAGAATTATAATACAAGACTGTAATTTACGTCCCTTTTTTTTCTTTCCTTTTCTCACCACAAGTCAAAGGAATTTTTTTTTGCCTGGCAAGACCATTAAACTTCAAAATTCCACGGAATAAAAAATCAGGGATTAATCTTACTACTTATAAAATTTTTAGTTGCACGAGTGGCGGGTTGGATTTAAGTGTTTTTATATTCGAATAAACGCAGAATATTGAAAATAAAAGTTGTCGTATCCAAATCACCTACGAAAAGTCAGCTATCATCCGCTGTCATAGTTGTATTGCTGTAGTAACCTTTGATACAGCAATTTCTTAGCATTTACACCGTTCGCCAAAACGACAAAGTCACAGACAAGTCAAAGTCGACTTCCACGAACCGGCTATCAGTTTTAATAATTGCTGGCGCTTGAGGCATCCAAGTGTAATAGTTTTCCCTGTTGAGTTGCTCTTTACGGTACGACACGGGTGTGTAAAATAATGTGATTGGTATAAAAACAAACGGTATTATTTTATTTTGCATTATAACCAATGATATAATTTCAACATTTCAAGTGATTCAGTTGCATAAAATCAGACACTAAAATCTATACAAGAACAGTTAGCATAAGTACGTAACTCAGTGTATTAATATGTCTGCGTCAACAACATCAGCTACGCGGACGATATGGTGCTGCTGAGCCCAACGGTGAGTGCACTGAAAAAGCTTACGAAGATATGCGAATCGTATGCATCCAGACATGGGTTATGCTATAATGTTAAGAAAAGTGAATATTTGATCTTTAAGGCCTTCGGTAAACGTCCTGAAAAGATACCGGATGATGTGCCAGCCGTTATCCTTAATGGCGTGCCGCTACGAAGGGTTTACAGTTTTAAGTATCTAGGGCATTATCTTACCGACGACCTCAAGGATCAAATGGACATTGAAAGAGAACGCAGGGCACTGGCGGTGAGAAGTAACATGTTGGCCCGCAGGTTTGCTCGTTGTTCCACCCAAGTAAAAATCACCCTTTTCAAGGCATACTGTCAGAGTTTTTACACGAGCAGCCTGTGGCTTAACTGTACTCAACAATCGCTTAGTGCCCTAAAAGTCCAATATAACAATGGATTTAGGGCACTGTTGAGGCTGCCCCGCTTCTGTAGCGCATCACTTATGTTTGCCGAAGCTCACACGGATGGGTTTGACGCCATTGTACGGAAGAGGGTCGCATCTGTGGTGCGCAGGATGCGGAGCAGCTCCAATAGAATTTTGGAAATGTTTGCGGCGAAACCTGATTCCCCCATATACCTTCATGTCAACAAGTTGATGATTGCCAATCGAAAACTGATTGGTAATTATTAACTTGTTGACAGGGAGTGAGTATTTTAATTATTTATAAGTTCTAGTGTAGGTATACCTTAACAATAGTTTTGTAAGATTTTGTAATTACTAACCAGTGGATCTAAGTTATCTGAATAAATGAAATAAATTATTATTATTATTATTAATAATAAAAAAAACAATAATTTTGTATGAAATTGTGCACTTCGTTTTATTACAGTTCAAACGTTATAGTAAGAGTTGTTTTTTGAGCATAATGGAAGTCACCATCTATTTCAAAGGACAAATTATACGCATATACCTGCCTGGTGAGGTCGTCAAAACTCCGAAGGATTCGCTGTATTGACTGCACTCGCCTTTTGCTGTCAAAATTAACAAAACCTCAAATCAATGAAGGGACTACTGTACTTGTGACTTTTCTTACGGTGGCTGCTTAACATGGGCAGGCCGTATACCTGTTAGCCACCATCGTGTCAAAAACTATCTAGTGGATGCATCTGACATCTGCGCATTCCACATTGTTGTCACGAATTTCAAGGCCTTACGGTGGCACTTCACTTAGCGTTGCGTGTTTGCGTTGCGTGGTTCCTCTCTTTAATTTGCCGTAGGAAGGAAAAAGGTGCACCACGAATATTTGGGCAAGTGAAGTGCCGAGTGGTTAGCTCATTCGAGACATGTTGTGAATAGCATAGCTGAACGGATTTGTTCGTGACGAGGATAACGTAGCGGCAATAACAATGCTGCACACATAACAATAGACGTCAGACGGACATCGCATTGAAAGTACAGTCGAGATTGCCAAACCTCGAAATCCCGGGGAGTTTAATATAATTTGGTACGATTGGTTTATTGGAAGCCCTGTTCTCCCAACAGTCCCCGGGTCAGGACCTTGTAGAATGGCCGCCATCTTAGAAAGTGTAAAAGGTTTTGTTCGAAAATTACGTACTCCTTGAAAACATGGTCTAGAGCAACATTGAAGCTGAATAATGTCTACACGACCTTGACAAGAAAACATTTGAACGTAGCTAAGATGGTTCTTATAAGAATTTATTGACTTTATTTAAATGTAGCTGCAGCCTTTTGTGGCGCGTGGCACCTACGTGCTGTTGACGTTGCTCGACACGCAGCGCTATGCCGCGCTAAGACGGTTTCTACTGCGTTGACTGGGTGATATGCGATGCGACACACGCCTAAAGCAGCGGCGCTCGCCACCCTACAGTCACCTAACAACGATAACTCCCAGAGACACGGCCGCGACACGTTAGTGCCGCGCCCCCCTTTTCGTGCTCTGAAAGTTATCTATAACGCTACGCACAGGTACGACCCGGAACAGTATCCCGATAGCCCACCACTAGCCCACCCTGCGGCAGCCTGCGATAGCTCGCAGATACGTGTGCATTTGTTTTTTCAACGATAATATCTCGTTATTTAAGTCTTAGCGACTATGCCGATTCCGATTCGGTGTTATATTTTGCTTAGGAATTAAGAAGTCGCAGCAACTTTCATGGAGTATATAAAACATTTCTCGGAATAAAGTACATATTTAATTAGTATGTTTCAATAAATTCACAAATGTGCAGATATTTACACTTGAGTATCTGCATTTTTCAACAGGCGGAAAACAAAAGACAATCTTGCCTTGAAGTCACAGGCATCATTTAGTGGCAGACATTATTCGACACGGTATTAAACCATGGCACCGTGAAAAAAAATTGACAAGTAGGTAGCCATTTACATTTTCACCAAATTCCCGTTTTGGTATTACGAGTACTTTTGGTCCAATTTCGAAATTCGCCGAACTGGATTGTTCCGATAGCTCAGTTGGTTAGTAGCGACGGGCCATGAATGCCTGTGGTCACCGGTTCGAATCCGGCTCGGAGCATTAATTTTTTTAATTTTTCCTTTAATTTAAAATTTATCATTTCGTTAGCAGCGTAACTGCTTAATACAAAATTAATTTAAGTTTCTATGGGATGACAGCTGCCGGCGCCATATTTAACGTTGATCGGTCTTAACCGTAAGTCGGTGCAACTCGCCCTTAGAATACAAGATGCGTTGACGAAAAATCAAAAATGGCCACCTCCGGCTCCGCTTCTGGTAAACCTCCGGCTCCGCCTCCGGATCCGGCTTCGGATACGGCTCCAACTTCGCCTCCGGCTCCAGATCCTACTCCGTTAAATAAAAAATTAAACTCCGGATTCGGCTCCGGCTCTGGTAAAGCCACCTCCGTAACATCCCTATACCTCACTATGACAGAAAAAATAAGCACATTCCATTTCATTTAATTAATATCCATTCCATGGTTGGTTACATAGTATTTAACTCATTCCGTGAGCACCAGTAACTTGTTTTTCAGCTTCTATTGTGAACAATATTGCGATGTACCCATTTCTGGGGAATAGGTATCTTGTTTTACGTCTAATAAAGAACCTAATTTGATAGCAATTATACAAGAAAATTAGCGTTGAGACAATGATATCGCATGTAAATGCCAATATTAACCGTCCCAATTTTCGATAATGCCAGGTTCTCATGATAATCAACATGCTTTGAGAAAAAAGCAAATAATCACACAGACTACATCGTTGTATATTATTATTAAGAAAACTGAATATACGAAAACGAAAGTTGAATTGTTATAGTTGTATAAAAACCACGGCTTTGATTTTCAATATGTCTATGACAAGTGAATGAACTACCTTTCTTTTCATAATATCATTTACCGGTTGGAACAAAAATATTGCAGGAGTGCTGGCAAAACGTAACTTGGAAAGCAAAAACTTTTTTACTCAGTTCCGTTGAAAAAGTTGTTTAAATAAATGATGTTTATAACCTTGTTCCTTGTCGTCATCGTCATCACATCAGCTGAAAGACGTCCACTGCTGGATAGGCCTCCCCCAAAGGGTGCCATAGTGACCGGTCCGGCGCCACCCTCAACCAGCGGACTCCCGTGACCTTTACCAGGGCTCCGTTTAATAAACCTTACAAATTGTAAATTGTAATTGTAGGTGATAGGTTACAATTTTACAAATTTCTGTTTAATAAAAATTTCATCTTACAAGTCATGCCGGTAAATTTACATAATTGTAAAATTGTACCAACAATTTTACAAATTTCTGTTTAATAAACGTTTAAATTCTACAGGTGACAATTTACATATTTGTAGGGAAAACTGCTTTATTGAACACATCATTGTAACTACAACTTTACATATTTTGTAAATTGTAGTACCAATCTGACAGGAGGTCTCATCGTGTGTTATGACACACGATGAGACCTCCTGTCAGATTGGTAAAGCGATTATGTATGCATAACTTTACAATTTTGATCTATTCGTTAAGAGGTGTAACGAAATTCAAATATTACTTTAAAAAATGGTTTTAACAACGAGCAGTGAAAGAAGTGATATTTAGCGATGATGATATCCTTGCACGCAGGCGACTTTTTCGTAAAAGGATAAATTTTACTTTAAATGTGACAGATTCAATTTCCAAATTCTGCCAATAGGTATTTTATTACATGCGTGTGATGCGTGTCGAATTGGTTACTTTATTTATGGAACAAATTTATTGAATGATGCAAAGTTGTTAATGAATTACATATTTAAAATAAAACTATACTAACGAAGGTCCTTTTTTCGAAAGTTTTGCCACGTAGTGTCACGTAGGTACTTCCAGTCTTTGCTAGAGAGCCTAAAGATTTTAACTGCTCGGTAATTTCCTTCCACTTATTAATTGTGTCATGAGTTAGACTCTCACTAAATCTACCGAATTACACCTCTTTATTCTCGTATATCAGAGACATAATAGTAGTTTTGTTTTTGTTCTCCGTGACTTTAGTAATGCACCTCTGTGAAACTAAGACTTATAAACTCAAGAGTAAACAATCTACTCTCGTTACTTAAGTATTTGTTACAATAACTTACATTTTATGTAAATTGTAAGTTACAGTTAGGTACTAATTTGTAAATACAGTATTGTCATCAAAATCTACAGGCATTTTCTACGGGTGCATAACGATCGATATAAAAACTTTTGATATATCGCACGCTTAATAATAAACGGGCTTAACTCAAAATTGGAGAAAATCTCGTTTTTATAATAAAACGGCTTATTTCTTGTTACTTTATCCGGTCCCTCTCGAAAAGCGGCCGAAATCGCGTGTCAAAAAGAGATAGCACGATTTGATACGTTTTACTTTTAAGCTAAACTGCTTTTTCTATTTCGTGCTAAAGCAGCTAACTTCAGTCTTGTTCCGTCGTGTTTGCAAGTGGGACGTCGCTCGTGTGGCAGAATAGGAGATAGTACCCTATTGGATTGAGAACCGTCATAGTTTATTGAAAAACTTTTTGTCAAAGGTAAGCATATTTGGAGTTACCCCGTTTTAGTATAAAATTATGCAATGCAAAATGTGATGGATTTGGTATTACTTCGTTGTAAGTACTACAAAATATTTTTGGGATTAGTTGAATCATTTAAAAATGGGTCTGTTTATTATTTAACACTGCACGGAATGTGATAAATATTACATAATAACTCTTTTTAAGTTCATCAAATTAAGTTCCTAGCATTATTCTACCGTTTAAGACTTGAGTCCATTTATCATAACATAAGCTTCTTTGTTTTTTGTGTATTTCTACTTATTACATTTTATTATTTAATACGTGTAACTCAAAATGTGCTAATTCATACACAATTACGTTTTTAGCATGAGTAAAAGAGTCAAAGAAATGATGCGGCTTGCTGGTGTCAGTGTTGAAAAACGGAAAAAAGAAGGGCTTATTCCAGAAAAAAGGAACGTCATGGAAAAAACTACATTTAAATAAATATTATTATTGTATTATATGGTACGTTTTCTTGTTTAATTACTTGTAGCGTTTAATAAAATTGATTGCCGTTAACGCTACTTTGCCTTCAGTTTAATACAAATTGACGCCATTGGTAGTGAATGTGTTGAATGTTTTTATTTTTATTTTTATTTATATCTTTTTAAATAAGTACCTACAACTAGTAAACATTATTTCTAGGCGGAGCAAGCTAAAAAAGTATGCAGTACTCTTCTTCTACCTAGCGTTATCCCGGCTTTTGCCAGGGTCCGCTTTCCTACTCGCTTTCCTCCACTTAGCACGATCCTGGGCGTCTTCTTTTGTGAGCCCGTTTTCGCTCATGTCGGCCTTCACGACATCCAGCCATCGCTTCTTAGGTCTGCCGCGGGGTCGAGGGCCGTCGCGGACTAGGTCAAGGCATTTGTTCCCTACGTAGTCAGATGGCCTGCGAGAGACGTGACCGAACCAACGAAGGCGACATTCCTGGAGCTTATCCGCTACGTCACGAACTCTGAGGCTGTCACGGATAAACTCGTTACGAATGCGATCCGCACGCGTAACGCCGCACATCCACCGCAACATCTTCATTTCAGTAACGCGAAGCTCCCGAATGTGCCTTCCAAGAACTGGCCACGTCTCGCTGCCATATAATAGGACTGGTCGTATGATGCACTTGTACACTAGCCCTTTGAGTCGAAGTTACCTGCGAAAAAAGTATGCAGTACTCAAGAAGACAAAAAAACAGAAGATGAACAAGAGACGCAAAATACTCTAAATGCAAATGGTCCTCAGATATTGTTACCTATATAATATATCCCTTTGCAATACCTTTCGATTTACTTATCACATTTTAATTTATTACAGTCTGATAGTATGACAACAAGCCAGCCGGTAACTTTTGCTGTTCAAAGTTATACTCCAGAAGATGAACGTCAGATCATAGGGCATGGGAGCAAGCTAAACAAGGAGAGGACAAAAGAACTGAAGACATGCTTTTGGAGACGCAACATAGTTCAAATCCAAATGATCCAAATACTCTTCAAAGTAATACTACAGAAGGAAATACTACCCACACAGTAATAAATACTGCAGAAGATGAAACTGATATCATAGAGGATTCTCTTACCGATCAGGTATTTGACTTAAATCCGAATCTGATCAGCTGCCAACGCAATTCTTATGCGATCCGAACAGATCCGAAGTGCCAGGTCAAAGTTACGTATATTCACCCATAAATTCGGGAGAAAGTGACGTTGACCTAAGTGATACAGATCCCACATACCATAATACCACCGACTTGTCACACATTCCTCCAAAAGTTGTACCAGAGTCGTCGTCAAGTGGGTCTTCGTCCAGCAGTAGTTCCTCGTCCAGTTCTTCTTCCGATTCCGACAATGCTAAAAGCATGCTAAATAAAGCATACAATGTAAGTTTTTGATAGGTACGTTTACAAGTGCATTACGTTTGTGATAAACATGTATGTGCCTTTAAATGTTAAACTATGAGGCTAATACCTGTATTCCTGTTAATTGTTAACGATCTCAATAATAAATGGCAAAGGCTAATTAATTTAGATCTATAATTAACTAATTATAAGATTTTGTAAGCATTACATTTAAGTTTTTGAAGATTTCGCTTAGCGGAAGCTACGGGTACTTACTTTTGTGATAAACATGCCTGTGCCTTAACATGTAAAACTATGAGGCTAATAAGTATTCCTGTTGATTGTTAACAAATAATTAACAGAACAACGAACATTTGTTGTATTACTATTCAAATTTTCTATTTAATAAATAAACGACAAAGTTAATTATATTATTTTATTCCAAATAAGAATCATTTATATTTTAAATGCAATATTTCTGATTGAACTATTATTTTCTTAAAAGATTTTATAATAAAACACATCTATACGAATTGTTAACATCATAATGTCTGTAGATCAAATTAAAAAAGCACTTTTAGGAGTTAGGCCTTTACACAAATAAATATTTATAAAGAATATTGTAATAAAGTGATTTATCATGACAAAAATATTTTTTATTTGGAAAAAAAACCTGTAAATCTTAATAAATCACTTCGTTTTATTTATAATAAACTGGTTAACAGAAATAATTAAAAATAAGAAAATCCAACTCAATATTTAAATGAAAGAGATGGGTGTTGATTATCTGCATCTTTAATCTCGATTTACCACAATTTTCATTTTTTAAGTTAGGCCCGTTTATTATTAAGCGTGCGTATTATTTTCACTGGATATAACGATTAAAGGATATAATGCACTTTGGATATAACAATATTTGATATATTCTCATGTAATATAATAAAATCAACAGATATAATGAACTTGTAATAACTACTATTAATATAACAGTCATAACGTATAACATACATGGGATATAACTTTGTTCGATATAAAACTCCGTTGGTATAATGTACTATTGGCATAATCTGGAATACTTACTACTATTATTTCTTGCCAATTTTACTTTAAGGCAGGTTGGTGTAGGTACGACGACGAGTAACCACCGACACACAAAAGTATAATAGCCACTGATAGACTGGTAACACATAGTATATTTTCGTATAAGGATTATAATATAGAAAATTAGGCTAGGGCAGCTACAAAATGGGAGTCAGTAAAAACATGACAAACAATTGTAACAATGGTATTATTTGTAGGTTAGGTTAGGGTTAGCTTGTGTTCCTTAGAGCGGAAATAGGCTCCCCGCAAGGCGGGGTGACGTCGACACGCTGGCGGTTAGGTTAGGTTTAGGTTAGGTTAAAATAATTAACGTGTGTGTGAAAAAGAAAATTATATCTTACAAGACATTATACCACTAATACGTATATCCAATATACATTATATGTATCCATTAAACGTTATATCAACAATGTAATACTATTTGAGCATTATACGCCATGAAATTATACCCACGCCGTGTCTTCCGGTATCCTTGCTCCTTATGCTAGACCAAAATTCATGATTCTAGGTCAGCGGGAACTTTGCTGCTGGTTTTGATTTACAACCCACTTAAGATCTTGTGCATTTGTTTTCTCAACGATAATATCTCGTTATTTAAGTCTTAGAGACTATGCCGATTCCGATTCGGTGTTATATTTTGCTTAGGAATTAAGAAGTCACAGCAATTTTCATGGAGAAAATAAAACCTTGCTCGGAATACAGTACATATTTAATTAGTATGTTTCAATAAATTCACAAATGTGCAGCTATTTACACATGAGTCCCTGCATTTTTCAACAGGAGGAAAACAAAATGGCCTTGAAGTCACAGTCATCATTTAGTGGCAGATATTATTCGACACGGTATTAAACTATGGCACCGTGAAAAAAAATTGTCACTTCGTGTTGACGATTTTCCATTAAATTTGTGCCGGCTGCTGAATCTACATATATTTTGATATTAGTTTACTTTAAATACCCTTATCACGAAACAAATTATTTTAATTAAATATTTTGTTTTTGTTTTTCGTGTTTTTTGTTTTTTTTGTTGGAGTGAGCATAAGCTCGCCCATTAGAGGTGTGCCAAGGCTGTGAAACAAGTCTATAACACGATACAGAGGGCGCTAGTCTTAGCGGGAATGTAATGCAAGAATACACAGCGTAAGTCAATGTCCACGTAGCTCAGTTGGTAGAGCAGTCTAGCGTTAATAGAAAGGTCGCAGGTTCGAATCCTGTCGGGGGCTACAGACGAAGATGGTTTATTTTTCCATTATATTCTTTCTCTGTATCATATCGATTATTAGTTTACTTTATTAGTTTCTTATTTACTATAAATAATATTAACGAATAAACTAAAGAGGTATCGAACTACCTACAGGTAACATTAATATTGTAACATAACTTATACGTTTTATCCGAGAGCCATTCATGTTTATCTAGTATTAATTCTAGACAAATTAATTTGCATAATCACGACGAACCTGTTTACTCCAGCGGAAACCAAACAAAAAAACATTAGCAACGCATTTCCTTTCAAATGGAAAACTTAAGGAAATTACTTAATGCATACCTACCTAGATTAGAATCAGATGGGACACGACAAAACAAGTATATAATAGCCACGCCGGCGGAAACGAATCATTCTCATCCTTGTAATCGGCGCAGTCCGCCTGCGCTTGACCAGTATGGCGGCCATATTTATACAGATAACTCTAATATCATTCGTGTCGTTCATCATCGGGGCAAACGCGCAGGAAGTACAAGACCGCTACTACCCGCGCTACCATTTGGCTCCACCTTACGGATGGATGAACGACCCCAACGGTTTCTGCGTTTTCAACAACGAATACCACCTCTTCTACCAACACAACCCTAACAGCAGCCTGACATCCACACTTGTGCACTGGGGTCATGCCAAGAGCCACGACCTCGTTACTTGGGAACACCTACCAATTGCCATGTACCCAGACGAATGGTACGATGCGGGTGGAGTATTTTCTGGGAGCGCTTTAATTGAAAATGATACTATGTACCTATTCTACACTGGAAATGTAAACGTTCCCGGAGAAACGCCTGACCATGCTAATCGCCAAGCCCTGGCAACCAGCACGGATGGAGTCACTGTTACTAAATATGACAGTAACCCAATAATTAACGGCACTGATCAACAGCCTAATTTCCGTGACCCCAAAGTTTGGAAACACGGAGACACGTACTACATGGTCCTGGGAAATTCTTACAATAACGACAGCTTGGGCCGCGTTCTTCTTTACACTTCAAGCGACAGGATTACTTGGAACGAAGTTTCTGTGATCGGCCAATCAAACGGCACACTCGGATACATGTGGGAATGCCCTGATTTCTTTGAGCTGGGGGGTAAGTATGTTCTTCTGTTTTCGCCGCAAGGAGTTGCAGCCCAAGGAGATAAGTACAAAAACTTATACCAAACGGGTTATATACTTGGTGATTTTGACTATACAACTCTCACATTTACACCTACGTCTGAATTCAAAGAACTCGACCATGGACACGATGTCTATGCTACACAGACTGTTTTGGACAACCGTGGGCGCCGAGTTGTAATTGCGTGGTTTGATATGTGGGACCAGAACTACCCAGAGCGCTACGATGGTTTCACTGGTTTGATGACCTTGCCTAGAGAATTGACGCTTTCTTCTTCTGGTACTATTATACAAAAGCCAGTAGAAGAAATGTCTAGAGCTATAGGTCGTAAATTAATCCATGGAGTTAATGCGCGAAGCTCAAGAATTTACTCTCTGAAAAACAAAGCCGGTGAAATTAATGTTCGTGCTGAAAGTTCGAACGACCTTGAATTATATATTGAATCCGGTTCGGTACGAGTGACTCTTTCTTACGATGCAGCCAACGGCCAGGTGACACTCAATCGTGGAGGCACTGATGGTGTTCGTCGTACGGAATGGAAGCCTACAGGACAGCTCAAATGGCGAATTTTTATTGACGCGAGCTCGATTGAGCTGTTTTGCGGGGAAGGGGAGGTAACTTTCTCGAGTCGATTCTTCCCCGATGGCCCTATCCAAGTTCGCTTGGGGCAGCAGTCCAGGGTCGACCACGTTAGTGTACACGAGATACTTCGTACTGTACCTCACGGTGGCCATGGCAACGACAGGTGGCACGTTTGTGTTGGAGGCTAGTAAAGTTGTGATCTGTGAGAGCCTAAGTCCCACTATATAAATATTATGCGTTGTCCAATATAACAGCCATATTTATTTCACTTTAGGTAGAATAGTACATTGTTGTAAAGGCTAGAAAGTAGGCAATAGATGGACGATTGGGTTCGAGGTCCGAGCCAAAGATGAGGACCTCGAAGAAGACGAGTGCATCTATTGCACTTTTGGCCGAGAAATTACATAGTGCCTTTCACGCCTACTGCGAGGAAATTGCAAGTCAAAACTAAGTATATCATTAAGGATCATAATATTAAACAGAAGAGCGCGGCCCCGCTCGCGTGCGGGGGGGCACCGCGCGAAGCGGCCCGGCGCCAATAACATTGTTCTGTAGGCTGAACTCTTAGTTGGCCGTGCGATGTCCAACGATTTTTTATTATATTCTGACCATCTTTTGCCACATTTCCGAGCAGTGGCGTGAAAATTAGATTAGAATTTAACTAATTGAAATACATTATTCAACAAGAAACCGGTTTTCATTTGTTACTTTCCATAGGTCCTTCTAAACTATCTCTGGTTACCAGTAACACGTTATGTATCATGATCAATTCAATAATGATTTGTATAGATACGATTATATTGTTCTTTGTTTCTTGATGGTACGGAGTTGGTGCAGTGTTAGTTATATTGTCACCTAGACAATACTTAATATAATGTTTCTTTTTGACGTGACTGCTACTTCTCTTGCACTATGCAAATTGGAAAGAGAAGGGTAGATTTTCTCGTCCAGCACCACGTCGCAGCGTCAATGGTGCCCTACTGGAATTGTAACTGATTGTGATCAACCATTGTCCATATTTGTATACAGGGTGTATCAAAAATGGGATGTGAACCGATCAAGAAGCTACTTAGTATTTATTTGCTTACTCCCGCAACCTTTACCAGGTCATCAGTCCACCTTATGGGGGGCCTACCCACGCCGCGTCATACGTGCTATGTGCCCTGCCCACTGCCACTTAAGTTTAGCGATTCGGAGGGGCATATCGGTTACCTTGGTTCTGCTGCGGATAGCCTCATTTCTGATGCGATCACGCACAGAAACTCCCAACTCCTCTCCATTGCCTCCTCTCTACTGGGACTAGAAAGTTGAAATTTACACCAGAACTTCCTTTTATGACGTAGGCAAGGAATAAGACGGGATTTTTGGAAATTCCATCCCTAAGGGGGTTTAATGGGGGTGCAAAGTTTGTATGGGGGAAACATTATTTTTGAACTAGAGACTTGAAACTTTGCAGAAAGATCAGTTACTAAGATACAAAAAAAGTACTTTCTGCGTTTTAGAAAATTCTACCCTTAAGGGGGTTAAATAGGGGTGCAAAGTTTGTATAGAGTGAACTTTATTTTTTGGCCTAAAAACTTGGAACTTTGTAGAAATATTACTTATTAGAATACAAAAATGGGTTAAGTTAGACTTGCTATGCTCCCAGAACCGAAAAGAAGGTAATGTTACATTTAACCTGCGGATTATTTTGTTAATTTAAAAAGTTCATTTTGGATAATCAAATAATTTATTCTCTAACACCGTCAAATGGGGACGGCGGATGTAGATGGAAAGTTCTACGTCTTTTAGCATTAGATAAGTTTGCTTTCAAAACTATACAGACCCCGTATCATGGTCGGCCTTATCACACGATAAGTGACAAGATAGAGCGTCCTTCACTGGGTGACACCGTTCGAAAGAACGAGACGACGCTCCTATCTTGTCACTTATCGCGTGATAAGGCCGACCATGATACGGGGTCAGGTCGCCCGGACTAACGTGAGTAAAACTGCTGGACGGAGATAGGCAAAAACTTCCAGTAATGTAGCTTTCTTTAATGCATTATGAAAAAATATACAATTTAAGCAGAAACGTCTAGAGATATTTATAAATTGTAAAAACGGAGTTCTTCATTTAAAAGCCATTTTAACTAATGAACTCATCGCACTGTTGCCTTTATTTTACGCTTAATCCCTGACCGGATTTAGATGAAATTTTTCGTACAGATAATTTGAGACCCTTGGAAGGATATAGGATAGTTTTATGTCGGAAATCTTCCTTTTAAATGGTAGAACTTTGTTTGGGTCGGCGATAATTAAGGTTCCGCCTACAGTAATTGAATAGCAATCATTTTTCTAAGACGGTAACAAGTTTTACGCGGACGAAGTCGCGGGCAACAGCTAGTTTGTTTATAAAGTGAATAATGCTCAACACGGAAAATAAATCAGATTATTTATAAAGGACTACCAAAAAAAAAAACTTCTCTTGAAATTTGGCGCGTGAAAAACAGAGACGAGGTACATTTTTTGTGAGCCTTAGCCAATTAAGTAAGCAAGTTATTATTTTTTGGATGTATGGTATTATGTTGGATTTAGATTTTGGGTAGTTAATTATTTAAATGTTGATATATCCGTTACACAGAAAAAATCAACATATGTATATAATATTTCTGAATTTGTCATCTTTTCCATACTAATTGTCTAATTAAAAGAACATCTAAATAATTATACATCATAATTCAAAGACCATAAGAAGGAATCATAAGGTATTTAAGAGACAAACACATTTTGTTTAATTACATTATTTAATGACAGAGTACAACTTATTATTATAAATTACCATGATTTTTAAATAATAAATACAATTTTAATAACCAAACGGATCCATTAATCTATATTTTTTTAACAAACACACTAAATAGGTATATTTTTTAGACCCCGAACCTATTCCGAAGAGCCACGAGGTACAGTACGTAACATATCATAAACACTCACGACTGATTGTGTTTCGCCTAGACGAACTGTCACTGGACCATCAGGGAAGAATCTGCTCGAGAAAGTTACCTCGCCTTCACCACAAAACAGCTCAATGGAGCTTGCATCTACAAAAATTCTCCATTTCAGCTGCCCTGCAGGCTTCCATTCCGTGCGACGAACACCGTCAGTGCCTCCACGATCGAGCGTCACCTGCCCCACAGTTGCATTGTAGGAAATAGTCACTTTAACTGGGTCGGATTCGATATATAATTGGAAATCCTTAGTACTGTCAGCAGTAACATTAATTTCGCCGGCTTTATCAGTAAAAGTATAATTTCCTTCCTCCTTTAAAACTTGATTTCCCCTTATACTTGAAATTTCTTCCAAGGGTTTCTGAATCAGATTGCCATCAGCAGATAATCTAAGTTCTCTCACCATAGACATAAAACCAGTAAAACCATCATTACCTTCCGGGTAGTTTCGTTCCCACATATCAAACCAGATTACTACAATACGGCGTCCACGAGCGTCCAACATAGTCTGGGAAGCATAACAGTCATGACCGTGATCAAGCTCCTTAAACTCAGACGTAGGAGTAAAT
Organism: Epinotia ramella; assembly: GCA_947578815.1. Classification (NCBI taxonomy): domain Eukaryota; kingdom Metazoa; phylum Arthropoda; class Insecta; order Lepidoptera; family Tortricidae; genus Epinotia; species Epinotia ramella. The sequence continues at coordinate 12,807,255 of OX388204.1, read as the reverse complement.
TTATTAGTCGAGTAGTCAAAATCACCGACAATATAACCCAATTGATACAAATTTTTGTATTTATCACCTTTGGACTCAACACCTTGTGGCGAAAATAAAAGTACATGTTTACCGTCAAGTTCAAATAAGTCGGGACATTCCCACATGTAACCAAAACTGCCGTTTGACTGTCCCAGAACAGAAACTTCCTTCCACGAAAATTTATCTTGAGCAGAGTATAGAAGGATGCGACCTTGAGTGCTATTATTGAATGAATTTCCTATAACCATGTAATAAGTATCTTCGTGCTTCCAGACTTTTGGATCGCGTTTACTTGGCTCAGTAACAGAGCCATTGATGATGGGGTTTTGACTATATTTAGTTATGTTGACTCCATCTGCACTAGTAGCGAGGGCTTGACGATTTATATGGTCGGGCGTCTCTTCAGGATAATTGACATTTCCAGTATAGAATAGATACATAATATCATTTTCAATTAAAGCGCTTCCAGAAAACACCCCAGTTGTATCGTACGACTGATCAGGGTACATGGCAATCGGTAGATGTTCCCAATGGAAGAAGTCCTTGGTCTTTGCATGACCCCAGTGCGCTATGCCGGCAGATAAGCTGCTATTCGGGTTGTATTGATAAAATAGATGATACTCATTTTTGAAGAAGCTGAATCCGTTGGGGTCGTTCATCCAACCGTGTGGCGGGGCCAGATGCCAGCGTGGGTAGTATCGATCTTGCACTTGCAGTCCGTCAGCTTCAAATTTCCCAATATATGAGATGAGTATAATTAAACGAATCTGCGTGACAAGTGTTTTGACCATTTTGAGGTTATGTGGCGCAGTTGCGCCGTACTTCAACTTTTATAGTCGACGCAGTCTGCGTAATTTATGCGGGGCGACTGCATTTATTTTAGAACATTCGCTACAGTAGTATTATTTCAATGCGGCACAATTTATTGAATTTAACGTTTTATTTAATCAGATGGCAATATTTAACCTGACAAAAGTTATCATTGAAATTTAAATGCCCTGTATCACATGGCCACCTACGTGAGTTTGAGAGGAGCCACTGCTTTTTGTAGTCTGGTGTTACATTCACGTCAGATATATTATCGTAATAATATATCTGTTGAGTTTTACTCTAAGCGAAAAATGATGAAAATTGTAAACATTCAACTTTTCCATATACGAGGGGTGATTGGAAATTTCACGGCCTAGTATGAAATCAAATCCAAAGATTTTATTTAATACTAGCTTCTGCCCGCTACTTCGTTCGCGTGGAACTCTTTTATATCGTAGCTCCTTAAATACAAACTTGCGCCCCCTATTTCGCCGGAAATTTCCAAATTCCGAATCGGAAACGATAACGCAGGTTTAGCAAAGACGGCAGCGATCAGTCTTTGGATGGGTGACCCCGCCTGATGTTTGAGTGGGTGGTTAATATTTAATATAAATGAGCGCTTCCGTGCTTTGGAAGCACGCTAAGCAGTTGATCCTGCCTGCTGTCTATGACAGTAGTCGTTAAGCCGAGTTAGAGGCCTTCGGGCGGCTTAAGAACTCCTAACAGTCGAGCTGCCCACTCACTTGACAAAGGGGAGACAACTGTTACTCGCGTCCGGGGGAGCTACCTACCACAACCCTGCACGTGTCCCCTGGGTGGTACTAAAGAGTGATTAATTCATAAACTATTTAATCGTATGGCATACATTATTTTTGGCCTTTAAAGTTTATAAACTTAAAAGGCCAAAAATAATGTATGCCATACGATTAAATAGTTTATGAATTAGGTTTATTCACGATTTTCGCTACGGTGATAGAATTGTGCTGAAGTTTACCAACAAAGTGAAAATTTAATTGATAAAATAAGTATAAAGTCAAGGATAATCCTACTAATATTATAAATGCGAAAGTTTGGATGGTTGGATGTTTAGATATTTGGATGTTTGTTACTCAATGACGCTTAAACGGCTCAACCGATTTAGATGAAATTTTACACGAAGATAGTGTATAGCCTGGATTAAAATATAAGATAGCTTTGTCCCGTGTCCACGCAAACGAAGTCGCAGGCGGAAGCTATTATTAAATAAGGGATAAAACTGGCCGAGATGGAGTCAGACTTTCGCAGCGATGAAGCGCGCCGGGTGCCTTAGAACGTGTTAAAAGTCTTAAAACTAACGCAATTTCAGATCTTTGTCACAACGGATATTAACAATAATATATTCATGATTATGAGACGCAAATTAAATGAAAAAGAAACATTATTAATGCTTGATGTAGTTATATAATGATAGCACCATCTAGCGAGCATAATTTTGATACAATTTCAGTTTGATAGAGGTCGTTGATGTTAGTTGTCGATTGGCGCCATCTACCGAGCTTAAGTTTAGTCCAATTTCAGCTCGATAGATGCCGCTTATATTATGTTTTTGATTTTATTTAGACTAAAAAAAATAACATAACAAACCGTATTAAATGAGTTTTATTTGATTTTAAAATTATGAAAGGAAAACTAATGTGAAACTGTAAATGGTTCTAAGTATAATGCCATACAATATTTCCGTAACTTCGCAAACAGAACATTTTATCAATTCATATTTTAATTAAGTTTGGCCCAGGTTGGGGTCATGTTGGAGAAACTCGGCATAAATTAAAAACGCTAAGACTGCATGAATGCATTCAAATCCACAACCGTCGATACATATTGTTATAACCCTTTAACGGGCAACGTTAAAATTTATTCATAAATCAAGTCTCTTCGAAATTGTATAGACCTAAAAAATACAAAAAGATGACCTTATGGATGGTCATTTTGCCTATGAAATTTAGATTGTGCCCTATAAAGGGATAAATGCTAAAGCTTTGTTTTTTCCGGGGACCGAGTTTTTCTCGGCTGTAATACTATGAAAAATTGATTTCTATTCAAAATTAAACAAAAAACCAATAACTGATCGTTTACCAAAAAAAAACGAAGTAAACTGATAGAAAGAAAACAAAAAAACCTCAACGCTGGCGCTCCAACTCGCAGCCATCAACAAACCAACCATTGGGTAACCATTGGTCGTCATCGAAGAGTAAGCCTGCCTTTTGCGAGAGAATACGGAAAAAACTATTTTTTTCGAAAATAAGACGAAGCTAGATCGGTCTCTCGGCCCCGTAAACCCCTATACTGCACATTTTACAAATAAATATAAACAATTTTACATCTCGTGTTTTTTCACGTTTTATCGATATTTTGCTGAAAGTTTGAATAGGGTTCTTTTTAGGTCCTAGTCAAGTATATGCTTGCCAATTTTCAAGTCTTTAGCTCATAGATTCAAGGGGTTCTCATACAAACTTCAACCCCATTTTTTAACCCTTTTGCATCCCTATCTTTATAATTTTTATAGCTTATTGCGTGGCCGAAGATCTATTGAACATTTTAGTGAAAGTTGCATATTAATCCATTCGATAGTTTTCCCATGATACCCGGAGAAAAACAGACAAACAGAAAACATAAAACTCCTTGTCGTTGGGCTGTCGTAAGATGGCGCTGTTGCGTAAAGACGATTTTATCCAAATATTCTCAAATTTGGCCTGTGGGTGACCGATTTCCATCAAACTTTTTTATACGTTTAATATGGTTTGTTGGAGTTCAGACGCCGACAAAAATCTGGAGAATGACCTACTAAATGAGTGAAAATTGGTGAAGTTCTGCATCGGGCTATTGAAGTTTTTAATGTATGTTGTATAAATACAATTTCCTTCACGCTCTACTTATTATGTCTCGCTGACAACGTCAACGAACTTTCACATTTATTATATTTATTTATTTCCCTAACTAGTCCCCTTCGAGTTCTTTGCACTTATTCCATCTGTATTCCAAAGCCATTACACCACTTTTGAAGAAACTTTCCTCCAGGCCTTCAAAATAGGTAGCTCGTCGTTGGTAATAAAAATTCTTACCGCCCATCCCATGTGTTTTTTTTAAGTTTGGAAATAGATGTAAGTCCGATGGTGCCAAATCAGACGAATTGGGCGGGTAGGGCAATAATTCAAACCCACAGTTGTGAATTTCTGCCATCGATTTTATTGACGTGTGCGCACAGTGCACATGTGCATTGTCCTGGTGAAAGAGAACTTTTTTGTCAATAATCCAGGTCTTTTTACTTTCAAATCCTCTCGTATTTAATCGGCGTAAAAGGTCGCAATAGTAATCCGAGTTAATAGTGGTACCTTTCTGGAGATAGTCAACCACTACACTCCCTTTGCATCCCAGAAGACTGATGCCATGACTTTATTCGCCTTTTTGGGAGGCGGAGATCCAGCACAAACCCACTGCTATGATTGCTGTTTAGTCTCAGGCGTGTAGTAGTGGACCCATGTCTCATCCATAAATAGTATCTGTCCAAAAAGTCTTGAGGGTCAGCTTCATACAGGTCGAGACAGTCGCGTGAAATTGTTAGACGAGTGATTTTTATGTTCCACTGAAAAGAGCTTCGGAACCCATCTGGCCGACACCTTTTAAAAACCTAATTCGTTGATTATAATATTCATGGGAGATGCCTACGATGTCAGCTATTTCTCTTACTTTTAATCGTCGGTCTTTCATTATCATCTCGCATCGCCGCGGGCGGTTATAAACAAAGCCTCAGATCGCATATTATATGTAAGGCCCTCGCCTCCGGCTGGAGGCTGTTTATCTGCGTTTTTTTTTTTGTTTCACTTTACCGCTCTAAGTGTGTAATATGTACTATTGTTGGCCTCTTGTTATGAATCATAACTTATGATAAGAAAGACACGTCTTTATTCTTAACGTGCAAATCGTCTTGGTGCTCTCCCTCTTTCCAAAGCGAGATGGGATTGGAATTTAATTATTAGATGCAAAATCATAAAACCCTTTCACAGAGGGCGTCAGGCTCCAGAAAGTAGCTGTTAATTTGCTTTTTCCTTTGAACAGAAATTTTCTTTTCAAGCCAGGGCATTGAAATTAGTACCTATTTACTCACGGTAGGAATAAAAATTTTAAATAAAAGAAAACGCCTTTTTCTTAAAAAAAAGGCGTTTTCTTTTTTCTCTCTCTATCGACCAATTTAATGAATCAACTTAAAGGTTTTCACATTCAATTAGACTTAATACCTGAAGGGGTATTGGCAAGTCACTATAAAAAAAAATGAAGTGGTTAAGCGAGCGTCTCCCAATCTTGAGGTCGCGGGTTCAAACCCTGGCTCGTGACAAAACGTTTATCAGAACATACGTATGTACGGAATATCATCTATTATTTGGGTCATACCTAGATTTAGGTTCGCGTCTTTCCAGTGCACAATACCAAAGTTAACACTTTCACCATATGAAGCGCCAAGCCGCCAGTAAAAAGGTTGAAGGTCTATAAAGCCTAATTCTTTGTGGGGCTCTCTCTCTTATATATTTATGTATTATAATTTTATGTGATAATGATTTAAAAAGAAAACATTTTACCTATGCACGACTTTTGTTTTTTTGACTCTTCATGACCCATTTATCGCTAGCTTTTCAATGCAACGTTGGTCCATTTGACTGATTACTCCTTAACTAAGCACTCCCGTACTTTGAAAGGCGTGTTAAGCCTTTGATTCAGGTTGCTGTTTATGAAAGCAGAAGTTAACCTATTACGCATTCAAGCGGCTTGATCAAAATTAAAGTTACAAACTTACTTGACCAAGCTCCTAACCCAATCAACAATAGACAATCGTACACAAATCTGTCCCCATATATCTAAATGAGGATCTAGTTATGGGTACTAGACGACACTGCCGCGTAAAGGCCTACCCCTTTTTTTCGTTTAGTTTCATCTGGCCAGTCCTTAAAAAAGGAGTCCAATTCATCTCACCACCACCGACAAGATCTGCCGCGTCTTCTTTTCGAGTTCAGAGGATTCCATTCCGGGGTGTTCTTTGCCCATAACTCACTAGAAATGTTGCAGACGCGACCTATGGTCTAGTTTGAATGGATATACATATAGTTAAATATATAGAAAACATCCAATAGTTGGAAACAAATATGAATGCTCATCACACAAGCATTTTTGCTATTACCGAAGATGCATGCAGGGATGCCACGGATGTGACTTTTTAGACATCCGCGGATGCGGATATTTCAACGCTCACATCCGCGGATGCGGTTACGGATGCGGATTTTTAGGCAAAACACATTAAAACATAAATACGCAACATCTTTAGGTTCACGCAGTACTCGAATACGTTGTGACTGATTTACAATGGTTGCAAACCTAACGCATCACCAATAGCAAAATCGTCAGATTACAGAAACGAAATGAAGATTGTTATTGACTAATCTAATGGCGAAAATACTGAACACGCGCGTGGCACGCGCTGTGTTGACCCCTATCTGGTCGCGAACTGTACTACACCCGCATCCGCAAAATCTCCGCATATCCGCTAAAAATCATGCGGAACATCCGAGGTTTCGGATGCGGATGTGAATGTCTGCAACATCCCTGATGCATAGTAGATATTTAAATCATCGCGTCTCACAGTCTATCTCTAGTCTAGTTTCATGAACGCATAATAAACATGTGCATGCATATACCATGAGCGTGACAACCCTTTGCTAGTATATCTCTCCGAAAACCCAAACTTTAACCCATATTTCAGGATACTAGCCATTGAAATCGCAACGAAACATAATTACGAGTAGGAGTTTACATAAAAGCGCTATGCAGGAATAAATGGCGTTTGAGTCGAAATACAATCCCTGGCATACATTTATGGGATTATTGCTACGTGCCTAAAACAGGGTGCATTGCGTCGTTGGCGACCTCAACACATAACTATGTCTATACTAGCTTTGCAACTGAAATTATTCGTAGTTATATTGATAATATCCCGTAAATTTTAGCAGAAGGAAAGTATGAATTATTTGCTTGCACGGGGGATATTTGACTTGATTACAAACTTAATTAATAAATGTTTGTGAGTGTCGGGCCTTCCTATGTGACCAAGATACTTAAGCTGTAAACCACTTCAAATACAACTCCACCTCCGTATTACCTGGGTTCATCTGCATAAACATTATAACTATTTTGGTGAGTCATAGAACAGTAGGGTACTTTCCTGGGTAAAAAAAAAATGAATTTATACCATCGTGCGCGCTTTATAGGTACTACCGCGTGACGTCAAATTATTTTAAAAAGTGTACCAGTATGTGCCGTCATAATGTAACTTTAACGGGCTATATCTTCATAAGTTTTTGTTTGATTGACAAAAAACAAAATAAGTGACAAATATTTTTCAATAGTCTAAGAGACGAACTAAATAGATTTTTTTAGCAAAGTAGCCAATTGCATCGTTATAATGAGTCTGTTTTTGTGGTACTACGCTATGTGATGTGACGATGGAAGTCAATCTAAATATACCTTCATCGTATATTAGATGAGTCATTTTGAATATAAAAATAAAAAAACAATAAGCGAAATACCGAAATTGAATACCGGTTAACTATTTATATTTTTTTTATTTATTTAAACTTTATTGCACAAAAGAAAAACTTATCGTACCAAAGGCGGGCTTAATGCCATATGGCATTCTCTGCCAATCAAACTTTAAGGCAAAGCGGAAAAGATTGTGGACAGAGCAAATGACAACTAAAAAAAAATATTAGGGTACTCCTATATACTACATATTTACACAAAAACATAATACATAAATAATATAAATACTTACATACAAAAATAAAAATATACATAAATATACACTACATACATACTTACAAGCGAAATTTTCAAACCTGAAACCTTTAGTCTAATCGGATCTGCCATCTGCCAGCAAAGTAAATATCGTCCACTATGGATTTTAAGCGAGAACATTTCCGTGCGATGATTTTGTACGATTATAAATTTGGATTAAATGAATGTGAGTGCAGAGAGCGATTAGTTTAGGCGTTTGGGGACTATGCCCCATCGCGTGCAATAGTTTTCAGATGGTTTGCTCAATTTAAACGAGGGATTTTCCCCTTAAATGATAATGAAAGAAGTGGCCGGCCCGCGACTTCAGTTACAGTAGAAAACGCTAGGAAGCTGTGAAAAAAAATATTAAGGAAGACCCAAAAGTGACTTATAAACAAATAGAAGAGGTCGTGAAGATTTCATTGCCAGCTATTAATGAAATTTTACAAAACCGGCTTGGAGTCAGGAAATTATGTTCACGATGGGTGCCTCACTCGCTGACTGCAGAACAAAACGAAGCTCGCGTGACAAGGTGCAGAGATATGCTCAGAAAATTTGATCAGGGAGAAGGACGGTTTTTCTTTGTGACCTAAGGTACTAGTAGTAATGGTTATTGAGCTAAGCCGAAGACGGGCGGACGGACGGACAGCCAGACGGACATGATGAAACTATAAGGGTTCCTTGTTGACTATTACGGAACCCTAAAAATGTAGCTATTAGAGACTTTGTATGAAGAACATTCTACTCGCTTTTTTTTCTATTTTAATTTCTTGCAACAGAAACTAACTTCCGACCTAGATACGGCAGATTCCATTGTGCATGCAAAGTTTTAAGTTATTCTAGCATGTCGTTATAAAATGAGAACCTAACTACGTTTGTATGGAGAGGCGCGCGTGGTGACCGTTAAACCCACTTGTGATCAGGGATTGTAACTACTACTAATCCTCGAAATAACCACATATCTCGAACTATTTTGTACTTCATATGTAGGACTCAGTTGTGTTTTGAGGTAACGACTGCGTATTATTAGATTGCTCAATTAAGAAATGAATTAATTTACAAAGAACGAAAAAATAACGGTTACGTTCCCATTAAAAAAAAACCGGTTACAATCCCTGCTTTTGATCTAGTTATTAAAATCGCTTTTTGCTTTACATTTTCTTGATGTATCCGTCACCTAAACTATCTGTATTTATAACGTAAACTACGAGTTACAGTATATCCTTACGAGATGAGACACGTGATAGTGATGTATCACCGACCATTCAAGCGATGGCGAGATAAATGGACTGTCTCATATTGATTATTAATTTGCCTTCTGGAGCATCTGTTGTGCAATTATATTACACAACAGATTCACCAAGTTTATGCATTGTCGTTATCATGGTTATCAGGTTCAGGACGAAGGTTAGCGAAAACGAGATGGTAATAGGTATGTATAGTTGAACGAGCGAGCGAAGCGGGCAAAAGAAACAATGGGCAGTCTCGCGAGTTCTGCAGCTCGGAGCCTAATTTTATTATAGTTCGTAGAAGCATATGAATTGTTAAAAACCTTTTCTTTTTAAAAATCATTGAGTAAAATTGCAACAAAAAAAATTGGTAGGTATCAAATTAATCTGAGTATACTTACGTACTTTTGGTGACGACGCAATGTGACCATGGAGCTGCTGTAGTGAAGAATGCTTAGTGATATAGTGATGCGTAAGATGAGAGTCCAGCTGTGATAGAGTTCGTTTTTAAAGGAAGTTTCTTGACACATATAGACAAAAGAACAATGCAATTTGGTAGTAGGTACTTATTCAATGTTTATATTTTAATAACAATCACTACATAGTACAAAACAAAGTCGCTTCCCGCTGTCGTCCTTATGTATGCTTAGATCTTTAAAACTACGCAACGGATTTTGATGCAGTTTTTTTTAATAGATAGAGTGATTCAAGAGGAAGGTTTATATGGCCGGGGCGGGTCGCTAGTAATATAATATATCAAATAAACACATTCTTATATTTATTTCATAATAAAGTCATTGTTACCTAACATGATTATGCCTCTTTCTTTCATCATTCTGTTTCTTAATTATATTATTATTCCATTCAATAATTTAATTTAATATTATATTTTCCTTACTACTAAATACGTAGCATAAGGGACGAGGTGGCCTAAAAACAAATTCAAAATTCCTACTGGCGTCTTATGGAGCAAGGGTCCATCTAAATTCATTGAATATAAGGTAAACGTCCCAATAATTCACACCATATTACCTAATATGTGTCTCTATTGTTAAAAATTAAGGTTGAAAGGGTAAAGTACGGGGACGTTTAACTTAAGTTATATTCATATTAAATTTATCATCTATAAGTATAAATATAAACGATGGTATTTGGAATTACAAAAATAGCTTTGAGACTTTATACTTACCTATCTTTTATGTCAAAAACCTTATTTTAATCTTTCGTGCACAAAAGAACAACTTATCGTACAAAACTCGGACTTAATGCTTTATCTGTCATCTTTAATGATATTTTTTAAACGACTTCAAAAGGTTCTAAATTCGTCAAAATCTTTTATATTTTTAATATATAAAAATATTCCCCGATTACACAAACGCTTAGAGCGTTTTAAAAATTCTTATTTTGTTTGACATGGCATCCTTTCCAGGTGGTCTCATGGTCATCAAGTCAGGATCTGATATAAGATCCTAGAAATCGAGGCAACTCTTTAAATACGGCTAAGTACTGAATGGAAGTGGGTTAAAAGCCATGTTTTAAACTAACACTGCGCGTGGCCCGACACGTACTTGGCCGATTTTTTTATAACGTTCAGTTGCCTTTTCTTTATAAATTTATTGAATTGGGCTGTAGGAGATTTATCAAATTATTAAATACGATGGTCTGGTAAAATCTGAGTTTTGAATATACCATCATCGCCTCATTTGTGATAGTTTTTAGATGAGAATATTAAAATCTGTGCAGTTTTCGACAGTTACAACCAGCCTAGTTAGCAAGGACGTAAAGCACTTGTCCCTTAGAAGCACGTGTTAGTGAGAGAAGGACGAATGCTTTATGTTTGGAAATGCTTTATGTTTGGAAATGCTTTTATGCAAAAATCTTTGTTCATTTATATATATGTATTTTCTAATAATTGAGAATACATCCAGACTTTGCAACGCGTGACATTATTTTAATTCAGCTACTAACATGAAGCCTGTTAAAGAGAATAATAATCAAGCAATATAGTACATTGTTTAACGAGGGGCGTAAGTGGAATATTGCGAACAAGAGTCGTCTAACAAATACATTTTAGATGAAATTAATACAAATCGTAATAAAAACTTCAACATGTCAGTCGTCCATTTTGTTGAATTTGACGTGAGGCGCGTATGGCAAAGACCCTTCGGTATAGAGCCACGATTTTAAAACACTTAAAAACATTTTACATAGACACTAAATAACTACATATTAAATCTGTAAATAATTCAGTTAAACATGTTTAAGTAGTTTTTTAAGTTTAAATGTATTTATAAATACGTTTTCAGACATCGTATTTGATATAAAACCTCTTTGCTTTGTAACATGCCGCATGAGTGACAGATACAATTTAAGAAAACAACCATTACGCCCGTGGGCGTAACACAGGCTATTACAGCTCTGTATGTCTGCGCATTATGAAGCCCTTTTCGAGCAAGTGTGATGAAAAATATCATCTTTCATGGCCTTTGGTTATTCAACATCAAGTGCGATACGGACTAGGTATATTTACACTCCGCCACAAGATTCCTTACAACGAATTAAAATATTACCTAAGCATTACCACATGTCCCCACTTGTGCTATTCTCAAAACTATTATCAACATCAACATGACCTACAATAAATTCATCAATCATACCAACAACAGACACATAAGCTCCAGAAACTAGAGCAATAATTGAAACAACTCCAATGATAATGTTCTTATAGATGATGTAGTTGAATTTGCCGGTGTCCCTGTCCCAGCGGTAGACGGTATCCACAATGGCCGGGAGGAGGAGACCAAGGGTGGAGAAAAAGATGGCGCCTACGAAGCTTATTACTAACTCCAAGTTCGGAAAGGCTGTGGCGATACCAACTGTGGACAAATATGTCACTATTATACACACTCAGATTGCATGCTTATTAGGGTACGGTCAAGGTCTTAATTGTTGGCGTCAGCAAATTTTGGTTTTTAATAGTAGCTTTGAAGTGTCCGGTATAAAGTGAACTCAAAATGTCTCAACAATTAAATCCTTGACTGTACATTCCTGATCTCTAGAATTTGAATATGTATTTACTAGTTATTGCAGAAGTGACATCTACCCTGTTCTTCATACCCAGGCGGGAAAATATACATTATCAGAGTTGCATAACACTTGATTGGAGGATATTTTCAAGTTAATGGGCTCTAACATAGCTTTAAGATCAAATCCTATCTATCATATGCCCACAACATAATACTATTAATCCTACTTAATAAAACGAAGACGGAAGGGTTAGACGAAGGTCGAACGCTATCCCATTTTCAATCCTACTATAATATTATTAATGTGAATTTTCGGGTGTTTTTATATGTGTTACTAAATCACGCATAAACGGCTGGATGGATTAAGATGAAAACGAAATACACAAATGATCTACAGCCTGTATTAAAACAAAGGTTGCCCTTATCCCAAAAATAATCTTCAAATTAAAGCGATGTAGGAAATTTATACGAGTGTTCACTTGGACACAAGTTCGCGAGCGCGAGCATAAGTTAGTGCAGATTTGTAAAAAACAGAAAAGTTACAAAAACACCTACCTACCTTACCTTTACCTTTAATGTTACAAAATTTTACCTGAAATCGCCACAAGGAAGGTCCTGATGCTGATTTGGATGACGTTCTCGAATTTATTTGATTGGCGCTTCTTAAGCATCCTGGTAACTATCTCCATGGCCACGTAAAATTGTATTGGGTACGAGAAATATATCACGACCGCCATTAACAACTTAGCTACTTGCGCGATTCTGTAAAAAAGATAATTACTTATTAGTTGCGTGATACCTGACAGCGTTAAAGGAAATTGAATACTATTTTATTGAATGGGAAACGAATTAATTTTGTATTAAGCAAGAACGCCTGCTTGCGAACATTTATACATTTCAAATTAAAGGGAAAAATGTATTGCTTCGATCCGGATTCAAACCGGCGACCGGCAGGCATACAAGGCCTTTCGCTAGTTACTAACGAACTGAGATATCGAAACATTCCGTCTCAGCCACTAAATTTTCAATCAGGTCCCATTTACAACGCCTTAGGGAGACAAATTAATTCATTTAAAATGTTATGAATAAACACCAATCGGTCCAACCAACCGCAGAAAATTAAAACAACTGACGCAAGTGAACGACGATACGAGTAGGAACTTACAAGTCTTCTTGTGGTAAATTTAAAGTGATGCTACCCTTCACATCGTCCCCGTATTGTACATATCCAAAGAATCCGAAGATACCATACAGTGTTATAACAATCACCATAGAAACGTTCAAAACACCCGGACACCCGAGGAATTGCTGCGGCTTGGCCATCTCATTCTCCACTGGCATGACGACTCCAATTCCTTCCATGGCGAAAATGACAGTACTGGAATGTTAAACAAAACAATGATAGTAATAAGAATATATATTTAATTATTACAATGGGTCAAGCGCACAGCTTACCCATTTAAGTGGCCTAAAGGTTGTAAGCCTTTTAAGAAAATACAGAGAGGTCGCTAGTAGCGGCGGCGAATGTTTTTTTAATTATTATTACATATAGGTACGCATTTGACCACTGTCTCGCCTGATGGTAAGTGATGATGAGGTCGAGGGTGTTACATGCATATCTAGATAGTGCCTATTCACTCTCGTCTTGGAAATATCCAAGTTATATGTAACTAGGAAAAGGTTTGCCGGAAGTGAGTTCCACTCTTTGGCTGTCCTCCCGAGAAAACTGGAAGCAAAGCGCTTCGTGCGAATCAGTGATAAATTAAAAACATAAGGGTGGAACCCACGACCGCGCCTAGTCCCAAGATGGCGAAATCCCAGTCCCAAGATGGCGATTAATTTGTGTAATCCTAGCGCACACTCTCCGAAATGTATCCTGTAGAACACCGATAAGCAGGCTACTTTTCTACGGTGTTCCAGTCTCTGCATTTTAGCCTCAGTTAAATCTAGGTCACCAATGAGCTTCCTGGCACGCCCGTCAATCGAATCCAAGGCGGCTAGCAGATCCATCCCAGAGGTGGCAAAAGTACTCCACACATGACCGGATCTATGCTTGGTAAAGCTGAAGAAGCTGTCTGGGTGTGAAGTACCGCCTCTCCTTATAGGTGGATGTCACACTGCGACGCATCTCCGGACGGAGGTTCGTTTCTCGTTGTATGCAAGTACCTCAGTTTGTATATAAATTCCGTGTGGTACGACACACTGCAACGCACCTGCGTCCGGCGAAATTTGTATGCAGCTCCGCACCTCCGTCCGTTGATGCGGCGCAGTGTGACGACCACCTTAGAGAGGATGCCAAGTTTATTTGCCGCAGTTTGCGCCAAGGATTCAATGTAGAGTCAAGTTGAACGGACGGTTGTGCTGGAAAAATGCGCTTCATCAGCTAATGTCTGGGTAGCTCAGAGGGAAAGCACTGTATCGGTAATACAATTGCATAAGTTCTTGTCTTGGGCTTCAGACAATGATGGTTTATTTTTACATTATATTTGTTCTCTATATCATAACATTTAAAAGTTTGCCTTTCATATATTGTGGCAGCCGGGCGTTAGCTTCTAAAAATACTATTGTTTTATGGTTTGAGACATGACTTGTCTTATTATGAGCGTCCATAAGTAAAACAGCTGTTTTCTGCAATTAATCTAGTTAATTTTACCATAACGACGACCGGTTAGCCTAGTGAGTAGTGAAGTCCATCACTTGAGAGGAACGTGGTCGTGACTAATCTATATAGCCAATGACGTTGTATTTAGTGTAAGAACGTAATCAGTTTTTTAGAATACCACGTATATTTTTAATGAAGTGATTACCTACATTTGTCTGTTAATCATTTTCTATTTACTACACTTTTACAAAATGAAATTAAGACACGACTGAATGACGCGGGTCTTTGACTATCACGTCTTCTAAAAAAGCTTCGCGAGATATTTGTCATTGTTATTAAAATTTAGTTTCATTCGATCAACGCATTTTTGTGCTAATCATTACAACATAGTGATTTTATACCTCGTCCCATATAAAGTTAGAATTCTGACACGTTTATCTACGTTCCTTAGTTTTAATCTATTCCGATCATGAATTACTTTTCTAACAAAAACAATAATAGTTTATACGTTTCATAATGATTTTCCTTGAAACGCACGAATTTGGTGGTATTATGTGGAATAACTCTCCATAAAGGTGGTCGCGTAAAGGATGGGCAGTCCTATCCTTCCTTACTCATTGGATGACTGTGCATGTGCATGAGCATTTTGTATTTTTCTAACCTAGGTAGTTAACATATAATTTTGTGTGGTGTTTATATTTATATGGATACCCGATGTCCGAAATAAAGAATTTCATTAATTCATACATTAATATGAATGATTTTATGTCATTGTGCTCATAAATATCAATTTTAAAATGTATTTGCAGAATAGACGAAAAACTTTAGTAAAACCCCCTTTGCTGTTCGAATATGCCTTAAATTTGTTTTGTTAGCGTTGCTCAAATAAATACGTAATGTCTCAACTGCATATAAGAAGGAGCCTTACGCAAGTTTTATGCCTATAAGAACTGATTTATTAAAAACTTACCTGAAGAAGAGAGGCCACTGCGCCACATTAGCAACCATCTCTCTGTCACTGATTGGTGGCAAGTCCGTGAACATATAGTACATAGTGATGCTAAATACTACAACGATAAGAATGTTCGCCAGAGCAGAAATAGGGACCAAGAATTTAAGATTTCTGATTTGACACACTATTACCAGGGGTACTAAGGTAAGTACGCAATATGTTTGTATCGATAGTTGCAGGTCCGGCAGTAGAACATCTAGTACCTGCAATAAGGTCTAAATCAATCAACAACAGTAAAAAACCATTATCTTATACATATTACCAATAAACAAAACTCACGAAAATTCTTGGAAAAACAAGACGATTCTAAAAACAGGCCTAATTTATTAAAAATATATATTGCATTCATGACAACGAAGTTGTGGACATAGGCTAGAACTTAATACAGTAAATACATACCTCTTTAAATGATGACCCGATGAACACGACATAAACACACAGGACACTTATGTATGTCAGAAATATTGAGAAGTCGACCAGCTGCCTAAAAAAAAGGAACTATTAGTAACATATGACACACACAACTCTCCCAAAGTATCCGTAAACGTAAATGTAACATAATTATTATATTGCCGCTATATGGTTTATGGTTTTAGGCAGAAGAGACTAATGTTATCTGGAGTCTATAGTCTGGAGAGCTATAGTTCATCCCCAAGGATGTGTTTCTAATAAAGTGTTGAATGGGAAACAAAGTTTTGTATTTGTATAAACCCTGCGCTGTCGCTTCCATGCGGCGTAAAAATTAAGAGGACGGTAAACAGGTTACGTTAACAAATGAATATAAAATAAATAAATAAATACCTATTAGGGGGCAATCTTACACAAATCGACCTAGTCCCAAACTAAGCAAAGCTTGTACTATGGGTACTAGACGATGATAAACATACTTATATAGATAAATAGATACTTAAATACAAAGAAAACATTCATGACTCAGGAAAAAATATTCGTGCTCATCACACAAATAAATGCTCTTACCGGGATTCGAACCCGGGACCTCTTGCTTCATAGGCAGGGTCACTCACTACCAACAAGGCTACAGCGGTCGTATATTTATATAATTCGTGATACTAAATAGTAGGTATGTACGTATGGAGCGTCGAGTCCTGGCAACCGACTATATATAATTCAGGTTGGAATTCATGTTTATCCGTTATTCAATACTAACGCGACTCAATATTTTTGTCTGCACGTGCCTTTGATGACATACGAAATATCCGATAAAAGGAATAATACCTTTAGGAAAGATGTAGATCTTTCCTAAAGGTACACGATGACTTAGGTTAATCGAAGATATTATGATGTTATGTATCTCGACATTCTGGACTAGCTGAATCTAGTTCAATAAAAATAAGATCAGACTCGAGTTACGTGCTCTCTAGACAATCTATTAAAAAATAAGTTTGTGTCAAAAAATTCATTTTTGGTACAAGCTTTTATTGCCAACTGTACTTTTCTGTATACCATCATCAACTACTCATTGAGACGATTCTAACGAACCCAAACTCAAAGGGGATACGTCGGTTAAGTACTGGAGTCCCATGGCCACCTTCTATCTCCATCATCAGATCAGCTCGATGGTACCATAATATTGAATCGTCATCCAAACTATACTTATACCCAAAATTTCAGCTCAATCGGTCACCGGGAACTGGGTCGATTTAACTTGCAAGATTTGATTACAGACAGACAGACAGACAGACAGACAGACAGACAAAGGGACAGGTGAAACTAAATAAAAGCTTGTAAAAAGACTGCTCCCGAATAAAAGTTTAATTTTATCTTGATCAAAGTGAAAGCAATTAATTAAAAAGTTAATGTGATGTGACTATAATATCCGTGCGTGGGGTGAAGAACTTGATAACTCGACTTACACGATTTTTGAAGTGAAAACTTCTTTAGCGGCGCTGAGCACTTTTTGGGATGGGGAAAAATTGTTAAATACGCGACAGAGTTTTGTGACGTCAGATGTGAAGGAGGTCACTTTTTGCTGCTAGCCAATTCGACTTCATTCAAAACTGAACGCTATTCGTAAGAGTATAAAGCCGTTAAACACTTTTTGCAATAGCATATTCTGCAAATAAATTTGTAATTATACCGACGCGTCCTTCACCGTTTTGCTATTGAGAAAATACGAAAATAGTTCGAATTTAGACGTTATTCCTAAAGAGATAAAGCTTTGAAAAATATTTGGCAATGGCAAAAACAAATTGGTATTTTGTTTGCCGCCGCCGATGGGCGAGCCGGCCCATCGCACCCAACGCGCCCGCGGCCCGTCCGCCTAAATAATTGATAATTGTTTATAAATTTGCGTCAAATTCATTTTTAGGGTGACACCGTAAGATGTTACGTGACCTGATCGAAAAACTGTTACAATGTTATTGAGTTTTCACTTCTGCCGGCACTCCCGGAGTGCAACCCGGTCTTTTTTTTGCAGCTTAGAATCCTTTCCCTCTAAAATGCGTTTTTTGCAGATAGGGAGTCTTCTAATATAATAGGTCGCTGTTCGGTCACCAAAATTGAATTAAATGACATGGAGCCATCATTCCCAACTTTACTTTGTTTCATTATCCTCCTGGCGTTTGCTGCTGCTGCTAGTACCCTACACGACCCCGGGGTCCGCTATGGCACCTAATCTCAAGATTTGGCGTAGGCAGTAGTTTTACGAAAGCGACTGCCATCTAAACTTCCAACCCGGAGGGAAAACTTTACTTTGTTTACTTTATTTTAAATCCAGTCTATGGAAATAAGTATAATACAGTAAAAAGTAAAATTATATGAACACTTACCGAACAAAGTTGCCATATGACTGTAGCCTCTTCGGTCCATGAGTAAAAGCCGCGCCGCAAGTCTCGGCGAAACTCAAAGACGGTTTTTTGGCATCAACGCATACTTGTTGTGATGTTCTGACCTAAATCGTAATAAAAATATAACACAATAAAATAAACAATGCATTAAGTAAATCTAAAAAGAATTGTAGGAGGAATAAACATTACGAAGTCGACGAACCGCTTACACATTTTTTCTGTTATCAAGAAACCTACTTTTTTCTAGTCACAATGCGATACCAATGAACACCACCAATTTAATTTACTATAGACGGTCGAGCAATACGTTTATCATGGTCATATTCTGTCCTTTGGCAAGGATCATCAAAACAGATCTCAGCGTGAATCCAGCTGAGTTTGGCGGCATTCAATAAGTTAGACGACATCTTTAAGTATGGCTGCAGACGCTGGACGCCGCGGACAGCGGCTGTTCGGTCGTTCTAGAACGTAACCGCGCCGCGGCGGCCAAATCGGCGGCAGTGTCCGACGTTTATATTTGCGAGGAGACGTGTGTACGCGAAATGGAATAAACACTAGCATATTTATTGCTTCAGGAGGAAGGGGATGAGGATTTATTAATTATGTTGAAGTTTAAACAAAAGAAAACGAAGAACAATATATTCAAAGCTAGACAAAAGGAGGGTACCTACAATATTTTGGTGGCTAAGCATTTAAAGGATTATGCAAAAGCATTTAAATTCACTAACTAGATTCATCATTCGAGCGATTCGAGTTCATCTTTTTCTTTATTAAATTGCATATTGAACGCTAGCGTCTACCCGCCGCAATGCTTCAAAATGACTAAAGACGCCGCGGCCACCGACTGGCAGTCGCGAGCGGGGCGGCAGAAGGACGTCGCACGCGGCGGACGAGAACGACCGCTCCCAAACATTCACGAATACACCATACAGAACGCCGCGGCCAACGGGCCGCTGCGTGCCGCGGACGGTGGGTCAGAACGACCACGGCCTAAGGTGTGTGGCGTCGGAGAAGTCATCACTAAACTCAAATGGAGTCGGACAGGACATATTGTCGGGCAGCGCGGCGGTAGGTGGATCAAAACGTGGACAGATTGGTGGCCACTTACTGGAAAAAGAACCATCGGTTGTTCACCAGCTCGATGGGATCACGACGTAAAAAAGATTGCGGGTCGTTCCCGGATGAGATTAGCACGGAACCGGGATATGAAGGATGATAGGCTTATGCTCACAGTGAGCGATTACAGGATGATAATGATGAATCACTGTTTGGATCAATGGATTTGCTACGCTTTTGTTAACGTTTTGTTACGCTTAAGTTTTGACACTCGTACCAGTAGCAGAGTGTAAGTAGTGTAAGAAGAAGATTAATTAAATAGAACGGTTGACTGGGCAATTCGCAATTCGAAAGCTTAAACGACACAGTTTTTACTTTCCTCTTCAAAAGTTCACATTTCACACAAGTCTTTGAAATGTACTTGACTGTATAATATACTTATATACAGGGCTAATTTCGACCCCCCGCCATATTCAGCCACATTATTCTCGAGCACCACTATACTATCCAACAACGGTTGGGGTGTAGCAAAGAGCGGGCAGGACTTAAAAAAAAATTTCAAGATTAAAAAAAAAACCCGACCGCACGAGGTCGATGTCATCATGTAGAACTCATCAAAATAAGCATAAAACGTTAAATAAACTTTTCTCTGAGATCAACCAATGCCGAGATAATGGTGTACAAAGTTCATGTTTTTAAAGGATGTTTATAGGCGGCGGGACTTGGAAAAATTTCGAGTCTTTCCGATTTTTTTTTTCTTTGGCCGATGTTATAATGTAGAACCAACCTATCAAAATAAGCATAAAACGTCAAATAAACTTTTCTCTGGGATAAACCAATGCCAAGATAGTGGTGTATAAAGTTCAAGTTTTACAAAGAACATTTTGAAGGCGGCGGGAATTAAGAAATAAAAATATACTCTTCTAATCATTACTCGTTTTAGCATTACAGATTTATAAATGATTCAAAATAGTCATAAAATTAGTGACATACACCGCCTCTATCCCGGTTATGGGAGACGCGGTATTAAAATCTCAGATTGCGTGTGCCGAACTGATTGTCCTAGGGGTCCGTCATCAGTCATCACGTAGGCAGTAGCGAACAGGGACTTAGTGGCAAAACCGACTCGGATCGCGGATAGGTTAGAAGACGAAAACGGGAGCTTTGCTGCAGGTTATTTTTTTTTATAAGAGCGGAAAAACTTGTTTGCAAAAAAAAAAAATACACTTGCGATCAAATGTTACGGGTCACGTGTTCAAACACATAAAAAAAAAATCATAAATATAAAAAAAAATAATAACAAAGGAATGGACAAAAAAATAACTAAGTATGTTTTTTTAAAATACTCCGTGCATTATTGCTATAAAAAAAGACCGGGTTGCACTGCGGGAGTGCCGGCAGAAGTGAAAACTCAATAACATTGTAACAGTTTTTCGATCAGGTCACGTGACATCTTACGGTGTCACCCTAAAAATGAATTTGACGCAAATTTATAAACAATTATCAATTATTTAGGCGGACGGCCCGCGGGCGCGTTGGCTGCGACGGGCCCAACGCGCCGCCGCGGCGCAACGGTGCCGGGGTCCGGCGCGCCGACGGGCGGCAGCAAACACAATACCAATTTGTTTTTGCCATTTCCAAATATTTTTCAAAGCTTTATCTCTTTAGGAATAACGTCTAAATTCGAACTAAGTATTCGTATTTGCAAGAACAGCAGATAGCGGTGCACGGTGGCGACCAAAAAATCAATTTGTTTTTGCCGTTGATAAATATTTTTCTAAGCTTTATCTCTTAAGGAATAACGCCCAAATTCGAACTATTCGAATTTTCTCAATAGCAAAACGGACGCGTTGGTATTATTACGAATTTATTTGCAGAATATGCTATTGCAAAAAGTGTTTAACGGCTTTATACTCTTACGAATAGCGTTCAGTTTTGAATGAAGTCGAATTGGCTAGCAGCAAAAAGTGACCTCCTTCACATCTGACGTCACAAAACTCTGTCGCGTATTTAACAATTTTTCCCCATCCCAAAAAGTGCTCAGCGCCGCTAAAGAAGTTTTCACTTCAAAAACTGCTTTAATGTATACAAAAAAATTGCACGTGACCCTATGAAATTTGCACTTTTATGTTGACCGCCCTTTGCTACACTCTGACCTCGGTGCACCTTAAATGCATTGTAATACGGTTCTATATAAACACAGGATGGTGTCAGTTAACAGTGTTGTCGTTTGTACAATCGATTTGTAGAATAAAATAGTTTTTTTTTTATTGTATAAAATGAATCCGTAGCACACTAAGAAATTTGGTCACTACTTGCTTGTTACGGACTCCTTCCTATCTCCTTTTTACTCGACTGCCGAAAGAGAGGAGAGTTATGTTTTTCGAGCGTATGTATGTAGGTATATGAGACCTTATTCTTTGGCACGCCCTGCAGCCTAAACCGTTTGACGGATTTCGACATTTGAGGTGTGTCGTTGGATTCGTCTTAATCGTGAGAGTGACATTGGGTCTAAAATTTTAATCATAATCATAATCATAAAAAAGCAGTTGGATTTTTTGAAAAATCTTTTACTTTCACTTGTTATTGTAATTTTACTCATACTCTACTTTTGATGTTGTCTTGTAGAAACAAAATAAATAACCATGCCAAAAGAAAAAAAATACGTTTTCATATGAATTATATGCGTTTGTACCCAAAAATGGTGCACAATATAGTGGTGGTATACAATTGTTAGAACCGCGATTACCTGCTATAAAATATGATGGTGTTACATGAAGTGGCGAAAGTGCTCGGGCTGCTGTGTTTCTGTATCAAAAACAAAGTGTCCCGCGGTCATACAGACAGGGACTCAGAAACTTAACCATCGTTGATGTGAACGAAAGATTACCGCTAGATTCCGGTCACTTCACAGTGCCCAGACATTGAGCACCGCTGAGCCAAGGCAAAAAAAATGCTTTCGAAAGAAGCGCTCACGACAACATAAATGACTCATCTCGGCGTTTGGGTACCAGCTATTATAGTATTACGTCTGGAAGACTCTTGACAATGCAGGGTTACATTCCACCCGTATCATTTCACGTGGAAAGCCTGCACGATGTTGACGTGTGCATAGTTTACTGTGAGTGGTACAAACCAATTTTTAGACAGATTAGGCCTTGTTTACTCGTGTTGGACTGTACAATGTACACAACAAACATTGTTGGGCAACCCACATGTAATCCGGGAACATTACCGTCAAAGAAGTTTTAAACTGTTAATATTAATGTGTGAGCAGGAATCATAGGCAGTGTTTTTGTTGAACCTTACTTAGGCAGCTAACTGTACGTGCGCGTTTCTGCAGCGAAAAGGACGGGCCGTACTTAGAGCATATTAAAGTACGTGTAAATAAATAAATAACTTTATTTCTTAAATTTGGTTTTAACTGTCCTAAATAAGATGATGTTTCCTTTTTTTTCACCTTTTTTGATTGAAGTAAAACTCAAAACCCGCAGGCTCCGCTGGGAACTACAGAATTGGGAAATTACTTTCATTGCAGGGACCTATGATACTCAGGACAAGCTATGGTAATAATAACACCACGTGCAAGCGAGCTGGTAGCATACAAATCTCGATAAGTGTGACAGAAAGGAAAATATCATTCGTTGTCCTTCTCATAGTTCCACTTTTTTTTATTTGTCACAACTGATTTAGTATGAAGTTGTAGCACATAAACCATTACCCGTTCAAATTGAGTAGTTTGTTTATGGCAAGTCATCAGCCATTTTAAGACCAGTTCTGCGTTGGAGCTTTTCCGTCCCTCGTTGTGGCATCACGTATAGCCTGTCCTGAGTATCATAGGTCCATGTTTCATTGCGATGGTTTTAAGACTTTCAGACAGGAATTCCGCCTGTATGTGGCGTGCCTTATAGAGAAAATAGGATTTAGGCGGGGCACACATGATACGTTGTGTCTGGGTGCAACGCTACTCGGCGCGTGTGTTCTACGCCTTACGTGACGTGCTCTAAACACCTGTTGGGTGACAAATACGTGTACTTACAATATTAAGAATTTTAAAAATGGCTATAAAATCCGGAATATTAAATAATAATGAATTGTTGTTTCACAGATATTTATTTATCTACTTCCCGTAGCTCATAGTAAAATTTGGCTAGGGGTCGAACAATAACCCTTTATAGTTTAACCAGTCTAAATGTAACACCTAAAAAAGTAATTCCAACCCCAAATAACAAACATAAATATCTTACCGTTAACTTGTTACTGAGAAAGCAACCTTTAATTCAATAAACGAAAACCTCTCGTAGCGGCAAATTGTCAACAATTTAGATAAAGGCTCTTCAATGAGAACCATTCTTTCACTAAACGAGTTCTTTTGTCAGAGAAACTAGCCGATAACAGTAATTTCAGTGTTGAATTAATAAAATATTGTGGTGAATATAGACTTCATTGCAAGGTTAGGTAACACGTTGCACAAAAATGATTACACAGCAAATATTTGTTCTAAACTACAAACCGAACGAACGATCGTCAAAAACAGAGAAAAATTAAGATAGATATAATACTAAGACAATGTCAAAAAATGTATGAACACGATAACAAGGAAATAGAAAAAACAAACTAAAAGCAAAAGAAAACAAATATTAGGTATATCAACCTCTAGGTATCGTCATTCTTTACAATATGTAATGCATCAGAAAATACGTGACACAATACATTTAATGTCAAATCATATTTATACAAATTTAAATAGGTTATAATTATAATTTAACACGTCAAGTCAAGACTCACTCTTTAACTGAATATAATGGATTTTCAAATAAAAGGAATTTAAGGCGGGGTCTACATGCTTCGTCAGATGGATCCTGTCTAAGATCAGCGGGCAGTCGCTCGTAGTAGGTAGGCCCAATGACACGCGGGTTCTTGCCTGCAAGTGCCATGCGACGGGGAACTGTTCTCAAACACCCAGTGCGGCGGAGCGTTTTGCCGATCGCCTTTACGGTATCGAAAGAAGAAAGATTGTTCCTGGATTTGTTCGTGGAAAATTCTTAATGTTAGGTTACTTATTGAAAAGTGTAGAGAGTTCAACAAGCCACTAGTCTTGTGTTTCATTGATTACGCTAAAGCATTCGACTGCGTTTAATAGAACATAATGTATGAAGTTCTACTTATGTGAAATGGGTGTCCCTTTACACCTAAACTTTAACTTATACCTGGACAGCGCCAGTTTTTTGAACCTAGAAGATGCCACATCTAAGTCCTTTCACGCAGAGAGAGGCGTACGTCAAGGATGTACGTATTTTATCCCCAAAACTATTCATCACGAGGACAGCGCTTGAGAACTGGCACAGCGCAATCGCAGTTGGGAAAAAATAATATAAAGATAATAAATCTCATGTACGCAGATGATACAAATATGTAGCGTCCAGTCAAGAAGAGTTAACATTGTTCCTCAGAAGACTTGAAGTGGAGAGTATTAGATTCGGTCTAAAGATTCACTACTCCAAGACGAAAATCATGATAGTGGAGCGAGGACAGCTGCGTCAAGATGCCGATGGCAACACTACTATACGAAAAAGTGGATGACTTTATTTATCTGGGCTCCTTGGTAACAATGAACAGCAACTGCTTAAGAGAGATCGCCATAGAGCCGGAATGGCTAAAGGCGCTATGGCTAATCTTGAGAAAGTGAGGAAGAACAGTAGCATTTATTGAAGAACAAATGTGCTATTGGTCCGGGCACTTGTGTTCTCCATCTTTCTGTACAGCGCGGAAAGTTGGTGAGTCAAGAGCCGTGAACGCAACAAAATCAACGCCTTTAAGATGTGGTGCTGGAGGAGATTATTTGGGATTCCATGGACAGCCATGAGAACTAATAACTCCATCTTAGAACTTGCCATCATGAGACGACTCTCGGACATCTTCCAGGAAAGGATTCTTTGTTTCTTTGAATCTAGAGAA
The DNA here is from genome assembly GCA_947578815.1 of Epinotia ramella. Taxonomy (NCBI): domain Eukaryota; kingdom Metazoa; phylum Arthropoda; class Insecta; order Lepidoptera; family Tortricidae; genus Epinotia; species Epinotia ramella. The sequence continues at coordinate 12,781,876 of OX388204.1, read as the reverse complement.
ACAAATAATTCTTGGTTCTGTGGTAGGCAAACGCGCTAGAGAAAGGATTCTAGTGCGCTGGGCTGATGCAGTTAAGAAAGCTGTAAATGCAGTCTTTCCCATGCAGTCTACTGGAGGAGGAATCGAACGAAAGCGATCACGATCCTCAGTCATGAGGGATCGACTAAGAAAAAGAAGACCTTTTCACGTTCCATTATCACATGCGCATCACACGTAACTAGTCTTGTGAGCTAGACCTCGGTCGAGCCTTAAAGACACCAGCGGTCAGCGTTCACGCGATTCTTCTTAGGACTGCATAACGCTATTAAGATGATGATTTATAACCAGTCCGAGAACGACGGTCACACAATGCCGACCGTGGATAGACGCAGAGGTCGCTTCCGGTGTCGACTAAAAACTGCGTCTTTGTAGTACGGTCAGTGATGAACAGGCGACCAGTGGGTGTCGATGGGCAATCGTCAGCCGCCATTATCGACTGCCCTTCGAGTTTTCCGCCGGCTTGAAGTCACATGGCCGAACGCACTTGCTGGCGTCGTCGCCGAACTTCCCGTGGTACCAGCAGAGAGGATATTTACGGTAATTCGACTGGGACCGTTGCCTCGAAGCGTTTCGCTTGCCAGAAGATGCACGTGCTCTAGGTCTGCTATTCCTGCCCGATGCGAACGCCTGGAACTGCTGGAACTGCTTCCGAAGTTCTGCGATTTCCCTGGCAAGGTCACCAGGAACTGAACCGGGAGCTCTGCTACTCACGGCCGCTACTTGAGGCGAAGAGCAGGCCAAGTCGTTGACGCGGTCAGCTAGGTCGCAGAGATCTTCAAGTGAAGACGCAGCTGGTTGACCTGCGAGCACCATCTGCACTCCATGAGGGAGGCGGCTTGTCCAGATAGATTTGATGAAGTCATCTGGCACTGCAGGCCCTGCTAAATCCTTGAGGTGCCGGAAGAAATGGGACGGTTTGCGATCCCCGAGCTCCTCATGCATCAGCAGCTGCTTGGTCTTCCTCTCGTTGGATATGCCTAGCCTCTTGATAAGCTCAGATTTGAGTTTCTCATATTTCAGGGTCGCGGGCGGGTTTATAATTATGTCTTTCACCTCGCGGGAATACTGATTGTCGAGGTGGGCAATGACATAATTAAACTTCGTGGAATCGCTAGTGATACCAGAAATATTAAATTGCCCCTCGACCTGCGCGAACCAAATCTCCGGTTCTTCTGCCCAGAACGGTGGCACTCTAACGCCGACCTTAAAAACATTGCCCGCCTCTATCGACTTTGTCCCCTCACTATTCGGTGCTGACGGGTTTGTCCCGAGATTCTCTTTCATTCCCCTTTCTTGGCTCGAACCTGGGGTCACCATTGTAGTGTAGGTGTTTAAGGGCGTGTACTATGCAGCAGGAGTTTGTGAATAATAAATGCACAAAACTTACAGTTCAATGTATATTGTCCGAGTACACACGAAATCCATACACAAGCAAACAGAAGGCACAGAAGGGTAGAAAGCACAGGCACTATTAATAGAAGAAAGTCTTAAAGCGGGAATACAGTTCGGAAGATAGAAATAAATAATAAGCGAGTGAGAAAGCAAGCACATATGTAGATCGCGGCTATTGTTTAGCGGTCAAGAGAAACATGCGCTCCGCGTCGAAACTAGGCTTTGACTGACAATTGACCTCTGATGCGCGGACGCCGCGCTTGACGATAACCAGCTGCCCGTTAGGGCGACGGTGAGGTCGATGCAGTATATCGATATACTACGATATCGATATCGACAAACTGGTTGGCATACATATATATTTCTATAAGCGTAATAAGCATGTTAAGCGTAATATATCATTTATATATGTATATTTATATAAGTGTGTATATATATATGTAGGTATGTAAATATGTATAAGTTAAGAATTGTAAATAAATATGTTTCAACATGCAACTATAGAAATGTATAAGTGTAAAATCTAAAATGTATATAAGTAGCCTACAAGTCTATCAGACATCGCGTTGCTACTACAGGAACGGACAGTTTTAAGATAAAATTGTTCTTACCAACATAGCGACTGTGTGAGTGCAGATAAATCCAGCTGCTAAAGTTCCAATGGAACCCGTTATGATGCCTGCATTCTTGAAGGCAGCCGGCATAGCCAGTATGCCAGAACCAAGGCATGCTTTCAGCAAGTGAATTATTGAGCCGATAGTTCTGAAATGTAAAAGGCCTCTTTGTTTTAAAGCAAAAGTTTAATCAAATCAAATCAAATATTTTATTGTACACATGTTGTTACAAATACAGGTGACAAATGTTAAAACAGTCTCAAACATGCATCCTGTAAGGGCATCACAATATTTATAAACTAACTTATAACTAAAAGATTTTAATTAACATATAGTAACTTATAAGGCTTTCTGAGCAAATATTATATTTGCTCAGAAAGCCTTATAAGTAATCGAATGGAGTCTTCTTTTATATTTATATATAATATATAAATATAAAAGAAGACTCCATTCGATTTAATTTGCAACAATGTAACATTAAAGCGAACAATTTCATCTACATATAATGTGAATTAGGATTTTAACGACCACTTTGGTCTTCCTGCCTTCTAAGCCATTTATTTGTGCGGTAAGCACGAATGTTAATTTCTGAACCCTCGTTGCTTGTTTTCTAGGTATTTAAGTATTTATTTGTCTCTATAATTATATCTAACGTTGTCAAGTACCAAAAAAGGTACAAGTTTTACTTGGTTTGGGACTAGATCGATTTATGTTGGGACTAGATAAGAGTGTTCCATACCCAAATATGTGTATATTTATTTCCTACACATGTGGTTATTATTTAAAACTATATATAAATTATTGTGATTTCACCAAATCAATATTGATGTATCCATCCAATTGGATGCATATAACATATACATACTATGAAGTTTTATTCCCAGACTATTATTTTTATTGGCTACCTATTTTTAACTTTCTTGTCTGCAATAGGCAGACAAAACCTGACTCATTTTAATTCTTAAAAATCCTTTACGTTTCACACCTCGAAACGTAAAGGATTTTTAAGAATTGGTATTGACAATGAATTAAACTCAATATTAACTTAATTGAACATTACCTACAACTGTAATTGTCGATACCAATCGAATTAAAAATAATAACTAGGTACTAGATATCATTATTAAATTAAAAAAGACATGTCGATGATCAATGAAATTAGTTCCGGGTCTTCCTGACACATGTATTTTTTACCTACTAGGAAGGCCCAAACCTATTGTCATTTAAACTCGCAATTTATGAAATAATCTATTTTCATTTTCATTTCATTTTCATTTTCAATGAAAAAGTGAAACAAAATGTACGATCTCTCCAAATTTTATGAGATCGGTCATACCTGGCGATTTCTTGCAGCGATACAGTCTCGATGCATGTGACTATGGCTGGCGTCACGATACAATTGCGCGTTTGTACGGCTGCAAAAAGACGCCCTGTGTAACCGTTCGAACAGTCACTTACGAATTAGGATGCAGGAGCTGCCGATGCTCGAAAGGGTTGTATGGCTTCTCATTCTTATCTTCACACGAAGCTATGCTTAACGATGATTCAAAACCTGGATTTTTTGTTAAGTCCGCTCTGAAACAATCAGTCAACAAACGTAATTTTTAATAGGTACCTTGCTTTCTGACATTGGGTATTTTGTATTGCAATGTCAATAATTTACTTTAAAAACAAAGTTTTAACCGACTTCAATTTAGTAACTACTCCGCCAAGCCACGAGAACAATTCCACATTCATTTTCCAATTTACCACATGAACTGATTTCCGAGAGCAAATGCGTTGATTATTAGAAAAAAAAACCGAATCGCTGTATGTGGGCCGATAATATTTGAGGACTTCCGTCGATTCCCCAAGATCATCATCACCTTTGGCACTTTATTAGTTCCTATTTCAACGGAATCTTATCAGAATCTGTGATATACTTTTGTACTTTTAAGTACATAATTGAGGAATTCCATAAGTCATCTGTGGTCTTCATCATCAATTCCACTCCACCAAATTTACGATTTCCGGGTGTAAATACACGAGTTATAATAGAAAATACAAAAATCACTACACGCGTGTCTAATATATTTGAGGAGTTCCCTCAATTCCTCATAGATCCCATCACTCAACAGATTTTTTTAAAAAATGGGACCCACCTGGAGGCATATACTTACAAACAAAATAAATGTTTTTTCGAATCGGCTCATCAATGACGGAGTTCTGACTCAGAACTCCGTCATTGATGAGCCGATTCGAAAAAATTCTGAGGCAACAAACATTAAAAAAAAAAAAAAAACAAACAATAATAATAATAAATAAATAAAAATACATCCGAATTGAGAACCTCCTACTTTTTTTTGAAGTTGGTTAAAAAGAACTTTACTGTGCAGGTAATAAAGTGGATATTTTAGCTACAGATATAAATTTAAATTAGAAAGTCTATTATTCTCCGACCGGCCGTGACGACCGGTTAGTCTAGTGGGTAGTGACGCTGCCTACGAAGCTGAAGGTCCTGGGTTCGAATCCCGGTAAGGGCAAATATTTGTGTGATGAGCATGAATATTTGTTTCTGAGTCATGGAAGTTTTCTATGTATTCAAGTATTTATATCTATTATATATATCGTCGTCTAGTACCCATAACACAAGCTTTAATGAGCTTACTATGGGACTAGGTCGATTTGTGTAAGATTATCCCCTAATATTTATTATTTATTTTTATTATTATTATTCCAGTTTATTGCACAAAAAAATATTAAATTGAGGACGCTTCAGGATGATTTAATTAAATATTGGAAGGGCAAAATTGTTTGCAAAGATTATTAATTGAATTACCTACTATGGTAATCTTATACATGGAAAGTTTGTCAAGTTTCTATCGGATGACAGCTGCCGGCGCCATAGTGAACGTTGATCGGTCTGTAATCGTCAGTTGGTGCAAAACTGCAAACCACCCTTAAAGTGGCTGTCAATGGAATTTGCTAACTATGTAAAAACAAACCGCTATATTGAAATTGTCTTTCAATATGGCGGTTTGTTTACATAGTTAGCAAATTCTATTGACGGCAACTTTAGTAATTATTAGGATCGTCAAACACAAACTAAAGTAAATGAACACATCTTCTCTTTGGATCCAAGTAACTTTCACACAGTAAACAGCATACAATTCTTATCATAAACATGATGATTTTAAATTAAATTAACATTTTGTCACACACATTCGTTTACCCGCACCAATCCTATAAGTTGATAAAATAGACTCCTTTTATTCCATGCTCATATTCGATTATCATAGAGCGCTGCTGTGGGCTTATGAGATATATATACACACAACAATATAATACACTCTTTGTCCTCCCAAGATTGATTATCGGCAGTATGTTTCCCTGCGGCTCAATTGCATAATCACTAAATTGTATATTGATTTAAACTTTCACGATTCTCACACATTATTTATACTAAACGGGACTTAACGACGACGACGGTTTTAAGATTTCATCTTCGTGGAATCCTATCATAAGTAAATGCCAGCGTCAAAAAACATCGTCCGTTATATCACCGGATATTATTAGTGTTGTGTGTCGGCCGGGTGACAACCCTAGTGTACAAGTGGTTAATAAAGACCAAATGCGGGTAGTTCGGAAAACCCGCGCAGCAAGAAGATGTTGATACCCGTTCAAGCCAGTTGTCCCGTGACCATGGATGTTGCAACACATCCGAAACGTCGGGAGACCTCAGTGAGGTAAATAAAATAAGTTAATTATACGCGATTAAGTCACTAAATTGTACACATGTAAGGCCATGTTTACACATCGATTATTTATTAGTGCGAGTCCATACAAAATCTACTCGCATTTGCAGCAAATGCATGAACGCGCACTGATCACTAATCAATGTGTAAGCAGGCCCTAACAGATTGCTAACGTCTTTATAGGTGGTGGTAAAGAAGCTTGTGGTCTGTCTGATTTCAATTGGAAACCGTGACCTATTGGACGTTTCTGACTCCAGGGAAGTGTAGATAGCAAGAGACTCGTCTCATTTAATCCCTCCCTTTCAAGTAGTGCATCATAGCAAAGACAAACTTAGGCCCCTCTGCATTGGCAGTGCACCGTCGGTGCGGTATCAGTTACAGATCCGTTGTTGCGCACCTACATTAAACATTTTGAGTGCTTTGCTTCCTGACTAAAGCGGGCGGTAGGTACGAATGAAAGGAAATCTGGGCGACATTAGTAAGGTCTCGGTAAAATAGAAATACGTCGCATACCGATTTTACCAAGCCAAATGCGGAACTGGCCTTACTCACCAGGAACAGAACACACATACTGGATGGAATAGTGAATATTAGGGTGCATATCCACGAGCGATGTGCGATGATGTGTTTTAATATGTTTGGCACCTCGCATGCTGGACATATTTAAGGCAGCGGACTTTAGTATCGCGAAGGTAACTCTAAATATACTTAAGCTAAGTAAATTATGTTTCACGATTCCCCATCGTCGTTGGCAACACGTAACGTACGTTGACGTTACTGAAAATTACTTTAACGATAAGACATTCAGGTGGTTCGATTTCCATACAAAACGTCTCTTGACATTCGCAGGCTAACGGCGTGATATTTTAAGAAACTTATGTAACAAACTTTCATAAATTGGCTTTCCATTTGTGCGAAATTCCCCGTATCCTAGACTAAACTTGTATAAACTGGAATAATTTGAGAAAAATAGTTTTCCCAAAGTATCACGTCTCAAACTAATTTCTCAAATGCTTTCGGGAATATTTACTTTCGGCGCTAAGGAAGAACTACAGTTTCAAGGATATAATATATAACCTTTATATTTCTTGATTGAAACTTTATAATATATATACCTTCGATTTTAGCGAATTGCGATTGTCAGTCCCAGTCTACTCATCCGCAACGTCGGGAAGCCTCAAAGTGGTAAATAAATAAGTTAACTCTACCTGATTAAGAACCGTTTATTTAAAAAAAAAGTGTGAGAATCACAAAAGGTTTAAATCATTAAGAACGTAGGAACGTCACGGACAGTGGATGGGTCAATATGAATTAATAGGAGACTTAATTCCTCAACTGTCGCTTAATGTAAAGGAAATTCCATTAAAACATTTCTTGGAAAACACTCCAAGTGTCGCTAATTGTCTTATTAAGTGATGAGAATCCATGTTACCTAATCTTCGAATATTATATAGGTATGATTATTTTTAATTTATAAGGAATTACTTACGCCGAATTGAAGTTGCCTTCTTCAGCTTTTTTATCCATATTGTTGGCCAGTCTGGAAAATATAATGATATGATTATTTGCACTTCGATTTCATCATTGCCAGCATTGTTTTTACTTAGAATATTTAAGTACGAAAAATATTTTAAAACGATTCCGCAATATTTTAACTATAAGTGGGTCAATATCATATTTTTTTTTTGTTATTCTGTCCCGTTAGAATATAGAAAATTTGATTAATAATCAATAGAAAAATTGAATCGTAGAAGACGACTTAGAAAAAGGAGGTAAACATGTAAACAAAACCGTACAATTTGAGAAATCATAAAATCTAAGAAAAATGACCAAGAAGACCTAACCAAAAAAAAGTTGATTCACTCGGGTACATTAGTCATCTCAAATAAGAAGTACAGAATCACTGTTCTTTCTGAAACTGACGAACAGTCGCATTGACCCAATTTAGGCAGCTTGTTGAAAAACTAACTCTATATTTTTCACGCCACTAGGTACTGCTCGAAAATGTGACAAAAGATGGTTAGTATTCGGGCACGCGAGCGGGGCCGAGCTGTAGTGTTTAATATATGTTTTGACTTATAATTATGATTATTTACAATTTCCTCGCAGTAGGCGTGAAAAGCATTATGTAATGTCTCGGCCAAAAGTGTAATAGATGGTCGAGTGGGTTCGAGGTCCGTGCCGAAGGTGAGGACCTCGAAGTAGACCACTCGAGATACTCTACATATATAAATAAAATAATAGCTTAGTTGGTAAGTCAGTTAGTAGTCTCTCGTTATAAGCAATTGAATATTCTGCTAGACCATTTCACTAATAAACATGACGGCTTTGACTCTTGCTTAACCGGACAAATTGTGTTGACGTAAAAGTCGATTGGCCTAGTTTTTAAGACAAGAGGAGTTATCATGACAAGCAAAGATGGCCCGTGCCGGTGAAAATGATAAGCCAATACTCGTAATTTACCTCTGCCGCTGCAAAACAGCCCACGTCTGAATCTTGACACGTTCTCTTCAAAGTAACTGAATAAGAAAAAGAATACATTTTATTACCAAGTTACAAAACATGGTGTTAAAATAATAAGAACGAGCGAGATCGTGTGTTTGATGGTTCCGTCTTTTTTATGTATTTTAACATCGGATGTAAAGGGGTTAACGTGTTTAAAACTTGCAGAATTTGTGATCGATTTTCAGCTTAGACCAAAATTAATTCGTGTCCCGCTGTCCCGCGGTTCGGCTGTTCGCCTCTACAGGTCGCATTTTTCAACCCATTCGGTAAGAAAATATTAGATTCCACCTACCAGGCGTGTAAGTACGATACCAAGCAGTTTTTTCATATGGATTCCCAAAATAATCCCAAATTGGATCTCAACAAAGCGTTATCGAGTTTTATGTGCCTATACTCGAGGTGAGTCAAAGGAGGACATCAAGAAATACGGGTGTAGACTCAAAATTTATCATTACTCCAAAAAAATGCCTAGTGACGAAGAACTGAGAAAATCTGAAACGCAGTAAATATAGCGGTCTCGGCAGAGAGTAGGTACAACTTTGTTACCATTTGCTGTCCAGACCCTCGGTCTGTGGGGTCCCATTGCGCAAAAGTTATTTGCGGAAATCGCGAAACGTCTAGTTGACGTAACTGGTGACCGAAGAGCTGGCGGCTGTCTCGCGCAACAAATCAGCACTGCAATTCAGCGAAGAAATGCCGCCAGCATCCTCGGTACAATGCCTCGAGGGCCTTGTTTTTTAGATTTAACTTAGTTTTCATTTAATTTAGTTAATGTTAGTTATCATCTTGTATATACTTTAGAAAATACATATTTATTAATTGTAAGTATAGGTATTGTAACAATGCAATTAAATCATCCAACTCATAAATAGTATGTGTATTATGAGATATTATTTTTTATATATTAAGGAACCCTACATATTGATCTGATTACGATAGGTACTTAAAGATCGTATCTTGCATTTGATAACGTATTGACTACTGAGAAAATCTGCACTCATCACAAATTCATAGTAAAGAAATAAGATGTATAGAGATATAAAAATAGGTGTGTATATAAATGTAGATACGTGTTTTTTTATATTACGTTGGTGGCCAACATGAATACGGACTGCCTCATGGTAACCATACACCGTCGCTAGTGTCCACTTGCAACACCAGACGAATCACAAGCGCGCTGCCGACCCTTTATTGATTTCAAGATTCGTTGTGTTGACAGCTAGAGACAAATGTAGGACCCTCACTCTCAACACAGCGCAACCTCGGGAGCTCTGACCCCGTATCATGGTCGGCCTTACACGATAAGTGACAGGATAGAGCGTCCGTCACTGGCTGACACCGTTCGATAGAACATAAAGTTTTAAGAACAGTAACAAGAACTTCATATGAAACGATGACGCTGGAAGAATGTGACGTCACAGAAGACGGCAACGTGCCGCGCCGCATCGTGGTCGGCGCCGCCGTCGACGCGGCTCCCCGGCAGCATCCTGTAATGTGACGTCACACACCTTTTGCGTTTTCTCTCTCTAACAAGCAATATTAAAACGGTTGTAGCTTGGTAATTCTTTGAGATATCTGAATGGGATTTTCGTCACTAGGCATATTTTTACAAGTTATTTGCAGAAATCGCGAAACGTCAGCGAGATGACATTCCGTTGTGCCCTACCTCTCGTAATCTGATACGGGTTGGCTATTGATATTTATCAGCAGTTTTAGCTGTCAATATGTTGTGTCCCCCAGTATCAAATGATTCAATATTAAAAAGATAAACTTCTTATCCCGTCTCAAATGTTCTTTTATCAATCTGTTTGCTGTTTGGCTGTTTTATGCATGGCCAGAAAGACTCGTAAATAAAACGAACATGTTTTTGAAGTGATAACTTCTCTAGCGGCACTGTGCACTTTTTGTGATGGGGAAAAATTGTTAAACTCGCCACAGGTCACGTAACCGTAAGATTTGTAAGACGTGAGAATCGAGACAGGTCACGTCAAAATTGTTACAATGTCATTGAGTTTACACTTCTGCCGGCGTTCCCGGAGTTTGCTCATAAGTTCGTTGGAGTCGGCTGGATACGGGTTGGCGCAGGACCGGCCACTTTGGCACTCTTTGGTAGGCCTGTGTCCAACAGTGATGTATTTATGATAATGATGATGATAATAAAGTTCAGCTCATGTCATTTAAGAGGCGTAGCGTATACTCCGCGTAGGTACCTACGCCTGATTTTCGAAGACTCTTATATTCGTTCGGTTTCCATAGAAAACGTTCTTTGAAATTCGCAGGCTAACAGCATGATATTTTAAGAAACTTATGTAAGAAACTTCCATAAATTGGCTTCCCATTTGCGCGAAATTCCCCCTTTCCTAGAATAAACTTGTATAAACTAGAATAATTTGAGAAATTCGTTTGGGACGTCATACTTTGGGAAAACTATTTTTCTCCAATTATTCTAGTTTATACAAATGACATATAAATGTTTTTAACTTGAATTTTGCTACTGTTTCTAAACCTTAATAGATGCTCGCGACTCCTATTAGATCTATTAGTATAAATATGGCTGAGGCTAACTCACTTTTAATTAAAAATTGGGTACTTAGGTACTTGTTTATAATCGCGTTTTTAAAAACGAATCATCGATTTATTTGTGAAGTATTTTTCCTATGTTTTCACAATCACCTGGATCTAGCGTCCTTCCAGATTGAAGTGTCATGTCTAATAGATCTAATCTGTGTACTCAAAACCTGGTGTCTGATCTCAAGTAAGTAACTATTTTTGCTATACGAGCCACCAGTACCTAGTGCCGCTCTCGTTTTTCATTCTTCTTCTTGTTCATACATACATACATATATATATATCGCATCCTGGTCGCAGCCCGTATCATGGTCGGCCTTATCATGCGATAAGTGACAAGATAGAGCGTCCTTCTCGTTCTATTGAACGGTGCCAGCCAGTGACGGACGCTCTATCTTGTCACTTATCGTGTGATAAAGCCCGTCCATGCTACGGGGTCGGTCAGTAGTACGGAAGTTTCCCTGAGTCCGTACTAATGACTCGTCTGAAGCTGCAGCGGAACGCAAGCGCCATCTGTGGCGCTGTACGGAGTCTAGGAGTGGTAGCGTGGACCTGGAGGTCGATCATTCTATGTCTGACCGGGGTAACGCTCGCTAGTCTCTTGGGAACTGTATCGCATTTTGTTCATACCGTTGATTATTCTGATGTGTACCTTAATTGTAATTATTTAAAGAGTAAATCGAGTATTGAGTTGATTTCTTGAGTTTAATTTCTACCGTGTTTAGACGTAACAACTATGTCCGATCATGAGTTTGACCACCCTGACCCATCATACATATAATCGCGCCTATTTCCCGGGAGGGTAGGCAGAGATCACGGATTTCTACTTGCTACGATCTTGACAAACCTTTTTTGCTTCATTCACTTTCATTACATTCTTACTCTTACTCCTGTGGTACTCTTGAACTTAACCTGAACTTTTTTCAGGATTTTTCCTATTTAATCGGAAAAAGTTTGACGAAGTGATACCCTTCCCACTGTACCATCCACTTTTCCCTTATACACGCTCATTGTTAATCATCTTTCATCCATCTTCTCTACATGCCCAAAATATCATAGCACGCCCTTCTCAATTTTTGTCTCTACATCTTCAGTCACTCCACAACTCTCTCTTACCACACAAATTCTTATCCTATCCCTCAAACTCATCCCTCACATATAACTGTTAGGAACCACTTCTTGATAACTGTGCTTCCAGCAGCTTTATATCCTTAACTCTTTATATCTGTGTTACGTTGCTATGGTTTTGGGGTTTTTATAATTTAACTTGACTTGATAAATATAGTTTTACACAGAAACATTTCGGTTTTCCTTATTATGGTAGCAGAGCGTGGTTAACTTATAATTTCGCAACGCTCTCATGTCTTCTTGTTCACCTTCAAATCATAGATAATAATAATAAATCAGCCTTTATAGTATATACGTCCCACTGCTGGGCACATGCCTCCTCTCACCTTCAAATATAAATGTATATTTGGCGAACACTCTGACACCAGGGGCCATTCTTTTATATAACTTTGGCTTAATCCACAAACACGCGTAAAGTCGAATTTACGAGAATTGCGAGTTAGGTTAAGCTAACGTTATGTATTATTATAATTTTATGTACTTACCGATATGTTAAATACTGTGAAAGCCCGAACGACGGTAAATCCTCGGATTTACCGGTAAACTCATGTTTTACCAACCAAGTGCTAATGGTCCGAAATGCTATTAATCATCGTTAATTTCTAACTTTTGACACCGTTCAGTTCGTAAATTTAGGTTTTAGGTTTTACCACTATGTCGCGGTATAAGTCGCAAAATAGCCGTGATTCTTCTGGAGTAGTAAGCGTCCCTAGACTACGGTGCTCAACGTCAGGCAAACCGTCTAAATATAAAAAAAACATATATGTACACGTGTTTGTTCCTATTTTACATAGTATTACAATGTTTGAAGCGTGACTTTAAACTGATTACTTATTAATACTGCTCAACACGTTTTTAGCACGTTTAAACTGTTAACCAGGTGGTCGATTGCGTCATGTATTTTATTTTTGTTGTATGGGAAAATGGCAGTTGGTTTTTACTCACACTCTTTCGAAAAGTTAAGTAAACACCCCTCTGGCTAATTCAAATGCAGTAAATTGTCAGCGGCCCGGCCCTTCTTTAATTTTCCAGCCATACTGCTCGCCGGATGGTAAGCGGTAACCGTAGCCTATGGACGACGGCAACTCCAGGGGCCGCATGCGCGTTGCCAATCCTTTAAAAACCCGTACACTATTTTTTGAAGAACCCTGTAGTCCCTCGGGAAAACCGCGGAAGGGAGTACAATCCACAATGCACCCGGAGTGTCATTGAATTCATTATTTAGATCTTCGTACATGGCTAACAGCATAATAATATATAGGTAATTCAAAATAGCTTTAGATTGTGTCTTCGTCCGCATATAGCTTGATAATCAGCTTGGGGAATATTTGCTATTCTATTTTTAAAGGCGTAGCACTAATCATCGCACTTTCATAATACACTTATTTATGTCGCCCATTTCACATAGTACGAGATTATTTCTGGGATACAAAGTAACATTACTTACATGCTATACCGAGAAAAAGCACTGCAGGTTCCGGCTTAACGTGTTATTGTGTTCATTAATAATAATAATAATAAGCGGGTGCTGTCTCTGTGTGCGTCCCATGACACGGGCAGGGACAGCATCCGCTCGGTGTACTCCTTGCATTTCATTAAATTGTCAAAAGGGCCTCTACGTGTTGGCTCAGTTGGTACTTTGTAGGTACCTAGCTCCACGCACGCCTCCCAAAGGTCCGGGACATCATTGTCCCGTGAGCGGGAAAGACATACAGATAATAATAATAATAAATATTAGGGGACAATCTTACACAAATCGACCTATTCCCATAGTAAGCTCAAAAGGCTTGTGTTATGGGTACTAGACGACGATATTTTTAATAGATAGAAATACTTAAATACATAGAAAACATCCATGACTCAGAAACAAATATTCATGCTCATCACACAAATACGTGCCCTTACCGGGATTCGAACCCAGGACCTTCAGCTTCGTAGGCAGTGTCCCCTGGGTGGTGCTAAATGAGCGACAACACTTTCGGCGAAATAGGCGCTCCTATAAAAATATTCTACAGATCACCATACGATTAAATAAATAAGGTAGTATTGAGATGTTTCACCAAAATTAAGAAAAAGGCTGTACCGTACCTACATATTATAATATGGCCACCTCGTCGTATCCCACGACGGCGACCCTTACAATTACGGGTCTAGACTCGAAAATTATTATTACTCCAAAAGAAACAAGGAAAAAAAGACCGGGTTGCACTACGGGAGTGCCGGCAGAAGTGAAAACTCAATGACATTGTAACAGTTTTTCGATCTAGGTCACGTGTCCGTCTTACGTATTTTCAATCTGTAGAATCTTACGGTCACGTGACATCTTCAGTCACGTGACATTTTACGGTTACGTGACCTGTTGCGAGTATCTCCCGAATCTCACGGTCAAGTGACATCTTACGGTCACGTGACTTGTGGCGAGTTTAACAATTTTTCCCCATCACAAAAAGTGCACAGCGCCGCTAAAGAAGTTTTCACTTCAACACACACACACACACACAAATGCTACATGAGTCAATCCTTTATCTGGCCCTGAATCAGCTACACACCCCAGTCACAGAGCATTTGACGTATTAAACGTATTAAAGACTGTTATGTATTATAATAAGCTTAGTGTCATTAGATATCGATTATAAGGAAATGTAAAAATCAGTGCAATTCGATATTAGACCTTGTATCGTAGACATAATGTTAAAATTGTCTTGATAGGTAAACCTAAGCCTAAATACTCGCCTATTTCAAGCTGATATCTATGAGCACCTGTGGCGCAGTGGTCAGAGGTTGGACTACAGAACGGTAGGTCGGGGGATCGAATCCCAGTCCGGAATAACTTTTTCCATTTATGTATTTAGTTTTGTTCATGTTTTCAAATGTTACTTGCGGTCATACATGACTGGTAAGAATTGAGCACTCGACTTCGCAACGGGGAGATGTGAGGTTACCTCCCGAGTGTAATATTTAAATGGTGCAAAGAAATGAAATTACCGAAATTTTACTGAGATCATAACTTTACTCATTGTGTTGGCAGGAGTGTTATGTTTTGATAATTTATTTGATGTGCTGAACATATTTAACCAAGGGGTAAGTTATAGTTGTATAAGGTACTTAACTTATAGGCATTAGAAGTGTTAACGACCTTTTTGTAGTGTGGCTAATAGGCTAATGTAATGTTTGTCTTGTTGTAGCCTAACGACATGCCCTTTTACATACGGCAATCATTATTGGTATCGACAGACTGAGCTATCCACTTACTACATTGGCAAGGGTAGGCAGAGTACCCCGTCGAACATCGGACTAAATCTCTCCTGGCGCCCATTACTGTTAAGCTAGATTTAAGTATTTAGTTAATAAACAATATCGTTAGTTATTTATGTTGTCTTTGACTTTCATCGCCTTGTCAACCCATAACAAATAGCGCCCAACGTAAAAACGTTTAGTGGTTGGCAGGTGAATGTCACGGGTGGAACAAAGGACAACACCGGTGATTCAGTAAATTGTTGCATGTCAGTATATTATTAATTTAGCTGTTGGTAATTATTTTACATTTTTTTTAATATAATGAATGTTTTCACATTTTTTTTTGGTGCCTTAATCTGGTGTTTAAATATTTGTATTTTAGTTTGTTGTTGTTGTTTCTTAAAAGAAGTATATAGAGTTTAGTGCCATTTTCATTTTATTTTTTACTGGTATAATTTTTATGAGAGGCGGACAAATCATCACCATAGTGTAGTCTAATTTCGTCCGTATTAGCATGGCCTCCCAACTAGAACAACGTATAATTGATACTAAAAAGAACTCATAGATGGCGACAGGTACCGAGCGAACCATTTGAACCAGAAATCGTGAAGATAGAATGATTTTTACACCTTTAAAATTCAACGTACCTTAATTATATCACAAACATACTTCCGCACATACAATAAAGGTATATTTTATAAGTTTAGTAAATGCAATAAAATTGATATTAAATCCATGTAACTCGTACTATACGAGTGAGCTTTCAAGCTTGCTACGTATTATTGGGTACTGTCACTAGATGGCGCCATCACGGGTCGCGAAAGTTCTACGGAACCACAGGCTCTAAGCATTTGGTTATGTATATTTTTGTGTGATGTGTAATATTGTCTCTAAAATACTACTTTTATATCGAAAAAATCAAAAATACTCTATTTGTTGCCCGGGAAGTCAACGCCATCTGGTGATATCTCAATGTATTACTAAAGGCTGACAGCGTCATAGCCGTGGTAGCTCGGATACTGCATCTACTGGTGTAGCTACGGGACTAAAATTGTATACAGAATTGCCTACATTAGGACGCTACGCTTTTGCTCTATGAGATTGGGTATCTGTACTTGTATTCTTTAATCTGTGGTATTAGCAAGTCAGCGGTGGCGCATTGTAAGAACGTTGTCCTACGGAGGTTGAGTGCGGAGGTTCGAATCCTAGCCCATCCATTAGAAAAAGTCTTTTTGCATTTATAGTGGGCTTGATTTGTACATCTTGATCTTTTTGCAATTATATTGGGCTTGTGTTTGTACATCTTGATAAGTAGTTTAATTATTTATAGTTATAAGAGTTTATTTGTACTTTCTGTGTTTAATTTTATATTTTTTTTTACTATACTTAGTTTTTTTTTAAAGTGTTCCTTTTACAGTACATTTGCACTATTAAGCTGTCGTATAAATTTTTGTTCAATTTATATTCAGTTGAGATCATTGAAACTTGTACGGGTATTTTTTAGATACTGGAGTAAAATGGATCCGCATTTCTTATTGAAGGATGAATTAGAGTATGAACTTGCATGTCGCGGAATTGTATTGATGGCTACGGTTCCGGTCATGAAAAAGTTGTTGACTGAGTTGATGCGATCAGAGCAATTTCAGGGTTCCACGCTAGAGCTCAAAGCACCGCAATCCAAGTCAGTTATGTATGAATTTGAAATATGTGTGGCGAAATTAAACGTGCTTTCGAACTACATTTCCGAACTTACGGGCAAGCCAGATAAAAATTTGTTCAGGAGGTTAATTTCCAGACTGTACCACGTTCAAAATAGATTGACTTTATTGAAGCACGACACGGAAGATGAGGGCATTCGAAAGGAGGGTCTGTTACAGCAGTGCCAAGTATTATTAGATAAGTTGGAAAGTCAGGACAATATAGTCGAGAATGAAGATTTGACGGCTACGGACAAGGAAATCTTACAAAAGACTTCAGGTGAGATAGTGCTACAGATTATTGAAAAAATTGAAGGTCAGGTGGCTGGGAGTTCTAGAAGGACAGACAGTTATCCGGCAGGTAACAGTGTAGACACAAATCAGTCAGTTGTTAATAAAGTAGATAGAGGCGTTTCCTTCATGTCTGAGCATTGTGATCATATGGAGGGTAGTAGGGCTGGACTAGTACGTTCGTCCACTATTGATGAAGATGTTCCGAGGCGCAAATTGGTACCAATTTATCAGTGGGGTCTGAAGTTTACGGGGGGAAATAACATGAGTGTGAACGCTTTTTTGGAACGGGTTTCTGAGCTAAAGGAAGCTCGTAATGCATCTGATTATGACCTATGGCGTTATGCAATAGATTTTTTTGAAGGAGATGCATTGATATGGTACAGGGCGAATAAGGAGTACGCTTTAAATTGGGATGAGCTGGTTATTCTTTTAAAACGGGCTTTCCAGAAGCCTTATTATCAGGAAGAACTGCTAGCAGAGGTAAGGGCTAGAACGCAGGGGTGTGACGAGTCGGTATTGATCTATGTTTCTGTCATGCAGAATATGTTTAACCGCTTACCTAGTAGGATACCGGAGAGTGAAAAGATTATGATCGTTCAAAAGAATTTGTTGCCATATTACCAGCAGTCCCTTTGTAGGGATAATTTCGGCTCCATTCCCGAAATGTTAAATGTCCTCAGGATTGTGGAAAGGACCAAACTAAACTGTGAAAACTTTAGGCAACCACACACTTCTAAATCTCTGTTGGAGCCGGATCTGGCGTATAGAACCACTTCAGAAGTTAAATCAGGAGTCGGGGAGGTGGCAGAAGTAAACGCAGTGCAGGTTCAGGATGCCAGCCAGAGCCAGGTATTAAGGAGGTGCTGGAATTGCCGTGAAAGTGGCCATGTTTTTCGAGACTGTCGTGTTCCGAAACAGCGACTATTTTGCTTCAGGTGTGGAAGGTTTGGCGTTATGTCAAAAGATTGTGAGTGTAAGGGAAACGCGCAAGGGGGAAGTTCGAGTCCTGCCAACTGAATTATTCCCCTGGTCGCAAAAGTAGTGAATGGCAGGAGTGGTTGGATGTTGTTCGGACATTCTTTGGGCATAAAGACGACGACTTATGCTCACTTTTAGTTAAGAAAGAAAATGACAATAGATCGTATATAAAGTTAGAGATATTGGGTTACAGTTATATGGGACTGTTAGATTCGGGTGCAAACCGTAGCGTGGTCAACACACAGTTTGCAGATACCTTAAGCATGCATGGGCTCAAGCCTAATAGTATGCAACCTATAGGAATATCTACAGCAGATGGGGTAACGCATAGCATAACGAAGGTGATTGACGTCCCGATTAGTTTTGACGGGCAGTACAAAATAATTCCTATTATGGTCATGCCGGCCCTAACGCAACAGCTTATTTTAGGGAAAGATTTTTTCGATGAATTTGGCATTGAACTGCAGTTTAAAGGAGTCAGGACATTAAATAATGCGGAGATTGGGTCATTAGAGAGTAAAGCTCCGGTAATTATAGGCAGAGATGATCTGACTTTAGCCCAGCAGGAGCAATTAGGAAATTTGATTGAGGAGCTGAAAGAGACGGTTGGCAGTGGACTTGGCAGGACAGACGTACTAAAGCACAGCATTGATACAGCAGATAGTAAGCCCATACACCAAAGGCAATACAATTTCTCACCAGTAATAAAGAAGGCAATAGAAAACGAGTTGGACGAAATGTTGGCAAAGGATGTAGTGGAGCCATCACACAGCTCGTGGTGTTCGCCAGTCTTGATTGTGAAAAAGCCAAATGGAGACAATAGGTTGTGCTTAGATAGCAGACTGCTTAATCGGGTAACAAAACGTGATACATACCCCTTACCTAGAGTTTCTAATATTATTGACAATCTGCGGAATGCTAGATTTCTAAGCACTATCGACCTGAAGTCAGCATTTTGGCAGATTCCACTAGTAGAAGAGAGTAAGCAAAAGACAGCCTTTGCGATCCCAGGGCGTGGCCTTTTCCACTTTAAAGTAATGCCGTTTGGTCTTGTTAATGCCTCACAAACTCAGCAGAGATTGATGGACATTTTATTTAATGCGGAAGAAGACAAAGTTTGGGCATATCTTGATGATATTGTCATATGTTCGGCGACCTTTGAGGAACACACAATGCTGTTGAGAAAAGTAATGTCGACTCTGAAGTCTGCTAATCTTACCATCAACGTTGACAAATGTAAGTTTGCCAGACCTAGTTTGCGCTACCTGGGTTACATAATAGATAAGGATGGGCTCCGAACAGATCCAGAGAAAGTGGAAGCGATAGTCAACTTCCCGCGACCAACAACGTTTACGGAATTGAAACGGTTTATAGGTCTCGCGAGCTGGTATAGACGATTTGTTAAGGACTTCTCTAACGTTGCAGCACCACTACATGACTTAACTAAGGGAAAAAAGTCTAAAAAGTTGGTGTGGACGAAGGAAGCTGAAGTGGCCTGGTTAAAGTTGAAGACATTGCTCACTTCAACTCCGGTGATGACGTGCCCGGACTATACAAAGCCGTTCGTCATTCAATGCGATGCCTCAAGTACGGGAATTGGAGCGGTGCTTTGCCAGCGGACAGATGACATTGATCAACCGGTAGCATATTTGAGCAGGAAATTGAACGAAAGGGAATCAAAGTACTCAGCTTCTGAGAGAGAGTTACTTAGTGTGGTACACGCAATTGAGAAGTTTAGGCCGTATGTTGATGGCACTCGCTTTACCGTACTAACAGATCACAGCGCATTACTGTGGTTACACAAAATGAAAGATCCGCATGGCAGATTGGCGCGATGGGCTATGAAATTACAACAATTCGAGTTTGACATCATCCACCGACCAGGAAAATGCCATACAGTACCTGATGCATTGTCCAGAGGCGTACCGCCTAACTGTGAGCTAGACATTATTGAGATATTGGACAGTCACAAGGACACCTGGTACAAAAATACGGTAGCAAAGGTATCATCGGGAAAACAAAAATCAGAATGGACAGTGTCTAACGGTCTACTGTACAAGAGGATACAGATGAAAGAATTTCCTAATAGAGATGACCTGTGGAAACTGTTTGTGCCTGAGGCATTACGTAGTCAAATTCTTAAGGAATGTCATGACAATCCTACATCTGGTCATTTAGGTATTAGGAAAACGTATTTTAGGATTAAACAAAAATTCCATTGGCCTAAGATGTTAAGGGACGTAAAGCAGTACGTTAATGAATGCCAGTGTTGTGCTAGTCAAAAGGTCTCACAGCAATTACCTTTAGGTCAGATGGGGCAATACAGAGACGTTACGGGACCGTGGCAGGTGGTCGCTATGGATTTTATGGGCCCCTTTCCTAAAAGTAAAAGATGCAACACTATGTTGTTGGTTATCACTTGCTTATTCAGTAAATTTACTTTGTTATTTCCTCTTCGTACGGGCAAAGCTGATAAATTGTGTGAGGTAGTTGAAAAGCAGTTTCTCTTATTTGGGCCTCCAAAGATTATAGTATGTGACAACGGGAAACAGTTTGTATCTCACATGTTTAAGGAATTAGCAACTAAATTTAGCTCGCAAATTATGTACACTCCACACTACCATGCACAGAGTAACCCCACCGAACGGGTGAACCGCGTCATTGGCACCATATAAAAACTAAGAGACATAATGAGTGGGATAGCAATTTAGATGAGATCGGGCATGCAATAAGGACTGCGGTCCACGAGGCGACAGGGTATACGCCATCGTACTTATTCCTTGGTAGGGAAACAACGGTTTCGAATTTAACACCGACGTCTTTACCACTTCAGATAACGATCCCGACCGACAGCCATACCTTGAATACCATGAACTATCAGGTAAATCTTAAAAAAAGGAACGGAATTTTCGTAGAAGTGCAGGAAAGGTTAAAAAATGCGCATTTTAAGAGCGGGAAGCATTATAACCAAAGAACTAGACCAGGTACTTTTCAGGTAGGGGATACAGTCTGGAAAAGAACCAAGTATCTGTCGAATGCAAACAATAAATTCATGGCCAAGCTGGCACCTAAATTCGAAAAGGCAATTGTAGTAGAGAGGTTGTCGGATATTGTGTTTAGACTGAATAATATATATGGTAAGAACATTGGTGTCTGGCACGTTAAGGATTTAAAGCCCTATTTCCATAAAAAATAAATAAATGAAATTTATTTATTTTTTGTGACGGAGGGAGCATGTTATGTATTATAATAAGCTTAGTGTCATTAGATATCGATTATAAGGAAATGTAAAAATCAGTGCAATTCGATATTAGACCTTGTATCGTAGACATAATGTTAAAATTGTCTTGATAGGTAAACCTAAGCCTAAATACTCGCCTATTTCAAGCTGATGTCTATGAGCACCTGTGGCGCAGTGGTCAGAGGTTGGACTACAGAACGGTAGGTCGGGGGATCGAATCCCAGTCCGGAATAACTTTTTCCATTTATGTATTTAGTTTTGTTCATGTTTTCAAATGTTACTTGCGGTCATACATGACTGGTAAGAATTGAGCACTCGACTTCGCAACGGGGAGATGTGAGGTTACCTCCCGAGTGTAATATTTAAATGGTGCAAAGAAATGAAATTACTGAAATTTTACTGAGATCATAACTTTACTCATTGCGTTGGCAGGAGTGTTATGTTTTGATAATTTATTTGATGTGCTGAACATATTTAACCAAGGGGTAAGTTATAGTTGTATAAGGTACTTAACTTATAGGCATTAGAAGTGTTAACGACCTTTTTGTAGTGTGGCTAATAGGCTAATGTAATGTTTGTCTTGTTGTAGCCTAACGACATGCCCTTTTACATACGGCAATCATTATTGGTATCGACAGACTGAGCTATCCACTTACTACATTGGCAAGGGTAGGCAGAGTACCCCGTCGAACATCGGACTAAATCTCTCCTGGCGCCCATTACTTTTAAGCTAGATTTAAGTATTTAGTTAATAAACAATATCGTTAGTTATTTATGTTGTCTTTGACTTTCATCGCCTTGTCAACCCATAACAAGACTCTTTTTGAAAAAAAAAGTTGTTAGACCGAGACGAGACGAGACATTATTAAAAAAAAGACCGGGTTGCACTCCGGGAGTGCCGGCAGAAGTGAAAACTTGAATAATTTTAATTTTGCAAAAAAAAACCCTTCCCCCCCTCTCTCCCCCTGCGTGCCAATATATCTAATAACAAAGTTATTAGTAGTACGCTATAGTTGTCGTGAATAGTCATGATTCACGATAGTATTTACATTGATGTTAATAATCATGTCTCAAACAGCCGATTTATTTCATGTAGCAACACCCACAATCTTTTTATAACCATGTTGACGGGTAGGCGAGTTGTCACAGTTCTTAACGGCTATATTGCGTACGAACAGTTAAGTGCAGATTTGTAGTGTTAGATTTGGAGGAAAACCAGGGTGAGCTCTTTCCATAATCACTTTCAATGCATCCTATGACATTGTAACGATTTGGTTCATTTACACGTGGGTTCACGTGTTTAAACAGCTCGGACGATGATTGTTCATGATGTGATGTATTTATGTGCGTCCACAGGTCTTATTCTATTTGGGAGGCGTGACGGTATATTATGTATATGAATAAGGTTTTCCTACATGTCACGTACATGCGATAACACAGTTCTTAGTCGTGGAGTTCTTTAGTGTGAGAGGATTAGTAACAAGTGTAACAACAGGGTCTCAGGTTCGGTAGTCTCAGCCTCAGGCCATGTTGTCATCAATCAAGGGTGCACCCGGGTAATTATAACTGGAACAATATAGTGTGTGAATTGGTACAGTATCAGTCGTGTGGTAAGGGATGTCTGTAAGGGGAGGTGGAGGACATTCTCGGGGACGAAGGTCCCCACATCTCAGATGGAGCTGGTACGCATAAGGCGGCAGCTCATATGTCAGATATATAAAGGATTCCGGAAGCTGTATGTGTAGGTTCATAGTTGCATATATGCTAATACAGATACCTAAGCTAGAGTGCTATAGGTACTATTTCGCGGCCATGAGAGTGACCAGAAGTGGCTTCGCGACAATAGTTCAACTTAACTCAGCAAAATTGATGAAGGAGACGAAGAAATAAAATACCAATTTGTTTTTGCCATTGCCAAATATTTTTCAAAGCTTTATCTCTTTAGGAATAACGTCCAAATTCGAACTATTCAAATCTGAAAAAGTAAAGGACGCGTGGACAAAATTACAAATTTATTTGCAGAATATGCAATTGCAAAAAGTGTTTAACGGCTTTATACACTTACGAATAGCGTTCAGTTTTTAATGAAGTCGAATCGGCTTACAGCAAAATATAAAAGTTTGATAAAACAAAATGGAATTTGCATTTACGGAGAATCTGTTACGACCTTAAATATAATGTTAACAATAAAGTACAAATTAGAACTATGTGCCCCTAAACCCTCGTTTTCCCCTCCGCCCCCAAGCCTTGTCCCGAATCTCTCACTATCCTACGGTCAAGTGACCTCCTACGCATCTGACGTCACAAAAATCTGTCGCGAGTTTAACAATTTTTCCCCATCTAAAAAAGTGCTCAGCGCCACTAAAGAAGTTTCACTTCAAAAATGCCTAGTGACGAAAATCCCATTCAGATATCTCAAAGAATTAGCGCGCGCGACAGGCCGCCGCGTCGATGCAGGCGGCGCCGAACACGATGGGGCACGGCACGTTACCGTCTATTTGTGACGTCACAATCTACATATGAAGTTGATGAAGTTGCGTTTTCTGAAAAGGGACAGAACAAACAAAACTTTGGACACTTATAACTTCGTGATTATTTAACCTCTTGCGTTGATTTTTTCCCCATTTGACTACATTTTTATTCCTTTTTCGAAAAATATGACATTATTTATGTATTATTTTATTTAGTGTCTACAGCACCCCTATTTTTTCTGATGAGCACGACCGTGCATGATTCGCAAAGCCAAACTTACCGTCGAAGACACAGACGACTGGTGATCTTAAGCTTAGTTCATCAAAATCTACTAGAATGTATAGTCCGACCGCTAACCTCTGTCCTCGCCTGCGCGGCGCGCGGGGGGTATAGCGACGGCCGACGCCCGCTCCACCGTTAGGCCCCCGCGCGCCATGCAAGCGAGGACTGTATTGAGCGCTCGAACTATAGTAGTAGTAGTTTCTATGGAATGATTGCTGCCGGCGCTATATTTGTTCGCTACTAGTCCGGGCTTGCAAGACTCTACTCGGTTGAAGCCAGGGCTGGGCCCGACGAGTTCCTGACCCGAGTAGAGACCTGGACTAGAACGACCGGTATAACCCCGCTAAGCTATAGCTTCCAAGAAGCGTGGCATACCGAAGATGCGCCAGGTGTCGGTCCGGTACAAAACAAAACGTGCTTTTACCTTGATGGAAGCTTCATCCGCCGTTGTCGCTCGGCCGGCGTCTAGACAGGGCGGCGTCGATATGTGTAACTGAATGTATGTGTATTAGAGTGTGGGTGTCGAGGCCGTCGCGTGTCCTGGTGAACACTTCCTGGCTCCTTGATGATAGCCCACCAAGTAGGCGCACCCGAATCCAAACTACCGACCTAAATTTATCACTTCATTCACAGGCAACAACAAAACTCCTCGATAGGAGCGCCTGGCCTCAATTATGAACTGATTCCAATTAACATAAATCAAATGTCCCGAATGCTTTCACAAAACTCAAAAAACAAATCAAAGCATGGGTTCACTCCAACAAGGTCAAATTCTAGGTTATACTACTAAAATGACAGACGTCAAACGTCAAATAGTGACGTGTCTTTTTCTACCCAAATTATCAACCGAGTGATACCCGCGGTAAAAAGCCGGTACCGAACAATATTTAACAGTCTGTAATCTTTGTTGTTGGAAACCGCCCTTAATTTGAAATTATCGGCCAGCTGCGAGTGAAGCATTTTAGCACTTATAGTAGTGTGTTTGGGCCCATGTGTACGGCCCTAAGAATTATTCACATGGCCACCTGCCCTTAGAATTAAAAGTAAATAATAAGTGACAGCTGTCAGTTGGCAAGAATGATTTGATTTTCCACCCGGTCGGTGCAACGTATAGTGGTTATATTCTCTTTGGGGACGGGTAGATAATAACCTCACTTTTGAAGCAGCGGACGCGTGGCGCCGGGCTGCGAAGAGAATTGTATAAATATAAGTGGAATCTGTTTTGGAACCCTAGTGCGGTGGTTCAGATAAAATAGTTTTTGTATGCGCGAGGCGCGAGTGGTGAAATTTGGAGTGAGTTGGCGTCTGCGAGGAGAGATTGTACAACGTGGCCGGGCGGGCTGGCGGCAGGCGTCCACGGAGCCTTCGACGATGTAACTGGTACTCGACATTTGACTTGACCCTATTTTTGACTGAACTGCCAGTCTTGAAGCGAAACTGGCGTCACACTCAGTAAGTTATCTCTTTTGGCAATTTAGGATTACGTAATTTAATTGGCTAGTTTTTAAGCATGTTCGTATATGACCCGCGTATCGTGAGGCGTCAAAAACCCCCTTAAGGGCGTTTTGAACATAGTGGATAAGAAATCCGTCTCTCTCGCACTCGCATAGTCAGAACATGTCGGACGTCTTATCTAGAGCGATAAGTGATAAAATGACAACCATGCTATACTCGTTGGTCATGATTTTTTATATAAAGTGTCCCTGTATAGAATTTGCTATATATTAGTTAGCAAATTCTATTCACGGCGATTTTACTTGCATACTGTCCCTGTGCATTTTCCAGTATAAATAAATATTCTGGAGTTGCTCGAAATCGAATTAAGAATCCATTAGATATGTCACTCTAATTGAATTTCAGTAGACCTGTTGAAAACATCGCACAACGGAATATAGAGCTCAACTTTATGATATTTCTGCTATAGAACACATCGCAGATATAACTCGCTAAACCGTATATTATATTAGGGTCATTTTCGTGACGTACGTTATACTAAAAAAAATCACGATTACAGCGCAGTGTCTCTTTCCAATAAGTACGACTGACATCAAAGGAAATGCAAAGAACCATAAAGTTCTCGTTCCGTAAATCTATCTACGTATTATTTTAAATCCTGAAACGATCGAGGAGTAACAAAATTAAGTAAATTTGCAACTATATATTTTCATTTACGTGTATGGCGAATTCAATTAGCACGGTTAATATCCAAAGCAAATTGAACAAGTTCGGTCAAACTTGTTTTGAAACAAATTCTTCAAACCAAACAATACGACAATAGAGCTTGACATTCACGACCGTTCCATGTGACCCAATAGGGGTGCCTTTCGTATCGCATAATGTTGATCGTCCTAAAACTGTTTGGCTGAGAATGTTTGGCATAATGTTCAGTGGCATACTACTTATTTAGCCTATTCATTTTTGCGCATACACATTTAAAAGTTCTAAAGTATGTTTATCCTAATATTGATAACTCGAACATCGAATTACCTAAAAAGTAATAGTCCTAATTTTCATTGTCATAGTAATTATTTTGCCTATTATTAAATCAGCTAAATTTACACCACCTATACTATTTTTTTTCCAAATTTTATACTAATTTTAAACTCTGAGCATACCCGAACTAGGTACATCTAAATAAATAAGATAGGTTCGTTAGTTGCCTTTTGTCCCTCAGAGCAGAAATAGCGAAGTGGGGCTCCGTCGACATGAGGGCGGGTCATAGGTTATTCAAGTGTTAGGCAATTCTCAGCAGAGACAACCTTCATTTAGGTACATCAATTAGATAGGTTCGTTAGTTGCCTTTTGTCCCTCAGAGCAGAAATAGATACCCCACGTGCGCGGGGTGGCGTCGACTCGCCGCACGGCTATCAAACAACGCACACAAGCGAACTCTGTTTTAGGTCGGTTAGGTTAGGGTTCACTTGTGTCCCTCAGAGTAGAAATAGGGGCCTCGCGAAGCGGGGCTCCGTCGACATGAGGGCGGATCATAAGTAATTTAAGTAATAGGAAATTCTGACCAAGATCCAACCTGCATTTAGATTCGGACAATAAATATTTAGGACAATCGATATATATGCGTAACAAAATGTATGCACAACATTTTTCGAACATTAAATATTAGTAACATCAAAGTTATGCACATCAATCATTCTAAAAAAAAAACTTCGATACAATAAACATTCGGACAATAAATATTTAGGACAATTGATATTAGGAATAACAATTTCGGCAAATAAAAAATATGCACAACAATGTTTATGCCATACGCTATTCGGCATAAAGTTGGTATGCGACAAAATAGTAGGATCATGATCAACAATTTTATGCCACCCGATATAGACCCATATGGTATACCTTATAGTAATAAAGAATTAAACCTATTATACATTTTTAAATAAAGGAAAATATTCATAATTTCGTTAGCAGCGTAACTGCTTAATACAAAAATAATTTAGTATGGGGTGGCGCATCGTTACTGACGATTTCTCAATATAATTTGAGACGTTGGTGCCGTAAAGAAGCCTAAGTCTTCTGGTCGATGTCGCTACACGCCTCCCTAAGGCGTTGTAGGAAGGAACTGATTGAAAGATTTGCTGGCCGAACCGGATTGTTCCGATAGCTCAGTTGGTTAGTAGCGACAGGCCATGAATGCCTGTGGTCGCAGGTTCGAATCCGGCTCGGAACATAAAATTTTTCAATTTTTCCTTTATTTAAAAATTTATAATTTCGTTAGCAGCGTAACTGCTTAATACAAAATTAATTTAGTATGGGGTGGCGCATCGTCACTGACGATTTCTCAATATAATTTGAGACGTTGGTGCCGATAAGAAGCCTAAGTCTTCTGGTCGATGTCGCTACACGCCTCCCTAAGGCGTTGTAGGAAGGAAGGAACTGATTGAAAGATTTGGTGGCCGAACCGGATTGTTCCAATAGCACAGTTGGTTAGTAGCGACGAACCATGAATGCCTGTGGTCGCCGGTTCGAATCCGGCTCAGAGCATTAAATTTTTAAATTTTTCCTTTATTTTAAAATGTATAATTTCGTTAGCAGCGTAACTGCTTAATACAAAATTAATTTAGTATTGGGTGGCGCATCGTTACTGACGATTTCTCAATATAATTTGAGACGTTGGTGCCGTTAAGAAGCCTAAGTCTTCTGGTCGACGTCGCTACACGCCTCCCGAACGGCCCGGCCACGACATTGCGCGAATTGCGGCGCGGCAAGCGTTTTATCTGTTCATTGCGCGGTCGAGACGCGCAGCGCACTGTGGATAGTTGGGATCACACGCAATGAATTAGTAAAACCGCTGCCGCTGCCGCCGCCGCGCAATGTCCTGGCCGGGCCGTAAGGCGTTGTAGGAAGGAACTGATTGAAAGATTTGGTGGCCGAACCGGATTGCTCTTGAAAATCATCATGCTCTTTTTTTAATTTTGATATTACCTAAATTAATTATTTGATGACCTAAATTAATTATTGCTATTTGAAGACTTTTGGATTTTTTTAAGTGTTCGTAATTCAGTGTAACCGCTTCAGAACCTCGTCCCAAACTCATAAAAAAAATAACAATGCCAAAAACCTAAACTGCCGCACTTCCATAAAACTGTGTTGAATTAAAATTTCGTTAGTAGCGTAACTGCTTAATACAAAATTGATTTTCAAGAAGTTCCAGAAATCAATAGAATTTTCTGAAACACAGATATACAGGTTTCTGCCATTGCTTTTTTATTTTGTATTACTTTTCAGCCCTAGGGGTGACACGACTCACTTTCAACCCGCTGCTTCGGAAGAAGAATACGCATGTGTTCATGAGATTTATTTTTGATCACGCAAACATGGCGTTCCATTTTAACATCTTTGTTTTAACTATGAAAAGTTTTACACAGTGCAGATGGGCAATGTTACCTGGGTA
Organism: Epinotia ramella; assembly: GCA_947578815.1. Taxonomy (NCBI): domain Eukaryota; kingdom Metazoa; phylum Arthropoda; class Insecta; order Lepidoptera; family Tortricidae; genus Epinotia; species Epinotia ramella. The sequence goes on along the minus strand of OX388204.1, from coordinate 12,752,786 downwards.
TTTTAAATAAAGTAAAGTCATAAATATATAATCTAGTTTCTACTAAAAATAGTAAGGTTGCCATAAATATGTTGTGTTTTCGTTCATTATCGGATTTGTTTATTTGATTTTTGAGCAAAGTTCTACTGGTGGCAAAGTAGGCATATTCTACGGTAAATACCCCAAAAAATGAGTCAAAGATTGACCTCACTGGCTGCACTACGCTTTATACTAATTAACATAAAAGTATGACATCACAGTCTGCTATTTATACTAATCGTTTTAAAGTTTCGGTCGCAAAATACTGCGTTTAGGTCCATAGTTGTCATAGAATTTTGGTTCTATAAAAGCGTGAGGGACCTATTGGTAGCTTTAAATTTACTCTTGGACAATAAAAGAGAAATGCATATTTTTTCTAAACTTTCAAGGTCCACATCTTTTTATGTTTTTGTTTTTTTTATTTAATACTTTATTGCAATATTTTGATGTTTTAGGTACCTACCTATCCATTTAGCAACATTACGTTATCAATTTTACAATGAGTCTACACCTATAATATTTTTTCTTACTTTGGATCGCTGATTGCAATTTTCACGTAAGAATTTTATAGAGATCCTTGACCCTTTTCGCATTTTAGGAAATATAATATCTGTCACATTGTTATTAATTTGGTAAGTAATAAAATGTACCTACATTCAAGTGAAAAAAATATGTATCGATTTAATCCTCTTTTAAATATGTACCGAAACCCTAATTCCATATAAGAGCGATGGGATATATATTCATGTGCTGGACTGGACTGGACTCGTAAGCCGATTTTCAAAGTACAATTAATTTTGCAGTACAAGTCAAACATAATTTATCTGTTTCTACCGTGAATTGTACCCACAGCCCGGGCTTATCCTATGCTATCCTATACTAATAAGCGGCCAATATAATATATAATATATTTGTAATCACGTTGTCGAAAATTGCAATAACGATAAAAAAATGCAATGTATGTTTATGGGGGCGAAAAGATCAGCTAGGGTTCATATAAAATTATATCATATCCGTTTTCCCCGTATTTGAATCAATCAACTTTTTAATGTTCTTTAGTTTTTTCTTCGTCATTACCACAACATGTGTATTTGATTAAATCTATACGTTCTTACTGCCAGCTAAACTGATTATTTGAATATTAATGTTGCATCTCGCAAAAAAAAGTTTTTAGCAGAAAACATGGTTGTCCAGCGGACTAACTACTATTTTCATACAAATCCGCTGACATTTTTCGTCCGCTGAGGGCTAATGAACATTTTTTAATACAGTTGTCATGTAGTTTTACACTATAATTCTTTGTGAAAAGAATGCAACAAGAAATAACAACAGCAGAATCGTATTTTTTGTAATCTCCCTTTAAACCCCAAATAGTAGAAACGGGGAGGACACTAAAAAGTTGATTAATTTTCTTTATTATTCTTACTACGTTACTAGAAGCTAACCTTAAGTTGTAAGTATCAAAATAAAAAATAAAAGACTAACCATTTCACTGTAAACACAAATCACTCAAGCGCATGCAGTAAGTGCGAATCGTAGTACAACCAACGTAAAACTAAACTTGAAATAAATACTATGAAATCAACTTGCAGCTTGATTGCCCTACTGTCTGACTAGAAGGGCATAACTGTGCCAGAATTTCATCGACTCGACTCTTTTTTTACAAGCTTGGGTTTCCATTTAGTCACACAACACAATGCCAAGCTGATTTTTATCTTAACAGCACCAGGTAAAATTTCATTTTAAATGGAGGCGTATCACCAAGGACGTACATTTTTTATAGTTGCGGATAAACGTTTCTCTCATTAAGGGGCTCCACGCGCTTTTTGGCTAGTTTTGACGAGTTTTGAGTTGATATTCCTCCGTCAAAACTATAGATATATTTATGGCACAAACACTTATCGGTTCTTCAATCCTTTATCTACATTTGCACGAGAGTTTTTTTTTAAATAATTAATAGTTATTTTTTTATGATTTATTTAAACATGGTCCAAAAAAGCTCTCTTTTCGATATTAGTATGTTGTTTATGCACTTTTATATATGAAATCTACATATAACTGTTCCTTATTGGCGTCTCTAAAAACCCACGAGAGATTTTTATTTTTAACTTATTTTCACAAAAGTTACGTCTAAAAAACGATTTTTTGGCCTGAAATTGCCAAAGTTTGGTGCCATATATCCCTAAAACTGTGAGTTTTGATGTAAATATGGGTTACTATTTCGGTAAACCACGTTGTTGTTAATACGATAAGCCATAAAAAACACGAAAAAACCGACAGTTACAGATCGAAGGTCATTGGGAGCTAGGAGCCCCTTAAGAATAATTTCGAGCTAAATAACCGACGCGAATATAATGATGGTAGTCTCAGGTAAATAGGTTTTGAATAACTCTTTACACTTTGAATAACGTATTCAATATGCATTAATGTTGTTATAAATAGCATAAGTACCTACTACTACATACATACATACATTGACACATGTTACAATAAGTCTCAAACATGAACGCTGTAAGGGCATCGCTATATATTTGAAGTTGAACAAACGAGCGAAGCAACCGAAGTTCTTTGTTCCACATTTTTCATTTTTCGTCATTCGTTCGTATGTCGGATGTCCTGCTGTTCTCTTCTACAGGTTCCATTCCTCATCCGTTTCTCGTGAAATTTTGTCAGCAGGTTCAATAATTACATCGACTTTTTGACGATCGCAAGTTTTTGACATCAGTATTATGGTAGTTAGGTATATGCCCCTAGTAGAGCCACTATAGTGTAGTTATTATTGTATATGCCTCATCTGACGTTCCCAGTGTTGTGTTGGGTTAGTATAGCACCAGCCCCTTTCTGTCCGTGAGTGTTGTATGAGAATAGGACTCAAGTGAGTTCTGGAAAATGGGCTTGCAACCTAACATTGCAATACAACATTTACAATCACGGGCAAAAGTTTATGTTCTGGCTGACCTTGGTCGTAATCCGTGAACTGAGGGTCAATTTGAAATAAATATTTCGCATTTCGATTACATTTCCACTTGTTTAGCGTGGTCTGGTGAGTATCGAGTATAAACTTGCAAAATATAGATAGTGTTTGTTTAGAATAACTATAGTATAATCTTGTCACAATGGCTCAAGAGGGAGCGATGCAGCGGATGACCTGGCCAGAAAAGGCTCAAAAAGATCGGCGTACGAACCGAATACGATTGTGTCGGACCACCGTAGCGCATAATGCGGTGATCCGAATCATCAGCACAGCGGGGCTAGCACAACTGACGCCGCGCCGCGACGCAAGTCGATAAAGATCAACCCATCTTATCCTTATTTGCACAGTGCGAGTGAGATAGGAGACGCTCAGTCGCGCGGGAAGCGACTTGTCGGCAAGTTGTGCTAGACGTACAGGTCGGGTGCTACCGTCGTCAGGGTACAGGTTGGCTGTACAAGCAGGTATCAGACGTTTAGTTACTTCCTGATGATTGTCGCTGAATCTGTGTAAAAGTCTGCCCTGATGATTCGGCTGAGACAGGCGCAAAACTGTGTGAGCCGGGAGCAGGGCTAAGGGCTCTCAACACCAGCACGGCTATCATGCGACGGCGCGCGAGCTCTCTCGATTTTACTCGCACTATCAGTCTCTTTCTTATTAGATCACTCAGAACAAGAGATATAGTGCGAGAAAAATCGAGAGTATGTCACGGCCGTTGCATGATAGACGTGCAGCGTAGTAGGCTTGGTGTAAATAGTTCCAATTGTAACCACTTAATATAATGTGATTTATTATATATTATACTTATTACTACTGGCAACCCTAGCCAGGTAAACAGTGCAATTGAGAGAGCTCCGATTCTTTTAAGTATAAATAAGTTATTAAAACTTACGTGTTATGTTGTGTTGTTGACATCAGTGCCGGAGACTAACTCAGTGTTGGAGGGACGCTGTATTTAGCCACTCAGCACGATAATTATGCATTTTGGCACTTCGGTGAGGCTCACTTTTTTCCGTTTGTTATTCAAAACACAAGGAACGTTAGTTTTTTCGCTTAAAATGTAACGGGACATTTCACTCCATGAACAGCTGATTGGGCGCCGAACTGTGATAGTGACATATGACAGATTTCGTCACAGATGCGGGTTGCCAGCATTTAAAGAACGTTCGGAAACCACAAGTTTAGCCAACCGACTTAAAAGGACAGCACGCCCTGAACACGATATCGGAGTCTACCGCCGTCTAGGAGTTTCCAGCCGAACTTTTTTCGTCTCGTGCAAGATTCTGCGCTGGCGCATTCCTGCGATGGTGGAGCCACCTGGGAAGTAACGTGGGGACTATCTCGCCGCGTATGCAGCGCGGTTGTCAGGTGTTTGGGGCTTTGGATATGTAGTCTTCCTATACTGTGATTAGTGCGCGGATTTCCAATAGAGGGCATCGGCTTCGCGAGCTTGCTGTGTTTGTAGTTTCAAATGTTTTGTATTTTTATTTTTGGTATAACTTTAATTTTCCATTTTGTGTATTTAGGCAGAGTTGTATTACTATGATGAATTTATGTTAGGCTTATTATGTCATTATGCTGTATATCTGAATTTGTTTACCGAGTTACATTTTTGAGATTGTTTTTTTTTCGATTATATAACGATTTAGTGGTAGTATAGTTTATACTGGCCTTAGTTTATTGACATTGTATTGAGTATAATTGTTATTTTTTTCGTGATTATTTTATTAATTTTATTGTTATGCATTAGTAGACCTTAGAGAATACTGTGACAGTGTAATTATTATTATTATTTTTTTTATTTTTTTTGTATTTCAATTCAATTCTAATTGTGGTGTTCCTTTTTAGCGTTATTGTCTGTGACATTCTAATGAACGTCAGTCTTAATTGGAACCTATTCTAGTCTGTTTTAATGTAAGCGATACATTTTATTTGCTTATTTAATTATTATCCTTGTCTAAATATGAATGACCCCTCTTCGTTATCTCTGTGTCCGCATTGCCCTAACTCGACTCGAACTTTCACTGCTCATGGGCTTAAAGTCCACATGGGGCGCATGCACAAGGATGGAGCCCGTAGCCCCCGTACAATTTCGTCGAAGTCGGACCCTGTGCACCCGATCTCACAGCCAGTGCAGTCGGTCAACCAGGGTGGTCTTTTGGGTTTGGAAGACCTAGCCGCTCTTAAGCAGTCTGTTCGGGTGCTACGTCACATTCCTAAGGGAGCACGGAATCTGGCGGCCGGCAAGATGTGCGATCTTGTGGATAGATGTATAGATACTAACGGGGTGGCCGAGTGGTTCACTTTGTTGTCATTTGCCTATTCCGCGTTTAGGGCGCCGGAAGCAACTGGGCCGGGTAACCTGACGACCAAGGTCAAAAGGAATATCGACGCCGTTGCCACAACTGAGTTTGTGGGTGGCCTTGGGGCGGAGGCAGCGACCTTGAGACCAGCCTCAGTTCTCAAAGCCATTGAATCCAAAGTCTTTGAGGGTGATCTCAGGGGCGCTGTGCGGTTGCTTATGTCCGATGATGGTGTGGCGCCGTCGAGTCCAGAAACTCTTTCTACCTTGCAGTCAAAGCACCCAGCGCCTTCACGACCACTAGTATACCCGCAGGAACCTGATAGGTCTTTTTCAGCTTATTCTGCGAGGCTGGAAGATGTAGCGCATGCACTTAGCACCTTTAATAACAGTTCTGCTGCTGGCTTAGACGGTATTCGTCCGGTACATTTGAAGGAGCTCACTTCGGGTTCCGCAGGTGATAGTGGGCGTCGGTTGTTGGAGTGTCTGGCAAGGCTGTGCAACTTTTTGCTAAGTGGCCAGTTAAATCCTTTGGTTTGTCCCTACATTTACGGAGCGTCCTTATGTGCGTTATCGAAGAAGGACGGAGGTTTAAGACCCATTGCTATCGGCAGCACATTTCGCCGTTTGACGGCTAAATTAGGGTGCCATGCAGTCAGAGAGGAAATGGCTGCCTACTTGCAGCCGCACCAACTAGGGTTTGGTACGAGGCTGGGTTGCGAAGCCGCTATTCACGCAACGCGAGCGTTCTCAGGGGACCCGAAAAATGCGGAATGTATTATTGTGAAATTGGACATTAAAAACGCATTTAATTGTGTTGAGCGTGATGTGTTGTTGCGCGAGGTTCGGGAGAAGTTGCCTTCCCTCTATCCTTTCCTCTTTCAAGTTTACTCGTCCCCTTCTAATCTGTTTTACAACGGGTCCCTTATTCTTTCCCAGGTCGGCGCACAGCAGGGGGATCCGCTTGGCCCTTTAGTTTTCAGTCTGGCTATACAAAAGGTGATCTCTGAGCTTAAATCCCCCCTGAACATCTGGTATCTGGATGACGGTACTCTCGGGGGGACCCCGGAGGAAGTGAAGCAGGATCTGCTCACGCTCCTTCCACGCTTTCGGGAACTAGGGTTAGAGGTCAACTCGGGTAAATGCGAGTTTTTCCCCTGCGGTGCTGATTCCGGTTCCTCCTTCACTTCGTTCAGTGCCGTGCTTCCGGGACTCAAAGAGCTGTCAACCCATACTTTTACCCTCTTGGGTTCTCCCATTTTTCCTGAAGCCATCCCGGGGGCCTTCGAAGTGAGAAGGCGGCTTCTTCTGTCTGCTGGGGAGAGGTTGAAGCTGCTATCAGCGCACGTGGCTCTTATTTTGCTACGGGTCTGTTTCGCTGTTCCCAAACTAACCTATTTTTTGCGCACGGTTCCGACTTGGCTTCACCCGGTGCACACTGACTCTTTTGATTGTGTGTTGAAGGAGTCAGTGGAGTACCTGTTGAATGTCTCTCTCAATTCGGACCAGTGGGACCTGGCATCTTTACCCATTCGGTTCGGTGGGTTGGGCGTAAGGCGCGCGCGGGATGTGAGTCTGCCAGCTTTCCTGGCGTCGGCGGAGGGGGTTGTGGACCTTGTCACTCAGATTCTTTCCCGAGATGGTGCCAAGGCTACTATACCTTTTGCTGCCGATGCTTTGTCAGCGTGGAGGACTCTCAACTCGGGTGCGCCAGTGCCTGAGAAACTTGACCGCCAACGGATGTGGGATGACATAGGGGGGAAGCGGACGCTGGACGGCCTGGTGGAGGGCGCGGTAGGTGTGGATAGGGCAAGGCTCATGGCCGTATCAAGGCCAGAGTCTGGGGCGTGGCTGCACGCTCTCCCTTCTCCGCATTTGGGTACGCTTCTTGATAATGACTCATTGCGGGTGGCCGTGGCTCTTCGCCTGGGCTGTGATGTTTGTGAACCACACATATGCATCTGCGGCGCTATGGTGGAGAGCAGCGGTCATCATGCACTGAGTTGTTGTCGTTGCGCAGGAAGGTTCCCACGTCACCACGCCCTTAATGATATTGTTCGGAGGGCGCTTGTGTCAGCAAATGTGCCGTGTATGCTGGAACCTCCTGGCCTTAGCCGATCTGACGGCAAAAGGCCTGACGGTTTGACCTTGGTGCCCTGGCAGAAAGGCAAGTGTCTGCTCTGGGACGCGACGTGTGTCAGCACTTTTGCTGCTTCTCACATTAGTCGCACCTCGCGGGCGCCTGGAGCAGCGGCTGAGCTGGCGGCAATGCGGAAGAGGGACAAATACTCAGGCCTATGCAATTATTTATTTGTTCCGCTTGCGGTGGAAACGACTGGGTGTTGGTGTTCGGAGGCCAAAACCTTTTTTAGGGAAGTGGGGCGTCGTTTGCAGGAGAGAGGCCTGGATCCCCGCTCTGGGTCATTTCTGGTGCAAAGGCTAGCCATAGCTGTGCAGCGCGGCAATGCGGCTAGCGTGATGGGAACCTTTGCACCTGGAGTGGCGCGGGGCGGGTTATTCGATACTTAGTTTTTAGTTTAGATTAGTAGGGTATTTTAGGCTTAGGTTTCTAATTTTAATGTATTGTTTTATTTTTATTCTATTGTGTGACATTTATTTTGTATTGTAGTGTAATGTTAAATGAATTAATGTGTTTATTACGAATAAAATAATATACTTTTTGTTAGTGGATCCGTTTATACTTATTTATTTATAGTATAAAGCGGAATGATGCAAAGGGATGTCACCGAATAAAGGATGACTCACGCTAGAACGGGCCGTGACGGGCCCGGGCCGTAATCGTGACGAGCCGTCAACGAGCTTATTTGGTCGTCACATTTCGCCAACGGGCCGTGTCCGAGCCTGCAACGAGCCGAGCCTCGTCCGCAGCTCGGCCACCGGGCCGGGACATTATGGTTATTGCAGCAGACTTCTGTTTCATTACTTCCACCTAAAAATACCATCATTACAATACCACGTACCACAAAGGTATATATATGCATATAGAATAAACTGGACCAATACATTAAAGACCGACACCAAAAACACTGTGAGGAGTTAGACACATGACGACAGACTAAAAAGATTCTGCCAAAACGCGACTGCAAGCTCTTAACCATACTACTTAGGACACAGACACCAACTACGCAAGATACTAAGTAATAATAACACGACATAACACCCTGAACAGACACCTATTTAATCTAAGTTATCACAGACAGCCCCAAGTATTTACAGAGCTGAACATTCTAGACACATTCTACTGGATTATAAGCAGGTATAAACATACAGGGTCTTCTTATACATTTCAGGAGGGAGTCAACCATACCAAGGCACACACTTTTTGGAGGAGCTGGGATGGTTATAGTATACCTCATGCTATACCTCTTTTGCACGCATAAATAGGTACACTGGATGTCGGAACTTGCGGAAAATGCCCAGGAAAACTAACTAAATAACCAATCTTGTTATATCGGCTGTCACAGCGACTGGTTAGCAAGGCAAGTACCTAATTGATTTTCAAGAAGTTCTCTTTGGGTTGAAAGAAATTCTTGGGATTAGGTACCAAAGCGGACCCTGGACACCTTAAAGATAGAACCGGGACAAACGCCAGTTGATGATGATGCGAGCGAGGAAACAAGCGTGTGAAATAGATGGATATAAAACTGAAATGCGAAATGTATTTCTCTGAAATCGACTCCCCGTTTTCTCCACCTCAATGTCTGTAGTAACAATTGAGACGATTGCTCCATCACAGGTAAATACTGCTTGTTTCCGTGTTGTTCAATCTTCGCCTTGTATTCAATGCTTGTTTGTCACGTTTGTTTATTGCTAAAATTGCCATTTCGCGTCAAGAAGGAAAATGGGAGTAAAAAAGCTATGAATATTTTAAAGTATTAACAAGGTTAAACATATTTTATTACTAGGTCGTCGGTTGTTTAAAACTGTCGGTAATCATAATAAGTTACGTCCGATAAAATTTGAATATGGACATTTTTTACCATTCCTAAGAGATGACAGCTGCAGGCGCCATCTTTAACTATTATCGCCCTGTAAATTGTTGTGATGTAACCCCTTAGGCCCTGCTTTCTAAGAGACGGAACTTCTAGTAGGTCTTGGTTGTCATTGACATTCCTATTATGACATTGACCACCCCTTTTAAATATGCCATACCAACATAAACCCCATAACGAGGACGACAAGGATGTAACCTAGTACCTAGTAAATTTATCGATATCGATAAATGATTACTGGGGATGTTTTAAGGCCCACTGGCCGTGAAAAAGTCTTATCAATTAGGGTTACTTAGTATCAGATTTCAAAAAAAAAGGTTTGAATGGTCTACTTTTCAGACTGAATTTTGAAATTTGAAATTAATATACTATTCCATGAAAGTAATCAATAAAAGGAAAATGATTTATTTGTCAATTTATTTCATACTTATTTACAAAGTAATATACGATTATGTTAGCGCCTAAATCAAGCTACCTATTTATTAGTTTCAATTCTTTTGCACTCATTTATTTTCCGTTCTACTTTACATATAATAACCTACGTGTTATTTTTAAACAGAACCTAGTTCTTTATTTTAGCTTGGACAAAAATGCTGTCACATGTTTGTCCGGACCGGATGTCCGGCTGTTTTCGTCTACAGCAAGTTTGATAACTATATTTATAGTTTTTTTGTCGATTCAATTTTAGTATTAAAAAAAGCCAGACTAGCGAGGTCTAGTCACAGAGCCACGATCTACAGGGTGTACCAAAAATGGGGTCTGAGCCGATCAAGGGCATAACAGGTCGTGTTCTGATAAGAAACAACTAAAAGATTTTTTGAAGTGAAAACTTCTTTAGCGGTGAGAGAAATTGTTAAACTCGTCACAGGTCACGTGACCGTAAGATGTCACGTGACCGTAAGAATTCACGTGACGGTGAGATTCGAGAGATACTCGCAACAGGTCACTGACCGAAGATTCGACAGATGGAAAATCTGTAAGACGGACACGTGACCTGATCGAAAAACTGTTACAAAGTCATTGAGTTTTCACTTCTGCCGGCACTCCCGGAATGCAACCCGATCGTTTTTTTTGGTGCGATTTTTTTTTACATTCGTATGGAGCAGGTCGCCCCAGTAGGGCCAACGCTCTATACAAATGTGAAGAAAAAATCGCGTAATTTTCTTTTTTCTCTTAGTTTTTTCTTAACAGAACACGATACCTGTTGTGCCCTTGACCGGTTGAGTAATTGTTGGTAGAGGCTAAAATTAAGATAATAGATGGGAAGGTGAGGATCTAGACGATGGGCATTAAAAAAAAATCGTGTACCCAATTAACGTGAGTTGTTAAATAAAAATTAACTCAGTGTCAGTTTTATGACGGCAATTAAGTAAACAGTTTGTATAAAAATTAACTTTTTCCTTTCAATTTATATATGCTATGCATAATTATACACATTATTTAAATGTGAAACAAGTTCAATTTCACATAATATGTATGATTAATTTTCGTCACAAAACTGACACTGAGTTAATTTTTATTTAACAACTCACGCTAATTGGATACACGAATTTTTAAAAATGCCCAGATACGTGTTCATCTATTGCAATTTCAGCCAAGACAATTACAAAGTGCTCTTCATCATTCCGACACCACACGGGTCTTACGATTCACGTGTCGGTTTGATTTAATCCTTGTATAGTGTCCTCACGTACTGCACTGTTGCGAAAAAGCGTGTTCTGCTTGGCAAGTAAAATCTACAATAAAATACCCTTGCCTCTAAGACTGGCCCCACTCAAGGTATTTAAAAATAATTTATGAAATTACTCATTGACAAATGTTACTAGGTATTCCTTGACAGACTTTTTTGCAGACAAATTTAATTGAATTGTTTTGTTTTCAATATTTATTTTTAATATTATTTACGAATTTAATGTATATCCGGGACACAATAAAATTGTAATTAAGGCTGATTCTACTTATAAGTTTTAAGCATCGTGAATTTTATGTCATGTTAGATTTTAAATTTGTATGCCTATCGGCGAAACATAACGCCACACTGTACCTTTTCCACCACCATCCTGTAACCTATGTTTACAAATAAATCACTTACTTACATAAACAAATAGTTTTTAATTTATTCACTAAATTCGTTAAGCAAATTAAAAGAAAACACTGAAACAAACTTCGACAAAATAATAGACAGATAATTTCATAATAAACCAGATATAGACAAAAGTTATTTTTATTTATTATCCCGTGCCATGATTCAGCTTCAGATTTATTAATTTCATAATAAGATTACAATGCATATGATTATAATATATTGCATATGATAGTGTGTATTATATTTTATATTGTATATTTATATATGTATTGGCATGTTTTTATTTGTCTAGGATTAATACCTATTAGGTTTTGTTTTCATTTTCTCTGTGTTTTTGTACACGGTATAAGTTTGCCTATCTCGTTCTACCTACCTTCCTCTCAATTACTCAAAGGTTAGCTGGAAGAGATCCCTTATAGGGATAAGTTCACCTTTATACTTTGATCTATTGTGTGACATGTATATTCTTTAACTTGTAATTGTGTACAATAAAGTGCTTACATACATACATAAGTACATACAATGTAAATTAAATTAGTATGTTAATTGAATTGCATGTCAATTTACATAAAGTCGTTATTATGATCGTCAAAAACCAGATATAATTTAGTTAATACAATCATTTGTAAGTATATGAAATAACAGGTACCTACCGACATTTTTAATTTACGAGCAATATTATATTGCCATAAACATATATCTCCGGCATTCGATCGTCAAATGCTAATGTCACAAAGTATGAATTACAAAGTCAACCAAAGGGCAATGGAGAGGGCCATGTTGGGAGTTTCTCTGCGTGATCGCATCAGAAATGAGGCTGTCCGCAGCAGAACCAAGGTAACCGATATAGCCCTCCGGATCGCTAAACTTAAGTAGCAGTGGTCGGGGCACATAGCACGTAGAACCGATGGCCGTTGGGGCGGAAAGGTTCTCGAGTGGCGACCACGTACCGGAAGGCGCCGACAAGGTGCCTACCCACGCCGCGCGTGGCGCAGGACCGGTCACTTTGGCACTCTTTGGGGGAGGCCTATGTCCAGCAGTGGACGTCTTTCGGCTGATATGATGATGATGATGATGAATTACAAAATTTCAGGTTTGTGGTCTATATATTCGCTCACAGAGTAGGTTATTCAAGAAAAAGCTTATTCATGCCTTAATTTATTCATGAGTTGGCGACGTATAGAAATTCTTCGTAAACGTATTAGAAATTCTTTTTTGAGAAAAATTATGTCAATATCAAATAATTACTCCGTTTTGTTCCTAACTGCGTCAGCCTGCTATTAGCCTGGCTCGATTATTTAGTAACCTTGATAGTATTCAATTATTGCACTGGTATAATGAACATACTTTCAACGTTTCAAGTCAATACGACTATTTATTAGAAGTAGGAAAATCTACTAACGAAACGACTAATCTAATCTACCTAATCGACAGTGAGATATAATTTATCAAAATCGGATCATAACTTTACTGTAGACCTGAGGGGCAATCAAGTAACGTTCCAAACGCGCGTTAGTACAACTTAACTGACATTATTTCAAACTAAAAGTGACATTTAGGTCTACCTGACGCGCGTACATTGCGTTACGTGATCGACCTGCTGATAGGGTGTAGAAAAATCGGACTCGCGTATTGTATACATATAAGTTTTTTTTTGAATTCCAGTAGTACGAGCGTGCCTTAAAGTTACCCGTCGCCTACAGTGACCTCAAGCACCTTCACACACAGGAACAATCCGCAACAGGCTTTGTCAATAATTAATTACTTAATCATAAAAAAAGTTAATCGTCCGTTTTATTACAAATGCGTGTCTCTCCACTTTTTTAATTAACTTTATTTAATTGCTGCTGGCAATTGACAACGGGATCCCCTTCATTGGCATAATTTTTTTTAGACTAATATAGTTTTGCATAATTGATTTGGCATAATTTCTATTGGCATAAAAATACTGTCGCATAATAATACTTTGGCCTACTACTTTGTTTGGCATACTATGGTTTTAGAATAATTTTACTTGGACTAATTTGTATTCGACTAATACTCATTATGCATATTATTGTATGGGCTAATAATTATTTATCATATCTGTTTTGAAGCATAATTTCTATTTTCTAAATAAATAAAACACAGTTTCGTTGTTAGCATGCATTTACACTTTTCGTGGACGCGGATTATTGGGTCGTGCATTATCAGGGCGGATAAAAATGGCTTGTCATAAGCGAACTCGGTCTTAGGTCGGTTAGGTTAGGGTTCACTTGTGTTCCTCTGACCAGAAATAGACACCCCGCTCAGCGGGGTGGCGTCGACTCGCTGGAGATTATTAGTCCGCACAGATGACCGTCCCAATGTTCATGGATTATCAGGCTGTACATTATTGGGCCGTGCATTATGCTTTCATTGCTTTGTGTAATGCATGATTTTATTTTTTAGGACACAATTTTTATGCGTTTTGTAATGATGCCAAGTAATTATTATGTCTTTTTGTATTTATGCTATCTGATGTTAGTCTTTGTGATGATTATGCTATTTTCGTTTATTCTTTTTAATTTTATGCCTAAAAATTTATGCCATAACATGATTAGGCTTAACGCTAATTCGGCTATAAAAAATTATGCGTTATTATATTATTCCAAATGATTTTATGCGATCCAATAGAGAACCATTGACAACGTTATCACAGGCCGGTATACACATTTATATAGCTTCTATACATATTATTATAAAACATTACAAAACAAAGTCACCGGCCGTGTCTGTCTGGATGTACCTATTTTATTGTTAAACTCGAAAACTACCTGACCGATTTTTATGCCGCTTGCACCAATGCGTAGAAAATTTGAAGAAGATGGTTTTAGTATAATGTATTGATTTTTCATAAGTGAATATAAGTTTCTGTCAAAAAAAAACATTTTTGATAAAAGCTTTTAATGCCGACTGTACTTTTTGTATACCGTCATCTACTACTCATTGAGATGATACTAACGAGCTCAAACTCAACGGGGTTACGTCCGTTAAGTACTGAATTCCCATGGCCACCTTCTGTCTCCATCATCAGATCAGGTCGATGGTACAATAATATTGAATTGTCATCCAAACTATACCTTTACCCAAAATTTCAGCTCAATTGGTTGAAGATATCTGCTTCAAAATTCAGTTGCAAGATTCCATCCGAACAAATTACATACATTGCAAGTTAAATAAAAGCTTTTAATAAAAAGCTATAGCGATCAATTTCTACCAATTCCGATGAGTGAATTGTGAAGTCAAGTCGCCAGAGCTCGCAAGGGTAGATATGTTGTGTTGAGAGTGCAGAGTGCAAACCCGCGTAATAATAATAATAATAAAAATAATATTTAAGAGCTTGGCTCTTGTTGGTGGAGAAATTTCCATTCTGTTCTACTCTCTGCCTTTTCCTTCAACTCTCAATAATATTCAACTTGAATGTTTGCCTTTAGCTGCTCCATGTAAGCTTTTCGTGGTCTTCCTCTTTTTCTTCTTCCTTCTATCTTTTCCTCTATTATAACTTTAATGAAGTCATCGTGACGAAGAAGATGTCCTATCATTTTTCCTCTTCTGTTTACAATAACTTTTAATGAACTTGTTTTTTCACTGACTATACGCAAAACCTCTTCATTAGTCTTTTTCTCCGTCCAACTGATCTTTCTATCAACATTACGAATCCTAACATCAACAAAGGGTCGACCCAGCACTTGTAATTCTTCTGGATTCGGCTACGGTGTCTCCTTACCATTAGGCAGACCGTGTAGTTACTAAGTAGTTTGCCACCGCTGTAGTATTAAAAAAACCCCTACAAATAAAACATTACATGCAGCTGCACGTGTCTTGGCTGCACTACAGTACGAAGGCAGAGGAAGTTTAAGAGTATGTGGGCGTGAAGACCGGGTTCATCCTGCACGGCTATCACAAGACGGCGCGCGAGCTCTCTCGATTTTTCTCGCACTATCCGTCTCTCTCTTATTAGAACACTTAGAACAAGAGGTATAGTGCGAGAAAAATCGAGAGTGACGTGAGGGTCGTGAGGTTGGAAGCTCGCCATACCGTTAATTTTGATTCCTTTGTGGTGAGAGCAACAGACCATCTACCGACCTTTACTAAGGAAAATTTTTGCCGAAGGGAGTCAAGTTCCGACGTTTTCGCGGTTGGTTACCTGACACCATGAACTTGAGTAACACATCGCAGTTATAAGTTAATATTGATAATAAATAAAAAAAATGTGCTTTTCTCAAAAACGCAATGAAATTAAAAAGAAACTTAAGACTTTTTTAATGGCTGAGGGCTGTGATGTTGTTTTACCAATTGAAGATGAAACGAAAGACAATCACTAATATGCAGGGTTAGGCCTCCAATTTTATATGAAATTTCATTATAGTTCTCCCTTCTCTCGCCGCACATAAAACGCGATACTTAGAACGGGAAACTTAGCTTACTATAAGTTATGACTTTACGACGAGTAACGCCTGGCGATGAAGTCTGAGCAACAATTGACACGAACAGCCAAAGTTTGTGATGGAATTATAGGGCGCTGTTACTATCTTCGCTGCTAACGAGATGTTCTTTTTTTTAATATTATGGAAACTTGCACATTTTGAAACCTAGAGTTTATAATGTTAAGAAATATAAAAATCATGTTAAAAAAAATATATATATATATAAATACATTAATGTTTTGCAAATTACTTATCTAGAAATTATGACTTTTCGTTTGGTGTAGTGTTACTCTCTCCCGCTTTTCTAATTTTCATATATCCACGCCCTAGGCATGTCTGCTAATTTTACCTATACCTTTATGGAACAAACTAATAGTAGCACACCTAATGCCCTTTGACTTTTCGTGACAGACTGCGCGAACTGATGATTTGGCTTTGGTATGCATGAGAATTTGATGGTAAATTGATCAAGGTTCAGTTCTACTTACACATTTTTCGTGTAACAATTACGGTTTATATAAACAGAAAAAACCGCCTTCCGGAACTCTTTTTGGAGTGATGAGGGACGAGTATGAAGCTCCCCCTGAGAGGGTAGAGAGTGTGTGTATACAATTTAATCGGTACCTACTCTATCAATGTATCTATTGGTTTAACAATATTTCTGAACTACAATATTTATCCGTCTTACTGGAAGGGAGAACTCCAAAGGCATGGAACGGAGGGGTGGTGGTGCTGTTCTTCAAAAAAGGTGACAACAGCCTGCTGAAGAACTACAGACCCATCTCACTTCTGAGCCATGTCTATGAGCTGTTTTCGACGGTCACATTACAAATCGTCTCGTACGTAGGCTAGATGACTTCCAGCCTCCCGAACAAGCCGGTTTCCGAAGGGGCTTTAGTACCATAGACCACATCCACACGCTCCGTCAGGTTATACAGAAGACCGAGGAGTATAACCTGCCATTCTGCCTAGCGTTCGTGGACTACGAGAAAGCCTTCGATTCGATTCAAACCTGGGCCATACTACAGTCTCTCCAGCGGTGATAAGTTACCCAGGTTTTGACTATCGCTATATCGAAGTGCTGAAGTGTTTGTACGAGAACGCCACTTTGTCAGTTCGACTCCAGGACCAGAACTCGAAACCTATTCCGCTGCAGCGAGGAGTCAAGCAAGGAGATGTTATTTCTCCAAAAGTGTTCACCGCGATGCACTGAAGGACATTTTCAAAACTCTGGACTGGAGAAGGCTAGACATCAACATCAACGGCGAGTAAATCACTCACCTTCAGTTTGCTGACGATATAGTAGTCTTGGCTGAGACCATGGACGACTTAAGTACGATGCTCGATGACCTCAGTAAATCTTCCGAGCGAGTTGGTCTAAGAATGAACATGGATAAGACGAAGATCATGTCAAATGCCCATGTAGTACCAACTCCTATTACAATCGGAAACTTTACGCTCGAAATTGTAGACGATTATGTATACCTAGGACAAACTATCCAGTTAGGTAGGTCCAACTTCGAGAAAGAGGTCAATCGTCGAATCCGACTCGGCTGGGCAGCATTTGGGATCCTACGGCACATCTTTTCGTCCAATATTCCGCAGTGTCTCAAGACGAGAGTTTTTGACCAGTGTGTGTTGCCAGTGATGATGACGACACATGGCACTGAAACGTGGTCGCTTACTATGGGCCTCATAAGAAGGCTCAAAGTCACCCAAAGGGCTATGGAGAGGGCTATGTTGGGAGTTTCTCTGCGTGATCGCATCAGAACCAAGGTAACCGATATAGCCCTCTCAATCGCTAAACTTAAGTGGCAGTGAGCGGGGCACATAGCACGTAGAACCGATGGCCGTTGGGACGGAAAGGTTCTCGAGTAGCGACCACGTACCGGAAGGCGCGGCGTGGGTAGGCCCCCGTAAGGTGGACTGATGACCTGGTAAAGGTTGCGGGAGTCCGCTAGATGCGGGTGGCGCAGGACCGGTCACTTTGGCACTCTTTGGGGAGTCTTTCGGCTGATATGATGATGATGATGACAATTGGCCAATTGGTTTCCATCCACTGCATGTATACAAAGTATACAGATACAAGGTGCTCGGCAGGAATCCAAATAACGTGCAGTATTAAGTCATGTAATTTTTGTCTTGTTAGTGGTCCGTACCAAAATTGGTCACTTTGAAAAAAAACGGAACACTTTGCGATCACTCAGAGTCTGTCTGTTTGTCACAACCACTTTTCTCAAAGACCAATTGACATAGGAAGTTGAAATGTCGTCTATACAAAGGTCCATCACATAGATAAAGTCAGAAAGAATGATACCACACTAAGGGGGTAGTTTTGGGGGTAATATGTAGAGGGTTAAGCTATTTTTTTTTCATTATATGGAACGTCCTCTCATGCAAAATTGTGTGTAGTTGGCGGGAATAGTAGATTGTTAACCGAGGGTTGAAAGCCACCCATTCCTGACGAGATATTTTGGCGCACGAACGGGTGGCTTTACCCGAGTTAAACACTCTACTTTTCATTTCGAATACGAGGAAATGAACTGAAAGCCAAAAACTTAAATATTTTCTAAATCAGTCATCCTTACTAATGTGTGTGTTTGTATGTTTGTCCTTCTTTCACGTCGCAACGGAGCGTCGTATTGATCAGTTTTTTTGTATGGAGATAGTGTAGAAGCTGGAGAGTAACATAGGTTACTTTTTCCGGCGGGAAAACATCTAATTCCCACGGGAAAATTCAATATGTTACATTTTCCTATAACCACGCGGGCGAAACCGCGGGCATCAGCAAGTATCCTATGTAAGCCATTTTAAAAGCGTTTGTGTATGGACCATTTGGGAGGGAAAACTGTTAGGAGATTTTAATAATGTTAGTGTTTGGACCCTTTCCTGGAGGCGCTTTTGAAGTGGTTATATCGAAAAACTAATTTTAATGTATAATTATATTATTAATTGCATTTATATATACCATATAGCAATAAATAATGAAAACCATCCTAATTATTAACAAGCTTCAAAAATCAACACAATTTTATGGAAGTGTGGCAGTGTAGGTTTTTGCCATTGTTATTTTTTTAGGACGCTGTTCTGAAGCGGTTCCATTGAACTACGAACACTTAAAAAATATTCGAAAGTCTTCAAATAGCAATAATACTCATACTATATTTAATTAATCTATTATGAATATTTAAAAAAATAACGCATGATTGTCAACAAGTTTCAAAATCAGCACAATTTTCTGAAACTGTGGCTGGACAGGTTTCTGCTATTGCTTTTTTATTTTTTATTACTTTTCAGCCCTAGGGGCGACATGCCTCACTTTCAACCCGCTGTTTAGATAAACAATAACCTACTTTCAGAGTACGAGAGATGAAAACTTATTAAGTTGACGCTACCTTAAACAGTTTTCCGGACCGACCAGTACATATAACTCGACTTAATAAAGCGTTCATCACAGTCAGCTGACTGACAATTAGCTAGTTTTCTACGCGAATGTGACGAATTTCAATGTGAAGTTTGTGGGCCAGTCCCGGGCAAACGTATGGCGAAATTCGGTGACCTGCAGGTCGATCAAGTTACGCATTGTACGCGGGTAGATCCAAATGTCAGTTTTAATATGGAAAAACTACAGTTGAGTTGTCCTAACGTACGTTCAAAACGTTACGTGATCACCCCTCGGGTGCCGGTCGGTGGTCGAGCCAGACACGCACGGTGTATATACCGTGAATCATCATTAATAACTAGCACAATGTTTAATTTATGAGCATTTTATTCCCACAAGACAATAACGAAGTAGTGAAAGTTAAAATTTTCTAAATGTTTACGTTGCTTTGCACAACTATATTCATTTACAGGCTAACTTTGAATGCGATTTTTATTTAGGTTTACCAAAATCCTGGATACCAGCTTGGGCCTTTTGACTCGCTTCAAAGACGCGCTGTGCGAATCGTCGACGATCCCAAACTCACTAGCGATATCGAACCGTTGAGTCTAAGGTGAGACTTCGCCTCCTTGTGCGTGTTCTATCGCTTGTACAACGGGTTGTGCTCTGAAGAACTGTTCGACATGATGCCTACGGCTGCTTTTTACCACCGCACCGCTCGCCATCGGCAGGGTATTCATACTCACACCCTGGAACCTAAATGGTCGCGTACCGTACGGTTTCAGAGAAATTTCCTCCCTCGGAAGCTCCGGTTGTGGAATGAGCCGGATGAGGTGATGGAATGCCGAGGTTTTCCCGAGGGACTACAGTATGGGGTTCTTCAAAAAAGGAGTGTATAAATTCGTAAAGGGTTGGCAACGCGCATGTAACACCCCTGGAGTTGCAAGCGTCCATAGGCTACGGTAACCACTTACCATCAGGTGGGCCGTAAGCTTGTTTGCCACCGACGTGGTATATATAAAAAAAAAACAATTCTAATTATTGAAACTTCAATCGTTACAATCATGTTGTATGCCCGTTAATAAGATTTATACAGTGTCTTGAAATGCAAAGATCGCTTTTGGGCTAGTCTATCTAGATAGAACACTAGTTTTAGTGCAAGGCCTGAGTGGACGCCCCGCTCAGAGCGGGGCGTCGAGCGTCCATATAAATTTCATTTGTTTTATATGGACGCTGCACGCCCCGCTCTGAGCGGGGCGTCCACTCAGGCCTTGCACTTACAACGTTTATTCTTGACATGTTTTTCCGAATACAAAGCAAATATAATTTTCAACGCAAGACTTGCCCAAGGTGAAACGGAGAACCTCGTTCGCTGCACTCGGTCATTGAACTAACAATTTTTTTTTTTTTTTTGCTTTTAATGATTTTGTCCTGCCGTTTCGGCAAAATATTTTTCGCCAAATTTCACTTCCCGCAAAACTTATGGCAGTAGTTTCATTTCCCAAACGAACAAATTTAATAGCACATTTTTGTTTCGCAAATTGTTCATTTGGTCTAAATATCATCTGGCATCATTTTGCTTTGTCAAATGTTATTAAGACAAAAGTTTATTTAGCAATCACTTTGTTTGGGCTAATATTGTTTTCCAAATAATTGCCAATATATTTGGTATGCACTACACAATTAGGATATAAATCGTATGCCATGCAATAATTTGGAAAACGAATGTTATGACTAAACATATGACTAAATGAAACTTGACTATATAAAACTTTGCCAAACAATAATTTGCGAAGTAATATTTTGCCATAGGAGATAATGCCAAGTGATCAAATGCGAAACAATAATTTGACTAGTGATTTTTTATGTTTTTGTAATTTGTCCTTGTGTGTGATCGTGGCGTCATTGTTTCATGCCCTACCAAATGGCCACAACGAAAGACCAGCGCTGGCCCTTATAAGTGTCCAAAGTTTTAAGAAGGTGTTAGTTCTGTACCTTTACGCAAAATTCAACTTCATATGACAAGATGACGCTGGAAGATTGTGACGTCACTAGAAGACGGCAATGTGCCTCAAGAATAAAATCGTTATTTGAGTAAGAATTCACATGAATAAAATCATGCTGATTTTATTCCCGTAAAAGTTATTCAAATAATTTCGCCGTGAATAATTCTCATGTGAGAAAATGATTTTTTAATTTAAACTAGCTTCTGCCCACGACTCCGTCCGCGTGGAACTCGTTTAAATCGTAGCTCCATACAGACTTTCACCCCCCAATTCATCCCCTTGGGGGATGATTTCCGGGATAAAAACTATCCTATGTCCTTCCCCAGGACTCAAGTATATTTATACCAAATTTCATCCAAATCGGTTCCGCGGTTTAAGCGTGAAGAGTTAACAGACAGACAGACAGACAGACACACTTTCGCATTTATAATATTAGTATGGATATGGATAATATTCCTTGAATAAGAATGTAGTTCGGATATTCGGAACGGAGATAAACACGACGCATTTGGGTAATATCGGTATAGAGGCACTATTTAGACGCTTGGATCTTGTCTAATTTAAACCTATTGTTTAAAATATAACCTTTTATATATGTATACAATTTCGAAAGTTGGCGTTACACGTTTTGTTTTTGATATAGCAACCATACAAATACAAGATAGTAATTAGGTAGAATTCAGCTGCTCTGTCCAGAGTCGATAATGGAACCAGAAGAATAACGGAACTCCTCAATAGCTACTTGTATACCTCTCGAGTTTGGGTTCATTTGGTTTGTTTTGACGAGTTCTATACATCACACTTGATGACGATGGTCTGATGATGGAGTCAGGAGGTGGATAGTGGAACTCCTCAATGGCTACTTGTATACCTCTTGAGTTTGGGTTTATTTGGTTTGTTTTGAAGAGTTATTTACATTATACTTGGTGATGATGGTCAGATGATGGAGTCAAGAGTTGGATAACGGAACTCCTCAATAGCTACTTGTATACCTCTTGAGTTTGGGCTCATTTGGTCTGTTTTGACGAGTTCTATACATTACACTTGGTGCCGATAATCTGATGATGGAGTCAGGAGGTGGATATTGGAAGTCCTCAATGGCTACTTGTATACCTCTTGAGTTTGGGTTTATTTGGTTTGTTTTGAAGAGTTATTTACATTATACTTGGTGATGATGGTCTGATGATGGAGTCAGGAGGTGGATAACGGAACTCCTCAATAGCTACTTGTATACCTCTTGAGTTTGGGCTCATTTGGTCTGTTTTGACGAGTTCTATACATTACACTTGGTGCCAATAATCTGATGATGGAGTCAGGAGGTGGATAGTTGAACTCCTCAATAGCTACTTGTATACCTCTTGAGTTTGGGCTCATTTGGTCTGTATTGACGAGTTCTATACATTACACTTGGTGCCGATAATCTGATGATGGAGTCAGGAGGTGTATATTGGAAGTCCTCAATGGCGACTTGTATACCTCTTGAGTTTGGGTTTATTTGGTTTGTTTTGAAGAGTTATTTACATTATACTTGGTGATGATGGTCTGATGATGGAGTCAGGAGGTGGAAAGTGGAACTCCTCAATGGCTACTTGTATACCCCTGGAGTTTGGGTTTATTTGGTTTGTTTTGAAGAGTTATTTACATTATACTTGGTGATGATGGTCTGATGATGGAGTCAGAAGGTGGATAGTGGAACTCCTCAATAGCTACTTGTATACCTCTTGAGTTTGGGCTCATTTGGTCTGTTTTGACGAGTTCTATACATTACACTTGGTGCCGATAATCTGATGATGGAGTCAGGAGGTGGATAGTGGAACTCCTCAATGGCTACTTGTATACCCCTGGAGTTTGGGTTCATTTGGTTTGTTTTGAAGAGTTATTTACATTATACTTGGCGATGATGGTCTGATGATGGAGTCAGAAGGTGGATAGTGGAACTCCTCAATAGCTACTTGTATACCTCTTGAGTTTGGGCTCATTTGGTCTGTTTTCATGAGTTCTATTTATTATACTTGGTGACGATGGTCTGATGATGGTTTCTGGAGGTATATAGTGGAATTTCTCAATGGCTACTTGTATACCCCTCGAGTTTCAGTTCATTTGGTTTGTTTTGACGAGTTCTGTACATTCATTAAACTTAATGACGATAGTCTGATGATGGAGTCAGGAGGTGAATAGTGAAACTCCTCAGGATTTAGGTTTCCTATATAATAAAGCTAATAATGATCTTTCTATTTACTCACTATCAATCAACCAATGCAAGAAAACTATCACCAAGTGGCTGCTCAGTCTCGACAACAGTGATACTGAGAGACTCTTGATCCCAATCTCATAAGCGATGGCTACGTACCTACCTTTTTTTTATGATATAGGAGGCAAACGAGCAGACGGATCACCTGATGGTAAGCGATTACCGCCGCCCATGGACACTTGCAACACCAGAGGTGTTGTGAGTGCGTTGCCGGCCTTTAAGATGGGAGTACGCTCTTTTCTTGAAGGTCGTATCGGTCCGGAAATACCGCAGGCGACAATCCACCTAATACCTATACTTAATTGAAATTATTACTATTTTGCTATCCACAGTTATCTGCCTAAATAATGTATTTATGTAGCATTATGAACACACATGCACAAACAAACACAGACACGCACGCACGCACGCACGCACGCACGCACGCACGCACATTATTATTATTTATTATATTCATTTATATGTAAGTATACCGACCTCTAGTAGTAAGTACCCATAGTACAGTCAAGTGTAAAAATATGGGTGCATACAACTTATAAATTTATACGTCCCATCCGCTTACCTTTTTTTTAATTAATATATACCGAAACCTTAGTCGACACATACTTTCTCACAACTAAAACCTTACCTAACAAAATTATTCCGTTATCCTAATCTAAATATCGTCTCAAGATTTGTCATGGCATATAAAGTTCTTATCTATCTATCTATCTATGATGCTTCATGATTAACGTAACCCTTATAATCCTCCACCTCCACCATTTTCATGTATCCAACTAAATGTGTATCTTTGCGCCTACTAAAGAACATCATTCTCCGAACAGCGATCCGGGCCGAGTCGAAAGCTACTTTCACCATTCATTCGGCACTTTTGTCTGCATAGCTAGTGGCGATGGCCAGTGCAGGTGGTCCGTGTCACACGTTAGATCACAGTGAACTGTGTCACAATGACGCACTAGATGATATACGTGTTCTGCCATGCAGTACTTACGAAACTGATGTTTGACAGATAGAACCAGCGAACGAATAAACCATAGAATGCGAGTTCCTGACAAATCTCTACCCAAACACGTGCATAAAACCATCGTCTTGACACCCCGCCCCCATCCCCGCATAATGGCAATGGCGCCCATTCTTTGGGGCCATTTTGCGGCGCCACTTTGACTTCTATGGTTTTTTCGTTCGCTGGGTAGAACATTCATAGCTGCTCTTCCGTCTAGTTAATCAATGCTATTCGATACATTGATGGAAGTGGGTCAAAATCGTTTAAACAAGATTTGATATTTTTTTACATGATATAGTTACCTACACCTTCCAGACCCCGTATCATGGTCGGCCTTATCACACGATAAGTGATAAGATAGAGCGTCCGTCACTGGCTGACACCGTTCGATAGAACGAGACGACGCTCCTATCTTGTCACTTATCTCGTGGTAAGGCCGAGCATGATACGGGGTCAGGCGTAGCATAGTTGACATTTTATCACTTATCGCTGTCGAAATATAATATCAGTAAAAATATCAGTATATATCAGTTTTGTTTCAAGCTTTTCTTTCTGTACCTACTTTTTTGCACAGTAGAAAACTACTCGTTTAGAAGCTTCCAGTGACCGCAAAACGATGAATTTATCTTACGTAGTTAAGGAGTTACTATAGGCTACTTTGCGTCTCCGACATCACATCAGCCCCGTGGGGCCATAAAATTGCGGTGTTAACTTGTCACCGATTTTATGTAATAATTATATGCCTTTCAGCTCAATGAGATACCAGAAAACGGCTGAACAATGGATTGCAAACATTGAAGGACAGGTTACATACAAACAGTGCAGGTAAATATTATAATAAAGACCGGTGAGTTGACTACCAAAGGTATATAGTGGGTAATTACCACATTGTACATTTTGTAGCATTTTCGGTGCAGCGTAGTAGCCCTTAATTTGACAAAAAATAGCTGTTGGATAAGTCAAACAGAGTAGGATATTTTAAATATGTTTATTTATGGAATAAACACTTATTCTAATTATACAGAATATTTTTGTGCCCACATAGTAGAGCAAGTATGAGTAAGATTTTCTAACCGGTGTTGCCAGGAGGCAAACCTACAATATAACTATATTTAAAGATACTATTCATGTTCAATCATGTATTGAACATAGTTGGGCGGGGCCAACGGTGATTAGAGGTAAGTACAATTTTTTGCTATATAGGTAAGTACAGTTTACATTATTTTATTATTTTGGTAAGGAGTGTTAATAATATTCAGTACTATAAGAAAGAATGAATTTGACATGTTTGTCTTATTGGAATTAATTATTTAACAAGGTATATGGCATTACTATTAATAATATGAATTTATATGAGTTATACAGCATGTAGTTATTATATAAAATTAATTAATTAAAGAATCAAGCTGAATTACAGTTTCATAATTAAATTGTCAAACATTAACATTTTTATTTGACTATATACACTAAATTGTTACAATACTGCTACTAATTAGTCCTGTATGGGAAGAGGACATAACTTGCTATAAGACCTATTATAATTTTTTCCATTATGGCCCATCTTAAT
This sequence comes from Epinotia ramella, assembly GCA_947578815.1. Taxonomy (NCBI): domain Eukaryota; kingdom Metazoa; phylum Arthropoda; class Insecta; order Lepidoptera; family Tortricidae; genus Epinotia; species Epinotia ramella. The sequence goes on along the minus strand of OX388204.1, from coordinate 12,726,739 downwards.
GTCAGCTACTCTCACCTTACCATCCGGTCCAGGGTATGTCTTTACAATTCTGGCCATAGGCCAAGTAAGATTAGGAACATTGTTTAGTTTTACTATGACTAAATCACCTTCTTTTAAATTAACATTAGTATATTTCCATTTAGGTCTATTTTGGAGCTGGGTCAAATAATCATTTGACCACACTTTCCAAAATTCTTGTTTTAATTTGGTACAAACATCCCATAGTTTTAATCTATTTACACTTTTATCTGTGAAATCTTTTTCAGGGTAACTTGTAAGTGGAGCACCTATAAGCAGATGTCCAGGCGTTAAATACCTAAAGTCCGATATGTCAGAACTTAGAGGAAGCAAAGGGCGCGAATTTAAAATGGCTTCTATTTGAGTTATCACTGTGTTGAACTCTTCGAAAGTCAAGCTAATGTTACCAATCACACGCTTTACATGGTACTTGAAGCTTTTAACGCCGGCTTCCCACAATCCACCGAATTCGGGTGAGTAGCTAGGTATATATTTAAAATCTACATCGTTTGCGGTACAGTAACTATCAATAGAGTCTTGGTTACTCTTTGAAGCATGTAACTTGTACAATTCTTTTATGTAATTATCTGCACCCTTAAAGGTCTTTCCATTGTCACAGAAAATTGAAGACGGATATCCCCTGCGAGATATGAATCGTTGGAGACCTGCCAAGAAAGCTGCAGTGGTCATATCACTGATAAGTTCAACATGTATGGCTTTTGTACAAAAGCAGACAAAAAGTGCTACATAGCCTTTCTTAATTAATGGCCTTCTAATTCTGGCAACTTTAATGTCAAATGGACCACAGAAATCTATTCCAGTGACCAGGAACGGTCTTGTGGGCGTTACTCTGGGAGAGGGCAATGACCCCATCAGCTGTTTTGCAACTGTGGATTTAACTCTGAAACATTTGATACACCTATGCGTTATCTTTTTGACCTCTCGTATTCCGTTAACTAACCAATAACGCTGAGACAATGAGCTCAGAACTAATTTAGCTCCCACATGTAAAAGTCTCACATATTCTTTTCGAATAATCATGTCTGTAATATGTGAAGATTTTGGTAATATTATCTGATGTTTTTTGTCAAAAGAACAATTTGGAGCATTATGCAAGCGACCTCCTACTCTTAAAATGGAATCTCCATCTAAGAAGGGGTGTAAACCGCTAAGATTAGATTTAATTGGTTGGTCATTTTTTAAAGACTGAATTTCTATTTTTAATTATATACTTTAATGAATTTTTCAATTCTGTTGTGGATAATCATCCATTAATTTTATCAGTGGATCTGCAATTATTTATGAATCTTAATGTCCATGCTAAAACTCTTTGTAATTTGGTCAACTCTGAGAATTTATCAAATAAATTTGAATTTTTTGTCGGGTCAATGCTACCAACATTTGCAGCTGTTTCTTCATGCAAGCTCTCTGGTGTGTTCTCAGAATTAATTTGGAAGTAGAACTCATTTTCTTTGTGCTGATACATTGTATCAGAGAGGTACTGTGGACCATGCCACCACAAAGTATTATTTTTTAATTTTTGAGGAGCTATACCCCTTGACAATAAATCTGCAGGATTTTCTGCGCTCCTGACATAAGCCCAGGTGCATCCTGATGTCAATTTTTTAATTTGAGCTACTCTCTTAGAAACATATTTTCCAGTTTTTAAGTTACTTGAGCTAAGCCAAGATAGTACTATCTGAGAATCAGAATAAAGTGTCATATTGAGTGGAAGTCTTGTCTGTAAAGTCTTTTGAACTCTATTTGCAAGTTCAGAGAGTAAAACTGCGCTACCTAATTCCAGGTTAGGTATTGTCAAAGTCTTGCCCATGGGTGCTACCCTTGACTTTGAGCATAGTAAATGGATTTTGACAGTACCATCCTTGTATATGACTCTCATGTAGATACAGCAACCGATTGCTTTTGCGGATGCATCACAGTATCCTACAAGTTCAGCGGATTCTACATCACCTCCTAGGACACTTCTTGGGGTTGAAATAGTACCCATTTCCTGCAAATTTTTTAAAAACATTTCCCAATCTTGAAGTTGCGCCTGAGGTAATATAGAATCCCAATTTACTTTTGAGGCCCATAAATCTTGCATGAAAAGCTTTGCTTTTACTATTATTGGACCAATTAAGCCGAGAGGATCGAACATCTTGCCTATGAAGCTAAGGATTTTCCTTTTTGTATTTAATGCTTTTGGATCACAGTCTGGACTATGGAAGGTAAATGAATCTGAATTTATATTATATTTGACACCAAGGGTTTTTATTGTGTTATCTTTATTTATGTCTAGTTCATCAAAATATTTTTGTTCCCCAGGTATGTCATCGAGGATGCTGTCATCATTGGAGCACCATTTGTGAAGCTTAAATCCGCCTTGATCCAATAGGTTTATAAGTTCTTTTTTCAGGTTAGCCAGTTGCTTCAGATCGTCACAGCCGGTGATGACGTCGTCAACATAAGTATTGTTCATGATGGCCTCAGAAGCAAGAGGATACTCATCATGGAACCGCATTGCAAGTTCGACTAGACATCTTGTGCTGAGAAAGCTTGAAGCTCGTAACCCGTATGTGACGGTTTGAAGTTGCAGGCAAACAATCGGCTTTTGAGGGTTATCCCTCCATAATATATTTATTAATCCTGCCTGACTTTTATTTAAATATATCTGCCTGAACATTTTCTCAATATCGCACATCAGTGTAAACCGGTAAGTCCGAAACAACGTAAGTATATCAAACAGTTCGTTTTGTACTGTAGGTCCATTGTACATTTTATCATTAAGAGAGACTCCGTTTTTAGATTTTTGGCTTCCATTAAACACAACTCTTAACCGTGTCGTTTTGCTGTGCTGATTTTCTACTGCGTGATGTGTTAAGAAATAAACAGGATCATTTTTAACATCATAATTACCAATATCAACAATCTTGGCATGTCCCAAGTCAATGTACTGGTCAATAAAATCTTTATATTGCTGAAAATATTCAGGATGTCTATTGAATTTATTTTCAAGGGAGTAAAATCTCTGAAGAGCTATTGAAAAGGAATCTCCCAGGTTTAACTGATCCATGGGAGCCTTAAGCGGCATGTCAACATAAAATCTCTTATCAATCAATTGCACCGACTGTTGGAAAATATCCTCAGCTTTTTGACACTCCGAGGTGACCTCTGCTACTTCAGGGATTTTCTCCGCAAGCCAGAACTTGTTCATGACTTCATTTAAATTTTCTTGAGTGTCTTCGATTACAAAATTTGACACCATATTATTATTGGTCTGCACTTGGGTATTGGTGAATGACAAGCTACCACCTATTACATGCCCAAACAAAGTATTTTGCAGTACAAGACCATTGTTTAAATTTATTTGACCACTCTGTATAATTTTGAAATACAGATCTGCACCTAACAACAGTTGAATTTCAGATGGGACATTGAAATCAGGGTCGGCGAGCTTGACACTGTCAGGCAATTTAATATTGGACATATCAATGTACTGTTGTGGCAGTTTAGTTGTAATTATGTCAACAATGTGACAAGAGACAGGCAACTCCACATTATTACCAGTGTGCAATACAATATTTGTGCACCTGTCAAGCTTGTTGGGATTGTTGCAAATACCTACTATTTTTGTATTTGTCTTATATACAGGCAAATTTAACTTATTGACAAGATCTTTTTGAATAAGTGATGCTTGACTGCCAGTGTCAAGCAAGGCCTTAACATATACATGCTGTCCACATATGTCAGTAAGTCTTACCTTGATTGTGGGAAGTAAAACATTCCCGGTTGATTGCTGGTTACATAGGTTACCAACTTTTTCATCTTTTGGGCCCTCCCCATGCAAGAGGGTATTGTGATTGAGCTTGCAAATTTTGCATCTAAAGTTAAATTTACATTTATTTTTATGTGGCTTAAGGCACACATTACACAAATTTTGAGATTTTGCAAACTCAATTCGTTCCCCTATGGCCGCAGTTTGAAATGCTGGACACACATAGATAGGGTGTTCTTTATTGCAATAAATGCATGTTTTTGGTTTGGATGTGTCTTGAGCAACTGCATTGCTGACTTTATAAGGACTGAATTTGGCCCGAGCACTCTCATAGGGAGGAGTACTTTTTAATGCGGGACTGGCCTCCAGCGCGATTGCGCGCCGTTCCAAATATGACACAAATTCATCCATTGTGGGTAAATTATCAGGGTTCTCTCTGTCAAGGTGATATGCCCTGCATGTATATGAGTCCAATTTGCGACTCAATATTGAGATCAATAGCATATCCCAATGTTTTGTGGGCTGTTCAAGGTTTTTTAGCGCATATATTTGTTGCTGTACCTCAGAAATAAATGCCCTTATGGAGCTAGCTGTGCCTTTTTGCATGGGAGGAAGGTCCAAAAGATGATTGATGTGGTTGGATATCAAGCGAGCTTTATTGTCGAAGCGTTTTTTAAGAAGTGTTAAAGCCTCAGGGTAAGACTCATTGACCATTGGCAAATTGACAATCACTGACAACGCCTCTCCTTGTAAATACTTGCGGAGGTAAAACAATTTTTGGATGTCCGACAAAGATTGGTTGTTGTCAATGAGTGCTGTGAACAGATCCATAAATGGTTTGAACTGTGTAAAATCTTTGCCATCATATGTGGAAATTTCAATATTTGGCAGCTTTGACATGGATACATCCTTGCTAGAACTTTTTACATTATCACTGATATCACAACGTTTTATAGATTCACTTAGCTTTGCAATAAGTTTGTAATATTTTGACTCTACTGTTTCAAATATTTCTTCATCTTTTGGATCTAACATAGATATCTCGACGTTAATGTCCTCATAATCTTTGAACGTACTCACGAGCCTGCTCCTACGCGCCTCCAAGTCCGCTGTGGAGGCCGATGCAATACTCACTGGGTCGTTGACAAAGTTCTCCAAGCGTGTGATTGTTCCCTTTAGATGGCCACGCCTGGCACGCAAATGTGGGAGATTTTCCGTCATTTTTAACCGCACAACGCACTATTTTACTTACTATATAAACACTTATGCACAGCCGCTCTTAAATTAATGCATCAACCGCAAAGTTTAATAACAACATCGTCGTACGCACGAACTTCCTTTGACAGCCGACACTGACGTTTACGTTGACACCTGACAGTTCGAAACCACAGAATCTGCGCACCCGCCGCTGTCAATTTAGCGTTTCGCTACGCCGTAATTCTTTTGTTGCCAGTATGCACCGCTATCAAAGTCCCCACATTGTAGGTGAAGTCGTTCAAATTTTGAATTTGGCGCTATTGTAATGCGAGCGTATTTATCTTCTGATGCCGTTTTCTGGTGATCCTCGGGATCTTCTTTGGTAGCAGGCAGTCTCATTTGAGTGAAAAATGCACACCCTGATGTGGATCGGAGAAATTTTGTTCCCGGTCACGTAGGCACGCCGACTCTCGCGCTGCTTTTTTCTGAGGATATAGACCTCTTTCCTTCTCAAGTTGCACTATCCACTTGATCTGATCGTAATGCACGGCCTTACGATTGAGAAATATAGATTTCTCGTGAATTTGAAGTAATCGCGTAATTTTTTCGGATTGCGCACGAGGTGAAAATGTCCGCCGCTGACCACTTTTGCACTCGCGAATAAACTTCTTTCCACTTATATTTACGAAGGACCACTTACTCTGTTGGATAAGTCAAACAGAGTAGGATATTTTAAATATGTTTATTTATGGAATAAACACTTATTCTAATTATACAGAATATTTTTGTGCCCACATAGTAGAGCAAGTATGAGTATTGAGTAAGATTTTCTAACCGGTGTTGCCAGGAGGCAAACCTACAATATAACTATATTTAAAGATACTATTCATGTTCAATCATGTATTGAACAATAGCAAAAGTCCATAGTTCAAGCCTCGGTGACGCAAGATAGCCCAAACGATTCTGGTCCGGCAAAAAATACAAAAAGACGGCCGGATGGACACTGCCAAATTAAGGGTTCAGAATTGGTATTGACAATATCAACCGAAATTGATAATCTTAAGAGGAATGCCTACCTGGGATTTTCCCATACAAACGCTCTCGACTGTTTCCTCTCTGGTTTTTGAACATAGAGCAATGAATTTTTCAAATAAGATCAATATCATCAATATCTATGCCGCTATGTTTTGCTTTTTTGGATATTTTTGTTCTAAAGTAACTTACAACGCCTTGAAAATCGCAAAAACGGCTTAATTGAATTGGCTGCCAAAATATGACAACAAATATCAAAAAAATCAAAATACAGCGGCGTAGATTATTTCTTCTTCTTGCAGTTCCCAAAATTTTATAATGATTGGTTGCGTTTTGGAGGAGGAAACAGTCGAGAGCGAAACCTCAATTTTTGAGTTTTTTGCGTGGGATTTTTAGTCCCAGCTGCAGTTGTCCTTATCGCACGAATTGGAGGCGGAATCCACAGCATCGCGACAGAAACATTGCGTAAAAATTCGAGATTTGAAAAGTTGCTCAGCTAGACATTGCTCTTAAGAGTCCGCAGCAAGCTCGATTCTTCATACAAACGTAGTTACGTCCTTACTTTAATATAACATGTCACATTATCATGAAATTCTCTAAATATAATGAGGTAAGATATATCTAGGGCTAAAACTAGTTTATGACTCTTAAAATGTTAATAGAAAGAAAATAGAGCGAGTACAAGTTTTGCATTTTTAGACCCCAGAAAGTTGTTCAGTTCGGCGGCCTACTACGACCAAAATATAGTTTAGATTGAAGTCAAAACCTATTTCCGGTGTCGATTAAACTATGCAGTTTGAAAAGAAAAAAGATTTATCAAAATTGATCTTGTAGTTTTAAAATGAGAGCGTAACTACGAAAACCTTAAAATAAATTACAAAAATTTGATGCGAAACTGCAGCGAATTACTCTAGCGCGGGGAACGGTCCGGGGGGGGGCGGCGGTACGCACCGCCCTTATCATAGCTACTCCTTGCCGTGCGCTTAGTTTAGTGACAATAGTGACCCATTTGCTGTGCGCGGGAGCGACGTATTGTTTTGGTGAATTATCTTCCTACGATAATCGCGGTCAATTCACGACTTGGACTGATAAAACGGATTTGATTTTTCTTGGTGATACTGGTGGTGTGTGTGATCATACTGATCATACTGATCGACGATCTGTGGCTTTCTTATGGACTTTGCATTTTTATGTTACAAAAATGGATAAACCGGGTAAGTACCTACTTATATGCATTTTAGTCAAGTTCCAAGTATACAAATAAATTATATACATGTAATATGTACATATTATATTAATGTATATGAGTACCTAGTCATTAATCCTTAGTTGACGTATTATTTAATTTATTTGGTAGGTAAACAAAATTTTAATCTCACAGTAGGTACTCATTCGGTATTAAATAGGTAGGTACCTACGTAAATATCACTTGGGTACGTCAAATCATTCTGGATATGGCTTTGGTGATGTATAGTTTGATTATTTTATATAGCCAAAACAAAATACTTACTTACTTAGTTAAAAAATAATAATACGCTATAAATTTAAATAAGACGAGGATGAACGAACGGACTTTATACGAAAACTACCTATCACACATTATTGCTTAGAAATTTTAATTAGTTTACCTAAGTAGGTATGTAAGTTATAGTATAGTATCCTAAAGTATATAGGATAGGTTTTTTCGTCACTCTCTATAGTAATCTACGTACTTCTATACAACGCGTTAATAAAATAACGCAAAACCTGAAAACTGTTTGTTCAGAATCGAGAATAAAATGCGAAAAAAATAAAAAATAAATTTTTTGACGCGATTTATTTTTTACATTTGTATGGAGCAGGTCGCCCCAGACCAGAGTTGGGCACTCAAGAATAAAATCATTATTTGAATAAGAATACGCGTGAATAAAATCATGTTGATTTTATTCCCGTCAAAGTTATTCAAATAATTTCGCCGTGAATAATTCTTATGTTAGAAAATTGAATAAAGTTAACTTATTCTTATTCAAATAAATCTATTCATGATTTTTTATTTTAACTAATATACCATGAATAATATATGAATGTAGTTCGGACGGATACTCGGGGATAAACACGACGCATTTGGTAATTTTGGTATCGGTATAGAGGCACTAGTATTACGTATAGAATCTTGAATGTAGTGTAATTTATACCTATTGTATATGTCTGTGGATCGTGGAACTCCTTAATGGCTACTTGTATAGCCCTCGAGATTGGGCTCATTTGGTTTTTTTTGACGAGTTCTATGCATTATACTTGGTGATGATGGTCTGATGATAGAGTGAGGAGGTGGATAGTGGAACTCCTCAATGGCTAATTGTATAGCCCTCGAGTTTGGGTTCATTTGGTTTGTTTTGACGAGTTCTATGCATCATACTTGGTGATGATGGTCTGATGATGGAGTGAGGAGGTGGATAGTGGAACTCTTCAATGGCTACTTGTATAGCCCTCGAGTTTGGGCTCATTTGGTTTGTTTTGACAAGTTCTATGCATTATACTTGGTGATGATGGTCTGATGATGGAGTGAGGAGGTGGTTAGTAGAACTCCTCAATGGCTACTTGTATAACCCTCGAGTTTGGGCTCATTTGGTTTGTTTTGACGTGTTCTATGCATTATACTTGGTGATGATGGTCTGATGATGGAGTGAGGAGGTGGTTAGTGGAACTCCTTAATGGCTACTTGTATAGCCCTCGAGATTGGGCTCATTTGGTTTGTTTTGATGAGTTCTTTGCATTATACTTGGTGAGGAATGAGGATGGTCTGTTGGTCTTGACAGAGTCAGAAGGTGGATAGTGGAACACCTCAATAGCTCTAAACATATAAACCTAAACTCAAGAGCTATACCTTGAGTTTAGGTTTATATGTTTTTTTTACGAGTTCTATACAAGTACACTTGGTGACGATGATCTTGTATAAATAACTTTACTCATAATTATGCTATCTCTTTCACACCTACAGAGAGCAAAAGAGATAATAAATGACGGCAGGTAAAACAATAACCCTTGCTTTACCTGCGCTTATCACTATATTCGCAGATGGGCGCAGCGATGTCCTTCGGTTTACTTTCACAAAACTTATACTAATAGTGTACTATTTATTTGAGGTCGACGCAGTATACTTAATATTAGTCTACCTCTGAAGCATTTAAAATTTGTATTAATTATTTCAGATAACTTATTTAAATTGAGATTATAAAGTAAAATGTATGCAAATCTATGCAAAAACCTGTGTAGTAAAAAAAAATATCTAATATAAGATTAATTTCCATACCTCAGTATAAATATTATGTAGGGCTCTTGATATCCGTGATACACGCCGACCCGTACCGTGACCGAACCCTAAGTGTTCTTAACCCCGGCGGTACTAAGATCACGAATTTCACGAACACGACCGGTACGTAGCCCGTACCTGGGTTCGCGTCCGGATTCACGTGATACGCCAAGATACGTAACCCGTACCTGCGTTCGTCTGCACCGGTCGGAACGATACACCCGGGCCGCCGCCACGCCAGTTGGAGTTAAAATTAAAACAAATAAGGACTATGAATGAATTACTAATTATTACTTAGTACGGGACGAACGGGTTTTTTCTGTGGTTTTTTGTTTAAATTATATTTTTTGCGTCGATTCAGTTATAATGGTTAGATATTTAAGTAATTAACGGCGTTATTCTGTTTTCTGTATAACCAGCTATTGTGATTTTAATCCAAGCTAGCGACGATGCAAAATTCTCTAGTGTCATTAGTTATACTTATATTTATTATACAATTAAGAGACTGCGACGTATAGCGTTATAATATCAGTAATCAGTTATCGTTAAATTAAGAGTAGAATAAAAAAAAATGAATATACAAGTTTACTATGTAAGGATATAACATAGCCAAAATGTTAACACGCAAGGCAATCCTACTAAAGAAACAAGAGCAAATTTCTGCGAATCTTCGGTACGTATGATGACGGTAAATCCAGGCAAACAACACGTGCATGGACTAAACAAGAAAACAACAAACAAAAAAGTACACAGCTGCAGTTCTTATCGGTTTCGGCACATTACAAAGTAGATAGTGACATATTTTTGTTCGACTGCTTAACAAGGTAAAAAAAGTTTTTCGTTAAATGTCTTGTCGCTATATAGAGTTTAATTACACTACACCTAAAAATATTCTTCTATGAAAGTAAAAAACAAAAGCCGCAGACTTGGTGACATTTTATTTTGCATCTCTATATAAATATTTTATTCCATAATTTGAGTTCTCTCAAGGTTTAAAAATTATTGAGTCATTCATTGTAATTTACCTACCAGGGTGGTATTTTTGTAGGTAAGTGGAGTTGCACGTGCAGAATTGCAGATAACGATGCGAAAGGTTTGCGAACGACGTAATTAAACAAACAATACTCATAAGTAGCTTTCGGCTTTACCTGATATACCACCGTTTTGTTCATGAAGTTCAAAGAAGTGACCGCGTTTTGTTTTACAAATAAGCGGAATTTTTTTTTCGAATCTGGAAGGGACAGTTTAGAATTCTTAACTCGTTGTGATTATCCATTAGTCACCACTACACACACTTCTGTTATTTTAGCCCCCGTTTAATTACTGTATTACCTATTGATTATATTTTATGTTGGTTTCCTTTTATTTACTACTCACTAAATATTTAAAAGTCCATGTTCTTAAAAATAAAAGAATGAAACGGAATAAAGAGCTACGAATAAGAACTAACGATATATTTTTATTCGTCGTCTTTAGAGACACTGCATCTTATCTTCACTCAACGTCGCTGGCGGACCGGATCCGCGTGTACTTAAGGTACGTGAACCCGTGACACGGATCTACACGGGTACACGTGACTTAATTACACGTAGCCGAATTTCACGTGCCGAACGGGCCATAAAACCGTTGCTGTGTAACACGAAAACGGGCGTACGGCTACTTGTACACGAAACACGGACACGACTGCGAGCCCTAAGTATAAATACGGATGAACCCAAACTCGAGGGGTATACAAGAAGCCATTGAGGAGTTCCTCTATCCACCTCCTGACTCCATCATCAGACCATCGTTACCAAGTGTAATGTATAGAATTCGTCAAAACAAACCAAATGAGCCCAAACTCGTGGGGTATACAAGTAGCCATTGAGGAGTTCCTCTATCCACCTCCTCACTCCATCATCAGACCATCATCACCAAGTATAATGTATAGAACTCGCCAAAACAAACCAAATGAGCCCAAGCTCGAAGGATATACAAGTAGCCATTGAGGAGTTCCACTATCCACCTCCTGACTCCATCATCAGACCATCGTCACCAAGTATAATGTATAGAACTCGACTAAACAAACCGAATGAGCCCAAACTCGAGGGGTATACAAGTAGCCATTGAGGAGTTCCTCTATCCACCTCCTCATTCCATCATCAGACCATCATCACCAATTATAATGTATAGAACTACACAAAACATACCGAATGAGCCCAAACTCGAGGGGTATACAAGTAGCCATTGAGGAGTTCCACTATCCACCTCCTGACTTCATCATCAGACCATCGTCACCAAGTATAATGTATAGAACTCGACAAAACAAACCGAATGAGCCCAAACTCGAGGGGTATACAAGTAGCCATTGAGGAGTTCCTCTATCCACCTCCTCACTCCATCATCAGACCATCATCACCAAGTATAATGTATAGAACTCGCCAAAACAAACCAAATGAGCCCAAACTCGAAGGATATACAAGTAGCTATCGAGGAGTTCCACTATCCACCTCCTACATAGGTACATATATTTTTCAACTAAAACTATAAGGGGGCAAACAAGCATACGGTCCACCTGATGGTAAGCGATCACGGGAGCGTATAGACGTTTATAATTACCTATAGTTATTTTTTTTTCTAGAAGCGAAAAGGTGTTCAAAGACAAAATTATGGCTATCGGCTCGAAGGAAGAAAAGAGGACCGGCTCGTCGTCAAAAAGAAAATATAAATCCTAATAGGTAAGTTATAATAAGGCTATAAATTCAAATTTCATTTATTTATGGACCAACTAGGATCATTGTTGTAAGTAGGTACTTTTTACCAAAAATAAAAACAATAATGTATGATCTTTTTTTATTTCCTTCAATACACCAAATCTTCAATGTGAATAAATATTTATAGGGTAGGTTCCTAGGAAAAAAGATCTGGATTCTAATTAGTGCGTATTTTTATTGATCATAAGATATTGGACACCTATTTTAAAAATACACACAACCGAACATAGAACCTCCTGCTTTTTTGAAGTCTGTAAAAATGACGAAGTTATGGCGCGTAGATAATCCGCGTGACTTCACAAACGTATGAACCGTGACGTTACGCGCACTTATAACTTCGACATTTTTTGTTTAGTGACCAAAAGAAAAAATACGTGTCTAATATTTTTGATCATCTATAATACGGATTTTAGAGTTACTTATTTAAAAATAGTTTAAGTACTATCACTGTAATAAGCTTGTTTTGGGAAAAAGACTGACTGTTAAGTTTCTTGCGGCGTTTCTTCTTGACAGTGGTCTCTGCAGAAGCGCTGGTAGGGCTTGACTTATAAAAGTGCCCTTGGCGGCCTACTTGCAGAATAAATATTCATTTATTTCATTTATAACAAAAATAGTGGTAGTGGTATCTGAAAATCTGCTATGCAATTATGGCACTAGGTTGTTAAAATGACAAAACCTGGTATATTGTATGTTATACTTATGTTACTAGTTACTACTACTTTTGTTGGCACATCAAAACTTGTAAGCCTGTACTCTACATTTACGTTTTTAGTAGGTTAAATAATCAGTTAAAATTTGCCTAGCCGCACTTACGCACTGTATAAACTGTATTGTTATCTCGCTATGGAGATGTTCTACTGTTATATTTTATTTACCGCAATAATTTCGCCGTTGTATGAAGATATTTTACTGCGATATTTAAACTGCGACATGTATAGCTCCGCCTCCCCGCGCGCTCTCGCTTTACTGCTAGCGCCCTGTCTCCCTCTAGGTGAAACAACAACATTTTAAAGCGTAAGCGCGCGATCTCAACGCGGAGTTGAGCGGACCTTGCTGCGGACTCTTAAGGTTAATATTAACGTTATTAAAGCTATTTCTCATTTGTATAGCGTACTGGTAAGTTCAGAGATACAGGCTCAGCTTAGTTCGCGGCCTGCCGATTATTCTTCTGTATTTATATACCTAAGACATGTATATTTTAAAATAATTAAGCATTACGATTTAAATTGCTTGTACCAATTCCGTTAACAACACCATTCTGCACCGAAATTTCTACAAAATTTACGATATGGTGGCAATGACCCTGCCCCCTAAGCTGACACTCCTGTGTTCTAATCCTGGTAAAGGCAAATACTTACGTGTGTAATGAGCATGATTATTTGTTTTTAAGTCTTGGAATTGTGTGAACGCCTCCCTAGCTAACTAGCACGTGATCGCGTTTATGAGCGACATTAATCATTCTTCTCTCTCGCACTTTTTGCAATGATTGCCTGAGCAGTTTTAAATTAAAGTTAATGCGACACCTCCAGATACAAAAAAAAATCTACCCTTGGGCGGTCGAGTCCTGCAGGTCGTAACGCATTGTACGTACGTTGGGTACAAATCCAAACGTTAGGTATCCAAATGACAATTTTTATATGGAAAAATGACAGTTGGATCTACCTAATGATGCCTAACTATTAATAGACGTGTCATTTCAAATTGATTGTTATTTTTTTAATATACGTACTTAAATAAAAGTTTTGTATGTCTATGTCTATCTCCACTTACGTTCTTGCAAGTAAGGGCCGAATGCTTTATACATTTTTAAATAAAGGAAAAATTGAAAAATTTAATGCTCCGAGCCGGATTTGAACCGGCGACCACAGGCATGCATGGCCCGTTGCTACTAACCAACTGAGCTATCGGAAAAATATTAAAAACTATTTTAAAAATGTATAATTACGTTAGCAGCGTAACTGCTTAATACAAAATTAATTTAGTATGGGGTGGCGCATCGTTACTGACGATTTCTCAATATAATTTGAGACGTTGGTGCCGTTAAGAAGCCTAAGTCTTCTGGTAGATGTCGCTACACGCCTCCCTAAGGCGTTGTAGGAAGGAACTGATTGAAGAATTTGGTGCCCGAACCGGATTGTTCCGATAGCTCAGTTGCTTAGTAGCGACGGGCCATGAATCTGGCTCGGAGCATTACATTTTTCAATTTTTCCTTTATTTAAAAATGTATAATTTCGTTAGTAGCGTAACTGCTTAATACAAAATTAATTTACGTCACACCTGGCCATAATGTGAATTTTACCGTACGCAGCGCGTACGGTAAAACTCGCATTATGGCCAGGTGAAGACGTAAGATTGTGTACTCACCACGGGCGGTAAAAAAGAAAGCCCTCTATCGCATATTTACAACCCTCGCCAGCGGCTCGGGTCACAATTACCTGCGATTTCGGGCTTTCTTTCTTTTACAGCCCTTGGTAAGTAATGTACTACTTCGTATGCTTTATGTCCGACATAAAAGCGAATATGCTCGCTAGGCTGGAGTATGAAATCCCTATGTAAACCGATTTTGTCATAAACCATAGCGTATTGTCTTTCATTGTTCAAGTTTCAACCAATTCTCCTGCTTTTCGTATACCTAATAAATAATAATTAATTTTGGTTTGAAATAATGTAGGTATATTATATAATTATGTACAAATATGTGTGTAAAACACTTTACAGAAGAATACAATATTGGCAGATTTGCTTAAACGTCAAATGATTGTATAATGTTAGTCAAACATGTGGCGGAATCTTCGATGAAAATTCGACTGTACGCGTAGAATATTACCAAAAGCTACACGGGTTTATAAGTTTACTTTGGCGATTCATGACCGCGATATTAGCAACCTGGAGTCCACATCGCTACGCTACGGGAACGAAGTCAATCGAACAATACCTTGTGAAGTTGATTTAAAATATATCGACGCTTATCTAAAACAAGTCGGTATCGCGAAATAATCCGTTTTGCTACTAAGTATAAGACTAGACGCAGAACACGCTAAAGTTTATCGTGACTAAGACTCCCGTGTTCTAATTCAAAAAATTGCCACCGTGGCAGCATTGTGCCGTTATGCCATTGGTGGGGTGTCGACGTCATTTTATCTGGAAGACCGTCCGTAGGCCAGATGAGCCATAGCGATCGACGCCGTCACCACGTTTTTTTGTTGACTACCGGCACATCCCCAAATAATTCGTTAAAACACATCAATTTGTTTGTACAACAGCGGCATTACGCGAAATAGCTCATTGGAACACTAGCGAATTTTTTTGCAATATGGGATTATTCATGGATGGGACACTTTCCGTTAAACAGTAAGTACCGATGTTTTGACTTAACCACAAATAAACGAGTATTCACGAA
This sequence comes from Epinotia ramella, assembly GCA_947578815.1. NCBI lineage: Eukaryota > Metazoa > Arthropoda > Insecta > Lepidoptera > Tortricidae > Epinotia > Epinotia ramella. The sequence continues at coordinate 12,711,272 of OX388204.1, read as the reverse complement.
AAAAATGAAAGTTGGCTTGTTCATGTAAGCAAAATAAGCCCCTATACTACATAAGATTTAGTTCATTATTGGTATACTATACGAATTTGGACTATGTTCATCATAAATATGCATTTAGTTTCGTGATTCAAAACGAGAAAAGCCACTATAAATAGATAAGCAGCACGATGATAAACTTATTTAGATGTTATATGTATTGCAAAAAAGGTATTTGCTCGGTATTTTATGTATTTATATCAATTAAAATAATAATATACAACACAAGCCTTATTGAGCTTAACTATGGGCCTAGTTCGATTTGTGTAAGATTAACCTCTAATATTTATTTATTTTGTAATATCAAAAAAGATAAGTATAAGATAGGTACATACCTACTACATGCTCCATGTACATGTGGACTTCAATTACTCGTGTGCCTCTCTTTTTAGTGTTCCGTACCAAAATTGGTCCAACGGAACACTTATACGATCACTCGGAGGCTGTCCGTCTGTCACAGCCAGTGTTTTTGTATAAAAAGTGGTATAATAACAATAATAATTATATTTTTATTATGAACACTATTTAAGGGTTTGTCCTGCCTCACTTTCGTGGCTGCATTTGTGTCAAAGATTCAGTAACTCTTTCAATTGACTATATTATACTTTGGTTATAGAAATGACCACGCGAACTGGAAAAAATATCCGAAATCTGCTTTGGTTTTGCTGCGGGTAGCCTCATTTCTGATGCGATCGCGCAAAGAAACTCCCAGCATAGCCCTCTCCATTGCCCTTTGGGTGACCCCGAGAGCTTTCAGCTGGAACTCCAAAACCGTTTCGATTGCCTAGGTTTTGTGGAACCTGTCCGTGCCACTGGGTCTATGTTCTTCGAGGCCCAGCGGGCCATCAGAACTAAAAGGCTCTCTAGCTCCACTCAGAAGCTCATGAAGGAAAGGATTTATACCGGCAGCTAAATAAACAGATCTCCAAGTCCCTTACCCGCGATCTGCGCCAATTCACTACGAACCGTATTGAAGAGGCCATCGAGCGAAATAAGGGCTCTAATGTGTTCGCACGAGATCTCGATCGAGTCTATTGGGCAGAGCCAGCTCGCAAGGTAAAAAACTGAGGACTGGAGAGTCGTTTTTTCCAAACCTGAGCTTTTGAGTGAGTGCGTTTTTACACGTCATACATATCGTATACACGTCAACTCGCAGACCCGAAGTTGGTCTGGCGGAAGACCCTAGCTAGACCAACCCGACACTTTACCGACGACATCCCGGACATCAGCCTGTACGAGATTAGAATGGCTCTGAAACAGCTTAAGAACAGCAAGGCACCCGGTGATGATGGAATTACAGCCAAACTCATGACGGCGGGTAGAAAACCGATCCGTACGACCCTTCAGAAGTTGTTCGACACCATCCTACTGGAAGGGAGAACGCCAAAGGCGTGGAACAGAGGTAAGGGGTGTTGTTCTTCAAAAAAGGGAACAAAACCCTGCTGAAGAATTACCGACCCATCTCACTTCTGAGCCATGCTTACAAGCTGTTTTCAAGAGTCATTACGAATCGCCTCGCACGCAGGCTTAGTGACTTCCAGCCTCCCGAAAAAGCCGTTTTTCGAAGAGGTTTTAGTACCGTAGACCACATTCATACGCTCCGCCAGGTTATACAGAAGTCTGGAAAGTAAAACTTGCCTCTCTGCTTAGCGTTCGTGGAGAAAGCTTTCGATTCGATCGAAACCTGTGCTGTACTACAGTCTCTCCAGCGGTGAAAAGTAGACTGCCGCTATATCGAAGTACTGAAGTGTTTGTACGAGAACGTCACTATGTCAGTCCGACTCCAGGATCGGAGCTTGAAACGCATTCCGCTACAGCGGCGTGTTAGGCAAGTGAATGTTATTTCCCCAAAACTGTACACCGATGCAATGGAGGACGTTTTCAAGACACTAGACTGGAGAAGGCTAGGCATCAACATGAACGGGGAGTACATCAATCACCTTTGGTTTGCTGATGATATATTAGTCTTGGCTGAGACCATGGAGGACTTGAGTACTATGCTCGATGACCTCAGTAAAGCCTCCGAGCGAGTTGGTCAAAGGATGAACATGGATAAGACAAAGATCATGTCAATCGGACACTTTCAAGACTTCTTCAGACTGCCAAGTTAGATAGGTCCAACTTTGAGTAAGAGTCCGGTCTAAGGATGAACATGGATAAGACAAAGATCATGTCAATCGGACACTTTCAGGACTTCTTCAGACTGACAAGTTAGATAGGTCCAACTTTGAGTAAGAGTCCGATTTGGCTGGGCAGCATTCGGGAACCTACGGCACATCTTTTCGTCCAATACTTCGCAATGTCTCAAGACGAGAGAGTCTTTGACCAGTGTGTGTTGACGTATGACACGGAAACGTAGACGGTTACCTCATAAGAAGGCTCAAAGTCACCCAAAGAGCAATGGAGAGGGCTATGCTGGGAGTTTCTCTGCGCAATCGCATCAGAAATGAGGCTACCGCAGCAAAACCAAGGTAACCGATATAGCCCTCCAAATAGCTAAACTTAAGTGGCAATGGGCTGGGCACATTGCAAGTAGAACCGATGGCCGTTGGGGCGGAAAGGTTCTCGAGATGTGACCACGTACCGGATGGCGCAGCGTAGCTAGGCCCCCTACGAGGTTCAAAGATTTCAAAGATTCAAAGATTTTTATTTTGCTCGGAATGCAGTTACATTCTTAAAAATACGAGTACAACATAATCGTCCAGTGCATTCAGCCTGCGTGCAGGCGTGCAAAACATTTTTATGGAGCCTTAAAGTCCATAATAATATATTATCTTTGAATCTTTAAAAAAGAGTTACTATTTTACATCCATACCAAGTGTTGTAAACTAAACTATACCGTTATTGTCTATATAGTTTAAGTATTATTGTGATGTATGTCGTTTAAGGCCATTATTGCCCATATTAAAAAAAAAAATTTGAGAAACAAAACAAAATAAGTCAGTATTCTTTTAATATTTTATATATACGTTTGTCTTAAAGACGAATATAACACTATTATTCATAAGAAAAAAATATTATTTTGAATTATTTTCTATTGAGACGTTAGTACACATAAAAACTTATCCAAAGTATAAATATCGTGTCACAACTCTAAATTGTAGTACATTTTTGAGTTTTTTTTGTGTTGTTTTTTGTTGTTTTCTTTTTATTTTCTTGGGTTTAAATAACTGGTGACAGAGGAAACTGTGACTAAAAGAAGATTTTAAATTGGTAATCTTAATAAAAAAATATAACAATATCTTTTTTGTGTTTTTTTTAAACCTCTGCCCTGAAAAAACACAGTTTTTGAGATACAGAGTTGTTTTAGATAAGCATCGATATCATGTTTTTATACATATACCTAGTATACTCCTTCACCTTTCAGGCTGTTCGGCTGTGGGATGCTTTGCCGTTGCATATAAGATGTGCAAAATCTCTTCAAGTTTTCAAAAATCCGTTGAAACAACATTACTTGTCGCTGCCTTAAGTTGCCTTGTTGTCCTGTAATATATTTATATAATTTTATTATAGTTTGTATGTATGTATCTATGTATTTATATTATACTTATTTATGAAAGTGTGTTTTGAGTGTTGTCATATAATGTGATGTATGTAGTAGTAAGCGTTTCTTGATTTATTCCTGCATTACCTGTTTACAACTCTTCTTGAAAATTTCCTGCTACCCAAAGGTTGTCTGGAAGAGGTCGCTCTAAAGCGATAAGAACGCCTCTTGTTACCGTTATTTATTGAATATGTACTCTTGTAATATGTTTTTCTTATGTAGTGATGCAATGCAATAAACAATATTACTATTATTATTATAGTAACATTTATGCATCTCATTTTTAAAGTGAAAACTTCTTTAGCGGCGCTGAGCACTTTTTGGGATGGGGAGAAATTATTAAATACGCGACAGATTTTTGTGACGTCAGATGTGAAGGTCACAAACTTTTATATTTTGCTGCTAGACGATTCGACTTCATTCAAAACTGAACGCTATTCGTAAGAGTATAAAGCCGTTAAACACTTTTTGCAATAGCATATTCTGCAAATAAATTTGTAATTTTGTCCAAGCGTCCATCACCGTTTTGCTATTGAGCAAATTCGAATAGTTCGAATTTGGACGTTATTCCTAAAGAGATAAAGCTTTGAAAAATATTTACCAACGGCAAAAACAAATTGATATTTTTTTCGCCGCCGCCGTCTGCTGTTCTTGCAAATTCGAATAATTCGGATTTGGACGTTGTTCCTAAAGAGATAAAGCTTTGAAAAATATTTGGCAATGGCAAACAAATTGGTATTTTGTTTGCCGCCGCCGACGGGCGAGCCGGCCCATCGCACCCAACGCGCCCGCGGCCCGTCCGCCTAAATAATTGATAATTGTTTATAAATTTGCGTCAAGTTCATTTTTAGGGTGACACCGTAAGATGTGACGTGACCTGATCGAAAAACTGTTACAATGTTATTGAGTTTTCACTTCTGCGGGCACTCCCGGAGTGCAACCCGGTCTTTTTTTTTTGGCGGATGAGATAGAGGCAGTAGTTGTATGTTCAAAGTATGAACACCGAGTTTACAACTTAATTACATTTAAAAAAAATTGCGGGTACGGAATAAAAGGTAATGAGAAGCATTTCTATTGGTGCTTTCAAAGGCCCTCTGCACGTTATAAACAATGCAATTTGTCACGCCAACTGACGGAGACATAGCTATAGTTCAATCACCTACTTACAATGAAACAGGTTGGACCAATTAAAATTTCCGGTCAAATGCAAGTCGAACACGTGTACCGAGGGTTCCGTACAAAATTACAAATGTATAGTTTTCTGAATTTTCCCATTTATTTGTAGATGATATTACTTGCCAAATTTCATAGTTCTAGGTCAACGGAAAAATACGTATCTTGCGTGTCGAAATATACGTTTTTTGCGGCATAAACGGTCGTATCTTTTTATAAGTTAACTTAGAAGTTCGATTTGTTTACAGCTTCAAGGGACTGTAGACTTGAATATATGGTTATAATTTCAACTCGATATCTCCACGTGTTTTCGAGATAAAAGGCCTTGACAGACAGATAGATGGACAACAATGAACAAAGTCATCCTATACCTAAGGGTTCCGTTTTTTTTTCCTTTTGAGATACGGAACCCTAAAAATGTGATATAATAATTCGCAAGAAGTCTTTCCATAATTTTAGACATAATTATTAAGAAGCTGGTTTTTTAACGTGTGATATTACTATAAAATAAAATTTGCAGTCGGATTGTGACACGCTTTGATGTTTTGTAACCGACTTCAAAAAAAAGGAGGGTAGGTTCTCAATTTGGTTGTATTTTTTTTTTTTTTTTTGTTACCTCAGAACTCCGTCATGATGAGCCAATTTGGAAAAAAAAAATGTTTGGTTGTAAGTATATGCTTCCAGGTGGATCCCATTTTTTTTCAAAAATTCAGTTGGATGATGGGATCTATGAGGAATTGAGAGGACTCCTCAATTATATTTGGCACGCGTGTAGTGATTTTGGTATTCTAGTAAATCTGTCGCGTATTTTCTATTAACTCGTGTATCCACACGGAAATCGTAAATTTGGTGGAGTGGCATTGATGATGAAGACCCACAGATGACTTATGGAATTCCTCAATTACTTATAGTACTTAAAAGTACAAAAGTATATCACAGATTCTGATAAGATTCCGTTGAAATAGGAACTAATAAAGTGCCAAAGGTGATGATGATCTTGGGGAATCGACGGAAGTCCTCAAATCAGTTCATGTGGTAAATTGGAAAATAAATGTGGAATTGTTCTCGTGGCTTGGCGGAGTACTAAATAGAAGTCGGTTAAAACTTTGTTTTTAAAGTAAATTATTTATATTGTTTTGTCCTATGACCCGCTGGATGCGGGTGGCGCAGGACCGGTCTCTTTGGCACTCTTTGCGGGAGGCCTATGTCCAGTAGTGGACCTCTTTCGGCTGATATGATGATGATGATGATAATAACAAGGCTGTCCACTATTTGTACTCAAAGAGTACTCAATTTCTTCAGACACGCAGCGCGGATACGCTAGGAAGGCGCATAACTAATGGGTATGGTATATGGGCTGGAAGAAGGAGCACCTAAAGGGTAAAAACGACACCCTATTACTAAGACTTCGCTGTCTGTCCGTCCGTCTATCCGTCCGTCTGTCTGTCATGTATCTCAAGAACCGCGATAGACATTTGAAATGTTCACAGATGATGTACGTTCTTGTGAACATAGCATTACAGAATCAGTCTTGATACCACAAGCAAGCTCATATTCATAGTACGAATAAGGTCCCCTCACCAACGTTATAAATTCCCACGATGTTTAGTTTTTCTACCTATAGATTTTATTAATTTCATAACAAAAGTACTTACATCGATTTAGTCACTCACTCATCACTCTCTCACTGGAGAACATCAACACTTTTAGATAATTTTGACGTTTAACCCGCGAGCTAGCAACTATTTTGCGTGACCAATCTCCCCCCGGGTCATAACTTCTGAGAAGTTTCAGAAAGTTGTATCACGAAGCCCCGTGGCTGCGGCTCCGTTGGTGGGTGACCCGAGAAGCATCCTTCCAATCACTTTAAAAAAATCTTCATTTCCCCCCGATTGTTTTATCATTAAATAAAAAAAAACAAAATAGCCTTTATTTCCCATCATTTTAGAAATAACATGCTTAAATTAGAAAATAATTCTTAATCAACCTATTGCACAATCACATTTGTATATGAATTTGTATATTTTTATTTGTATTTGTTTATTCTTTATTTTACTTTTTAGTTGTTAATGTTACATTTTAATAGTTATACATTTACTTTTGCATTCAATATTTCCATTTACAAAGAATAGTTTAATTATTGGTGTATCATATGCAGTCAAGTAAGTAGTAGAAAGAAAGAAAGAAAGAAAGATACATTTATTCACAAACACACAGGACACACATATTAAACAATAAAATAATCAAAGAACAGATAAAACATGAAACAAGTGTGTCTCTGCGGCAGTGAACCGGACACTGGCTCAGCATTATGCTGAGGTGTCAGACACCTGCAGCGCTGATTTTCAGCCAGCACCGTCGGTGACTCACGGAAACGTCATACAAATGTAATAAATAAACTACCTACATTATTGGGAGTATTGGGACAGGCGAAAGAGAAATAAACATAAATACTTAAAGTGAGATAATACATGTACCTACACACTACCTGGATGTTCAATAAAATATCGATATTTACCGTACACATTAAAAAACAAAAACTAGATAAAAAATGAGCAATTGGCAATTGGCATATTTATTGCTGTCACAGTGCTGGGGATTAGGATCTTGATTTCTGGAACGTCAACAAATAGCCTTTAAGCTTACGCTTAAAGGTGTATCTGCTAAGCGCCCCTTGGATAGGAGGAGGGATATCATTCCAGCACTTAGACGCCGCGTACTTGAAACTACCTCTGAACGCAGCGGTTCGGTGCATAGGTATAATGGCCATTGCCTTAAACCTCCGCGCACTTTTGGACCATACCAGTTTATGAAAAAGGTAGCTGGTGGTTTCGTGTTTTACTACCCCGAACAGCAGAGTGGCAAGGTGCAGGCGCCGGCGTGCAGGCATGTTAAGCAAGTTAGCGGCGTTCAAGTATGGAGTGATGTGGGATCGGGGAGGGACTCTGAAACAAAAACGAGCACAGTAGCAGTAGTATGTATCGATAACATCCTCTCACAAATGTTTTATCATTAAATGACAGTTAATCCAATATCTTGCCGACACAAACATCGTCAGCTGATTATACAGTGGTATAAAACCCGTCAGATAAAAAACCAGTATTTTTTCCCTGTAACTATCGTTTCAGTTTTCGTCGCGATGTCTCTTAGACCCAGTATGTAATTTCCTCCCAAATGAAAATTCGTAAGTTATGAAAACAATCAGCTAACAATATCCCGAGGGAAAACTTTGTAATGCACATTGGTTCCACCTAACAGTAAGCGTCTGCAATCGTTAAAATCTGAATCTATCCAATCTATCTATGCATGTAATATGAACTTTTTGACGTTTAATGTATTTGTGCATTACAAATAAATGAGTATGAGTATGAGTATCGAAAGTTTGAGAAGTTTCTATGGGATGACAGTTGCCGGCGCCATATGTAAGATTGATCGGTCTGTAATCGTAAGTCGGTGCAACTCGCCCCTTTCATCTTTTAGAACACAACAAAAATTAAATCAAAACTTTGATTACCCAGTAGGTAACTACTACGCAAAAATAATACTGACGGTATACCGACTAGCACACCTACCACAATCGTACTATTTATATCCACTCGGATAGCCAGGCGGCTCTCTTGACCCTAAATTCTAACGTCACAACGGCGAGGCTGGTCGAGAACCGCCGGGAACTATTGAATGACCTGGGCGCTAAAAACAAGGTAATTTTATGTTGGGTCCAAGGCCATGCAGGTATCGAGGGAAACGAGAAGGCCGACGAGCTAGCACGAGCGGGGGCAAAGGGGACGCACTGCGGACCGGAGTCGTTCTGTGGCATCCCCAAAAGTCTGACCAAGACCTATTGTTTCTACAAGAGCATTCAAGCCCGGAGAGCTATACCAGGACTGAAACGTTCCAAGGGGCTTAGCAAAAAGGCGTCTTCTGATGCCTTGGCGCTAAGCAGGAACCGTCTTCGCATGAATAGGTTCAAGTGTAAGGATAGCCCATATTGTGTCTGTGATGAAGAGAAACACGAAACAGTGGAACACATTATCACGGAATGCCCTGTACACGAGTATGAAAGAATGAAGTGTGAAATAGAGATAGGTGTAAAGGTCGAAAAAGAAAATATACACAGAATAGTAGCAAATAAACACATTAGAAGAATATTTTTGGAGTACTGCACTAGAATTGTAAACACGGTTAAAAATAGGAATAAGTAAATAAGATTTGTTCTCACTTGTATTATCATTAATATATAGGAGTAACAGAGATAAGAAATATAGAATAACAATGTATAGAAATATATAAAATAATATCTGTAGTAGAGTAGAAGTAAGATCAAATATTGTAAAGAAATAAGATAAAACATTGTATAAGATATTTGTCAACAAAAATCTCTGACCTCACCTACGTCAGGGGAAAAAAAAAAAAAAACCCTCTTCGCATGTTAGTAAGGGTGCTTACAGGGCATTGTTGCCTAAACAAGCACATGCAAACGTTAGGACTGTGTGACACAAGGCAGTGCAGACTCTGCCTTGAAGCGGAGGAGACGCCTACACACATCCTTGCCCTTGCCTTATGCGCAGCCGTAACTCCTTTCTGGGCAAACCCATCATGTGCCCGGAGGAGACCAAATTTCTTGAGGTCAACAGTATCCTGCAATTCTTCGAGTTCGCAGGACTTGACCAAGAATTGTAGTAAGTGGCGATCACAATAGATCAGCGATGGTCGCAGTGATAAAAGGGTTCTCAAAGCCCGGAAGCCACTACCAGAATAATAATAATACCGACTAGCGAGGAAATCTGTGCAGAATCAGTAAGCTCACTTCAAAGTTTTTATATGTATACCGTTTTGTTTATACCGCATACCGATCACATAACTACGTTCACAACACGTTACACGGTCACTAGAGATCTCATGTTTATTTTGCACACATAATTATACGTCTAATGATTAATGCTTACGAATTTTGAAGAGTAAAAGATGCTGGCAGGAAGTTTTGATTTTTCGAGCCTGCCATCTCTCGCGCAGTCTCGCAGAGGCGCTCGCAGCGAACGCTGCGCGGGAGTGTTCCGAATTTGAAATTCGAAAAGTGTAGTGAGTTCGTTTATAGTAGGGTGTTTGAAGGTGAGTTCAGGCATTTTAAGTTTGCTTGAAACTTTTTGTAAGGTGCTGTTGTTTGGACTATTGTTAAGCTGGAAACATTTTTTTAATATATAACTAAACAGTTACCTAAACTACTTTGTACCTAAATGACAAAGGTTCTTACTATATAAAAAGTATTTTATCTAAGAGCTATTTTGAAGTTAAGTTAGAACGTAACAACATAGAAAATTTAAATCTTTCCTGTCAAAGAGCCCGTTAAATACATTGTATAATTTTATGAATATTTCATAAATGTTGGAAGTTCATAAAACATTGTACAGTCACTTCAAAAAGTACCTTACTAAGTACCTTCTGACCTCACAGTCAAGTTTCAATTTCAAGATTAGCACTGGCTTTGGAATTCTTCGTGATTAGAACTATTGCCGAATATTTGATGTCAACAATACACATTATGATATCAGTTTAATTGTAACGGCATTTTAACTAAAATAGGTTTCATAAACGTTTATGAATATGGTTAGTTTTGGATTATCGGAATATTGTGGTGGCAAGCAATAATACGGATATGTATCACGAGCGTTTTGTAAGTCATAAAGGACAAACTGTATCTCAATTAAAAAAAATGTAACTCAAAATACCGTCATTTATGTATCCATTTCCATTTATTTATTTCATTTCAGTCAGGACCGTTATTTATAGTTCCTGAATTGTTAAATTGTTGACAGTACTCATCAGAAATTTGTCGAAATCAAACAATTTTAAGACCTATTCAATTTGTTTCCATCATTGGGGTCGGAATATAACGATGGGAGTTTTAGGTACTACCTATATTATCGCAACGCACAAGTGTAAAATTTACCGCTAAAACCAAACGAATTTGAACGGCCTTTAAACCACAAGAGGTTAATAAACAATTTTCTTTTTTAATTATCAATAACAGTCGTAAATGATGATGTGCCTCGTAATCGTGAAGGATTAGATGTACTAACTTGTATCCGTACGAACTTAATGATTTGCCCTATATTTATTATCTACTAGTTTTTGTTTTCATTAAAACGTAACTGTTTATTTCAATATAGGCATGTTTTTGTCAGTTACTCTTTGCTTTCTCTATCTGTCAATAGTACGAATCTCGCGCATAGTAGCGTGCGCAAAAGCAGTAAATTTAATACATTATTTTGTTGTAAGTACCTATAACTATCGGGGAAAGTATGTTGTCAGTTGTGTGCAAGTAAAATGGTTTCCCAGTGGGCTTATAAAAAATATTACTAATTTTGTAGTAATATAAATGTTGAAGACATTAAATTTTGTAACGGTTGACTAGGAGGTATGTGCATGGATTTATCTGTAATGTAACTGTTTCTATTGCAGTAGAGCAGCTATTTTTATTTAAAAATATCCTAGTGAAATATAAATCCGAAATGTAACAGACATTGTTAAAATTGATATAAATAGTATTGATGACAATGACAGAAATAGGATCTTTACTATATTTTTTTTTTTATTCTCAGCAATGATTTTATATTTGGTTAGAACCGGATACAATTTGGAAAGTGAACCTTATGATACTGTGCCATATAGAAAGTTATAATATCTAAATATACGTTTGTCAATCTGTGATAAAATGGAAGATCATGAAATTATGCTTATATTGTACCCAGTTAGTATTCGTTTTAAATTTGTACCTACAAAAATATTAAATAACAAAAATGTATGCATGTAAACAAAACTGCTTTGCTGTGCACTAGACAAGGAAAAAAAAGACAAAAACCATGTTCACGTTTGGGCCTTTTGGCGTTTTCTACTGTGATATAATTATTTGCTGACTCTACAGAACGGCCACGCTCAATACGGAAACTCTTCTCAAAGAAACGGTACGTGTTATAGGCCAGAAGCTTTCTCTTTCAAACAAACGTATCTATGTATTTTTCGTCTCGCTGTCACTTTCACTTCTGTGAATGACCATCGAGAGAGGAAGTGACGGTACAATAGATGACCGCTTTGATGCTTACAGGTAGGGTGTTGTCGGTTTTGGACACGTCAAATAATCCTTTCAACATGGTGGATATTCTTTCGAGTACTTAGGATGCGATTCTAATTTAAATATGATTCTTAGTACTGTTTCTCTTAAAAAGAAAACAGAACTCAGATGGATTGGCCCAAAGGAAACATTATAAGTAGGTTCCTATACTTATATTATTTCTTTACCCTCTATTCTCTTTCATAAACCATGAGATAACAGTCACATCTACTGTTATAAAAGTAATCATCATCATCATCATATCAGCCGAAAGACGTCCACTGCTGGACATAGGGCTCCCCCAAAGAGTGCCAAAGTGACCGGTCCTGCGCCACCCGTATCCAGCGGACTCCCGCGAGCTTTACCAAGTCATCAGTCCACTTTGCGGGGCCTACCCACGCCGCGCCTTCCTGTATGTGGTCGCCACTCGACAACCTTTCCGCCCCAACGCCACTCCACCACGCCTCATTTCTGATGCGATCACGCAGAGAAACTCCCAACATGCCCTCTTAATTGCCCTTTGCGTGAGTTTGAGCCTTCTTATGAAGCCATAGTAAGTGACCACGATTCAGTGCCATATATCATCGCTGGCAACGTACACTGGTCAAAGACTCTCGTCTTGAGACAGTGTGGAATATTGCCGTAGCTTCCTGAACGCTGCTCAGCCGAGTCGGATTCGACGATTGAGCTCTTCCTCAAAGGGCCTACCTAACTGGACAGTATGTCCTAGGTATACATAATCGTCTACAACTTCGAGCGTAAAGTGTGCGATTGTAATATGAGTTGGTACTGCATGAGCATTTGACATGATCTTCGTCTTATCCATGTTCATTCTTAGACCAACTCGCTAGGAATTTCTGCTGAGGTCATCGAGAATCGTACTTAAGTCCTCCATGGTCTCAGTCAAGACTACTATTACGTCAGCAAACCGAGGGTGAGTGATGTACTCGCCGTTGATGTTGATGCCTAACCTTCTCCAGTTATAAAAGTGTATTTTACAAATGCCAAATGAGTTTATTGACTAAGTATAAATGACACTGATAAACCATTTGCTACATTTGTAATTTAATAAGTAACCACGGCAACGACCTATTCAATAACCTGGGTAAAAAGGGCAAATGTCAAACAAAATAATTTATAATTTTAAATACTGCAGCGATGTTTGCAATCACGTTTAAATAAAAAATCTAACGTAAAAAGCGGCCAAGAGCGTGTCGGACCACGCACAACGAAGGGTTCCGTGCCTATTAAAAAGGTCGTATCGTTACTGAAAACTTATGGCACTTACGTCCTTTTCCTTAAGGAAGGCAGTTTTTTAGAAATATCTCGAAAACCTTTGAACCGATCTTTTTCAGAACAATTCTCGCTGAAAGAATTTAATAAGCCCTATGTCCATGATTTTTGTCATATTTTTAAAATACACGGTTCAAAATTTTGAAGGGGGACACACAATTTTAGTGACTTTCGGGGCGATTATCTCCGACTGCTGAAAGACTTTATATTTATTTTGAAAGCCCTATCGATTGATGTGCCACGCGTGGGCTTGCGATGAAAAAAAAATTGACTTTCACTTTTGCATGGAGTGCACCCCTAAAAAAAAAATTTTTTATGAATTTAATTACATAACTATGTAGCGGCTAACAAAATACACCTATACTCAACATTTTATTCAAATACACCTTATAGTTTTCGAGTAAAATGCCTGTGACATACGGACGGACAGACGAATCCATAAGGGTTCCGTTTTTTGCCATTTGGCTACGGAATCCTAAAAAGTCCTACTTGCACTCAATATTCAATTGATCTTATGTATTATTTATACTAAACGGGACTTAATCGCGTATAATTAACTTGTTTATTTACCTCACTGAGGTCTCCCGACGTTTCGGATGTGAGGTAAATAAATAAGTTAATTATACGCGATTAAGTCCCGTTTAGTATAAGTAATGTGTGAGAATCGTGAAAGTTTTGATCGTATGTGTCAAAAACATTATTCACAAATTAAATAGTTACACTTTTAATGACGTACAATTAGTCAGCCAATCAGTCATAGACACTAATTCTCATCGACAATAACAATAAAAGTCACACTATGCAATAAAGACTCGTAATATGCCAACATCACAACCGCAATAAATGTGATGCTTACGAGCTTGCACCCATACACAAACGTAAGTAAGTATTTAGTTTTTGTTTTTTTTTAATCCAACGATCTTTTATAGTTTCTGATTTTCTTTCACCGAATCGTTTGGATTATCTCATTACAACCTGTAGAAGCATTCTTCGTCACGATGCCGGATAAAAAGTTAATCAATGGTGAAGTTCATCGAAACCTGTTTGGAGAAATTCGGCGTTTCGGCAACTTGTTTCACACTCGACTAATACGCACCCATCTTTATATTGTAGGTTGAGTATTGAGTACTTACTTAACCCACTTTTGTGAGGTAACGACACACGTTTCACATTGAGTGTATTTAACCTTCAGTGTTTGGAATAGAATCGGATGTACAACATAACAGAATATGCAGGACTGGAGAAAAGAGCGAGAATTTACCGTTCATCACAGAATAATGTGTTATTAAATAGCGGCATATTTAGAGGACTTAATAATAACATATTTACCCAAGCTAACCACTCTCGAGCCGATCATGAACAATGTTGTATTTTGTTTTCGTTGTTAATGGTTAGAATGAAAATACTTTACATAAGTACTTAAAAGTTTTGACAGCCTCAGTGGAAGAAATTACTAAAGTATCTATTTATTTTCATTAAATAACTGAAACTTTTAGTTGTACTTATTATAAGCTGGGTTAAATTTTACTACATTAGAGAATGTAACGTCGATGCAAAAAAAAATTAACTGAATCGCTATTCGAAAAAAAACCATCCGGACAAGTGCGAGTCGGACTCGCCCACCGAGGACTCCGTACAAATATTGATTACGTACTTTATATAGAAAGACAGAAGACATTTATTCACTACACAAAAGACAGACAGAGACAAAGGGAGTAGACATACAATACAATTGACACATATTGAGTGTGTCTTCGCGGCAGTGAATAAAGACTATTTTTTTTATATTAATCATAAATGTATCGTTTCCTGATTTTTCCCTGTACTAGTAGTATAAGACGATATCACTTGCCAAATTTCATAGTCCCAGGTCAACGGAAAGTACCCTATAAATTTTGATTCCCTTGAGTGTCGAAATATACGTTTTTTTCGGCATAATTCCGCCGTATCTTATTTTTACGGTAATTTAGAGGTTGATTTTTTAACAGCTGCAGGGGATGTGATCATGTTCAAAAGTCAAGGTACATTATATATATCCGAAAGATTATTACTTACTTTGTTTCCTTGTTCAGACGGTTGAAAAATTGTTTCTGTAAAACATATCAATATACATACTTGCTTACCTAGTAATCACTTTAACTCTCGTTAAGGCGAGCAGACATGCAAAATGATGTTTTTTCCATCGCTTTGGCATTAAATGAGCCGGCGAAATATATTTTAAATAATTCTTAAATTTTTAAGTTTCCGACTTAAATTTAGCTGCTGTTTCAAAAATACAAGTGATAATTCCACGGTTCTCTCTATAAAATATTGGTAATTTCATTTATCTAAAATCTAATTGTAATCGTTTTGACATATCTTTTGTATGAAAATGTCGCAAGTTGGTCCGTGCGAGGAGGAAGAGCGCAGCATATCGAGCTAACTAGATAGCGACCGAGACAACATTTTGAGGGTAAGCGTATGAGTACTGCACGGCTAGCATGCGACGACGCGCGAGCTCTGTCGATTTTTCTCGCACTATCCGTCTCTTTTTTATTAGAACACTTAGAACAAGAGATATCCATACTTCCATACTAATATTATAAATGCGAAAGTGTGTCTGTCTGTCTGTCTGTCTGTTACCTCTTCACGCTTAAACCGCTGAACCGATTGCGATGAAATTTGGTATGGAGATAGTTTGAATCCCGGGGAAGGACATAGGGTAGTTTTCATCCTGGAAATCACCCCCTAAGGGGATGAAATGGGGGGTTGAAGTTTGTATGGAGCTGCGATATAAACGATTTCCACGCGGACGGAGTCGCGGGCAGAAGCTAGTAGTGCGATAAAAATCGAGAGTATGTCGCGGCCGTCGCATGCTAGACGTGCTGTGCAAGGTTGCTATGTGGCGAGCGAGTAAAAAATGCACCAATTGGATGCACGAGCGCGCCTAGCAATGCCATTGTTGGATTTCCTCGCTTACCGCCTCGCAACCTCTCACAACTCTGGTGGATACGCAGCCTTACAGCAGTCTTTAGAAACCAATCTCGCTAGCCCAGCTGATACTCTGATACTAAGGTTAGAAGTTTACGAGTGAGTAGGTACCTATCGAAGCCATAAATGCACTTGGCCCGTGTGAACACATATTGTGTGAAATTTATCCGTACAATGTGCTTCAGTGTAATAGTTTTATGTAAGAGATACTTTATGAAGAGAGAGGTTTATGTAACTTTGCTGTGGAAATTCTTGTCAGTTATATGCATTGCAATTATTTATATTTAGAATGATGTAATCTGTCAAGTAGTGTAATGTCTCATCAAATTGAGTCTCGAGTATAAGGCCTCAATCATTAGTATATTTGACAGCTAATTACAAGTTTACTATATTGACCAGGCCGCGCCAGTCTGTGAGAGACTTAATATGAATCACACAGGCGCTGCCTGCGGTGGCGGTCAATAGTAAATTGAGCAGGTAATGTCAAGTTTAACTATTGACCGCTACGGCCACGCCGGGCCAGTCTATGGGAGGCTTAAAACATAATATTGGTACTTATACCGGTTGGTTGTCATAATATATTCATTCTAATGTAGAGAAAGTGAAACTACTTATACACGACTTAGTTAGATAATTAACTCGGCCTACCGAAACGTTGCTGATGTTTTGTTTTTTATTTATTTTAACAGTATTTATAGAGTTATTAACGTAATCAGTAACCGTTACATACCGTTACTTTTGTATATTGGAACTTCATTGGTGTCTATTTTTATTGATTTGCCGAAGCCCATTAAATAAAATTAATAAACAATAAGTTACTTTCAAAAAAAATTGTTGGTACAAACTTTTATTGCCGACTGTACTTTTCTGTATACCATCATCAATTTACTCATTGAGACGATTCAAACGAGCCCAAACTCAACGGGGTTACGTCGGTTAAATACTGAATTTCGGTGGCCACCTTCTGTCTCCATCATCAGATCAGCTCGATGGTACCATAATATTGAAGTGTCATCAAAACGTACTAATAATAAAAATTTCAGCTCAATCGGATTGCAAATTTTGACGGACAACTTACATACTTACATACGAACAAGTCAAGTTAATATAAAGCTTGTAATAAAGAAAAATGATTATGTTGGGGGACATTGTTACACAAATCGACCTACGCAAAGCTCGTACGACGAAAATCTATAATATTTAAAGATGTGAATATATTTGTGAGGCCCTAAAGGAGGAGGTGAAAAAGGACCTAAATACATAGAAAACATCTAATAATCAATCAATGGGGTTGAATTCAAACCTTTCCGACCTTGTTGGTTCTCACGACACACGGGCTCGACTAGTGTAGGGGACCACTGACGCTCTAGTACGAATCATAATTTGCCACACTAATTTGTAAAACTCATGCTTGTAATGCAGCTTTGGTAAATAAAGTTATTTGTATTTGTAATAAACGTTGCAAGCTACGGTAGCCTAGTGGTTCAGGCACACGGCTCTCAAGCGGCGGTCGTGTCGTGGGTTCGATTCCCGGCTCGTTTCAATGAGTTTTTCGGAACTTATGTACGAAATATTTACCGTTAGCTTTTCGGTGAAGGGAAACAGCGAGAGGAAATCGGTCTAATCCCAATAAGGTCTAGTGGAAGGTCAGATGGAAGTCGCTTTCGTAAAACTAGTGCCTATGCCAAATCTTGGTATAAGATGTCAAAGCGGACCCCGGGCTCCTTCAGGGCACAACGGGAATAATGCTAGGAGGGTGATGATGATAAAATTAATAAAATAAGAAAAATCAAATTAGATGCATAAAAGACATTCGTGGTCGCCCCGCAGATAAATTCTCTTGTCGTGATTCTAACCCAAAATTGAGAACATGAAAAAAGTTATTTTTCTCGTGTGTGTGTCTTCTATACGAATGTGATATTACTATCCTACAGGTAATAGAATAAAACAATAGTACCTAATAATGATTTCCAGTTGCAACTATGTGGACCCTAACAGCACCACCAGAACATAAATCAACTACATACATACTGTATACATATCGTTAGTAGGTACCACCATAACACTCGTAATCTTCATCTCATACGCACAAGAACAAATTAATATTGACGCCATTTAACCCTTTATAGGGCACAATCTATATTTCATAGGCAAAATGACCATCCATAAGGTCATCTTTTTGTATTTTTTCATGGGTCAGAATTTTTAGGTCTATATACAATATCAAAGAGACTTGAATTATGAATAAATTTTAACTTTGCCTGTTAAAGGGTTAAACAAAATTGATGATGAATTTATTTCCTAAAATCAAGGCCTATTCCTTTCAAAGCGATAGTAAGTAGTTAATGAAGCTTAATATTTCACTCAAGAGTACACTTTTAAGTTAAGGTGCGTTTTAAAGAGTTGACTTTGCTCAGTTACTCCTTTGATTCTTCGTGTAGAATTCTTTAAACTTTTCCTATTTAAAAGGTAGGAAAGGTAGGTAGATTCTGCAACTATTATAATTTAGAGTTCGATCTTCGCAAGAGATTTCCTAAAAGCAGTGACAGGAACTTGATAAAATCTCAAACGTATACATAAATAAATATTAAAGGGCAGTCCTACACAACACAACTGATCTAGTCCCATAGTAAGCGCAGTAAAGCTTGTGTCATGGGTTCTAGATGACGATATACATACTCATAAGTAGATAAATACTGAAAAGATGAAAGATGAATACATAGAAAAATCGCTCATGCTAAGGCCACGTATTTTTTATTCAAAATGTCTCGAGCGATATTCGATCTTAAAGACGTGAATTCATGACCCGTTTAATAATATATGAAGAAAAATATGTTACGAACTCAGAAGAATATTTTGACAACCTCTGTACCCTAGTTGGTTGCGACCCTGCCTACGAAGCTGGAGGTCCCGGGTTCGAATCCCGGCAAGGGCATTTATTTGTGTGATGAGCACGAATATTTGTTCCAGAGGCATGGATGTTTTCTATGTATTTAAGTATGTATTTATCTATATAAGTATGTATATCGTCGTCTAGCACCCAAAGTACAGCTTTGCTTAGTTTGGGACTAGGTCGATTACAGTAAGATATTCCAACATTATTATTTTTATTTATTTTATTTTCATTTTATTTTTATTTTTGTTATTTAAAGTTGCTTTCAATAGGTATAAAATTGCACCGCACGATGTAGATAGGTCATGTTTCCGAAATTGGGATGGTTGCAACCAAAGTAGTCACATTTTTCTAAAGCCGTCATGGTCAACCGGTAGTCCAATTAACCCAATAAATTGTATCACATGGGAAATTAGTGTAATAAGAAAACGTAATATTACGAAAACATATAAAAATGTGTGCGACGGCTTTTTAGCCTGTATTATTTTTAATGTTTTTTTTTGTTTGTTACAGATACAACTTAAAAATGTCGACACAAATATTAAATTCAACGCAGAGTGTTTTAAAAGATACCTACGATTATTATCTTTGGACGCTTTCATTGTCAGGTAAGTGTATTTTTTATTTTTTATTTTTTATTTAAGCGCCACCTTAATCATACGTGGGATGATGGTCAAAATGTTCTACAAAATCTCTTAAAGTTACCAGTGTTGGCAAACAATATATTGCGTCAAAATAAGGTAATTTCCGCAGTTGGTATACAGTATTTTGGGGAGTCCCACAAACGTTTCATCGAAAGCATTGTTCGTCGAATTTTCATTTCATCGTGTTTTTCTCGGACGCTTTTGACTTTTTAAGTACTTACTCGTGTTGCTAATAGGTCTGTGTGATATGTAAAAATTGCGCAGTGAAGAATCGGCACTGACTTGACTGACAGTTGACACTGGCATCTGACAGCACTGATATGGTGCCACCTCAATACCGGCAAAGGAAGTCGCGTAATTGTACTATTTTATCTGTCTTCGCGGTGCGGTTCTTTGGACATTTATTTATCCACTAGTCAATGCTAGGCTATATTCCCAAAGACATTTTATTTCTAATGCGTTACTCGTAAAGTGATCCACTTCGGTAAAAAAACAATGTAACAATGGAGGAAACTAGCGTGGATATACGTTAACATACGAAAACTCAAACTAGTGCTAAAAAGTATGCTAAATATGTGTTAATCCAGGTTATAAAGGTACTTTCCATGTACCCATTCAAATCTGTTGAGCCTCTCACACACTGCCCGTGGCCCTCAAAAGTAAATTTGACAATAACTGTCCAGTTTACTATTAACCGCCACCGCAGGCCGCGACAGTGTAGTTCACGAAATGATTCAACAAACATTGAAACTTTTTCATGCACGAGCAGAAAATAGGGAAAACATTGTAGGTAAACCGTGACCCGTTTGGCAAAAAAGCCCGGGGCAAGCAATTAACCAGGCACTTTATACGTGCTCCAAGCCCGATGTCTCATAGTGTGTAGGTTAGGATCTTACCTATGAGACTCGACGAGCTGTGGAATGACGACAAAAAAGTCGGTAACGTGACACTAGTAATTTTGCGAATCCCTAAACCACCGTACCGGATGGGAAGGGTTCCTTGGGTCCAGGACTGCTCGCTTAACTGAATTAATATTGAGGTTGGATTCTAAATTAATTTTTCGGGGGCCGTCGCACCGTCCAGCGCTGCCAACAGTCTTAAATATGTTAAGCGGTGTCCGCACCTTCTGACAAAATTGTTTAATCAGAACGGCCTATGGATTGATAGAAAGCTTGGGTTGACAGCTTCAATGGACTGCAAATTTTTCTTTGCTCTAATAATCTACTGTGTTTTATTGCTTTTCATGTCTATTAAGTACATGATCATGTTTTACCCAGGTTTTACCTAATGCAGAGATTTTTTTATGTAGTTTAAATAGTACAAATATCTTATAATAAATAATTAGGAATTCAGTTTAAAAATTCCATGTTGACAGCTGTTGACAGTTATGTCATTTACTTAAATTCATAATCATTATTATTATCAATATCATACATAGTTTGTTATCTGATCTTTATGTGATATTATCTTAGACTTTTATTTAGGTACTTTTGCCTATTAATTAATTGTGACTATAATTTGAACTGATTGTAAATTGAAATGTTATTACAATTCTTATTCTCTTTGCCGATCATAATATTAATGAATACAGATTAAGCTAGCTTTAATTTATATTGTAATTGTGTATTGTGATATAAATAAATCTAAAAATCTAAACCTATGAGCGAAACCAGTTCAGTTCTCCCCTAACTCCAATACCGGACAGTTTTCCAAGGAGAATGTCATGATAAACCCTGTCATAAGCCTTGCTCAGATCTTGTAGTACACCAATTGCATAATGTTTGCTATCGATAATGTACAGTACATCACGAATATATTTGAAAACTGCTAATGTGGTCGAACGATGTTTCCAAAAACCGTATTGACAGTCAATGAAGATACCAAATTTTTCACAGAACGAATAATAGTCTAGTGGCCATAGCTGACTAACATTTTTTTAAATGTTGTTAACATCGCTATGGGTCGATAATTGTTACAGTCGGTTTGTTTGCGTTTCTTAAAAACAGGTTTAACAATGGCTAATTTTAAGGCCGCAGGAAATGTACCTTCATTGAAATACTGATTAGGTATGTTAATGGCACAAACAGTTCTGAGGCGCACTGTTTTATTAGAAATGGGGGCAGGTCGTCAATGCAAAAGCTACGCTTTTTTTAAATTTTAAAATATTTTTACCGATTTCATAAGCAGTAACGCCCGTATTCAATTCTGATACAGAGATGACGGGTCAGCCAAGGGCGGGTCGTGCGCCCTCATTATGTTGCCCGAGCCTTAGTGATGAAAATAACCTATTGAACTCGTTAGCGACTTTGGCCGGGTCTTCTATGACGGAATAGGGAATATTCATGATTTTTTTTTATTTTTTTATCTGTTCTATAAGTAACTAATAACCGGAAAAAATATAACACTTTCACAATATTATTAAATAAGCTAAAAAAAAAATTAAAACTGCTATAATTTTCGGACGATCAAAACGCCACCATTTTGGCGCGCTCATTTTGTGACGTCACCGTGCACTAAAAAAAATTAACAACAAAGTGTTTGATTCACACTTAATAAATGTGAGTGATTAAAGCTTATAAAATCAACTTATTGTAATGGAAGAGCACATAAAAGCTTATTATAAATATTGTATTGTCCCTATGTGTGAAAATAACATTAAAACTGTAAATATTTTCATATGCCCAAAGATGCAAATATAAGGATAAAGACACTATCGTGATAATGACTGTATCATGCTTGAATAGTTTATATTGTTGTAAAGATCATTTCGACGTGAGTATTAAATATGTATGTACATAAAATCTTTTTTATTAGGACTCGCGAACAATATATGTAAACAATAACCTAACCTCAAAATTGTATTATATACTAATTCATAAAACTATTCTGATTCCCAATTTTTTTAGTTATTAATGTTACAAATATTATGATTTTTGTTGATCAACAGCTGACTACGAGTGTTGATTTTGATCACGAAACGTTTTAGCTAAGTTTCTTTGTTTGCACTGTTGATCGATGTTGAAAGAATTTAATCCTTTTTACTGAGTGACCTATACAAATTTGTTTTATTTATAAGCCTTGACGAAAACAACCTAGTTTGTTAAAGTTCATAAAGATGTTCTCAACATTTAACATTCCTAATAGATACTTACATATCTTTGATTATATAATATAAATAGTTTTTTATTCCACTTATTTAAGAAAGACACCTATTTGAAGTAGGTTAAAAGTGTATTTGAATCGCCAAAAAAGGTTATAATTACTTAATTGACCAATCTCACGAGTATAAAAACAAGGAATATGAAAATGTATTGAATATCTGTAACTTATTTACCTTGCAAGTTGCAGCTTTTACTCCTCTTAGTTCAGCGGACGTAAAGTCACAAATATTTGCGAAGTACGTATTTAGTCATCATGAACACATCAATTTTACGCAGATTATCCTACTGTGCCTTGACAAAACCACTTTCAGTCATTGTGGCGAGTCTTTTTTCACAAGGTGTCACTGCTTTCAGTTAATAATTACCAAAAAACACTGATTATTTATCATTAACAGCGGCAAAACAATGCAAATACCTTTCAATAATCATACAAATGACCTTTTAACAGCAGACACCGAGTGCACGGTGACGTCACGTTTCGCTCCGCCAATAGGGTTGCGTTTTGGAAATTTGCGAGGGCATTTGAAAAATAGTACTTTTAAACAATTAAATTTATTAATAGAAACATGATAATTTGTTAAAATAATCATGTGTGTATATTTATTAAGCAATATAGATTACACGTGATTTTTTTTGTCCATTTCTAAATCACATGCATATTCCCTATTTCGAATTTCTGTCTTGAGGTTTTTCTGTTTTTCCCCTGTTTGTCTGTTTTTTATTAATATCCACATTGATTTAGTGATGTTATTTGACTTTTTAGTACGTTTTATATTTTATAGCCGTTTAGAAATGGATACGGCCCTTTTTCAAAGTTTTTCATATATCTTCTATACTCTGTTTTTTTTAGCATTAGAGAGACCTTTGCAGAACGAGATATAAGGTTTTTTATCGGGCACATTCTGCGGATCGAACAGTGACTACGAGTTAATAAATATCACGTATTTATTACCATGTTTTATTAATACATATATTACTCAGTGTTGTGAACAGATAAGAAAAATAATATTAGTTAATTTATATTCTAAGATGAAAAGATAAGAATTTTAATAAATTGCGTTTGCAATTTTTCATGGAAAGGTTGTACATTAAAAAACCTAAAGAGGCAGAGTTCTCACACAATGGTCTATTTTTAAACGTCACTGTCACTATCTGTCAACTATCACTCATGTGGGTTTTTCATTCGAGTTCATATTGTAGTCGGTTGAGTCGGTTGCGATTTCTATTTATTTTATTTCTATTGGCGCCATCTTGCTTATAAACACTTATAACTTACAGTTTTGCCAACAAATTAGTAATATATGTGAAAACTATGCGTTCAGCTATCGGTAAATATCAAATGATATGTACATAAGTTCCGAGAAATTCAGTGGTATCGGTCGAAATCGAAGAAGGAAGGTTTACGACCACTGCTTCTTTGTTTACCCGTTTGACAGATAATTCTAATCTTAAAAAAAATATAGTATAGTAACTCCGTAAAATATCATTTCTACATGTGGATAGGAAAAGTTCGAGGTATATTTGATGCTTGCATTTTTTTATTCCTCTCGTAAGCCATGTAGTTTTAGGTCTTTTTTTATAAATAACATTAGAATTAGGTATATACATAAGTTTAAAACACTGTATTCATACAAACTATAACTCATTTATTACTGTAATTATAAGTGTATTAAACTTATGTATACCTAATTCCAACGTTATTTATAAAAAAGACCTAAAATTCACATTTCTCGTTTCATCAAAAAGTTTATTGAACTCAATTTGTTGTAGAGTCGACTTAAAACACTTAATGTTGTGATCATTAAACCTTTTTTTGCCTCTGTCCAGGTTACGCATGATTTTAATTATGTCCGTCTGTTCTTCTGTCCATCCGCTGCTTAGCTCAGTGACCCATACCACTAGAAAGCTGTAATTCGGCATGGGTATATAAAGCAATCACGCCGACCAAATGGTAGATGATATTTAGAAAAAAAAAAAAACATTTAAAGTGGGGGTGTAATTATTTATTTACTCATGATATGGCAAATCGTTGGATACCTTGTTCAAAATATTATGGGTTACTAAAAACTATTTTTCAACTTATTGGTCCTTAAAAGCCCAAATTTTTGTTAGAGTGAAGTGTCCCCACCCCCTGCCAGCTAAATGGCTGCTACGGGAATGCGAAAAAAAGTCATGGCATTAGTACATATAATGAATTAAAAAGCGGCCAAGTGCGTGTCGGACCACGCACAACGAGGGTTCCGTGCCTATTAAAAAGGTCGTATCGTTACTGAAATCTTATGGCATTTACGTCCTTTTCTTTAAGGAAGACAGTTTTTTAGAAATATCTCAAAAACCTTTGAACCGATCTTGTTCAATACAATTTTCGCTGAAAGAATTTAATAAGCCCTATGTCCATGATTTTTTTCATTTTTTTTTAATACACGGTTCAAAAATTAGAGGGGGGGGGGACACAATTTTAGTGACTTTCGGGACGATTATCTCGGACTCTATTCACTTAATCAAAAAATCGCTGAAAAACCTTATATTTATTTTGAAAGGCCTATCGATTGATGTGCCACACGTGGGCTTGCAATGAACAAAAAATGTTGACTTTCTGTTTTATGTATGGAGTGCACCCTTAAAAAATATATTTTTTTAGGAATTGAATTAATAAACTATGTAGCGGCTAACAAAATACACCTATTTAAAAAAAATCAAATACACCTTATAGTTTTCGAGTAAAATGCCTGTGACATACGGACGGACAGACAGACAGACAGACAGACATGACGAATCCATAAGGGTTCCGTTTTTTGCTATTTGGCTACGGAATCCTAAAAAGGAAAACTATCACGGTTAAGTAGACATTACTAGTTACAGAGTAAATAGTCGACCAACTTAAAATATACTTCAAAACGCCAACTTTCGTACAAATTCGGCCGACGCAACCGCAACATTTACTTGGCGCGTGCGTGTCGATGTAACAAAGTCAGACAGGCAACTACGGAGCCCTACACTTCGCGTGTCTCGAAACGCACTTGGCTGGTTATTACAAGATCAAAATGTTTTTTTTTACAGAAACTTGTTGTAATACGCGCTCTATTGGAGAACTCTGCCCTCAAGTATTATAGAGAATCCAGGCGATATAACCCATCCTGAAGGTGCAGTCTATAAGCTGCTTAAAATAAAGCAATTGGATTGGTAGTTTCGGAGATTACCCTCTACTTACAAACTTACAAAGACACAGACCCATCTACACGCGGTAGAGTGTCAAGCCAAGTTCAAGCTAATAGAACTGGCGAGCAGCACGGTGTGTAATACGAACCACTTTGAGCAACTTTTAACCCCTTCATAAATCTATAATTATTTCACAAAGACATGTAAAATTTTGCCCATATATTGAGACTTGCGAGATGAACATGTGCTCCAAATTTCATGAACACAACTAAAACGGTTATTTAGATATTAACTTCCAAAAAACGTAATTTTTATCACTGATCTATACCTTACCTAGATCAATACTCTGATAGACCAAAACTCTTACCCAGTTCCAGATGACCTAGAAATTTCAAAGGCATTCAGAGAGGTAACTAGTTGGTTGGTTGGCTAAGAATAAATCAGAAACTCGTAAATTTTTATCATTTATTATAATTTTTCAATTAGGTAATTTATTCTATTAGGTGCCTGTAATGTAATGTAATGAAATGTAAGAATCAGCAATCAAAATTGATGACAGCCGGTCTTTATGTGGATTTTAGGGTCTTCCTTCTAACAATTTTTGTACAATAAGTAATGATATCCCATCAAAAACAAGAATGTGAAATTAGAGCCAAGTTCAATATCATGATACATTGTTAATTTACCGTACAGTAAATTTAAGTCTCATGTTAAGGGTAATTTGCTAAGCAAGGCGTATTATACTGTCAACGATTTCTTAAACGACAAAAATGCCTTTAAGCCAGTAGTAGTCTGATTCTATTAGGAATATACCTAAATACATGTAATCATTATAAGTACATACCTACCTGAAATAACTGTACCGTTTTTATGTAAGAAGAGAGCACGTAATGCTGTTTCTCGCCGAACAAGTCGCTTAATCTTTGCTATTATCAATGTCCGGTGGCTTGAATATGTCATGCTCGCTTAAAGGGCTTTGCTTACGGTGGCGTCGTTGATCGGGTCGCCACCTTCCCTAACATATGGTTGAGGGAGGCGATGGCTGAGATATGCGTCATACTCGTGATCGGGTGCTGTTTGTGGAGTCCGGACTGTTCATGCTTGCAAGGGCATAGTACCTAATTAACTACTTAAATACTAGTGTTATTATTATTATTATCGTATTGACGAGAGACATAATTCTGATCTTGACACGTTTTATTGTTATTGACCCTGTACATCTCTGACAATATAACATTAATGTTCCTTTTTTGTTTTGACGCTTAGAGACCGTATACATCTCTTAGAATATTAGAATAATTATTAACTGTATTTGGACGCTCAGAGACCTTATACATCTCTGGAATACTGAATAATATCATTAACTTCTGTTAATGCTGGATACAGATCTTATATCGAATGTAATGGTCATATTTTGCAATTTTGTTTTGTTACATTAACTTAGTGACATTTAGTTTGTTAACCTTTTATATATCATTTTAAATGATTATTGTGTAAGATTACTATTTTATTGTAAATTACCGTTTGACATGTAAAAGTGCCCTTGTGGCCTATTTGCAGAATAAATAATTGATTGATTGATTGATTGATCTCTTGGTTGTTGACTTTAACGACAAAAGAAGTGATCTAAGTGGATGCCAAGTTCAATGGTCAGTCCTGAAATTTATTTATAACAACACAAAATGTTTTATAACCACTTTAAATATATAATTTCTTCTTATAACTTGGGGTAATATATAAAAGCCTAAGGTCTGACTTGGCTAGTTCTTATATACGCATTATTATTAAGTACCTACTAAAACAGTCATGGAAGAGCCCTATGTTCGATGGCTAGTTTCTACCAGCTAAAATTTTGGGACGAATAAAATAAGAACTTACAGCTTTAGAACTTGCGAAGGTTATAATACTTATAATATAATTCGTAAATGACAACTAGCCAAGGCAGACCTTGGGCTTTAGTAAAATTTCCTAAGTTATAAGAAGAAGTGATATTTTAAGTTGTTATAAAATATTTCATGTTGTTATAAATACATTTCAGGGATGACCATTGAACTTGGCACCCGTTTAGGCTGCCTTGTAAATACTACTTAACACGTTAACTGCGGGACTGATTTTTATGTACTTTCATACCATGCGATACCAGGTATTTTGTGCCGGGTAGTAGAGTTTCGTCTGATGCGAGCCAGGTTTAAATGGCCTGGTGAAAGTCATTCATATAAATATGAGTCCAAGATCGCCAATATTAAAAGTGAACAAACTGTTCAAACTTAGCTTCGCCCGGGAATTGGAGCGAAAATGACAGTTTTTTTTTTACAAAAAGATACCAGGTTTTATAGACCTGTTAAGGCACCATTAAAAAGTTATGCCATGTATTTTAAACGTGGTAATGCATTACTAAAATATAATAATAGGGATGGGACAATGAAACAAATACATCAAATCGACAATTTTATTACAAAGGAAGAGAAGGATAGTAATTGGGTCAATCAACTATTTTATGTTGCTCGTTGCCATGGTTACGTCTCCTGGGTCACTCTTTAAAACTACGATTTTATAGGGTTTAAATCCACGAAACACGTGTTTTTGTTATATTGGTTAATCCCCAAGTTCATTGAGCACCCTCAACAGAGGGGAAACCACTTGATAACGTGGATACACATCCAAGTTATCAGCGTTTCCTAATATGTAATTATAATAAGTTTCTGTCAAAAATTTCATTTTTGGTACAAGCTTTTATTGTCGTCTGTACTTTTCTGTATACCATCATCAAATACTCATTGAGATGATTCAAACGAGCCCAAGCTCAAGCTCAACGGGGTTACGTCGGTTAAGTACTGAATTGGCCATCTTCTGTCTCTATTATCAGATCAGCTCGAGGGTACCACAATATTGAATTGTCATCCAAACTCTACTTAAACCCAAAATTTCGGCTCAATCGGTCACCGGGAAGTGGGTCAAATTTAACTTGCAAGATTTGATTACAGACAGACAGACAGACAGACAACGGGACAGGTAAAACTAAATAAAAGTTTGTAAAAACGATTCAATCCTCGTTCATTTCATATCTCTCGTCCCCGTTGCAACACAAATGTGTGCTCTATATCTCACGGTCCAAAATACCGTTTTGAGCCCCGTGCTATTCTCGAGATTACGCAAACGGAAGCTGTGTCTAGTCTAATGACTACTTTCACCCGCCTAATGCAGAAGCAAAATGACGTATTCTCACGAATTACTAGCTCACTTATTACCCTTATGCTTGTGTCATGCAGGTGGTCTGATGATTTATATAATATCATAACTTGATATCGCTTTGTGGTCTGTTAAATTTGCGTTTTTATGTAAGCGGTCATTGGCCAGAGTGTATTCGCAATGGTATCGTATACCGTCGTATAATTTATTATACTATTACTTTAACCAGGCAAACCCGAGGGTTAAAATATAGTCTATAACTATATAGTCAGGTGAAAGATATTTTGAAATTGGATAAACGGTTTCGGAATTTACCCATTACATACAAACATTGACATACAAAGCTACAATATTTAATGTCCTTTAATTTTAGTACAGTAAAATGGGGTGAGTAGGGTTCGCGAGGAGAGTTGGGTTATGAATGGGGAGAGAAGGGATGAAAGGGGGGTGAGATGGGATTTTAAGGCTACTGCTACCTAAATAATGTATTCCAATTTAAAATGGAGCTATAGTATTATTCATAATTAAAAAAAATGATCCAACAATCTTCCAAAATCACCTTTGTTTGAAAACCCATCTCACCCCAACTACGAGGGACTGCGGGGTGAGGTGGGATTTCGTGTTTATCATTAAATTGATGAAATGGAACTACCCAAAATCATAAAAAAACTAAAATACAAACGTCCGGAACACTTATTAAGCTTATTATAAACAACATTTAGTTTACATAATATGTATGTAAAAATAAAATCTTATCAGCTTTGTCCCTACTCACCCCGTTTTACGGTACTTATAAATTGATAGTATCATGCCTTTTAGACATTGTAGCCGAATTCATTTAAGTACGTTTAAAAATACTATTTTTGTGAATGCGCCGGGAACATTCGCTCGCCTTTATCTATCAGTGACTTAGACATTTATTTTGTTCAAGCAAGCGCATTTGGTTGATAGAGGTTTGTTAATTTACGAATAAAAAAGGCTTAGTTTTCACTATTTTCATTTCGATTATAACTTTTTTCAAATCAACTAACTGACATTGAAGTGTTTAGTTCAAGAAGGTTTTTTCTTAATCTTAAATTACTAACGAAGTTACAGCCTAGCATAATCGCGTCTTCGTCGGACATAGACCAGTTGTCCCTCTCGCGCTTACTTGCTAATAAGGCAAGGTGGGTGTGTAATACGTACAGATAAGATGAACGAGCAGAGTCGCCCTGTAAGAGTTAAATTAGTTTCTTCTTGAGACTTAACATGCGTCAACAAATTCTTCCGAAGTGGCAGGCAAACACTTCAGTCTGTGGTAATATTTCTTAAAATATCTCTCTAAATTACCATGAAATAATTTTCGTAGCGACAGGAACCAGTGTTTACGTTGGGCGAATTGTTGATTTAGAGTGGGTCGCACCAAACCGTCTGTTATTGTAAGGTATGAACGTTTGAAAAGTTTATATGGAATGCCAACTTCCAGCGCACTAATTAACGTAGATCGGTCCGTAATCGTAAGTGATGCGACCGCCCTTAGTTGAAAGTGGATAGACTTGAAACTTTCAAGACTATTTAGGGATTCTCTCTGATTAATGTATTATTCGAGTCTCGTTCTCGCTTCGTCCCTGTAGTTCCCAACTACTAATTATTGTTAGTACGCTTCAAAACTTGAGCCATACAATACAAGGATCTCTATAGCTATGACTGCGCCCTCCCCTCCGTATCTATCTGTATATCAGAGGGATGATGATCACGTAACGTTCCTTCAGCTATCAACACGGCGAATCCTCAAACATATCAAGGATCAAACAACCTCAAACACGTCGTTGTATAAAAAAAAAGTAACTTTTCGGACGTACGTTGGGACCACAAGTGCGTTAGATATATTTAAATCAGGGGTGGCTCACTTTGTGATTTGGTCGCGCCGCTATAAGTACATTAGCTACCGGCACCAGGGGGTATGTGAGCGCTGCGAAGCACGCGTTCTATCGCAGCGCGTTCCATGCGATAGAAAAGGATGGCCACGTTTAGGGCCTATACCAGGGGTCGGCAAGTAGTTTTGAGTGGGCAAGTAGTATAGGCCCTATACTTTAGGCTCGTTCGGCATACCTACCTAAACAGGGGATTTGTTAACAGAGAACCTTCTGTACGCAGTATTATTATTTATTCCATGTTTAAATGGAATTTTATAATACAAGTAAGTAATACATCGTTCTAGAAATGTATTATAGAATTCCGCAAAGTAACACATTTCAGCAGTCGACCCCCCAGGCCTCACAAATGACTGGAAAAATTAAAGTTGATAGGTTCTAGGTTTCTAACCCTCGTTCGAAATGTTACGCATTTATTTCTCAGGTAAGTAAGTACCTAAGTGTTTTATTTATAAACAAAGGTTACAGGGTGGTGCTGTAAAAGGTACTTAGGCGTACAAAAATCTAACATGAAATTAGAATTCACGATGCTTAAATATAAGTAGAATAAGCTTCAATAAAAATATGTTCCGGATATACATTAAAATCGTATATTATTATGTAAACCAAATTAAACATTACAACAAAATAAAAGAATTCAAGTTTTATCCGCAGAAAAGTCTGTCAAGGAATTTACATAAATTATTTTTAAATATCTTGAGTGGTGCCTGTCTTTTACTACTAATATAGCTGTTACAAAGATAAAAAGACAGGAAGAGTTTAGATGTTCTCTTTTTTTAAATATGGCACACAGCTGTTGGTTTGTTTCAGGCCACACATAGCCCGGATGCATCTTTTTTGTGCCCAAAGATGGTTTCAGGGGTCAGGGCACATGCTGTATAGACATCTAATTATGAGTTATATTATATATTTTAATCAAATACTACCGCAGTACCTACTTGTATATTCCTAGCATTCCTTTCATGTAGAAAACTCTCGACACAGCGAACTAAGTGACCTTTGGAACAATACAAAGTAGAAATTTAGAAAGATGGTAATTATTAATCTGAATAAACAAAAAATATATATTTAATAAGTACCTACAGGCAATGTCAAGAGTAAGGCGACTTCCCGACGTCATCATTATGCGGTATTTAATTGCGCAGTGATAATGTCATGCCTGGAAGCGGGGCGGAACGCTTGCAGTGCTGCATTTTTACCGCCCCGCTTCGCGCATCCCGCACCAGCCAGGAAACACTCATTTAAATTTAGACCCACAGTAAAAAATCGGTACTGAATAGACTGACAGTTGACACTGATAGCTGACAGCTTACTGATATTGTACCGCCACCGCGCCGTCATAACAAGGTTCCACGATTAATGGTCTATGGTGCAAGGGTATGTCCGCTGAAAACCTGGCTTTATTTGTAAAATTATTTGTCTTTTGTTTCAGACAACAGAACAAAAGGATGGCCGCTAGTCGACTCCCCAGGCCCCACACTTTTCTACACAATGCTGTATCTACTCATCGTGTGGGCGGGACCCAAACTCATGAAGAATCGTCAGCCATTCCAGCTCACTTGGCTGCTAGTGCCTTACAACCTGGCTATGGCGGGTCTAAACGCGTATATAGCTGTTAGATTGCTCACGGCATCTTTCCGATTGAGATACAGTTATATTTGTGAGCCGTGCCGGCAAAAATATGACTCGGATGAATTACAAGTAAGTATTATGTTTAGATAGAGCCAATCACCGTTGATAATGTTTGCATCGAAGTTGTTCAGGGGCCGTAGACAAGGTAACAATCGATAAGCGCTAACGCCAATAGAAAATAATAAATTGTAGGGGAATGACAGATGCCGACGAAACACTTTTCGCTCACATCTGTCATTCCCATACATTACGCGCTAAAGCGGCTCACCTCGCCGGTCACGCGTCACGAAACTAGACCTCTACCTACGCTTAGTTACGACGCATCGCGGTGTCAAGATATATTTGTGGGTGAGCGTTGAGGTGAGCTTAAAACAAATTACAGAATAAGGGGGCAGTACACCTACCTACTTGGGACCAATCTGTCGGCCAGCTAAGTAGGAACAACTTCGACAAGGAAGCTGACAGAAGAATACGGTTGGGCTGGACAGCGTATGGGAAGCTTCGTCACTTCTTCCTGTCCTTACCTCACAAAAGTAATTAACCCCCGACGCAAAGAGAGGGGTGTTATAAGTTTAACGTGTCTGTATCTGTGTATCTGTGCATGTCTGTGGTAACGTAGGGCCCAAACGGATGGACCGATTTGAATGCGGTTTTTTTTGTATCATAGATAATTTTAATCCGAGTGTTCTTAGCCATGTTTCATGAAAATCTGTTCAGCCAGTTCCAGTAGGAATGCAGCATTTTTCCGCGGTAAAAAGTAACCTATGTTCATGAGGGATAATGTCGGGTTGTACCTAATAGTAAAAGAATTTTTCAAATCAGTCCAGTAGTTTCGGAGCCTATTCAATACACAACACAAACAATCAAATCTTTCCTCTTTATAATATTATTATTATATATTATTAGTGTTGACAAAACAGGTTAAAACATAAACATGATATATTATGATGATGATAAGGATGATTTTCAATAGATGTCGGATCATTGCATATCGGGATCAGACATAAAATGACCGCGTTTGTCATCGGATAAGAAGATAAGTCTTTGATCTCTGGCTGATGCTACTTTATATATAGTAATAAATAAATATTAGGGGACAATCTTACACAAATCGACTTAGTCCCATAGTAAGCTCAATAAGGCTTGTGTTATGGGTACTAGACGACGAAATGTTTAATAGATAGAAATACTTAAATACATAGAAAACATCCATGACTCAGAAACAAATATTCATGCTCATCACACAAATATTTGCCCTTACCGGAATTCGAACCCAGGACCTTCAGCTTCGTAGGCAGCGTCACTACCCACTACACTAACCGGTCGTCCAAGTAATGTATATAGACTTTATCACACTTTGCAAACATATTAATCAAAACTACAGTGACATTAAATGTGAGAAGTAATAATTATTTGTGTCTATTTCAGATTGCGGATGCAGTGTGGTGGTACTACTTCTCAAAGCTCCTAGAATTCTGTGACACATTCTTCTTTATTCTGAGAAAGAAGGAGGAGCAGCTCACCTTCTTGCATGTCTACCATCACTCCACCATGTTCAGTTTCTGGTGGATTGGCATCAAATGGGTGCCTAGCGGGTCAAGTAAGTTGAATCAATTTCATCATTATCATCATCTTATCAGCCGAAAGATGCCACTGCTGGACATAGGCCTCCGCCAAAGAGTGCCTTAATGACCGCTCCTGCACCACCCGCATCCAGCGGACTATCGGGACCTTTACCAGGTCATCAGTCCGCCTTGTGGGGGGCCTACCCACGCTGCGCCTTCCGGTTCTTGGTAACCGCTTGAGAACTATTCTGCCGCAACGGCCATCATACGTGAAATGTGCCCCGCCCACTGCCACTTAAGTTTAGCGATTCGTTAGGGCTATATCGGTTACCTTGTTGGGGTCAATTTGTTAGGTACTGTCAAATGGCTCATTTTTGATGGTATATGTATTTTTTTAGTGGCGACTGATTTACTTATTTTGTATTGTCATCAACTACAGTCCGTCAGATCAGCTCGTTGAGGCCGTAAAATTGCGTTGGCACCGAACTTACATAAATGTGCCAAATTTCAGCTCAATCGGATACCGATACCGACAAGTTTATAGACAGTTCGCCTGTTGTGATTTACAACAATATCTCTAATACTGTATAATCGCTAAAAGGCAATGTGGAAACCATATCAGTCATTCATTGGTCATCATCAATTGATTCATAGCACTTTAGAGATCAGACAGACAGACAGACAGACAGGACGATATAGGCTAATTGGGTAATACATTAGTTTTTATTTACGGAAGCCGGAAAAATATATTTCTGTCTTATCTTAATCACATAGAATATTCCATGGTTTAACAAGTTACTGGTTAAAATGCCATCAAAAATGGAGCTAATATAAAAGAAGAGGGTTTTTAAATAAAGGAAAAATTTAAAAATTGTATGCTCCGAGCCGGATTCGAACCGGCGACCACAGGCATTCATGGCCCGTCGCTACTAACCAACTGAGCTATCGGAACAATCCGGTTCGGGCACCAAATTCTTCAATCAGTTCCTTCCTACAACGCCTTAGGGAGGCGTGTAGCGACATCTACCAGAAGACTTAGGCTTCTTAACGGCACCAACGTCTCAAATAATATTGAGAAATCGTCAGTAACGGTGCGCCACCCCATACTAAATTAATTTTGTATTAAGCAGTTACGCTGCTAACGAAATTATACATTTTTAAATTAAATCATCTATTTTTTTCAATTTTTCCTTTATTTAAAAATGTATAATTTCGTTAGCAGCGTAACTGCTTAATACAAAATTAAAGAAGAGGGTTGAGCTAAAAACGATGGAAAAAATATAAGAAATGGTATTCAGGGAAAAAAGTTTCATACATTGTGGCCCAATAAAGTAACTCTACGTCAGAACTGCAGACATTAAAAAAATTCGTGATTGGTAAGTAGGTACTTTCAGCTGAAGTATGGTCTGCATACTAAGTTTTTGAAAAACTGCCGTAAAATATTTATATTCTCTCCGATGCTAAAACTTGTTAAAACTTCTCCAGGCTTTTTTACTTTCAGAGTATTACGACTATTGATAAACGCCTTAAGAATTTTGAAACCGACGTTCTGGTATAAAATTGGTATGACATTTTTTTTGATACTCAGGCGGACCCATATAATGTTTTAGTCCCTGGGCGACCGAGCTCAGGTCGGGTGAAAACGGAGAAAAGGAATTTTCCCAGACATGGACCCCGCTGGATCGATTTCTCACCCCCGTAAACATGGAGATGATGCCGATTTCATTTCACGAGGGCAGAACAGTGGGCAGCACAGTACTGCTACTGTTTGAACGCACAGAACAGTAGACAGTAGATAGAAGACAGTACTGTTCTGTGCGTTCAAACAGTAGCTGTACTGTGCTATTATATTTATATAGGATAGGATAGGATACAGTCGACTTCAAAGAGTTGTACCTACCATCGCCAACACAGTTAACTGACCATCCGTGTTCTTTATCTGCATTGCCATAAGATTCAATATAAATACAGTATGGTCAGTTAACTGTGTTGGCGATTGTAATTATACATTTTTCGCCTTATTGCAAGGAAATAAGGTCCAAAATGATACCATATCCTTAATGTCGACCGTACAGCCGTGTCCGTTATTATCACCTCTTTTTAACCAATGCATAAAGAAAGAGTGAAAGATACGTGAACGAAGATTATTGGTCTATATTAAGGTTTAAGCGTCTGAGTACCTGACACTGGCCTAATAAATGACACTTTCAATCTTATGTTAAAACAATAGAGGTGAACAATGTGTCAACTGTTAGGCATTAAGGTGTCGAACATTGGGTTTAGGTACCTAATAAGGCCGATTTGTGTTTGCTGGGTGTCTGGCAACGTACCTCCTCATGAAATGGACCGATTTTAATGCGGTTTTTTTGTCCAAAAGCTGACGTGATCGAGAATGGTTCCTACATTTCAACAAAATCGGTTAAGCCGGTTTTGAGATATTGAACTTTGAAATGAAAATGTCGCGCGTCTCAATTTTTCTAAGTTGTTATATATCGTGTGAACTGTTTATAATGTGTATAAGTGGGTTAGATTGAAAATAGAACTTAAGGATGAGTATATCTACTCGTACTACTACTATTCTACTATCCTGAGCGCCAATCCTTACGGGTACATATCATTGTCACACCAATATAACAGCCATAAGTCAAGCCAAATAGACCACCTGAGTTAGAGCCAAGTGCTGGGTAGGCAGTTAAATGTGCGCATTATTATCGATTGGGTTCCAGATTGCCTCTCTAGTGAAGTTTCTTGATAATAATTATACAATGAAGTTACTTATAGGCACGCCACTTAACTCAGTCCTCGCCTTTGCGGCGCGCGGGTGCAGGGGTAGGACGATAACGGGGCGCGCGCGGCGTGCGGGCGCACGGCTTTGCCTCCCGCACGCGGCCCGCGTCCCGTTATATAACCTACACCTGGTGGGTAAGTTTACTGTTATTTAGCGAACTTTTGTTCTGAGCAACTGTTTGCTCGTTCTTTCAGAACACTAAGTGAAAACCCAGCTTAATACGAGCTGCGCGAACTTGCGATGATCGCGTAGTCGCTTTGTATTAGGAATTTAGGACGCTCCCTATAAGGGCCATTTACATGGGGTAACAAATCACATGCGATTATATTACATTGCAGTGTTTGATTGAATTCATCGTATTATGTTATGCTAGCCCGCAGCCCCGCAATGTAATCAAAATCACATATTGTTGCACCATATAACTGGCCTTCTAGGAACAATAGGTACCTACGAGTACAATTGTTTGGTGACAAACAAAAGGCGTCTTGTTAATTGGAATCTGGATATATGGTAGCGTTAGACAAATACGCAGAGCAACACACAGGACGGTGACTGTACCTCCAAAATTACACGAACCATGTATAGTCGGCTACAAAATGATGTTATATTTATATCCTATATATGTACATTACAACCTTAATGTCGCAGAAATAAGGTCTGCCTACATATTTTTGAGACATTGTGGTGTATAGGTACATATTGGTGCCCTTGACTGTACCAAAACCGTTTTTTTTTACAGAATCTTATTTCACCTTTACAACGCAATAACGTGAAAAAATGGTTACGTCATAGGTACACTATCAAACACCCTCTGGTTATAGTTTGTTTCAGTTAAAATGACCAAAATGCACTTAACGTGGGATTTTACAACTTCTTTTCTTGTTGCAAAATTTGATAGGAATAGATAACAAAGAGACGATATAAAACTGACCGAAGTCTGGCATGTGTACTGCAGTAGAGCTACTGTTTTGGTTATCCATTGATTTGCGTAATGGTTTTACAAATTAAACAATCCCATAAAAAACATTCCATGTAAAAAAGTGGCCAAATCTCGAAACTCTTCCACAGTAAAAAGTTGTGAGATATTTCGTAGAGCCAAGTCTCAGGCATTCTTATTAATATTTATTTGCTTGCTCAATTCACCCTGTTTAGTCACACTGTTCCAGTGACTGACTTCTTATCACAATTACACTCGCGGTCAAAGAAACCGGGTCAGTACGAAAATTTGTAATATCTCCTAAAATAATAAAGCTAGGGACATGAATTAAACTGCATATTGTAGATAATTTTATACTGAATTAAATAACATCAAATGGTGGAATCGTAATTCTTTTGTTTAATAAAATTACATAGGAAACAAAAAATCAACCAATTTTACGTACAAAAATAAGCAGTAGGTACTTCACATACAACACAAAAAATAAAAATTAATACTTCGTATTGCCTCCTCGGGCTCTTCTTACAGCTTCTAGACGATTCGGCATGCTGTTTATTAAGTTCTTTATGCGTTCTTGCGGGATATTGTCCCATTCTTCCACTAACGCCTGTTTCAGGTCTCTAAGTGTAGCTGGGGCGGGGTTTCGAGCTCTTACACGCCTCCCAAGCTCGTCCCATACATGCTCAATCGGATTTAAGTCCGGACTCCTCGAGGGCCAGTTCATACAGTTGATACCAACCTCCAAAAAATAATCTCTGACAATTTGAGCTGTGTGTGGCCTGGCGTTGTCATGCATAAACATAGAATTTCCACCCATATTAATTAAGTATGGGCCGACATGCTCATTAAGAATCTCTTCTACATATCTTGCACTCGTTAATGATCCATTTTCTATTAAAACTAACTCCGAGCGACTCTCTGAAGAGATTCCAGCCCAAACCATGACTTACCCACCGCCGAACGCCACTTTTTCCTCAAAACATGCTGGAATAAAACGTTCACCAGGCCGTCTGTAAACTCTTTGCCGCCCGCCATTTGCATAGAGCATAAATCTGGATTCATCGGAAAACAAAATTCTTGCCCAATCTTCGTCACCCCAGTATCTGTGATTGCGGGCATAAAGTCGTCTTGCTGTTCGATGTATTCTTTCAAGTTTTGGGCCATTGGCCGGCCTATGTGGGGTCAAATTTGCTTCTTTGAGCCGCCGCCTGACAGTCCGCTCGCTGATGCCGTCCCTTCGGGTCTCTAAAAGCTGATTTTTCACTTCAACTGCTGTGAGGTGCCGATTTCGGAGCATGGTTGTAACAATAAATCGATCTTCTCTAGCTGTAGTACATCTTGTTTTGCCGGTTCCTGGTCTTCTAAGGTTCTGCCCAGTTTGTAGGTAACGTTGGAGGACTCGCTGCACTGTAGAAAGTGACACACCTGTTCTTCTCGCTGTATACCTCTGACTTCTTCCTTCTTCTAACATAGTGATGATACGAGTACATTCATCTCGTGTTAGCGGCATGATAGACATTCAAGAATGACCACAAAATAAAACAATGACAGCCTTTTATCATAGTTCTTTGACAGATTGAAAATAATTGCTTAAAAACAAGCAAAAGTAAAACGAACGCAATTTCAAATAAGTACCCAATTGGTCTTTTTTTTCAATTAAACCTTTTTCCAGTTACTACGTAGAACATTGAAGGTTGGATTTAGAAGGATATTAAATTCTCTATAAAACAGAGTTAGTTTCATGCAGATACGACCAACGATTTACAAAATATTGAGGTTTTCGTCACTGACCCGGTTTCTTTGACCGCGAGTGTAGTTTAAAAGACAACTATATAATTCGGCAAGTACTTTTCAGTTAATTAAATAATTTTCGTTTATGACTATCTTGTCATTAAATGATGTTATTTATTTCAAATCGGTCGGTCGAAAACCCCCAGCTACTTATGAGTGGGTTGTGTGTTGTCTCAGGTTACTAATGTAATGTAGCAATTTTTTGCAATTTTCCGTAATTGTGAGGACAAAATGAAACGTAGTTTGGTGCGATTGAACCTTCCTTTAGTTGGGAATTATATTATTAGAGCTATTTTTTCCTTTTATATTTTTAGTGTATACAGAGTGTACCAATAATGGTGTGTGAACCGATCAAGGACATAACAGGTATCGTGTTCTGATAAGAAAAAACCAAAATAAATGTTTTTTTGACGCGATTTTTTTTTTTGTTTTTTCTTATCAGAACACGGTACCTGTTATGCCCTTTTTGGTACAGCCTGTAGTGTTATCTATAATTACAAATATCTACTATAAACAGGAAAAGTGTGAGGTTGTAAGTTTAGAACTTTTAGACACTGATTCATTTATTACTATAGTTAGTAGTGGCAACTAAATCGCTAAGCGTGCAGATAATTCCATCTCCTGCCCAACAGAACCCATATGTAGTGTTTGATTTTTTTAGTTCCTTGTTGGTATCATTTTGAACTAGGTACAGTCTAGAAAAATCTCAGTGAGGCAAACTCGTTTTATGGTTCCGTACGGAAAGGGTAAAAACGGGACCCTATTGCTATGACTTCGCTGTCCGTCCGTCTGTTTGTCACCAGGCTGTATCTCAAGAGCCGCGATAGCTAGACAGTTGAAATTTTCACAGATGATGTATTTCTGTTGCCGCTATAACAACAAATACTAAAAACAAAATAAAATGTATGTTTAGGTGGGCTCCCATACAAAAAACGTGTTTTTTTTTGCCGTTTTGTCTGTCGCCAGGCTGTATCTCAAGAACCGCGATAGCTAGACAGTTGACATTTTCACAGATGATGTATTTTGGTTTCCGTTATGACAACAAATACTGAAAACAAAATAAAATAAATATTTAAGGGGGGCTCCCATACAACAAACGCGTTTTTTTTTTTTGCTGTTTTCATAGATAATGGTACGGAACCCTTCGTGCGCGAGTCCGACTCGCACTTGGCCGGTTTTTAATATTACCACCATCTTCCAAAGAAAAACATGTAATAATTCCTATTTGATTTTGGGGTCATTGCCTCGGAAAGACGAAAAGTGACGAAGATAGTCATACTGAACAACTTTTCCCATGGCAACCGTCTCGTATCAGCACAAGGAAGCCATCACGTCTGATAGCTCAAGGAGATAGTAGGGACGCTAAAAAAGTTTAGTATACTTACCTTAATATCCCAGCGTTATTTAACCAAAAAATGACAACCATTGGTATCTCATTAGTGATCATTGATTCATTAAATATTGATATGTTTTAATCAATGTTTTTAATTTCAGCTTTCCTCCCAGCTATGGTGAATAGTGCTATCCACGTTATGATGTACACTTACTACGGTCTATCGGTCTTCGGTCCCGCCGTCAGCAAATTCCTCTGGTGGAAGAAATATCTCACAATCCTTCAACTGGTAACTAACTATACTAAACTAGATACAAATTCATTTACCTATACTAAAGTCGTACAAGAATATCTGTAAAATCCATTTTACTTGTTACATTTTGCGCTGCTGCTTTTAACGAGCAGTGTATTACCATACTTTCAAATTTCAATACTAGCATTATGAATGTGAATGTAACTATGTTGGTCTGTATGTCTGTTACTTTTTCGCTTTAAATCGTTGAACGGAATGAGATGAAATTTGGAATGGAGATAATTTGCAATTAAGAGATCTGATGCCACCTATGTTGTAATCAATATTTAACGTCTGCCTCTGTCCAAGATCTGATATTTTTGTAGGCGAAGCAGAGAGTAATTATAACTTTACGGCCAATGTGTGTGGATTGTGGATTGGTTGACATTAAGAAGACGACTAGCCTACTAAGACGACTAGAGAGTTGGTAGTGACCCTACTAAGTGGTCCTCTGGTATTTAAATCCCGGTCAGGCCATTTATTTGTGTGATCATGCACATCACATAAATAAATGTATCAAATATTTTGTTCCTGAGTCATGGATGTATTATAACGAAAATAATTGGAGCACCGTTTGAATTCCAGATCCAGTTCACTGCCGCTCTAGTCCTTGGCATCAACGGCATCCGTATGGGCTGTGAGTTCCCTCTCTGGATGCACTACGTGCTCATCTTCTACATGATCTCCTTCATCGTGCTCTTCGGAAACTTCTACATGAAGGCTTATCTTGCGAAGGTTAGCCACTTTACATAGCCTTTCTAAATGTCTATTAACGTACAAAATATAGAAGCACAAGGATAAATACGGTAGCATGTAGCGCAGCGGTGGTAAAAATGTATTCGCAACGGACCAGAAATCCATGTCATATCAGTATTTTTTCTTCGTTTTTCAGTCTGCTCCGCTAGTGTGCGCGCTCGATTTTTTCTTTTTTACTACATGTTCGGTGCACTCAAATTGTGGTGTATTTTCCACATTAAAAGTTACGATACATAAAAATGTTTCATAAATCGGATTCTTCTAAACGTTAGGTATACAAAAATATATAACCCAAACAATATTAAACGAGTAGGAATTTTCCAATATTGCACAAAGTCGAAATATTTTGAGATTACTAAACATGCAAGATTTTGGAATATTCTACCAATCAAAAATACATTTTCTTTCGCTTCATATCAATAAAATTCTAAAACGGTAAAGTCTTATGTGTCACCGGGGCCAGACACTCATTTAAGAGTAAACCCAAGGGCCGTTTTTCCATAGAAACGTAGTCCCCTGTTTTCTCTGTGGATAATGGCAGTAGAGCATATTTTTTTTCCATTCATCTATGGCAGTAGCCATGACATTGACATGTTCCAATGTTTTCCTTTTTTTCATAAGGAAGGCAGTTTTTCAGAAATATCTCTAAAACCTTTGAACCGATCTTGTTCAAAACAATTTTCGGTGAAAAAATTTAATAAGCCCTATGTTCATGATTTATTCATATTTTTAAAATACACGGTTCATAAATTAAGGGGGGGACACAACTTTAGTCACTTTCGTGGTGATTATCTCAGACTCTATTCACCTAATCAAAAAAATTGCTGAGAAACCTTATATTTATTTTGAAAGGCCTATCGATTGATGTGCCACACATGGGCTTGAAATGAAAAAAAATTGTTTGACTTGCAGTTTTATGTATGAAGTGCACCCTTAAAAAAAAATTTTTTTGTAAGTAATTTAATTAAAAAACTATGTAGCGGCTACCAAAATACACATATCCTCAAAATTTTATTCAAATACATCTTATAGTTTTCGAGTAAAATGCCTGTGACATAAGGAAGGACAGACAGACAGACAGACAGATAGACATGACGAATCCATAAGAGTTCCGTTTTTTGCCATTTGGCTTCGGAACCCTAAAAAGGAAAACATAGGAACACGGCCGAAGCCTTTCTTTGATTATTAATTAAAAAAAATATATATAGGTCAAGTTTTGAAGAAGAAATCAGGGGATTACGAAACGTTAATTTTATGTACATTTAATAGGTTTTATCGGTCCAAGCTGCAGTTGTCTCTATCGCGCTCTGCGGGAGGCTTGAGGTTGGCGCGACACCAATATATTTTCCAAATACCTATTTCTCAATTATCTCACCCTTAGTGTTTCCTCTTAAGCGCGAGATGGCAAAAAATTGGAAAACCTCAGGTGTATCAATAGGTTGAGATGAGTGATTATAACGCTTCATATTTAAATTAATTATCATATCAAGCTTGAAATACTAAGCCCTAATGAGATGACACGTAATGTAAAGATTAATAAAATACGCAATGTAATGTACGAGTATATAACACACCGTTGTTGCATGAAAAAAAGTAATAAGTATTGTATTTGTAGATATAAACGTTTTTCCTGTCAATATAAAAAAAAACTCATGACGTACTCGTTAAAG
Organism: Epinotia ramella; assembly: GCA_947578815.1. Lineage (NCBI taxonomy): Eukaryota > Metazoa > Arthropoda > Insecta > Lepidoptera > Tortricidae > Epinotia > Epinotia ramella. The sequence goes on along the minus strand of OX388204.1, from coordinate 12,667,425 downwards.
AAGACATGGCAGTTTCGACTAAAATTAGGAGGGTTTGATGTAAGAACATAAGAATTTTAAAGAACCAAAGAACCTTTATTTAGCTTGCGATAACAATATAATTTATTGTTTTATAGAATCAACTTTACTAAATTTATTTAGATAAACTTTAACTGGAAATGTTGGTTTAAACATACCTACAGTAATAATTTTGGCATCCTTACCCACATTTAAAATGGAAAATAGCAATTTTTCTGTATGGAAACGTTTTTGAATAAGTATTACTGTATTCACAAAATTCTTGCCTCACTAAGAAATCGATGCAACCATAAAAATTAAAATCTGATATTTCACAGCGTTTCTTTTGTTTCTTTGTCATTTATGTTATTCATTATAATATCATTATGTTTAAGACGAATTTATTCGTTATCGGTACCTTCCGTCTGGCATCTTTGCTTTAAAAATCATACATTTTATTTCATGTTTGATCGGTTCGATTTCCAAGTGAGGCAAGAAGAGAAGCATTTTATTAATATTGTTTTAATTTTCATTTCTCCTTAAATAAGAGGTGTCGGCTTTCGGCTGATATGATCATCATGATGATGATGAAGAGGTTCATGCCGCGTTGCCGTGGCACAACCTGTATATTTGAATAATTTATTCGCAGCTCTCGCCAATTTATTTAATTTGTAAAAGTTACTAGTATTACGCAAGTCGTCTTGACGACCGAAACTGGCTAACATTACTTTCGCTTTTCGATGCACTTTTACTCACAAGTTGGTCAGTTTAGATGAATTTGTAATTATGTAAGACACGCAAGAACGCCGAGCTTGCGCAACCAGCGGTTATTTTATGTAACGTTTCGGTGGAATACAATATTATAACGGACTAAATGCCCGTGCGGCTTCCCCTTTTTGCATACTTACCGGCGAACCCGCGCTATAAGAAAGCCTAGAACCATCCAGAAAGTTCATTCTACACAGGTTTTTTTTTTTTTTTTTTATCGTATGGCAAATACGTGTATGTAGAACCGTGAGGTCTTCGAAAAGACAGTACGGTTGCCAGGCTGTTGTACTTTTAGCACCGCCCAGGGGTCACGTGGTTCCGGAGATTACCATGCAAACCTATAAACTTGCAAAGTTACAATCTCACACTTTTCCTCTTTAAAATATTAGTATAGTTCTGTTTGCATATTTTTTTTAAACAGAATGACGCAGAAAAAAAATAAGAAAAGAGCAGTTACTTTTTGCAGCGCTACTAAACACTATACAGTGTTGATACAGTGTTGACGACCGGTTAGCCTAGTGGGTAGTGACGCTGCCTACGAAGCTGAAGGTCCTGGGTTCGAATCCCGGTAAGGGCAAATATTTGTGTGATGAGCATGAATATTTGTTTCCGAGTCATGGAAGTTTTCTATGTATTTAAGTATTTATATCCATTACCTATATATATCGTCGTCTAGTACCCATAACACAAGCCTTACTGAGCTTACTATGGGACTAGGTCGATTTGTGTAAGATTGTCTCCTAATATTTAATAAAAAAAAAAAAAAAAAAACTGGTGATTTCGGCGGGTGATAATATGGCTAGTGTCCCGTGACATCTTAGGCGTTCGATAATCGCCTGTTTTTATCGCCGCGTGTTAACACTGTAATGGTTCAGATATAAATAATTTCATGACAGTAATCACACTGATATTATAAATGTGAAAGTTCGTATATATGGTTAGAGTGATATAATAACAATATTTCGAAGGAAATTCTATTTATACAACGGATGTCAAAAACTTCAATAACGCGATCACAAATTTCCAGGCATATCCTAGCCGTAGTAGATAATTCTCCAGATTTTTATGTGCTTTTATACTTCGTCGGAACATAAGAAACGTATAAAAAAGTTTGATGGAGTTTAGGTAACCGCAGAGAAAACTAGAGAATTACCGATTGGATATATAAAGTCGCGTACACGTAACAGTTACATGTAACACGTTATTAATTATAAAGGTGATAACTGATAATGGTTCTATGGATCGTCACAATCAGCCATTATTTGGCGTACAATATTAGGATTGTATTACAATGTAATTGAAGATTAATGTCCTAGACATAAATTAAATATTTCTCATGAATGTAGCGACATTAAGAATATGAATTCAATCATAATAAAAAAAGAAATGTCAATATCATAAAATTATCAAAAGAAACAGAAAAAAAAAACAGAAAATGTGATAAAATGCCAAAACGAAAAAAAAAAATATAAAATAAAATTAATGATTATCAACAACAAACTGACAGGAACGGTAGCATGCTGCCCATAGAGTTTGCTGTCCGAAGAAATTAAATACGAATTACAATATAAATGCTATTCTGGTATTAAAACAGGTGGTCATATAATGACTATTATTAGCATTTGTCGACGAGTGGTCCGTGTAGACTCTTCAATTACTTTAAGGGACTATTGCTATTCAATTCCCACAGGCGTAGAATTAATTATCGCTCTCCCATTTAACCTCGTAAGGCCCAAGCTAATTTTAGGACGTTTGATATACTGACCCAATGTCCTAATTCTAGGCCCTTATACTAGCATCCCAGACTTTCATATTGCTATATTTGAAACTGATCTAGGTATTTCAAGCTGATGTCTTTACAATTATTGTAAAGGTAAGTATTATAAACAATATTAATATATATTTTTAATAAAAAAAACGTATCCTAATTTTAGGTCGTTGGGATGATATTTCGAGGAAATTTGCAATTAATATGTATAAGTATATAAATTATTTGGTGGTCACTTTTATTTAACGAAATTATTAGATTAAATGAATGATTGAATAAAAACCAATACATCACACACGTTTAAATGCTTTTTATGTATATATAAAATCTAAAAATCAATACTTACAAGTAAGAGCCTTATCACACTTGCGATTTCCAAGCGTATTTTGTATGAAGGCGATCACGCAGCGTGTTCGCCGCGACTGATAATTGTATAGAAAACACGCTCGCAAATCGCAAGTGTGATAAGGCTCTTATAAAAACATCAACAAAAATACTTTCTTCTCAAATATTATCATATAGCAGTCCTTTTCCATACTTAATCAATTATATTTTTGGTATTTTAATCATGAGATCAGACTTTCTATAATTATTATAATATTACTCTATAAAAAAACTAACATAAAAACAGTTCTTTCCTCCAAAAAAAGCAACATAAACTTCAAAACTCAAAAGTGATACAGCTAGAACAGTATCATGAAGAAGTTGACATTAAAAAAATGTATGACATCAGTCTTGAAATTCTAATGCAATAACATTCCATCAACCTATTTTTAGGACATTTAAACTTTCTCGCTTCTCCTACTCGAAATAAATCACGAAGGAATAAAATATTAAGTAATCGATGTAGTATAAACCTTATACAGCGTGTCTCTGACTTAGGGGCTTTAAATGCAAATGTCCATTACGGTCCTGAAACTGAACCACTTTTGTTCCGCAACTTTGTAAAATAACTATTACTTCTATAATTTATTCGCGTTTGAACTTTAACTGTACCATCAATGTATTGCAAACACGGCCTCATTATTTGACATCCATGACACTGACAAGTATGAAAACTAACTAATGGATGATGTACATTGAACATTTTTTTTTATTTGTATGGAATAATGAAAATATAAAAAGAACGTATTTTTGAAAAGTTGTAGAGCAAAAGTAGTTCCGTTTAAGGAGCATAATTGACATTTGCATTTATAGCCCCAAAGTCAGAGACACGCTGTATAATCAGTTTCAATTAAATTTAGGTTAAAACAATTGAAGATTCTACTGAAATAATCGGGTTAACTTATCACTTTTCCGCGAGTTTGCCATGTTGCTCAACATCCCCGAGGCAAAAGACAGGTTTTTGATTGTCAAACGTCAAAACTGACAGCTAACAATATGGCTGCGTACAGTACTGCCATATTAAAAACAAAAACGATCCGTCGTACGCAATATTTAAGGCATGGTATGTGGTTAAAGTGAATGTCCTAATTTTAGGACCCTGGGCCGCTAATTGATGAATTATAAAGTTTACTTGGGCCGGAAGGACTACATTTTGTAGTCCTAAAAATAGGACGTTGGGCCTTACGAGGATAAACTTCTACCCACCAACATCTATTTCCATACCTTTCATCAGAATCTGTTAAAAGGTTTAAGCGTGTAAGGTTGAAGACATCAGGCAGAGTTACTTCCGCATTTATACTATTATGTTTTATGATGACGTTTACGAAGCTGAAGGTCCTGGGTTCAAATCCCGATAAGGGCCAATTTTGTGTGATGAGCATGGAGTTTCTGAGCCTTCGATGTTTTCTACATATTTATTTAAGTATTTATATATATTAAATATATCATCATTTAGTACCCATAACTCATGTCAAATATTACTATAGAACTAGATCGATTGGTGTACGATTGTCCCCTAATATTTATTTATTTACTAAGTAGTATGGATGACTAGGTTTTGCCTGCGACTTCCTTTCGTTCGCGTTGACTTCCTTTTTGTTTTTTTTCTGGGATACATAGTATTATATGTTAATGCAGGCTATCCTCTATTTATATAAGCCACAGCAAGACACGGTCGCGCTATATATGTAAAAACAACAATATACAGGGTGAATTCTAAATCGTGAATCGTAATATTTTTTTTGAAGTCTATACATAGTTAACAATAACTTACAATGCTTTTAAACCTAAAGTAAGTACGTTTTTATTTTGTCTACTTTTAATTTGATTTATCCTAATTTTTAAAATCTCGTGGTCACCCTACATTTATGTTTCGCACTTGTCATGAAAATTTCAACATTAGATATCCAACCTCCTAATATTGAGGTTGGCTGGATATAATTTTGGCATGTATTGTCAATACTTAATGTCAACATCGTCGACATTGTCAACATAAGTATTTAAATCGTATTTACTCATAAAATAATTCAGTTTTATTACGATTAATGGTATAAAAATGCCTCCACCGTATCCGTACACGAACATACAAAGGTTTGATATGGTATCTTGGTACGCTCAGACTGGCAGAATTGGTCAAACGCAAGAACTATGCGGAAGAAGTTATCCTGAGTCGCCGGTACCGAGACAAAGTTTAATTATGAGGATGGTGCAAAACTGTTTCTTTTTTATGTGAGTAAACTAAAGGAAAATTTTATGAGTGTTTAAATAACAAACTGCACAATGCATTTAATGCATGATATTGATAAGATAACCTTTGCACTTAGGTAAACATTGCGTTGCAAGTCACGTGACTCGTGTAGGGTGACCAAGGCGGATGACAAGTGGGGACGCACTTTCTGGTTTTGTTCATAATTAATTAAGCGGGTCCTTAATTGTAATTAACACTAGTGCTCTGTAATAGTCTTAAGTAGCTTTACCGGTAAACGTGGTTACGATTCACGATTTAGAATTCACCCTGTATAGATAACACCGTATTTTACATCAAAAAGGGCTTTGCTCAAAATTGGTGCCTTTTTTTTGATGGCACACTAGCGCCACCTTGTTAGATGTGTAGAGTACTTCCATACAAACAATAGTTACTATGGCAGCTCAGCTCTAAAGTACATCCGTCTTGAGTTATGCGTCCTCATCTATAACGCGTATCTAATTATGAAAACTGGGAATATGAGTTACTAATATCAATGGTCAAATACTATTATATATTACGACGCGCCACTCAAGACGGATGTACTTTAGAGCTGAGCTGCAATAGCAATTATTATTTTTATGGAAGTACTTTACACATCTAACAAGGCGGCGTTAGTGTGCCATAAAAAAAAAGACCGGGTTGCACTCCGGGAGTGCCGGCAGCACTGAAAACTTGAATATTTTGACATTTCGAATCGACGAATACCGTAGCAACAGAAGTAAACTATTTCACTTGCAAGTTAGCGCGTGAGAACTTATTGTGTGTCGGCCGAACGGGTAAGCGCCGCATCGCCACTACAGCATCGGTCCCCCCCCCCCCCCCCCAAGCCTCGTCACGAATCTCTCACCATTTACGGTCATGGGACACCTGTCGCGAGTTTAACAATTTTTCCGCATCCCAAAAAGTGCATAGCGCCGCTAAAGAAGTTTTCACTTCACATCTGACGTCACAAAAATCTGTCGCGTGTTTAACAATTTTTCCCCATCCCAAAAAGTGCTCAGCGCCGCTAAAGAAGTTTTCACTTCAAAAAAAAGGCACCAGTTGCCCATACATTTCCAGTAAAGCCCTTTAGTATGCTAGCTGGACTAAGTCAGTGGGACGTACAGTCAGTGGGACGGTCAGTGGGACGTACAGAGGCTGATTTATTATTATTAGTACTTATAACTTCTTCGCTACATAATTTTCCCGAAAACGTTTTTACCGCGGTTGACCTTATATATTTTTCTGAAAACCCTGGAGTTGAATAATCAGATATATATATATATATTTTATATAGACACTTACCTTCAGCGTACGATACCGTTCACGCATAATTAATAATAAACTATTTAAAATTAATGTTTGTTACAGGGAAGCAAATGTATGGAGGTGCGATACGGGGAATGCCTGGACGACGAAGAAACAATAGCTAAGAGAAAACTTAAGCAGCAATAAATACGAGGAAATAATGATTTTATTATAAATAATTTATTAAGGAGAATAGGTGCAAATTAGCTCTCTGGAAGATGTACAATATATTTTCATAATATCGTTGATTTTAGTATAATTTATTGCTTATGTATAAAATGGTTTTATAATATGTAGTTTTGTTTTATTTATGATTCTAATATTTAGCCTCAACGCTCTCAATATTAACTGTCACAACCTTGTGGTTGCTTTATTTGTTTTTTACAAGTTTCCTTGAAATTAGAACATAATAATGATTATATACCTGCAGGGTGCACTTCAGGACATTGAATTGCCTTTTTGTAGACAGTTGAAATGGTCTAAAGTTCGTTCGAAAAGTTACACTATTACCCTGCTGTTTTAAATCGCAGTTTGGTCTTTACTGCCAGTGAATATCCGAGTAAATTTCAAGGATTTTATTGAAATACTCTGTTACATTTTTTAATTGTATTAGGTAACATAAAGTAGCGTGAACCATCTAAACTCCAAATATGCCAATCCTTACAAAAATGAAACATCCTCACAAATACCTATGTGAGGGTACAATAATATTTCCAATAAATATACACACGCGGTATAGTAGATTGCAAGTGCATAAAACGCACCATTTTACGCGAGACGTTTATAAAATCGAGAGTAAAATGGGTTTTATGGACGAATAAAATTGTACACTCTACTTTTCACTTCGATTGCGAGGAAATTAAAACTATAAGTTTATTTCATGAAGTTTTAGTGTGTACTTTGGCTGTTAGTATCCTTGACTTGGTCTTTGAATACTAACGAAACATAATAAAATAAAAATAAAGAGTTTATTCTATGAAGTTAAAGTTGCTCGTGTGGCTGTTGGACCGATTGCCTCGGTCTTCGACGAAGATTTTACTTTAGGCACTAGAGCGTAAAAAGCGACTTTATGTCGCCTACGCACAGCATAAAACGAACTTTTAGAGCATGATAAATGAAAAAATAATTATAAAAATGCTGAAATCAATTTCCAAATTAAGTACCTATATTTCCGTGTTATCGTCTCATCTAGAAAATGTAAGCGTCTGACGTTTCATGCCAGGAAAAAAATGTGTTCCCGGAGATTAAGTATATCGTTTAATACGTGAATAAGTACTTAACCCCTTACCGCATAGAAAGCCATATTTGATCACCGAAGTTTAACATTTTTATAAAGATAATAATTTAATTTAATCATCAGCAAACAAACGTCATTTCTAAGAAGCCACTTTTGGTGAATCGGAACATATTTTTTTATTTCTGCGGGTAAGTCATTTCTTATAAAAATGTTGAGGGTAAGTGAGATGTGTTACTTCGGTGCAGTGCGGAGTAAATAGATAAACTTACAGGCTAAAAAACAACTATGTAAAGGTGAGTAATAATATCAAAAAACAATTCAAACATTCATTAACTTATATTGCGTATGTATTTTGTAATAAATGATGTTTTCGTAATAAATTTGATCTTATTTTTGTAAAGGCCATATTTGGCTTCCTATGTATTCGAGTCAAAAACTGTAACAGTCATATTTGGCTTCCCATGCATTAAGGTTTTTCCTTACTGAAGGCAGAAATGAATCCTTCGCGGTTTTATGGAGCATCGAAACATGTAAATATTATACCCGGCGACGAAGGTAAGGTGATGACGATATTGCTTCTGAATCTGAAAATGATTACGAACCGATTTCTATGTGAACGAATAAAAACGAACAAAGAACGCAAGTCAAAAAAAGGCCCAATTATTTGGAAAAAAATAGAAAATGGAATCGTATGATAATAACAAATTTCAATTTAAAGGTAACACCAATTTACCACGAATTATAAAATAATTAGAAACACCAGCAGATATTTTTAAGTTTCTATAAAATTAACGGACGATCTAATTGAGCTAATGCTGTTCGATGCGATAATGTTGACCATTTTCCCATTTGGACGAAAAACATTCGTCAGCTTTGCAAAAAATGTGGAAAATACCGTTCTTTTACAAAGTGTGAGAAACGCTTAGTATATTTATCTTTTAATGACAAACGTAACTGTTTTACATATTTTCACAGAATGTAACTAAAGATCAATAATAATGATAACCATCACACACGACGAAGCTTATGCATATGAAGCCAAATATGAATAAAAATAATATCACTGCAACGCATATAAAGCCATATATGGCATTATTTTGTAATTTCTATATAGATAAAGCAAAAAAAATAAAAATCATTAAAAACTATCACAAATAGTTAATAAAAATATATTCTGAATAAAATATTTTTTTTATTCAATCCTTTAATAATTCATGCGGTTAGGGGTTAAAAAACTTACTTAACCCTAATTAAGATTAATAATTAATAACGTAGGTACACTCTGCTGCAGAAAAACGTGACCTGCATAATAAAAAACCTGATTGTCAATGATTAATGACTTTAATTTGCCTTGCATAATTGGTCTTGCCTTTATTTCATTATAGATGAAAACACGGATAAGATATACAGGGCCGCAGTAATTAGACTCAACGATTTAAAATTTAAGAAGGGCCGTTAAACATTTACCCCTTTGTCAGGCAGAGACGGTATCAGCCGGACGTATCGTTGGCCACATACTGTCTGCCAAACATGTATCTTAATTTTAGTTTGAGTAAGACTGACATTCGACTGTATGTAATTTTAATTTTGTCACTTATCGCTCTGGATAAGACATATGTCACGTTCTGACAAGTGACGGTTGTCTTATTCACAACGATAAGTCTTGTAATAAAATGGTAACCATACTACGCCCGGAAAAATGGTTAAGTTGTACCTGTAAGTTAAACGAATGAAAACCATTATACAATAAATCATAGCTCAAAACGTTCTCTATAAAATTTGCATGTTCCATACAAGTATTTACGCCCAGCACGTCTACTATGGGACGGCCGCGACATACCCTCGATTTTTCTCGCACTATACCTCTTGTTCTAAGTGTTCTAATAAGAGAGGGACGGATAGTAGAAAAATCGAGAGAGCTCGCGCACCGTCGCGTGATAGCCGTGCTGGGCCCAGATAACCTAACAGATTTGAGACGCAATTTTGAAGTTATAAGAACTTAGGTTTATTAACCTAGTCCCGATATAACCCTTAATTGTAACCTTTTATTGGATCACCGAATGTATTCAAATAGGGAATTTATGGAAATGACGTTAACTTATTTTTTTTTTATACTATATTTCTGCTAATGAAATTTCCTCTGTTTTAGTTTGATTGATGTATTTTATAATTGATAGACATTTTCGTATATTATTATTTATATTTTACAATAACCTGTACTTTGACGATCCTGATTAGGTGATACGAAATAATGTTATTGGTGATCATTGTAAGTATTTATTATTTTGAATATTGTTATTTTGAGACGATTGATGTAAATTCTTATAATTTTGACTAAGCCAACTTTGTAAGTACTGTAATTTATGTCATGAAATAAATTAATCTAATCTACTTAATCTAATCTAATGCACGATTTTTTATTTTTGGTAGAAAAAAATGTTTGGTATAAAGGTGCGTTCAAGAACGTAAGCCTTTTTCTTTTGCTTTGTAGACATTTGGCAACACTCTATGCATTTAGGGGTTAAGTGGCAAAATAAAATAGGAGCTTACTATATTGTTGCAAAAACATTATGTTATTTTCACTGTATATAAATACATTACCTAAAACGAACACTCAATTATTATTTGATATGATGATGAGTTTTGGGAGTGATATCCGTCAGTTTGATATTGTTTCAAAAACTATGTTGAGACTTGGTTACATAAGTAGCAATGTCACAATCGGAAGGGTATTTTGTACCGTGCTCCAACATAAGATCGTAAATCAATAGTCAGGGTAGGTATACACTATTATAATATATGTAGTCTGACGCGTTATTCGAGCCGATAGGTACGGGAAAGTAAAGTAGTTTCGAACACTTAAGGGAGAACTCAAATAAAACAAACAATGTAAAGTTACTACAGTCATTTATTCAACTCTAAAAACTTTGAAATGGTATTAAGGCTCCTCTTGCTTTAGCTCCAACAAACAATGCAGAGTACAGTTCAGAGAGTAATTCAGTTTCACATTAGTCATACACAAGACGACCGGTTAGCCTAGTGGGTAGTACGCTGCCTGCGAAGCTGAAGGTCCTGGGTTCGACTCCCGGTAAAGGCAAATATTTGTGTGGTGACCATGAATATTTATTTCTGAGTCTTGGATGTTTATGTAATTAAGTATTTATTAACCGACTTCAAAAAAAAGGAGGAGATTCTCAATTCGTTTTTTTTTCTTTTCTTTTTTCAATGTTTGTTACCTCAGAACTCCGTCATTGATGAGCCGATTCGTACATTTTTTTTTTGTTTGCTCCCAGGTGGGTTCACTTTTTTTTTAATTCGGTTAGATGATGGGATCCATGAGGAATTGAGGGAACTCCTCAATTAAATATTAGGCACGCATGTAGTGATTTTGGTATTTTCTAGTATATCTCGTGTATTTACACCCGAAAATCATAAATTTGGTGGAGTGGAATTGATGATGAAGACCACAGATGACTTATAGAATTCCTCAATTATGTACTTAAAAGTACACAAGTACGTCACAGATTCTGATAAGATTCCGTTGAAATAGCAGCTAATGAAGTGCCAAAGGTGATCCTTGTCAATCCTGGTGTCCTTGGAATCGACGGAAGTCCTCAAATATTATCGGCCCACATATAGCGATTGGGTTTTTTCTCTAATAATCAACGCATTTGCGCTCGGAAATCAGTTCATGTGGTAAATTGGAAAATAAATGTGGAAATGTTCTCGTAGCTTGGCGGAGTACTAAATTGAAGTCGGTTAAAACTTTGTTTTTAAAGTAAATTATATCTATTATATTTATCGTCGTCTAGTAACCATGTCACAAGCCATGTTAAGCTTAAATTGGGACTATTTCGATTTGTGTAAGATTGTCCATTAATATTTATTTATTTAGTATTGAGGTTGAGAATTAACAACTGCCCCTGCTAGCCTGAGCAAGATACGGTCGCGCTATATATGAAAAAATAACAATATATATAGACATCAGCATTTTTGTTCACATCAAAGTTATGGTAATTGGCCTTAGTATTCTTTTATAATCATAAATTTAATACCACGATGGTGAAAAAAATATATGAAAAGTAATATTTGCACATTCCGTAAAAATCAGGCGAAAATGCTTGCGAACTTTTAGCATTACCTATACGTACGAAAAGTTAAGAAATCATTTTATTCTCACTAGTTCTATTATCTGTTCTAATGATGGAATTATGTGCGAGTACTTGCGTAGACGTAACCTTGTAGCCAGGGTTACCAGCAACTTGCTCTGCTGCTATACGGTCTTGTGGACTTATGGATAAGCTACTGCGCCAGTTCTCGAAAATGGTCGTGCCACGCTCTATTGGAACGATCTGTCACCATGGACAGGACTATTCTAGACAATAGGCCTAATATCGTGCTGACTGATCGATCGAAACGCCAGGCGGTGCTCGTCGACATCACCATCCCCCAACCTCATGAAGGCTGAGAAGGACAAGGCCAGCAAGTACCTTGACCTGCCTCACGAGGTAACCGCACGATAGTCGTTTCTGCAAACGGTTTCATAGAGACTCGCTAGATGGCTGGAACAAGGGTCAAATACAGAAAGCGGTACTCCTGGACACTGAGCAGATAGTCAGGAGGTTCCTCTCTCTGTCGCCCTGACAATCGGCAGCTTAGGCCCCGCCCCGTTGCCAGCGGCACCCTAGGTTAGGTTTTTATAATGATTTTATGTTTTGTACGTAAGTTTTATATTTTACTTTTATATAATTATTGTAAAAACCTAGCTTAAACGGAAATGTGAATAACGATAATAATAATTATACTAGTATTCTGTCAGTTCCTACTTCCACTGTTCTCTTACCAAACTGCACTCTTAGTGTAAGGCCTGAGTGGACGCCCCGCTCAGAGCGGGGCGTGCAGCGTCCATATAAAACAAATGCAATTTATATGAACGCTCCACGCCCCGCTTTGAGCGGGGCGTCCACTCAGGCATTACCCTTAAGCTTATATACACGTACATTGTCTTTATATATTACATCTGCTGGCACTGAGCCCGGGCCATGTACGCGACCTTCTGCGCCCGCTGGACAACCTCAGGGCAGCGCTTGCGTCGCACCAGCCTGCAGTCCTGGAAGAACCCCTCGTTGCGAGGGAAGCCGTTGCTGCCGTCACTGAAAGTCACTAGTCCTGAGAACAAACGATACAATTTCCAAATTAGGCTTTGGAAAAAGCATAGCAATAGGTATGCTCAGACATGTATGCGAACTATAACTTTTACATTTCTGAGGATACCTATTTGATTCATGTATATTCATTTTAACGGTTGGAGACCTTATACATCTCTGAGGATTGATTAGTGTACTTTACTATTTTATTTTAATTCTTAGAGACCTTGTAGGTACATCGTACATCTCTAACAAACATGGTTTTCATCCTATTGTTTTTGACGTATAAAACTTTTACAAGAGTTCGTACGTGTAAATTTTGACTTGTAAAAGTGCCCTTGTACTATTAGTATTTTATATGTACTGTATTTATGAAAACAAGTTTAAGTTGGCCAGTAAGTTTGTTTACAATAAAGTAATAGTCCTTTCATTTAACATCTGAGCTTATAATGAGGATTCTCATTTTAAAAGATGGTCTTAAGATTGTGAAATATGTCATGTCATGATCATAAAGGTCTTTGCTTACGGCGGAGTCTTTGATTGGGTCGCCACCATCCCTAACATATGGTAGACGGAGGCGATGGCGATGGCGTAGATACGCGTCATACTCGTGAAGGGGTACTGTTTGTGGAGTCCGATCAGTTCATGTTTGCAAGGACGATAAGTATGACTTCATTCCACTGTTCTGCGGGATTGACATGGGACGTTTTTGATTATGTAACACATTGTACGTTACGCCTTGGCCACGACTTTGGTCTTAAGCTACCTGCGGCAGCGTTTTATCTGTTCGTTGCGCGGTCGAGACGCCGCAACGTACTGTGGTTAGTTGGGATCACGCGCAATGAATTAGAAAAACCGCTGCCGCAGGTCGCTTAACGCCAAAGTCGTGGCCAAGGCGTTACGTGCGGAGGCAGTAGCGTTGCATAAGGTGGATGGTGGTGCTCTGCGATCCTCTGTTTGATTTGTTCTCTGGTTGGATACTCGGCCTCTGCTCTTTATACTAATCAGCGCTGTAGGTGTCTGACACCTCAGAAGAATGCTGAGCTAGTGTCTGGTTAACGGTTCACTGCCGCAGAGACACACTTGTTTCATGTTTTATGTGTTTTTTTTATATGTGGTTTTGTGTGTTTGTGAATAAATATATTTTGAATTCTTTCTTTCTTTTTATAGCCTGACAAGTTTCTTTTAGACCCCAGGCTTGTTGCGGATTTCTAATGGAACTAATTTCTTTTACTGGCAAGGAATACTCTTTGACAACTGACATTAAAAGTCATAGAATGTCACCGATCGATGTAAACAAACAGCAAGGAAGACGAAAAACTTTGCGATTGTAAAATAAATTACTTGCCATAAATATGTCGAAAGCAATCCATGCCATAGTGATGTCAGAAAGCTTATAATGAATAGGTATAATTGAATATTTACAGCAAAAAAAGGATGCCGGATTATAATTAATATTCTATAAAAAATGTCTTGAAATTGGTTGTTGACATGACCGGTACTGACATTTTATAGTGCGGTCGTAGGTATTGATTGAACTGGTTAGTTTGGTTGGATTTAACTAGTAATTTATTTTCTTATTTACGAATATAGAAAAAGGTCCTTTAGTCGAATCCCAGACCGAACGTTTTGTCATTGAGGTCGGCGGTCTTTAAAGCAACACATCAGAGTACACTTAAATATCGAATATGTACTTGGAACCAGATATGGATGAATAGGTATTTATTATAAAGCATAGACTTTTTACATTCAACAAACAACACAATGCCAATGCACACTGGCCCGACTATACATGGCGTAATATGTACATTATTGCCATTTATTATGCGCTTTACTTAAATAGGGACTTGTCGGGCTATACATACAAACGCACAGACAATACCTTTTTACGTTAATTAATTATTTGGAAGTGTAGTTTAGATAGAAAATTCAACCTATTTAAAACATATTTAATTTCGCTAACACTGAATACATAAATCGTTCGCTATGTCTAGTACACTATGTGTATTTCAGAGGCTCTAGTATAAGTTTTACCGAAACAAAACTTTACGATCGCGTTAGCGTTTTACCCTCAATTTGTATGGGATTTGACAGCTAAACACGAACGCGGTCGTAACGTTTTGTTTCGGTAAAACTTATACTAGAGCCTCAGACTCTTTTGTTACTTTCGGTACCTATCGTTAATTTCTTCGAAGTTAGAAAATGGACCTTTCAGGCCGATCCTATAATGAATTGCCTTCAAACAGGTAATGCTCTTAAAACTTGTTTGGGAAAACTTCCTACGCATTAATCTTGTGATGAAAATAACACAAAACACAAGTGCTTAGTAGCCCGTAATTAAGTAAATTCACGAAGATGTTTTAAGAGTTTTGTTTCAATCGACTTTAAGATTATTTACTTGTGTTATTTCACGTCTGAAATGTACATTCACTGCAAAAAATCGCTACGCGCTACGCTCGTATCCGATCCCGTGGTTCTACGGCGTAGGCGCCGCTAGGCGGGTTCCTGGCAGTGAATTTGTAAACAAGATCAATTATCTTTTAGACACAAAAATTACAACCTCTAAGCCTAAAGCTATTTCTTTTCATTTCTATTCCACTTAGGAGTCGTGGCCGAGCCGTACCACTTCGCTTAAAAACATAAAGTATGCACGAAATAATGAATATTTATGTAGAAAATCAAATTAATTAACAACAATCATGCGTTACTCGTTAACTCAGCTTTACCTCTGCTAAATAGGTGCTCGTAGTATATAAAAAAAATCAAGGTACTGATTTCCATCGCCTTTTCCGCGTCAGTAATAAATCACGAAAAACTTTTTCACGAAAACTTTTTCACGAACGACTTTATCACGAAAAACTTTATCACGAATAAACTTTATCACGAAAAGACCATATCACGAAAACTTTATCACGAATATTTTATCACTTAGACTTTATCACGAAAACTTAATCACGAATATACAATATATCACGAACAGACTTTATCACGAAAAATCTCAATCACGAAAACTTTACCACTAAAATACTATATCACGAATAGACTTTATCACGAAAAATCTCAATCACGAAAACTTTACCACGGAAAGAATACCTATATCACGAATAGACTTTATTTCCAGATATTAAAATTCTATCCGCGCGACTACATTATTAAGTGAGCGACTAGAAATACAGAGAAGTGGGAACAGGGACTTAGTGACAAAACCGACTCGGATCGCGGATAGGTTAGAAATCGAAAGTCGTTCGTCTTCGAGGTTATTTTTTTTTATAAAAGAGCGGAAAAACCTCTGCTCATTAAAGTATTTTATTTAGACTCATCTTGTTTCGCATAATAGCTCATTAAGATTTTTCGTGATAAAGTCTATTCGTGATAAAGTCTTTTCGTGATAAAGTTTTCGAGATTAAGATTTTTCGTGATACAGTCTTTTCGTGATAAAGTCTTTAGTGGTAAAGTTTTGGTGAAAAAGTATTTCGTGATAAAGTCTTTTCGTGGTAAAATTATTTTTTTGTGATAAGGTTTTCGTGATAAAGTCGTTCGCGATATAGTTTTTCGTGATAAATATTGCAGCGAACGTGTCAAAGTTATTGGAAGAAGTTTTTCCAAGAAACTGCAATAGGTATGAACAATTGAACTTTCTGTACCTACATGTTCGTAAGTTATAAGCAGCAGAGTTTTAATATATGTTACATACCCTTTAAGTTTTCATAATAAAAAAATAAGTAATTCAACTTGTAAAAATAAGTAGATTTCTAAGAGTTAGAAACTTGCATAAGACTTCCGTGGTGTTGAAAGCAAAAACCTAAATTATAATCTTCTATAAAATATTTATTATTTATTATTGCCCATGTTTATTTTTGACCCTAGCGAGTCTAGCGACGTTTCCGATTGTTAAGAGGGAAGCTTACCTCATACTCGTCCATATAAAAAGCAAAAATGCTCTTCACTTTCGTTTTTTGTATGGTGTATATACTCCACTTCTTAATATTTTCCAATCTCAATGATTTTTTAGTACGTTATTTACACAATTAAAGACTAGGTTAAAAGGTTCCTTTTTTCAAAATTTGCAAAAAATTCAAACTTAAAAGCAACTCAATTTTTGTTTTGGAAATTCTTCGCTCTAGAATATATTATGCTGAAGCTGTTGATTTTATTATATTTTATTCTACAAAAAATAATATATTCTGTAAATAAAAGGTAACTGATTTGACTACTTTGTTAAGGGAATGAATGAGACCGATTGATTGAGTGAATGGTTAGTTTAAATCATTCTCTGTTCAGATCTTTTAGTTAATCCTGCACCATGCCTCACTTTGATCCAGACTGTAATCGTAGATAGACGTGTCCTAGCTTCCAAGAATAAAATTAAAATCATAATAAAATAAATGAGAATAATTGAACTGCTACTAAGTATTTAATTTAAAATAAATCCAATACCCTTACCTATCTATAGAAGCGAGCGACACCAAAATCAAAGTGATTTGTTAAGATTAACTTAGTGGAAACCGTTTTCTCCGAAATGCAAATTTCATCAAAAAAGTTCAGTCGCGAGCTGCTAGCTGCTGCTAAGCAATTCTTCCCTCATAATGGAACTGATTTATTTGACTAAATATACAACATAGAAATACGGACCCAGTCCCCACACCCGTCCACCTCTGAACTCTCCCTCGAACTTCATGCCATCAGCGCGCCAAAACACGCCGTGCCCATGGAACCATCCCTGCATAAATTCACCCTCGTACCTGAAAAAAAAAAGTATGGGTGGTCGCACCAAGCCGTTTGTTATGTACTCGTAAGCTAAGGTTGTTAAAATGCAAATGTATGGAAAGTTTGACAAGTTTCTATGGAATGACAAGTACCGATAACGTCGATTGGTCTGTAAATTTAATTGTTAGTTGATGCAATCCACCCTTAATCATCAATCCCTTGCCCATATCTCATTTTGGGTCGGCGCAGCATATACGATGAATAAAGGGTTGACGACGCGCTTGTTACTCTTCTGGAGTTCCAGATTGCTGGTGCAGCACGCCAGCGTTTCCTTGCCTATTTGCCTTCTTCCTTGTCCTTGCTTCCAACGGTTGATCTACTGCAACTTGATCTGATCTGTTCTTTACCTCCAGCATCTACGACTGAGCCAACGCCTTCTTTTCAAGAGCGGCTGCATATTGAGCCGCTAGTGGCTGCCACAAGTTGCGGATGAGTTATTTCATAGTTTTGTCTAGCATCGGCCCTTACCGAGCGTTTGAGCGATCGCTTTCGAGCCAAAAGCTGCGGGAGTAGCTGTTTTATCAGATTTCCCTGTCGCTATTTCTTCCTATAGCATTTTTTATCAGTCCATATACTAACTCTTATCTCCTCTCTGTTTGAAACTCATTCCTTGTTTGATTAAAAAAAAACCGAATCTATGTTTAATAATTAATAATAGTAATTTAAAACAAAAAACCGGCCAAGTGCGAGTCGGACTCGCGCACGAAGGGTTCCGTACCATTATATATAATAATAAGTTACAATAGAATTTGTACGAAACTATTACTTCTTGAAGTACATTTTATAAGTTGGTCGACTATTACTCGTAAACGTGTAAAGCCTACTTAGCTGTGATAGTTTTCCTTATAACTTCGTTATATGTACTACTACCATGAATTTTTTCACATATCCCAAAACAACCATTTAGCTAGCAGGGGGTGGGGACACTGGAGTCTAACAAAAATTAGCACTTTAAGGCTTAATATTTCACAAACGGATCGTTTAATCGAAAAATTGTTTTCACAAACCCCCAATATTTTTAAAAGACCTATCCAACGACACCCCACACTATGGGGTAGACGACAATAAAAAAAATCATCCCCACTTTACATGTAGGGGAGGTAACCTAAAAAAAATGTTTTTCAAGATTTTATTTTACCACTTTGTCGGCATGACTAATATGTATATTCATGCCAAGTTACAGCTTTCTAGTACCAAGAGCCTCTGAGCTAAGCTGCGGACGGACGGACGGACGGACATAGCGAAACTATAAGGGTTCCGTTTTTGCCATTCTGGCTCCGGAACCCTAAAAACCGGCTTAAGTATTTAGGTATATAAGCTTAGGGTATGCTAGTCTTGCAGTGGCCAGAAGGGCTCAAGCAGTTGAAAACAATTGCAACTTACTTGGCTCCATCAGGAAAGGCCATGACTCCCAGGCCGGAGCACAGCCCGCCGCTCAGGGCCCCGTCGTACCGCGTGCCGTCGGGGAGCACCAAGTGGCCCATGCCGTGCTTCTGGCCCTTCGAGTTCCACTCGCCCACGTACCGGGTTCCATCTTCGTATTTGTAAGCACCGGTCTTCACGACACCGGGGTCTACAACTGAAGAAACGCTCTTCATTAATAGATCTAGCTGCTCGCGCGGCTGCGATCATCTATTGCAATGAATACAGGCAAACCCGCCGCTGGCATCGCCTATCCCTAAACGTGGCCTCGACCAAAACGCTTAAGGGGCTCCCGTCAAAAATCAACGAAATTTAGTAGTTTTCATTTCGACACTCGTCCTCGGTTTATTGAAGCTAGCTTTCCAGGTGCAGATATAGGAAAGTTTGATTCCTGTTTAACATTTTTGATATTTAATAACTTGAAAAATAATAATACAGAATTAATTATCCATTTTTAAAGAGAGGTCTGTAAAAATACAAAACCCGACTCTTCATCCTCATTAAAACTTTTATACACCCGAAACTCATACCTACTCATACATACTGAACTTACCTAGAAATTTGATATGCGTTTTTATAATCTTATTAATTAACACAAAAGTTATGGCCAGAAAACGAGTTTTTTGGCCTTAAATTGTTGAACTTTGATGCCAAATATCTCGAAAACAATGATCTTTGAAGTAAATATGGGATACTATATTGCTTACAGCCGTTGTTGTTAATATAAAAAGCTACAAAAAACATTAGAAAACTAAGGGATTCAGATCGAAGGTCATTGGCGTATGGGAGCCCCTTAAGTCTACATTCACACCTTCACGTCGTGAAAGTTCTATAATAACAAGAACACCTGAGGGATAGTCACTTTTCGAACGTACGTTAGGACAATTCAACTGTAATTTTCCCATTAAAAAGTGTCATTTAGAATTTAGATCTACATGACGCATGTCTAATTTGTTACGTGATCGATCAGCTGGCTGGTAAGGTACCGTTAAATGGGGTGAGTAGGGGCAAAACTGGCATTCAAACCTCGATAATATTTTATCTTTACATATGCAAACTGAATGGTGTATATAATAAGTGTTCCGGACGTTTGTATTTTAGTTTTTATTTTATTTTGGGTAGTTCCATTTCATAACTTTGACGATAAACAGGAAATCCCACCTCACCCCGTAGTCCCTCGTAATTGGGGTGAGATGAGATTTCATACAAAGGTGATTTTGGAAGATTGCTGGATCGATTTTTTTTTATTATGAGTAGGTATTGCTATAGCTCCATTTTGAATGGGAATACATTATTTTTGTAGCAGTAGCCTTAAAATCCCATCTCACCCCCCTTTCATCCCTTCTCTCCCCATTCATAACCCAACTCTCCTCGCGAACCCTATTACTCACCCCATTTTACGGTACTTTAGGACCTAAAGTATCGTAAAATGGGGTGAGTAGGGTCATTTCATCATCATCATCATCATCATATCAGCCGAAAGACGTCCACTGCTGGACATAGGCCTCCCCCAAAGAGTGCCAAAGTGACCGGTCCTGCGCCACCCGCACCCACATCCAGCAGGGTCATTTAGATCTACCTAAAGTTTAGGTTTAGGTATATTTTTTTTTTGTATGCAAAATAGAGATTCATTGAACGTGTCATTGTATGTGCTCGGGTCGACTGGTGTGGCCCAGTTAGCGAAACTGTCACTGGTTTCTATACTGCTCAAAACATAATAAGCACTTACTTTTTTCTATTTTATTGTTAATTATTAAATAAACTAGTTGATAAGTGGTGAATTAATGATTTCCCGCATCCTTCAGAATCCAACCTATTTCATGCTGGTATATATCACGGTTTAATAGAATTTTAAGGTAACGATCACCATACTTGTGGCCCCTATTTTATTTTGAGTAGTATATTTCTTTGTGCTCGGTGTTTATACACTCTTCATCCATCTTCCTTTTTAACGAAATCCTTTATATTTTCAACCTGATTCCTTCAAACACGAGTTTTCCTCGTAATTGTAATGCTAGTCCTTTGTTAAGTAGGTACTTTCGTTACGCACCGTAGCCTACAATGATTTAATAGTCAAGTTTCCAGACGGGGGTAAACGGTTAGTCGTGTAACGTCGCCATTACTAGAGCATTTCTACACTGTTTGTACCAATTAATTACGTCAATAATAGCATACTTAGTTAGGTGGTACCTACGTTTAGTAGTCCTCTTTTTAGAGTTCCGTAACTCAAAAGGAAAAAACGGAACCCCTATAGGATCACTTTGTTGTCCGCCGTCCGTCTGTCAATACTCTTTTTCTCAGGAACGCTTGGAGGTATCAAGCTAAAATTTATACCTAATACTCGGGTCTACTGTTCCTTGGAGAAAAAATCAAACTTCTAAGCCAACGCAATCAAAAGATACAGCCGTTTATGCCGCAAATTTCCGCAAATTTTCGAAACTCGCAAGGGAATCAAAACCTACAGGGTATTTCCCGTGAACTCAGAATCTTACGAAGCAACGTCTTAAAATAGCAAAGATAAAGGAAAAATTGCGAATACCGTAAATTACATCATTTACATATAATAAAATTATTTTTAATAATTTTAAAGTTATTACTTATACGGTTTGTACGGAACCCTGGGTGCGCGAGTCCGACTCGCACTTGGCCGGTTTTTATTTTTTTTATTTTCTGCTTTGGGGTCTTATATCAGCAATTTTTATCTATTATATAAAGCTACTAATGTTTGATTTCTTTTAAGGGTCTTAGTCAGTTCTTGAAGTTTGCTTTAGTAAAATAAGCCTCTATTCGTTTTGCGACCGCCTTAGCCTAGTTGGTAGTGAGTCACTCAATCCAGGACCTCTTGCTTCGTAGGCAGCGTCACTACTAGTGACGCTGCCTACGAAGCAAGAGGTCCTGGATTCGAATCCCAGTAAGGGCATTTATTTGTGTGATGAGCATGAATATTTGTTCCTGAGTCATGGATGTTTTCTATGTATTTAAGTATTTATTTATCTATATAAGTATGTTTATCGTCGTCTAGTACCCATAGTACAAGCTTTGCTTAGTTTGGGACTAGGTCGATTTGTGTAAGATTGTCCCCTAATATTTATGTATTTATTTAATTTTGAGAAAAAACGTATCGGAGTACGATATGAGCGGTGAGTGCAGTAATCGGGTTGTCGTCATTCCCATGCTAAGCCTAACTATGGGAAGGTCATTACAAAGGTACTGCGGTGGGTTGGCTTAAAGGTTGATCGGTATCTGCTAAACACATATTCTATATCATAATTTTAGCAGATGTATATTTGTTTTAATATCGCTGATTGATAATTTTGTAAAATAAAAAAAACATTTTTCATTTATCACTTTTTCTCTCTTTAAATGCAGGACACATGTGTGAATAAAAAAGAACAATAGAAAGAAATTATTTAAAATTATGAGTTGGCAACATATTTTTTCTTTCTTTATTTTTGACCCCTCAGACTACAACCCCTATACGGAACCGATTGACCCTAATGTCGGTTCTAGTGTCTACTGCTCGAACGAGCTAGCGAAGCAAGCGAAGTTTTCCGAGTTTACTGAAACAATCCGGCGTTTGTAAGTAGGCACAGAATAAGTAATAGTACTACGTACAAAAGATTATCTGTTAACAAATTCCCTATTGATTTACGCCAAACAAGCCTAAATGTGGCCATCTCTTACTATCGCATGCAACGCGCTCTTTCGGAGGCGGATCCTTAGAGCTAGGGTTGCCGCCAGCTCAACCTATTAAATTATACGCGTGGCTAGTCGATACTATAAGTTATTCTATGCTAGTACCTCCCAACGCAATTTTTAGCAATTATGGCTCTTCGTTCATTGACAAAATTTTAAATTGAGCGTGATGTTATGAGAGTGTTATGTTATAATTCAAACAAAGTTTATAGGTATCTATACAAAAATGAAGTCTTTACCAATATTGTTTGCTCCGCGATTAATTTTATAGGCTACGTAAATGAGTACCAATATAAAAGAATAATAAATGTTAATATTTAGCTGTTAAAATCTTTGTTAGTATGTTAAGAACATAGAAACGTTCCGCCCTTCTTCTTTGAGTAGGTAGTAATTCACCTTGCTATCTTAGTAAATAGGTACCTGCAATACCAACAGTACAGAATCACACATTTGTTTACCTTTCGGTAACCTTTTCCAAACGAACGAATATCCGTATTTTTACAACCTGCTGCAATACAGCTGATGTTGCTGAGATGTTTTAGCTTTTTTGGTTTAGACATATTTTCCAGGCAAATAAAGATGCAAAGCGAGAACGCAGCAGCGCGCGGCAACCACTAATAGACCCTCTAAGACGGCCGGCCGGCTTTTACTCGTACTTGTAGCGGCGCAACGAAATCACAGAGTGAACTGCCCCTGATGTAGGTATGTATGTATAAATGTTTTTCGACGGTAACTCGAGTACCAATCTTTGATCGTCGTCGTCATGAAATTAGGTAGGCCAATTAATGAGCCAAACATATTTTTTATGTTCGAACATGAGCCAAATCGGTTCAGTTCGGTGGTTGTAATATGTTAAAAACATGGTTTCTCTAAATACCACCAGATGGTGCTGAATGTACAAGAACATCGCGGATTCCCAGTTCGGGGCGAACAGTGGTTACTAGTGAGTAGATAATAGAAAATACAAACTATTGCTTCACCGATAGTTGCATGTGATCATTTGATCAAACCCCATCCCAAACTCCCAATTAAGTTAAAATAATAAAGTTCCGCAACTACCCCGCTGGGCAAAAAGCAGCTCCCAAAAAAACCCAACTACGTTGTCTCTTTGTTGCTAAAATATGCCAGTGCGACACCGATATAGATATGCGAACGAACTTCGCGGTTCAGGATAGTAGAACCTCGCAGCGGCTATATGCGCATGCGTTCGCTTATCGGACATAGTTAAAACTAGAACCCTAGCCGTGAAAATCCAGATTATATATACATATATATCCTGACTTTTTAAATCAATAGAACCTGCCGGTGAATGACCGGCACGTGACTAAAATTGGAACTCAAATAAAAACATTTTGGTGAGAATGAATGAGTTGGATCAAAATTAAGTTTAGGAATGTATTAACGTACCTACTTAACTAGTTCGGGTATTCTATACTCCCTTGTTAGACCTAACTATATTAGCCCTAAATGCTTATATCATACAAACTTTATAGGATTATCGCAAAACAAACCTAACCTAACCTTAATGACTTATATTTGATGATATTCATAGAAAAAGTTCTCTGTTTCGAAGAGAAATGCATTAGGTCTAGTGAAACATTAAATCTAATGAAACATTAGGGCAATAGTTAGAAGGCCAAGTCACAGGACCCCAGCTACTACCGTAAATTAATCGAGTAAAACACAGAAACAATATAAATGATAGGATATATATTATATTATATGATGAGACAAGTGAAACCCTAACAATACAGACATTTTGTTACTGTGGCTAATTACGTGTATGTATGGCTAACACGGTTCCTATTTATATCCTGCCATTTGTTAACCAATATTTAAGCAGTTTTTAATTATGTCCTTCCACCGGTAAGGCAAGGCAATTTGAATATAACTTACATATGCTCGGCATTGAAAACAAATTGAGATTTAACGCTGGAAGTATGATCTTTCCTGCTTCATCTCGCCTTTCACCAGGGAACATAAAATTGTCGTTATAGTATACAATATCAAACGGGTCGTTTTTCTTTTTTACCGACAACAGCCTGTCCCTAAAGTTCGGACCGCGGGAAACGCCTCGCGCCATTCCAACCCTCGTTCCGAAGCGTACGTATACAGTCGGCATCATATAGTTAGTAGCGGCCAAAGTAGCCAAATATTTCAGTACACCTCTTTAATTCTTTATTACAGTAGGTAACAATAAGGGCGCGTTATGAATATTTGGCTACTCTGGCTGCTACTAACGCGCGGCGGTTGACATTTCAACGCGTGGCGTCAACGCGTACGCAGGTCACTAAAGTTTTGCGCGCGCATCTCGTATAAACGCAAAAAGCAATAGTGGTTTAGAGCGTGGAATCTATTACTGATTTTATTCGTTTGTTCCGTGAACATTCGTGTTTGTGGAAAATAAAAAAAGACCGGGTTGCACTCCGGGAGTGCCGGTAGAAGTGAAAACTTGAATAATTTTAATTTTGCACATCCGTTTGGGAGCTACGATACCACAGACACGTTAAACTTATAACACCCCTCTCTTTTCGTCGGGGGTTAAAAATAGATACGCGCGGTTCGTCGCGTTCAAGTCGGCAGCGGCGGCGGATCATAGCACGACGCACGTGTGTTCGCGCGCGCGGTGCCGGCCCTCGACTGACTGGCGGCCCGGGGCCGAGCGACCGATAGAGTTCGATACTAACAATGGTAAATGTCCAATTATCTTCGTCTATATTGTTTTACCAACATTCGCCGTTGTTTTCGGTTGAAACCAACTATAAATCCAGCTAACGCAACGACCAAACAGGGATCCATCTTTGTTACTTCTGAGCCGAGGAATAAACTTTTGTAAATGATGATGTCATTCCACGCGCCAGTCCAAAACCGTGATCCAAACTACAAAAATCATTTACACGCACAGTTCGGTCTGCGGGCAGGCAGAAATCACAGATTTAATCGCCATCCAAACCGTCGCCGATCACATTTGATCCGTGATAAGAACCGACGGTACTATACTCGGTTCGGAACGCAGTCTCAGACTCGCAGTCTGAACTTTACGTGTAAGGGCCGCTATTCACTGCCAGAAATCGGTGGTTCTCCCGCTAAGTAGTCAGAAGCGGCTGTGCAGTGTTAAGTAATAGTAATACGAGTAGAAGTGACAAACATGGTATCAGTTACTAGAAAAAGTTGTCAAGGATTGGGTAATTTACTCGTACCGTACCTCAAATCCCAGAATGTATTCTAAAAATCCCGAATATTCACGAAATATTTTTGTAATAACGACACTGAATGATTCCCCTATATCGTTAGTAGTTAATCTAGTTTATTTTGCAAGGAAACAAAGTAAAAGGCCCATGACCCATATAATATAATTTACCGTACGTCAAATGCCATAAGAATGTATTCTAAAAATCCCGAATATTCACGCAATAATTTTGTAATAACGACACTGAATTATTTCCCTATATCGTTAGTAGTTAATCTTGTTTATTTCGTAAGGAAACTTAAAGGAAAAGGCCCATGACTCATATATGAGTAATGTTTCTCCAAGCGATTTTCGCTACAATAGGCGGAAAAATGCTGCTACACCGGTACTGCGTAGCATGCGTAGTGTTGTTTGGCCTTGAATGGGTTATAAGGCCCTTCAGAAGTAAATGTGGGCCACACATGAATAGGCATTTGTTTTGATTGTGCTTCTTTTAAATTTAATATGGGACGGGAGGTGAAGTCCAGACATGTTGTAATATTTTCAATGTGGAATGGTGGTGTTAACACATTCAGGGCCAATGACGACACATATGCGTCAGACCGCCGTAGTCGCTTTCCGCTACATACGAGGAAAACCACGGGATCGGCTACGAGCGTAGCGCGTAGCGATTCTTGGCAGTGAATGGGTTAACACTTTCACTGCCAGAAACCCGCGTAGCGGGCGTCTACACCGTAGTCGCTTTCCGCTTCATACGAGAAAAACAATGAGATCGGCTTCTAGCGTAGCGCGTAGCGATTCTTGGCAGTGAAAATGTCAACGGAGTTGGTTCGGACAATATCAATCAAAACTCTCAATTGAGGATATTATTAACGTCATTAACTAATTAAGCAATAAAAATTGTTAATATTAGTAAATATAAACAACACTACACTGCACCAAAGATTCTATGAAACTTCCGACAGCCTAAGTTTTTTACATATTTGTATGACAACTCACCATCGACCATTTTGTAGAGCAATGAGCTGAACACTGAACTGATAGGCTTCGGTTCTGAACTAATAGGCTTAGTAGAGATAATCTTATTACGATACGAACGGTTCTCTTGCGGGGTTGTCATTTTTAGAATTGTTGAAGGGTCCGGTTCGTATTATTCAATATCAGCTTCTGCCCGCGACTACGTCCCGACGGGAGCAAAGCCATGTTTTGTCTAAAGTGTAAGCCTACAGAGCATTTGTTACTATGGACCCACTGTTACGTTTGTCCCCGCTCTCCCCTGCGTCGAGATTTTCAGGCGTCGATTCCATGAAACATTAACACAGTTAAGGAAAAAAATCTGTAAAATAATAAGATAAGGAAGGAGGCCATTTTATGAAATATCATATTCTCAGAATTTAGAACTTTTTGGTTATAACTCTACGCAGAATCGAAAACCCAATTCAACCTAATAGGAATAATAAGTGTCAAGTATATTTCCATTCCGTTACTTTTCTATGCATGCTTCAATGAAAGTAACGAAATTGTAAAATTGAAGTTGTATGAAACCAATGCAAATGGACTTCTATGGAATCCTTTATACGCTGGTAAAAAATATTAATTCGCGAATATTCCCCCACCACGTCAGCGATGCGTGACTCGGTCGATTAGCGGGAGCGTAATTGGCAGTTAAAGAGCGGTGGCTCGGACGACACATCCTTATTGGCCGGCGCTAGCCGACATTGTCAGAGTTTACGTCATAGACGAGATCAGCTATGCGCAGATATTCCAAATGACTATAATGTGGAGTTCAATAGAAGCGAAAATGTAAATCTAAAGCGAACTTTATTACTACTCGTAGTGGCTCGGTGAGTTGTAGAACAGGACTCAAACAGGATTTATTAAGAAAAACACAATTAATAAACATTATTTATTAATCATTTTGTTTCATAAGATCTGTTTTAGTAATTAACAGTTGAACGGAGTTACTACTACATCTAAGTAACAATAGATATATTAGCTTGGAGATCAAGAATTACGTAATGTTTCATACAGAAATATTATAGGTATATTATTAAGGTAATTCAGTCTCATAATTACTAATAGTAAGTATTAATAAAACGGAGTGTCCGAAACTATAACTAATCAATGATAATGATGTTAACTTGGAGATCAAAGACTGGAAACATACAAACGCTCTGTTATGTACGTCACATTTGATTACATAATATACAAAAGATTTTTCTTGATTACCGCAAAATATTATATTAAATACCTAACCGCGTAGTTTGGTGTTAATCTTACGGGTCCGCCAGCTCTTGCAGTCTTTTTACAATACCGATATAATGTTGCATAATAATATGGGCTATTTTTAAGTTTAGATACCACATTGATAGTTTTTTCTGCTCGATGCACCAGTTTAATTGCATCCTGTCAGTCTTCCTCGCCGTATTTTGAGGCATTTTGTAACCTAAAAGACGAAAAAATACAAAGTAATTAACGAAATGTATAATATACGGGCCACAGTGGATACTTATCCACTGTAACCCAAGTTAAAATCCATTGTGACCCAAATTTTAGATTTCGCTAACGGTGGTTGGGTCCCAACCACCGTTAGCGAAATCTAAAATTCGGAATAAATATATACACTCTTGTTATGGGCAAAATAATAGCATCTTAGGCTAACCGAAACACTGCACAACACTAAATAATCCACAAACACACAAAACCCTCAAATAATTTGACACCACACACCCACTTTTTAAAAACACGTAAAAATTTAATTTGTTACTTACCTTGGCGGTACACTACGCTGCGAGCGCGTGACCACTGACCTCCTGTCGTGCGAGCGTGGGGGCGACTGGCGTGGCGGGAGGGGGGGGGGGGGGGGGAACACTCGAGGCGAACGTTTGACAAGAGCACAAGTGTTTGTGTGCGTAAATACACGAACAGCGGCACTTTAGTCACCGTGACCCGTTAGTCACTGTTACCCACTCTCCCTACGTTGTTA
Source organism: Epinotia ramella (assembly GCA_947578815.1). Classification (NCBI taxonomy): domain Eukaryota; kingdom Metazoa; phylum Arthropoda; class Insecta; order Lepidoptera; family Tortricidae; genus Epinotia; species Epinotia ramella. The sequence continues at coordinate 12,638,528 of OX388204.1, read as the reverse complement.
TTTGGATGTGCAAAACGATTTATTTTTACTAGTGTTCAGTCTTGTACCTAACTTATTAAATATAAGTGTAACAAAGTATAACAAAAATATTCGAGCGCCTAAGAGGAACGGAAATGTCGGAACTAGCAAAAAGACGCTAAGTAGCATTCTAAGAATCAAAAGCCTTTGAATTAAAATTCCCTTTTTAGTGTTCCTTACCAAAATTGGACAGCGTTATGAAATAAAACGCCGTTGTAGGCGGTTAATTCTATACTGAGTTACAAAAACAACTAGAATGATAAAAAAATATTTGAAACTATTGGGCGTTTAATAGGTTTCTCTTCTTATTCTTATTTAAGAGCTAAGCTCTTGTCGGTGTAGCTTAAAGTAGGCCCTCCATCTACTCCGATCCCACGCAACCTCTTTGACATCTCGATACGACCTAACATCAACTCTCTTTTTGAGTTGCTCTATATAGTTTATTCTAGGCCTTCTTCTTTCTCGCTTCCCCTCTATCTTTCCTTCAATTATATTGATTACTAGCGACCCGCCCGGCTTCGCATGGGTACTATATTATACATATAAACCTTCCTAAAAAAACCGCATCAAAATCCGTTGCGTAGTTTTAAAGATCTAAGCATACATAGGGACAGACAGCGGAAAGCGACTTTGTTTTAAAATGTGTAGTGATGAAGTTGTCATGTCGTATGAGGTTCCCTATCATCTTCCCTATTTTTTTTTCTAAGTTTCTCACTAACTGCCTGGTTTGCCCCACTCTATTCAATACTTCTTCATTGGTTACTTTCTCTCTCCAGCTAATTTTCTCCATTCGCCTCCAACACCACATCTCGAACGCTTCTAATATTTCTTTCCATATGCTCCAAATGTATTATTTTATTACATTTAATCTTCATTTCTTTCGATATTTTAAACGTTATGTATGTTTTTTTTTGCTATGGAAAGCTAGTTTTGCCATTGCTACTCTGGACTTTATATCTGGTGTGCATCTGGAGTCTGCGGTGATAAGGCTTCCTAAATATCTGAACGATTTTACTTTTTCAACTGTGGATGAGAAGGGTGGATTTTCGGTTTTAGATGCTATTACAATTTTGGTTTTACTGACATTAATTTTAAGCGAAAATTATTAAAATACTGTATCCATTGTTTCTAGTAATGTTTTTAAATATTTGCCTGATTCTGCTATTGCGGCTATATTGTCTGCAAATCTTATGAATTTAATACTGTGTCCACTAATTTTTACACTTACATCTGTTTTCTCATGTATTGTTCATATGGCTGATTCAATAAAAACATTAAAAAATAGCGGGAGAGTGGGCAGCCCTGTCTTACCCCCTTCTTAATTCTTGCTGATAATTTCTCCTCTCCTTGTTATAGTTTCCTGGTCCTTATACAACTCGAATAAAATCCTTCTATCCCTATAATCGAATCCTATTTCTTTCTAATAGGTTTATGCAAACTAAAATCCTGTTTTGTTTATTTTGCAAAAGTGACTTTGGCGCATCATTATACCATACCATTCTGAAAATGATAGCCGACAAACCTGACTGTACAATTATGTTACACTGTGCGGGATTGCATGCTCCCACTAGCATAATATTATGGTAAACATGTCCAAATTGGTTATATTATGTATTGTCTATATATGTGTCTTGTAGTTACACGAAATTTATAAATGTTTTTGATTTTTTTTGATTTGATTATGATTTATTACTTTACAAATATGTGCGCACTGGTTATTACAAATGTTGACATGTCGCTTGAACTCTTTTTAGTAAGGCAATAAGAGTGTCTTTTAACTCCAAAACTGTTGAGTACCTACATAGTTTATCATGCCTAGAATCGATCTGCATTCATAACTTTTTTTCTCAGTATTGTCGCTAAGTTCGTTTTTACCTAAAGTAGTCCAATTGGTTGAACGGAACACTTATGCGATCACTCGGAGCATTCATATTTCTCTTTGGGTTTTGACAGGTTTGCAAATCGTTGAAAGTGCCAGTAGAATGCCAACTGGACTAAGGCGGCAGAAAACTAGTAAGTAGGTACCTGTCACTTTTATGACACTGAGTCTAGGTCTGAAAAGGCTTTTAAGCTTAACGGCCTGGCTACAGACACGCGCGGCGGCGGCAGCGGCAGCGGTTTCACTAATTCATTGCGTGTGATCCCAACTATCCACAGTCCGCTGCGCGTCTCGACCGCGCAATAAACAGAGAAAACGCTTGCCGCGCCGCACTTCGCGCAATGTCGTGGCCGGGCCGTAAGACTTTAGTCTCTGTAACTCATTTTCCCCACGAAAAGCGTTTGTAATTTTATTACCTATCTCATAGCGATGGGTTCATATTTAATGAAATTCACTTGAATTACAAAAACGTATTCTTTTAGAGACCGCTTCACTTCAGCACGCGGTTAAAAAAAACGAAGGTCTGAAACAAAAAGAATATAGGTACTTAGGTTAGGTACCATAAAGTAAGACATTATATTTACTCATACGTTACATGTATTATCGCTTCCGTTTTTGTGTCACTTGGCGTAGTAAGAAGCAGGCAGCCCAAAAATGTAAAGCAAATGCATTCTGATTTTTACCCATTAACACTTCAAATAAGTCTCGTAAGCATTTCTTGGCCTAATATAGCTACTAAGCTACATGACAAGCGACGGGCATAGATGGAGAGGGACGGTTAAGAAGCATTCGTCAGAAATCGGTCGGAAGAAATGCTAATTCCCTAATAAGAGACTCATGGAAGTTTTAGGAGACAGGCCAAGTAGTGTGACACTCTATCTATAGGCTTAAAAATCCTAAATCTGAAATGTAGGTATCACTAAACAATTAAAAATTGCGACGTCTCTTATCCCATCTATCTAAATTAGATTTTTGTTTATTTATACTAGTTGGTCGGTAGTACCTATGTGGTGTTGAGTTCATGATGGTCAGTAAGGGAGACCACTAAGCCTCCCGTGTTAAGCGTGTAGGACCTGCATTGTTCTCTAGCTGCCAGTGGAATCTGGAGATGCACGCCTCCATCTGCTCACCATCTGCAGACAAACAGTCTGAGAGGAGTGATCTACTCCTCTCAGACTGTTTGTCTTCCTCATGTTAAACAAAACAAATTGATTCTATCCAATGAGAAGTTTTCGTGAAGTGACTTTTCTGATAATATCGTAGTCTGTGATAAATGATGAATAGTAGCCTCGGTACCAAATGCACCTTTTGAATTACAACGGCAATCTACTGCTTCCCGTCAAACGTAGCTGCCACGAATTGCATGTACAATGTACATATGAAAAGTTCAAGGACATTTCTAGATAATACAAGTTTTTGACATCTGCATCGATACTGTATGGCGACTGCAACGCTGCAAAAGGTCGCCGCGTGTAGCTCCTCTTACTTGTGGCAGGGACAGACTCTATTATTTGTAAAGAAAGCCATCGTTTAACAGAAATTAATATAAATGTTGAATAGGTCATTCTGTCATTCATTATAAGTAGCCTAGTTATCAGTAAAAAATGGACAAATAACGAAGTTCGTTTGAATAAACAGGTAAAACCAAGGAGTGTTATATTTTGCTTACCATTAGAAAACCGCAGTTCTAATCAATAACAAAAGAGCACGTGTTAAGAAAACTTCCTTCCTAATAAGCCGCGTCTAAGGTGTGCATTTAAGGTCAAATCAATTCACGCTGTAAATTATCTGGATCTTAAAGGCTCATCGTCCACTTTGCGATACTGAGGCCCGATCATAGATTGAACGCGATCACATGTACGACCCATGTAAGAATCCGCCTGTCTGCTGTCGTCCCACCAGAAGTATACTGTATTATGAGATGGTTAATTACCCGAACGAAGTGCCCTAAAATGGTTCGAGAGGTGACATGGCTTTTAGACCAGCGTTATACACTCTACTTTTCACTTCGATTGCGTGGAAATAAACCATCCACAATTGAAAATATATTCCATTAGGAATTTATCTTTTAATTTGGCAGCATGTTTTTTTAACTGCTTTGACACAGATACAAATTGTATCTATATAGGCACGCGCGTCTGACTATCGAAGTGGACAGTGACCCTTACCATGACTGATGTCACTTAGAGCATGTTTACGGAACGATTGAACAAATATGAGATAAATCTAAGTGGTCCTGTTCAGTTAGCTCTAACTGACTTAGACTGCAACTTAGTGGACTTGACGACATAACATTTCTGATCTCATCTGCTGTTCAATACCGTAACTTTTCGAAGTTTCAAAGGTAGACTTTAATGTAATTTTTTGGACGGGTAAATTAATTCTTTCACGCTCCTTCGCAAGTTTACGTAATTAGAATTACTCCTCTGGTCTAAATGACATGAGAAGTAGGCAGGTGTATTTATAGTTTTTATTATTAATTCGAACACTTTTCATGCAAATGTTTTGAGGTTCAATGTACGTGGCTAGGAAAGATTATTTTGTTCGTATGTAGGTCAATGACGTTTCAACTACATGATACAAGCATTTTTTGGCTAATAATATCACGCGATGAGTTTAAATTAGAATTTAGATTACCTTCGTTACAGAACAAAGCCTTATGGTAAGTAACATCGACTACTACTTAAGAAAGGGATATGTTTATAGCAGTCTGTTTGTATTAACGTATGTTCCACCGTAGCGTTTATGATACTGAACCGAATTTGATATGTCAATCGATTTAAAATTATTTTCCGGGTGACATTCAAAATATTTTCTTCAGTTACTGTTCCGTAGTCGGGTTACAGTTTGTCGACCTGTCTTTGCTTGTTTTATAAACGAAGATGGACCGCCATATATAGCGCATTTTATAAAATATCGAATTAGGTACATCTTCATCTCCCGGATATTCAAAGTTCTTGAATGGTGTGATTTTGCAAAAAAACGTGATCTGACTCCCAAACTTTTACACACCTTCGTGTTGTCTTCACAAGGATGTACAATCCAGTTTCACGGGTAACTTATCATTTATAGTAATTTGGCCGCTTTTTTCTGACAACTCTTATGAGTTTTGTCCGTTTATGTGTGTTCTACACCTACCTAAAACCATAACAGATACTATAAGTATGTACGGCCAATTCTCCGTTTCACGTGTCTTCAATTAGTCTTGCACCATAGAGGGCACAATTTCCATAGCACTAATCACGGTCTTGAAGGCTAACAACTCGTATACGAAAGTGTCTCTAAACTTCTTAATTTACAATTCCTAGGCTGATGATAGAATGAACCTGTGAGATTCGTAAAAACTTTAACTTGGGTATCTGTAGCATATTACGCTTATGGTTTAGCTTACGGTTGTATATTGGTCTGTTAAACGGTCATAGTGTATCCAAATATGTTAAATAAATGTTTATTATTATTATTATGCTTGATGAGTGTAAAAAAACATTCTTAGACCAATTTTGTAATTTGTTGTTGTTTCATTTAATACAAATACAAATATAACATGGCGCAGTCATAGCAGCTACTAGGTATAATTCGCCGCCAAATTATCTTTATGAACCTTGAACCCGCTTATGAGGCAGGTTCCTCTCCAGAAGTTCCACTTAGGAGATCTAATAGAGACGTTAGACCTCCTGGGTATCTCAATGATTATGTCTGTAACTGTTTGTAATTCATTTACTTTATTTTATTTTTATTTGAAACGGCGAGATGTAGCATATTGCGTTTATGGTTCAATTCTAGGTTGTCTTTGCTTAAAGTAATAAAACATTCTTAGACCAAACAAGTAAGAGTAGCAGTTTCATTTTATACAAAAACAAATATTACAGTACCTAATCAGGTCAAAGCCGAGCTGCTTCGTGTTGAGTTGAGAGTACAAACGCCAACACAGTTAACTGACCATCCTGTATTTATATAGAACCTTATTACAATGGACAAAAAGTGCATGTATGGTCAGTTAGCTGTGTTGTTGATATAAAAACCTACAATAAATGTCTCTAGTTGTCAGAAATGAATTCTCAATATAATAATGGATTGGCGACGCGCTCCTTACTTCTCGTGTTTTGACAGCATGTTGTGCTAAACGCTCAACTCAGCTACTCCTGTGTCCATAATAAGGTCACAAATGACACTTGAATAAGTAATTAATTTTCAATGTATTATTTCATTGTTGTTCGGCACGGGTCCGAAGGGTGCTTAAGAATTATTCATACGGTGTGAAGGGTCCTTAAGGATTATTAAAAAGTTAGTGACAGGTCGATCTGTCATTGGGCAGATTGACTTGGCACACCACACCGGGATTATAACCTCACGTTTCGGACGGCATACGGGCTGCGTGAGCAGAATTGTTAGGATTTAAGTGGATTCGGTTTGGAAACCCTAACCTGGGTTCAGAGTTCGTAGTATTTTGTCCACGTAAGTCGCGAGTGTTATTGGTGTCGAAGGTGGCTCCGCAAGTAGGAAGTTCTACGAGTGGCATGCGGCGGCCCTGCAGGCCTCCCCGGGAACCGGCGGACGACGACACAACTTGACTCTACCTCTTGACCTACTTACTGACGGTAATTGACGGCATTATTAGCGAAAACATCACATCTGGTGAGTCCATCTTGGTAATTCTAAATAATTCATAAGCGGTTATCTCAGTTCCCGCGTAACGCGAGGCCCCAAAACGATCCCTTCTGGGCGTTTTGAACAATTGTACCTTTATCTAATTGTACTTGCATGTACTTACACGTAAAGCAAATAAATCATCTGAATCTGAACTGCTTACCACCACTTACTTGTTTACTTGTTTGCCACCAGCGTGGTAGTAAAAGGCTTAAGTACATTGGTTTAACTCAGGTGCGTTAAGAATTGGTTCCTAATCGTCGTGTAAATGAGGAACAATATAAATTATGACTTTTAAGGAGAAATTATAAATCTTTCAAGGATTTTTTTTAAATAGCGTGTTAAAATGTTGCGAGTTTTTTTTTTATATCAACGACCTCGTCGGTTGATCGATCGGCACCACCCGCTGCCAGTTACTAAACCCTCTTGATCCAACCCACTTAAGGGGCTCCCATACGCCAATGACCTTCGATCTGAATCCCTTAGTTTTCTAATGTTTTTTGTAGCTTATTATATTAACAACAACGGCTTTAAGCAATATAGAATCCCATATTTACTTCAAAGTTCATTGTTTTCGAGATATTTGGCATCAAAGTTGAACAATTTTAGGCCTAAAAACTGGTTTTCTGGCCATAACTTTTGTGTTAATTGGTTTAAAATGAAAACCCTTGACCAGTTTTTAGAAACGTCACAGACGAACCCAAATATGTAGATTTCGTATATTTTAGATCTTTCACGTCAATAGAAATACAAAATAAGTGTTTTTTTAGAGAATGTTTAAAAAAATCATACAAAATTAAGTATTTATTTGTTTTAAAATCCGGTGAACCAAAATGGCGATAAAAAATTGAAGAATCGATGGCCGTTTCATTTCTAATTCTATCTGTAGTGCAAAAGTAGGAGATACGATTCAAAACTTGTCAAAAATCGATAAAAACCTCGGGTAACGGGTTAAGCAAATATTATTTTGGTGTATTAGTGTAATTTCATTGTATTCACAGTTTTGTCACACACTAATTGTGATATTTTTATCACGAAAATCAGCCCCTATAGGGCCTAGGGATTGAAAAGGGAAGTTAGTCTGGTCTTAGATTGATTAAGGTATAGTAATGAGAGAATCTAGATATGGCTTATATAGCAATTTTACATATTGTAAAACAAAATTTCTCGACCTGCTGCCATGCATTGTATCGTGTTGTCATGATACGTTGATTTATTGGGACTGGGCTTACTGACTAATGTGCATTGCCAGTGTTAAAGTTATGAACTTCAACACTCGAAATCATAGAATTCAGAGTTCATAGAATGTTTCATTCTGCACAATTTTGACTTTTAGAAAGAGCATATGATATTATATTATGTATTATAAAGGATTCGCCCGAAGCCGCGAGCGGGATAAAAGATAGCCAGTGAAGAAGAAAGAAAAGAAACTCACTGTGTATGCAAATTTTATGTCGCTAAAAAAATGAACTCGACATAACAATGAAAAGTTATACAGCCAGTCACAGCTTAGTGTCAAGAGAAATTCCACATGCAAGGAGATTATTTTACTCCGTCGTTATACGAGTGAAGCGGTCATGCAAAGATTAATATATACATGGAGTGGTACGTATGTGTGGTGTTAGTCACTGAATGTGTAATGTAAGTCAGGGACAACATTTAATAATAAAGACTGAGTAAAAAAAAAACACTAACTAGTAGCTCTTCGAACTGTAGAACTTACGAGACTGATTTGGTTTCCAAAACCTGTATTTTTTTTCATTTCAATAAATCAATAATCAATAAATATTCAATAAATTGTATCCACAAAAAATATATCGGTACAGGAGGTCGAGCTTGATCTTGGTCACCCATAATTGTGATTAATTAATAAAACCACACAATCACTTTACATTATTTAATACATCAATTACTATTCAAGATAAAATGTCTAGTTAAATGTCTTGATTATCTTAGTCACTACTAATTAGTCCGCATTACAATTATTACTTGATTTAATTATTCTAACACAAGGACACAACCGAACGTGAGACAGTCCCAAATTGTACGACCCGCATCCTTGCACTCGTTCATGTGCGTCCGTCCTTGCCTTGATGCAACCGAGAACTAACTTCACTCAGGTGGGACAATCTGATTCTGTCAAGCACCACGCCCATACGTGATACTCATCACGTTAAGTTGAACCTTGAATACTGCTACAGCCGACACGGCCATCCTGTGTTGCACATGTCCTCATGTGTCTTATTCTGCAAAAGAATGAATTTTCCAAAGTATCATCTGCTCGGCCAATTCTGACCTACCGTAAGGATATGGCAAACAACAATTATTTTTCGATACATCAATATATCTCCACAAAACTCAAATTTCTAATTCAATAACGTTTCTCAAAGATGCATTGACAAAGCAAGATAACTGAAACTTATATTTTGTTTCACACAAAAACCTGTTACACATATTATCCAATTACTGCATTCTCAACTCTATGGTCATATCACAATCTCACACGATGTTGTTATCACGCTCGCTATCTTACTCCATGCTGGCTGACACTATTGCCATCTCACATAGAGACTGGCCGATTCTGTCGCCACCTGAGTCATGACTAGCTAGCACACTAGCTACTAACCATCCTTCTCCAGGCTGGCCGACTCTGTCGCCATCTCACACAGAGACTGGCCGACTCTGTCGCCACCTGAGTCAAGACTGGCTATCACACTCCAACACCATCTGGACTGTCACACTATCCCGAGACTGACACACGTTTTTCATCTGGTCTAACTGACTTATCGCCCCAGACTGAACACCTGGTACCTCAGGTGCACACATATCGCAAAGAATGCAAACTAATCAAAAACTTGGGAACTCGAATGTCCCATTCCATCAAAACTTTGTTCTATATCATGTTCGACAATGTCTCTTTGATTGTAAGTGCGGTTCGAATTAATTGCTTGAAGTGTGTATCGATCGTTGTCTAAAATCTCAATTACTTTAAAAGGTCCCCGATATTTCGGATCTAACTTAGTTTGATTTCTCTCCTAGTTTTTCATTATCACAAAATCTCCAATAGAGAATTTATTAAGTCTTGCCTTATTTTGGTCAAACTTTTTTTTATCATAGTCAGCAGCCTTTTCTATATTACGCAGCGCCTGTTCCCTAACTACCAATAAATCTATCTCCGTGTCATTCTCCTCGCACGTCATTAAAGATAGCGGTCGTGCTACTCGTCCGATCAGTAACTCTGAAGGACTCGATTTTGTTGTACAATTAATTTTCTTTTTAAATTGCTAATTGAATGTCACCTAAAGCATCTTGCCATGATTTATCTTCTGAATTTTCTACGGCGGTGAGCATAGACTTAAGGACACTCATTACACGTTCTACTATGAGATGTAGGTTGATATTTTGAACTCTCACAAAAAGATTTAAATTCTTTATTAGCAAAACAGCGTCCCTGATCTGCAGTTATGCTAGCAGGAGCTCCGAATAAATCGATACTTTGCTTTAAAACTCGAATACTATTTTTTTGTATCAATTTGTTTAGAATGGTAAAGTAATACGAATTTGGTAAACGCGTGTATTACAACAAAAACGTATTCTTTTGTGTCTCTTTTTCCACTTAATTTGCCTGTAATATCTACATGAATCGTATTCCAAGGTGAAGATACTTTAAGTATAGGGTGAAGCTCAGCTTGAATCTTTCCAGAGTGTGACTTGGCAACTTTGCATGTCACACAATTACGAGTAATCTACAAATTTTTTGACATATCGCGACATGCCTTCAAACCAATAATGATCGTAAATCTTTACTAATGTCTTCTCGTAACCAAGGTGAACAATTGAAATATGAATGTTATTTACTACGGACCATCTAAGTGCACGCGGCACTATAGGTAAACATTTAGTAGGTACGTCCGCCTCTTTGTATTTTACGATAGAGTATTACCGATCTTATTTCATATGTGTTAGCTACGTCCCTATCCAACTGATCGCTATTAAGTTTTCCAATAAGATTTTGAATCTCATTATCACGTTGCTGTTCGGCCTGCATCCAATTTGAAGATAATTCCGCTAAATCAATGCGTTTTTGTACTACTTTATTTTCAAATTGCATTGGTTGTGGTTTTGGAAAATTACGTGAAAAGAAATCTACATGTGACATCCCGATTTCCGTATTATAAACAACATCAAAATCGAATGATTGCAAGAATGCCCACCAAGTGTACACGTGGCGTCATGTCATTTTTTTTGTGATCATTGTAATTCGTTGCAATCGGTCACAACAATAAATTTATGGCCGTACAAAATATGTCTAAAGTTTTTTTTTTGACAGCGTTAACAACCGCAAGTGTTTCTAATTCATATGAGTGGTATCGTGACTCGGCTGACGAATTACGTTTACTAAAATATGAAACTACGCGTCGTTTCCTAGTAACCACTTGAAATAAAATCGCTTCATATCCTTCAGAGCTTGCGTCTGTGTGAAGTTCTATGGGGTATTCAGGGTGGAATATCATAAGTATGGGCTCTTGAGTTAACGTTGAGACTATTTTATTTCGTACTTGTTCACATTCCTGTGTCCAAAGAAAAGGAACTTTATCTGACGTGAGTTTGTAAAGTGGTCCCATAATTTGTGAAAATTTGAGATAAACTGGCTGGAATATGTTGTTAGGCCAATGAATTGTCTCAATTGGGATCTAGTTTGAGGCGGTGGCAAGGTAGTGAGCGCCTCAATTTTACGTCTAATTTTTTAATTGTGCCATTAATGACGAAGTCAATCGACTCGCAAATGCGGCGTAAGTTTCATTCTCCTTTGGTTTATTATTACCATGTTAATCAAAGTAGCAGCAGTTGTTTCGGTCGTTACAAATCTCTCAATAAATAATGCCTTAAATTGTTCCCATGTTATTCCTGGATACGTAACACGTGCAAACCATGCCGACGCCGCTCCTCTTAAAGATTTGTTTAGGGCCATTATTAAATTGCGTCCTTCCAGTGGGTTGTCCGCAAAACACAAATCAGCTTTTGAACACCAAGATTTTCCATTCATACCGTATTTTTCTGGGTTAAATTCAGGTAAAGGCACGTTGTTTACAGCTTGTGGCTTGTGGCGACACGAGTTGCGAATTACCTGTTCGCACGTGTATCGTACAACGTTTTACTCTACATATGGCTCTTTAAAGTTTCGACATACGCACGGAAAGTGCTCTTTCCGCACTAGTGCGGGAAAGTAGCACCATGTGTACTGTAAAATATTTTTCCTTCCTACCTTTCGATTTAAAACACTCTCTTCGGTCGTGTTTTAATTTATCACCACTCGTTGCGAATTTCCTATTTTCGGCAGTTGTGACGTAAATAACTATTACAATGCATGTGCTCGAAAAGAGCGTTTTCCAAGCACTAAAATCGTGCGGAAAGTGCCACTTTTTCGCACTAGTGCTTTTTACTTTTCAATTTTTTTTTAATTTTCAAGTCCGTCGTCAGCCCGACACAAAGAGTTTTTATTACTCGAGAAAAGTTTTACAAATATTTCAATTACACGTTTTCTTTCATATAAAAGGTACATAAATAAATATTAATAACGTATAAAATGATTTATTAATGTTTATGAATTTTGAATTTGGCCAATAAATTAATTAATTTTAAATATTCACTTAATGTGTTTGGCTGAACGCATATCTTTCTCATGCCTTTTACAATACGACAGTATGGCGGCTTGCACATGCGCAATGCGCATATGTTGACCGCGCATGTATCTAAAAGCCCGGCATTGTTGTTTATTGTGAGTTTTGTGTAGTTATTTTATGTAAATATGTTAAAAAGGTCGAGTGAAAGTGAGTAATCAATAATAATAATGATTTATCGCGTTTCAATAGTGTCAGTATGTTTCTTAGAACTACGATGGTACAGCGTCTTTTTGTTGTTTAATATATTGAGTTACTCAAAGTTAATTGTGTTCTAAAACCACAATACAATGGCTTTAACTTTTAAGTGAATAAGCTTGACAGCAAAAGATGTGGAGAAGTTGTTAAATGCAATTCCAGATAATAAGTAGGTACCTGACAATCTACCTGGGTTCTTAAATTTTAACCTTGATCTATTTTAAACCAACATTTCAACATTTAATATATTTCCTCACACAAGGCATAGTAAAACGTTGTATGATACACGCGCGTAAAGATGATTTCCGACTCGTGTCGAATTATACATTCGCTCGCTTCACTCGCTCATGTATAAAAATGACACTCGTCGGAAATCACCTACTTTCCACACTTGTAGCATAAATAACTATTTTCAAATCGGTCCAATAGTTTCGGAGCCTATTCAATACAAACAAATACTTAAACAAACAAATCTTTCCTCTTTACATATATTACTAGTGTAGATAACTGATCGTATTAAAGTTGGGGATAAAATGGGTTTAATAACCTTGGCTGTCCGATGACAAAACACAGCAAAGGACGTTGTTTGAAAAATTTGATTCTTAAACTATTTTTTTAAGGAGAATCAGAAATTTATTGATAAAAAATATGGTCACTATTTTTTATCTATTTCTTTTCTTATTCTCCTGTCAACAAAAAAAATATCCGCAAAAACACAGTAAAGAAACATTTTTCATATTACACATTTCTTAGTTTAACTGCAACAAAACACAGCAAATGTACCAAAACAAAGTAAAGACGTGGAATTTAATTTGTTATGAAGTGGTTTTGTGAAATACTTTGTTCTGTGAAAGTTTTATTTTCTTCTAAAACAGTGTATGACTACCATAGGTAAGAAGAATCGCCTTACTTTGTTTTGAGTTGGAAATAATAATTTGCATTGTTATGTGAAAGTTGTTTCCATTCAAACTTGATCTTTATATTCATACAAAAAAGCAATTTTAGTGTCATGCATGGAACATACAGAGTGTACCAAAAATGGGGTGTGAACCGACCAAGGGCATAACCAGGTATCGTGTTCTGATATTATGCCTTTGATCGGTTCATAATTTTTTTTCGAAGTGGTAATGAACATTATATAATATGTTTTGTGAGAGTTATTTTTAATTGAAACATTTTTTCTTAAACCTAATCCGGAAGGCCATATTAAAGCACGGTAAAGACCAGCCCATTCGTTTATATTGATATGGAAATGAGTAGGTATTATTTCATATGCATTGTAATAAATTGAATTTCTAATTTAAATTATTTAGTTAAGTAGTAATAAAGATTATTTTTGATTTAAGGTTAAGGCACTATTGTATTAGGGTTACCTGTAAGGATTGTTGCTGTATTTAATAAGAAATAAATAAAATAAATAAATATGATACCATATGAATACCAATACTATCTTTTTCGACAACTAAAGACTTATGTTTCGAATCACCGTAAATGATCGAATCGAATGAATGCACGAATCTAAATATATATATACTGAAAACTGTGCTTACGATTTCAATAAAAAACATTATATAGGGGGGTGAGAATAGATAGCTACGTCTCATATCTGGTATCGTTTTCTCCGTATTTTTCCCCAAGCAGATCTTGGTCCCCCAGGTATTACGAGTACAGTGAAATTGTATGTTAAATAACGGTAAGAGGTTTTTAGCACCCAGTATTTAATGTTTACAAATAACAGTAATATATATTACTAGCGACCCGCTTCGCACGGGTACTTTATTATATACATATAAACCTTCATCTTGAATCACTCTATCTATTGAAAAAAAACCGCATCAATATCCGTTGCGTAGTTTTAAAGATATAAGCATACATAGGGACAGACAGCGGGAAGCGACTTTGTTTTATACTATGTAGTGATGATAGCAAAATGTAGGTAGATTTTACAAATTGTGACCCATGTTCTTCTTTATAATCAATTTATCTTGCATTTACAAAAATATTTGGGGAAAATCAGCATGTTGTACGATTATCAAAACACGGTTTGGGTTAAAAACATATCAAAATAAAGTATTAGCGTTTATTAATTTTTATCATGGAAATTGAGACTTGGTTTCGGGATTTCTGTTTATAAAGTAAATAAATCACTACAACAAAACAAAGTTATTGTAAAATCCGATGACATTAATACAGTGCTTACAGTTTATTGTTATGTCTTATCGCAATTCAAACTTATTATTATGTTTATTCGATAGGCCAGAATTTTATAATACTAATTTGTTTTATCGAGTAAGAATCCATTAGCCACGATAAAAAATAAACGTTTTGTACAACCGACTTAATTTAAGAATGCACCGTGTTCATGCCTACGAATCTTACTGTCACGTGACCTGTGGCGAGTTTAACAATTGTTCCCCATCATAAAAAGTGCACAGCGCCGCTAAAGAAGTTTTTACTTCAAAAAAAATATAATAGTATTTTATGCGACTGTAGTATAAGAAGCGTCTTAATTAAAACGAGAGTGGCGTGGGTTGCGACTCGCAATTAAAGACGCTACTGAGCGGTTATAGACGCTACTGAGCGGTTATAGACCAGTTATAATCTATCGTCTTTTAATTTTGAACCGGAATTTCGGGGCCAAATCAAAAGTTTGACACCTCGTGTTCATGGTTTGTTTTGTTTTTAATTGGCTTGCACTTGCCATCCGAACCAAACACAATCCGGGTCCGAAACGAATCCAAACTTATATTTACAAATAATTATCAAGAATTGGATCTTTTGATGAAATTTAATACAATAATGATGATTTTTTTAAATTATATTAGTGAACAATTTAAAGTAAGTAGGAGTAGGAAAATAAAGTTAAATTATGATATCAAGCTATCGTATTATTTAAACTCGTGTCACTCGACCTCGTGTGGTGCCGTGGGGGCTGCACGGCCGCACAGCGTGAAGCGTTCCGCCGCATACCGGGTAGAGTCAGTCCGACCCAAGTCGGGCCTAGCTGAGTTTATTGCTGGACTCTTCTTAGCTAAGCTAGGTTTTAGCGAACCAGCGATAAAACTCCCAGTAGTTCGATACTATTTATACCCCAGATTCGCCAGATTCGGTTGATACCTTTCAACCAATCTCACTGGAGCGCAAACTCGTAGAGTATTCCAGTGTTTAAACTTCCCCGTGCTGTGGTCGTGCCGGAGGTTTCCCCTGGATTTTCCCCAGACTACCCTCCAACCACGCAATTCTACCGCTGTATTGGGTTCGTCCTATTATAGCAGCAGTGAGGGATCAGCAAAAACAAAAAGTATGGAGATTTTGAACCCTGGAGTGGTTGAATATCGACATGCAAAAGTTTACATTGTTACTTGCTTAGTTAGATTTATTTATTTGTCGTATGGCAAATCAGTGTATTTAGAATGGTGAGATCTTCGAGAGATGTAAAGTTAACATAAGGGCGACTTCTTGTCTTGGCGGGTCGGGATTGTTTGATGTCGCACATATTTGGTGGTGCTGAGTGGATAGCATACCTACCCACCATACCCAAAAGGAGTAATAAACTCTTAAACAGTAATCTTAAATATGCTATCAGTGAGCTATCGGTTGTCTATGTCAAGTCAGTACAGATTCTTTACTGGGACATGATACATTTTACATTTGGTTTATATACATTATTGTTTAAGAATGTATTATTTACTCCAAAAGAATACAATTCACTTATCTAGAGAAATACATGCCTGAAGGCCATGTCTAATTTAACAAAGTGTACGAATGCAAAGAATACATTTCAAACAGACTTATTAAATAAATCGAATAATTTGTATCACCGCAATATGCACACCAAAAGGTGGGACAATTGAAACAAAAGTTATTATTTCTGTTGTCCTTTATTCATTTCAATTAGTGCTTCCTGATTGAAAAGCGGATTGCACGGGAGCGAGGTGGTATATAATAATTCAGTAGATACCTACTTACTTCAGCACGCGTACCACCCCGCTTCCACGGAAAACTACATACTTAACTGACAGTACACCTCATGCATGGAAATGAGGGCAACATCAGTACAGGTGTTCGGGTCGTATTTAAATACTTTTTATTTTGCTTTTTGACCCGTTTCTGCACTCATCAAATTAAAAAGTTATCCAAGCTATCTGTAAAAATGGAAAATGTCTAAAAACTTTAGCAATATGAATGTGGTGAAAAACACCGTTGTCAAATTTTGATGGGTCCGCATCCGCATACAAAATAGTAAAAACAATACTGTTATTACACTACTTTTACTTTTTACTACTAATTACTACTACTAATTTTTGGCATGTCTGTTGGTCGGTGTTTTGTCGTAAATTATAGGGCATATACATAATTGAAAATTAGGAAAAATGTGTGACTTTTTAGAACTTTTTAATTTTAAGTTAATTACTCGTTTAAAGTAAAAAAAAAACGATTATGACTGTATCCACCCACGCACACTGAAATATACTGTAACGATTTATTCCAGTTTTAAAACTATTTCTTCAAAACTTTTCAGAAAACAATATTTTTTCCTGATGTAGATTGTATAGGTATTAATTCTGCCGTGATAAGGCAAAAGGGCGTCAATCTTGTAAATGGAGAAAAAAATATTATGTAGTCATTAAAATTTAAAAATTGGCTGCTTGAAAGAAAACAAGAAATGTCATTGTTTTTAATTCAAAAATGTGTAGTAACGTTTGTTTTATGGGAATTTTCATAAGGAAATCAAGTTTATTTCATTTAATATTGTACCTATATAAAAAAATATAAGAAAAAAAAACTTGATTCTACATTGAAAAGACGTTTCTGCCTAGATTCGTTTTTTCAACGTTGTTATTTATGAAACGTCTTTTTTACTTGAAGAAAATATGCAGGTTATAAAGTTAACTTATTTAATAACAAGGACATTCATAGTTATTAACTGCTTTTCAATCGTTTTTAATTTTTTTTAATTAACTTGAACAAACTTAACAGATACGCCCATTATCCATTATTGTATTATCTTTCATAATTATCCAGCCTTGCAAATAAAATAAGACACAAATTACAAGAATAATCAAGATCGCTCTTTTCTTTTAAGGATCAATCGGCAATAATACGTAGTAAAGACGCTGCTGGCACATGCGTCTGATTTAATCGTTGAAGAACTAAGACGTACAATTATTATATTTCACATAGGTAGAACGAATTTTTGTATTTATTTCTAGTAGGCATGGTTTTTATTATTATTAATTCGTATTTTGGTTGAAGCTATTTTCATAGCTAAGGAATAAGGTTAGATTATTTAGCTATTTATTTCTTTACGCTGTACATTCAGTGTTATTATATTCTTAATTGTTTTTTTTTGATTTCATCAATGAAAGTCCTAGTGGGAACTGTTTAGGACTTAGGTGCATATGTCCTTGGTAAATAAATATTAGGTACATACTGCATTTTTTCGTCTGTACCTGCATCTTTATCGGTTTTTCTCCAAATAAATAAAAATGAAAAACTAAAGGGCACATGTACGTCAGAACCGACTTTTCTTCTTATTAAGATGTAGATACGCCATTACATTGTATGATTCTGCACATAATTTGTAAGTAAATAAAACACATTTAATTAGATGATTGAGTCTTTTCATAGCAGTAAAGAACAGAAGGACCTTTTCTACTTAATATTATACGCGGTATATCTCAGATATGTCCTATTTGCTAGTCGGTAAAAAACCTACACTTCTGATATTTTTGAAGCGAAATTAAAAATACTAGTAGATGCGCCTTTTTACTGATTCTGGACATATGTTCAGCTCAATTTTGAAAAAAAAATACAGTTACGTTTTTTGTCCTTACGGCGGCAGAATTATATATTTATATCTCACGTATGAGTACATCAATCGCTGTCAGTGGGTAAAGTCGTTATATTAGTAGGTACCTAAGTATAAACGTTAAAGTCAGCTTTTTTTGTTTCTGTACATACATCGCCAAAACTACTGAACAAATTTTTAGAAAACTTTCCAGTATTGTAGCCTAGAAATCAGAATAGGTCATCAGGATACACTACATTTTATAAAAATATTAATTTTCTAAGATGGTTAGACCAGGATTAAAAGTGTGTACGGGCCTCTTGATTTTTCAAGCCTGCAAATAGAGTCATTATCTACAAAAAGTTGAGGGTAAAATTGAGACATAATTATTATTTGAGTCTTGGGATTTTAACTGGGTTAATACTGGCCACTGATACAAATTATATCGAGGTTTTGCCGAATAAATTATAATCTTTGTCTAACAATCAAACATTGCTGGCTCCCATGATTCCCAAAGTACTTGTTGCGTAAAACTCGGACGTAGGTACAGGTCCTGGAAGGGCCCGCGGCTGGGAACCAACATATTTAAACCCGGAAAAGATCGTTGTTCAGAAGTTTTGTAATTACTGATGTTGGGTCACCTATACTATCGGGATTGTATTATTATGTAAGGTTCAAGAAGGTATTTATAGAACCCGCAAAGCCAGCATTTTGGTCAAGGTCGGTTTAACCTTAATTTTGTGGTTAATGTTTAGTTCAAGTTATTTTGATTCATTTACAAAATAACAAGGAAGTATTTATAAAAATGTGTATGTACCTTATTACCCTAAAACTTCCTTAAATTAGGTAATCTCCGTTTTGGTTGGGTTAGGTTAGGGTAGGGTAGATAATTGGGTCATCATCCTATGCCAAGCGGTCCTTGAGAAAACTGCATGTGACAGACTGACTGACACTAAATGATCGCATAAGTGGTCAGTGCAACCATTTTCTTTACCCTAAACATATTTATATTTTAATCCATCCCTAAGTCAAGGTCATCGGCAGTCTAAGCCAACCGGCAACGTGGAGTGCCGCAGTAGAATGTCATGTTACTATTAACTGGCCGGCGTTCGTCATGACAGGCTTCGTCAACAGTTTAAACTTACTTATACTCGTACAGTTTATTTTTATTTTAGCCGGGCTACATTTATTCTGAACCTTTTAAACTAAGGTACTCCTGATAATCTTGATAGTAATTTGCTGAAAACATTTCATTTAAATAATGTATTATTACGAAACGTCATAATAAATTATTTAATTATACACAACAATTTTGTGCAATCTGATACTGCTGCGCAGCTGCTGCGTCGCTAACGCGGCGGGCCCGCCGCGTCAGCGACGCGTTGCTACACGCCGCCCGCTTCCGGTGTGAATATATATACTGCTTCAACCTCGCCCGACACGCGCCGCGCACGACACGCGTTCGGTGGGTGGAGGCCTTAAACGTTAAAACGGGGCGGTCTGCATGCAGTACGCAAGCCTAATATGGAAGTAGTCTTGAGGTCTGCCTACACAACTTAATTTATTAAAAAAAACTTCAAAGAAAAGTATACGTTTATGTCGTTTAATTTCGGCAAGTCAGAGAAGATGAGTCAAGAGAAGTATACTGAGGATTCATGTGATATTTGTTAAAAGAAATCAAAGCGTCAAAGGACCGCACATCTAGTATTTAAAAAAAAGTTTCGTGAATTTCCTTAAAAAATATATATTTTTAGTATTTAAGTGTATATTCAAATGCAGTGAAGAGGTAAATATTTTGTGAAAAGTGATCCATGACTGAGCTCCATAGTAAAATGTATGGGAAAATAACTACAACTTAGATAAGTTGAAAAACCCCCGATAATTTTCATTTCAAAGTCAAAAATCTCAAAAACGGCTGAACAGATTTTCACAAAACATGCTTAAAAACACTCGGGATAAAATTATCTATGACACAAAAAATACCGCATTCTAATCGGTCCATCTGTTTGGGAGCTACGATACCTACTACGATAACTACCTTGTAACATGCATGACAACTTATTCGGATGCAGCGAGGTGAGAGGCCCATACCTAGTTACAAAATTGGAGGTTTTGTTGCAACATAATATTCAAAAAACCCTCAAGTTTTTTTTTATGGCCAAGACCTGCCATAAAAAAAAACTTGAGGGTTTTTTCATTGCATGTTTGAGAAGAACACTATATATACCTCGGGTATAAAGGGACTGCCACCTCGTAGCCATATCCTGTTTTTATTGACTTGGCCAGCAATCTCTG
The DNA here is from genome assembly GCA_947578815.1 of Epinotia ramella. NCBI lineage: Eukaryota > Metazoa > Arthropoda > Insecta > Lepidoptera > Tortricidae > Epinotia > Epinotia ramella. Next base: position 12,618,019 of record OX388204.1, on the reverse strand, counting down.
TTTTCCCGGATTCTTGCTCTCATGGCTGTAGAATGTTGTACTTTTATGTAAGATGAATATGAGCTATGGAGTCGACCAATTCTTACTCATACTCATTCATTGCTTAATCCTGGAATGCCTATATCATCACGATTAAAGATTAAAGCTCCTTAAAGATTAAAATTATAAATAAAATAAGAATATTGTTTTTTATTACTTGTTATTATAGAGGCTATAGTAATAAATAATCTGCGGATATTTCAAGTGTCTACATATTACGGTGCTAGAGATATACCGATTGTTATGTGCGGGCAAAAAAACGCCATAAAATTACGTTTCATGTATGAGAGCACTGTTTAATTTTTAATAAATAGTTATTTTTATGACTGTATGTTAAAGCAGCAATGAAAAACCACTTCTGTGAAAATTTGAACAGTCCTAGCTATTGCTGATACGCTGACAGCCGGATGGACAGCGGAAGCTTAGGAACAGGGTTCAGTTTGATATCCTTTGTGGACTGGACTCTAAAAAATATCTAGTTGTATTCCTTGACCCAAATATACGTATATTTAGACACTAAGTTTGTGATTCTACGTTCTTTAGAACTCGAGATATTACCTAATGTACGTATAAGTCAAAATGGCCGCTATAAAATTAAAGATGGCCGACGGAGGAGTTGGTTCCTATCAAAAACTTAAAGCTACCTAACAAGTACCTGAAATCAATTTGGTGCTTTTTTCCCCCGTGTCCACATTATCAGCTGAAACTCCCCTTTTTTGTATTATGTTCCGGGAATAATCGTTGAATAATATGCACCTCCAGCAATAATTATGTTTTTTTTTAATATGTTATTATGTAAGACCCGAAAAAGACCTAATGATTAAATATAACACTAGTCTTAAAACCGTATGAAATGGAAATTTGTGTTGGGAGCTTCGTGGTAAGTTAGTTTAATTCAGTCATCATTTTTATTTCGTGATTCCAAAAGGTTGGCCATACCTCCAAGGCGGGCGGTGGGTGTACCCAGCACGCAAGGTTTGCAACGGGGTTCAGTTAAAAACATCGTGCCGCACCATGAGCGCCTAGCACTTAAAAAAAAATACATCACATGTCTTATAGTCGTGACTGAAAATGTGACATGGTAGTACACTTGAAAACTGTCGTTTCCATTGTAGATTTTTACATGTCTTATTATTTCTCGGTGTCAAATATATTTACAAACAAAGTCGATATAACCGTCATAGAGCGCGTTATGATTATTTTTTGAGTTATTGTAGGTTTCTTGAGTTTGAGTGACTTAATAGAGTGCCAGTGAAGTGCTCCTGAGGATTGTTGTGCTTTTGATGATGATACTGTGCTGGTGAGACTTTGATTTGACTATTTTGTTTAATATTTTGTGTAATTATATTTTGTTGATTATTTTTTTATCAACAAATTGAACCATGCTAAAATTCTTTGTTCTAAGTATAGAGTTTCAGAATGTATTCATAAAAATATGAATTTATTGAATAATTTAAATAAAATAAGTAAATATACGACAAGACAAATAAAAACCTACCATATGTTTTGCCAAGTTTATATCGGCCACTAAATGCGTTATTAAAACAAAACAACTGTTTCATTTGAATTCCGTTAATCTACCGTTAACTTCGTCAATTTAAATGAAGGTTTTTCAGGTTAAGCAATGTAATTTTTATGAAGGGCGCAGCATGGTGCAATTTACACTATTTTGAAGTTATACAGTTGTCAATTTCAAATTGATGTGTAACCTATATAGAAGCAGTATTGAGAATAATAACAACCACGAAAAAATCCATGTTGTAAATATTTTACACTGGAAATAAATGCAATCTCAAAATAACAAATCACAACCTACGATATAATTTGTATAATAGTGCAGCAAGAGAATTACTGAATTACAAGTAAATGATTTAATAATAGAAGCAAATAATTCACTAGTACCGACAAAATAATAGGAATTACAAATAAACAAAAAAAGTCAGCACTGTAATTTTAAGTATTGATTCTGTAAAAGCCAGCTTAAGACATGTTTGAAAAGCAGCAAAACTATAGGGATAGGCATGTCCGCTAAATGTCAAAATTTTATTCATAATACACAAATTTCTCTCAGCTATAGGTACTTATATTTTTTTACAAACACTAATTTGAAAGTAATAGACAAGGCCAAGACACGAACTTATCGCCATGTAAACAAAAATAAGTTTGACAGAAACTAAAATAAAAAAATATCAATTATATATTCTGCAAACAGGCCACAAGGGCACTTTTACAGACTTTTATAGATTAGGTAGATTAAACAAATATCATACGCATTCTAAATATCAATCAGGTAGCTTGTTGTTAATTTAGTTATGGTAATGAGTACGTACGGAATTGTATTTTTCCTGAATGGCAGACGACAAACAGTTATTAACCAAAAGATTGTTTAATAAAATTAATCACACAGGAAATGGCAGGTTTTATTCCACAATTGAAAATAAGCATTGATTTCATTCATATACAACGATTTAAATACGTGTAACGTGAAGTATGCGTAATGGTTTGAAGTGTAGACTTTCGATGAGCCAAACACCGCTCATGGGTTTTAAATAAATCATCTTCATTAGACAGGCTACCCCACAATATAATAATAATAAACCATTTATTTCAGGCATCTAAGGCCCATAACAACAAATACCTTAAAGCCTAACATACATACAATACATATAAAAAACTAATTATTTAGGCGACGAAACAGCGTGGCTCCGTTGCGTCAAGTCCGGTGTAAAATTCGGTAGGTTGCCCCGGAACCGCCGAAACACGACACCCTTCGGCCAGAAGTCAGCACACGCGATGGTCTCCTGCAGCGGCCGCGGCACACGCACCACAAACGAGCTGAAGTGCACGTAGTGGCGCGAACGCAGCTGGAAAACCCTCAGCGAGTAGCCAGTCTTCTGGTGAATATACTCCACCATGTCATCAGCCGTGGCGGAGTAATGCAGGCGCGACACGTACAGCGCCTTACTAGGTGTGGCAACCCGCAGACCAGAACCAACCGGCTCTGCTGTACCACACTGAGTCTTTCGCGGCTTGCGCTTTCTTGTCACCGGCGTGAAACCCTCCTTATCCACATCGGTGCCAGGGGCCTTCTCTTTTGGACGACCCTGATCTTCATGCACTCTGTAAGGTAATATGAAACCATATGTTAGAACTGAATAAATGTAGCCGTAGTACTTATAATCACAATGTGGTGTAAGATTCTAGGTGAAAATAAAATAAATACATGTAACATGTAAGATTTGTTTTACAATTTTTCGGTATGTAGTTGCCATATCTAATCCAAAAAACTATCCAGCCTACACTTAAATAGTTTTAAACACAATATCCTTAATCTTCTTAATAATAAATTCAGTTGTGAGAACTGCCTTTTAAGCCTGGATTAGTTATGAACTTTATAGAATAGTGTTGGCTGTATTAATTTTGAATAATATTTATTTTCGACGTGTTTTATCTTTAATTACTTAAGATATTAGTAAAGATAGTTTAGGATAGGGTTTGTTTTTAAAACTGTGAGGGGTTACAAAAAAACTCTTATCTTTACTTTTTCGTATTAAATATTAAGTGTTTTCGTATGCTTTTATAGTTAGGATGAATTGATATAGTAGCATAGAATTCAAATTATGAAAAAAAAATACTGATTCTTTCTGGATTCCTTATACTCCTAGAGTATTAGAAAGTCGAAGTGTACATACAGTTTTCGTAACATCATTTCTGTGATCAAAACCAATCCATAATTGCGACCCTGGACTATGCCAATGCCAAAGCGAGCATGCTTCCCGGAAACAATTGAGCCCAACTGGACAATTGCGTGCCACCTGGACGCAAGCGCGCGCAATTCATTCGCGACGTAAAATACCGGCGTATGCGCATACCGTCTTAACTGTGTCATATCAGCAGGCATCGTACATTTTGTAGCAATTTCGCGACGGGCACGACCGGTTACTTTGGCACTTTTTGGGGGCTATGTCTTGCAGTGGACTTCTTTCGGTTGGGTTTGGTTATAGACACTATCGTTAAAATTTATTAATTAATGTTATGAACATTGTTAACGTTAATTAAGAATTACGATTGACAATGCTTACACTATACTGATACAAAATTTACGACGTCTTCCCATATGACTAAAATAAATAAAAATAAATAAAATGATGTGCATATTTATTATGAGTTCTGATTGATCACTGGGTGAGCTTGAAATACTTAAAAAATGAGTCACGCAATATCAAAATAAGCCAATACAAATACAAATAATTTATGGTTCGAAAGTGAGTGATTATAAAAGGTCACAGTATGGTTATTGTTCGTCACAATCGGCCAGAGTATGGCACACAATATTTGATGAATGTATTCATTGCATGTCATTGAATTTAATTAATGTATTTTTAATATAGGTTGGTATTTCAATAATAATAATAAAAGTATACTTAACAAAAGAAAAAGAAATAATCATAATTATAAGAAAAATAAAAATGTCAATGTCATGCTACGAATATGCTAGTGACGCGATGTCAATTAGCAGGTTATATAAACAAAAATACAGAATAAAAACAAAATAAAAAAATATAAGTCACAAAAAATGGTACAAGAATTTGGTCACATAGGTACTAATCAGGAATTGTTAATTTCAAAATGTTCGTTAATTCATACATTTTATTTAAGCACCCTGCTAAATAACTTTTTCTCAAACATGCTCGGAAATGTACGCGTTAATATCACGAAATGAAGACGTGAAGTTTCTTGTTTATGGCTCCCTACATTACTTCTTGGCCTTACGCCAAGAAGTAATGTATGAAAACCCTAAGTAAAACCATTATTGTCCGCTACTCTAACTTTTTAAATTTGCTTACTAATATTAAACTGACAAAGGAAAATTTACATACTGCCAACCACCACTAGACACTGTAAGCATACTTGCTTCATAAAAAAAAAAAAAAAATCTATGGTGCTCGAACGGCTTGTTCAAAAGGCATGGTTAAAAAATAAAAAAGGCGCAAATTACCTATTATTTAATTGATTACCTATTTATTTTAATTTTAATATTTCCTCACATCGTTTGAGAAAGGTACTATACAATCCTCGGCCGGAACAGGGATTGCTGGACTCGTTGTATTCGGCCTCGTCTACGACTCGGCCGTCTACCCCAATCTCGTCCAGCAATCCCTTACTTCACGGCCTCTGCAGTAATCTACTAATGTTAGAATTCCGGTAAATTCAGAGTTTTCAGGTCATTTGGCAAATGGTTAAAGATTTTGACTGACATAATACAACATACTTTTCTAAAATTGAGCGAGTTATAGAGTCGGATGTCAGATCGGAGACAATAACAAACATTATTTAATAACGTTTTTAGAATACTGATAGAACATTGAAATTGGAGACTAAGCTCAAATGACGTCATCCTTGCTATAAAAAGAACTAGCAATATATTTATTTGCTTCGCGGAGATAATAATATGTTTTAAGTATTGGTACAATACATGTTCATTCGTCTGTTAGACAGTTACTTAAGTCGAGTCGGTTCATCATCATCATCATATCAGCCGAAAGACGTCCACTGCTGGACATAGGCCTCCCCCAAAGAGTGCCAAAGCAACCGGTCCTGCGCCACCCGCATCCAGCGGACTCCCGCAACCTTTACCAGGTCATCAGTCCACCTTGAGTCGGTTGCGTGTCCAATATTATAAACGAATGTATCCTAATATAGAAAAGAGGTAATGGCCTCTTGTCCATAAAGGGATACCTATATTCGTTTAAAAAATATATCCCAGGTTATCCCTACGGTTGATCCCAATAACCAGTCATTCGATTTCAAACATGAGTTAACCGATAATGAAGAATTATTCATGATAACCTCAAGATAAAAGTATACTTGACATTGTTTTAATATACAGTAATTGACTTATATTACATTTCTTATATAATTTGATTGGTACTATTTGGTAAGATTGTAGATTATTGACATTGTGATTTGATTAAACACAGGAGTAACCTAATAGATTTTTGTATGTTGTATGAGTTGTATTTGACCTGACATTTTATTTTATATTAATTCTATTTGAATTGTTGAAATAAACAAAAAACTTAGGTACCTACTACTTTCATACAACGAGGGGAGAGGAATCCTGTTCCGCCGTGATACAGTTTCTACTAGTACGGGGAACAGAAGACGCTTACTCACTGTTTATATTATCCTTTTGCTACCAGACATTTTGTACCTATGTGAAGGCTAAATAAAGTTATTATTATTATTATTATTTTATTATTCTGATAATATGAATAGTGATTCCGTTGAAGTAGGTACCTACATAAAAATTGACCAAAAGAGAATATGGCTATCTTTTAGGTGCGATCTGTATAAGTTATAGTAGGGTAAATCGCTAATAACTGGCCACCCTTCTATAACTGGCCCCCTTATACTAAAAATTAACTATGTTATCCTACGAACAGAGTTAAAAATATAAGTGGACAATCTTACACAAATCGACCTAGTCCCAAACTAAGCAAAGCTTGTAATATGGGTACTAGACGACTATAAACACACTTATATAGATAAATAAATACTTAAATATATAGAAAACATCCATGACTCAGGAACAAATATTCGTGCTCATCACACAAATAAATGCCCTTACCGGGATTCGAACCCAGGACCTCTTGCTTCGTAGGCAGGGTCACTACCAACTAGGCTAAAGCGGTCGTCAAAGTTAAATTTAGTCATTAACACCTTATACTAAAAATGTATTCTATTATAGGTGAATATAGTTAATTTTTAGTATGAGGTGGTCAGTTATTGAACGGTGGCCAGTTATTGGCGATTTAACCTACTTAATAGTAAAGATTTATCGGTTTCGCACAGTTGCAACTTGTGTACTCATGTTATACTATACGCATAAGTGAACACAATGTATTGATAAATTAATATCATTGGGAAGTCCCTAGGAAAATTGTATTCCTGTCACGGCGCAATTTGTCTGAATATGAATTCAAGAGATGAAAGGAGCTCATTCTCACACTCAACACAAAGGAGAACAATTCTAGTTACACATTATTTAATTTTTCGTGACAAAATTCACGGAAAATGAAATAATGTCTAACTGTTTTAATTTACGACAACCAGAATACCAATATTTGGCAAGTAAAAATATGGATCTAGTCATGCAATGTAGACGGGAATTGGCAGCGGAAGAAAAATAGGGAGCTGCAAGAACTGATGGCCATGCCGCACATAATTGGCGAAATCAAGGCAACGCGACTTCGATGGCTCGGGCATCTGGCTCTCCAGATGCCCGAGCCATCCTCTGATGGGGGACGATCGTGCAGTGAAATGAGCGTATGTGGGTCAACCCATGTACCGCTGGAGTGCCGAAGCCCTCGAAGATCTGACTAACCTTGGGGGCATCCAACTGGCGTGAGGTGGTGCAGAATAGGGAAGACTGGCGTTCTCTTGTGTCAGAGGCCAAGATCCTCTTTGGGTCGAGCCAGCGTAGTAAATCAGTAAGTCATGCAATGTACTAGGGTACAGTCGATTTCAACATGTACTACATTACATACGAATAAGGTACAGAAGGCTAAATATCTTTGACATCGACTATACAAATTGTACATACGTACAAATTCACACTAGGCGCCGAACACACGAGGCATTTAGGCGCTGAACACACGAGGCGTTTCTAGGCGCGGACTTCGTGAACGCGTGCAGACAGGGCTATTATTCTGACCACGCTCATGACCCTGCCTAACCAAACTAGGCCTCTTTGTTACGCTTTGTTACTATGTATCGTGAGCTCAATATATATCAGTGGGTTATATGGAGGTGCGAAATAATGGAGTTCCACGTGGACGAAGTCGTGGGCTAGTACGAGTAGGTGGTGGGACCAAAAGATGAACGTTTAAGCGACTATTTTGTTGTGGGAGTTGTTACATACTATATTACACCTAGTTTGTACATACTATATTTTTTTATCCAATTAGGTACATAGTCGAGATTAGATTTGACTATTTTAACCCCTCCTATTACACTACAGTTATTTTTAATGGTTTTATGTTAAGAGAAAACACTAAGGGCGAGATAATTGAGAAATAGGTTTTTGTAAAATGTACTGCTGTCGCGCCAACCTCAAGCCTCCCCCCGCAGAGCGCGATAGAGACAACTGCAGCTTGGACCGAAAATACCTATTGAAAGTACATAAAATCAACGTTTCGTAGTCCCCTGATTTCTTCTCCAAAACTTGAACTACCTATTTAAATATATTTTTTTAAAAATCAAAAAAGACTGGCCGTGTTCCTATGTTTTCCTTTTTTTAATAATTTAGTCAAAAATGTTTTCTGGATGTTTCAACACAGCGGAAAATCAGGCATTTTTCTTAGGTTTTTGAAGGTTAATCTTTTAAGAATAAATTTATGAAAAAAAGGAAGACATAGGAATAATATGTCAATAGATATATGGGAAAAAAAATATTGCTCTACTGCCATTATCCAGGGAGAAAACAGGGGACTACGTTTCTATGGAAAAACGGCCCTTGTGTTTCCTCTTAAAGTATGCCTGTTTGCCCAGAAGTTGAACGCTGTGCCCAATAAGTAAACGTTTTGGCTCCAATAGTTGAACGAAAAAAACGAATGACCGTGCAGCCGTCCAACCTTGCCCATGTTGTTGCCCACTAAGTAGGTATATAATTAAGCTTATAAATGCCGGGCAAAGTTGCCAGTTGTTGTTGTTGATCTTTGTTATTAAGTGTTCATTGTACTAACCCCTGCCTACAACTTGAACGAATAAATTTTGTTCGTTCATCTATTGGGCACGATAGCAAAGGAATGAACGAACTTATTTAAGTTCAATGAGTGAACGATCTGTTGATTTCAACAGAGCGTTCACTCATTGGAATCGAAGCCAAAAGATGAACGAACTAATTTTATTCGCTCATCTTCTGGGCACAGGTTCTTTGTTGAACAATGGTGCTTTTCATAGTAAAACAAACCCCAAAATAACCGTGTTGCGAATAGAGTCACGTTCAACTTTTGGTTAAAAAATCAAAGGTTAAATAACGATTCATTTAAGCCATAAAACTTTTATCTATATTTTCAATAAGATTTTATAGCAGCCTTTGAAAAATCTATGCCTTGCCCAGTAGATGAACGCCGTTCGCAACCATTAGTTGAACGCTAAATATCTCTTAAATTAACAATAAATATGCAATTTTTAATAGATAATCCATTAAAGGCCTTAATCAAGAATCTATATCACGCAAAACAATGCATGTAGCCGTTTTATTCAATATTATACGTAATTTAGAGCTTAAATTTGAGAGCGCTTATCTTAAGTAACTCTCCATATGAACGGTGATTTTGGCGCGCGACCTCGACGCGACGACCCTTCACAGCCGCGTGTGTGTGGCAACACCTGGGAGTTTAAACCTCGGCAAAGCGATGACGCGTTAGGAAAAAAATATCGCGAGTGCGTAAAATGTTTCGTGATTTATTAATTAAAATTTTTCGACAAAATGTTCATCTATTGGGTGGCGTTCATCTTTTGGTTCCACCACCCTACATAAATAACATTTTTGAAACGCACTCGGTCACTTTTCACGAACTCCGTGAACGCTCGTAGAAGCGTCCGCCGTGTGACAACGTCGCAAGTTTTACATACATCGTCACAGTAAGGTTTCGAACGCGCTTCGCCGCGTTGCGCGGTGCTAAAACGCCTCGTGTGTTCTGCGCCTTAAGTAAAGTGTCAAACGATATCGCCACGCGATACCTGTCTCTGGGGGATCCCCGACAACTCGTATGAGGCTCAGTAGTTCAAATTTCGTACTACGTGCTTCGAATTAAGGTTAGTTTTACAATGACGGCGACTTCATTTAATTTCGTGTACATTTTACTGTGTAATTTTGATGACTGATGTTGTATTCGATTTCAAGTCATTTCAATTCGGTATTTCGCAATTACCATAAAGCTTACAGTATGCAAATTCAAGAGAATACACATCATGCTTCATGAAATTTTTACTTTTAAAAATATTTTTTCTTTAATATTCTCGGAAATGTTCCCCTTACTGTCTACTACTGACGAGCGCCAATCTAAAAGTTAAAAGTCATTAGTGTGCAGTTTCAGCGAGCGTAAAGTGTATGAAATTCCATTAATGCATACTTTTTTTACCTTTTAACCATGTTTTGACTAAGACAAATCACTAAAAACAGCGAAATGCTCGTACGTTTAAAGGCCTAAGCAATTGGTCACAAAAACTTTCTATAGAGCGTAGTTAGTAATGTACAGCTGTCCCTTTCCAACTATTGCAAGTTGGCGTGATAAATTGCACTCGTTTGTAGTGTGCTTAAAGTTTTACCCAGTTTTCTTTTTTATTTATTTATTTATTTATTTAATCTTTATTGCACAAAAGAACAACTTATAGTACAAAAGGCGTACTTAATGCCGTAAGCATTCTCTACCAGTCAACCTTTGGGCAAAGCAGACAAATTGTGGGCGGTGCAACTACAGATATAAACACACATTAAACATGACATTTATAATAAAAAACAACAATAGACAAATAAATAAAAATACATACAAATATAAATACCTACATATATAAATATATATATATACAGACGAAAATAGTGAACAGAAACACTAAGAATCTACGGCTCTGCTAGCAAACAACTTGCGTAAAGATCTTTTAAACGCGAATCTGGTCGAAGACAAATCAAATCATTCAATCATTGTCATAGACAAAATGCTTACTTTTGTAAGCAACCGAAGTGACGTTTTTAAATATGTCTCAAATAGTTTTAATTTCAGCTATTAAAATACTCTCGAAATCAAATTCAAAATCAACTGAAATTCGTTTAGATTTCACTCCTGTTTAATCTTTAATCATTATAATACTACGGGGGATTAGGGGTTCGTTGCATAAAAGACGTTGGGATCGTTGCATGACAACCCAGCATCACAAAGACTTTGGGACGATATATGTCGATGTATATATCGATATAATTTATACAAACCTGTTAAATGCAGCTCTTGGGGTAGATGTGGCTCGTCTAAAAGTTGCCGGAGCTCCCGAGTCTGGGGCGTGGCTGCACGCCTTGCCTTCACCAAACTTGGAAACATTGCTCGACAATGATACATTGAGGACAGCGGTAGCTCTGCGTCTTGGAAGCAAGGTATGCGAACCCCGCCGCTGCATATGTGGAGCAATGGTCGAGGCGAACGGGCACCATGGTCTAAGTTGTCTGCGGTGTGCAGGGCGTATCCCCAGACATCACGCCTTTAACGAACTAATACGCCGCGCCATGGTCTCGGCAAGCATTCCTTGCGTTCTGCCCCAAGCCCAAGCCCTAAGGGCTAAGCTGTACCGATGGCAAGAGACCGGATGGTCTTACGTTGATTCCCTGGGCAAAAGCCCGCTGCCTGCTATGGGATGCAACCTGTGTGAGCACATTCGCACCCACAAACCTTTCCCATACCATGAGGATAACAGGTGCGGCCGCGGAAAATGCGGCTAAACTAAAACATGGGAAATACGGACACCTTGAATCGGCGTACGAATTTGTTCCGGTCGCAATGGAGACGGCTGGTCCTTGGTGTTCGGAGGGCAGGAGGCTTGTTTGGGAGCTGGGTCGGCTTCTAAGAGGCAAGGGCTGCGACCCTGGTTCTGGCTCTTACCTGGTCCAACAAATATTGTGGCAGTTCAGCGGGGCAATGCAGTCAGATTTATGGCACCTTTGGACCAGGTGGGATCCGGTCATAAAAAATATTTTTATATTTCATTTTCTTTCTTTGTTTTCTATGCTGTTATCTTATTTTCAAGTTTTAGTTTTAATTTAGTTTTCTTATAATACTTAAAATGAATAACAAAACATTGAATATTGTAATCGATTGAAGAATGTTTATATTTTTTTAAATATGTCATTTATTAAAAATATTAAATATTGTTTTAAACTTTCACGATTCTCACACAATATACTGCTCAAAACAAAAAAGGGCCACTTATATTTTTCTATTTTATTGTGATTGGACATAAAACAATTGATAAGTGGTTAATTAGTGATGTCCCGCATCCTTCAGAAACCAACCTCTTTCATGCTAAAAAAGTTGACCGTTAAATATAATTTTCACGTAACGATCACCATATTTGTACCTTATTCCGTTGTATTTAGGCGGAAAATGCAAACAACTCTCTTCGACTTTTGTATAAGGACTGTAGGAAGGTACAAGTTGGAACGAGCGAACGAACAAACCATAGAATGCGAGTTCCTTACAAATTTCTACCCAAACACGTGCCTAAAACCTGGTATGCGCATGTTCGAATTTAACGGCATCGTTTTGACACCGCCCCCAACCCCGCACAATGGCAATGGCACCCATTCTGTGGGACCATTTAGGCGGCGCGGCGCTACTTATACTTGTATGGTTTTTCGTTCGCTGGTTGGAACCCGACCGCAGCAGCAGCCTCGCTATTCTATAACTTGTTTTAAGGCGCCGTAGGTTCATGGTCCTCTCTCCCTCTCACTGAGCATAAGCGTGAGCGAGATGGAAGTGCGTGTTCGGAAGCGCGGATATCATGTTTTTTAATTTAAATTTTTTGGCCTTTTAAATAAATAAAAATGTAAACACTGATTTCCCTCAAACATGATATTGCCAATTTTTAGAAGCAATTTTAATATTTATAGCTTTTGTGCATAATTTGTTACGAATATTTTAACTGTATTTTTGTGTGTTTTAGACCTATGTTCGTGATTTTTTTCTATCGAGCGAAATTGGCTTAATCATGTTTCGAAGCACTGATTTCCCTGCAGAAAGGCCTCAAGATTACTATTCATATTTTTTTGAAACCATATTGTTATAAACAGACGCATTATATTGATACAAAAACTCTGTTCGCTTAACTTCGCTGAACCTACGGCGCCTTAACCTCACCTCTCGCTTCGTCCACAAATATATCTAAACGCCGCGATTCGTAGTAAATAAGCGTAATTAGAGGTCTAGTTTCGTTAGGCGTGACGCGTGAGATGGTGCATTAGCACGTTCCGAATAACAGCCCAGCAGACGACGTGTCGCGCACTACTGGTTTCTATGTATTTCTATAGGGATCCCCTTATTTTGCCGGCAAACGTTTCACCGAAAGCTTTGTCTCATCGAACTTTTATTTCTCGGTAACCGTTAACTTTTTGGGTGTCCATCTAGTCGCATAATGACTCTCGTCATAATTTCGAAAGCCATACAACTTTACGCATAAAGTTGTTGAGCATAAAAGTCTTTTGTCATTAATAATTTTGGGCATAATACTTCAATTGTCATAACTGTACTATGTCATATTTTGTTTAAACATAATGTTGATCAGCATACAAGTTTAAGTCATTATATTGAAGATCATAATTATATTTAGTCGTAAGAATTGCTATGCATAACTGATGACAATAGGCTGTCACTATGATTAATTCGAAAAGAAAAACAAGTTATTATATTAGTTGACTAGCATTTAATTAGGTTAGGGAGCTAGAAAAGGGGGGCTCGGGCGGCAAGGCGCAGTAAAAAAATAAACAATCGCAACAATTGTATTTTTGGTAGGTTAGGTTATGGTTATCTTGTGTCCCTTAGAGCGGAAATAGACACCCCGCGAGGCGGGGTGGCATCGACACGCTGGCGGTTAGGTTAAAATAATTGCCGGGTGGTTGTTTAAAATAAGAAGGTTGGATTAAGTTTAGGTTACAAGAAACAAATGATTTAAAAAAATGTACAGGAATAAAAATGATTGTCTTATACCTATGACTTGAAAGCGTTATGCGCAAACATGTTATGGCGATTGATATTTATGCTTAAATCTTTTATGCACAGTAAATTTATGACATTTGCTATTTATGCTCTCAAATATTATGGCTAAAAAATGTATGCGAATGAATTTATGACTATTGTCGTTTATGGGTAATGATGATTATGACACAAGTAGTTATGCCTATCGGCCTTATGGCTACAAATATTATGCAACCCGATATGGACCCATGAAATTAAAATTCGGCGAAATATTAATTCGGCTGCTGTTGCTGTCTGCGCTTGGTTTCCAACATGTACCTTGAATTACACGTTTTAAGCTATAATTTATACGCGTACGAAGTACCTTTTGAATTGATATAAGTCTAATATCTTGCAGTTAAGCAATGACGGACCGGCCGGCGATAGGTGTTGAATAATAAATCTCCATCGATCGTTCCCGATCGATGCATGGCACGATGCCCTACTAACCGTCCCCAGCACTAACTAACTTGCAAAAGGACGATGTACTGGGCATTTTCGCGAGAAGAGATGCATCGTTGGTGACGTCACCGAGTATAAGTGTTCCATTTTGTAACTTTTATTTGTCATACCGACCGGTTAGCCTAGTGGGTAGTGACGCTGTCTACGAAGCTGAAGGTCCTGGGTTCGAATCCCGGTAAGGGCAAATATTTGTGTGATGAGCATGAATATTTGTTTCTGAGTCATGGAAGTTTTCTATATATTTAAGTATTTATATCTATTATATATATCGTCGTCTAATACCCATAACACAAGCCTTAATGAGCTTACTGTGGGACTAGGTGGTCGTTTTGTGTAAGATTGCCCCCTAATATTTTTTTATTATTATTTATTTATATAAAATGGAACATTTTTAGCTTATACTCGGTGACGTCACTAACGATGCATCTTCTCGCGAAAATGCCTACCTACATCAAATACATAAACTCACGCATTACCTACTTCCTAGTCACGCACGTACCTATAATTGCTGTGTCCAAGAGGCAACCGGATGGCTTGCGGTATTTGAGCTCCCGAAGAGTTGTGGAACCGCCCTGTGCAACCCGAACTGAGCCAACTGAAACTACGCGTCATTTGCTTTAACTAAGAGTGACACAGAATTCCGACGAGATATTGTGGCGCTCGAATGAAGTACGAGTTAAACACTATTTTTAGCATTCCGTACCAAAATTGGTCCAACGGAACACTTATGCGATCACTCGGAGGCTGTCCGTCTGTCACAGCCAGTTTTCTCGAAGACCGTTTGACATAGGAAGCTGAAATTGTAAAATATGACCAAAGTAACTTTTTTTCGTACAGTGCTGTCCCCAGCTCTATTTCAAAAACTATAGTCAACTAAGACTTGGAAAGACGCATGCATAACGGAAATTGTGTGTAGATTGCGGGAAAATTATCAACATGACGCTAGCCTTAATAGTTTAAATTATATTTACAAATTAAAGTAAATAAAATCGGTATAGCGTCTCATTTTACGCTGGTTCTTCAGTATAGCCGTGCCTGGTGACGTACATTGCACTTCGCAGTCTGATAAATGAATATGTACGCAGTCTGATAAATAAATACGATGTCAAGTAATTAGACAACGCAGGTCTGGTGTTTTCAACAATTACCCACGATCCAGTTAAAGTCTGACCTTCGATTCGGTGTAGTTGTTGCGGATCTGGGAGTCAATATACAGGGTGTTAACGGGGTCATGATCCGGAATGACAAAAAGCGAATAAGATGATCATACTGAACAACCTTTCCCATGGGACCAACCACGAAATCGCAAAAAAAAAGAGCCAATTAAGAGTTAACTGTGAGTTAACTGCGATTTAATTGAGAGTTATGTATGGAATACCTGGTTTTTTTTTGCGATTTCGTGGTTGGTCCCATGGGAAAGGTTGTTCAGTATGATCATCTTATTCGCTTTTTGTCATTCCGGATCATGACCCCGTAAACACCCTGTATACTAGAGGTGTGTGGTAGTTTAGAGATAGATTGTGAATAGTTTATATTTCCGTATTTCCGAATGAATCCGACGAATAATTTGCATCTAGTAAAAATAAGATTTATTGGTGTCATAGTCTATACCAATTCAAATAAAGAACTACGTACTTTATGAATGTTTGTTTTTAGTGTTCCATATTTAAAGCTGATACATAGACCAAAGGTTAATAAACCAAATAGAGGCGTCAAGCTTATCACTTTATTTAGTGTTCCCGTATTCAGTTTTGTGCCATTTTTTTGTTTGTATAAGTGCGCGTGAGCGTGTGCTAAACTTATTTGGCTTGGTTGAAAACCGGCTTCACTAGGTTTTTCGTAATACTCTGTCTATCTTTTTTCTTGGTCTTAGGTTAGGTTAGGTTACTCGCGGATTCGAAAAATTTAAAGTTATTAACACAACACAGTTAAGTAAATAAATATTGATCATAGTAAATATAAATATTACTTAGGCGTAAATTGTTATAATATTAAAATATAACCCGATAGAGTTGAGCAGCTACACATTCACTGCCATCGCGTGTGGTTATGTAACCGATAAATTCGAAGTAAAATTATTCAGAGCAGTTTAGTTTTATCGAAGCCTTGAACTGTATTTCGGCTAAATACGGCTTATTTAACGAACGAACCTTAAAGTGTACCAAATAACGGAATCATTATTAAATCCGAAAAGTCTGCGAGCTTAAGTGTTCTTTATATGAACGGATGGCACCGCAAGCAAGAATTCTGTGTTTTCCTGTTTGTCTGTGTATCTGTTAGCTACTCAGCTACCTATATCAAAGCATAACCGTGACCGCATAACACTTTCAGTACCTTCTGTTCATAGGCGCTATTCTCTACAAACAGTTTTTCCGAAATTATCGGTTACGAGTAGCGCTACGAAATGGTTGAAGGTGAGCGTGTTACAACAAATAATGACAACTTAATAACGATACATCAGCGGAGCCTTTTCTCTCAGGTTCAAGAATTCATCATCAATATTTCAGTCACGCTGACGTATGCGGGATTGGGCGCG
Organism: Epinotia ramella; assembly: GCA_947578815.1. NCBI lineage: Eukaryota > Metazoa > Arthropoda > Insecta > Lepidoptera > Tortricidae > Epinotia > Epinotia ramella. The sequence goes on along the minus strand of OX388204.1, from coordinate 12,601,198 downwards.
AGCGTGTGTGCACGCACGCACACAGACATACGACATTTCAATTTCAATTTAGAATACAAATTCATGCAGTCTCAGTTCCGCGATAGGTAATGACCGCTGTTGTCTGTTAAATTATGTTATGACTATTTACAGCACATTGTCAAACTTACCAGCCACAAAACACCGGCCAAGTGCGTGTCGGGCCACGCGCAGTGTAGGGTTCCGTAGTTGCATGTCTGTCTTAGTTACATCGACGTGCGGTGCGGTTGCGTCGGCCGAATTTGTACGATAATTGGCCTTTCTAAGTAGGCACACATCAAGTTACTCGAATATTACTCGGCAACTACTTATGCCTACTTGTACGCGATAGTTTTCCTTTTAAATTCATTATATATGTACTACTACCACGAATTTTTTCACATCCCCAGTAGAACAAAAATTAGGGCTTTAAAGCTCAATATCGAACAATACCCCACACCATGGGTTTAACGAGAAAAAAAATTTCATCACCGCTTTAGGGGCAGGGGAGGTACCCTAAAAAAAAAAAAATATCAACATTTTGTTGTATTGTTTTGTCGGCATGATTGATTTATATACCCATGCCGAATCACAGTTTTCTAGTTGTAATGCTTATTGACCTAAGCCGAAGACAGACGGACGGACAAACGGACGGACAGCCGCACATGGCGAAACTATAAGGGTTCCTAGTTGACAATGAACCCTAAAATGTGGTTATATATCAAGTAGAAATGTACGGCACGTCGTGGCGTGATCAGAAATATTTTGCTTTTTGAGTATTTAGAAAAGAAAATAAGACAAATATTAAAAACTAGCTTCTGCCCGCGACTTCGTCCGCGTGGAACTCTTTTATATCGTAGCTCCTTAAATACAAACTTGCGCCCCCTATTTCGCCCCCTTAGACGATGATTCCCGGAACAAAACTATATGAATAACTTTAGCATCATAGCCTAGCGGCGGCTGCGAGTCGGAAACGATATCGCAGGTTAAGCAAAGATGGCAACGGTCAGTCTTTGGATGGGTGACCGCCTGATGATTGAGTGGGTGGTTAATATTTAATATAAATGAGCGCTTCCGTGCTTTAATTGGAAGGCACGCTAAGCAGTTGATCCCGGCTGCTGTCTATGACAGTAGTCGTTAAGCCGAGTTAGAGGCCATCGGGCGGCTTAAGAACTCCTAACAGTCGAGTTGCCCACTCACTTGACAAAGGGGAGACAACTGTTACTCGCATCCGGAGGAGCTACCTACCACAACCTTGCACGTGTCCCCTGGGTGCTACTAAAGGGTGATAAACTTTAAAGGCCAAAAATAATGTATGCCATACGATTAACTAGTTTATAAATTAGGTTTATTCACGATTTTCGCTACGGTGATAGAATTGTGCTGAAGTTTACCAACAGTGAAAATTTAATTGATAAAATAAGTTTAAAGTCAAGGATAATCCTACTATAATATTATTAATTCGAAAGTTTGGATGGTTGGATGTTTAGATATTTGGATGTTTGTTACTCAATGACGCTTAACCCTTAACCACCTACGTGCGGTCTCACAGACACTCGATTATTCAAAGTTGTCAATAACTGAACGCAAGTACATCGCACACGTGTCTGTGACCTTGTACCTTTGCCCGGGCCCCCCGCAGAGCCGGACACACCGTCGACTCGTTCAGACGTGTGCTCGTTTGGATTTGGTGAGTAAAAAAATAGCATCGGCGGTCTACGAGACCGCATGTAGGTGGTTACTATACTTTTTTTCCGAGACCGCACGTAGGTGGTTGTGTTACTTTATACTTATAATCTTTAGTATAGTTTGACACGTTTCCTGTTTTTTTCTAGTAAAACATGCTTCCTAGTGATGCTTGACTTGTGACCCCAAAAAGAAACGAAAGACACAGTACATCTGTATCGAATGTAAAAACCCGATTTGCATTGAATGTTCTAATAAGTTGTGTGTTGACTGCCGACAAAAATGGTTATTTTAAAGGCCTGTAATTTTATAAAACTAGACCATTTCTAACCAAAAAAGACAGTTTATTAGCATTGTTGATTGCTCAATTTTAATATTTTATAATACAAAGCTTTATATAACATTCCTAAATATTGAGATGTCATGTCCTGAAGGATACCTAGTTATGTCATTAAAAAAGTAATGTTCCTAAGTATGTTTTAAGTTTGAAATATATAATGTTGATTATTTTTGTATAACTTTTGGTTAATAAGTGCCTTTAACTATAAAGTAGGTACTTACTATATTTAAACACCCTTCAGTTACGTCAAAGTAAATAAATCAGGTCCCATAACGAGTAGCGGTCTCACCGCAAGTAGGTGGTTGTGCGATACAAATAGGACGTAGGTAGTTAAGGGTTAAACGGCTCAACCGATTTAGATGAAATTTTACACGAAGATATTGTATAGCCTGGATTAAAATATTAGATAGCTTTATCCCGTGTCCACGCAAACGAAGTCGCGGGCGGAAGCTATTATTAAATAAGGGATAAAACTGGCCGAGATGGAGTCGGACTTTCGCAGCGATGAAGCGCGTCGGGTGCCTTTGATCGTGTTAAAAGTCTTAAAACTAACGCAATTTCAGATCTTTGTTACAACGGATATTAACAAAAATATATTCATGATTATGAGTCGCAAATTCAATGAAAAATAAACATTATTAATGCTTGATGTATATAATGATAGCACCATCTAGCAAGCATGATTTTGATACAATTTCAGTTTGATAGAGGTCGTTGATGTTAGTTGTCAATTGGCGCCATGTACCAAGCTTAAGTTTAGTCCGATTTCAGCTCGATAGATGCCGCTTATATTATGTTTTTGATTTTATTGAGACTAATAAAAATAACATACCAAACCGTATTGAATGAGTTTTATTTGATTCTAAAATTATGAAAGAAAAACTAATGTAAAACTGTAAATGTTTCTAAGTATAAGTATAATGCCATACAATATTTCCGTAACTTCGCAAACAGAACATTTTATCTTTGTTTTTTCCGAGGACCGAATTTTTCTCGGCTGTAATACTACGAAAAATTGATTTCTATTCAAAATTAAACAAAAAAGCAATAACTGATCGTTAACCAAAAAAAAAACGAAATAAACTGATAGAAAGAAAACAAAAAAACCTCATGCCTGGGGTTCCAAGTCGCAGCCATCAACAAACCAACCATTGGGTAACCATTGGTCGTCATCGAAGAGTAAGCCTGCCTTTTGCGATAGAATACGGAAAAAACTAATTTTCTCGAAAATAAGACGACGCTAGATCGGTCTCTCGGCCCCGTAAACCCCTATACTGCACATTTTACAAATATATATAAACAATTTTACATCCCGTGTTTTTTCACATTTTATCTATATTTTGCTGAAAGTTTTAATAGGGTTCTTTTTAATTTCTAGTCAAGTATATGCTTTCCAATTTTCAAGGGGTTTCCATACAAACTTCAACCCCATTTTTTAACCCTTTTGCACCCTTATCTTTATAATTTATATAGCCTATTGCGTGGCCAAATATCCATTGAACGTCTTAGTGAAAGTTGCATATTAATCCATTCGATAGTTTTCCCATGATACCCGGAGAAAAACAGACAAACCGAAAACATAACACTCCTTTTCGTTGGGCTGTCGTAAGATGGCGCTGTTGCGTAAAGTAAAGACGATTTTATCCAAATATTCTCAAATTTGGCCTGTGGGTCACAGAACTCCATCAAACTTTTTTATACGTTTAATATGGTTTGTTGGAGTTCAGACGCCGACAAAAATCTGGAGAATGACCTTCTAAATGCGTGGAAATTGGTGAAGTTCTGCATCGCGCTATTGAAGTTTTTAATGTATGTTGTATAAATACAATTTTCTTCAAGCTCTACTTATTATGTCTCACTGACAATCTCAACGAACTTTCGCATTTATTATATGTAGAGATATAAAACTAACAAACATTAAAAATTTTGGGCCATCTCGCGGCATAGTCCCTAAGATGCTGGCACCGTTTCCTCGCTGAATCGCAATGCTCCGTTGAGCGAGGAAGCTGCCAGCTTTTCGGTCCCCTTTTGACTCAATTTTTTTAAAGGTTTGCTATTAAGTATTCGGCGAGGGGTGAGGTCCCAATTCTGGACACCGAACGGAATAAAAGTATATTCGGTGTCGAGACCCCTATCTTCTAGCAGACTTAGAAGCTTGAAATTTAGAATACAATTAGTGTTTAGTGTATAAATCAAAGGAAAACTAACATATTTTGCAATTTCGGCCCAGTTTTCTAGATGGTGTTTTTATATGGGTTTATAAAGTTATTTATGCAGAAGGTGTTACTGCATAAATAACTTTATAATCCCATATATAAATATAACGGATTACAAAGTTACATTTACTGTGAATGGGACTGCATTCATAATTTGTATGTGTTGATAACACAATAGCTCACAAAAAGAAGTGAGTTCCCATAAAAAACATTTCGTGTAAAAAAGAGGCCAAATATCGAAACTCCTCCGTTTTCCAAACGTTTTTGGCCTCCACCAAGCCAGCAGCAGTCTTTAGTTTAAGGGGACACCCTAGGATACGAGACTAGCTGAACTGTGGATGAAAGACAAGAACGCTGGCAAATAAACACTAGAAATATTTGTATTAGCCCACCGTGTGTAATGGGGAGGGATGCTTGGGTCTAAGATTTCGCTGAGCTGAAATCGTATGTAAAATGGATTCCACATTTTAAAAGGTCGTCCAGTAGTGCCAATATACTTGAAAATTTAAAAACACCTACGTTAATTTGGGTACGAAAAGGTCGAATTTTAACAAGGTTAAAGAGCGTAATTGGGGCTTATTTCGAGAAGGCGGTTGGTTGGCTTAGATTTGGAATTTGGAAATAGTTTTTATTTAAAGAGTTCTAAAATAGGGAACCCTAGGAGGCAGTGTTTTTTTATATAGGTACAGTCACCAGCATTAGGATCTGCCATAACAAAGGCAGCAAACATATCTGACACGTCCTAACGGCCCTATACATAAAGTCGTGTCAGATATTTATGCGCGTGTTGTTATAGCAGATATGAATGCTGGTGACTGTACATTGTTTATGTTAGGCGTCAGAATAATATTATAATATTTGTCTTGGATATCAAAAACACTAAAGAGGCTGACAAGACCTAATTTGGTGAAATTGATGTTATTTAAGCAGTTTTTTTAAGAAAAACTATTTGTACGCACATCAAATACAATATATGTTAATATCCACCATATTTCAAAGACCGTGGACGGGCTCGATACATAATTGGACGAAATCGGCTCGATGGAAAATAATTGCAAAGATTGGTCTTAAAATCACATTAAACGGTTCTATGTCTTTATTTTTTTGACGTACTCGTATGGGTCTGCAATTAAAAACATGAAGTCAACATATACATATCTAAACCGCTAACGAGTCATATTTCACGAATAATCCACCCTTTTTAGGGTTCCGTAGCCAAATGGCAAAAAACGGAACCCTTATAGATTCGTCATGTCTGTCTGTCTGTCTGTCTGTCCGTCCGTATGGCACAGGCATTTTACTCAAAAACTATAAGGTGTATTTGAATAAAATTTTCAGGATAGGTGTATTTTGTTAACTGCTACATAGTTTTGTAACTAAATTACTAAAAAAAATTTTTTTAGGGCTGCACTCCATACATAAAACTGAAAGTCAATTTTTTTTTTCATTGCAAGCCTACGTGTGGCACATCAATCGATAGGCCTTTCAAAATAAATATAAGGTTTCTAAGCAATTTTTTTTTTCATTGCAAGCCTACGTGTGGCACATCAATCGATAGGCCTTTCAAAATAAATATAAGGTTTCTAAGCAATTTTTTTGATTCAGTCAGATCAGAGATAATCTCTTCAAAAGTCACTAAAATTGTGTCCCCCTCTAATTTTTGAACCGTGTATTTTAAATATATGAAAAAAATTATGCTCAATAGGGCTTATTAAATTCTCTCAGCGAAAATTGTGTTGAACAAGATCGGTTCAAAGGTTTTTGAGATATTTCTAAAAAACTGCCTTCCTTAAAGAAAAGAACGTAAGTGCCATAAGATTTCAGTAACGAAACGACCTTTTTAATAGGCACGGAACCCGCGTTTTGCGTGGTCCGACACGCACTTGGCCGCTTTTTTTTATTTTATTTCAATATTTATGTAATATTATCTTCAAAAACCGGGCCGCCCAGTAACACTCGCTCTCGTTTAATCCGATACAAATAGACAGTGTGCGCGCTATCCAAAACCCTCAAGGGCATTTTGGTGTTGACAGCGTCTTAAGCTGGTATTTTGGACGTATAGTTCGCATTTAATTTTGGTAAAATTCAATTCCAACCCAATATTTATAATTTTGCGACTTGATCGTTTGCTAGGTCGGAAATAACGGTATCCACATCGGCTCCTAAGGTTCCATCGTCCAACTGGACGACATCTTAGATACAAGACGTTAAATTTAGATGTAAGATTTTTTATAATTGGGTTTATCGTCAAACTAAATATTGCAGGCCCGAGCTACATCCGACTTTAGACGATACCAAATTTTCCTGGTACAAAAGATTAGTCGGGTCTGCGTAATATATACAACTACCCCTTCTGTCAGGCCGTTTGTAGCTTAAGGCGCCGTAGGTTCATGGTCTTCTCTCACTGAACATAAGCGTGAGCGAGATGGAAGTGCGTGCTCGGAAGCGCGGATATCATGTTTTTTTGTTTTAATTTTTTGGCCGTTTATATAAGTAAAAATGTAAGCATTGATTTCTCTCAAACATGATATTGCCGATTTTTAGAAGCAATTTTAATATTTATAGCTTTTGTGCATAATTTGTTAAGAATATTTTAAGTGTATTTTTGTGTGTTTTAGACCTATGTTCGTGATTTTATTCTATCGAGCGAAATTTGCTTAATCATGTTTTGAAGCATTGATTTCCCTGCAGAAAAGCCTCAAGATTACTATTCGTATTTTTTTGAAACCATATTATTGTAAACAGACGCATTATGTTGTTTCAAAATCTCTGTCCGCTTAACTTCGCTGAACCTACGGCGCCTTAATGAAAGATTAAAATTGTTTACACATAATATGTATAAATAATTTTAATACACTTCACATCCTACCTGTCATAATATATACCCAACATTTTTCTTAATTCTGATTTAAAGTTCTGTATATTTTTTTCAATAATTTTTCTCTTTTGCGTAATCCAGGTAGCTCCGTATATTTAATTTAGTACATGAAAAAAAAAGAAGAACTCCTTTATGGTCAGAAATTATTTAAATGTTGTTTATAGTTATAACTGGTCTTAAGATTTAGTAATGTATTTGCGCACGTTGCTTGATCTAATACATTTATATTAAAAACGCCTCCAATCACTACTTTTCTTTTGCTATATTTTTCTGTACGCGTTTTAAGAGAAGCTCAATTGACTCGAAAAAACTGTCCGTATGTTTATCCCTATCTGGCCGATACATTTACAATAGCCTTGTTTAGTCCTGGGATTTATATTACACATACTTCATATCTTGACTCTTTTGACTTATCTACAATATCCTTACATTCAATAATATATAATATATCTTGCTTTGTAAACACGCAAACTCCCCCTCCTTCTCCTCCAGAGCTATAACCACGAACTTCGAAATTCGACGTTCGGGTATCTCCATCTCTATCGCACTTACATAACTCGAGTGACAGGGATGCACGTATACGAACTTCGAGTTTCGATTTTCGTGGTAGCGCCGCAGATTGGATCCATCGACGCGCAGGAGATTCGATTTCGCCGGCGGCGTTAAGCCGGGGTTATATTAGAGCCACGCCGCGTGTCGCAACGCGTACTTTGTATTGAACGTGGCGACACGCGGGTCTGAGCTAATGTAACCACGTTCATACAAAATGTATGTAACCGATTGCGTTGCGACACGCGGCGTGGCTCTAATATAACCCCGGCTTTATTCACGCTTCCATGAAACTGAGCAGGTGTATATTTCAACTGTCATCTATTGTTGCTTCGATTAAGTCGTTTATTCTTTATACTGCGTATATTCTGGTAGGTCTACAGTTATTGTAGAATTTTGTTTATACGAAAAGCGCAAGGATTCTCTTGGTAGCTTTAAATTTGCTCCTCGACAATAAAAAAAAACATATATTTTCTTTTCTAACCTTTTTATGATTTTATTTATATTTTTTTATAGTTTATTGCAATAATTTGATGGTTTTCTATCTATTTAGCAACACTACGTTATCAATTTTAACATGAGTCGACAAGTCTATTGCATTGTCACCAAACTTAAGTAGGTACCTATATAAGTATGCCGAAATGCAGTTCAATACGATAGTAGAAAGTGGCTATAAAATGGTTTGCATATTTTGAAGGGCAACATACTTACATGGGAACAGTTAGTTAGTTAAAACCTTGTAGTAAAACCAATTTTTCCTTTTCTTTTCAGATATCGTGGCATCATTGGAATGTCCCCCTACGCGCTCACCCTCGAGCCTCAAAATGAGACCAGTCTCTTGGCCCACCACACTATTTTTTTTTATTTGGTGAGTGAATTAGCCGATTAAAAAAAAGTGTAATTATTTTTTGGGTTTATCAATTTATTAGAGCCGTTTAAGAAAACCCAATTTACTTAAACATATGTTTTAATATGGCTCGTTTAATAGTAGGTATGAGTAGGTTGACGACCTGTGCTAAAATCAAGCTTTAGATCGTCCTTACCCATCATAAGCACCGACATTAGTTGGGGTGAGATATGGAGATGCCAGACGAAGGCACTGGACGTCTCGGTCAGAGGTAATGTCAACGTATATTTAAGCTTGTTCTGAAAATTTTGTTACGTAGTTTTCTGTTTTGATAGTAAACCATTAACCTATTACAATTGAGTATAAATTACAAAATAAAATAAATTATATGAGACTGCAAGAAAAAATAGAACCTTGTTTAATAAAAAAGAGAGAGTTGTCTTAAATGCATTATTTTCCAAGCTTAATTGCAAGTTGTGGTTTGGCTTGCCGTTGTCCTTTAGACAGTCTCTAGTGAGTCTGTGGCATCACTCAAAGAAAACTTGGAAATACTACTTGGTTGTGGCTCTCCAATAATTTGTGATTTAATAGGATACTGTTCGTTTATTGTGTAAAGATGTTTATTTGTTTATATATGTATATGCAATGATGTAATATAAAAAAGAAGTAGACAGGCTATAAGCGCACTAAAACTCAGCCAATTGTATCATCTTGCCTCAATGTCGCGTCATTAATGGACACGTATAAAGGTACGCCCACACCGCTGCTCAAAATACGCTAACGCACCGTAAACGCAGCAAAATGTATGAAGAATACGTGACGCATACGACACGTTAACGCGTATACGCAGCGTTACGTGTGGTCGCTCCTTTAACGTGTCTCAGCTGTCAGATTTGTTGGCCATTTTTAAACACGGAATTTCATATAGACAACGTATCTACCTCTTTTTAGGGTTCCGTAGTCGACTAGGAACCATTATAGTTTCGCTTTGTCTGTCCGTCCGTCCGCGTATAATCTCAGTAACCGTTAGCACTAGAAAGCTGAAATTTGGTACTAATATGTATATCAATCACACCGACAAAATGGTATAATAAAAAGTGATTTATTTTATTTTATTAGGGTACCTCCCCTATACGTAACGTGGGGAGTGTTTTTTTTTTCATTTCAACCCTAACGTGTGATATAGATATTTTAAAAAGAATAGGGGTTTGCTAAAATCATTTTTTGATAATGTAAATATTTTCGGAGATAATCGCTCCAGAAGTAAAAAAAAAAATGTGTCCCGCCCCCCCTCTAACTTTTGAACCATAAGTTTTAAAAATATGAAAACAATCTCAAAAGTAGAACTTTATAAAAACTTTCGAGAAAAAATATTTTGAACTTGATAAAAAATTACAAAAACTACGGAACCCTACTGAGCGTGGCCCGACACGCTTTTGTTTATATTAATCATTGTGTATATACATATATTAATAGTATGTGTATTTATTTTATTTTAACTTGGATTTAGTATATGTGTTAAGATTAATATACTGGAGCGTCAAGGTAAATACGTCTGTACAAGTGATAGTTTGTCTATCTCTTTGTTCCTGATCTCCACTCTATTGCTCAAAGGTTCACTGGAAGAGATTCCTTACAGGGATAAGTTCGCCTTTGTACCGATTTAACCTATTTAGTCTGTATGTTTACCTGTGCCTTGTGTACAATAATGTATTTACGTACAAACATACATACATTCATTATAAAAAAATTAGGAAATCAGCCTATTAAGAAAAATCAACAAAACGAATGAAGCAAAACACTTAATTTCCTACACAACTACCTCCTTAACATACACAATCCTAAACGCAAACTAAGGGTGAGTGATTATACGTGCCAATTTTCTGTATGAAATGCACAGACACAGTCTTTATTTTTATCAAATTAAAAACATGTTACGTGTGTTGGGGACGGGTTGGGGTAGAGGGCGCGCTTAGGTGAAGGTGATCTTGATAGGTGAACATATATGACCCATCTTGTCAAAATATGTCAGTTCGGGTAAGTGCGCCACAGGAGAAAGTGCGCCTCATTCATCAATCAGTCATATAAATCAATATCAGCACTTAATTCATAATTTTCATAATTCATAATTTTATTGCGTTAATAATCATGTGTTACATAAGGTCTTACAATGGGCATTTAACAGCTAGTGTTCACATGATCCTTGTTAGGGTATATATAGCAATGTACTTACTTAACTAAAACTAAATACTAAAACAATTTCCACCATTTCAACATTTTAACTAAAACTAATTGAATGAATGAATTAATAAAGACAACATTTTATTAAAAAAAAAAAAAAAACCTTGTATATGGCATGCAAGTGGAAAAGTATTAAGAAATTTTCATTTTAACTAGGTTACAAAGTAATTGGTCCAATTTAATGTCGACAATAAAATAATTCAATTTATATAATAATAATAATAAAAATAAAAATAAACCATTTATATGTTATAATTAATTAATAAAATCTTAACTTATTCGTAGTTTATGAATTGGTTAAGTATATACTCGTAAGAAAATATGGTTTACATTTTATTAATATTTACATATATTTATATTTAATTTGATAAGGTTATTTAGTACTTACCCCGGGGGCGTACTTTCCCCTGTGGCGCACTTACCCGTACTGACCATATATGTTCAAAAACAGAATAACTGACTGCCTGCTAAGCTGTCGATCCCGGGTCCAGATCCCAGTAAAGGCCAATATTTGTGTCATGAAGATGATGTTTTTTTTTTGAGCCTGGTTGTTTTGTTTTTTATTTCACTATACGTAACTATTCAACATACCTAATGGTCGTCTATAGAGTCCAAGACACAAACTTTATTGAATTTACTATGGGACTTGTCTAAGATTGTCTCAAAATATAAATATTAATTGATTTATATTAATAACTTATAATTATAAAGAGGTCAACTTGGTCGACACTTCGCAAAAAATATGGTATCACTGTGTCGTGGGCGTTAGCTCGGTACGCATGAACGCACCACATTGATATTCAGGTTCCTATGTGAAATGTACCTTAAGCCACATATACAGCTTAAATCAGTTAAACAAATCCATCATCCGACGTGACGTACTTACACAGACACCTGTCGCTACAATCAACTTAAGCGCAGGTCGGGGTACTCGCCGGTAGGTATCAATGTCCGCATACCGTGATACCACGTAGAACTGGTTTTAAATGGGGCGCAGGGCTGGGCGTAGGTCTAGAAAGATCGTATGAGATTAGTTGGGATAATTTAGCTAATATATTTCCAGTTCTCAAGCTTAGGTCAGATGAATTGTATGTTTCGTGCGCATAGGTATATATATTGCCCTGAAAGATAGCAGCCGTTAAGGCACATCACAGGCTAACGTAGCTCGATAGTGCCAAGATAGCCCCTGTATCAACTAAAATAACTACTTTACAAATAAGATGCAAATCACTATGCGATAGCGTGTAAATTTTCGTGAGTAGGCAAAATTCCTCACTGCCCGAAATCTCTATCGCATCAATCTTCGGCCAGTACGTACCACTCACCTTGAACTCTATTTCATGAAAACCTTTAGATTGGTCATTTATCTTTTGTTTCAAGCCATTAGTAGATAGTGCTACAATTACCGCCTAGAAATATAGATGAAAGTGGATATTTCCTAATAAAAGGAACTTGAGATTTTTTTTTATATACTTCATTGAACATTATAATTATGCCTGCGCGGCTTCGCGTATTGCAAAGAACGCCGTTAAAATAAAGCCTATAATACCCATCCAGAAAGTCGGAAAAAATGATAATGATAATGATAATGTTCGGTTATGGCGCATCGCCGGACGCTAGCGCGTCACGTTCGCTTCGCTCGCTCGGCTCGTGCGCTGTAGGGTCGCAGTTCACCTGACAGCCTAACCGTTTTTGTCCCCTGGGGGATCAGGCTAGGGGATTAACGTGGACAACAGCAGAAAGTCCATTCTACTCGCAGCTGAAAGCATTTTTGAAAGCGGTCAAGTGGTTCCGGAGATAGCCAATAAATAACATACATAGTTAAAAAGCTACAATCTCACGGCTTACTCTTTTTAATATTAGTATAGAACACAAATAAGTACAAAAGGCGGACTATATGAAAACAACTCAAATTTAATGATTTTTCGAAAAACCCAACTGCTTTTTTCAAATTGTATAGCCTATGTCACTTCTACGATTAAGAGGAATTCAATGACACCTCATATGTCGAAATCTGTCAAACGGTTTAGGCTGCAGGGCGTGCCAAATAATAAGGTCACATACATACATACATACATACGCTCGAAAAACATAACACTCGTCTCCTTCGGCAGTCGGGTAAAAACCGTAAAACCGCTACACCGTAGCTTGTAGTTTGACATTTATAAATTTATTGTTTTTACATTTCTTATTGACCTTAAGGTTGTTATTGAATTGATTTTATTTTACATCATATTATTATTATTATCTTATACACTATAATGTAATTGTTATACAATGTTACATAAAAATCTTAAAAGTAGGCTATTAGGGTTTAAAGGGGGTCAAAATTGTATGCAGAGAAAAGTTATTTTTAAAGTAAGAGATTTTCAAGTTTGGTCTTAAACTGTTTATTAAAAGACTACCTATAAAACAGATTTCAGCGTTTTTTCATTTCATTCATCTCCAAGAGTGTTAAAAGGGGGTTCAAAGGTCGTATAGAGAGTGAGACAATTTTAAAGTAAAAGATTTTTAACTTCGATTTTAGACAGTTTGTTTAAAACTAGGAAACAAATGTCAACTTTTTGGGGCTAAAAGGAGTTGGAAGTTTGTACGAAGAACAAGACAATTTTAAAGTAAGGGAACTGTAACTTCAGTTACGTAAAGAGTAGAAAACTTACTACAGAGTCTCTTAAAATGTATCCTCTAAGGAGGTTAAAAGGGGTTGGAAGTATGTATGAGGAACAAGTAAATTTTGAAGTTAAGGGAATTATTCGGTCATACCATATTATTATACTATATAGTAAGTCATTTAGTAGTCAAAATACATAATCCAACTGCTAGTAGAAAAGTAGGTTAGGTTAAGTTAGAACCATATGACTACTACAGAACCGTTAGGTTAGAATAGAACTACCGGTGCTCCCAGAACCGAAAAGAAGGTAATGTTTAATTAAACCTGGGGATTATTTTTGATTAATTAAAAAGTTTAGGTATTTTGGATATACAAAATAAATTCTCTAACATCGTTAAATGGGGACTGTGCATAGAGGCAGAAAGTTCTACGTCTTTTAGCATAATATAAAAATTTGCTTTAAAAATTATACAGGTAGCCTGGACTAACGTGAGTAAAACCAGGCCTATCGCACTGTCACTTTGGCGCGAAACCAAGTGTGTCTATGGTAACCTCCTGTTTAGGTCTAGCAAGAGCTGTACAGCGTATCGCACACAATGATGTTTCAATAGCCATTCCGTTTTACGTAGTAACAACATAATTTCACTGATCGCACACCGTTATACGAATCTCAACTTTACAACATCTTACTAACATGACGAAAGAAGTAATCCCATTGCAAAATATGAACTGTTTTATACAAACTTAACCTGTATTTAATAACAATACAATACAATAAAAATATTATTTATTGCTCACCAGACATAGTAAAAAATAAAATAGAGGTAAATTCAACACAAACAATGGTCGACAACAGGCGGTCTTCTTTTACTTAATCCTGACTTCCCGGCTATTGTATTATTTTATTATCATATCATATTATCATTTCCAAAATTTGATGATCGTTTCGATATCTAACATAGAAACAAAAATATTCATGTTCAGTTATGTGGTACGTTAACAACCCTATCTCAGTCTATGATTGTCTATTGCAAAACAAATACAATACAGGTAACGTCATCACTCAGGCAGTGGCTCTGTACCTTGGGTTACTATTAATTATTCTGTGGTAAAACTACTGGAGGTATTCAGGCAAGCCCCACTCCGACTCGCACTTAGCTGGTTTTTTAGTATTTGTTGTTATAGCAGCAACAGAAATTCATCATCTGTGTAAATTTCAACTGTCTAACTATCACGGTTCATGAGATACAGCCTGGTGACAGACGGACAGCCCGACAGAAGACAACAGAAATTCATCATCTGCGTAAATTTCAACTGTCTAAGTATCACGGTTCATGAGATACAGCCTGGTGACAGACGGACAGCCCGACAGAAGACAGTAGGGCCCCGTTTTTACCCTTTGGGTACAGAACCCTAACTAACTTTATACGTTTTCGCGTTACTGCGCAAAGGGTCTTGACAGGCAGAAAGACAGGCAACGAAGTAATCCTAAAAGGGTTTATTTTATTCTGATTGTCCTAAACGTTGTTATTTTAAGGGTTGAACTAAACACACATACAACATGTTGCTAAGTGGCAGTTGCTAACTTTTTATTTTCATGAGTTTGGATGTGCACTTTATATTCGAACAATAAAGCTCTTTTAACGTTTGAAACTGAAATAATGTTTGTCTAATGTCTAGCTCTACCCAATTTTTTTTATTGTAACATTAATATACTTAACACGAAAAGAACTAATCTAGTTCTACTTGTCGAATTTTCACTGGTACCTGAGCGGCTTTTGTTACAAATTGCTATACATTTTATTTGATAAATAAAATATTAATCTCAAAGCAGCTGTGTAAAGATGAAAATAAAATTGGTCCTACTATTTTATTTTTATCCGACTGCCGAAGGAGAGGAGAGTTATGTTTTTACTTGACTGCCTCTGAAATAGGCTTATGTTTTGTCGTAGGTTTTGAGAACAATGGCCAGAAAATTACTCGTCAGTACAGGCAATAGGGTTATTAACATAATTTTAAAAGTCGGTCAAAATGAAGGTGCAGTCTACGCATATTGTACTTGCTACGCTCAGGATTCTATTGTAGACTCATTTCCTTCACTCAGAATTCAATCAACGTAAATGACTATCGTTTCATATGAAGGTGCGTTTTGCAGAAAAGGGACAGAATGTACCCCCTATTAAAACTTTGGACACTTATAACTTTGTGATTAAGTATTTAATTCCCTGCTTCACTTTTTCTCCATTTGACAATACTGTTAATCCTTTTTTGGGAAAATACTACATAATTGGTTATTTCTCTTGTCGGTTTTGTAACAACTTAAAGAAGAAAATAAGCTCCTGGTGGCGGAGAGAAAAAATCTTCGAAAAATTTTAGGTTCGGTGAGGAGAGATGACGGAAGCTTCAGAGTCCGGAAGAACATCGAAATTGAGCATCTTGTGGCTACACCCAACATTATTGGACAAACAAAAGCTCACCGTCTCCGCTGGCTTGGGCATGTTGAAAGGATGGAGGAAGATCGGGGTGCCAAACGGGCATATTTGGTACATCCAGTAGCGTGGCGACCCGTCGGACGTCCCAGGTATCGCTGGAACGACGTTGTCGAATTAGACCTGCGCGACCTTAAAGAGTCGAGCGGAACAACGCTTTTAATCTCTTAGATGGAGGATTCGACTTACTAATCCTAATATGTACGTTTTCGCTTGCTGTTAATTTGATGATTGTGCGATAGGCTATTGACGACAGTATCTTGATAATGGCTTTAGAGGGGTTGGATCTTAACATTAATGTAAGTAGTAGTCAATGCTATTCAGGAAGGTTTTGGGTACTGATTCATCTTCAACAATATCATAGGTGTGATATAAATGTTTCACTGCTGGACATATTTGGCCTCTTGGACCCAATATACCATTGAGGATAAGAAATCGTAGTGAGAGCAGGTGCAAAAATATTTAAAGTATACATCCCCATAATATGTTTCACACGTAACTTGCTGTTATAAAAAATATATATATATATTTATTGTAATAATTAGCACTGACAGATATACCTCACTTATAATCTAAGATTTAACATTTTACAATAAATAATAATCGATATCAAAAATAAGATGTTTAGCGTCCCGTCTCTCAAACAACCCGTTTGTCAAATAAAGTGACGGACCGCTTTAGCCTAGTTGGTAGTGACCTTGCTTACGAAGCAAGAGGTCCTGGGTTCGAATCCCGGTAAGGGCATTTATTTGTGTGATGAGCACGAATATTTGTTCCTCAGTCATGGATGTTTTCTATGTGTTTAAGAATTTACTTATCTATATAAGTATGTTTATCGTCGTCTAGTACCCATAGCACAATCTTTGCTTAGTTTGGGACTAGATCGATATGTGTAAGATTGTCCCCTAATGGGTACGTATTAGAAGATCGAAAATTGAAATATCGACAGTGAAAACATCGAAGTACAAAATATCGAAAATCAAAATATCGAACGATCGAAATATCTAATGTTATTATATCGACGTCTAATTGGTCTAAAATACAAATGCCGAACGGTTAAAATATCGAAAGTACAGAATATCGACCATTATGCAGGCGATATATTAAAATTTCGAATGACAATATATCGACCATTGAAATGGCGACGCCCAAATAATCGAAAAGTAAAACGTCGAACCATCAAAATAACTAACATCATATATTATGGTCTACTTGCATACCACTGGTAAAATTATTAAATTTATTAGTTGTACAGGTTGTACCTTTGTAGCTACCCTCTTATGCCCGTGAGAATTCGTTTGTTGTGCTAACATTTATTACTAATTTACTACCGTACCTAAACCTAACCTAACCGCCAGCGTTTCGACGTCACCCCGCTTCGCGGGGTGCCTATTTCCGCTCTAAGGGACACAAGCTAACCCTAACCTAACCTACAAATAATACCATCGTTAAAATTATGTTGTTTTTTTACTGCGGGGGGCGTTGCCCACCGAGCCTCCCCTTTTTCTAGCTGCCCTAGTCTAATCTTCTATATTACATACCAGTATCAACAGTAACAGTAGGTATAAAAAGTAGAAAAACTTTTCTCTAAAATCAAAAATGGCCGAGATATTTGACCTCAAAGTAGGAATTTGGAATCCAAAACAGAATCGGAGCACCCCACCATCCACGTGGTTTTGTCTGCCCTACCCCTAGAGTGTTTATAAAAGAGAACGGAGGAGTGGAGGGACAGCAGCCCTCGCCCGCCGTGACGGAGCGCGGGAACGAGTGAGGCGAGCGGCTAAGGCGGGTCGCCGAAGGCGACCGGTAAGCCGAAGCTGCGGAGCCGAGCGAAGTGACTGTGCTTCGTCACGCAAGGGCGGAAGGGCTGCTGTTCCCGCAGCGCCGGAGCTACGGGAAGTCACTATTGATCTAAATGTCTCCGCGCCTCCGTTCCGCAATCGACATTCTTGTTGACTTTCGATGTTTCTTATTATGTCGATAATAATATTTTCGACAATTAGGCAGTTGATCTTAAATCATTCGGTAACTAATACTTTCGACGTTTTAAACTATGGCATTATGAACTTTCGATGTTTTAAATTCGATGTTCTCATTTTCGATATATTTATTTCGGTATTTTAATCGGTCGGTAAATTAAACTTTCGATATTTTGAATTTAGACCATTCAACCGTTCGATATTTAGATTTTCGATATTTTGTACTTCGATGTTTTCATTTTCGATCTTCTAATACGTACCCCCCCTAATATTTATTTATTTATTAAAGTTCTTTATCCATAGCGGTAATCGCAACCATTAAGTATGCTGATTGTAATCACAGTTATTCCATTCGAGACTATGTGACGTATGATATCGATTCCATTAATGATGCCCTAATGTGTTTGCATTGTCGGTAGGTAATTTAGCAGCGAGCCTGCAACTATTAAGGTGTTTAACGGACCGTGCATACCTATCTCAGACAAATATTTGTCAGCAGTAGCAGTATTCGAGGTTCAATTTAACGTGATGGGTATCACGTATGGGCGTGGCATTTGACAGGACCAGGGTGTCCCTGCTGACAGAAGTTAGTTCCCAATTGCATCAAGGCAAGGACGCACATAATTATGAACAAGCGCAAGCTACTAATTGATGCTACATGTTGACCTATAGTGTGTGTGTGTATTAGAGACCCGGCATGTGTTCGAAGACATGCAATGGTGTTGTACCATTGCATGTCTTTTTGTATAATTTAGCAACTCACAAGAAAAAAAGGAACCCTTATAAAAAGTGATTCTTTGTCCACATTTATTTCTGTCTAGGCAGATTTTGTCAGGAACGCGCGGAGGTCTCAAGTTGAAAAAAAAACCAAGTCAACGCAATCATAAGATGTGATTGAATGGGGTGATGGATGTGGTGGATGATGGGATGGAATCATGTGATGTGTTATGCGGTTTAATTGGCACCACACCCTGCGCGGATGATCGAAACCAGGTGGACGTGACATAGGGTTCAACGAAAACAGGCGTTCTTCTGGTTGTTGTCGCCCGTTTCAATCGGACAGCCACGCTTCGTGTAGGTTCCACTGGCTGTCCGGGTCCATCACAGCGAGAGCTGGTGGGTTACGGGACTTGAGTCTTTTTTCTCCGCAAGTAGTGAGATCTTGGTGGATAGGCAGCTCTGGATGGATATTATATTTATATGCACGCAAAATAAGAAAGTTATTCAGTTTCTTTATTGCCAATAAGGAATCAATCCATGCAGTAATAAAATATTAAAAACAAACGTTTCAAAAGAATAGGCAAAAAAAGTAAGTTAAGCACTTTCGCAACCGGACTAAAAATGGAACAATTCACCAGAAACCGGCTAGGCGTGTAACAAGTTCATAGTACTACTGCCCGCCTAGCGGGCTCAGCCGGCATCTGAGCAAACATAATGATTGCCGCTAGGCGGGTACTTGGTTGCGAACGGGTTAGGGATGTCAAAATAATAATAATAAGAAGGATCATAATACATCATTTCATGTATTAACAAAAAGTTCAAGATTCATCATTAAAAATGTTACGATACGCGTCTTCAATGCCGATTCTTAGAGCTTATTTAGCATACTTCGTTATTGAATGTAATTTGAATAAAAAAAACATAAACATTAAAAACACAGCATATTATATTAGTGAGGTGCCCCGCGCTTGGTTTACATTTTCAACTGATAACAGGAGATTTAAAGTTTTAAAACTATATCAACAAATAGATTTTCTAGCGTTGGCATTCTTTTTGGACCCTCACTTCGAGTTATGTCAACTCAAATCAATTCAACCACGGAAGGATTACTTTTAGAAACTGAATTAGATTTCTAGTTTTGTTTTACGGGACTGATTTGCAATTCACAGCCTTTCTTGACTCATCTGAGGCGATTCAATTTGTATTTCTTACGGCTTTCACCATCTTTTACAAATATCTTCGCTTTTGGTTGGATCATGAAACTAAGTTATTGGGCATAAAATGGCGGTAAAATAAGTCACATAGGTAAAGGTTACGCAATACAAATTATAAAGGGAAAATATATGCGGACGCGAACTGTCGAGTCACATTGAAATCTGTGTAACGAGAAATGTTCGTCTAGTTATCTGCGTAAGTAATTGTCTGGAGTTGCTAGTTATTTTTTAAGTATCATATACATACGAGTCTAAAGAAAAAAAGCCAATCCATTACGCTGTTTAAGACATTTTCTTGTCAGCGATTTGATTAGCTTACTATAATATTAAATAAACTGACTAAAACGTTTTGAAACTTGAAAATACAAAGCTATGACATTTAAAGGATATTCAGGAGTTCGTTTAGAACTCAAATACTTTCAAGATTTAAATTTTGTTCTCGTAAATGAGTTTTGGAACAGCCTGTGCATGTTAACTCAAGTTTGATAAAACTTTGCAAGCGAGCTGAGCTATTTGTCGCATCAACAATTTAAGTTTCGGAATATTTCAACGGCAATAAAGTTTTAGAAATTACTTTATAATTTTAATATCATGTGAGGTATATTTGCGTGTCGATTCTGCACAACTTTTGTGTGCTACCGAAAAAGTTCTTACAAGTTCTTATTATAGTTAAGATTGTTACAAATACAAATACTTTATTAATAACACCAGGTTTTTTTTTACATAGCGCATCGCACGCACACGCCTAGCGAATTCTGCCGGTTTCTGGTGAATTGTTCCATTTTTAGTCCGGTTGCGAAAGTGCTAAACTTACTTTTTTTGACTATTCTTTTTAAACGTTTGTTTTTAATATTTTATTACTGCATGGATTGATTCCTTATTGGCAATAAAGAAACTGAATAACTTTCTTATTTTGCGTGCATATAAATATAATTTTCTCAAACATGCTCGGAAATGTACGCGTTAATATCACGAAATGAAGACGTGAAGTTTCTTGTTTATGGCTCCCTACATTACTTCTTGGCCTGACGCCAAGAAGTAATGTATGAAAACCCTAAGTAAAACCATTATTGTCCGCTACTCTAACTTTTTAAATTTGCTTACTAATATTAAACTGGCAAAGGAAAATTTACATACTGCCAACCACAACTAGACACTGTAAGCATACTTGCTTCATAAAAAAAATAAAAAAAATCTATGGTACTATACTTTATGTGCGGTTAAACATGGTGCTCGAACGGCTTGTTCAAATGGCATGTTTAAAAAATAAAAAGGCGCAAATTACCTATTATTTAATTGATTACCTAGTATTTATTTTAATTTTAATATTTCCTCACATCGTTTGAGAAAAGTACTATACAATCCTCGGCCGGAACAGGGATTGCTGGACTCGTTGTATTCGGCCTCGTCCACGACTCGGCCGTCTACCCCAATCTCGTCCAGCAATCCCTTACTTCACGGCCTCTGCAGTAATCTACTAATCCATCCAGAGCTGCCTATCCACCAAGATCTCACTACTTGCGGAGAAAAACGACTCAAGTCCCGTAACCCACCAGCTCTCGCTGTGATGGACCCGGACAGCCAGTGGAACCAACACGAAGCGTGGCTGTCCGATTGAAACGGGCGACAACAACCAGATGAACGCCTGTTTTCGTTGAACCCTATGTCACGTCCACCTGGTTTCGATCATCCGCGCAGGGTGTGGTGCCAATTAAACCGCATAACCCATCACATGATTCCATCCCATCATCCACCACATCCATCACCCCATTCCATCACATCTTATGATTGCGTTGACTTGGTTTTTTTTTCAACTTGAGACCTCCGCGCGTTCCTGACAAAATCTGTCTAGACAGAAATAAATGTGGACAAAGAATCACTTCTTATAAGGGTTCCTTTTTTTCTTGTGAGTTGCTAAATTATACAAAAAGAAATGCAATGGTACAACACCATTGCATGTCTTCGAACACATGACGGGTCACTAATACACACGCACACTATAGGTCAACATGTGGCATCAATTAGTAGCTTGCACTTGTTCATAATTATGTGCGTCCTTGCCTTGATGCAATTGGGAACTAACTTCTGTCAGCAGGGACACCTTGGTCCTGTCAAGTGTCACGCCCGTACGTGATACCCATCACGTTAAATTGAACCTCGAATACTGCTACTGCTGTCAAATATTTGTCTGAGATAGTTATGCACGGTCCGTTAAACACCTTAATAGTTGCAGGCTCGCTGCTAAATTAACTACCGACAATACAAACACATTAGGGCATCATTAATGGAATCGATATCATACGTCACATAGTCTCGAATGGAATAACTGTGATTACAATGTTCAGCATACTTAATGGTTGCGATTACCGCTATGGATAAAGAACTTTAATAAATAAATATTGGGGGAAATCTTACACATATCGACCTAGTCCCAAATTAAGCAAAGCTTGTACTATGGGTACTAGACGACGATAAACATACTCATATAGATAAGTAAATACTTAAATACATAGAAAACATCCATGGCTCAGGAACAAATTTAATATTCGTGCTCATCACACAAATAAATGCCCTTACCGGGATTCGAACCCAGGACCTCTTGCTTCGTAGGCAGGGTCACTACCAACTAGGCTAAAGCGGTCGTCACTTTATTTGACAAACGGGTTGTTTGAGAGACGAGACGCTAAACATCTTACTATCGTTATCCATGATTATTTACTGTAAAATGTTAAATCTTAGATTATAGTGATATCTGTCAGTGCTAATTATTACAATATATATATATATATTTTTTTAATATAACAGCAAGTTACGTGTCAAACATACAAACGACTAAGGGTGATGTTAATAGGTATCGTTGGGTTTATTAATCTTTATTTCTACAGATAATAATGAATAATGTAAAAATAACTATCAATAAAAATGTAATTAAATAAATCCCGTTTCTGAGATTAGGGTACCGCAGAGTGCTGTATTTCTGTCTCTTTTGGCATTGGTTACTTATTTTACTTTGGGGTATTCCATTCTTTTTCGTTGCTTTACCGCGAGGTAAACTCGACTTTTTAATCCATTCCCAAGAAAAATCTACATTATTTATTCATTATTCGGTGACAACCTCCCAACAACCCTGTTTGACTCATTCATTTACATGCTCAAAACCTGCGTTTATTTTCCAGGAGTGTTCTTTATACAGTAGAAGATTTAAGCAGCCTATACACAAACACAAATGCGAAAACAAACAAGAGTTGTGATCTAGGTGACAGATGTGAAAAGCCGTGCACTGAATAAGTTAGAGATAACTTGCTGGTTTAACAATTCAGTTTCGTCACTCCCAGGTGAATTCTGGATTTTACTTCTGACTGACACTTCGATTTGACATTTTATATCGTTAAAAGTAATATTCCGGATTTGAAACTGACGTTGATGTACCCTAACTTTTAGAAACGTTAGACGTGGCGATGCGCTGTGTTTGTAATGAGTTTGTTCTGCGTTTATATCATTATTGATTTATTTATTAGAGTACAATTGTTTAATCTGCGTTACCAAAAATCGTCAAAAAAAATTGTCCGACCTAGACAACCTACCTAACAAGTTTATGTCAAAAAAAAAAACATTTTGTTCCATATATTTAGTCAAGCGTTTTTATTTGTATTGCATAATATTACGTACACCACAATTGAGAATATCCTGATTTTAGACAGATTTTACCGGGTGCGATAGCTGGCCGTATAAGAAGCTTTTTAATTAAATATGTAAATGCAGTTTTTTTTTTCTTCTGTAGTTTATGTTTCAAACCCTATCTTACTTATATAGTTTCAGATTTTGAGTCACGACTCCCTACTGCCTGTACTATTATGTTAATTCAAGAAATTATTTGTCAGCGGCGTACCACTTATTATAATTATGCTTAAAACATATTGTGTACGTCGTGTCGTACCTAAATATAATTTTATGTCATAATAGTACAAGATGTCTAGACAACGAGAGCCGCTAGTTTCAAAAGGTTAAGCCTACACGGAATAAAACGTGGTTGAGCAAACCTTTCTACTAAGTTTCACACATGATTCGGCGATTCCTGTCTCACTTGCATTGTACAAATTAGAAAAAGGAGGGTAGATTTTCTCATCTAACGTCGGGTTCAGTGGTGATAGATAAGATAGAAAGATTAAAATAAACATAGTTGACTCCTCTCGGCAAAATGTCCTTTGAACTTGTTTGTTTTGTGTCAAACAGTTATTGTAGTTTAGTTTCAGTTTATTTCAAAAAAACATTTTTTTTTCATAAGTTTATCCTAAGGCCTTTTACTTATGAATCTCCTAAATGTTCACACTCCCGCTGAGACTAAGATACGTATGAACACTATAGACATATTTTAATATGTGCTGGTCACTTTTTCGGATACTACCACGGTTGCAAACAAGTATACAGCCTGACTGATAGAAAGCAGCCGCCGCAGCCATGGACGCTTGTGACATTACAAAAGCGCGTTGCCGACCCTTTACTGATTTCAATATTTTTGTGTTGACCGACCGAGACAAACTCACTTTGAACATGCTTTGAACACTGCGCATCCTTAGGGGCTCTGACGTCATACAGGTCAGAGCCTCTGACCTGTATGATTTATACTAAATATTAAAACCCGGTGAAACTCGCGTCGTTATTAATAAACGTCCGTCCCTCTAACCTATCTCAGCTAAAATGCCGGTGAAATAAGTTTGTTCTTCATTCATTACACCTCTTAACGAAACTTAATTATTTTATTAAATATTTTTGTTTCGTGTCATTTTAAAGTGGAATTTACCACGATCAAACTTTTAACAATGTGATACAGAGAAGAAATAAGATGGGTGAGGTGGTGAGGTTTATTTTTCCATTATATTTTTTTCTTTTGATATTTGACTGTTGCTATAATGGTCGCTGCGGTCCTACTTTACAGCAACAAGAACAGGTGAATCATTAAATATCTCTTTTTCCTGGTAATGGTTTGTAATTCTAATCTCATCATAGAAGACAGTAGAACGTTATTCAAGTCAATGTAATGATGCGAGACGGACTGGTAACGCTCGGTAAAACACTATTTGATCTATATAACTATAGTCTGTGACATCGAAGGTTGTGTTGTGTTATTAGTTTGTCGCTTTGATGTGTCGTCGTTTAGACTGGCACGTAGATAAATCGATCTATAAATAAAAGATAACCGAAACTAATGGGAGATATCTGTCATCTCTAAGATGTCCAAATGGATATTATTATTGCAGCGGTCGAACTGTTATCGCAGTTTGGCGAGTAACATAACATTGTTAATTGTTTTGTACTTTTGATAAATAAAAAAAAAAAAAAAAAAAAAATTGCGTGCTTGGAGGGTAGCCTCAAAAAAATGCAGGGGAAACCTCCGGCACGACCACACCAGTTTGCGCTTCAGTGAGACTGGTTGAACGGTATCAACCGAATCTGGGGTGTGAGTGGTGTCGAACTACTGGGAGTTTTACCGCTCGCTGGTGCGCTAAAACCTAGCCTAGCTGAGAAGAGCAAGAAACTCAGCTAGGCCCGACATAGGTCGGACTGACTCTACCCGGTATGCGGCGGTCCAGGGACAAATAAGGACAGGTAAGGGACTGGGGTGTTGTCGCGATCTCGCGGCGGACGTCCCCGCAGGCAGGAACGCCGAAGTGTACGCGATGTGATGGACGCCGAAAGCGCAGAGTTCCATCTTTCGATGGATGCTGTGATTTCGTCGTCCGGGTCCGTGAGTGTGTGCCTAGGACGGCGACTGTGCGGTCCTTAATCAGTGAGCGCCGAGTAATGACAGTTAACAAAGCTTTGATACATTTTATGTAAAAGGGACGGGGCGGACTCTGTATGCGGTACTTTGTATTTTACTGAGAGCTTACTGATGTTGCTTTGATTGCGACACTTAACGGTATATTCAAATGTACGCGCTCAGTAAATAATCTGTATAACTAAGTATCTCGATGACAGCTTACTGACACCTCACCGACTACGCACCACCAAAACGGGGGAAACATCGACAATACCTATGGAGCTATAACATAAAAATATTGATTGATAGCATAAATTGCACGAACGCACATAACACGTATATATTATTGCTAGCGTATAATTAATTGAAATACAAACCCCAGAATAACCCTTTAGTAAAATCCTTCCAGTAAAATTATTCCTTTGTGCTAGCTTGATTTCAAAGTTACTAATTAGTCCGACCACTAACCTCCTCATTAGTCAACAAACTCAAAACGAATTAAATACTCATCCCTTTTTTAACCGACTTAAAAAGGAGGAGGTTCTCTATTCGGTTGTATTTTTTAGTTGTTTGTTATTTTTAATGTTTATTACCTCAGAACTCCGTCATTTATCTAGCACTAGAGTTCGTAAGTTAATATTTCTTTTCAAAAAATTACGTACGGTCGCAGACTCGCACATAATCAAACAAGTTTACTTTGCGTTATGTCAATGTCTATTAACTTACTGCATCTCTAGGTGGGGTGGTTTGGCCAAAACCACATTACTTAACCTAGAAAGAGCCCAGAGAGCAATCCTTAAGGTTTCTACTTTCCGCCCCTATCAATTCCCCACAAAACTTCTGTATAAATCATCTGAAGTTTTAACAGTTCGTAAATTATTTATATTGCACACAGTTCTAAAACAGCACGCCGAAACCCCAACCCCAACTCTGATCATGCCAGTAAAAAGCGTAGAGATTTTGTTTGTCCTAAATATACGCAAAAACGCCAAGCTTTCTCTTCTAGATTTTTTCTTTTCCTAGGTCCACTTCATTACATATCCCCTAAACTACATTAAATGTAAATCAACGCTACGAGAAGCCTACAAAATATGTTCTAAGACAATACAGAGAAGTTATTTATCGTTTTAAAATAATTTTATTCTATCTTTTATAGGTACCGCCTAAGTTATAACTTCCTAATTATTTGTTATAGTCAATAAGAATGATATTGTATTATATTTTGCATATGAATAACATTTTCAATTATTAGTTATTTTTTGCCTGAAACACAGATATCCTAGCTCAGGCACATGTTATTTGCCTCTAATAGTAAGCTCCTAGTCTTTAGTAAAACTGGTGTAAGTACATTATGTTTTATCAATAAATTATTATTTATGAACCGATTCGTACAATTTTTTTTGTTTGTATACGCTTTCAGTTTGGTCCCATTCTTTCCAAAAATCCAGTTTGATGATATGATCCATAAGGAATTAAGGGAACTCCTCAAATATATTAGGCACGCATGTAGTAATTTTTGTATTTTGAAGATTTTTATTTGTACATGTATTACTGATAGGATCATTTTAATGGGTTTTTATGCCTGAAATAAATGTCTATCAATTATTATTATTATTAATCTCGTGCAAAACTGACAAGATAGGATTCGTTTGTCTTTGGGACAATATTCACGCCTCACCCTGTACTTAGATTAAATAACACAGAGATAGCAGATACACTTTAGTGCTACGAATGGTTTTATTACACTCATGGGTCCAAATATAAAATCAAACGTTTTGCCCCATAAGTTAGAACGGCGCATATTTAAGCGCCCATAAAATAAATCCTACCGTACTAAATACATACAATACAATACAATACAAATACTCTTTATTGCACACCTCACACAAACAAAGCAGTTAAAAAGAGAAACAATACAATAACATGTAGGTAGAGGTAGACAACAGGCGGTCTTATCGCTGAAGAGCGATCTCTTCCAGACAACCTTTGGGTATCGGAGAAAGAGATAAAACTAGATTATGTAGTAGGTGGTGCAGAGATTATAATAAGCCAAAAATCGAAATAATTATATCAATACACGTACATAAATAGCTCTATATATAAACATACATACACAATCATACATATATACAAATAACACAAATAAAAATATATAAATATAATACATAAACAGTCAGCCAATAATAATAATAGTAAGACAATCGGGGTTAGGGGAGAGACAAATAATGTTCTTTAAGAAGAGATTTGAAGTTACCGATAGATTTAGCTTGTCTTATATCAAGAGGGAGAGAGTTCCACAGTCGAATAGCCTTAAAAGTGAACGAACTACTGTAAAATTTCGAAGATGACGAAGGCACAGTTAATAGCAAATTGTTAGAAGATCTAACAGAATGAAAATAACTAAAACGCTCTTTGAGATAGCGGGGAGTTGCAGGGTTAAAAAGGACACTAAACAGAAGCGAAATAATGTGAGAGTTACGACGATAACGGATAGGGAGCCACTTGAGCTTGGAACGGTAACTAGAAACGTGGTCATATTTGCGTAACCCAAATATGAACCGAATGCACATTATTCATTGTGACATCCGAATGTGAGTTTTGTATATTATTTTATCCTCCTGGATCCCCCCGGTCCTCACTTGAGGACATAACATTTTAAAAAATCTGCAGTCAAACGTCAATCCGTTTTAACAAGTTTACACGCGAAGAACGTTTCCAAACGAAACTGTCAACCTGAAAAATAAACAACGAGTCACAAATGGCCAATCAGCGATCAGTTTTGCGAGGGGAAAATTCCAGGATTTTTTTACTAATTTTCCGATATCAAGAGATGTACGAGTTTTGGCACAATCGATATATCCAGGATCCAGGAGGTTAAGGAAAACTTGGGATAAATAAATAAACAGGACGACAATTTGAGTCGGCCAATTGCGCGCGCTTGCTTCCTCGCGCGCTGAGTTTACGTATCAGAATGAGCGAGCGCAATATCATACTGAAATTCAAAATGTTTACTACCATAAAAGCTAAGTTCGCTCTGGCTTGTGTTTGTAACTAAACATAGGTAGCTAGTCTACTTATATTTATGTATATGAATAACTAGTTTTTGCCCGCCGACGGCGGCGTATGATCGTTAATCGCTTAATACTTCCCCTAAACAATAGGTATTAGCAAGGATACTATTAAACGTCATTAGACTTTCCACAGGAACCACATCAATAATTGTAATTGTGACCAGCTGACGTATATTCCACCCTGTTATAGCCAGCTGACGATTTTATATCTGCATGATATAAAGTTAGCTTATATTTTATAATAATTTCAATCGGGAGGTTTTATTTCGATGTATATGGATATGTCTTTCAATCAATAGAACTTTTCATCTGGACAGTGATGAAAAAGCGCCACATGACTTGAAAGTAACTGCTGAACTTGTTCTAAAGATGTATATTTTTTTGAATAGTAGATAATTTTATCTCTGCAGAAGTATCTGTATTTTTAAAGTTAAGTCCATCACCTCAACATAGCTAAGTATTTATATCCAAAATTGGCTGTTCTGCAGCTTTAAGTGAAATAAATGAATTTTATTCTGCAAGTAGGCCGCAATGGCACGTTACTAATAACTGAATTACATTTACGGCTGACTTTAAAACGAATTATTTATCGGGTCATATGCCCATAACTTAAAGGAAACAGCAATTTATATGAGTAAATATTCTAGTTTATTTAAGTAGAAACTGTCAGAACAACAAACGGGACGATGACGATAGTCATATTTTTACACAGTTTTGAAAGGCAAATGTCACGAGGGGCATAGTCACGTTAAGCTGAGATTTAGTGACTATATTTCTACAATAATCGCTTTATTACCGACTGCTTTATTATATTACACCGCAACTTGTTCTGTACGTACGCGGTGTAGTGTTCCTAGTGGGGTTGCCAGAGCTTCCTGGGACGCGTTGTGTTGAGAGTGATTGCTGCTGCTGCTTGTCTCTGTTTGTCAACACAGCGAATCGCATTCTCAAGTCAATAAAAAAAAATAAAAAAAATTGTTTAATTCAGACCGAGATCCATAATAGTGTTAGTAACAATTGGGACTTACAAAACTATGTTAGAATTACACGTTACATTACATTAAGTTTTAAGTTTTCATTTAAATTAAATATTTATTATGTAAAAAGGCAGGAGCAAGTAGCGATACATTACTCCCTACTTGGCCCTACCAATGACCACCTCAACCCAATACTTGGTGAGCGGGCAATCAAGGCGCTCTGCCAACACCCTCAGCATACTGTTGCTGCTGCCTCGCATCCGCTTCAGCAGTGAGGCTATTCTTTTTCGCCGAATGGCATAAAAGTCGTCCGCATGGGCCTCTGCAAACATGCCCGAAGCACTGCAGTGCTTCGGCAGCTTCAACAGCATCCTAAGGATGTTGTTGTACTGAATACTTGATGTTCTGGATGTTGTTGTTGTTGTAATAAAGGGTCGGCAACGAGCGTATGACTCCTTGTCTTTATCTTGTCTCCTTGCTTAAGTTTGCAAAGTCGCGCGTTGCGTCGTGGTATACAAAAAATACAACAAACCTTTTGGTATAATCACATAGAAGAAACCGAAAATAATTGGAATATTATAAATAATAATCGACGCTCAAATATAAATATTCGTGTCTTCAAAATTGACTTATCAGCTACTACTAAATACGTAAATATGAATGAAAGTATATGTTCTAAGGTGATAACGGTCCAAGTAAGTTATATCTGTTAGTTTCAAGAATCGCCCCTGCAGAACCTTCGTCCAATGACGCACACGTCACGTCCAGGGCCACTGCAGTGGGCAAGCAGCCATGCAGCGATGGTATCTTATCTGATATGATTCACAACACACTTACTAACCTAAGGCGGACCACTGTAAGTCTGCCTTCCGATAAAGGGGAAATAACTTTGATATTGGTAATTCAAGACCAAATGGAAACCTCAGACCAAGAAAAAAAGATAGACGGAGCAGCGTAACAGCATTACGACACGTGCTGAAGAGTTTTGTGCAATGTTGTTTGTAAATGTGTGCGCGAGCGTATACTTTAAACCGGCTTCATTAGGTTGTTCGTAATGCTTTATCTTATTTCTTCAACTGAGATGGAAAATAGATTTTGATCAAAATAATAATTTGGAATAGGTTAAAGTATTGCCTATCTTTAGAACGATGGACTCGCTCTCACTACTTCTCATTATTCCGTTTATCCCATTATATATACTAGTGGCATTCAAATCTTGAATGAGATAACATATGTAGCACTTCTGCAAATAAAGGTATAAACTTATGTTTGTATATATGAAACTACTTTTGGTGCCTAGTGAAGGTATAGTGAAAATATTTTTACTAGAACGGATCTTATCTTAAGACCAAACAAAGCCCATTGTGCCTCAAACGCTTCGAAATGAAAAGGCCATGTCTAGTAAATAATTTACTCTAATAGTGACTATATTCTTCAAGAAACAAGGTTCAAATTAAGACGAGACATATATCGGTATTAACAACTTATTGTTAGTAGTTGAAGCATACTTAGTACAACGTAAGCAATTAGCGGTTACACTTAACAATTCAAGACGATGGCTTTGTCTGCATTAGTGTCTACTTAGTACAATAGATGATTTTGATGATGATTTTTCTACCTGACATTCCGCTTCTTGATCCGAGCTTGTTAAATAATTCCAATAGGAAACCTAGCGCCAACTTCATTGATATAAAATCAATTACATTGCAGGAAGTCGAAGCGGGGATAAAACGCCTAAAGGCTAATAGCTCCGTTGGACCCGATAACTTGCCAGCGTATATAGTAAAGGGTTGTATGGATTTCCTAACGACCCCGATACTGTATATTTTTAACCTGGCCATCTCTTCTGGGTCATATCCTCGAAGTTGGAAGTTGTCTAGAGTCAAACCGATCCCGAAGGCAGGTGACACTTCCGCTGTAGAGAATTATAGGCCCATAGCCGTTCTTCCTACTCTTGGTAAGCTGTTTGAGGCTATACTTCACCGGACTTTGTCCTCACAGGTTCGCCCCTTCTTGTGCGATGCGCAGCATGGCTTTCGTCCTAGTCGCTCGGTCAACACGAATCTGTTGATATTAACGGACAATATTGCTGTTCATCTCGATAGAGGTATCCAGGTCGATGTGCTCTATTTTGATTTCACGAAGGCTTTCGATCGAGTGGATAACGATGTGTTGCTTAGCAAACTTGACAAAATTGGTTTCTCTGCCAAACTGCTAACTTTTTTTGCCAGCTATCTGCGCGATCGACAGCAGTTCGTCCGACATGGTTGTTTTGTCTCGGCTCCTTACCACACCCGATCTGGTGTTAGCCAAGGCTCCATACTAGGGCCCTTGTTATTCGGGATCATGATTAACGATCTCCAATCGGTTCTTCGGGCGGCTCAATGTCTCTTGTATGCTGATGATCTCAAGTTGATATATGGAGTGGAGCAGGTGGCTGATTGCAAGACATTACAAGGGGACATCGACTTGGTGTTTCGGTGGAGTCTCGAGAACAAACTTCTTTTTAACCCTGCCAAGTGCTGTGCGTGTTCATTTGGCCGCTCTCTCGATCCCATATATGCTCAATATATGTTGGGGACAGAGCCGATAAATCGTGTCTCCTCCGTCAAAGATCTGGGTGTAGTGTTTGACACGCGGCTTACTTTTCACGAGCATATTTCTTCTCTTGCCACTAGCTGCTTTCGGAGACTGGGTTTTGTGATCCGAAACCTTCGCCACTTTCATGATCCGGTGGCCATAAAAATGGTTTACAATGCCTTAGTAAGGAGTAAGCTGGAGACTTCGTCGATCATATGGAACCCCTATGAATCGACGTATGCCTTACTCCTTGAGAAGGTTCAGAAAGCGTTTTTAAGGTTCCTCTATAAAAAAATATCCGGATTTTATCCGTATCTGTACCCAACAAAGTACCTTCTCGGCTCCCTCGGGTACAACTCCTTGGAGGTCAGGCGGAATTGTCGTTTGATGATCTCGGCATGTCAGGCCTTGCGTGGTGAGTCGGACTGTCCCGAGATTGTAGAGCGTCTGGTGCGACTGTATGTCCCTGATGTCCCGAGGATAGCCCGAGACCTCGACAGCGCGACTTGTTGGCCGTGCCGTCGTCGAGGACCGTGTCGCTCAGGAATCGACACCCGAGTGTGACTTGTTTGCGTGGCGATGGGCGGCAGTGTGTAGTGAATGCCTGAGATTCTGTGAGGCGATGGATACCAGGTGCTCTACTGTTCCAAATTAAGCTGTTTGTTTATCTATTATTGTGAACCTTTTATTGTTAATTTAAGTTTTGTGATGCATAGGTTTATAACTGTAATGTCATAAAATGTTTTTATAAATAAATAAATAAATAAAATGATTTTTTTCTAGAAAAAAAAATCGCACTATTTTTATCCGATCAATTTCATAGTCATCTTTTCACGACAATAGGAAACAATGACGACCGAAAAATTGGGTTTTTTTTTCAGATAGTGTCAAGTTATATTCGAAGTGAGCTATGAAGTGAGTCAAGACATGTCGTGAATAGCATAGCTTATCGCCTTGATTCATGCGGCCTCGGCCACGACCTTCCTGTCTGAACCGTTTAATTGCTTGCCCTTTACGGCTGAACACTGAAAACTATACTCGGCTGTTTGAACAATGTTATTTTTAGTTTCTATACGTACTTTATAATAATGTCTGGAGGATGGTGGGTTCTTGGTACTTAGAGGAGAACACCCAAACATTTCGATACTTGCCGGAAATCATAATTATTTCCGAAATTTCGGGACAATGAACGCCATTTTCCGCTAAACGAACAATAAAAATAGATGACGTAATTCGAAATTATGTCGTATTGGGTTTACGATGGGAACTGAGTCTGAGAAATTACAAAGAGATTTAATTGTTATTGAATATATGTATAACCTTGTGCCATGATGTCGCTGTCATGTCGATTGGACACATTGGCTGTCACAGACGAGTGCGGTCTAAGGTATCGGTCAATACCTAGTTAATTTAACAATACCGGTCAAATTTACTATTGGCGCCACCGCAGGCCACGCTAGTGTGATTCAGTCTTTAATTGGTTCTGTCTGTTCAGTCGATGTGATATCTCGTCATGACGAGGTTATAATGATGACTGTGGAACGTCTGTAAGCGAAGTGTACACTAATTAATTACGTAAAGTCAATTATTATCTGACGTCAAATTAAACTAAACGGCTCTTGATTCTGCTATTTTTTTTCAAAAAACCAACTGCATTTTTTAAATATTATAACTTCGGTCAGTTCTGCGATTATGCGGAATCCAACGACATCTAATATGCCAAAATTCGTCAAGCCATTTAAGACTGTAAGTAATATTTTGGGTTTCATTGTTTACAACTTCGTTCGGCTAAATTAATAGCGATGTCAGATGAATCACTGATTATATTAACTTAAATTAAGTCTACAAACTCTTAAAGCTCTCGGGCTTCGTACACAGAAATTTTAAAGATTATATAATTTTATTCAATAAACAACATAATACTATTAATACAAATTACAATATAAATAAGGCACCGATTTATCACTTAAACTATACACCACTACTTATAACTAAAATAAGGGGTCTCCCCGCGGCATGGTGCCGAAGATGCTGGCGGCATTTCCCAGCTGTATCGCAATACTAATGCGTTGAGCAAGGAAGCCGCCAGCTCTTCGGTCCCCGGTGGTGCTGGAATTTTTTTTGAGAGTTCCTTGAAAAGATTGAGGGCGCTGGGACCTCACGGACCAAGGGTCTCGACGCTGAATGGAACAAAGCAGTATTACTTGAGACTCCTATATTTGTACATTTTTGCCTTTTCCGAGGCCTCTGCAGCCGCACCGGCTCTGGGGGACGTTCCGTGAAGATGGGATGGGGCCTATGTGTCGACGCAGGTGGCGTCCCACACCAGCACCCGACCCATGTTCCACGGAATCAACGACATTCCATCCGGTCTCTTGCCGTCGTCCCTGGGAATGCCGGGTGGCTCTAACCGGGCCGGTATATTGACGCTGGCAAGAGAGCGGCGTAGAATGTGTTTGAGCGCGGCGTGTCTGGAAAAGCGGCCCGCACTCTTTTGGCACGAAAGACCGTGATGTCCCAGCGTGCTGACGTCACTGCCGCAGGGACAGGTGTGTGGAGCACATACCCGGATTCCAAGCAGCTTAATTTAAAATATTATTTTGCTTGAGTTTACCGGTGATATTTATTTACCTTTATTTCAGTCATCTAAGACTACGGCAAGTAAACCTGCGTCGAAACGAAACGTAGTTCCTTTCGGTGAATTATTTTCCAATAGATATGCTTAGTTCGTGTTCGTGACTGACTCTAGACTAAGTAATTTGAAAGCTTTTCTCGCTCTCTCATAAGATTACAGTTACGAACTTGAATACCCTGCGTGAGGCCGCGTAATCTTTTCGGTTACATTATAAAACGGGTGAAAAGGAAACGTGACTTGAAACGTCAACCCTTAGGGGGCGAATTGAATAGACTTTCCTTAAGAGAAGAATAGGAAGGTAATCCGATATACGAGTACGTATAGGTCCAAGTTATCCAAAAATATTGTGGTTGTGTTAGATTTAGACCATTAATATTATGGATAAAATGACCTTGTTATTGGCATTCATGAAGTTATACACTTGTTCTTTAAAATACAAAATTGTATTAGTGTGTATAAACATGATAATGCTGAGAAACTATGTTTCAAAAAAATCATTATGATAAAATAGTATATAAACATAGATAGTAGTAACAGAGATACTTATGTTGAATGAAATTTTGCATATGGACAATTCGGAGTTACTATAGTTATTAATCCCCTAAAACTACGACCAAGACCACCGGGGGATGGGCAGCAGCATCCCTACAGTGCGGCGGAAATACTGCGATCGCCAACCCGCATGCCAAGCGTGGCGATTATGGCATATACGCCCCATGGAAGGTACAAAACCACGGCCCCGAGGTTCCGGCGACCCCCGGTACCCTGGTTGTGGTAGCGGCTAGGATACCAGCGGGGTCAGAGGTGCGAAGAATCTCCGGCGAAGATCCGGCTACCACCACCGACAACCCCTGGCCCTGGCAACGTATAACACACGCACACTGCGGACCGACGAAAGGATAGCGGAACTGGATAAAGGGTTGAGCAAATTGCGTTGGGATGTCAGGGTTACCTGAAGTCCGAAGAGAGGAGGTGGACACAATAACCCTCAAACCCGGCAACTTGCTCTATTTCCGGGAGGGCAACCAACAGTCCCAGGGAGGTGTTGGGTTCCTCGTCCACAAGTCCCTCGTGAATAACGTGGTGAAGATCGAGAGTGTGTCGACTAGGGAAGCGTACCTCATACTCAGAGTATCCAACAGGTACTCATTGAAGGTCATACAGGTTAACGCGCCGACCTCGGCACACACCGACGAAGAGGTGGAGGCTATGTATGAAGATATATCGAAGGCCATGCATAGTTCCAAAACCTTCATCACCGTTGTCATGGGGCACTTCAACGCAAAACTGGGCAAGAGAGATGGTGAAAAGCTGAGAGTGGGGCAATTTAGAGTAGGAAGTCGGAATCACCGGGGCCAACTACTGGCTGGCTTCTTGGAGAAGGAGGGACTCTACATGATGAATTCCGACGATGCAACTAAACACGAAATTGACTTCATCATGTCGACGAGGAAGCATATATTCAATGATGTCTCTGTGATCAATGCGGTCAAAACTGCGAGCGATTACCGTCTGGTAAGATGCACATTGAATATATGCGTCAAGCAAGAGCGCTCTCGATTGATAAAGTCTACGCTCCGTCCAGCATCAATCCAAATTCAAAACCTCGAGAGCTTCCAGCTGAAGTCCAAAACCGTTTTGATTGTCTAGGCGGCGATGTGGACGAATTGAACGACCGGTTTTGTGGAAGCTGTCCGTGCCACTGGGTCTTAGTTCTTCAAAGCCCAAGGGACCAACAGAACTAAAAGGCACTCTAGCTCTACTCAGAAGCTCATGAAGGAAAGAAGTGAAATGATTCAACAGTCTTCAGCCGATGCGACCTTATACCGGCAGATCAATAAACAGATCTCCAAGTCCCTTACCTGATCTGCGCCAATTCAATACAAATCGTATTGAAGAGGTCATCCAGCGTAATAAGGGCTCTTAAGTGTTCTTGAGAGATCTGTCTATTGCACAGAGCCAGCTCTCGAAGTTAAAAACTGAAGATGGTAGAATATGATTCAGGGTGAGATAGAGCGCTTTTACGGGCAGCTATATATACACGTCAACGCGCAGACCCGAAGTTGGTCTAGCGGAAGACCCTAGAGTTAGACTAACCCGACACTATACCGACGTCACCCCGGACATCAGCCTGTGCGAGATTGTAATGGCTCTTAAACAGCTCAAGAACAACAAGGCATTTATTTACACGTCCATTTTATCTATGGCGAAAGGATGATCTAGTTATAACTTAAGCCGATTACGTTCGTTAAACTTGCTTCTACTTTATATTTTTTCTTTATTGGACTCTAACAGACGTCTTTCATATAACATTTGCGTGTGGTAGGTACTGTAAAATAATAAGAAATATTACACTTGACAAACGGGCATATTTGATATGGAGTACTTTCACTCGATTAAAATGGATGTATTAATCCCATCAGCTATCCTGATATTAAAGGTTAACTGGAAGAGATCCCTTAGAGGAATAAATTCGCCTTTGTACCGATTTTTAACCTTTTTAGGGTTCCGTAGTCGACTAGGAACCCTTATAGTTTCGCTTTGTCTGTCCGTCCGTCCGCGGATAATCTCAGTAACCGTTAGCACTAGAAAGCTGAAATTTGGTACTAATATGTATATCAATCACGCCGACAAAGTGGTAAAATAAAAAATGATTTATTTTATTTTATTAGGGTACCTCCCCTATACGTAACGTGGGAAGTGTTTTTTTTTTCATTTCAACCTAACGTGTGGCATATTGTTGGATAGGTATTTAAAAATGAATAGGGGTTTGCTGCAATCATTTTTTGATAATGTTAATATTTTCGGAGATAATCGTTCCAGAAGTAAAAAAAAATGTGTCCCCCCTAACTCTAACTTTTGAACCACAAGTTTTAAAAATATGAAAAAAATCTCAAAAGTAGAATTATATAAAAACTTTCTAGGAAAACTAATTTCAACTTGATAGGTTGAATGGTTTATGAAGAAAATTACAAAATAATTTCTGGACGAAAAACTACGGAACCCTACACTGAGCGTGGCCCGACACGCTCTTGGCCGGTTTTTTGTCTGTACTTTTATCTGTGTCTTGTGTACAATAAAGTATTTACATACATACGTACATATAATGATGAATAGTGATTATTATAATATAAATTTGTATGAGATAAATTTGCGGAAATCCAATAATGGAATTTGCAATTCTATATAAACCTTGGCGCACCCCAAATATCCTCATTGAGTGTATACAAATGATTTTAGGAATTGATCATGAAATTTCGGCTTGCGATAATATAGCAAACCAATAATACCTTTGTTATCGTGCTCCTCAATCGCCTGATCTAAGTTACCATGGAGGGATCAGAAGGGGGTTTTACTTCTTCTTCTTCTTCTTCTTCGTCGTTTCACTCTTGACATAGTGGTCGTGGTCATCGTCTCAGGTGCTGGTAGCAAGCTTCACAACACGCCGCCATTCCTCTCAGACAGTCGCCTTCCTTATGCTTGCGTGTAGTGATGCATCTACTGCAGCTTTTATCTGGTCTGTCCATCTCATTGGTGACCTGCCCCGTGGTCTGGTGCTTTGGACCTTTCCCTGGATCACTAGTCGTTTGATAGCTACGTCTCCTCGACGACATACGTGCCCGAAAAACGTTAGGATGCGAGACTGCACTACGGATGATAGACGCTGTTTGATGCCAAGTTCCTTCAGTATGGACTCATTGGTACGAAATTCAGTCCAAGATACCCCAAGCATTTCCCTCCAGCACCACATTTCGAGAGCGTCTATCTTCGCTCTACTATATGTCTTCGCTCTACTTCACGTAGCGTCCACGTCTCTGCAGCGTAGAGAAAATAGGGAACACAAGCGCTCGAACAAGCCGGATTTTCGTTACCCCCTTACCTCTCACATTATCATCAAACGATCATATTTTCAGCCAACATGCTACAAAGCTGTAAATACTTGGTAATAAACCCTGTCTTCGACGAACAATAATCATGTTACAAGGGTAAGTAGCTAGTAGTGCCAGAATTAATATGGGCTACAAGAATATATGTCGGGGAATTGTCCCGATCGCGCGGTAGATAACTTTTTTTTTAATACAACGACGGTGGCAAACAAGCGTACGACCCGCCTGATGGTAAGTGGACACCGCAGCCTATAGACGCATGCAACTCCAAAGGACGTGGGAGGACATGGGCGTTGCCGACCCTTGATATATTTGAGGATTCGCTGTGTTGACAGCTGAAGGAACAAATTCCCTCGCTCTCAACACAACACATCATCATAAGTATTCTCGCCGGCCCATAAATATGGCCGAGCGGTCACCAAATAGTATTCCAGTAATAAGACCATCTTGCCGGAGGTTTCCCATGGATTTTCCCCAGGCTTCTTTACCACCACGCATTCCGATTGCTTTACCGGGCTTGACTTACAAAAGCACAGACAGATAAAATAGTTATTTGTTAAACAAGGGTGCAAAGTTGTATTTTACCCGCGAGTGTGGAATTGAAACACGAGCAAGCGAAAGGATCCTATAAACAGTTGAACCACGAGCGAAGCGAGTGGTTCTAAATTAGAATCCTGAGCGTAGCGAGTGTTTCAACACACGAGAAGTAAAATACATGTGGACCCGTGTGTAACACAAAACTTTTCACCTCACTGTAGCGAGGAAAGTGCAACTTGCAAAACAACTTTAGTTAATTTAAATAATAGTATTTTTTTATTTTCTTAACAGTAATATAACCGTAAGTACCTAATATCAAGTAGAATTTTGGTCAAGTGCGAGTCGGATTTTAGTTTTCCCATACATTTTGAGACCCAGCGCCTGGTGAAGGCAACAAGCAATTTTTGTAAAGTTCTTAAATATTTATTTTATTTTGTTTTTTAGTATGTGTTGTAATTAACGCGACAACAGAAATACATCATCTGTGACAGGTATTATAATCGTTTTACGTTTTATTAACTGTCAAAAGCTTCTTAAACACGCTCCAAGGTCAAATTACAATGCAATACAATACAAATACTCTTTATTGCACACCTCACACAAACAAAGCAGTTAAAAAGAGAAACAATACAATAAAATGTAGGTAGAGGTAGACAACAGGCGGTCTTATCGCTGAAGAGCGATCTCTTCCAGACAACCTTTGGGTATCGGAGAAAGAGATAAAACTATAGTTTTATCTACTACATAATCTATAGATTATGTAAGTAGTAGGTGGTGCAGAGATTATAATAAGCCAAAAATCAAAATAATTACTTTCCTCACTAGTGGATAAAATGCGTTTTTGCCCACTGGTTTTAAAGGATAAAAGACAGCTTTCCGAGGCAGTGAGGGGAAAAAAACATTTTCGAGCTCCGCGCGCTCCGGGTGGAACTGGAACGATGATATTATAAACTGAAAGGCTTATAGCCGACTAATGATATGAGTGCAAATTAAATTTTCCACCAATTTTTTTTTAGCCACTGTTGGATCCCCGATACTGCTCGTCGGGACATTTTCTGCTTAAAACCTTAAGTTTAAGGCGTTTTTAGTGCGAGGAAAAAGTCCACCATTACTGGATTTTTCCTCTCACATCGCTCCACTATCTCGCACTGCTCTTGTGGATCCTCACTCTTATAGCGAGATTCATAGGAAATCGGTGGTCAATCGATTATAGTATAATTCCAATACACCTATACACATATATACACACACAGACGCACGCACGCACGCACGCACGCACGCACACACACTATCTGTTTTATTGTTTACCGAGTTACGAGTATCCTTAGGTGATTGATTGATTCAATTGATTGCCTTTGAATATTCTAAATATTGTTTGTCAAACATTAGGACCTAACATACGGGGAAGATCACTTGCTTATCCTAAAGTTCAGGTTATACCTATTTATACACTGTTTTTGTTAGCATTAGAGAGACCTTTGCAGAACGAGGTATAAGGTTTTTTATCGGGCACATTCTGCGGATCGAACAGTGAATACGAGTTAATAAATATCACGTATTTATTATCATGTTTTATTAATACGTACATTACTCAGTGTTGTGAACAGATAAGAAACATAATGTTAGTTAATTTATATTCTAAGATGAAAAGATAAGAATTTTAATAAATTGCGTTTGCAATTTTTCATAGAAAGGTTGTACATTAAAAAACCTAAAGAGGCAGAGTTCTCACACAATGGTCTATTTTTAAACGTCACTGTCACTATCTGTCAACTATCACTCATGTGGGTTTTTCATTCGAGTTCATATTGTTGTCGGTTGAGTCGGTTATGATTTATATTTATTTTATTTCTATTGCCGCCATCTTGCTTATAAACACTTATAACTTACAGTTTTGCCAACAAATTAGTAATAAATGTGAAAACTATGCGTTCAGCTATCGGTAAATATCAAATGATATGTACTCGTATGTACATAAGTTCCGAGAAATTCAGTGGTATCGGTCGATATCGAAGAAGGAAGGTTTACGACCACTGCTTCTTTGTTTACCCGTTTGACAGATAATTCTAATCTTAAAAAAAATATAGTATAGTTTCTAAGAAAAAGTTTGTAACGATGTTTCTGATAAATAAAGTTATTCTTCTTATTATTCTTAAATATACTAACCCCGTGTGATGTCGGGTTAGAATAGCACCACCCCCTTTCTTCTTGTGGGTGTCGTACGAGTCTTACTAGAGAAACAGGGTTAAAGTGTGTTGTGGGCGATGGGCTAGCAACCTACCACTGCAATATCACATTCATGCTAAAACTGGCACTGGAACATAAGTATCATGTGCTCTGCCTACCCCTATTGGGAATTAAGGCGTGAATCGTGAGGCGTGAGTAACCCGCGACAACCGC
Organism: Epinotia ramella; assembly: GCA_947578815.1. NCBI lineage: Eukaryota > Metazoa > Arthropoda > Insecta > Lepidoptera > Tortricidae > Epinotia > Epinotia ramella. Next base: position 12,559,583 of record OX388204.1, on the reverse strand, counting down.
GGACATATATGTTAGCTGATAAAACGGTCTAAAGCTGTACTGAAACACTAAACTTAATACCTGAAAGTAAAATTTATAATATTAGGTTGCAAATTGGCTTATTTTGTATGACAACGCGGTATGAAATTTCATCAAAACTTTTCATGTTGACTAGACCCCAAATTATAATGATTGTTTTGTTTATCTTCAAAGGCCCGGAGCAATTCTTGACTTTTTGAATTTGTAATTCTCATTCAGTTCGCAAGAGTTCAAAACTCATTTCGAATTCACATTTGAATTCAGTACGAAAGGACTTGCGAGGATTAGCAAATTGTACAACAAGTGCATAAAAGGAGCCATTTCACCAGACGTTAATAAATGACCGCCCGAACCAACGGCGAGGGTGGATGGTTAAGTCGAGGGGTAAAATGGCTAAGGTGGATGTCACACTGCGCCGCATCTCCGGACGGAGGTGCGTTTCTCGTTGTATGCAAGTACCTCAGTTTGTATATAAATTCCGTACCACACTTCCGTCCGGCTAAATTTGTATGAAGCTGTCCGGAGACGACAGTGTGACGACCGCCTTATTAGTGCTCGAGTTATACTCACTGCTTTTCACTTAGATTGCAAAAAATAACACTTTACGCCGCATTTTATACAAATCAACATTTATAATTAAGCACGTGCGAAATATTTCTAACAAACAATTCCAAATTTTACCCAGATTCAATAAGGTTCATATTCATTTGTAGTCTCTTGAGCTATGACGTCAATGAAAAATTGTTATAAGTCTGACATGTTAAACGGATATTCAAATTGTGTTATTTTTACTCGATGGCGTGTTTTTAACCTATTTATGATGAAAATGTGGAAACTGAAAGTTTTGTTGGAGTAATTGCACAGTGTCTACTACCCGTAGTAAGTATATTAACACGGCCTTTTTGCTTCCAAATGGCACAGTATTATTTCGGCAGCTATTAAAAACTGTCAGATGTGCCTTGGATTTACCCTGAAATTTAAATCCCTGCTGATGCAGAAGGCCTCTTATTCGGTAGGTAGCTGAATTCCTGGACAAACAGTTTTAATTATCTAATACAGTAACTTTGAATGTTGTCATGTATTGTATGTGCCTGTTGCCATTGTTTTTATTGATTTGATCACCATATGAAATTAATGACAATGTATCATCATCATCATGTCAGTCGAAAGACGTCATAAAATCAGCTAGGTATCTCATGTTAATAAAAATACAAGGCTCGCGTACTTATATTTACAATTTCAGATATGATGAACAAAAATTATAGGGTATATGTGAGTGGGCATTACGAATCTGAATATAGTGACATGGCGGGCACGCCACCAAATCGATTAGGTACGCCGCCGCTGCCTTGGCCTGAAAACGTGAAAACGGAGCGATTTTCGCATTTCGCAAAAACAATTTAATTTTAATTTTATATCAATGTCATCCATCCATTATTTGTGCGTCTTGTTAAGATAAAATAAGATAAGATAAGATAATATTTATTTGCAACCAAGTACTTATAACTAAGATACATGGACCCTGGAAGGGTGTAGCAACAATCAGATAACTTTTACTAGGTACAATTAGTTAATTTTTAACTAAGTTAATTTCGATAGGTGCCTATAGATATTTATAAAAATGTTCACATACACATGCTAACATTTCCTCTTATTATTATACATAGATACGTAACTTAACACGTCCGCGAACGCGAATGCTAATTAGGGAATAATTCAATTTTCAACATTAAAAGAACAATAAACGACAGACGTCGGTCCAGTCCAGTCCGAGGCCGCATGGCCATCTGGCTACTATTTAGTGCTATCGGTACCCTAAAATTCAGTAAAAAGCTGCAAATGGTGTTAAAAGCATGAAAATCGGAAAGATTGATCATTGGGCCATACGAATCAATTTGACCCGTAGAAAGAAAAGAAAAAGAAAAAAGGAGAGGATTTATGCGACACATTTTTTTAGTATGGGTAAAAAAATGTTCTTAAACCTATCGTGTATGGTATTTAATGAAAGGGCTTACTAAGCCGATTCTAAAAATATATCATATCATTATAATTCAGTCCCCAGTTTTAAATACAAATAATATGATTTGATTTAATTTAATATAATATAATTTTACTTGATATATTTGTAATCGTATGGAATTTTAATGTTCTGAAATAAAGATATATATATATTTTTTTAATACCTAATCATTTTCAAAACATAGGTACCAAGTTCGGGCTCCTCCAGATATGATACGGTTGAATCATTATTTGAAAAATATACCTAAAGTGATATGTAATAGGGTGGATTTTTGAAATTAAATTTTTGCGTCATTTCCGTGGCTAATTTTTATTACTTTATTTTATGCAAAATGACTACGGATTACGAAACATCCTTTAATTTTAACTTCAAAGGTACATAAGGCACCATTTAGAAGTCAATAGTTTAGTAGCAAACATGGGTTGAAATTTCTTGCGCCACGGAGATGACGCTCAGGACAGCGAAATGACGGTTTTTTAGAAAAGTGTGAATTGTTCATGGAATATAATATTAACCTTTACAATTTCTAAAGGATACGAAACACCTTTTGATTTTAATTTTTAAGGTACATAGGACACTAGTTAAAAGTCAATAGTTTAGTAGCAAACAAGGATTGAAATTATTTGCGCCGATATAACGCTCAGGACAGGACTGGACTAAGAGGAACAGGACGACGATTCGTTTATAAACCCACTACACATACATGTCATGTTGAGACAATCAATTTCCTAATCGAAATTATCTACTGTACTAAATATGTATCATTTCGTAAATAAATCAATACATATTTCATTGTAATTAAAGGCCTAAAGCAATCCGTCAGAGAGCGGTCTCAATGCGAGCCTTAGGCCCGAGGCCGAGTCCACACGGATACTCGTTATCTCCGAGTAACTTGCAAGCGAAACTAAGCTTTTCGTAGGAATGAAAGGACCTAAGCATGCTTTTAGAGAGCGGTCGCTATGCGAGCTCGGAGGCTGAAGGGCCCGTGGGTGACCCCAGGTGTATTGAAAGCGAAACTGGAGACCAAGTCCCGAAGGTGAGCGGCCATGTATTGAACATCAGAGTAATTTAGTGGTCTATTGTACACTTGAAAAAAAAGCTTGGTTTTACTTTCAATATATATGAATTATTAGATGTCACCTCACCTCATTTGAAGTAGGAAATTGTACCACCTCATTTTTTGATATGAGGTGCTCATGCAAACTCATTTTAATTTCATGTCCTACTCAACACTAATATGTAGTAATATTTTGTATAAATGAGATATCAATGAATTCAATTGACAACTTATTACTGGCGAATACAAAATATTATGTTACTTATGGTTAAAAGAAAAACATAATGGCTGACCGCTGGTGCTTTTACCTTACAGGTTATGTAATCAGAATAAAAGCGAAATATTATTTTAATATTATTACCATGTGAGATTGCAATAACAAATAAGTACATGATCATTTTGAGATAAATAAAGCTTAAACAGTCATTTCCGTGGCGTGTTCGTTATTTCCGTGGGCAGAAGGACAGCGAAATGACGCCAGCAAATGACGCACATGAACCTATTTTATTATTGCGGCGAAACGATACGCGCCAGTAATACATGATCTTAACATAAGCATAATAACAAAACGAGCTATCAAACGTAAAAAAATGATATCAATTAAAGATGATATACGTGCTTAAATAATAATCCATGGAAATTACTTCTTAGAGGACGAAAATACATCGCGTGAGAGTGTCTCATCTCGTAAACGACTTTTAAACGCGGAGCCGCACGTCCACTCACTTCACAGCCTAAGCACAACTGACGTAGTTTCTCGTAACATTGCAAACATGGTGACAGTGCCTTCGGCCAACTAGATATCAGCAGGTATTTGCGCGAAGTCATTTACTGGCTAAACGTGTGATAGAGACAAATGACCTTCCTTCTTTAAAATAAAACATTATTGAATCAAAAGAATTGCGCGTTGTAATGCGTAATTTCATTGTCTTTCCAATGATGTATAATACTTCTAAATAAGTTATTCACAAATCATGTTGTGCTTACATTTGTTTGAAGGAATCGGCGAATGTGACAGGCCTCACAGACTTGCTGCGCGGTGTAATTTACACATTAAACTTATTTTTTTCTCGGTTTTGTGTGTAATCATGTTTAAAGTTATGTTATGCCTCACTATACCTTTATGTCCTCGACGTGTAAAAAAATAATAGTAGTATTTTGGTGATTGTTTTTTTTATAACTGGCTTGTGACACCTAAAAAAGTACCTTTGAAAATCCACCCAATAGCCTCATAACTAACCCCTAGAAAGCAATTGTGAAAATATTTACATTTAGTATTTTTTATATTACAAAATGTGGTAAAATCGCAATTAGTTGAAACATGTATAAAAGTTCAATTTTAGACACTGAGGATGATAAATACTAATGCGAGAGGAGTTTTCAATCATATTTATATTATTGACTAATATTAAAACATTAATTTTTATTAAAAAAATAAAAATAATACTTAAATTTTCTGTAATGGTAAATAATAATCATTGCTAATTAATGAGCAAAATAAAAATTGCAATAACACCAATGTTTTATGCTTTCTTTTTATAAATATTTAGTTGATAGATTGTTTTTTAAATAAAAATAAAATCTGTCCCGATTTTCATGTAGGTACCAAAAGAACCACTCGCGCAAATGACTTTCCCAGATAACTTGTGTATATTTCTACTAATATTATAAGTGCGAAAGTTTGGATGTTTCGGTGTTTGTTACTAAATCAAGCAAAAACTGCTGAACGGATAACTTAAGAATCGATTCTTAGTAAACAAAACAAATATAGTACAGCCTGGATTAACATATATAATACTTTTGTATCCCAGTAAAAGTCCAACAAAAGGAAGTCAACGCGAACGAAGTCACGCCCTAAAGTTAGATTAAAATAAAACGATTTGTAAAGAAACTGCGTGTTAAAAGATTTTCACATCATTAAGTACATATTTAATGTAAATGTTCACTTAAGTCTAAAATGCGTCTACTTTAATTTACGACTCGAAAGAAGATCAAACACCTCCAGTTTTTCATAGTATTTTATGATCGAGCGAAGTTTAAAATATCAGTTATTTTGGTGTCTAAAAGTATTAAGGAAAATTATTAAACTGTATTATGTTTCAATATTCCATTAATAAAATTGTTATTTTTAATTATTTCAGGCTAATAAGGCTAATATTATGTTACTTATTTTTTATATTTGAAGTTTATTTATTTAAACATAACAACATAATCAATAAAATAAACGAAGAAACAATAAATTAATTACAAAATAACTTACAAACTAACCTAACCCAGTCATAGCAAAAAGACCCCGTCCAGCAGTTCCGTCTTTAATTCTTTATTAAGTACCTAAATAATAAAAAATGGTTTTCGAAAAACGTCAAACACTTCACAATTTCAATCACATTTCGAAATTGCGAAGTGTATACTTTATAGAAAACATGTAGTTTTGTTATTATTCAAAAACTAGTGAAGTATTTACGCCGTACTAGGGTTTATTTTCTTATTTAGAGGTAACTTTGGATTTTTTTCTATCGATGAAAGTAAGTAATCATGTTTCTAAAGTGCACGATTTATAGAGTGTATCCTTAAATATATTATTTAGGAATTGCAGAACTAAAGCTTTTCTAACAACAATACAGCAAGGGATCAAACGAACGCAATAATTTCGTAACTTCATCGGAGCAGGCTTGAGCGGAGCAGGCAGTGTGCAGGAAGATATCGCCACGTGAACACTCATTTTCAAATCAAAATGTTATATAGATATATACATTTTGACTAGTTACAATGCCCTTGTGGCCTATTGCTGAACAAATATCTTGATTTTGATTTGAAAATGAGTGTTCTCGTGGCGATATCTTCCTGCACACTGCCTGCTCTAAGGCTAAATACACTCGCGGTCAAAGAAACCGGGTCAGTACGAAAATTTGTAATATCTCCTAAAATAATAAAGCTAGGGACATGAATTAAACTGCATATTGTAGATAATTTTATACTGAATTAAATAACATCAAATGGTGGAATCGTAATTCTTTTGTTTAATAAAATTACATAGGAAACAAAAAATCAACCAATTTTACGTACAAAAATAAGCAGTAGGTACTTCACATACAACACAAAAAATAAAAATTAATACTTCGTATTGCCTCCTCGGGCTCTTCTTACAGCTTCTAGACGATTCGGCATGCTGTTTATTAAGTTCTTTATGCGTTCTTGCGGGATATTGTCCCATTCTTCCACTAACGCCTGTTTCAGGTCTCTAAGTGTAGCTGGGGCGGGGTTTCGAGCTCTTACACGCCTCCCAAGCTCCTCCCATACATGCTCAATCGGATTTAAGTCCGGACTCCTCGAGGGCCAGTTCATACAGTTGATACCAACCTCCAAAAAATAATCTCTGACAATTTGAGCTGTGTGTGGCCTGGCGTTGTCATGCATAAACATTTAGTATTATTAACGCAATTTTAAATAAGTACCCAATTGGTCTTTTTTTTTCAATTAAACCTTTTTCCAGTTACTACGTAGAACATTGAAGGTTGGATTTAGAAGGATATTAAATTCCCTATAAAACAGAGTTAGTTTCATGCAGATACGACCAACGATTTACAAAATATTGAGGTTTTCGTCACTGACCCGGTTTCTTTGACCGCGAGTGTAGTATTAATACATAAAGTAAAATCAAATGAGAAAACAGTGAAGTATCTCATGGGACATCCGCAGAAAAGTAAAATGAAGTTATACTTGTCATCCTTGCAAACATGAACTGACCGGACTCAACAAAGTCACTCACGAGTATAACGCGTATCTCAGCTATCGCCTCCCAAAAAAGAAGTCCTTAAAGTCCCGAGCGATAGCGAATTTATCCCACTTGAAAGCTTTGAGTAGCGCCACTGCCTCGCGAGTGGAACCACGGGCGCTAATACTTTCTTACTTTCAGTACGTCTAGCACAACTTGCCGCTTAGTCGCTTCGTGCGTCTCCTGTCTCACGCGCACCGTGCAAATTAGAAAGAGGAGGGTAGGGTGGAGGGAATGACAGGGTGACAGATGGCAAGATAAAGCTTCTATCACATTCCGACACCACTTGCTAGGAAGTGGCAGACACTTCATCTGGCCAGTTACTCACTACCATTTCTTTTCTGAAACTGACCTTAATAGCGTCTTTCTGCTGAGCCGCAGCGCTGAGTGCGACCCCAGCGATCTGATCTTGAAGGCAGGGGGGCAGATTCCACGCAAACGTGGCGCCCAGACCTGCGCCCGCGCCGGCCTCACGAGTGGAGCAATTTCTGGAACAATCAAAAATCAGGGAGTTCCTCTACTAGGCTTTGCATCACTATGTACGTTTCCTTGAATTCAGGTGTAAGTGAAGTCCCTAACTCGCACTGGGCCAGCGTAGGGACTACCACTCATTCCCTCTCATCCATGAGAGGAGGCATGTGTCCAGTAGCAGTTAGTAGGCCGATGACGATGATATGTCATTGAATCGGAAGATTGGCGCTGGTTAGCGCAAGCTAAGCTTAATGCTGAGGTGGGATCATTTCGTGACATGCGTCTTTGGTTTTCTGCTTGTCGTTTTGTACGTGTAACGAATAAATGTTTTTCTATTTCTATATAACACTTTAAACTTTCCTGATTTATAAATATCGCGTTAGACCCGTGTAAAATAATAATTTAAATATATAAATTTCTGTTCTCAATCAAAATGTTCCTCTTTGTTGATGTCAATAAGGACGATTCTACAGGATGTATAATAAATGGGGTGTGAACCGAGCAAGGGCATAATATTCGTTAGCGCATTGCGATTCCAAATATGCATTTATAATAATTTTTATTTTTTTGTTTATTTTGTTTACATTGATATTTTTGTTTTTGTTTAAATTACAGTGTTTGTTTTTGTTGACATGGCTTGTGTGTCATAACGTTCCCCCGCGAGGGTTTTTTTTTGACACAGCGTTTACGTTTTTGTCATACACAAGCAATGACAGTAGAACCAAGGTAACAGATATAGCCCTCCGAATCGCTAAACTTAAGTGGCAGTGGGCGGGGCACATAGCACGTAGAACCGATGGCCGTTGGGGCGGAAAGGTTCTCGAGTGGCGACCACGTACCGGAAGGCGCAGCGTGGGTAGGCCCCCCGCAAGGTGGACTGATGACCTGGTAAAGGTTGCTGGAGTTCGCTGGATGCGGGTGGCGCAGGACCGGTCACTTTGGAACTCTTTGGGGGAGGCCTATGTCCAGCAGTGGACGTCTTTCGGCTGATATGATGATGATGATGATGAAGCAATGACAACAAAATCAAAGTAGTGTTACAAAAATATTCGTTTGTGAGAAATTATAAAGGCTTAAAACTAAATCATAATAATAATATCGAAAATAACTAGAAATATTATATTATTGAATCAGTAAGCTTCATTGTGTCAATCACTCAGACTCGCTCCGCCATGTTGATCACGTAACAGATTGTACGTAATCCAAATTGATTTCTAGAGAGGACATTATAGGTTTTATAAAATGTGTGTGTCTGACTATTAACATATTTTCTCAAACATGCTCGGAAATGTACGCGTTAATATCACGAAATGAAGACGTGAAGTTTCTTGTTTATGGCTCCCTACATTACTTCTTGGCCTTACGCCAAGAAGTAATGTATGAAAACCCTAAGTAAAACCATTATTGTCCGCTACTCTAACTTTTTAAATGTGCTTACTAATATTAAACTTGTAGTAAAACACGCATAGCTAGTTCAACACTGATTTATTATCCAATGTAGGTAGACATAGTATTTCTCAAATACCCTATACTACATCTTATCCCTTTCGGGAAAAAAAACAAACATATAAAAAATAAAAAAAAACGCTTAGTTATAACCTTTTGCAAGAAACCTTACATTTAAGAGAATTTGTTAACAGAGCAAATATTCGCTTATGATCTACTATAACATACAACCACCACCACGAAGTTTCATGTTCACAACACAATAGATAACCCTGCGTTCTATTACCTATTATAGTGAGAAGTCTTAAATATTATCAAGAATTTTAAAATATGTACCTTAAATTAAAGAATACAAAAAAAAACACATTGTGTATATATAATACTTACAACCGTGTAGTAGCAAGTATTTAAGGTTGTTACCATTTGAGATGACCGACTGTTTACAAAACTATCATTGGAATCGGAACCTAATATCTTGGAAAATAAGGACGGTTCTTTGAACGGATTACCATGTTGCAACTCGGTCAACTTAAATATCTTTTATACCTATACGTAAATTACACAGATCTATATGTTGTTGAATATTATACCAATATAGTTTACTAAAACAGTTCATCGATTTTTTCTAGAGTACTTAACGCTTTAGCTTTTGAGCGCGTCAGAGGTGGAGTAATCCTAGGCAATTCAGAATGTGTAGCGGGTCCCACTTGAACTTTCTCAATACCGGGGGCTGGCGCAGGCTCGGCCGGGGAGCCGGCGGCGGGCCCCGGGGCCACCGTGGCCGCGGAGTCGGCCTGGCGCGCCACCAGCTGGCGCCGGTTGCGCCGGTACCTCCGACCTTGACTGTCAGCTACAACGAATGACCGCGGTTCGGGCGCACTGCTTACTATTGTAACCGGTTTTTTGTTGTTCCCGTCGATCATTGTCGCCTTTTGTCCCGGCAACAGAGGCGATAAAGGTTTAGCTGACCGATCGTAATATCTTTTAATATTAACCTTTTGTTGCAACATTCTCTGATAATTAAGCGTATTATCGACCCGTTCATGCAAAAGTCCGGTTTTAATTGGGAGCTTTGTGTTCAAGCGTCTCCCCATTAACATTTGCGCCGGTGAATCTAGATTGTACCTAGGAGTTGACCTATAATTGAGTAGACTCAAAAAGAAATCTTCTCCCGAGTCCTGGCACTTTTTTACCATGTTTTTAATCGTTTGAACCGTGCGCTCACTTTTCCCGTTAGATTGTGCATAGCGAGGGGATGACGTCACATGTTCTATTTCCCATTCCAACACGAATTTTTTAAACTCGCACGAGCTATAAGCTGGCCCGTTATCGGTCACCAGTTCGGAAGGAATGCCGTGCCGCGAAAACTGTTCCTTCATAAAATTTATGACTAATTTGCTAGTTATATTGTTGATCATACCTACCTCGACATAGTTTGAAAAATAGTCAACTAAGACTATGTAATGCGGATGCGGGTGGCGCAGGACCGGTCACTTTGGCACTCTTTGGGGGAGGCCTATGTCCAGCAGTGGACGTCTTTCGGCTGATATGATGATGATGATGATGATGATGAAGACTATGTAATACGTTTTCCGATACTCGAAGATGTCCGATGCAAGCTTCGTCCAGGGCAAGTCCGGCAGCGCGTGCTGTAGTAAAGGCTCGCGGCGCGGCGCCGGCGCGTGCAGCGCGCATGTCGCACAGGCGCGCACGCGGCGCTCCACGTCGGCGGCCAGGCCCGGCCAGAACATTACCTCGCGCGCACGACGCTTACACCTATCTATACCTAGGTGCCCTTCGTCACAGATTAAAGAATACAAGTACAGATACCCAATCTCATAGAGCAAAAGCGTACCGTCCTAATGTAGGCAATTCTGTATACAATTTTAGTCCCGTAGCTACACCAGTAGATGCAGTATCCGAGCTACCACGGCTATGACGCTGTCAGCCTTTAGTAATACATTGAGATATCACCAGATGGCGTTGACTTCCCGGGCAACAAATAGAGTATTTTTGATTTTTTCGATATAAAAGTAGTATTTTAGAGACAATATTACACATCACACAAACATATACATAACCAAATGCTTAGAGCCTGTGGTTCCATAGAACTTTCGCGACCCGTGATGGCGCCATCTAGTGACAGTACCCAATAACACGTAGCAAGCTTGAAAGCTGACTCGTATAGTACGAGTTACATGGATTTAGTATCAATTTTATTGCATTTACTAAAGTTATAAAATATACCTTTTTTGTATGTGCGGAAGTTTGTTTGTGATATAATTAAGGTACGTTGAATTTATTAAGGTGTAAAAATCATTCTATCTTCACGATTACTGGTTCAAATGTTTCGCTCGGTACCTGTGTCGCCATCTATGAGTTCTTTTTAGTATCAATTATACGTTGTTCTAGTTGGGAGGCCATGCCTTCGTGTATTTTGCTTAACATCTCGTTGCGTAAACCGCGCGGAATGTAAACGCAGTCATTTTTAAATATTAACCCGTCTATGAATTGTAATGACTCACGATATGGCCAGAACACTTTAACGCATTCCTCGACAGCGTCCCTATATTTGGGCCATCCATGGCAAACATACTGTATAATAGTTTTACTTTCATCGTCTAATGCCGTGTATTGTTTGATGCTATTAATTTTTTTACTACTGACCTGCACATTTTCTATTAAAAAACAGGTTTGTAACTCGACCTCGTCAGTGACCCGATCGTGCATCAGCTCGGGCAACGGCGCGCGCGACAAGGTGTCCGCTATGTACATGTACTTACCGGGAGTGTACTGCACCTTGAAATCAAACCCTTGAACTCGCATCATCATACGCTGCAGTCGCGCTGGCACGGACGACAGTGGCTTTGAAAACAGCGGTTCCAATGGTTTGTGGTCAGTCTGCACCGTCACGTCACGTCGGCCATAAATGTATTGTTTAAATCTCTCTACGGCAAAACAGATTGCCAGCATCTCCTTCTCAATCTGAGCGTACCGCGTTTGAGTGTCGGTGAGAGTGAGAGAGGCGAACTCCACCGGCCGCCCGCCCTGCTGGAGAACCGCACCCACCGCGACGCTGCTCGCGTCTACCGACACCACCACCGGTATCTCACCCGAGTATAGTGCCAACACCGGAGCTGATGCTATCTTTGATTTTAATTAATCAACTGCATTAGAATGATTCTGATCCCACAGCCACTCAGAATTCTTTTTTAAGGCGATATGATTCGACGCGCTAAGCAATCTGAGGGGGTGAGGTGCGCGGCAATCCGTGAAGCGCCGCCCGCGCGCCCCGACCCGCTCGTCGACCACGTGACCGCGCGGCAGCCATTGCACAGACAAGACGGGTCACAGTAAAGTGATCTTACGATCGCCGTATATTAACTGGACCGTGAAAGGGTCAAGTTTGCTATCTGTGAAGGGTGTGAACTATGTACGGGTTTCGGACTACAGAAAAAACCCTGTATTGTTTATTTTACTATTTCACAATTTTTCCACTACCTATAACGGTGCATATTTTAAGATTTTTTGCGGGTTTAGGGAAAACTCAGTTAAAGGTCCGATGAAGAAACAGATGGAATTGAATTGATTGGTATAGACTTAGTAATATGGTTCCGTTTGGCACCCACGGGTGCAAAAACCTATAAAAGAAAACACAAAGTAGAAAAACACTAATTATTTAACAATCATTTTAAAATCAATCACATTGTTGTTTCATAGACGAATTTTAATCATAAACCTTTTTTGAAAATATAAAGGTTTTTGATTAAAATTCGTCGAAATCATAAGTCCGCAAACTTGACAAATATTCCAATTCGAATACACTGTCCTCCGGTTTACACGGCTCGATAACCACGGCTCGAGTAGGTAGTATTGCGTCGTCTTCTAACGATTGTGGCATCGCCTCATCTTCTACCGATTGTAGTGTTAACTCATCTTACCGATTGTAGTGGCAACCGGATGACAAGCGGTAGCCTGAAAGTGTGTACGCTGTTTATATAATGGAATTTTTATGCCATCCCTCCTAGTGCGACCGGAGCCGCGTAAGCAAGCGAAAAAAAAAAACAAAATTGGCAGGAAACTGCTTGAAATTGTCTGTTTGTGATGAAGAACAAGCGTGCCAATTTGTAAGCGGTTGCCTGCCAATTTTTTTTTTCTTCGCTCGCTCACGCGGCTCCGGTCGCACTAGGAGGGATGGCATAAAAAAATAATTATATAAACAGCGTACACACTTTCAGGCTACCGCTTGTCATCCGGTTGCCTCTCCGAAATTGAATTATGCGTCATTGCTCTGAATAGTAGCATATATTATTTTGTTATTCATAATTCAAGATTTTTTAGTAGTTAGTATACTGTGAGCACTTCTATAAACCAATAAAAACCAGAATTATTAAAAAAAAACTATACAGGATGTCTCATGGCCATGCCACATGGAAGGGAAGTACTTTAAATATTGAAGATAAGATATTTTACTGAAAGAAGACTTCATTCATTCTTTTTTAAAAATAGTTACAACTGCTTTCACAGATTTTGAAAAATTTACTGCCTGAACCGGGAATCGAACCTTTGAATGCAGTCATAATTATTTTTAAAAATTAAATGAGGTTTTATTTCTGTTAAATGTCCTATCTTTAATATTTAAAGTACTTCCCCTGTATGTGGCATAGCCTGGGACACCCTGTATATGTACAATAAATACATTGGCTTACTCGTCTTGACAATCAGCAGAAGATGGGCCTAACAAGTTCACCATAGTCTTCACTTTCAATCTGCAGAAATAGAATTCTTATATTTTTGGTCTTCTATACAAATATTATAAAGAGGTAATGTTTGTAAGTTTGTGAGTTTGGCAATATTTAGAATATACTTTCAAAGTAAACGCGGGCAACACCGCGGGAATAGTATAATTATAAAAAAAAAACATGAAAAAATGTCATGTTGACCTATACAGGGTGGAAATAGATTTTGGGTCAGTGAGGGCAGCTACCAGATCCCGTGTTGCTAGGCGAAAATGATCTTAGGAGACTTTCCTTCGATTTCAAATTAATGAAGATTGGCGTTTACAGATTTTGGAAAAAACATACAGGGTGCGAGAAAATGGTCATTTTTATAAAGCTTTTTTTTATGCCAATCGATCCCTTTCCTGTCCAGGATTAAAAGCTTGTATAGGACCAAAAAGAAATTTCCGGCTAGAAAAGCCATAAATCGAGAAAAACTTTCCCCATACAATTTGTATGAAAATGAAACAAGTTTTTTTTTACATGTATTTTTTTGTCAATCGATTACATTTCTATCCAGTATACATACATATACTATGAAGAAAAAGTGAACGGAGTGAGTGAGTTATTGCAATTATTACTGTGATTTTCATACCGTATTATTATCCTTCAATGTAACAGAACTGATTAGCGTGACAGAAAAAAAATAAAAAAGTTCACTTTTTCTTCATAGTAAATGTATGAAAACAGTTATTTAATTTCTGGCTTTTTTGTACATCACCGAAAGTTAACCCCTAGGAAACTATTGATACTGGATAGAAATGGAATCGATTTATATTAAAAAAATACATGTAAAAAAAAACTTTTTTCAATTTCATACAAATTGTATGGGGAAAATTTTTCACGATTTATGGCTTTTCTAGCCGGAAATTTCTTTTTGGTCCCATACAAGCTTTTGATCCTGGACTGGAATGGGATCGATTGGCATCAAAAAAAAAAGTTTGTCAAAATGACCATTTTCTCGCAACCTGTATGTTTTTTCCAAAATCTATAAACGCCAATCTTCATTAATTTGAAATAGAAGGAAGCTCTCCTAAGACCATTTTCACTTAGCAACACGGGATCTGGTAGCTGCCCTCACTGACCCAAAATCTATTTCCACCCTGTATACTGTTCGTAATTATTATTTTTCAGTGGAAACTAGTGAGTGTCGTGTCAAGGGTTTTTTTTTAATATTTCGTAATGCTAATCACATAATTATTATAGTATAAAATATGTTTAGTACTTCTCGTACTGTTTTTCTCTATACTGTGTAACTGTGGAAGTGTACGCGGTGTAATCTGCGCGCGTGTGTGTGTGGTTGATGTATTTAATACGGGAATTCGTTTTTTTTTATGTACTAACCTTTTCTGCTACTACTACTACTTTAATATAATTCAAATATACGCGCCCACGGAAAAAGCTCCCGACGAGGAAATCGAGATATTTTACAACGATGTTAGACATAGCCTAGAAGATACCCACCGAGATGTATTTTTGATGGGAGATTTTAACGCGAAAATTGGACTCCCTAAGCCGGAAGACTCTTCTTGCATGGGACCGTGGGGCTACGGAGTACGAAATGCTAGAGGGAAAGCTCTGATAGATTTTTGCCAGGAAAACCAACTCTACATTATGAACACTCACTTTAAAAAAAAGCCTAAACGACGATGGACCTGGAAATCGCCAAACGAAAAAGTTTTTAACGAGATAGACTTTTTTATATCGAGAAAAAACAATATAAGAGCTATTGAAAATATAGAAGTCATGAATACCTCACACCCAACAGACCATAGGCTTGTACGAGCAACATACTCGCTTCAATGTAAACGAAAAACATCGAGGAAAAGGTTTAATAATAAAAACACTGGATTTAATGACATCGAAAAAGAATCTATTAAGAATATCTTCTCAGAATCCTCGCAAGCGGTAAATTTCACAAGTGTCCAAAATACATACACGTCTATAAATAATAAAATTAAAAGCTGCCTTATGAAACTACCAAATATATCAGAGAAACCGAAGCTTAACATCATAATGACCGATAACCTACAAAGACTTATACATGAACGAACTTTATTGAAAAACAAAACACTTAAGACCATGCAGGAAAAACGGAGACTACGAAAACTGTTCCCAAAAATTAGGAAAAAGATAAAAAACGGAAAATTACGCTATAGAACGAAAATTGTCGAAGAAGAACTTATAAAAAGAGGATCGGCGAAAAGGGGTCTCAGGCGACTGAAAGATCACAAATCGTGGATCCCCTTCCTAAAAGACGACACAGGACAAAAGCGTAACAACAGGAACGACATAATAAAAATAGCCTCTACTTACTACCAAGAGTTGTACCATACCAGTCGACAAAGCTCTGCAACGCACCTCAAACACCTAGAATGTTCAAATGTACCGCCCCTGTTACAATGTGAAGTACGTAGCGCCATCGACTCGCTGAAAGGAATGAAAAGTCCTGGTGATGACGGAGTAACGAACGATACCGTGAAAGCAATACAAGAACCCTTAACACCGATACTGACAAAACTCTTCAACGAAATTATAGAACAAGAAGTAATTCCAGAGCAATGGGAAAAATCCGTGATTACGCTGATATATAAAAAGGGCGACCCGTTTAACATAGGTAACTACCGCCCTATAAGTCTCCTCCAGTGCATTTACAAAATATTTACAAGCATACTACGCAATAGAATACATCAATCTTTGGACTCACAACAACCAATAGAACAAGCTGGTTTCAGACGAAACTTTTCTACTATCGATCATATTTTCACGCTAAGACAAATAATAGAAAGATTTAAAGAGTACAAAAAAAATATTTACATAGCGTACGTCGATTATTCTAAGGCCTTCGACACAATATCTCATGAAGCTTTATGGGCTGCACTTAAAAACCAAGGTGTCGAAAACAAGTATATCAACGTAATTAGAGAAATATACAAAAGGAGCAAGGCATCCATAAAGTTGGAAAGAGAGAGCGATACATTCGAAATTAAACGTGGAGTAAAGCAAGGCGATCCAATATCGCCTAACTTATTTAATGCTTTGCTAGAAGACATCTTCCGAAAGCTTCAATGGACAAACCGCGGCATAAGAATTGACGGAAGACGCCTACATCACCTACGCTTTGCGGATGATATAGTTTTATTGGCTGAAAATCACGAAGATCTCAAGCACATGCTAGACTCACTAGACTACGAAAGCAGAAAATGTGGCCTAGAGATGAATTCAGAAAAGACCTGTGTGATGACCAACAGTAACCCAATACCTATCTCCATCAACTCAAAGAATGTACAATATGTAACCGAATACATCTACCTCGGACAAAACATTAGCTTAAAGGATCGATTCCCGTTTACTGAAATAGAGCGACGAATAAAAAAAGCTTGGAATGCATATTGGTCATACAAACATATCTTCAAGTCAAACATGGATACAAAACTGAAAAAGAAAGTTATGGACTCTGTCGTAACTCCCACTTTAATTTACGGATGTCAAACGTGGCCGATGACTAAGACTGTCACGAAAAAAATACAAATATTTCAGAGAAAGGCCGAAAGAAGCATGTTGGGGCTAAGACTAAGCGATAAAGTTAAAAGCTCTGAAATTCGTCATAGAACCAAATTGCTTGACGCGGCAGAGATGGCATGCCGATTAAAATGGAGATGGGCCGGACACACGGCCAGAACCACTGACGAGCGGTGGAGCGAAAAGATACTCCATTGGTACCCAAGAGACGGCAACCGGACGCGCGGGCGGCCGAGCCGCCGCTGGCGCGACGACATCGAGGCCGTGGCCGGCGTCACGTGGACCCGCACAGCTCACGACAGGGACTTGTGGCATAAGATGGAGGAGGCCTTTGTCCAGAGATGGACAAACCAATAGAGACTGATTGTTTAGGTATAAATTTTTTAATATAATGTTTTTGTATAAATATAAAATTCAAATATTATAATTATAATGTCATAAGTAAATGAAATATTTAAGAATTCTATTGAAATGTTAAATGTAATTTTGTATGAAATGCATGCTTCTATTAATAATCTATTGGAAATAAAGGCTTATATTATTATTATATATTATTATTATTATAACCTTTTCTGCTTATTCAGTTTCCGAAGCCCCAGTGACGATATCTTCTTTTTAATTTTTTTGTTACCCATTTTTAACAAATGCTGTGCTCCGAAAATGCGCGTACGTCCGTCCTCCAATGCGTTCCGCTCGGGACTGCCGCGGTGCAGCGGGAACGGAGCGGGAGTGAATTGTGCCATAATTTCGTTGATTTTGGGTGAAAAAAGACATGTCTTAATAAATTAAAAATATTATGACCGACATCGCTCACATCATCATAGACGCTTATTTTGGTGTAATTTTCTATTCATCAAGTTACGTAAGATTGGAATAATGTCAGTTTTAAGATGAGAATAGAGGTATGTTTGGCATTTTTTTCTATCGATCAAAGTTTATCCAATTATGTAATGGACTTCCGACGGAACTAGATAAAGGTCTTAAATATAATATTACAGTTTTTTTTAATTTTTAATATGTAGGTTTTCAAAATAAAACCGTTTACAAAATCACATATCCTAGAAGAACCCCGAAGCAACTCGCCTTAACAACCCTCGTAGTACCGCCACCGATTCGGAATAGTTTTGGATGAATTTTGATAAATAGTTTACCACGCCTAGAAACCTTTCCAATGCTTTCCGATCCGTAGGGTAGGGCATCTCCATGATGGCACGAACTTTAGAGTCGTCTGGCCGCATCCCGTTTTCATCAAATTTGTGCCCTAGATAAATAATTTCTGTAACGCAGAACTTACACTTTTCCTTGTTATACTTTATACCTATTTCTTTTGACCTTTGTAACAGGCGCTCCAGACGAGTATCATGCTCTTCTTTCGTGCTGCCCCACACTATGACGTCATCAATAAAACTTTCAACCCCATCTAGGTCTTCCAGATACTGTCGTAATTTAGCGTGAAATACCTCTGGACTGCAATTAACTCCGTATGGCAAGCGAAGGAATTGGTACCTGCCAAAGAGCGTCGCAAAGGTGCAGAGGTCAGCACTAGCGTCATCCAGCTGCACCATCCAGAAGCCCGAGCGCGCATCCAGCACGCTGAAGTAGCGCGCGCCGCGCAGCCGCACGGCCAGCTCGCTCACCGTGGGCAGTGAGCAGAGGCTGGAAACTTAGAAAAGAGGCGACACGCCGATTAATTGTATGGAAAGTAGTGACATCTCTGGCGAAGCGGATCGCTGTATTTAATGTTGTTGACAGAAAATGGAAATAGATGTCAGTACAATAGACCCACGACAATAAATTTTAAGATTTTGAAATGAAATAAAATATATTTTTATGTTTTGACATAGAATTTATTAAGTATCCATTTTATTTAACTGAACCTGAACAAATATCTCATGAATATGAAATTGTGTTTGTTGTTCGGCCTTTGTGGTTTTAGATGAAGTATACATACCTACGTGTCAGTCAGTAAATAAATGTCAATGTATTGTCTATAAAAACATTGAATGAAAACACATTTAAATCATATTTAAATAAAATCAAGAATAGGTTTAGCCACAGTATCTATTTATAAAAATAATATCTAGGTATTATGTGTGCAGTAAATAGTTTGAGGTTGAGTAATATGCAGTGTAGATCGGCTGTACGTGGATTTGTTAAATCTGGTCCAGGAGATTTAATCTAAAGTTTTGAACCTAAATCTCGTCCTTGTCTTGTTTTTTGTTAAAAAGGTTGTGCTTTGTTAAGTTCTTGTTACATCATTAGTTATTTGTTAAGTTGAATAAATACTTTTATGAATTTTGCATGTTTCACTTTTCAGATCCATTTCATAGTTGTGTGATTATTTTGAAACCTACAATGTGACTGGCAAAGTATGAAGGGAAGCGTACTTAGGTAACTAAAATGTGATTTATATCATGTTTTAGAAACGTTTTCTTCCTAACTTTGATAGTCGCATTGTAGGCTTCAAAGTCAAAACAGAGAATACAACTTTTGTATACGTGTGTGCGTGGTGCGTGAATATGTATGTGTGCGTTAGTGTGTATGTGAAGCGTGCACGCTGCACGCATGCGTGCGTCAGAGTAGTTCAATCCACTCGCTGCTAGGCGGCTGTGGGACCAGTAATTTCTTGGTATTGCCACTCTTTACATAAATATACTTATTATACTCTTTGGCAGTGAGTAGTGCGCGCGTCACACTGCGCGGTTCAGGGGCCGAGGGTCTAAACACACTCGGAGATCACCATTTTTTTTCGCCACTAAAACAATGGCATTGACCCATTCGGTGGGGTGCGAAACTTTCCTAATTACCCCAATTTTTTCCATTCGCTGTATTTCCGCATGCAATTTATCACGTAATCCTAGCGGAGTTTTCCTAGTCGGGCATACAACCGGTTGAACGTTCGGATTCACTACTATTCTATATTTACCAGGTAGTTTTCCTAGACCCTCGAAAAGATCGGCATAATTTTATATTTTAATGGCATTGACCCGACTAATCAGTCCTAAGGTTACGCAACCTTCTAACCCCAGTACATTTTGACAATTCAAATCAGACACCGCACACACTAACTGGCATTGTTTATTTCGGCAAGACAATAACAAACTGCAAATACCTATAATGGGTATATTGTTTCCCGTAAATGAATAAACACGCTTAACAAACGGTTTCAAATCGCTTAGTTGTAAACCTAAATTTAGGTATTCGGACTTCGATATTACATTCAACATGGATCCCGTATCAAGTTTAAACAACAATTGTTTTTTATTACATTTCACTACCTCCACCCATTCTTTAGGCGGTCGGGACTTAGTTTCCTGCTGAATAACATCGACGTAAAACATACCGTCCTCCCCATCCGAATCGTCCACTGCCAAGTCACATACCTGGTCCCGTGTAACCTTGCGCCGGTTACACACCTTTGCGAAATGTCCTCTTTGATCACACACATAACACAACACACTGTATGCCGGGCAACGCTCGTCCTGGTTGCACCAAGCGCCGCCGCACGCCGCGCAGGCTCGCGCGGGTCCCGGCGCTGCCGCGGCGCGCGGCAGCCGCCCGCCGTGCCGGGCCCCGCGCCTGGAGCTGGCGCGCCGCCGCCCGCCTGCGCCCGCGCGCGGCCCGCTGCCGCTCGCTCGCGCAGCCGGCCACACGGCATCCACACGAACTTCATTCGAGCCGCCATCGATACACTGACGTTCCTCGCGTGACATCTCTGCCGCTTGACAGACTTGAATCGCCTTCTCTAATGTTAATCCCTCCGTACGAAATAGTCTATCCCGTATAACATTACTACTTATGCCGCACACGATTCTGTCGCGAATTAAACTATCTGCCAACGGACCGAATTCACAACTCTGACTCAACAGACGTAATGATGTAACCCACTGATCGATGTTTTCGCCTTCCTCCTGATTTCTAATAAAAAACTTATACCGAGCCACCGTAATATTCGGCTTGGTTCCGAAGTGTTCATCGAATCTTTTTAATAAAGATTCGATGTCCTCGCTTTCCTTCTCGCTCATCGTGAACGCGGAATAAACTTCGTAGCCGGCTGGCCCGATGAGGTTGACTAACAAGCTAGCCCGGACATCTGCAGGCTCCTTGCTCACTCCGGAGGCTTTAAGAAACACCAAAAACTGTTTTTTCCACTTGCGCCATGCCTCGGCCCGCGTGGCTGGTCCGCCTTCTAAAACTAATTCCCCCGGAGGACGCGCGTGTTCCATTTTAACGTAAATAATCACCAATCAATAGAAACTTGGCAAACAAATCCACACCGCCTTGATTAAAGCAAATTTCAAATTAATTATTGACCACCGCTGTCACCATGTAGTAAAACACGCATAGCTAGTTCAACACTGATTTATTATCCAATGTAGGTAGACATAGTATTTCTCAAATACCCTATACTACAAAACTGACAAAGGAAAATTTACATACTGCCAACCACCACTAGACACTGTAAGCATACTTGATCATAAAAAAAATAAAATCTATGGTATTATACTTTAGGTGCGGTTAAACATGTTGCTCGAACGGCTTGTTCAAATGGCATGTTTAAAAAATAAAAAAGGCGCAAATTACCTATTATTTAATTGATTACCTAGTATTTATTTTAATTTTAATATTTCCTCACATCGTTTGAGAAAAGTACTATACAATCCTCGGCCGGAACAGGGATTGCTGGACTCGTTGTATTCGGCCTCGTCTACGACTCGGCCGTCTACCCCAATCTCGTCCAGCAATCCCTTACTTCACGGTCTCTGCAGTAATCTACTATTTCTACTATTTTGTCTAAGGAATATAAGTCTATAGGTCCATTATATAGTTAGTTAGTCTTTAGTATTATTGTTATAGGTCTATAGTTTCAGCAATTACTTGTATCGGGTTAGTAATACGAGGTATAAGAACTTGTCATATAACAGTCATAATATATACGCTCACTTTGTATAAGCTTGTTTAGTATAAAGTTCACTATACCATATTTTTTCTAGGTTGATTAGAATGATAGATGTCACTTCATGATAGCATGTAACTTTGTAAGGCGGTAAGCAAAATGCATATTTTTTCCAAGGGACAAATATTGCTTGTAAAAATTAAATCACGTCTAATATGCGGATTTACGGTGACTTGATCTCAAAACACTCAATGAAAGGTGAAAACACTACGTAATATTTACTTATATTCTTAAGTGAACGTCATTACAATGTTGTTTCAATACGCTTGGATTGCTAGAGGTGAGGATTATCGATTAAGAAAAAAACGATGAAATATTGTGTTACAAAATAAGGAATTGCAATATAAATTGGCAACACACATAGGACCTCCGTGCCGTGCCGCCATTTTGTATTTTGATATCACCTCTTGTCAAATAACAATAGTCAGCTCGGCTATCACGCGACGGCGCGCGAGCTCTCTCGATTTTTCTCGCACTGTCCGTCTCTCTCTTATTAGAACACTTAGAACAAGAGGAAAATCGAGAGTATGTCGCGGCCGTCCCATGATAGACGTGCAGGGGACTTACCGCGAAACGAAAACGAACTTCTTTCGTGTGTCTCCCTCTCTGTCGCCCTTGCTAGTTTGTGCGAGAGAGAGGGAGATACACGAACGAAGTTCGTTTTTGTTTCGCGGTAGCCCCTCAGTACGCAGTCAGACAGTACGAGTGGAAAGATCGGACATAGCGCTTGCTCGCTTTGACTTCTTATCACAAGTGAAAACAATTGACGACTGGGACAAAGTTGTTTTCCTAGATGAAACATGGTTAAATGCGAATCATAGTGTTAGAAAAATATGGAGAGACTATATACCTCAGTCGTTAACGAAAGTTCCTGAAGAAAAGGGTCAAAGGCTTATTATATACCACGGAGGGAAGGCCAGACGTTTTGTACCGAACTGCTTACTTGCTAGTAAGCAGTTTCGTGGAAATTCGTACGGACTTTTATTTCAATACCATACATTGTTACGTTCCCAACAATATTAAGTATACTATAGATACTTTTAGCACTAGGTGAAAAGTATCGATAGTTTGCATAACAGTGGTAGCACCTCTAGTTACGTTAGTTTGGCATCTGTCATTCTAATCAAGCAAGAAAAAATTACATATAGATATAATGCGTTAGCTATAACAACAAAACCAATTCTTTTATAAGGAATAACGGTCAATTGATATAATATTCATATTATATAACGTTTTTTTCTATAACACTCAAATTGACTAATTTCAGTTCGTATAACATACATAACGTATAACGATCATAACACATCATATCTTTTCGTTAAACATACATAACGTATAACAATCATAACACATAGTATATTTCCTTAAAGGTTTATAATATAGAAGATTAGGTTAGGCCAGCTAGAATAAGGGGGTTGGAGATATTAATAACATGAAATTATATATCTTGTTGTTATATCTCGTGAGACGCACCCACTTGTAAATAAATAATAAATAAATAAATACTCTTGTAAATAAATTATAAATAAATAAATATTAGCGAACAATCTTACACAAATCCACCTAGTCCCATAGTAAGCTCAATAAGGCTTGTGTTATGGGTACTAGACGACGATATATTTAATAGATAGAAATACTTAAATACATAGAAAACATCCATGACTAAGAAATAAATACGAGTATTCATGCTCTTCTCTTCTTCTTATTAAAGAGCTAGGCTCTTTTCGGTGGAGTAATTTCCAACTTGTTCTACATTCTGCCTTTCTTTTTATTTCTCTGTACGATGAAGCGTTTATCTTCTCTTTTATTTGCTCCATGTAAGATATCCTCGGCCTTCCCCTTTTTCTTTTCCCTTCTATTTTTCCCTCTATTATTGTTTTCATCCAGTCGTCGTGGCGTAACATGTGTCCTATCATTTTTCCTCTCCTGTTTTCAATCATTTCTATCAGATTTCTTTTTTCATTGACTAAATCCAGAACCTCCTCATTAGTTTTATTTTCCGTCCAACTGACCCTTTCTAACCTCCTCCAACACCACATTTCAAACGCCGCCAGTCTTTCTCTGTCCCGTTGCGTCATGATCCACGTTTCGCAGCCGTAGAGTGCTATGCTCCAGATGAACACTTTAACCAGTTTCTTCCTAGTGCGACTTGCTATTCTGGCAGTGAGTAAATGCCTTTTCGAATTAAAAGCTTTCTTTGCCATGGCTATCCTGGAAATAATATCAGGTGTACATCTAGAATCATCCGTAACAACGCTGCCTAGATATCGTTATGACTTGACTTGCTCAATTAATTTATTACCCAAGAAAATTGAACTAACAACTGTTCTTTTTGACACAACTAGAGTTTTTGTTTTGTTTACGTTGATTTTGAGACCAGATTCTGAAAAAGTAGCATCCATATTATTCAGCATTGCTTGAAGTTCTTTTCCATTTTCAGCAACTGCCGCTATATCGTCTGCAAACCTTATAAACTTAACTTTTTCTCCATTTATTTTGACCCCTCCTGTATTTGACCCCGTTATCTTCCTAATCACATTTTCGATAAATAAATTAAAAATCAGCGGCGAAAGTGGGCATCCTTGACGAACACCTTGACGAATCTTTGCGCTTCCTTTCTGCTCATAACACAAATATTTGCACTTACCGGGATTCGAACCCAGGACCTTCAGCTTCGTAGGCAGTGTCATTACCCACTAGACTAACCGGTCGTCATAAAATAGGTCGTGAAATAGGTCGAACTAATTTAAGCTCATCAAGAAATAAACCACAAGCTATGCTGCTATGTATGAGATGGGACATCGCTGTGGATATTTTCTCAGCTACGAGCTTGAGGTCTACCGTTCTAACACCGTCTATTCCTGGGACTTTATTAATGTACGTGTTCATGTGTTTTTTTGTAGACGTCTCTGCTGGTCGATCACGTAGGTAACGCATTGTATGTACGTTAGTTAGATCTACATCTCAATTTTATATGGAAAAATGACAGGTGGATCTACCTAATGCGCCATCAAAACGTTACGTGATTACTGATTACCTCTTTGGTCGAGAGGTACAACCGTACCGCTGCCTGCGAAAGTTGTAAATGTTATGTTTTGTATCTAATATTTTGTTGTGACTCATTAATTGTAGTACTAACACTAGATATATTAGTTATTGAATTACCTAACCGTGTGGATTTCAAGTCTGAAATAAGTAATAAGAATAATAATTATGATTATTTGTTTTCATGTAATAAGTCGGATAGTACCTACGCGTTCTCAAGCCGACTCGGTCAATAAAGCAGTATACTTTTAGTTGCAACGTATGCTTACCTATTATTGTTTAAGGCGCCGTAGGTTCAGCGAAGTTAAGCGGACAGAGTTTTTGAAACAATATAATGCGTCTGTTTATTAATATGGTTTCAAAAAAATATGAATAGTAATCTTGAGGCTTTTCTGCAGCGAAATCAGTGATTCGAAAAATGATTAAGCAATATTAGCTCAATAGAAAAAAATCACGAATATAGGTCTAAAACACTTAAAATATTCGTAACAAATTATGCAAAAAAGCTAAAAATATAAAAATTGCTTCTAAAAATCGGCAATCACATGTTTGAGAGAACTCAGTGATTACTATTTTATTTTTTAAAACGGCCATAAAATAAAAAAACATCCGCGCTTCCGAGCACGCACTTACATCTCGCTCACGCTTATGCTCAGTGAGAGGAAGAGAAGACCATGAACCGCGCCTTAACGAGCGAGAGGAGAAAAAGGAAGTTCTTCGCTTCACTTTGGGCCAATATTCTTCCGTATGACCGGATGTCCAGCTGCTCTCCTCACAGGTCGGGATTCGCGACCGATTCTCGTGAATATTTGCGAGTGGGTTCAATAATTATATACAGTGTGTGGCCTGTAACAGGAGCAAATATTTAAAAGGATGCTTCCTTTGAGCATCTGCAGTAACCAACCCCCTGCGTCAATTTTTTTTAGTTTGAGAAATGTTGATCTAAAGTTATGACCTCCAAGTAATGTATCTTGCACCACGAGACCATAGCACAGGTCAATGCAGATTTTGAGGTAACGCTCCTGTCATAATTCATAATTGTTTTTGCATTTTTGTTTTTAAGAGACTGGTGTTTTTTTTTTGTTTTTTGAAGAGATCATTCTGTTTTGCTCGTAGTGCCATTTAACACGTGAGTTTAACCGTGTAATTATTACTTCAAAATGTCTCACAAAACTTTAAATTCAAACCGGTATATTCTTTACTTTCACAGGTTGACTTCAAACTAAGCAAGTTATCAGTAAAATGGCGTTTCTTTTTCAATTACATATAATATGCGAGTCCATCTAATATATTATACTGGGTGGAACAGATCGATGGACTTTTAAGCAAATGGGATATAGATCAGGTTTAGTGCTTTACTTCTCACCTAGTAACCATATTAATATTTCTAACGGTTACCGAGATACAACTTGTTAAACTTTGGTGAAAAAAACTGTATGTTTCAACCCTATCCAGCAGATTCAATAACGTGAACATCGGATGTGAACTTTTCTTGTGACTTGTGACATGTGTCAATTTCAAATGAAAATAATAACTATGTATAGTATTAGGGTTGTCACTAAGATAAAATATTTCGATTTTTATGTTTTTTTTTTTCTTTTAAATCCAGCTTAACATTTATAATAGATCGTTTGTACGTCACTTATATAACACTGTCCTTTCAGCTTAGTCCAAGGAAATGTTCCTCCCTGTATAATACATAATCAGCCGAACATATTTGCCGAACATTTTTTGTTTATTTAACTATTATTAAGAATCGAAATCTAAAATAATTAAAACATGTTTACATTATGTAGGTGGGATTTTCAATATTTTTTTTCCAATTGTGTTTATTCACCGAAAGCCTATTTGTTCAAGTTATATTGAAAATTTAATCAAATTTTTATTGTTTCAGGTTGTGCAATGACGTTGTATCAAAAAGAAATTACACGCTTAAACCACGGGTGGTGTTACCAGAAAACTATGTGAAAGGTACATTATCATTCTATTTTTTTAACTAGGTATTGTACCATTAGCTTTGACGACCGGTTAGTCTAGTGGGTAGTGACGCTGCCTACGAAGCTGAAGGTCCTGGGTTCGAATCCCGGTAAGTGCAAATATTTGTGTGATGAGCATGAATATTTGTTTCTGAGTCATGGATGTTTTCTATGTATTTAAGTGATTCTATCTATTATATATATCGTCGTCTAGTACCCATAACACAAGCCTTATTGAGCTTACTATGGGACTAGGTCGATTTGTGTAAGATTGTCCCCTAATATTTATTTATTTATTATTAGCTGCCCGCGCGGCTCTGCCCACGTATAGCCACGTATATCAAATATAGCCCATGTCAAACCTGACAATCCATTCTTATACTAGTGTAAGACTTTTTTAAATCGGATGAGTAGTTACGGAGATAGTCCCCTGCAAACAAATTTACAACACTTCAATCTCACAGAGTTTTCCTCTTTATAATACAGGATGAGGCGTGAATATTGCAGCAAAAACAATCTTCCATTTTGACAGTTTTCAATGTACGTTTATGTAATGTTTATTGCAGGTAAAAACTTTTTCTAGTGTGTTGAGTTTGTCATTATTATTATTATATAAAGCCTGATGCCCACTGCTGGGCAAAAGCCTCCCCCCTTTTCTTCCACTGCTCGCAGTTTTGAGCTTGATCTGGTCGGTCCTTTAAAAAGGAGTCCAACTCATCCCGCAATCGCCGATGCTTCGATGGCGGGAGTTGGTCATGGAACCAAAAAATCATGTGAAGTGAAGGAGCAGAAATGAAGTGGTGAGATACACTATCCGTCTCTTTCTAATTAAATAGCTTAGAAAGAGACTAGTAGTCTACGTCGCCGCAACACAGCTCGTGGGTCGTCCTGTGATAGCCGTTCGAGTTGATAAATCTTGTTTCTTCACTTCAATTTAAAGTGTTTATTCCATTCAAGACACCTAAATGGGGTCCCCATTCAATAGTTTCTGACAGAAAGCAATCATTTGATAGTTATAATCCATCTTAAAATGGCCAACAACCATGGTTTTTGTCAAAAAACACTGCAGACCCAACGCAATGATCAAAACAGCAAACACCATTGCTAAACGAACGTTTGCCATTGAAATTAATGCCAGAAATTGTTCAATATAGTTAACATAGGTCAAATATTTTTTTCTATCTCTCGGGTGCCTTCCAGCGACGTATCTTCCAATGAAATCACAATTACTTTTAACAACCATTTAAATAATCGACATTTGAAAGAAAACAAAATTTAAGAAGCGACGGAACGCTATTAAAACACTAAATTAGGCGACGTTTAGTGCATTCTGCCAGGTAGTTGATTATTATGAAAATCAGTTATCGATTAATACATTTTATTAATTAACAATGAGGGTGGGAGTTCGGAAAAATATATGTTACATGACAACCATTTTGTGAATTTTATTACACATGTATGAAGATTTTTGTAACATCAAGCCACATTATAAGTTCAATGATGGACTTCCTACGTGCAATACATAGTGACATACATAGGTCTAAAACAATACTCAGTCACACATTGTTGTATGAGGTTTTTGTCCCCCTAGATAGCCCAACCTAGCAGTTACAGATATGTATTAAATTAAACGGATAAATTTTCAAAGCATTCGACGCTAAACTGAGACTTAGAAAATTGCCCCAAAAAATTACGTTATTTCCGATGTACGACAAGAGGTTCTGATTACAGGTACGTGTACTGAGGTGTGTTCGACACTTAAAATGAAATATGAAAGAAAAAGAAGTACGTTCTCATCCTATTACGTCAGATTTTTCCAATAAAATTATATTATTGTAGGAGGCAGAAACATTTTGTTTTCTTTTTGGTGCAATATTCACGCCACACCTTTAAAGATAGCGCAGTAGATCAGTATACGAATATTACGAACCCATACCGGGTTTCGGTTCCCGAACCCCACTGCTCCTTTTAACCGACGTTACTTTAATGAAACTAAATATTGGGAATCATTGAGGTTTTTTGTATCGATCTTTGAATATGTCTATTTCTTAGTAAGACTTTTATTTTAGCCTTCAGTTCCATCTAGGCCAACCACGTTTCTGAAGTGGCTTACCGCACAAAGCTGTGAAGGAAACATTGCAAAAAAACAAATCAATGATATTAATCTTTCAACAGAAGTGCGCCCTCCTGCTCGCAAAGGCCACCCTGTGACAGTAGAATTCAGCATATATGTGGTGGATGTCAACTCCATCAATGTGGAGGATATGGACTTTAGGTAAGAATTTGAAACTGTTTTCGAACACCTTTTTTTATGATATAGGACGCAAACGAGCAGACGGATTACCTGATGGTAAGCGATTACTGCCGCCCATGGACACTTGCAACACCAGAGGTGTTGTGAGTGCGTTGCCGGCCTTTAAGATGGGAGTACGCACTTTTCTTGAAGGTTTGAAGGTATCGGTCTGGAAATACCGCAGGCGACAATCCATTCCACAGTTTAGCTGTGCGAGGCAGGAACTTTCTGGAGAAGCGCACAGTTGAGGACTGCCAACCATCTAAGTGGTAAGGATGGTAATGTTGTCGCGTTGGACGATGGCGAAAAGAAGCGGCAGGGATTAATTTTCAAAAGAGTCTTCAGTTAACAAGCGATAAAATAAATTTGTCGAGATAATCTCAGTTTCACATGTCACAGAGTTGAGAGTAATAACCAGAAACTAAAAAAAATGAATTACTGTCATTTAACTTAAATCGACAGCATGAAATTACGATTCTGGAATTGGACTATGTATAAAAATATGATACTAATACTTTTAGTACAATTTTGGTGCAAAATAAATTTGGTGAAAATGTCATTAAGTAATTAATCAATCCAACGCCCAAACACTCAAATTGTTTTTTTTTTATATAGGTATTGTGAATGACAGTCACGAGTTCGAACATTAAGTAATGCACATTAAATATATGCACGTTATGACTCTAGGTTTTCGAGTGCGAAAATTTCGTAGTTTTTCGAATGCTGCAAAGTAAGCACAGGTATTTCGAAGCTGCAAACCTGGATTTACGGTACTGGTAGCGCTCCTAACAACATATTAAATAATCACAACTAGCCGTTAGCTTGCGATTTTTGCAATTTTTCTGGTCAAATATGACTGGCCTAGGTCGATTTGTGTAAGATTGTCCGCAAATATAATATATATATATATTAATCCTGGGTATTAAGATAAAGTATTGTCATTCCATAAAAAGTGACGTTTTAAATTACCACAGGTTTCTCGGGCGGGTTTCATTCGTACAATGTTTAAAGCAAGATTTTCTATGCTGCTGCTGTCAGCTTTTAAGTATTGCGAATAGAAAATTAGATTCTCAGATCTCTTTTCAAGCACGTTTCTTCTGAGAATAGATTTACAAATTCGAATCACGCGCCGTTTGGCATCCTCCTAATGCATTGTATGCAAATTCTCTGAAAGAAGTCAATTTATTATACCCAAATCTAAAGCGTACATTATACAGTCGGCAACATTCGAATGATTGCGCTTTTTTTTCAACTTCAAGAATGAAATACAAGAAACTAAACGCTTGAATGAGATTAACTTAAGTTGAGGGTTGTTTATAAGGACAGTTTAAGTCGCAAATGTCGTGCGGCGTCGCGGTTCTTTACTTGCAAAACTCACAAAACCAAAGATAAATGATTACTATTGGATAAACTGCACTTAACTTCCAATTGTGTTTCTATTCTATTACATTCTTTATACTAAACGGGACTTAATCGCGTATAATTAACTTATTTATTTACCTCACTGAGGTCTCCCGACGTTTCGGATGTGTTGCAACATCCATGGTCACGGGACCATGGGGTCTATTCTATTAATATTAAATATACATAAAAAGTTATTATCGTTCATCCGTGGTGTATTTCTACTGAAGGCGACGGTAGGCGTAGGCCTTCTGTAGTTGACTTAATCCTTAATATATGTTTGTATGTGTGTTTGTATGTTTGTCCTTCTTTCACGTCGCAACGGAGCGTCGTATTGATGTGATTTTTTGTATGGAGATAGTTTAGAAGCTGGAGAGTGACATAGGCTTCTTTTTTCAGCGGGAAAACATCTAATTCCTACGGGAAAATTCAATATGTTACATTTTCCTATAACCACGCGGGCGAAGCCGCGGGCATCAGCTAGTACAAAATAATCTTACTATTACTAAGCAACAATGTTTCTTCTACTCAAAACGTTTCAAGAAGTATCGATTACCAGTTATCTTACCTTTAATATTACTTGCTTAAGACTGATTAGACGTGCAATTTGTTTGGATTCCCATCTCTTAGTTTCAGAAATCTTAACCTCTAGTTATAGGTAACGATAATAATTACGAAAAGGTGAGATCATCACAAATAATGATTAAAACACTCATTGGACCACCGGTTTGTCCTAGTATGTAATGACGGCAGGGTCTGAGCTAACGGTCCGGGCCTAGACAAGGTTTCAATCGACAAGCACTAACGCCAATAGAAAATAATAAATTGTAGGGGAATGACAGATGCCGACGAAACACGTTTGAAACACACCTTGGGTCGAAGCCTTATAAGCTTACTATTTTTTTATTTTCTCGGCGTGTGGAAAGTAGTAAACAAGCAATGTTTATAATACGAAAATATGATGGTAGTAACAATTACCGTCTTATTTTAATTCAACACTTAAGGGTTGCTCAAAACATTTTTGTAAGTATCGTGCGGAGAGTAGTATATTTAGCACTAGTTATTTGATTTACTGTTGTTTCATTTCAAGCCTACATTCCACTAAACACTTTCATTTGTTGAATTACTTTATTTGTTTGTATAATATATCATTTTAGCTTTGAAACTACAGCATATAATTTATTTAAAACATCTATATCTTATATATTTAAAATGACATATTTGACAAATAAAAGGGTTATCAAATATAACATTTCTCCGGTAATGTTTGGTAATATTGGTTGATTGATTGATTGATTTATTTATATTTATTGATAACCAATGACAAGATGTTATGAGTATTATGCTAGACCACTGGTTGAGATAGTATTATGCGAGACCGCGGGGCGGGATGTATGGCCGCTTGCTTTTTACATCAAAAATAGAGATTTAATTGGGAATAAATGAAATAAAAAGTACTAATAATATATTTGGGTTTTTCAAGATCAAATAAAAATGATTTGATATGTGACATTAAATTGCTTCCCATAATTGTTTTTCATTTTGACTCTGGTTCACCCAATGCTTACAACCACACCATTCTGAAAAAAAAGCGGCCAAGTGCGTGTCGGACCACGCACAACGAGGGTTCCGTGCCTATTAAAAAGGTCGTATCGCTACTGAAATCTTATGGCACTTACATCCTTTTCTTTAAGGAAGGCAGTTATTTCGAAAAAACTGATCTTGTTCAAAACAATTTTCGCTGAAAGAATTTAATAAGCCTGATTTTTTTCATATTTTTAAAATGAGTACACGGTTCAAAAGTTAGAGGGGGGGGACACAATTTTAGTGACTTTTGAAGAGATTATCTCTGACTATATTCACTGAATCAAAAAATTTTGCTTAGAAAACTTATATTTATTTTGAAAGGCCTATCGATTGATGTGCCACACGTAGGCTTGTAATGAAAAAAAAAATTGACTTTCAGTTTTATGTATGGAGTGCACCCCTAAAACAATTTTATTTTTAGTAATTTAATTACAAAACTATGAAGCGGTTAACAAAATACACCTATCCTCAAAATTTTATTGAAATACACCTTATAGTTTGCGAGTAAAATGCCTGTGACATACGGACGGACAGACAGACAGACAGACAGACATGACGAATCTATAAGGGTTCCGTTTTTTGCCATTTGGCTACGGAACCCTAAAAACTATGTCTAGTCAAGGTAAAACGATTTTATTCCATTTCCGCCTTTTGGCCTAGGTGCGTTCTTTTTGTACTACGGCAAAGCCTAAAGGAATATTTACGTGTGTTCCACCGTAGCGTTTAAGAGTCCGTAGTAAGCTCGATTCTCCATACAAACGTAGTTACGCTCTCATTTTAAAACTACGTGTTGGATTGTAACGAAACTTTGCATGTACAATGACATGAGGTAGATCCAGGTCTGTAATTGTAGTGCTTTTCACGCCTACTGCGAGGAAATTGCAAATAATTATAATTATAAGTCAAAATAAAGTACCTAATTAAAGATCATAATAAGCGTGACCCCGCTCGCGTGCCGGGGGGGGCACCGCGCGGGGCAGCCCGGCACGGGCCGGGGGCCCTGAGATTGAGCGAATCGCTGTTCAAACTGTCCAAAAATAGCATTGTTGGACAGTTTGAACTCATAGTTGGCCTGTTCGTGCGATGTCCAACTAACCCCAGCTTTGAAGCCTGAATTCTGACAATCTTTTGCCACATTTCCGAGCAGTAGTGGCGTGAAAAAGTTCATTTATTTAATATCGTTACTAACTTGAAACTGGATGGTCAATAATGTTACGAGCGTGGGGGTACAGGATAGAGTTAATATTTACACCTATTAAAACGACAGTAGATGTATTGTGCGATACAGGGCAAAGTCCACTGAGTCCACTCCACACGTACTAACACTGACTCAATTACCACACACAAGTTAAATGAGTCCGCGCCTACTAGTACTAACACAGCCAACACTTCACTGTTACTTTGCACTAGCTAGACCACTTAACTATTCACCACTTGTTTCCACTGTTTTTCTTTTTCCAGTTCTCACTCCGATACTACTCACTAAGCATTTCACTCCGAGAACTCCACTCCGAAGACTCCACTCTTAAGGCGCCGTAAGTTCATCGTCTTCTCTCCCTCTCACTGAGCATAAGCGTGAGCGAGAAGGAAGTGCGTGCTCGGAAGCGCGGATATTATGTTTTTTTATTTTAATGTTTTGGCCGTTTAAATAAACAAAAAAGTAATCTGAGTTCTCTAAAACATGATATTGCCGATTTTTAGAAGCAATTTTAATATTTTTATCTTTTGTGCATAATTTGTTACGAATATTTTAAGTGTATTTTAGACCTATGTTCGTGATTTTTTTCTATCGAGCAAAAATTGCTTAATCATGTTTCGAATCACTGATTTCGCTGCAAAAAAGCCTCAAGATTACTATTCGTATTTTTTTAAAAACCATATTATTATAAACAGACGCATTATATTGTTTCAAAAACTCTGTTCGCTTAACTTCGCTGAACCTACGGCGCCTTAAGACTGACTTGTACCGCGAACGTGGTCCCTTTATATACCCCTCTCTCCGAGGGTTCTAGACCGTAATTTCGATCTTCTTTCCGATCTTCGTTTCATTACTTTTTTTTTTGAGTAGTAGGCTTTTTTAGATAAACGTGCTACGTCCTGTCCCGTTTCTCGAATATTCCAAGCCCATAACATAGCCCATAGCCATTTGTCTATAAATTTGTGTACGCATCAAATGTTCTATTCTCTTACTTTTTCTAGAACATTACATGCTACTCGGCATTTAGAAAATGTACTCACTAAGATTTAAAACATACAAAAAATGCATCGGTCGCTCGGTCGCTCGGTCGGTTGGTCGCTGGTCTCCAAGTTCTCCAACCCGGGTACATCTTCCTAAGTCTGTACCCCTATGCAACTGATGACATTGATGACTAATGACAACACGGTGAATTTTGAAATACCCTGTCGGTGTATTTATTACCATGGTAACAAAACTGTCATTGACCCCACTGTCGTAACAATACTCGTAATAATTTTTAGGCAATGTGTGGTTGAGACGATTGTGAAATAAAATACCGCCAGATAATAATATGTACGTGTAAGTAGCATTTTGTCTCAAAATATATAAATGTGGAAGTGTCATTTTCATTCGGTTGGGGTCTTCACCCTCACCTGGCGGCTCCGGCCTAGGTTATAATATTATCCTTACTAGTAAGTACAAAATAGATATCGGTTGACCTCGATCGGGTAATCGACTTTGATCATTACCTTCGATCAGCACATTGCAAAGTGGCATATGAGGAACTAGTAATCTATCTATCGTTGATCATCTATGGAAATGTACTCGTACTTAATTGTCTTTTCGTTTGCATAAGACTTAATTGGCTAAGCTTTTCTGATAAACGTATTGTAAAATCGATACGGGACAACAATGATTGTACCTTAATAGCTCGGAGTGGAAAAGAATATACCTATATCCTGTTTTTTTTATGTGTTTTCGAGCCAATAAATGTTTTTTTAAGCGTTTTATTGACTTTACCTGTTCATAGGTAAGTCAAGCAACGTAATTATAGCTTACAAGTCGATTTTCATCAACTACTAAAGTAGTCATATACATACACCGGTGCGGAATTTAATGAAATCAATTAACGTATTGCTGTGTGAGCAAAGATTAATTTCGTTAAATATAAGTTCTATTCTACTACTGTTGCGAACGAAACCCATATTTTATTTAAGGCCTCCACCAACCGAACGCGTGACGTGCGCGGCGCGTGTCGTGCGCGGCGCGTGTCGGGCGTGGTTGAAGAAGTATATTCACACCGCAAGCGGGCGGCGTGTAGCA
Organism: Epinotia ramella; assembly: GCA_947578815.1. Classification (NCBI taxonomy): domain Eukaryota; kingdom Metazoa; phylum Arthropoda; class Insecta; order Lepidoptera; family Tortricidae; genus Epinotia; species Epinotia ramella. The sequence goes on along the minus strand of OX388204.1, from coordinate 12,523,957 downwards.
ACGCGAGGGTACGCCGCGGGCCCGCGCAGCACACGCGCCGCGCACGACACGCGTTCGGTGGGTGGAGGCCTTTAAAGTTTTATGTCACCATCAGCCTATGCCGAGCACAGGCGGCATAGATGAAACGGACGCGGATCTAAATGACACTTTTTGTACGGTAATAAGAAAGTTAATTTGTCCTAAAGTGCGTTCGAAAAGTAACATTTTACTTAGGATTCACTCTCATCTCTATAAAATGTAAGAATTGGTAAAATCGACGTTTTGCGTGATTTTTGATCGCTTTTTTCGTTATCTTTTGGCAAAGGCCAAGCGTAAAATACACAATATCTATTATTTGTAGAACAGAAATACTTAGAGTGGCCGCTCGTTGAGCCACCAGTGGCGGGCACATACAAATGATTGCAGACGAGTTATTTCATACATTTTGCATAGCATAGGCGCACACAATCGCTCAGTGTGCGTCCGATGTCTTCACATTTCAAGTCTTACATTGGATAACCGTCCTGACTCATATGGAAATCACTAAACATTTCAGGGTTGACATGTTCATAAGACAGACGTGGGTGGAGAGTCGGCTGCAACTTCCAGAAGACATCTTCGAGGAAGGCGACGATCATGTGACTCTGCCCCCAGAGTTTTTTGACAACCTTTGGCACCCTGATCCGTACTTCCTTAACTCTAAAGTTACAGGTAAGCTGTTTTTAGAATATTGACACAGATTGACTCGAGTGAGATCGTTTTGGCTCACTCAGTAATTCCCCCGAACACCGAACTGATGCGCTCAAATTCAGAAAAATGGGCTAATTTATTTAGTCGCATACTAGAACAGCAGTTTGTAAAGCACGCGGGTATAACTAACATTAAATATATAACATAAGTCGTGTAGCGTTATAATTCCCAGTGTCTTTTGAATGGGGTGCTGTCACTTGAACTACTAACTTTTGCTTAATGTTTCACTAGACCAAATAAATACATTTTTCTTCGAAACAGTGAACTATTCGGATTCTCTCTGGATAATTATCATCAAATAGAAGTTATTAAGTTAGGTTAGGTTTGCATAACAGTAATTCTATAAAGTTTCCTATTTATAAAAGAATGCATTAGGTCATTTATGGCTTAAGTAGTTAGATCTAACTATTAGGGAGACCCCTTTCGAAACCATTCAAATTCCTGTGCATTACGCCAAACCGTAAACGGTATTTCCATAGAGGCTAATTGTACTACCTACTTGAGCCCCGCTTGCTAAGCCTAATATGACACTTTTCGAGCATGAGAACTGAAAAAATCTTAGGACACAAGCCTATTATCAATATAAGCATCATAAGCAGGTAGTTTTTGAAACTTATATAATGTAATCGTCTCTAAAAATGTAGTCACAGGAAAAACATCGTCACAGTCAACGTGTCTCTAAAATACGGGATCCCCTCATTTTACCGAAAAACATTTCAGCGAATGCTATGTTTCATCGAATTTACATTTAATCAAATTTTTTTTTTCTCAGAAATCGGTAACATTTTTGGTAAAGCTAAAAGGTAATTGTGTAGAGGGTTCTATTACGTTACGTTACGTTGGGTTTGTTTTAGAACAATCCTGAAATGTTTACAGTTGCTGAAAAAATATGTTTTCGATGAAATGAAAATTCGGATGAAACGTTTGTCGGTAAAACGAGGGTAAACCCAATAATAGATAAAATACCATTATTGATTGCAACACTTGTACTCGTATAAGGCGGTCATCACACAGACGACGCATCCCGCTGCGATGTGCGGAGCCGCGTACTCATTTCGCCTGCAGCAGTAGTGTGATAGCCGCCTAAGTGTAAGGCCTGAGTGGACGCTCCGCTCAGAGCGGGGTGTGCAGCGTCCATATAAAACAAAAGCAATTTTTATGGACGCTCGACGCCCCGCTCTGAGCGGAGCGTCCACTCAGGCCTCACACTAAGAGAGGTAAAAAAGGAGTGGCCGCGGGGTACTTGACTCGAAAAAAAAATAAGGCTTGCCCAATAACTCGCGAAACTATAAGGGTTCCTTGTTGACTACGGAACCCTAAAAATTGAATATCTGGCTCTTGTTTCATAATAAACTGACGTATTTATATAGCAGAACTTTCACCTCCAATCCCATTCTAACCAAAACCAATGGATTTATTTCCAAAAAAAAAGATTGTTACTCAAATAATATTGGCATCTGGCTGCAGCACAATGACTGAGAGAGAATGTATGTCTTTTCATATTATTTAATCATGTTCTGAAGTCTATTAAAATGTAAAAAATGAAGAGCCGGATGATATTTGGGCCGTGTCAGTTAAGGTACTAGAATCCGAAGTCAAGTCATACGGTCATTTAACAAAATATTAGAAAAATAAAACTAGCACAATAATTGATCTCTAATTTCAATTGTAACAAGATATCGCACGCACAGCAGTTCGGCTTTACGAAAGTAGGTCAACAATGATGCAAGTATGATCGAACTTACGTTGCAGGCTCGGTAGAGTCACAGGACGCCGTTATAGTCCTCTGTGAGCTGTCCAAGGGTTTTGATTAAGTATGTAGATCATGGTACAGTCGACAACACAGCTAACTGACCATACCGTGAAAACCTAGAACCTTATTACAATGCACTTAAGGTCAGATTAGATTTCCGATGGTCACTTAGCTGTGTTGTCGACTGTACCTACATTCATTTGTAAACTAACATTTTATGGTAAACATTAGAGTAACTATTACATTGGACTAGGAAGTAGGTTGAATGTTGTAACGGTACGATGGGGTTACTTCTCTTATTTTAATATTATAGTTAATTATAAAATAAGTTTTTTTTTTACGGGGATCTGATGCAGATATTGAGTCAATAAAGGGCTATTAGAGCAATTTATAACATAACGTAACGGGTAACGTGAGTCATTGATAGAATTCGTCAAGGATACCTATTAATATTTTAATAGTGTTGTCGCTATATTATTTTTTTTTATTTTTTTTATTATCAACGAACACTGGTAAGCCAAAAGTAACCAGGAACATAAGGAAGCTTAAAATATTTTTAGCAGACAAGTAAAAGCAAAAAATCATTCTTGGGAAATTGTATAAAATTCGAAACAACACAAATTACTCGTAGTATAAAACAAAAACTTATTTCGAGACCATTCAATAAGATAAGGTAAATGATTACATTATGGATTGAGATGTTTGGCAGTAATAGCGTCCTGCAGACCTAAGTTGGTTGCTTTTTTATTACGTATCGTTGTGGATAAGATAAGACATCTGTCACTCTCGCACTCGCATACTTGTCAGATCGTGACGGGTGTCTTATCGATAGTGATATTTAAGTGATAAAATGTCAAGTATGCTACGCCTGCTGCACGAATCACCTGTCCATTGCAATAATATATTTTCTACTGTAGCATTGTAATTTTATACTGGGATCTCGTAATAATAAAAGTACCATATACATTGATTATTATAATAAATCCCAACGGTCTGACATTAAAGAAATATTCGTTTATTTTCCAGACCATCGAATGTTGCAAATTATTGTTGCGAAGCCGTCTCAAAACGGCCTACCAAAATTCGTTTTGATTAAAAATATCACGAAAGAAGCTGAAAGGCAATAAGAAATGGCATTTCTGTAACAGGAACCCATCATGTTACTTTACTTTGATGTTAACATTGACATGGATACAAAGAACGGGAATTAAAGGGTACAGGTTTATGTTCTATATCCCGTAAAAAGATGATGAATGAAAAATCCAAAAGTCGTCTGAATCGTAAATTGATCCTTTGATTCGTAATTAAAATACCTGAAGTTTAGTTAATACAGCTATTTATTAATGTTAGTAGCCGCTCAACTTTGTACATTTATTTTAACAACTACCTACATGAGATTCCGAGATACCTATTCGTCATACAATTTTCCCGAAAGTATTCCTACTTATACCTCTTGGCTTACAAAATGGTACACGCATTTCCTAATTAGGAGGGCAACTTTGCCTCTGGGGGTCGCGGAGGGAGCTATTAGCTTATTTAAGTTAGTTTCTTTTTTAATACTTTAGTTGTGGTTGTATTTATCCAATAAATGACCGTGACATAGTGAAAAAAAAAATATAAAAAAAATTAGAAGGTAACGTTATTGAAAATAAAAATGAACTTACAGCTCAGAAATATAAGCTCTATTAGAAACTCACGGCGCTTACATGTAACTTCTTTTAATAGATCAGGATGAATTTCGACGATAACAACGAAGGGTAGGGCACTACCGGGAAAATCAGGATTATGAACAATTTTTTACCCGTCTGGTTCTGAATCATTTTCGCTAAAGCGAAAGTAAGATGCTATTCGAGTTCGATAGCGCATTATACGAGTATGTAAGTATTTTATTTGATAGGTGGAGGGAGGCGGGTCAGGCGGGTGGAGCACAAGTTTGACTAATTTAAATTTACATGTCTAGTGATTATTGTGTTCCCTCAGCGTAAAAAAGCTCCCAATCGAAGTAATTTTAATTAGTTATACTTGCTTTTATTGACAATCATATAACATTTTGTGTTTGTCTGGCGAAAAACTAAAGGGGCTTTAATTTTAACACCGAATCGACGTTGTAATGTTAAACTCGCTTAAAACTAAGCTGCGTGTTAAGGGGTCGTTCCTTTATAGTCTATAATTGTGTTGTGTGTCTATTCGACTAAACCAGAAAATAATTTATTCCCAGATTCGTCCAAACAATTGTGACGTAACCTCTTCGTTTGGTGGCCTGCCCTGTTTCACTAGCTTTATGATAAACTTAATGATTAGTTTTCATACAAACCCATGGATATTATATAACTAAAGTTTTCTGTAACTTGTAACAACAATGGATGTCGCCTAACTCAATGCTTAAACAAAATACTCGTGGAAGTCCAACCTATCAGAAAAATAAATTGAAAAAATATAATCGGGTTTGTAAAATTTTAGGAGGAGCTATACACTATCGTCATCAGTCGTCTGGTAATGTTCCCCCTTAAGCTATAGAGATTGGAAACACTGTATTGTCTAAAACCCTACAAACCGCTTGTTCTCTTGTGCTTTTAACGTGACGCCTTTTAAATAGCCTTTAACTTCGGAGACTACTCGCACTAAGGGTGATTCTCCTATCCAACAGAATTGTAGGCACGACGTAGCGGAATGGGGTGCGAGGATAAAAATTCACGATGGGTCATCGAGATCTATTCCCACTAGTTTTAGTATCTGTTTTATTGATGGAACTAGTTGGAATTTTTCTTCCCCGTAGTTCCATTCAACGATGGGTTTTCCGTAACTGGACCCTTTCCACTATAATACTGTTTTTCTTACTATTTAATAAAATACTTAAAATGTTAAAAATGAAATATTTTTTTTAAATGATTTGACTACTGACTATGTCGAACAAAACGATCAATGCATCGAATACCTATTAATCAACATTGGGTAAAACCTTAAAAGTTAGTTTCGGATATGTTAAAAGGCTGATGACAGTCAAGTCCATTTCATTTATATAATGCTACATTTGCAGAATGTAAACTATGAAAAAGTTTAACAAATCCATTTTTCCAAACTTTTGTATTTGCGCTTTGTAAAAGTCGGCGAAAATATCGGACATCACACATCAGTCAACATAAACATTTTCTTTTTATCATTTTGTAATATTGGATTTTATTAAACATTCGTCAAATAACATGCGGCGATTGCAACGTGGTATTGCATTTTTCGTCATATACATCCATTGGCATTACATATTGGCAGTAAAATTAAAAAACATAATATTAAATTCTAGACTAAATTGAAATGGCGTCACGTTAAATCGCACAGACTTTTCACACTAGATAAAGGACGTTGTTTATTTTAGAGTACCTATAATTCATTGATACAAGTAAACCACGTCTTTTAATGTCCTGATTCATAAAAAAATATATAAATACTTAATTAAATACACGTTAATATAGTATTACGAGGTGCTCGGGAGGAATCCCAGTAATTTTATTCATGGAGTCGTAAAGAGTAGAAAAAAATATAAATACATATATGAATCTTGGCCCAATTATACATAATTACGCCCACAGACACATCTACATATACATACACATCTCATCATCTTTTGAACATAATTCTCCCTATGTCCCGAGGTGGGCGTAAATAGCTACGACACAGTGTATACTAAAGCATCTGGTTACGATCTTTTTGTTCTAAGTATGTTTGTTTTTATGTTCAATAAAAATATTTTAAATCTTTAAATCTTTCCATACATAATACAATTTTGCTAGTCCATTAAGAATATTTTAATTCGCTTAAGGACAAGCTGGCAACGTTTATTTTTTAGGAGGGACAATATAAAAGTAAGCCGAATCAATCTTACTTTATTATATTTTATTTTCTGAACATAATCAGGAATATTCTGGTAAAATTATTTGGATTCCTTTCGAGCGCCTAGTATACTGCACAAAACATTATTCATAATCGTGCGCCCCAAACTTTCAAACTTAAACTGTTCAAACCTACTATATAATCAGTCTTTTAATAATAAAATACCTACCTAGAATTAATAATTGTTTAGAGGTCGTCTCGAAATTAATTGGACGGCACAAATTAATATAACCTACCTTTATTACTGATCGTAAGCAGTGGGATATAAATAGCGGCCTGTATTTCGCAAAATCATGAAACAACATTGATTCAATTAATAGTCACAGATTTCAACTCGTCGTTACCTAAATACTCTTTGAGATGCGCTCGATTATGAATGACATATTCAACTTCAATATTTTTTTTATGAATATTGGCTCTTAGTCTATTACACATTTTGTGGTAGACCAGGCAGTCTGTATGGAGTCACATGAATTTCCACCTGTATGACTATTGTGCTTCCACCCTAATTTATTACTGACTGAGAGTCCACCTGTAATCCATTCCAAAAATAAGAAAAAAAATAATTAAAAAATCAAGAGCTTATAATAATTAACGGAGTAGTTTTGTAATCTTATTTTCTTGTGTTTGCAATAATCGTATCTTAAAATAAAAGTAGTATCTTATTTTATTAATTTTAACTTTAGTACTAGGTACAGCTCGTTTTCATTGGTGGACACTCAGTTAGAAAATTAGTTATCACAGATTTTCTTCTATAGTACTCGTACCAAATTAGTTTTAAACATTATCAAATGAGTGCACTTTTTATTACATTGTTGAAATACTAAATTTGTTTAGATTTAATATATTTTGGTGTAGTGTAACATACGATTACATGAATGTATTTGTATGAATATAATAGTACATTACGTACCTAGGGCGGTGAATTCGTGAACGCCCCAGATCGGAGGTGTTTGTGGTGAGGGCCATAAATATGCGATCTGGGGCTTTACGAATTACGGCGGTAATTCGTAAAGCCCCAGATCGCGATCAGATGGTGCGTACACAATTTTATGTCTTCTCCTGGGTGTGAAGGGAGATTTGCCGCTGCGCCCGTGGGCGGTAAATCTCACTTACCGCCCGGAGTGATGTAAATGTATAAAATACAACACCGCCTCCATTCATTTATTTACAACGGAGCTCAAATTTGGGTATTTTTTACAAAAACTATTAGAAATCATTTAGCACCATCACTATTTTGTAAAACTTACTTAAGTTCGCAAAATAGTCTTTTCAAATCACAAAACAGTTTCATTCATACAAGGTGGTATCCTTTTTTTAATTCCATACTAAAGTTGTGCGAAATTACAAGTGATTTTTTTGTGCTCATGTAATGTAACTGCAATATTTTTTAATTGGTGAAAATAGTCTAGAAATACTCAGGGTAACCTTGAGGCTGGGAATGCAAGGATCGTGCTTATTTATACTAAGTGGTTATTTCTCCTAAAGGTTTGGTCTACAGTTGATAGAACATATTTTTTGAAATCAATTGGTTTAAACAAAAAGAACTAGTACCCATTAATTACGCACAAATAATAGCGTTAATTACCTAATCAATTTACGTTATGTATATTTTTGTTCCTATTTCATCTCTTGCCGTATATAGCCACTGCAGGTACGCCAAGCGGCAAGGCTCTTCAATTGTAATTTTGGCTTAGAACCCGGCGTACGAGATTTATCCTTTTTTTTTTACTTATGTACCAAATATCATTTGATATTTAGCAGTAGCTTTTCGGTGGGAACGATCGCGAGGAATCCGTCTACTCCAAGATTAGAGAAGGGCAGATGGCAGTCGCTTTCGCCAAATCTTGGGATTATGTGCCACAGCCTACCACTCCAGGCAAAATACGGTTTTGAAAAACATTAATTTATAATAGCGTTTTTTTTGTTGATTTCATTTGAAAATGTTATTCTAAGATGATTTAGTCAAGAATCCGACAAACTTTCCACCCGGAAGTAATTATGTAGATTTAAATGAAGCATGCATTATCTTTTTTTGTACGATTTATCTTGAATATTATATAGAGCAAATATACAAACCAAAATAAAGACAAAAATATTTATTAATATTTTTACTGACTTTATAGAAGCCAGTTAACTTATCATTTTCTCTATGTCTAATATTTTGTCGGATTTTGTCGCTGGGTAACTATTTAATTGATAATATATCCGTTATACATAAAAAATAAGCTATTATAAATTATTTCCAAAATTGTAATTTTTTCCATACAAGTTGTAGGGTAGAATCGGGAAAATGCTAGGAGGCTGATAATATTTGACTACTTACTAAGTATACTAACTTCCTAATGTGTTTTACTAATGTATTTGAGAAACTCATGTAAAATACATGGGTGATCCATGCAAAAAACATATATTATGTCAATGTATTTTCAAACCAAAGGTTTGTTGTGCCAGTTGCGGAGTGATTAAGGGCGATCCTTGTATTATTCAGAGTTTTAACTAACTAATAGTGGCAAATGAGTTTTGTTTTGTACCTTTTGTATTAACAAACACCAAATAGACAGTAGGCATACGAAAAATGTTCTACTTCATGAGTATTTTATGAATTTACTGCCAGTAACCAAGTTGGACGATTTTTCGAAAATGTTATTTACCCTTATTTTGAATTTCGTTCTGTGATTCTAGAGATGAAATGAAGAAAAAATAATGAACAACAAAATTAAACTGTTGACTTTCAGAAATAGCAGAGCTAACACACAAGTTCTCCTCCGTGACGCTGTACCGAAACCAGACGGTGCGCTACGCGGCAAGGATGCATGCGATCATAGCCTGCCAGATGGAATTTCAACTCTATCCTATGGACATACAGTCCTGTCCAATTTACATCGAAAGCTGTGAGTATTCCTAAAGAAAGCCCATTCATTTATAAAATTCGCGTGTCCCTCAGATACGTAAGCTACTATCAGATTGAGAAGCCACGCAAGCGCACACTTTTTAAACTTCCGTTGTAATTTTATCGTGTGTTATAATAGATGTGAACATAAATTTTCTGGGTCTAAAGACTGCATATGTCGTTATGATCTTGTGTTTAAGAAAAGCAAATCTGTAGTTGCCATACGAATAAATAAATCTTGTATATAATATTCTGTATTTTGTTTATAAAAATTGTTGTGCATGTCTTAAATTAGAAAATAAACCAGAATAGAGATTATTATCATCCTCGTAGTGTTTTTCCGGTAGTGCCCTTCCGAGCGCGGGGTATGTTTTAGCGTAGGCACTAGTTTTACGAAAGCGACTGCCATCCGACCTTCTAACTCAGAGGGAAAACTAGACCTTATTGGGACTGACCGGTTTCCTCACGATGTTTTCGCGCCGCTTCGCGGAAAAAGAACCAGGGCAGAGATATAGGTAGGTAGGTACCTAATCGAAAATCTCTGCCATTCCGATTAACTACGGAATGATCTCAACACCATACGGTAATGGATAACTAGAAATAGGAACTTGTTTGGTGAGGTAGGGCACAGCGAAATGTCATCTCGCTCGAATTTGGAGCAGCCCAACTGGGGAAGTACCTCCGCCTTGCAGAAGACCACAGCCATAATAACACTACTACTTGCTCTGTAGTAGTGTTGTGTTCCTGGAGGTGAGCAAGGTCGCCAGAGCTCCCGAGGATGCGTTGTGTTGAGAGCGAGGGAATTGTTCCTTCAGCTCTCAACACAACGAATCCTCAAATATATCAAGGGTTGGCAGCGGCTATGTCACTCCTTTGGATTTGCATGCGTCTATAGGCTGCGGTGTCCGCTTATCATCAAGCGGTCCGTACGCTTGTTTGCCAACGTCGTTGTACAAAAAAAAAAAAAGGAATGGTCGTGTCGAAATTTTATATGAGTTTATTTTAAATAATTAATTACATCATCGTTATTAAGTAGGCTAATTACTAAAGTAACAGTTTTAAAAAAACTGAGATATTTTAAATATTTTCGGGCGTTCAAAGTAAACTATTCTCAATTCCCCTTCGCTCCCCTACGAACCAGTAATAAATAGATGAATAGATATTTAACTTAATACATAATATATTCGTGTTTCCATTACATTATTTATTGTACTTTAGCTATTAAACCTTTGATTTCACAGTTCACTTGGTAAAAGACGCTGCTGTAAAATCGTCTTTGAATTTAACCCATATTGCTTTGAAATAGAGTGCCCATGCCATATACACTACAGCGTCGATTTTTAATGTTACTCCAACAAGACTAGTGGATAAACTTTAGTAGATTTATATAGAAAACTATAGTCAAAATATTGTCCGATATTAACGAATTCACCATTTATTGCCTTGCATATCATCAATGGCACCTAGGGTGGGTTAAATCAGCCGCGCTTTAAACATTAAACATGCTGTCATGCCATAGAAAACTGCGTACTATCACAAGGAGCTAATCTTAGCCTAATTTAATAAATGTTTCAGTTTCGTACAGTAATCAAAAAGTGAGATTCCGCTGGAGCGAAGCAGGAGTCACCATCAACCCGGAGCTTAAGTTACTGCAGTACCACATCGGGGAGCCTTTGCGACTTGAGGAAACCAACGGTTACATGATCGACAAGGATGGTAAGGACGTAGGGTACACTACATAACATAACACTTAGCGTAAGGCCTGAGTGCACGCCCCGATCAGAGCGGGGCGTGGAGCGTCCATATAGGTAAATTGCATTTGTTTTGTGGACTCTTCAAACCCCACTCAGAGCGGGGCGTGGAGCGTCCATATAGGTAAATTGCATTTGTTTTGTGGACTCTTCAAACCCCACTCAGAGCGGGGCGTGGAGCGTCCATATAAATTACATTTGTTATATGGACGCTCCAAGCCCCACTCTGAGCGGGGCGTGGAGCGTCCATATAAATTGCATTTGTTATATGGCGCTCCAAGCCCCACTCTGAGCGGGGCGTGGAGCGTCCATATAAATTGCATTTGTTATATGGACGATCCAAGCCCCGCTCTGAGCGGGGCTTGGAGCGTCCATATAAATTGCATTTGTTATAAATTGCATTTGGATGGAATGTCAATCTACCTTGCGCAATCTGTAGGGACTTACAGCCTTTTGGATTGGGGTTGTAACTTGTTTAGTGTTTTCGAGGTAGCGTAGGTACTTGTACCTACCTCCGCGTTCGTACCTACCCATTTTATTAGGGTGTTTGACAACAGAGAAAATAAATTGTTTTTTCATTAGCAACAGACAAACATTACAAAAATACTCGAAAAATATTTTGATTTGCTTTTTTACTACCTATATTTTTTTTAATCATAAAAAAAAACTAAAAATAAGGACGTTGTTAGATTCCAAACTATAGGAGCGTTTACGTTTCATAAAAACTTTAGTCAAATATCGTATTATAATTTTGATTAAGTGTGCGCAATGAAAAATCTTTCATTTATACAGTATTGTATAACATTTTGTATTTTTGTGAGCGAATAAAATAATGTTTTAGCGGAAAATGGCCGAAGTTTCGGAATAATGATGCTTTCGGACTTTACGGTTGTTATTTTTGTGTGTTTCACTAGGAACTTATACTTTATTTATAATGTAAACAAGAATTGAGATCTTTCTGTTGATAATATATCTATAAAAATGGTTATCGAATACTAGAAATATAGAAGTATGTAAGAGTTGGAAACAATTCCATCAAAATGGGGTTTTTTTCCAGGTAACTACTCGAGGCTGGTGGTCTACTTCAGATTCGAGAGGCAGATTGGCCATCACCTCATCCAGACATTCGCTCCATCTTCCCTCGTGGTCATGCTGTCCTGGTTTAGCTTCTGGCTAGACCTGGACGCCATTCCTGGCCGCGTGACCTTGCTGGTCACCTGCATGCTGACGTTGGTGACCATGTTCACTGGTCTTCGAGCTGATATACCTCCAGTTGCTTATGTGAAGGTAACTTTAGTTAACCTAAGTTCACTGAATAATTCGTCTGCGGGACATTTTAATATACTTAGTATTTAGTTCTTTATAGCGGGGATATCACAATTTAATTACAAATTAGATGTGAAGGAGTATCCAAACAGGACACGATATAAAAAATAATGTGCTCATATCAGAATGGAACCAACGCTGAGTTTCTGAATCGCGTATCAATAATTTGACAGTAGTTGCCAGGTTGGTGCGGTAAAACATAGGTCCCAGATTCGATTTCCGGACCGTTAACTGCTTGCGCATAAATTTAAGTCCCGCCTTTTTACTCTTGGCCAGGCCTTTAAAACGTTATAAAATGAACCGGAATTATAACGGTATATTCCGTTAGTGTTCGAAAATTACGTTATAACAAAACCAATATTCTCCATAACGATATAAATACCGTAACAGAATGAATAACAGAACGATATATAATAACGTTATAATATCGTTTTAAAATGCGAGCCGCGCGCTACGGCTGCGCCGTTGCCGCTCTGTGCCAATGCCAACATGCCACCACGTGGGCCGTAGCGCGACGTGGCTGTTCTGGCTTCTAAATCTTATTAATGCTTGTTTACCTCGATCATTTGCAAATTGGTTGTGAATTGTGAATATTTGGTTGGTTGCGACGATAAATGGCGGAATAAAAATGGGACGCAGGAAACGCAACGCTGTCCACAGATTCGTGGACTTGCTCATAAATAAAAAGAAAGAGTGCCAATCTTAATAGCCCCTAGGTATACACTATTACAATATGTAAGAGGGTCAATATTTTTCTATGTTAATTGTTTGTTTGTTGACGGTGTTGCCGTGAGCAAAAAATTATGCATAGGTATGTTGGTATGTGCTTTTGTTCATTAATCGTAATAAAATTAAAATATACCTTTAGTTTCCGACATTTTATTTTATTTTTGATTTAGAGCCATTCCGAAAACGACAAGTTAAATAAAATCTGATTATGAAACCAAAGAATGTGTGAATTTTCGATTTCGGTTCTTCGCCATAATCTGTCTAGATAGGCTCGCGATAGATAGGGGAGACCAAGGACGGTTGGTACACATAAATATATATCGATCCTCCTTTTCTTACGATTCATCCTCCTTTTCTAATTAATCCTTAGTCACTAAATATTTATGTAAATAACTAGCTGTTGCCAGCGACTTCGTTCGCGTGGAACTTGTTATGGTCTTAGAAAAAATATTGCTATTAAAATATGTTCGGTGCAAGCTATTTATCGCTGTCCCAAACACACTTCTACCATCTTAAAGATATAAAAAAACTATCCTATATCCTTCCAAGGGTCTCAAATTATCTGTACGGGAAATTTCATCTAAATCCGTTCAGGGATTAGACCTACGTAAAAGGTAACAGTGCGATGAGTTCGTTAGTTTAAATTGATAAATATAAATTGAAACCTTCATTTTTACAAACATAAATATCTTAAGAATCATCAACAGACGTTTTCATACAGTATTAAAATATTTTTATATGTCTACTAAGCTACATTACTGTTATAATAATAAGTACCCAATGTTGATTAAATCTATTCGATTCTGGGAGCATCGCAGTTCTAACCTAACCTATCCTACATTTCTGGTAACTGTTCAAATCTGTAAGTCTTACTTTAAAAAAGGTCTTGCTCTCTATACAACCTTCAAACCTTTTAACTCTCTTAGGAGATGAATAAAAAAAACGCTAAAATCGTTTTCTAATCATTAAACAAACGGTCCATAACCTAAGTAATAAATCTATTATTTTAAAAATATCTTGCTCTTCGTATAAACTTTGAACCCCCTAGAAACCCTCTTAAGGGATGAATTTCAAAAACATTGAAATGTATTTTTTAGTTTTAAACAAACCGTCTAAAATCGTAGTTACACTAATGTTTTACTTTAAAATTGTCTTGACCCTATACGGCCTTCGAATCCCCTTTAAATTAAACACTCTTAGGTGATGAATAAAAAAATCTACTAATCTGCTCTCTCTATTTTAAGAACAAAATTAAAAAATCTTACTTAAAAATGACTTTTCCTTCCATATAAACTTTGAAGCCCCATTAACGCCTATAGGGGATGAATTAAAAAAAAACTCTGAAATCAGTTTTGTTGTCTTTTAACATACAGACTAAGACTGACATTAGAAATATCTTACTATATTTTCTTGCTCTCCATATAAACCTTGAATACCGTTTTAACACTTTTAACCCCCTTAGGGGTGGTATTTTTCCAAGACGATGAAAGGATTTTTTTTTTCTAATAAGTAATCGTACCACAAAGTTGCCCATCTCTAGCTCAAAAAAAATGTTTCTCATCCTAATCTTGCATAAGTACCTTTTTAACCCCCTTAGGGATGGAATTTTCTAACACGTTAAAAGTACTAACTGTTTTTCTATTCTAATAAGTAATCTTTCTACAACTAAATATTAGGGGACAATCTTACACAAATCGACCTAGTCCCATAGTACGCTCAATAAGGCGTGTGTTATGAGTACTAGACGACGATATATTTAATAGATAGAAATACTTAAATACATAGAAAACATCCATGACTCAGAAACAAATATTCATGCTCATCACACAAATATTTGCCCTTACCGGGATTCGAACCCAGGACCTTCAGCTTCGTAGGCAGCGTCACTACCCACTAGACTAACCGGTCGTCAAACGTTTCAAATCTCAAGCTAAAAAAAAGTGTTTCTCATACAAACCTTTCATCCCTATTTAACCCCCTTAGGGGTGGAATTTTCTAAAACGCTGACAGTCCTTTTTTGTATTGTATTTAGTAATCTTTCTACAAAGTTTGAAGTTTCTACCTCAAAAAATAAAGTTCCCTCCATACAAACTTTGCACCTCTATTTAACCGCCTTAGGGATGAAATTTTCTAAAACACAGAAAGTACTTTTTTCTATTCTAATAAGTAATCTTTCTACAAAGTTTCAAGTCTCTAGTTCAAAAAATAATGTTTCCCCCATACAAACATTGCACCCCTGTCCCCTACTTAACCCCCTTAGGAGTGGAATTTTCTAAAACGCTGCAAGAACTTTTTATGCATCTTAATAAGTAATCTTCCTACAAAGTTTCAAGTCAATAGTAAAAAAAAAAAGTTTCCCTCATACAAACTTTGCACCCCTATTTAACCCCCTTAGGGATGGGATTTCCAAAAATTCCATCTTGTCCCTTCTTTTTAGTCCCAGTAGTTTCGGCTGTGCGTTGATGAATTAGTCAGAAACATTTGATGCAGGCATTTAAATTATAAATAATTTACCATGTTATAACAATTCCATTAATATCTGGGGGCACGGCAGTGCCCCCGCCAAGTCGAGCGCGAAGCAAACACTGCCGTAGCATCCTTTACTGGAACCATTTCGCCACATTTTCAGGCCCCTATTTGAGAACCTCTGGATAAGACCAGAATGCAGAAATTTTCGTCATCCAGTAAGCTATAATCACATACTTAAAATCCAAAATTTCAAGTCTGTAGGTCATTTAGTTCCGAAGTTAAGCGAAAGCAAAGTTTCGCATTTATGACACTCACTCACTCATGATCATCAAAATAGAACTAGTACTTCCCATAAACTCAGAGAGCTGAAATTTGGTACAGTTAGAGCTCGTTCCCACTATGTCGTCTGTCGGGACGATTTTTTATCGTGTGTCGTTGCCGCTGTTCTCACTATGTCGGATGTCGGATCCGGATTTCAATCGGGTGTCGGCGGTACTGTTCCCACTAGTCGTCTGTCGTGCACGATCGCAGCTTTCTCGCCAAGCAGCCAACTTCAAATGCTTATTTTTATATTCTTCTATAGTCTTGTCCCAAATAATACCTCTTTCCTGAACAGGTGCGATGAAATCTTCAGAATTTATATTAAGTACAGCCATTATTACAATTTTGCAGCATAAAAACACAATACTCTCCTTCCGCGCCAAAATATGTTTGCGCAATGCGAGCGATCGCAACGACGCGGCAGCGACGCGCGGGTGTGTGAGGGGGTGCCGCGCGGGCGGCGCGGGCGAAATCGTTCCGACATCCGACAAAATGTGAACAGCGCTATATTCACTCGTACGCGAGCGAGACACGACACGATTTTTTTCCGGGCTGGGAGGGCTGGCAAAACGCACGACATTTTATGTCGTATCCGACACAAAATCGTAGTCGGACGAGTGTGAACAGCTTCATATAAAATGTTCTGCCAGTGGAACGTACGATTAAAAATCGTCCCGACAGACGACATAGTGGGAACGAGCTCTTAGGGTTTAATGGCCACATAAAGGGAAAATTATAAAAATTGCTATTTCAACCCAGTTTTCTAGATACACCAACTGTATACATTACTTTGTAATCCTATACAAATATATAGGATTACAAAGTTACATTTGCAGTGAATGGGAAAATTCAAAAGCAAGAATGGGCCTGCATTCATAGTTTGTATGTATGGATAACACATTACCCTAGAAAAACAAGTGAGATTCCATAAAAACACTCCATGTAAAAAAGAGGCCAAGTCTCGAAACTCTTCCACCGTAAAAAGTTGTGAAATATTTCGTAGAGCCAAGTTTCAGGCATTCTTATTAATCTTTATTTGCTTGCTAAATAAAATTTTGTGACTTGGCAATCACACAATACTACATAATTTTAGGTAAGTATGCAAAAATCTATAAATACAGTTAAGTTGTGTGATTGCCACGTTGCAGAATTTTATTTAGCAAGCAAAAACATTCCATGTAAAAAAGAGGCCAAGTCTCGAAACTCTTCCACCGTAAAAAGTTGTGAGATATTTCGTAGAGCCAAGTCTTAGGCATTCTTTAATCTTTATTTGCTTGCTAAATAAAATTCTGTAACTTGGCAATCACACCACTTTCCTGCATTAATGGATTTCTGCATACCTAAAGCTATGTAGTATTGTGTGATTGCCAAGTCACAAAAAATTATTTAGCAAGCAAATAAAGATAAAAGAATGCCTGAGACTTGGCTCTACGAAATATCTCACAACTTTTTACGGTGGAAGAGTTTCGAGACTTGACCTCTTTTTTACATGGCATGTTTTTTTATGGGATGATGCATTTCCGATTAATGAGGCACAGAGTAGCTAAAGACAATCTGATTTGAAAATTATTAGTCAGGATATTCGTATCAGGCTACAACCTGCGCCGACAAGCCGAGCAAATCGAAAAATTCTCTATTTTACTATGACGTCGTGCACTCTAACAAACAACCTACGTTACGTAATCACATCGCTTACATTGCACGAGTAGGCTATACTGAATGCGAGAAAGGGGTAGCCTATAACGTTATTACATTATTATATCGGTTAAAAAAGTATCGGTTTTATATTAATGGTTTAGATTTATAACGTTATTATATAATGGATATCGCTATACAGCGCGTCAAATATCGTTTTCGAGTATAGCGGTTTTAGGAATAATAACGTTATAAATGATAGCGCTATACGAAAATAGCGCTATTTAAAGGCCGATTTTTGCCGAAGCGCTTGGCAACTAACCTTTCTGTTGCCATCCGACTATGCTATGTTGACTTTCCTCCTTTTTTAAGGTTCCGTAGTCGACTATAGGAACCCTTATAGTTTCGCTTTGTCTGTCCGTCCGTCCGCGGATAATCTCAGTAACCGTTAGCACTAGAAAGCTGAAATTTGGTACTAATATGTATATCAATCACGCCGACAAAGTGGTAAAATAAAACGTGTTTTTTTTTATTATGGTTCCTCCCCTATACGTAACGTGGGGAGTATTTTTTTTTTTTTCATTTCAACCCTAACGTATGACATATTGTTGGATAGGTACTTAAAAATGAATAGGGGTTTGCTGAAATCATTTTTTGATAATGTTAATATTTTCGGAGATAATCGCTCCAGAAGTAAAAAAAAATGTGTTCCCCCCCTCTAACTTTTGAACCATAAGTTTTAAAAATATGAAAAAAATCTCAAAAGTAGAACTTATAAAAACTTTCTAGGAAAATTATTTTGAACTTGATAGGTTGAATAGTTCGTGAACAAAATTACAAAATAATTTCTGGACGAAAAACTAGGGAACCCTACACTGAGCGTGGGCCGACACGCTCTTGCCCGGTTTTTATTAACATAAAAGTATTTGTTAAAAAACAAGGGGCAAGCCAGGCATGGGCCCCCGTAACAGGAAAATCACGCACTTCAGTGCTCTCGACCAAAGTGTTTTTTCAGTACATTTAAGATTTTATTTCTCTGTCCCTTTGAATAATTCATTCATAATCACACTCATTGATAATAAACAAATTAAATCATTTTCAGGCACTTGACTTGTGGATGGCCGGCTGCATGATGTTCGTTTTCGCGGCACTGGGGGAGTTCGTGGTGGTGAAAGTGTTGGACAAACAGTATCAAATGAACAAAAACAAGGCGCAAGAGTCACTGCCTAGGATTATACCAGTGGTACGTTTTTTGCCCGACGAATAGATTCCAATACTTATGAACTTTCGTATGTGTGATTTACGGTCATTACATTACACTTACACAGTTTACATCTCTAACAACTGTATTAAGTAAAGGTAAGATATGTCTGCGTGTTAATTATTCTTAAAGCGAGTTGTGAATGCGTTTGTAATTTTTCTTTTCTGTGACTATGAGTTAAGAACTTGTGAGAGTTGTGAGTATCTTTTGAAAGCATGCAATGGCTTATAAATATGTGAGACAGGCCTTCAACAGCTTCACTTTGTCGTCTTTGTCGTCGTCGTGTTCACTTGTCGCTACACTGATAATTTACCCAATCGCAGTCTGTACTCGTTCTTCACCTTAGCGCATAACAGTGTTGCTGGCCGACGCTTTCGACGCGCAAACTTGACAACCCTAGCAACTTGAAAGAGTAATTCAAACATCGGGTTTGTTAGACAGTAAACTTTCTGTGCATATGTAGGTACTATACGAACGTGTCTGGTTTGTTTTAGCGTCTCAACGGTGACAAGGGGTCGTGCGGCACGGTGGCGGCCTGGGAGGGCAGCGGCGTCAGATGTCGCAAGGTGGACGTGATGTCGCCGACGTCACCTCCCGCCTCGATGCCCGCGGTGCACCCCGCCCCCGCTGCGACCCCGCATCTCATAGGAGTCGAGCGCCGACAGAGCATACTCCAGGTAAACGCAGTCCGGCTGGTCGATTGCGTATCGTACGTCAGCTAGATCTAAATATATTTTTTGGTACGGGCAAATGTCAGTTCAGTTATCCTAACGAACGTTGTAAAAATTACGCAATCGACCACCAAGATTCTTACTGAACACATTTGGCTCGTCCTAGGGTGAAAAGGGTTATTTATTGGCCTTAGATGTCCTGATTTTCTTCAAAAGGTCTTGTAATTATATTAATACCTTCATTATTCAGAGCTTATCTCCCTAACTCCCCGGTCCTCTATTGTCTTTGAGGTACTGACAACCCAACAAATTTTCTAATTGATAAAGGGTACGCGCTTATGAGTCCCACGAAGCAAGCGTCAGCGTCACGGGAGTACGCTTGTTTGCCACCGTCGTAACATAAATAAAAACTAACTTATCGAACGCAAAACTTAGCCTAGCTAGACAGATATTAATCATTTACGTCTGGACCTAAGGGGTTAAAATGGAAGGCATTGACTTGCAAAGCAATGAGCGGGCAACGATTGGCACCGAGTGTACCTTTATTATGTATCTGATACTGCTCAAAACAAAATAAGGGCCACTTACATTTTTCTATTTTATTGCTAAATATTGGACATAAACTAATTGATATTTGGCTAATTAATGATGTCCCGCATCCTTCGGAATCTCTTTCATGCCGTTGTTTAAGTCTAATCGCTGGAAAAAAGATATATTACTGTTTAATATAATTTTCTCGTAACGATCACTAAAGTTGTGGTCCCTATTTTCTTTTGAGTATAAATGTTCTTTACAACAATAAATCAGTGTTCACCTCTTAATACAACTTATCAAACCTCTGTTAACTAAAATGTGCCTTTTCCCTGCCTCATGAACAGATTCAGTGTCAAAAGTCAGATAAAGATAAACAATATGCCTTAAATTTAATTTATAATTCTATTTCCGTACCACAATTGTTTTACTTGTTCTTTTATGGTTGTTTTTTTTCTGTATTTTTTTTATTTTTATTTTGTTGCAAAATGCCAAATAAATGATTTATCTATCTATCTATCTATCAATATTTAACGGTACTATGGCTAAAAGAGAATATCTTACGTTTTAGGTACCTACGTATTAATTCAACTTTTTAAATGCTCGAAACTTATTAATTGCAATACTCTCCCTCTTCAGTAACGGGACGGTTACTTATTGACTTATTAATTACTAGCTGTACCTGCGACTTCGTTCGCATGGTAATGTGGTGGGAGTTCTAATTTTACCTATCAAGTAAAACGTTGAACAAACCTATTTTAGCTAAAATGCCGTTCAAATTCGTTTGTCTTTATCTGTCACTCTGATATTTAAATTAGTAAGAAAGGGACAAAACTCGTTTTATTTAACAGAGGTATTTTAAGTTTTATGAATAAGGGTGTAAAAGTTTAGTAGATGTTTGTGGCAATAGATCAGGACACAGGCTGCAACATTAAATGTTTATTGATCTTCTTCTCTACATATTTTTAACACTGTTTTATATTAAATAAATAAAAACGTGATAACTGAAATTAATGATCTTGAGTCACTCCGACTCTCAGGTAGAGATGTGTTTAGGAATAAATAATAGATAATAATTTCGAGTACCCATTGACCGGTAAGTGTTTACGCGGAACAAAAGATCTCTTTTTAATTGAACAATTTTCAACCCAGAACATTTTTCTAGGCGTCTTTCTTCCAATCAGGCCGCCATCTTGGAAAATCAAAAAGTATGTAAACGTGCAGTAGAAGCGACAATTTTGTGAGTTTGGATTCAGTTATGGCCATAGCGTGAATTAATACACTCGTATAAAAAAAAACTACTTATTGATTTGATCACTGACATTTGGTTTTTGTAAATTTTTGATGATATTATCTTTGTAGTTCCCGAGGATGCACTGTGTTGATGCAATTTGTCTCAGCGATTTGTGTCAGATTGGATGACAAAGCCCTATGTAAGGTCCATGCGGATCGTCAGATATCGATTTTGATAGCAATCGCAGCAAGACAAAAAAACTAAATTACGATTTTTTTTCAGTTTCAGTCAGATGCATACACATTTAAGGTCCCACGGGTTCCTCAGATATATATTTTGAAAGCAATTAGAAATTAATATAATAATTATAGTCTCCTCAATTGCTATGGGTTCATATTCGGAGACCATACTCGCGTCGCGTACATTATTTATATAAGAGAACTGACCTAGGATTTAAATAAGTAGAACTTAAGATCTAAATATCAACTAAACGTTGCCAATAAAATTATTCATAAAAACTATTAAATAAAAAAAAGCAAATGGTTGCTGCTATTTTGGCGCAAAAATTAAGATCTTTAAATCTTCGAATCAGTAAGTCTAGTAAGTTGAATGTTCTTCTAATTAGGCAAAATAGTCTTAGGAAATTGCCACTTCTACATTTTTAATTATTGAAATAATGGCCGCCATCGGCGCGTATCTTATAAATTACAGAAAGAAAATGTTATTAAAAAATCTGTGAATTTGCCGATGAAAAGTGATCCCCGTACTTTTAATATTGTTGGTGCAATAGCACAATGCAACGGAAGGCATTTTTTAAAGTTTTGAGTCAAAATTGCACTAGAACCGACCGCCATCACTGCCCGCCACAGACTAAACCAAGATACTCTCATGAGAGTATGTTGACATGCGCAAACTTATGCTAGGTGATGTCTACTCTAGTAACATAACTCAATGTAGACAACAGACGGCCAATTTATATTTTCCAAACTATACCTAACCACTAGGTAAGTTCTACAACCATAACGCGAGCCCGAGTCCGTTTCTATTAAAGGTAATTATTAAAAATATTGAAGTAATATGCCCTTTTCAAAAAACAAATTATTTTATTAAATATTTTTGTTACGTGTTATTTTTTAACGAGGAAGTTACCCCGATCATTTTATAAACGATATGATACAGAGAAAGAATATAATGGAAAAATAAACCATCTTCGTCTGTAGCCCCCGACAGGATTCGAACCTGCGACCTTTCTATTAACGCTAGACTGCTCTACCAACTGAGCTACGAGGACAGTGACGCAAGTTGTATATTTTTCCACTATATTCCCGCTAAGACTAGCGCCCTCTCTGTATCGAGTTATAGACTTGTTTCACAGTCTTGGCACCACTCTAATGGGCGAGCTATGCGCTCGCTCCATTCTAATCGAACCACATCAGGTAGTTTCGGACTTAGCGAGAGAGATAGCGCTGGTGTACATTATACCCTTTTCACGAAACAAATTATTATTATTATTATTATTTTTACACGTAACAAAACTATTTAATTAAATAATTTGTTTCGTAAGTTTTTAATGTTCCCGCCATTGCCAACTTAATGAATGTGTATTGCAGGCTTTATGATAAAAGTATTTTCTTGTATGTTGGCCAATTTCTGTGTCTCTATATTGGCTGAATGTCAACTTGAAGCCGCGAAGTACGAAGTTATAATACCGCCTTAATACTGACGCGCATGATAATTAATGTTTATAAAAGGCCCGTTCTATACTGATTTAATAATTATACTGTTTATTGCTGATAAATATAAATACTGATAAACCAGCACGGCTAACACAAGACGGCGTGCGAGCTCTTTCAATTTTTATCGAACTTATCTGTCTCTCTCATAGACAACTTAGAAAGTGACGTATAGTGCGAGAAAAATCGAGAGAGCTCGCGCACCGTCTTGTGGTAGCCGTGCAGTATCGTGACAAATACTCAGCGTGTAATCTTGCAGAAACTCAAATAGACTTTATGGCTGAACGCGAGAATAGCGCTATGCCATGCCATTTAAAAAAAGGACGAGTCAGACTTTTGACGTTTGACGTTATTTTGTTGAAATTTGTTGATACGTTTATTGAAAATACGCCTAAATACGAATTTAGCGCATTTAAGTTTCCATATCAGAATCGATTATTTTTTTATACTTTAGAATTTAATATGCGTTTTGTGAAGGTCTATCACAACACCGGATCGAAATTATTACTGTTGGATAGTTATGGCAAGCCCGCCATTTTAACGTCACTGACAGTTGACAGATATGGCGGCTACGATTTCAAGCAGAAGAAATGAATAATTTAATGAGGTCAAATGTTTCTGAAAGTTAATTAACCGTCGCAGTCGGATAAAAACTATCCTAAACGGAAGCTAGAGTAATAATCTACTTATAAGTTACATGTTTTTCCGTTCATGGGAAGCTGAGATCATTCGGGTCTCACCAATGCTTAGTTTGATACAGGCAAATTCTTTTTTTCATTTATAGATTTATTATAAGTGAGAGATTTGTTATAGTCAATAAGAATGATATTGTATTATATTTTGCATATGAATAACATTTTCAATGATCAGTTCTTTTTATCTGAAACACAGGGTATCTTAGCTCAGGCACGTGTTATTTGCCTCTAATAGTAAGCTCATAGTCTAGTAAAACTGATGTACATTATGTTGTATCAACAAAATATTCTTATTATTATTATTTAGTATACGGTTGGTGTGTTATAAATAGGTAAGTGTGGCCTAGCAAACTATAGCTGCAATATAAAATTGTCTAAATCTTTTTAAAACTTTTTAAATTTATTATCTACATCCTTAAAAGGTCTATTCTATATACAAGAAAAAGTAAACATATTAAAAGTTTACGATGAAAAATCACAAACTAAAAGTCAGGTAAAATTGGCAACAGATTTGCAGTTACCCGTTTCTACCCTGCGTACCATTATAAAAAAAGAGAAGAAATAAAAGAAAAATGCAGGTTGGGAAGAGTTAAGAGAAGAAAATCGAAGGTAGGAAAGTTTGAGAAATTAGAAAATGTTTTAGTCGAATGGTTTCATCAAGCAAGGGCCTCGAACCTGCCTATAAGCGGCCCCATATTATGCGAGAAAGCACGTAAAATCGCAGAAAACTTGCAAATCACGGATTTTACAGCGTCAAATGGCTGGATTGATCGTTTTAAAAATCGTCACGGCATTGTGTACCGGCAAATCAGCGGGGAATCAGAAACAGTGGCAGAAAGTGATGTCGACACCTGGTTAACTACACTTCCAGCGTTGTTACAAAATTATGAGCCTCGAGACATTTTTAACGCAGACGAATTTGGTCTATTTTTTAAATTGATGTTCGATAAGTCCTACGTTTTCAAAGGAGAAACCTGCCATGGCGGCAAAGCCAGCAAAGAAAGCCTGACTGTGTTAGCGTGTGCCAACTCTGATGGGTCTGAAAAGTTACGTTTGTTGGTGATCGCGATCGGTAAGGCGAAAAATCCACGTTTTTTTTTTTTATGTATGAATATGATTAAGTATAATTTTTGTTTTGTTTTCCATTCTAAATAAACAAATTACATGAAATAGTACTAGTTTTTTTTTCACGTTTAATACGATTTCCTCCTTACACACAGACTTACAGTAGTGAAAACCTCACTGAATTATCCTTTCTATAATATTAGGTACCTTTTATGTAGATATAGGTTGACCCCAACCCTTATTGAATATTGAACCCGGAACCGGCTTTGTCGTCTACTCGTTGATAATACCTTAACTCTTAAATCGAGAAGGAGAAAAAATATGAAAATTTAAATGAAGCTATTGTTTTTATTGATATTTATGTAATATACTGAAACAACTAATTTAACCGTCGCATCGTTGGCAACGGGAAAAATAGTGGAGAGGAATCCAACGACACATCATATCTCGAAATCCGTCTAACGGTTTAGGCTGCAGGGCGTGCCAATGAATAGTTAAGACATACACACCCCGCTCCTCCTCCCCCTTTGTACCTACTTAACCAATTTTGTATGTTCTTTTTAACAAAGTCATGTGTATTTACATACATACATACATATGTATATGCATAGATACACTCGAAAAACATAACCTTTATCTCCTTCGGTGGTCGGGTAAAAAAAAAACAATTGCCGGGAATCCGCGAGACGAGATTTTCTTTCTCTGCACATCAGCGGCCACTGACCACAAAATAGAGTCTCAGTTTGCCTGTTTTTTATTATTGAATAAAAGTATAATTTAATTTATCAACACAGTTTAAAAAAACACTAATGTTTTAGTTTTTGCTGCAGATTTTTGTATTTAAGATGTCCAGTATTTTTCGCAGTGTCGATTTAAGGGTTAAAACTAATGGAAGGAAGCGCCCAAATCCTCCAATAAAAGAAAGTTGTTTGTCCTCCTTATAGTAGGTAGGAGTAAGCCACTTCTTCGTGGATTGAACGCCTGAACGGTGTATAAGCAGAGTCGTTAATGTCGCAAGCTAACCGAGTGTTTGTTCGCAGGTTGCCTGGCTGGATGCGGACACGGGTCAAGAGCGGGTACTGTGGCGGGAAATCGACAAACTCTCCCGGGTCGTGTTTCCCGCCCTGTTCCTCCTCTTCGTTACCATGTACTGGCCGGTTCTTCTACTGAAGACAAAGACCTCTTCATAACACACATTACGTGCATTTTAAGGACGAACATTCTATTTCATCGGCTTATTTCTAGGTGCTTCAATATCAGTGTTCTTTTTATCTACCTTTATTTGATTGAAGGTCACTACCATTGTAACTTTGTGTAGCATAGGAATATTGATTAATAAAGAAACAATAGGGACAAAGAGACAAGAAACGTGTTCATTAAAAGGAAATAAGGCACGAGCATACTGAGCTACAATAGCCCACAGTTTAATGGTTTTGTTCTTACATTTTATATATGACTCGTACGTTATTTTAAACCAAGTAAGTACGTTTGAAATCAAAAACGGTGTTTTAAGATCTGTCTATAAATAAATATAAACGTAATGTCAATAAAACAAAATATTTGTAGATTTAATTATATCAATTGAATATCTGTACAAAATAATTTTAACGGTGAATTTCAACCGTAGCTGCGTAGTTGTTTGAAGGGTCTTTGTCTTACAAACGTCGAAATTCACGAAACAGCCGCCTGACAGTTGTAATTTCCGATTATTTTATTTTGCTTAAATAGTATCGTTTTCCTCGCAAATGAGATTGACATTGAACGACATTGTATGAATTTTACTTGACATGTACCTACCATTGATGGAGATATAATTACTTGTCGTGCTCAGCCTTATAAACGTAGTAAAATGTAAAACCTTGGTAAGGCATTAGCTTTTCCGAAAGAAGTCACTACTCAAGGTATTATACCACCTTATCTATAAATATTTAATTATTACATGTACAGAACTCATTGTGATCCTGACAAACTAAACACTAACTACTATGAAGAACTACTAATGTAACTGGTATTGTGACTTGTGACTTTGTGAAATGTGCATATTTATATGATTGGATATTGAAACGATAGCGGCGTGAACTTTCCATTCGAGCGTTTTTCAAACTGTAGCAATGTATTGCTAAGTTACAAACCAATGTTATAGCAAACAAAATAATTATATTTTGTATAAAAATAATATAATGCAAGAATAAAGTATAAGTATTGTTTTATGAATTAAAATAATTAGGTCATGTCAGTTTGAGGTAGTTAGGTAATATCTAGTTTTGTAATTGTAGTCCGCAAAAAGTTTGTATGGGAAGTTCGCAAGATGCGTGAATACGGAAGATGACGTTTGAGACGTTACAAAAGATGGTAAAAAGATATCAAATGTCCCGAACTTACCGAAAGGAATCTCAACAAACAAGTTCTATTTTGAAACCAGGCCTTTACAAATCAACGCACGTAAACAGGGCTCCGGGCGCCAAAGAAAATTAATGGCTGCCGAGATCTTATTACGAGTGTTGACTTATATATGTGTATTGTGTAGGCTTTACTCCCGGCCCTGAAACAAAAGAAGATATCTTAGCAGAACTCTAGACCTTAATTTTTTGATGTAATTCCATTATGGACCTCTCGTCTCCGATCCGTAATAAGGAACATAACGTCAATATCCCTTTACGTGCTTGAGTAAATGTACTTTGACTAAACAAGAGTGCCTTGCTCTTTTTATGTTAAAAACAAAATGTTATATATAAAAAAACGATCAAAAAAGGTAGTTTATAAATATAGTTAGGAATTAATATATTTACAAAGAAACCTAAATTTGTTGGATAAACTGAAGTGAAATTATGGATAAATAATTAAAAACTTAGTCGCTTTGAAACCAAGTGTGATATTCAGCCGTAGGCTATTTAGGTAACCCTTAAAAATTAATACGAAATATTTCCTAGTAATAAAAATACTGTACAAAATCTTATAGCACAATTTTTATATTGTAAATATTTTGAAGCTGTTTGCAACGCGACCACAAGATGATAAATCTATATATATAAACAATTAAAAACTTATTTTTAAGGGCAGTCAATCCAATTTTTTTATGTATTTTGTCAAACCCGCTATGTTGAAATTATGAAATAATAAATACCTGTGTTACACATATATTACATATATATATAAAAATAATTATAACAATTAAGAGTGAACATTTTCATCATCTGACTTTCAAAGTATAAACTCAGTATCTAACTTTCTCCAGCTGTCATTTCATTCTTATTTTTTTACTAAAATGCTTTCATTTTATTTAATTAAGAGCACATTCCTACAATCGACACAAGGGTTTGGCTGCCGAATGTGTTATGATATTAGCACAAAAGTTAGTGAAATCCTGCAAATTAAGCTGTATTCGTTATGATACGTGCTGCAGAACCCGGCGCCGCCGCACCTGAAATTTCCTGACAATCATGGTAATGAGTTACCATCCTGTAAATTCGTGACGCTTTTAACACTGTGATTCGCAGCCTATTTTAGCAAACAAATGATCTTTTTTTCTGAGCATGTTGGAGAAAAACATTTTTCTGGACTCAACAATCAGGCGTAGTTTTCAAAAATATTAAGCGACCCCGTGATTTTCATAGAAACGACTACGTTTGATTTTCATAGATTAAGACGACCCCAAAAACATAAAAACTTACACAGTGCACCCAATTATGTAGTAACCGTTTTTGTAATAACAAAAAAATACATATTTATTTTATTTTAAATGAATTCATGTATTTAATTTGATTGTTAATTAATTGTAATATTTCATTACAATGAATTAACAATTAAATTTAATTTATAGGCATTTTAACTTGTTATCCTATTGTTTATAGTAAATTTTGCATGCCTACCTAAGAAATAGTAGAAAATTTAAGCACCTTAAATGTAAATTAAATCTAAGATCAATGTATTTACTTTGTGTTTTTGCTAATTGCTACATTATCTCTCTAGATTGAAAAAAGATTTAATGTCTCAAAGCGACGAAACATTTCAGCAGTCACAAAACAAACCTAAAAGTGCCATATTTCCATTATCTCTAATACTTTTGGATTTTATTTCTTTATGCGGTAAACATAACCGCGTAACAGAAGAGCGTTTTGGTCTTTATGGTTAACTTAATAAGGTTTAAATAAATAAACACAATTAACATATCCGCTTGAAACTTGACCATTTCTATGGAAATCACGAGGGTGCTCAACCTTCGCTTCGATCAAAGCTGTAACTGTCAATTTGTAGACCTTATTTTAACGCAAAAAGTTTACCGGTCAGTTAAGTGTGTAAGTACTGGTTCGTACATGAAGCACTACAGGAAGCGCCTAAAAGCCCGGCTTCAGCTTTAAAAAATGTGATAGTTACATAATAGTGAAGATATATATATATATAATTATTTATATGTATATATTATGCAGAAATTATAAAAAATATATCTATGTTACTTGTATTACTTTTAAGTAAGTAACTTGAGCTATTTGTAAATCACTAACAGTAAGCAAGATATCTACTACTAAAATCTTTAAAAAGCTTGACGCAAATGCCTAGAGACATTTACATTAGTTAATCATATGTTAGAGAGAACAAAATAAATAGTTAGATATATATTAGTCAATCAAGTTTTGTTGCATAACAAAATATGATTATTAAATCTTGCTGGTACTTCAAAAAAAAAAAAATATTTTTCTTCGCAGTTCCGTTTCTTGATAAGTGTAAGGTTCGTATTCTTATACCTGGGCCATTTTACGAGATTAATGATGATGAATGCTATACTTACGAGAAAAAGAGTGTCCCAAGATTTTTTATTCCAATCCGTTACCGTTTCCAAACTAAGCTTGTATTGGGTGGTAACGGAACGGAAAACCGAAAATTATATTTAACATTTTGGACAGTTTTTTTCTCCTAATAGGTAAAGTGCTTTCGATTCTGAGTAGAAAAAACCCGATTATATGACAATAAAAAAAAAGTCGAGTGTACAAATTTACGTAAAATGGCCCACCTAAGGCTACAGCGGGATTGAATAGTTTAAGAAAACTAGTGAAACCCCTGAAAACCGCACAGTGGACGGCAGAGTTGCTTTTTGAATGGACTACTTTAATGCAATTCGGCCAACTCAAATAATCTCAAGTCACAGACCACTTAACCTATACAATAGGTTACCTGGTATATATCTCAATTCTCAAGTATGTATACACTTGGAAATAGAATTACTGCTTGTCATGTCCAATTGATGTAACTCCCATGATCCCTAAACCATGTTTTTGGGAAATAGGCATTGAAGTTTAAATTGGTTGTTCGAAATAGTATCGATTCCAATCAGATTAAGGTTGATTTTTTTTTCTAAAACCGTGCAATAACAGTTTCTTTTTTAAGCCCTTCATATTTTTTTTAAAGATTAATTAAATATTACTTGTTTTATTTCTGTTACAGCAGTTTGCCATGACAACTGAGTCATACAAATATTGTCATGACAATATAATGCAAGTGAATTTAGCGCAATTTGAACATGGCTAACCTCAACATAACTGATTTAGTTGGACCCCGCGTGGTAGAAGGTCGATGAGCGTAGTCAAGTACACCAGATTGGCACACTTATTTTATGAGCATTAGGATTACTTAACACTGATGACCGTCAGGTATTTGGGGATACAGTAGTCAGTCAAAACATCATAAGAAAAAAGTTTGAGTTACGTGTTTTGGGCACTTTTTTCGATAGAGAGTAAGATATTACCAAATAAATATCGTAGAACGGTGTTACCAGTAACTCGTATAGGTATCTATAGTTACATCAATTTGTCAGGACACGGCAGATCAGGTACCTTTCTATGTAGAAAACAAAAGCTTAAAAACTGTCTCAACAAAAATTCTTGTAAAAAGAACAAGGATTTTTTTCGACTACATTTTGGCTAAGTAGTTAGAATTTTTCCTAGCTACTTCTTACACTTATTAAAGACTAATATTTATTCAAGTAGGCCTGGTAATTGCTAATTAAGTATGGCATGAATAAACACTGATATAAAGACACATTGCTGCCAAAAAGGACATCTACAATTCTAGTGTTCAAGACAAAACTACGTTAAATAGATAAAACTATACCTACACAGCGCATCCTCGGGAGCTCTGACGACCTTTTTCACCAACAGCACGGTTACCACAAGATGGCGTGTGGGCTGTGTCGCTGCGAAATAGAATATCCGTGTTCTAATTAGAAAGAGGCGGGTAGTCTATCTCGCAGCTAGCCCACCGTCTTGTGTTGTGATACCCGTGCAGGAATATAATGCCGGCTGTACACATTGGGCCAACGTTGGCGCGTGAGCAGGAGGCAGCTGTGTAAACGAAAGAGATCGAGTTATAGCCCTCTCCCTCTAACGCATAGCTCCCTTCTGCTCACGCGCCAACGTTGGCCCAGTGTGCACAGCAGGCTTTACACCACACACCTACAGAGCAAGTAGTGGTGTTATGATGGCTAAGGTTTTATATAAGGTGGAGTTACTTCCCCAGCTGCGCTGCTTCAAACATGACATTCCACTTTACCATACCTTTCTATCAGTTTTACTGACGTAATCTTACTGAGGTGGTATTTCAACGTCCTTTAATACATTTAATGTACCTTTGTTTAAAAGGACATGTAATATTAAGAAACTTAATAAAAATGTTGAAAATATAGCTTGTAAAACGCGTTGAATCCTTTATTTTTAATAGTTAGGCAAAGATTATTTTTTAAGACACAACGCCGTCGATTGTTAATTATAAAAGTAAATAATTTTGGAAGAACGTTTTGACTGTATTACTTTCCCTGTTTTGTCAAATTAGCGTTTGATAAAAATGTTTGGAGAACCTTGCAAGCTCCGCAAAATAATAAACAACGGGAACGTGAGTATTTTTAGAAGTAATAGGGGTGTAGTAGACCCTAAATAAAATAATCAATAATGATGCATTTCTTGAAAAAGGATTAAGAATGTAGTCAAATGGAGAAACAAGCTACGCAAGAGATTAAATAATCACTAAGTTATATATGTATCGAAAGTTTTAAGAGGGGATATATTCTGTCCCTTTTCCGTAAAACGCACCGTCGTATGAAACGATTGTCATTTACTATGACGCTCAAGGATCGTGACGTCACGATCTGCTTGCGTTTTCTCTCTCTCTAACAAGCAACATCAAAACGGAAGTTATGTACGCTCTAAGAAATGAACAGATATTAGCCAGCTAATATTGGCAGCTTTGAAATTCAATGACAATAAATTTAAATTACAGAAATACATGTTAAATTGGCTCCAATATTACTGAGCTTGGCCAGGACAAAAGGAAGATACTGAATTCGTTGTCCCATCGTACCTACGAGAGTGTATCTGACAATATAACATGATAAACAATCCTCTTCTAGACTATACAACATATGACATGAAATACAGCAAGTCTCTTATCAAACTACAACAAATGACGATATATTATAACAACTTCCCTTCAATTGAGGGCAATCTGATGACAGTTTATCATCATCATCATCATCATTTTCAGCCCGTAATCGCCCACTGCTGAGCGTAGACCTCTTTTTTGAGTATAACGGGAAACACGCTAGGAGGATGATGAGTTTGGGATTCGAATAGCTGTCAGTTCCTATAAACTTTGACGGACTTATATGGCAAAACTGTCACCGCCAATCCCTTTCTAAAAGCGGTTTAATAATACTACAATACCTAGGGATATATTTAACTAGCTTCTGCCAGCGACTTTGTCCGCGTTATATCATAGTCTTTTATATCATAGCTCCTTAAATACAAACTTGCGCCCCCTATTTCACCCCCTTAGACGATGTTCCCGGAATAAACACAATATGTATATCAAAATTCATTTTAATCCGTTTTTGCGTGATGGAGTTCCAAACTTTAGCATCGTAGCCTTGCGGCGTCTACGAGTCGGAAACGATAACGCAGGTAAAACTGGCCGAGATGGAGTCGGACTTTC
This sequence comes from Epinotia ramella, assembly GCA_947578815.1. Classification (NCBI taxonomy): domain Eukaryota; kingdom Metazoa; phylum Arthropoda; class Insecta; order Lepidoptera; family Tortricidae; genus Epinotia; species Epinotia ramella. Next base: position 12,491,299 of record OX388204.1, on the reverse strand, counting down.
GCAGCGATGAAGCGCGCCGGGTGCCTTTGAACGTGTTAAAAGTCTTAAAACTAACGCAATTTCAGATCTCTGTTACAACGGATATTAATAATAATATATTCATGATTATGAGTCGCAAATTCAATGGAAAAGAAACATGCTTGATGTATACAGGATGTTAACGGGGTCATGATCCGGAATGACAAAAAGCGAATAAGATGATCATACTGAACAACCTTTCCCATGGGACCAACCACGAAATCGCAAAAAAAAAAGAGCCAATTAAGAGTTAACTGTGAGTTAACTGCGATTTAATTGAGAGTTAATGTATGGAATACCTGGTTTTTTTTTGCGATTTCGTGGTTGGTCCCATGGGAAAGGTTGTTCAGTATGATCATCTTATTCGCTTTTTGTCATTCCGGATCATGACCCCGTTAACATCCTGTATAATGATAGCACCATCTAGCGAGCATGATTTTGATACCTTTTCAGTTTGATAGAGGTCGTTGATGTTAGTTGTCGATTGGTGCCATCTACCGAGCTTAAGTTTAGTCCAATTTCAGCTCGATAGATGCCGCTTATATTATGTTTTTGATTTTATTTAGACTAATAAAAATAACATACCAAACCGTATTAAATGAGTTTTATTTGATTCTAAAATTATGAAAGGAAAACTAAAGTAAAACTGTAAATGTTTCTAAGTATAATGCCATACAATATTTCAGTAACTTCGCAAACAGAACATTTTATCTTTGTTTTTTTCCGGGGACCGAGTTTTTCTCGGCTGTAATACTACGAAAAATTGATTTCCATTCAAAATTAAACAAAAAACCAATAACTGATCGTTTACCAAAAAAAAAACGAAATAAACTTATAGAAAGAAAACAAAAAAACCTCATCGCTGGGGTTCCAACTCGCAGCCATCAACAAACCAACCATTGGGTAACCATAGGTCGTCATCGAAGAGTAAGCCTGCCTTTTGCGAGAGAATACGGAAATAACTAATTTTCTCAAAAATAAGACGAAGCTAGATCGGTCTCTCGGCCCCATAAACCCCTATACTGCACATTTTACAAATATATATAAACAATTTTACATCTCGTGTTTTTTCACGTTTTATCTATATTTTGCTGAAAGTTTGAATAGGGTTCTTTTTAATTTCTAGTCAAGTATATGCTTGCCAATTTTCAAGTCTTTAGCTCATCAGGGGTTCCCATACAAACTTCAACCCCATTTTTTAACCCTTTTGCACCCTTATCTTTATAATTTTTATAGCCTATTGCGTGGCCGAAGATCCATTGAACGTTTTAGTGAAAGTTGCATATTAATCCATTAGATAGTTTTCCCAAACAGACAAACAGAAAGCATAACACTCCTTTTCGTTAAGCTGTCGTAAGATGGCGCTGTTGCGTAAAGTAAAGACGATTTTATCCAAATATTCTCAAATTTGGCCTGTGGGTCACCGAACTCCATCAAACTTTTTTATACGTTTAATATGGTTTGTAGGAGTTCAGACGCCGACAAAAATCTGGAGAATGAAATGCGTGGAAATTGGTGAAGTTCTGCATCGCGCTATTGAAGTTTTTAATGTATGTTGTTCAAGCTCTACTTATTATGTCTCACTGACAACCTCAACGAACTTTCACATTTATTATATGTAGAGATTAACTATCTTACTGCAACATACCGACTATGATAAAATATCAACAACATGACTTTGCCAGCGACTTTTTTCAGGCGCTAAGTGTTTATTACAGTTGATCGGAGGACAGAGGCCGGGAAGTAAGGTAAGCTGGCAACCCCTTTTCACGCCGAGGTATGTATAGTGTTTTTCTCAAACATGCAATGAAATAAATTAAAAAAACTCCAAGAAATCAAACTTAAATTTTCATGGCAGAACGCCGTTATGCTGTGCCACAAATTGTGAAATGGAAATTAAAAAAGAATTACTTCTTAACGGCCTAGGCCTCCAATTTTGTATGAAATGCCATTACGGATCTCTCGTCTCGCTGCGCCCGAAACGTGACACTTCGGAGCCCATTATGAAGAACACAACGTCAATATTTCATTGCATATTTGAGAAAAAACATTTTTCAATACAAATCATCAAGTTATCCCTTTAAGCAATCTTTTCCAGCTTACCTTATCTTTTCAGTTAATATTCATCAAAAATACATGATTATCGAGACAAATACGGATCAAACTTAACTCTCCTATGAAGATGCGCCATCTTTGAGACGTGGCGTGACACTGATCGGCGAATCAGTGCAAGTTCAATGCAAGGCATTGATTAAGTATTGGTCAATACTCCAACCAACCAGAAACAACGTCATTAAACAAGAAACTGCGAAACGTACGGCCGCTAGGCGGCAATTTTGAATATGTGATTTATTGACAACATTGGGCAGAATCCGGAAGTATAAATAAAAAACTTCGCTCGTACCCGATGAGGTAGACCCATGTTATTTGATTTGCAGTGTTACTTATAGCATTATATTGCAGTGATAGATTGCTAGCCCATCGACCACAACGCACTTCATCCCAAGTCCCATAGTCTACTCCTACAATACCCACTTCAAGGATAGCTACATAGAATATCCGCAGTCATCGTGTAACATTTCTAGTGTATAAAAATTATCGAATTCGGAAAAAAAAATATTTACATAAGATAAGATTTGTTTGCAACCAAGTACTTAAAATTAAGATCACACGTTACATGTCAGTCTATAAATATCATAGAACACTGGGCACTTGCGTCATAGTCTCATAGTAATTATAGTGCCTATGTTTTTGATAGTTGTGTCTGTAAGAAAGAGATCCATAATTTTAATCATCAAGCATGTTAACACATTCAGACACATATGCGTAGTCGCTTTCCGCTACATACGAGGAAAACCACGGAACCGGCTACGAGCGTAGCGCGTAGCGAGTCTTGGCCCTGCATGGGTTAAGTTTGATAAACAATGGCCTCATTGTTACACACCTTTCTTTTGTTGTAAATTGCATAGTTAAGCATTTTTTCGTACAACTCGGGAAAAGAGCAAAGATCATTTTTGAAAAAAACGTAAGCACACACATTGCTGTATAGGCCAGCAGATCGATTACGTAAAGTAGGTAACGCATTGTCCGTACGTTGGGTAGATCTAAATGTCAATTGTTATATGGAAAAATTACAGTTGGACTGTCTTATTGCGCAATTTGGTACATTACAACGTGATCTACCTGCTGAACTAAAGAGTACATAATTGTTTTAACAAATATATTTTTCATCACACTTGCTCGAAAAGGGCTTCATAATGCGCAGAAATACAGAGCTGTAATAGCCTGTGTTACGCCCACGGGCGTAATGGTTTTTTTCTTAAATTGTATCTGTCACTCATGCGGCAGTTACAGAGCAAAGAGGTTTTATATCAAATACGATGTCTGAAAACGTATTTATAAATAAATTTAAACTTAAAAAAACTACTTAAATATGTTTAACTGAATTATTTACAGATTTAATATGTAGTTATTTAGTGTCTATGTAAAATGTTTTTAAGTGTTTCAAATCGTGGCTGTATACAGAAGGGTCCTTGCCATACGCGCCTCGCGTCAAATTCAACAAAATGAACGACTGTCATGTTGAAGCTTTTATTACGATTTGTATTCCTTTCATCTAAACTGTATTTGTTTCCTCGCAAATGTGATGAAAAACATTGTGTATAACACGGGCGTAAGAATATTGCAAACGCGAGTCATCAAAAGCACTCCGCCTTCGGCGTCGGGCTTCTGAGAGACTCTTGTTCGCAATATTCCACTTCCGCCCCTCTTTAAACAATGTACTATATAATTTCCAAAAACTGGATCGACATCAAAATATATACATACAATGAAAGAACCTGCTCACAAAATTTCCGGAAATCGGTTGAGAAATGCGACCTGTAGAGGGGAACCGCTGGACAGCCGGACATACGAATGGGCCAACATTCGCCCAGCTGAAACGGAGAACTTCTTTCGCTTCTCTCACTCGTTCAAAAATACCATAACGATACATAACGTTTTACGAGTATATATCCCTTTAGAATAATATGTACGATCATAATAATAAATACCCAAACCATTATCTGTGCTTGCAACATAAATTCTAGAACTTTTCAGCCAAATGAGAAAACTTTGAGCTCCAGGTCAACAATGAGTAAGTACCTATCTAAGACCAATAGACATATTCTCGAGCAAAGCAAAAGCTTTGAAAAATATTTACCAACGGCAAAAACAAATTGATATTTTGTTCGCCGCCGCCGTCTGCTGTTCTTGCAAATTCGAATAGTTTGAATTTGGACATTATTCTTATAGAGATAAAGCTTTGAAAAATATTTGGCAATGGCAAAAACAAATTGGTATCTTGTTTGCCGCCGCCGGCGGGCCAGCCGGCCCGTCGCACCCAACGCGCCCGCGGCCCGTCTGCCTAAATTATTGATAATTGTTTATAAATTTGCGTCAAATTCATTTTTAGGGTGACACCGTAAGATGTCACGTGACCTGATCGAAAAACTGTTACAATATTATTGAGTTTTCACTTCTGCCGGCACTCCCGGAGTGCACCCGGTCGTTTTTTAAAGACAGGCTCACGAGTTCTGCAGCTCACTAAGCCAGTATTAAGTATTAGTGTTTGTAGTAGACCAACCTCAGTGATGCCGACTCTCATCAATGTCATGCGCAAACTTATGCTAGAGGAATTATTGTGCTCTATACATCAGTAACTCAATACGAAGTGAGGATTTCTTTTTTTATCAAGACCGTAAGTCGGGCTTGAGGGTTGTCATTGTGTAGTCACGGCAGGCTTGCCTTTTTGGCGTGAAACTGCACTAGTCTATGGCCACTTCGCTCATACTATATGCATTACAGAAATGGCACCTAGCGTTGGAAAATGCTGGGCAAAATCTCTTTAAATAAAAAAGATCAAGTCAGTATCATATTGTACATTTAATTTTCAAATTAAAGGAAAACTTTAACAAAGTATTAATGCTCATAGATTTTTTAAATTTCTTGCCTTTAAGGCGCCGTAAGGTTCAGCGAAGTTAAGCGAACAGAGTTTTTGAAACAATATAATGCGTCTGTTTATAATAATATGGTTTCGAAAAAATACGAATAGTAATCTTGAGGCTTTTCTGCAGGGACATCAGTGCTTCAAAACATGATTAAGCAAATTTCGCTCGATAGAAAAAAATCACGAACATAGGTCTAAAACACACAAAAATACACTTAAAATATTCGTAACAAATTATGCACAAAAGCTATAAATAATAAAATTGCTTCTAAAAATCGGCAATATCATGTTTGAGAGAAATCAGTGTTTACATTTTTATTTATTTAAACGGCCAAAAAATTAAAATTAAAAAACATGATATCCGCGCTTCCGAGCACGCACTTCCATCTCGCTCACGCTTATGCTCAGTGAGAGGGAGAGAAGACTATGAACCTACGGCGCCTTAATTTTAATTTTTTTTTCTTTAGCAGCATTACTGCTTAGTACAAAATTTATATTAGACATCGTTTTGTCGCGATGGATCTCAGCTTATAACAGCGTAAACTTTAAAGCATGTTTTTGTATGAAAGAATGAGGCACCGTATCAAAAATATTTTACTTTCTTCTGAAGTTTCTACGTGGCGTCTTCAAATTAATTATTTTCATACTATACAGTGACGGTTTCTCGGGTAAACCATGGATGAAGCCCTTTCAGCCAAGCCCACGACTTAGGGCCGGTTTACACATTGATTAATGCGAGTCCATACATTTGCTGCAAGTGCGAATGACTTTTACCTTTAAACCGGCCCTTAGAGTAGCGGCAGCAGTATCGGTGCGCAATAAGCCGACGCCAAACATCCGGCATCATGCACGACCGGCCCAAAGTTATAAGATAGAGCGAGATAGTGATGAAATTTTGCAGGACGTTGCGCTTCTGGCACTATCCACACGGGCCGAAATCACGCGTTACCTAAGTCCACTTATTTCGTACGTGTGGCTGCTGCCATACGGGAGAGAAAGAGGCCGTTTTCCGAGCTCAACGCATACGTTGATATATACCATAGTGCACGGTTGCCGCGGTAAAGTCGTGGCCAAGTCGTAATGGTTTGAGTTATTCATGTCACGGCCGAAACAACAATGAGTTCACACTTCACGCCTCGCGAGCTGCAATGTGGTTCACGATCTGTCTCGATGCGCATCACCATTCGTTCCTATTTTAACTTTATATGAAGGATTTGTGCGTTATCAAAGGTGTTATTGCTCCCAGTCGACGAGACTCGATGACGTCAGTGGACGTTACATCCGAGTTATGGTGTAGAGGTCTGAGGGGTTCTCACGGAGCGAAGGCGAGGAAGGGGGGAGTTAACCTGCAGCCTAGACTTTATTACAAGACTACGAGCAAGAAGTGTTATGGTAAGCCAATATACAAAATGGACAACGATTCTGTATACTGGCTTACAATAATATTACCTACTTGTGTTGTTGATTATACGTGATTACACATATACATTATATACGATTATCTATTCCTATTCTATTATAAGTACTTACGGCAGCCTAGTGGATCAGGTATGTGACTGTCAAACGGCGGTCGTGAGTTCAAATCCCGGCTCGTACCAATGAGTTTTTCGGAACTTCTGTTCGGAATATCATTTGATACGTACCGTCAGCTGTTTGGTGAAGGAATAACCATCCTCTCATTTGGCAGTCGGGTAAAAACATAGCGACGAAACCTGCATACGTTTGCAATTCAAAAGTGTATGTGAAGTCCCCAACTACAGCCCGTTCCTTCTCATCCATGTGAGGAGGCCTATGCCCAGCTGTGGGACCTATAGTGTGCTAAAAAAAAAGGATCCTGGCGGGAAACCGCCTTAAATCTTTTAGGTAGCTCATTTTACTTTAACGAAACATTCCCTTATTTTAAAAATCGGCCAAAGTGCGTGTCAGGCCAGTTTAGGGTTCCGTAGGGGGGGCACATTACTTGAACAAAAATTTCCCAAATTAAATTCGATAATTTTCTAAAATTCGCTTGTCTTCACCCGGGACTCAAACCAGTTCAAAATTCAAAACATAAACATTCGTTATTTTATTATACCGGAACGCCCCGAGACTCGATCTATCTCTATAGCAAATTTCATCTTAATCGGTTCAGCGGTTTAAGCGTGAAGAGGTAACAGACAGACAGACATACTGACAGACACAATTAGTTTGGATAAGGATATGGATTTGCGGCGGCGTCAAGATATATTTAGTGGGTGCATGGTGAGGTGACGTTAAAACAGAGAGTCCTCTCTGCAGTCTGCATGGAAGACCTAGAAGCAGCCCCCCACGTCATCCTGATATGCCCTGGGGTGGCAGAATACCGGACGAAGCACCTCGGAACACCGGGGTCACTACCGGAGGCCGTCGGCAACATAAAGGGTCTGCTAGGCTTCCTGGTGGAATTGAGTTGGCACGAATATAGCAGTAGTGCCAAGAGCCCATACGCAAAATAGGCGCAACTATGAAGTCGAGTTGCGGAGAACCAGCCCGCAAATATACCTATAACCTAGGTTAAATCAAGTTACAGAGTAGCGGGGCTGGAGTTCGTAATATTTAATGAGCGGCAGGGCAGTGTTCGGGTAGTGTTGGAAACTCACCACGTGTAAGACATGAATAAGCTAATAAGCAACATGACTTCTTAGAATGTGAATTAGATTATGAATATAGGGACACATATTAAATGTATCACGTTTGTAGTTATTACGTTGCTAGCTCTTCTATTTTCATGACCCGTGCCCGTGATCATTTTAACTCCTTAATATGTTTACTGTAAACTTTCAGGACGGTTATAATAGTTTAATGAGAAGCCTGAAACCGAGAGCGTGTTCTACTTACCTTTCACTCAATTGCTCAAAGGTTATCTGGAAGAGATCCCTTATAGGTATAAGTTCGCCTTTATACCTACCTTAATCTTATATGACATGCTTATATTTTAACCTGTTTTGTGTACAAAAAATCATCCAAGACTCTTGATTTAAAAAACAGCACTCCAGCACAGAAACACATTCGTTTGCGTGGGGGAATAAAATTAAATCAGCCAACAATGTAAAGTTGATTGTTATTCAAAAGACATTGACAGGATTTCATGAGTAAAATAGGCATGGTGACAATTTTTTTTTTGATATTATTCGAACCGGTTTTTGGAGAGGAACAAATGTTTCCATGGGAGCAACTACAATTAAAGAACATAAATACCCAAAAAATTGAGACAAAGATTGACCTCACTGGCAGCAGCGCAAAACGCTTCATACTGATTGACAGATAGGTATGACGTCACAACGACATTTGTTAGTACAAAGTACATGTATCGTTGTAAGGAAAATCAGGTAAATTGTTATTTGGGTCGCGAAATACTGCGTTTAAGTACATAGTTGTATTACAATTTTATTTCTATAAAAGCGTAAGGATTCTATTGGTAACTTTAAAGTGACTCTTGGGCAATAAAAAAAAATGAATATTTTTTCTTAACTTTCTAGGGTCATATTTACGATTTTAATTATATTTTATAATTTATACTTTATTACGATAATTTGAAGGTTTATCCATTTAGCATCATCACGTTATCGATTTGAACATGAGGCACCATGCATATTGTCCCACATTTGATTGTGTGTACGTATCTATTATGATATGATTCGAAAGTGAAAGTCCAATTACACTCATATCCCACTGGATTCACCCATAAGATAACTATCCTGGATTGAATTTATCTCCTACCGGCGCCCAACACGACCAGAGATTTCTTTCTTTCAAACTTTATGTACATTTTGAATGAGCGACCACACCGCTGCTCAAAATACGCTAACGCACCGTAAACGCAGGAAAATGTATGAAGAATACGTGGCGCATTCGACACGTCAACGCGTATACGCAGCGTTACGCACCGGTGTGGTCGCTCCTTTAGACCATCCATTTCGTAATCAGCTACTGAGTACTGACGTATGTTCTGAAAGTTGTGAGGTTGTGAGTGAAAACTGAAAGCGTTTTAGCGCCTATTGAATGTGTACGCACTTCGTTACCGTCTAATTCTAACGTCGTATTAGCAATATGGCAGTTTATGTCTTCGCGATAAGCGCGGTTTGAAACAAAATTATGTCGAGGCTGCAGATTTACACAGCGTGTCCAAAAAAACACGAGATACACTAGTAGAGCCCCCTTAAGAGGCTGACAAGATCTAATTTTGTTGAAATTGATGTTATTTATTTGTTTGTTATTTGTTTTTTTGAGAAAATCTATTTGTTCTAGCACATCAACAAAAAAACATGTTAATATTCACCATATTTCAAAGACCGTGGACGGGCTCGATACATAATTGGACGATATCGGCTCGATAGAAAATAATTGTAAAGATTGGTCTTAAAATCTTAAACGGTTCTGTTTTTATTTTTTTGACGTATGGGTCTGCAATTAAAAACATAAAGTCAACATATTCATACCTAAACCGCTAACGAGTCACATTTCACAAATAATCCACACTTTTTTTTATTTCAATATTTATGTACCATCATCTTTAAAACCGGGCCGCCCATACACTCGCTCTCGTTTACTCCGATACAAATAGGCAGTGTGCACGCTATCCCAAATCCTCAAGGGCATTTTGGTGTTGACAGCGTTTTAAGAGGAGCTTAGAATCCTAAATTCGCAATAGGTGCTTTATAGCGTATTGAACGTGTTAAGTGCCTTTGGCCACCTGAGACCAAGTGCCAACTAAACAAGATAAACTGGTCGTGTTTGAGCTTATTAGAACCTCCATTGATTGTTGAGTTGCGCACGTACAGGCAATAAAAGCTTGTAGCAAAAATGTAATTCAAGTCAAGGTTATTGGCAGAAACTTATAAGAAAAAGAGAACACGCATCTTAAGCGGCCTCCATAAAGGAGGATGGTTTTTTGTGTATGTAAGGCAGAATTATAATCAAATCCATATAGGGCAATCCAATCCATCCAATTGCGCTTGAGGATAACATTCTGGAACAGTTTTGAAAGTCTAGTAATTAGGTCAAGTAGGGTTACATGACCTAATTACTAGACTTTGAATTTTTGCCTCCCACTCATATTCTTAATTTTTCATGTTCCATACACCTGCGTTGGGCTCGTTTACAACTATTTAAATTGATAGCATACGTAGTTCCTGAGATACTTAACGTTGTGACAGGCAGACCGACAGAACGGGCAGAGTTGCACCATAATCCTTTTTTAACTTTTTGTTCCGGAACTCTAAAAATGACGAATGCAGAGACTTAACTGAAGTACCGAATCGACGTTTCTGAAGCTTCTTGGCTACGTCACGGACTGCGTGACTGCCATTAACGAGCACTCACATTGTTGGAGGATGACGTATGACGCACTCAGTTGGACACGCTTCGGTGGCCAGCCTAGACTACTCTCCTTATGACGCAAGTATGTAGATCATTGAAAACAAAATACAAACTGGTAATTCAAACAACCAAGAATAGTGTTAATTCTGCGTTTAGTACCTACACACAGACGTGCTATTTAATCTCAGATTAATGCCTCATTCCTGTTTGATGCCATTACCATTAGTTACATATCCTTTTTGTCGGCGTGCTTGATTTATAAACTCATGCGAATTACAGCTGGCTTTCTAGTAGTAAAGGTCTCTAAACTAACCCGCAGACGGACAGACGGAAATGGCGAAATTATAAGGGTTCCTTGTTGACGGAACCCTGAAAAGTGGCTTCATTTCATAGTCCGTAACGCGGTCTCTGCCTTATTCTTTGCTCTGAGGGACAAAGTCGTGGGCAAAAGCTAGCTCAAAATATATCCGAATATCTAGGTTCGAATCTTTTGTTTTTTTTGTATACAGATAATTTATTGGTAAAAGTACAGGTACATTTTACAAGTCAATTATACACCGGCACCGGCACCGGCACCGGTATACCGGGCTTCAGGAGGTAAGTGGCACTTAACACGAATTTAGGATCCCAAACACCTCTTAAAATGCTAATTTCCTTCGCAAAACCTTTTGTTAGGTTAGCTAAGAATTAATTTTTCCGGGATAATACCGTATTTCCTAGGAATCGGGGATTACTGGCTTACATTTATTCCGCTTCGGTGAAAATAAATTGCTGTTTCCTGTAAGACGGAACGTGTGCGTGTGTGTGGCCAACACCACCACAAACACCACTCCAAACTACGAATGAGTTAGTTAAACGCCCCAGTCCCCGACACTAGCCTAATACGTGACACTTTAGATCTTATAGAAATAAAGAAAGATATATTTATTCACAAACACACAGGACACACATCCATACTATCCATACTAATATTATAAGTCGGAAAGTGTATGTGTGTGTTTGTTTGTCCGTCTTTCACGGCAAAACGGAGCGACGAATTGACGTGATTTTTTAAGTGGAGATCGTTGATGGGATGGAGAGTGACATAGGCTACTTTTTGTTTCTTTCTAACCCCCCACTTCCCTAAAATGGGGGGGTGAAAGTTTGTATGGAGCTACGATATAAACGAGTTCCACGCGGACGGAGTCGCGGGCAGAAGTTAGTATTAAATAATAAAATAAACGAGAAAAGCACATAAAACATGAAAAACACAAATGAACAAAAATCCCAGGTGAGATGTAATATGTAATGTAGGCCTACCTACATGCAGCATCAATACCTACAGTAAAAATAAAATTAGACATTCAATTTAATTCTATACTAAAACAACAACTAAATAAATAAAAAAAGACCGGTTTGCACTCCAGAAGTGCCGGCAGAAGTGAAAACTCAATAACATTATAACAGTTTTTCGATCAGGTCACCTGACATTTTACGGTGTCACCCTAAAAATGAATTTGGCGCAAAATAAACAATTATCAGTTAGGTACCTACTATAAAAACCAGGGTATATAATAAACAGCGGACGGCGGCGGCGGCGAACAAAATATCAATTTGTTTTTGCCATTGCCAAATATTTTCCAAATCTTTATCTCTTTAGGAATAATTTCCAAATTCAAACTATTCGAATTTGCAAGAACAGCGGACGGCGGCGGCGAACAAAATACCAATTTGTTTTTGCCGTTGCCAAATATTTTTCAAAGCTTTATCTCTTTAGGAATAACGTCCAAATTCGAACTATTCGAATTTGCTCAATAGCTAAACGTTGAAGGACGTTTGGACAAAATTACAAATTCATTTGCAGAATATGCTATTGCAAAAAGTGTTTAACGGCTTTATACTCTTAAGAATAGCGTTCAGTTTTGAATGAAGTCGAACCGGCTAGCAGCAAAATATAAAAGTTTGTGACCTTCTTCACATCTGACGCCACAAAAATCTGTCGCGTATTTAGCAATTTTTCTCCATCTCAAAAAGTGCTCTGGGGACCAATTTTTGACTTTCGAGCGCTCGACTCTTTCATTCGAAAACTGACAAAAATTATGAAATGCCATTTTGATATAGCGATAGAAAATTGAAAAACGAGTGGTATTGACCACTCGTATTCAATTCCATTGGTAGAAAGTAAGGGCCTGCCATTTTGACACTACATACCTATTTACTTTTATTTGATTTTCGAGCGCTCGAAAGTCAAAAATTGGTCCCCAGCGCCGCTAAAGAAGTTTTCACTTCAAAAATAAGAATAACCAATTGGCATATTTTTGCTGCCATAGTGCTATGTTGCATGCATTAGGATATGTCAAAACAATAGAGGGGAACAATATAGGTGTCAACTATTAGGCATTTAGATGTTGAGCATTGGGACGATTACCTTACCCAAGTACCTACTCTCTTGTGATTGGACCCATTTTTTTTTAATATAATGTTTTTACATGATAACAACTAACGTCTACATAAAGGTCCGTATCCGTATGGGTTATCGTGGAATTCAAAACTGTTACAATTTATCGGAATCGATAAGATCGACGATATAATTGAATAGGGGCTGTTGTTACATGTTATAACCCGAAAGTCAGAAGAAAAAGTAAGTAAGTAGCTAACTAGTTAAATAGGAAAAAAGGTCAAAACAAAAAATACTTATCAAATCTTATAATTTGACTACGAGCGAACAAAGAGAACTAAGTTCTCCGTTTCGTTGGGCGCTTTGACAGGTTGCATTTATCAACGGATTCTCGAATATTTTTTTGTTGTTTTTTCGAAGATAAATAATAGGAAAATGATAATTAACAAGACGGGCTCGATAGTTCTAGAGCTCACAGAACCATTACTATTTAATAGTAGTATACAGTAACTTGGAAAAAAACGAAGGCAGTGTCTTTATATTGGATCTCTGTACTCACCACTAATTTAAGTTAAAACAGCAGCACGGCTATCACAAGGCGGCGCGCATTTCGCGCTCTTGATTTTTCTCGCAGTATCCGTATCTCTCTTATTAGAACACGTAGAACAAGAGGTCTAGTGCGAGAACAATCGAGAGTATGTCGCGGCCGTCTTATGATGGACGTGCTGGCGAAATATTAATAAAAGTACCTGTTGAATGACACACAAAACTCGAAAGAAGGTTAAAAAATTGTGGCGAGCTCTTCAAACAAATTACTTTGTCAGCAATAATCACAATCACCAATCACATGTTAATATGTTTAATGAAACAACCTAACGCATTAAAGTCGCGGAATTTAACAAATTATATTTTTACATCAATCATCGCATGTTCTTGTTTTGCACAAAGAGAATATAACCACTACGTTTTGCAGTGCAACCAAAGAGTATAATAAGTATGTGAATATAACCACTACCAAAGAGAATATAACCAGTACGTTTAAGGCCTGCAACACACTGGCGCGGCCTGCGGTGGCGGGCAATAGAATTTGACAGTTTAGACCTGCCCTGGCCTGCGCGGTGGCGGATAATACCTAGTAAATTTGATAGCTAATGATAATGACAAGTTTACTATTGACCGCCGCGGCCAGGCCGCGCCAGTCTGTGAGAGGCCTATTACTATTGTCCGCCGTGGCCAGGCCGCGCCAGTGTGTTGCAGGCCTCTAGACTTTACTTCATAGGGGGTTTTATTGTTGCAGGCCTAACGGCAACTGTCACTTACTTAAAACGTCAGTAGCGTTCAGAAACATTCAACGTTAAACATGCGTTCACTGAGATGGCAAATAAATTACTATTATACAGTCTGGCAACAATGGCAACTTTGTCAGTTGGTCGACAATTATTCGGTAGTAGGTACTCTCGGTAGCTAGTTATCCCCAGTGTCACGCAACTTACAAGCTTTTGTATGTTGTTATAGGTTCAGGACTGCATGATTTGCACGTTTCTTTGTAATATAGCTATAGGTAATAGGGAATATTACTCAAAACTCTGCGTAGGGTAGGGGGCGACACTTGCACATATCGTAAACAAAGCACTGTGACACATCATGTCATATGTCATATTTATTAGTATCAAATAATTCGTGAAAATATGTTAAATTATGATAATTTTATTACTATTCATGTAGTAAAAAAGCTGTATTGAGTTATCATGGCATCCTACGGACATTTAAAAACGGTTTACGGTATGTGCTAGTGCTGCACTCTGGCGGCAGAAAATTGCAGAAATACTCCCTATTAGTAAAGGGCCCCTTCGGGGCCCAACTTGGAAAGATATGAAGGAAAAAAAAAAGCAACTAGGAACAAAAAGAAGAATGATAATTTATCCATTTGCTCAAATTCAGATCAAATCTGACAAGTTCTGACAAGTTACATGTTTTCTATCTGTGCTTCTATTCTACCATGGCGGACACATGCTATCTCTTACTTCCGATCTTTCTCTTTCTGCCATTCTGTCATTGTGGCATTTGGATGGTTACCATGGATATTGTAACTTCAGGAGAAAAGATGTGTGTCAAACAACCAATGCTTTTGACGAATACATTTAAAACACGTACTTAATTATAAATATGAGTCGGGACTTTTGAATGATCCATGGAACATGGCGGATCGTGTTCCAGACATTTTTTTTTATTTTCTGCATCCTGCTGTTTAAAGTATAATTATGATAGCGTATTATGCAGTGAATGGCAAACGTGCCGGCTACAGTTTATGAAGAATTTTCCTGGAAATGCGAATAACCAATTCTTGGGCATCATTCAGCGGTTCGTGGTCGCGGCCGCCATTATGCTTTGTACTGCTCCAGCTATCACCCAGTGCATCGTGAAGGCCTTCTACCGTACATCATGCTTATAATACTGTGTATTGTGAAATGTTTTTCTTATTTTGTACTTGTCTTTGGCAAAGGCCCTAGAAAGAAAGAAAGAAAGAAGACATTTATTCACTACGCAAAAGACACACAGAGACAAAGGTAGTACAAATACAATACAATTTACACATAATGTGTGTGTCTTCGCGGCAGTGAATCGGTCGCTGTCTCAGCATTATGCCGAGGTGTCAGACAGACACCTACAGCGCTGATTTTCAGACAGCACCGTACGTGACCCACGGAACGCAACACAACATACCGCCGATACAAACGTATACACAAAATAAATAAATAATTAATATAGCCCTAGAGGCTGCCATTTCTCTAATAAATCCATACTAATATTATAAATGCGAAAGTGTGTCTGTCTGTCTGTCTGTCTGTCTGTCTGTCTGTTACCTCTTCATGCTTAAACCGCTAAACCGATTGCGATGTAATTTGGTATGGAGATAGTTTGAGTCCCGGGGAAGGACATAGGATAGTTTTTATGCCGGAAATCATCCCCTAAGGGGGTGAAATGGGGGGGTGAAAGTTTGTATGGAGCTGCGATATAAACGAGTTCCACGCGGACGGAGTCGCGGGCAGAAGCTAGTAAATAAATAAATTATAATTATTTTCAAATGTATAAACATAATAATATGTATAAGATTCTCGTCATCAACCAGTTTAAAGCCAGCATAATAGATACCAAGAATTTTAGGTACAATCTACATACAAGTTTGTTTAACCTATAATGTTATAACGAAACATTTAAGTGATACCCATAAAGAAAATAACGAAATATCGAGCGTAAACATTGATTTACTTATGAAAACTATCCCGTACATTTTTTCATTCTATGAGAGTTTCCAAAGACTGCGGTGGGACAGCATGGCCAGGGCCACCGGACAGGATCCTACATTTAATTAATAGTTGTATTTATGTATGTATGTAACCACTTTATTGTACACAATAACAGGTTAAAGAATATACATGTCACACAATAGATCATAGTACAAAGGTGAACTTATCTCTATAATCTTTTCCAGCTAACCTTTGAGCAATTAAGAGGAAGGTAGAAAAGAAAGAACTTCCGTGTACAAAAACACACAGAGGAAATAAAAACAAAACCTAATGGGTATTGATTCTAGATAAATAAAAACATTCCAATACATATATAAATGTGCGCGGTATTATTTCTATTAACTTGAGAGCTCTAATGACGAACTTAAGGATTTAACATGAAGGCCAAACATTACTGGTGACTTAATTTGGCACGTTCATCGCGCTCAATTCCAATGATACAGTAAAACGTGCCTAAACCTCTCCTTTTTATCAAATTTTAAAATGTCCGAGATACTAACTGATATTATTAAACTACGTTATGCCCAAACACCAAAAAGAAAAAACCTAATACGAAATATCGATCAAGCTGATAAAAATAGAGATTAAGAGATACCTCACGTGTATTTATCTACAGTGAACGAAACTAAGAAAAAATATCTACCACACGAGTACCACTTCAAAATAGCGAGTCTATTTTACTGTAACACCTATAATTATACAATAAATGAAATCTTAAATTTTTATCTTAAAATTCGGTCGAATGAAACAAAGTATGCGTGAGGTTTATGTAGGGGGGTGGGGGGTGGCCAAGAAACACACCAATTATCACCAAGGGGGGGGGGGGGGGGTCAAAAAGTAGCCGAAAAAACCTCGCGTGATTTGTGCACAAGCCCTTACCGGTATTCGAACAAAGGACCTCTTGCTTCGCAGGCAGGGTCACTACCAACTAGGCTAAAGCGGTTTATCATCAAATTGTCGATACTCACTTCGTCGAATTTCACTTCAAAGTCAACGTTTCATGTATTTTCATTTCGTCGAAAATTCAGTTCGTGGAATAGTCATTACACGTAATTTTAAATCGTGTACTTTTACTTGCCGGATGATTCATTAAATAGTTGAATTATGTCATGGAAAACGTTTTGTGATTTATTCTTACAAGTATTTTTAAGTAACATACAAATTACTACAAGGATTATTATTTAAAATTAAAACAGTTGGCATACACAGTTATCTCTGGCAATTATTTTAACCTAACCTAAACCTAACCTAACCGCCAGCGTCTCGACGTCACCCCGCTTCGCGGGGTGCCTATTTCCGCTCTGAGGGACACAAGTGAACCCTAACCTAACCTACTTACAAAACAATTGTTACGGTTGTTTGTTTTTTTACTGCCCTCTTTTTCTGCCTGCCCTAATCTAGCCCTAACCCTGTAATCAGTTTGTTTTTGTAATGTTGTAATAAAATTTCGAACAAATGAAATTCGTTGTTTTGTTATTCTGCCAATTAAAATTCAAACAAAATGAATCATTTGCCAAATAATATTCCCTGAACAGTTATTCTATGAAGTAATAAAAATTGGAATGATCTGGTCATGAAATAAAATTACACCAAACAATAATTCGTGAAGTAAATGTTACTTGAAACGTTTTCGATGAAATAAAATTCTATGAAAAGTTTGTCGACAAAACAAGGGACACCCATATTTTCATAGTTGCATTCCTGAGTGGTGATCACGTAACCTTGTGAACGCACGATGGGACAACTCACCTGTCAATTTCCTATACAAAAACTGTCATTTAGATCTGCGTGCCTTTTTTTATACAAACGGTGGCCTATATCACCCGGAGCATAATTTCGAATTAATTGATACCTCATTCATCAAAATCGGTTCAGTATCTTACCCGCTACGGTGGAACACAGGTAAATAGACTGCTGAAATCATACGAGTATCCCTTCCTTGTGGCTTATGGCCAGAGATCGGATATTCGGATCGATATTTACCTAAACTTAGCAAAATTCCGGAATTGTTGGGAAAATATGGAGTCGGCTTCTATTTTATTATAAATTTAATAAATATGCTCCGGGACTCCAGGATCGCACAAAATGACATAAGATGGTACAAATTGACCTACATGTTTAGATTATGGCTATTGTTGACTATTTTTGTAAGGAAATATGTTGTTATATAGATCTAACAAGAACAGTGTATGTAGTGTAGCCGCAGCGTGAATTGGCAAAGTAATGTAAGCATTACTCTATACATATCTTACATAACTGGTAATTTATATATTATAGTAGATTCCAGGGATCTTTAATATAGGAGAATAATAAAACATTTTTTTTGTATAACATATATTATGTGACGTTTTCAAGCAAAAGGTAAAATTTTGTCGATTGTAAATAAGGTTCACGTCTAGTTAAATCGCAATCGCATTCGCGACTCAATGATTTGCGATAAAGTAGTACCTTTTGCTGGAATTTGAGACCACGGGGATAATGTCGTCCTTGAAATGTCGAAGGAAAACAATTTTTAAAAGTACTTGTCACGTCTAGTTCGGTTAAACTAAGTAATGATAATGATACTTCGCTAGTTGAATAAATCTCAGGTAAATTAAATTTAATATTTCCCCATAATAAATTACATTAAATACATAATAGATAAGCGTATTAAAATACTCAAATATGTTTTTAAAATACTCAAGTATGCATCCCTGTCACTCGAGTATAGTAAGTGCGATAGAGATAGAGATAATATCCGAACTTCGACATTCGAAGTTCGTGGTTCTAGCTCAGGGGACCGATTTTTGAGTTTCGAGCGCTCGAAAATCAAATAAAAGTAAATACGTTTGTAGTGTCAAAATGGCAGGCACTTACTTTCTACCAATAGAATTTAATACGAGTGGTCAGTACCACTCGGTTTTAAATTTTCTATCGCTATTTCAAAATAGCATTTCAAAAATTTTGTCAGTTTTCGAGTGAGAGTCGAGCGCTCGAAAGTCAAAAATCGGTCCCCAGGGACGTCGCTCAGCACGTCCATTATGCGACGGTCGCGACATACTCTCGATTTTTCTCGCACTATCTCTCTTGTTCTAAGTGTTCTATTAAGAAAGAGACGGATAGTGCGAGAAAAATCGAGAGTATGTCGCGGCCGTCGCATGATAGGCGTGCAGAACAGGAAGGCGTGGCGCGAGATAGGAAGGCCCTATGCATCTCGGGGGTGCCCCAGGACAACGAGTACCCGGACTCGCATGTCTTTGGAAACGTGAGCTCCGGAAGTGTTTGCGTGGTTAATGTACCTATCCTTTTACCTGCTGGTCGATTACGTAACGCATTGTACGCGCGTCAGCTAGATTGCAGGTACTTAGGTAAATGTACATTTTTGTATGGGAAAATTACAGTTGAATTATCTTACCTAACGCTCGTTCGAAAACTTTACGTGTTTACCCTTCTGGTTACATTCAAACTGTATTTTTATGCGATATAGATACATACAAATTCAGTTATCAGATTTATTGCTTTACTTGTAATGTAATTAAACCTTGCTTCTATGCGCTTCTATGAGCCATATTTATATGTGATCAAAATATGCGGCATAAACGGCCAGTCTTTTAATTGCATTATCTTAGAAGTTTAATATTTTCACAGCTTTAAAGGTCTGCAGATATGAGAGCAGACTGGAAGCGTTGATATTAATATCAACTTGAAACCCACGCGCCTTCGAGTAAAAGGGTCTTGACAGACAGATGGATGACGGAGTAATCCTTTACGGGTTCCTTTATCTTTTTGAGTTACGAAACCCTAAAAAAGCATAGTCTCATGGATGATACTAAAGGCGCATTTTAATTGGTCGATAGGGCCCGCATGAGGCGGGGTGCGGGAAATTACCAAAACGCATCATATAATCTCCGCATGCTTTTTCACTATTCCATAGCGCCCGCATTCAAAGTTCTCTGTTTATTTATTTGTTTATTTTTTTTGTTTATTTCATTGTAGTTGTCTCAGGCAACAAGGCTCATATTTACAAATAGCTTACATATCAATATACAAAACCTAAGAGGGCGACGCGCCGCGCATGATTTGGGTGTCAATTAACCGGCCTCGAAATCTCCGGAAAAGTACACCCTTCGGCCAAAAAAGGCGAAAGTCCAAAAATCTTTCGGTTCGGTTCTCAAAACTAAGTGTATGCGTATGGCGTAATTTCGAAGCGTATTTTCAATACGGAACAATATAACTACGAACACAATACCACCACAGTTGTTAAACTGCATTGACGAGTAAACTATGCAGTGGGAACCATCTTGAAGATATAGGTAGGGCACAGTTTAAACTTAAAGCAGTTAATTAACCCCATTGTGTTATTTGGCCACATTGCCAGGAAGCAGGCACGCAAACTCGATCAATAGGGCTGTAGACTTATGTTCAAATTGAATCAAATCAAATCAAATCAAAATAGTTTAGAATACAGTCAAGCGGATGTTGATAAAAAAAAATAGGTTCAAAAAGTTCTGCAAACACTTTAAATTAATACGTTTTCGATGCACACTGTTTTAGTATGACTTTATTTATTTCACATTTAACTTTTGATGTTGTTAGGTATACATGTATGTGTGGTTAAAAAAAATATTTTCTCAAAAGTAATTTAACATTTTACTTAAATAGAGAAAATACAAGATAAACATAAAATATGAGTGAGCATGCAGGTAACTAACAAATTATAATGTAAGTAAAGGAAACAACGGATCGGCCATGATTTATAATTTGAAACTTCTTTCCTTACCGGGGCATTGAATGGCATTTTGCAATTGTATGACACATGGCCTTTAGTTCTGCACCTAAAACAGAACTGATCTTCTTTGCGGTCTACTTGAGGGTTAAATTTTGGAATGAATTTGTTGTATTTTTGATGTTCATTGGTGGTGTTATTGTAACTTACAGTTTCTCCTCTGTAGAACTTATCTCTTGGCAGCACTTTTCTAATATTGTCCAATGCAGCAGCATGTGACAGCAATTCTTCTACACTTGTACAACAGTGAGACGCTAATGGAATTGACCAACGACTGTCCCATATGCCCTCCAGGATTAATGAAACTTTGTCTGCTTCTGGAATGACACAAGGTGATTTAACAAAAAATGCATTTTTATTATAAATGTATTCCGTGATGGTCTCAGTGCTTCGTAGTGTTCTCTTTCCCTGTACTGTTATGAATTCTGCAAATGACATCCTGTATGAAAATCTTTGACACAATTTATCCTTCCATTCCTGCCAGTTGTCCATATTTCTACCCATCGCCTTATTCCAATCATTAGCAGGTCCCCTAAGCCTCATCGCAGCATTTACCAGAGTGAGATTGTCGGACCAGTTAGCTAAATTTGCTATTCTCTCCACTTGTTTCACCCATTCACTAGCATTTTCTGTTCTATTACCACCAAACAAAGGGATAGCTTGGCTGGTGTCTGATGATGAAAATACCTGTAGTTTAGGTTGTGATGGGCTAGTGATTTGCTGTAAAATCATTGATTGTGTATGTAATATTTGCAATAAAGTATTATCAGGAGTTGACGTACCTGCTATGGGTTAGTTACCTCATCTTGTTTTAACTGTTCAAGTTGCATTTGTAAGTTTTTAATTTCAAACTCTTGGGATAACCTCTTCGTCCTTTCCGCTTTGTATTCCTCCAAAATTCCATTTTCCTCCTTGGACAGGTTGTCCTGGTGCAATCTTTGAATTAGTTCTTCTTTATTACCTGTTATAGGCATATACCTAGTCTTTAACTCGCTTTTGAGTTGATTCACCGTAAAAACTCCGAGATCCTCCAAACGTGTGCTTTCCATTGTATGTAGGTACCTATTTCGATGATTTTACTGAAATATAACGTATTTCAATTTCTTTTCTCGAATATGAAACGTATACTCGAAAAATAACTTGATTCTACCACTTTTTGAAACGATTAGACCCGATTAACAATATTTTTCTGTTTTGCCGCAGCGCCATGTAAGTAAAGGAAACAACGGATCGGCCATGATTGATTTATTCTCTCTGAAACCTATCTCCTATCCCTTTCATTCATCTATCCCTTTCTTTCTCATGTCACGCTCTCATACTGTCTCTTTCTCACACAATTACGTTTCGTTTTACAATAATTATTAATGTTTGCACCTTACAATAATATGTACTTAACAAAATAAAAACTAGAACATGTTGTTCACGAGCATTACTTACATGTAAAAATAGGCATACGAAACAAGTAAAGTTGTATATTTATGCACATGTGGGTATGTCTAAATTAACTACAAGTTGACTTATTTCTCACTAACTAAAAACTGTTGCTAAGTCATTTATCCTTTATATTTAACTGTTGATAATAATTGTTGTTGATATTTGAGGATATTATAACACTTGTACTAGCTTTCACTGGAACTAAGGGTGTAATTTAGTCTTAAAACAATTAACTTCACGGCAACATGCAATGAAATAAGAAATAATATACATATATTTTTTAAGGTATTAAAGCCACGATGTTGTGTCACAAATTGACATAGAAACAAAAGCCGGTGACTTTGCACCTTCTATTTTGTATGATAATATAGACCTCTCGTCTCAGCCGCCCACGTCATCTTGACGTGCCCTGGGGTGGCAGAATACCGGGCAAAACACCTCGGAACACCGGGGTCGCTACCGGAGGCCGTCGGCAACGTAAAGGGTTTGCTAGGCTTCCTGGTGGAACTGGGTTGGCACGAATAATAGTAGTGCCAATAACCCATACGCAAAATAGGCGCTGTTATGACGTCGAGTTGCGGAAACCAAGCCCGCGTACACCTATAACCTATAACCTATATAGACCTCTCGTCTCACCGCACCCGAAACGTGATATTTCGCAGACTACATATGGAACGTCAATATATCATTAGTGACATCATCATCCTCCTAGCGTTAATCCCGGCTGTGCCCTAAAAGAGCCCGGGTCGGCTTTGACATCTAATCCCAAGATTAAGCATAGGCACTAGTTTTACGAAAGCGACTGTCATCTGACCTTCCAACCGAGAGGTGAAACTAGACCTTCACCGAAAAACCACTGTTAAATATCAAAATAAATGATATTTCGTACATTCGTTTTCGAAAAATAGTAGTTGCATGTTGAAGAAGAGTAAAAGATCAAGCCTTCGTGTCTTGAGTGCTCTACGGCAGATCCAATAAAGTTCCGCACCACGAATTCCAGCGGCATCGGCCGCAAAAACCGTTGCAGAGAAATGGACCAAAAAAACTTGTTTTGGAGTCATGAGGCGAATTTGTAAGACGCCCCGAAAAGTAAAGGCATATGTATAGGCTTAAGCGTCGGTGAGACAAGTTGTTGCGGCGATTTCTGTCGTAACGACCAAGCTACAAATTACATTGTATAAGTCTAAAACTGGCAACGCTGACCCGTTTGTAAAATTGTAATTTGTAGATTCATGAATTGGGTACAGTTTTGTACAAACCAAATAATAGAGGCATGCCTCTCTTTCTCATTGCGTATATATTTATATTCGTAAAAGCTGTTATCCAATGACAATAAAAATTTTTAATTGACATTTATAAGGCAACAAAAGTTAATCAGTTTCTTACTATTGATGTAATTTAATTGTATTTATTCTTCAAGTATGTTAGTTGTGTGTATGCGTGCGTTTGAACCGTGGTGCTTGAATTAAATATTTTTAATTATAAATATACCCTTGATATACATCATAACTGCCTATTCTTCTTGTTTTTTTAATAAAATATTGCTAAAGAGAATGTTTAAACGATGCTCTGCTATTAGAATTACTTATTGGAGGTGGTAAATCATTCCAACGCTTTGTTGCAGCGAAACGAAGGCTGCCACGAAAGGCAGACGTACGGTCTAAAAAAGGGCATATACTCGTAAGTTGAGGTGCTTGTCTAACGTGGCGTTGAGAAAATGCTAGTTTTTTTTTATATAAGTATAAGTAGGAGGTTTTGTTAGTTATTATTCTTCCGATTAGTAATGAAGCAAAGTGCAAATTTCGGAGGTTTTGTTAGTTATTATTCTTCCGATTAGTAATGAAGCAAAGTGCAAATTTCGCCGTGCGTCCATGTTCATCATGTGATGCTGGTAACGCGTAATGTGGACTCGACGAGGAACAGGCAAACTGAATCGTATACAAGCATTTTGTCTTCTCTGTATTATTTTCCTAGTCCTCATCAGCTCGTCATATCCAGAGTTGTGACATATTTGAAATACTTGTATTTAAAATACAAATACAAAATACAAAATACGTATTTTGGATTTTGTACTTAAGTACTTTTTTTGTAAAGTATTTTGTATTTCATTTGAAATACTATTCGAGACGTATTTTGTATTTGTAAAATGGTTTGTAAAATACAAAATACTTTTTTATTCTTAGCTCCATTTTTCTAAAGCATTCCGCGATTCGGTAAAAACAAAAAATGGCCACTAGTGGCGCAGCAGCTTTGAAAGTCTATGCGCAAAATGACAGATGAAACAAAACGCAGAAGTACCGTGACCGCCTTGCTTGACTGTCACTGACCACATTCTGTGTGCTCAGGACCAAGGGATGTGTACGATTTTAGTGCTGCTCGACTTTTCCCGGGCTTTCGATTGCATAGATACTAAATTATTGCTATCAAAACTGAGCTACTACGGGTTCGATTGTAGTGCACTCAAATGGTTTGATAGTTACCTTGCAAATCGGAGCCAGCGTGTAAGGTTGACTTTGAGCGACGGTTCATCTCTCATCTCCGAGAGCATGAAACTCTCACGAGGGGTGCCTCAAGGCTCCATCCTCGGACCGATCTTGTTTATTTTATACTCTGCCGACATAACAACTCATATAAAACAATGTAAATACCATATATATGCAGATGATGTACAGGTGTACATTTCATTCAAACAGGATGACATTGACGATGCAATAGGCAAACTAAATGAGGATCTCGGATGCGTGGAATAGCAAACTGGGCTTCCAACAACGGATTATTACTGAACCCGGCCAAAACAAAGTACTTAACATTCGGAAGCAAATATCAGTTGGCTAGGCTCGATTCGACAATGGATGTTAAGTTGATGGGTAATCCTATTGAACGTGTCAGTGAAGCGCGGAACTTAGGCCTTTTAATGGATTCAGAACTCAGATATGAAAAACATTATATCCAATTCAGTTAGGAGCTGCTTCTACAAATTGAAAGTCTTGTATAAGATAAGACCTTTCTTGAGTGAGACTCTGCGCGTTCAATTAGTGGACTCACAAATTTTATCAAAATTAAATTATATGGACATAGTGTATGGTCCATGTCTACTTACTAAAACTAAACGACTTGTGCAACGAGTACAGAACGCCTGTGCTCGTTTTTGCTTCAATATTCCGTTAAGGGCACATGTGACTCCATATTTAAACAAATGTAACATGCTTAAAATGCTACACCGACGAAAGCTTCATTTGGCATGTCTTCTTTTTGAGGTAGTTCACCACCAGTCCCCTGCATATCTCTTTAAGAAGCTTTCCTTCCGTAAGTTACGGGGAGATCGGCAATGTGGGTTACAGTTGGCAACGCATAAGCACAGCTCAGCTGCATTTCGCGGAAGTTTCAGTTATTTGGCAACTAAATGTTGGAATAACCTCTCGCCGCCTCTGAGGAACCAGAAAAGTGTGCATAGTTTCAAGGTTAAGCTTAAAAAAGAGTTGTACGAACACCAGCAAAGACAGGAAAATTTCAGACATGATACTAGTTTTCTGTAAGCAACCCCTGAGATACCTGTAGTTTATGTCCCATAAGCCAATCGGTGTTTTTGGTACCTTGCCTTGCTTGTTTTTCTTTTTGCCAAATATAATTTAGTTTGTAGTATAGCTTGTCCAGTAATCTAAAATTGGAATTTTAGTAAATATAATGTCTTCTCTCGTCTCTGGTCGGCGTGACAGTAGAGCTGGGCGTTTTTTCCCGTAAGCGTTTTCAAAAACGGTTTCTCGTACAATAACGGAATAACAGTTTGTGGCTAGAAACACAAACTGTTTTTATAAAAAACGATCGAACGGTCACACGCAACGGTTGCAATGCAAAACGTGAAAACGTAACTCGAACACTGTAAACTGTTTCATCCGTTTTTTCGTTTCACTTCGTTTGGCGACCGGCGACGGCGCCAACGCACGGAGAAACTAGTTATTTTTGAAACTGTTTTTCAAAACAGTTTTGTGAGAGAAAAAAACGGTTACGTTTCGTTTCACGGAAAAGTCGAAACGACCCAGCTCTACGTGACAGTCAGTGACAGTGACGTTTCGTTCGTATCGTATCTGCATTTTCTTAGTAGTTTGTGTTTCGTCTTTGCAAGTTTGTATTATAGATTAAGAATAGTTTAAGTGTAGTATGCACGCACATTAATTTTTTACTTTTTGTCTGCATACATTCAATTCAATAATATTGTTAAATATATATATTTTTTGAAATTTGAGTAATATTGTCATACCTGTAAATATTCGGCTAGTATAGCCGCGTCGTCGGCGAGCTGGGGCATGCACCTGGGCCACAACGGAAGAACAGCGCTGGCTTTGCCAGCTTCATGCTGAGCTGTGGCCCTTTTGTGGCAAACAGTGTTGGTTATTTTTTTTTATTTACTATTTATTTCTCTCTGTGTTTGTCATAAATAAATGCTTTTCTTTCTTTTCTTTCTTTCTTTCATATAAAACCTGACCAATAATATATGAGGGACCCCTCTTGACAATCCTCAATGTTACGTTTTGCAGTGTTGGCAGCTATTTCATTATTTCTGTGTTGTTCGCTCGAAATGTCTTTAAAAAAATGCCAAAACAAATTGTATTTAAACAATATGCCGTGTAGGCAATAAATAATACGTTATTTTAACGATTCGTATTTAAGTGATTATGAATGTATAAATGACAAATAAAAATACAGAAATAGAAAAATATATTCATAAAAAACCGGTACGTAAACAGCACTACAAAAAAGATGGCATTGTGGGCATTGTGGCAAGTATATAATATAAATATAAGCTTCGATCATATCATAAGTTAATTTGGTCGTTTTGTGTGCTAATTGACATTTAAATCTATTCTATGTTAATAAAAATCTTTAGATTTCAAAATTGTTTACTGTACAACTATAATAATAGTAAAAACATTTAAATCGGACTGTGTTTTTTTTTTATTTAGCACCATTTTTTTAAGACTGCACGTTTTTAGTACATTTCGACATAGTTTTAGCACTAAATGAAATTCAGAGTTGGCAACACTGTTTACATGTCATTACGACCTACGCGCCTTTTCCATTTCATTTTGCCTCGGATACGTTTTATATCTAACTTAACGCCGACAGTTACTATTTATTAAAACAAGTAGTGTTTATATTGTATTCAAGTGAATGGGTCAGCGAATCGGCAAATGGCCACTAGAGGCGCTGCAACTTTGAAAGTCAATGTGCAAAATTACAGTTAAAACAAAATGAACGTTATTATCTGTGAAACATGACGTTACGCTTCGCTTTTTACCGAGATTGACTTCGATTTTGTTTCGATTACTTTTTGAAAGTATTTTATTTGAATAAAGTATTTTGAAAATACCTATTTTGTATTTAGTACTTAAATACAAAAAGCAAAAGTATTTTGTATTTTGCATTTGAAATACTAAATTAGAAAAGTATTTGTATTTTGTATTTAAATACTTTTTTAAAAGTATTTTGTACATCTCTGGTCATATCGCTATATCGCTATATCTGTATAATTTAGTTTTGATAGGATGAGGGCTTCACACAAGTTTATGCGCCTGTTTACAGGGAGGCAGTCGCGAATCTGGTACAATACTATGAGCCTATAAAAACAGGTTCGCATCAGCTCAAGTATATGGCCCTAAAGCGCAACGTTCCGTCCATGACAAGCCCTAGGTTAAGGGCTTCATATACCCTTTCTAGGTGGTCTTCTTCTATAAATAATTAAATTAATTGAATAAATCCATGTCGTTTGTTTAAATTTTGAGTACCGAAGATCATGAGTTTAGATTTGTTGGGGTTAATCATAAGGTAATTTTTACTACACCAGTTGGATATATTATTTAAATCAGCATTTAGATGATTTAAAGCGGGTATCAGTAGAACTGGGGTTGAAAGATTATGTAAAGCTGTAATATCATCAGCATAGAAATCTTTTTACAATTATTATTTTTTAGATTATGTATTTGTCAATTGTCATTGTTTGTTGTTGTCATCATCAGTGCTATTTAATGTAAAATGTGGGTTTCTGCCTGAAATAAATCAATTTATTTTTATTTTTATAGATGTGTTAATCGCAGAAATGTATATTGTTTTATGTCTGCAGTTAAAAGATAAAGGGAATAGGTCCCACAATGGAGCCCTGTGGGATTTCTCTCACAACAAGCAACTGAGAAGATAGCATTTCCAAGCCGTCTTGGTTACAGATGCAGACATATTGCGAACGACCGGTAAGATAACTCTTGAACCACTTTATCGTTAAACTGTCGGAACCATAGTAAGCCAATTTAGAAAGGAGTACGGAAGCGTCAATGCTGTCAAAGGCACGGGAAAAGTCAAGCAGAATCCTGATTTCCAGAATCTTGGGCAGCTAAAATGTCATCCACTACGCCCATCAGAGCCGTGGAAATGACCCTTCCTGGAACCGGATTGCTTCGAAGGAAGTACATTATTTGTTTCCAGGTACTCTGTCATCTGGTCTGCTTCATCACGCTCAAGGACTTTTGACAAAAAAGGCAAGATACTTATGGGACGGAGATCTTTAAAACCACTGGGGTGTTGCATTGCATTGTCTAAACACACACATACACCCACACACCCGCCCACACCCACACCCACACCCACACACACACACACCCACACACACACACACGCACACACACACACACTCACACTCACACACACACACACACACACACACTCACACACACACACACACACACACACACACACACACATTAACATTTAATATTATTATTGTTTTTAACACTTTTTTGTATCTTTGGTTATATTTCTTTATTTAAACTTTATTGCACAAAAGTGTAGTAGATTTATTTTCGCATTGTGTTCTACCACATCATCTGTTAGCATGTAATACTAGTCTATATCTGTCTATATATATAATCTGGTTATACATCAGAACAACACAATTAATGTTTTAGAACTTAAGTCCTTTGTGTCCCGAGGTGGGCGTAATCGCTGCGACTCAGTCTTTGACTACTGCAGCCGATTACGAATGTTTTGTTATTCGGTATACCTGTTATTAAGTTCAATAAAAATCTTTAATCTTTAAATCTTTAAATTTTCGGAATAGGTTTGATCACAGCCTTTTTCCACTGCTCTGGAACCACTGTGGTCTGTGTAGTGAATAGAATAGAATAGAATAGAATATGTTTATTTCCTTAGTGAGTGGGTTTGGTAACATGCTGGATTAAATTCATACACTCTAAAAAATTCAATATTTTTCGTGTTCAACTGATTGGTATTTAAAGTGTTTTGCCATAGTGTAAGTAGGATTGTGGCGCATCGATCTGTTTTCAATTTAATATTTTGATTGTCGAATTAGGTTCTCTACTCGGCCGCAATTCCATTTATTTTCATTGACAGACGAGGATATTCCTAATATATCGTTTTGTCATGTCTCGTTAAACAGAATGACAGCATTATATTCGTGAAAGACAGACATGAAGGTAGGGTCTTTATACACGTCTCTAGTTTAATTACTGTCTAAATCTAGAAATAAATATACTGTGATAGGAACATGCCTACTTAATGCAGCCTTCCATGGCAATTGTATTGTTCTATTCCCAGTTGGCCTTTGACTACGACTACCTTATAACATTGTGGTAAGACTCGTTTTCGAATGATTCGTTTTGTATAGGATGTGATGGTGGGTGGAGATATCGCATTAGTGTGTGACCTTGTCGAGATTAACTTAGTTGTTGCGTTGGTGTTGTTGTAATGGATCTCTCTACATGGCTCCTATCCTACCTTTGATCTCTGGCAGGATCAAATATTTAATTTAACTTAAGGAGATCTAACTTTATAAAATAATTATGAATATATCTACATACTTAATAGAATCAATTTAACTTGGTAATGTGTGTTCCGTTGGACCAATTTTGGTACGGAATACTAAACAAATATTGTAATTGACTTAAGTAATTGAATGTTTTCAGTCGTACATCAGAGGCGTTACGCATTGTACGTGCGTTAGGTGGACCTAAATGTCAAATTTTCTATGAAAAAATTACAGATTAATATTGTCCTAACGCGTGGTCAAAACGTTACGTAACTACCCCTTTTGGTGTCGTATGTTCAAATTATGCAGTATTTGCTTTATCGTAAAATATAAAATAAAACTGTGCAATAACTATTATTCTACAAATAAGCAGTCTTGATTAATTCGGTTGATTACATTAATAACAATCAAATAACGTAACAAGCACTCGTAAGAAACTGATCTAATGTTTAAATTCAGAGCTTTACAAATAAACTCAACAAAAGCGAAACATCTTTAAGGAGTTTGAAACCTCTTGATGAAACCTCTTCACAAGGTTTTGCTGAAATAGATACTTATTGATTGTTGGCAGAAGATAAAATATTGAGACCACAACACAGTATATTATAATATCATAACAAGTTAAGGTGTTGCACACATGATTTCTTCAGCACACCTAGTTTAAATATGACAATATGGTCTAATTTCCAAAAAAACAGACTTTTTTGCAAATATAAGGGCTGCCGCCCATTGAGCCACTGGTGGCGGCCACTAGTAGTCGCGACAAGTTGCATACAATTTATTCCATACATTTTGTATAGCATCGGCGCACAATGGGCGTTTAGTGGCCGCGTCTTTAGCCACTACTCCAGGAAAAATACAGTCTCGAAAATTATGAATTTATAATAGCGTTACACATTTTTAAATAAAGGAAAAATTTAAAAATTTAATGCTCCGAGCCGGATTTGAACCGGCGACCACAGGCATTCATGGCCCGTCGCTACTAACCAACTGAGCTATCGGAACAATCCGGTTCGGGCACCAAATTCCTCAATCAGTTCCTTCCTAAAACGCCTTAGGGAGGCGTGTAGCGACATCTACCAGAAGACTTAGGCTTCTTAACGGCACCAACGTCTCAAATTATATTGAGAAATCATCAGTAACGATGCGCCACCCCTTACGTTTAAAACTAACCATTACAGACATCTATTGTTTAATTGTTAAGTTCAAGTAGGGCTGTAAAACAATTACGCATAACCAATAGAAGAAACAGTAGCTACTCCAGTAGATACTCGTGCCACACTACGGTCACTTTTATGACGTCTGTTTGTTATGTTCTTCTTTCATATGTAGCAACAAATGAAGGTGTAAAAACCATTTTTGGTAAAACAAAATATATCTACTTTACTAATCCTAGGTCAGTTAATTATCATCATGTTTATAGATCTCCGATAAATGCTGCTTACACTAGTAAGGAACTAGTGGTAATGTTAAATATAGGTGACGAAACCTGCGGTGGATTTATAATTTGTAGATAATTGACGAAGCATGTTGCAGATGCTGTTTGGTTGTATTGACGAAACCTGCGTTGTGGAAATGTTTTGTATGTACTTTTGTCACATTCAATAAATTTTCTTCAAAATATGCTGCTTCATAAATCATTAAAAACTACATTCGTCACACAGGCACTTAGCAGGCGCCAGTGCCGAACTTAACTTCCACGATGTCATTATTATTGACGATATCACATTACTAGCTTCAACCCGCGACTTCGTCTGCGTGGACCCTAAATAAAAACTATCCTATATTTTAATCCAGACTATAAACTATCTTCCGGCAAAATTTCTTCCAAATCGGTTGAGCCGTTTAAGCGTGATTGAGTAACAAACATCTAAACATCCAAACATACAAACTTTTGCAGTTATAATATTAGTATGATGACACAGGGATATCTGCGGAGTCCTTAATTTAATTCGTATGACTTCCCTGGTACATTGCAAGTATCATCAGCATGTATTTCTAAGGTTGTTAACTACGTACATCATTTTCCCTTTTCCTAGTAAAATACGATCACTCCCCACCACTTGGGAAAGTCAGTGAACCATGAGACATCAATCGAAGCCTGCGCATATGGGCAGATGTCAATCTTCATTAAACGATCCACCAGCTGTAAAGACCTGTCCTTCTCTCTTTTTGGATGAGGAATTTGGGTGTTTGAGGGGGAGGTTAGTAGTTGACGGAGGTCTGGTTGGTTGGGCAAGGACTTGCGCTGGCGCAGGTTTCGCAAACATCTTGCAGTGTTGTGACAGCCGTTGTGGAGTGAACACGTTGTGAGTGTTGTGCGCGAATTTGAACGTTCGAAAGTGATATGTATTGAAAGGGCTTAAAGAACAAAGGTAAATGTTGGTGCTGGTTGCATAATTGGTGCCGTTGCAATCTGTCCTTTAGCGGTTGGGAAACCGTCGCTTGTGAATTGAGATGTAAACAAAAAGTTGAGGTTTTTGGCTCCCTTACTTAATACCTTGCACGTTTTTCCTAAATGATGCTAAAGATCGCTTTGTGCATAAAACTTTAACAATAACTATTTACAAATATATTTACGAGCCGAGGAGGAAATATATTTTAGGCGTTATTATGATATATATAAGTATGTTCCGTAAAACATCCTTACTTAGTTTATTGGGTCAAACATCACCCTCAAAATGAAATGTCTATGTTATAGTATTTTAAATTACCTAGGTGTTTCACACTAAATAACGAAATAATAAGATAACAAACAATATTTCGTTATTTTATTTTGTTTTAAATAATTCAAAACATAAATAAAAGTACGTAAATTAAGTAGGGTTTTAGAATTGATGTAGTCTATAAATAACATTAAGTATTAAGCTGGTACTGAATCAATCTGAAGGAGGTAACTTTGTGAAGTAGGTATATAATAATCAATCTATAGGTAAGTAAGTACCTCATTTTGTATAAGATTTCAATTTTAACTAATAAATTCGTCTACGTTTATTTCTTTATCTAGAAGCGTGACTGCATCAAGTGCTTTTCGAAAATAACAATAGGTACTAATGTTTTTGCGTTTAAATATGGTTTAGAAATCGCATGACGATTAACGGACGATTTTTCTCATCTTTAATGGCGACCGGTTAGTCTAGTGGGTAGTGACGCTGCCTACGAAGCTGAAGGTCCTGGGTTCGAATCCCGGTAAGGGCAAATATTTGTGTGATGAGCATGAATATTTGTTTCTGAGTCATGGATGTTTGCTGTGTATTTAAGTATTTCTATCTATTAAATATGTCGTCGTCTAGTACCCATTACACAAGCCTTATTGAGCTTACTATGGGACTAGGTCGATTTGTGTAAGATTGTCTCCTAATATTTATTTATTTAATGGAATAGGGTACTTCATCTATAATGTAGGTTTGATATTAATATATTTAGGTGATGTGAAATTATAAATAATCTGGAACTATACAACGTGTTAATAAAATAACGCAAAACCTGAAATTCGTTTGTTCAGAATCGAGAGTAGAATGCGAAAAAAAAAAAAAAATTTTTTGACGCGATTTATTTTTTACATTTGTATGGAGAAGGTCGCCCCAGTCGGCCAACACTCCATACAAATGTAAAAAATAAATCTTGTCAAAAATTTATTTTTTTATTTTTTTCGCATTCTATGCTCGATTCTGAACAAACGGTTTTCAGGTTTTGCGTTATTTTATTAACACGTTGTATAAGTTAAAATATAAATAACAATCCGTTTCATAATTAAAACTGGTAAGTAATAAGTGCATTAAATTGCAGCAGTCTAGACGAAATTATTAGGTAAATGGGTGAGGACCAAATTCTTGGCCAGTAGTTAGCCTAGTTAATCGGTAGTAGTAAAAAAGTTCCGTTGTGACAAAAATTTGCCATACAATTATGTGGTTAATATTGGTGTCACAACGGATTTTTTTAACTACTACCGATTAACTATGCTAACTACTAACCAAGAATTTGGTCCTCACCCAAATGTGTATATTCAGCAGGTTAACTGATTTTTATGCCAACCACCAACAAAACGGTATTTTGACTGATAGCCAAGTCAGCATTTTTTTATGAGACGTCAAAAACGCTGTTTTAGTCGATATGACGTTTGTAGGGAAATACGTGTAAATGACGTCATGATTGATTGATGAATCTACGGTTAAACAGCTTCCGTGTTGTGAACTAAAATGTAATTAAATTAAAATTCCTTAAAATAGCCAAAAAAGTTGAAGCATTATGTATTCTAGTAAGACCTGGGTCTACCTTTATTAGTGTTTATTTACTTATTTATAATGTAAGCATATTTTATTTCTACTGATTTTCAAATACCTAATAGCGGAGTTTCATTTAAAGTTGTAGGTTAAGGTTTTGTTACGAAACGTATGCATGTGACATTTACATTCGGTTTTGTGACGGGCCGTAACTTTCCATTAAAGAGACATCAACAAATAAAAATCCCCAGATTAAAAACTCAATCAACGACCACGGAATTAGTTAATTAATGCAAAATACTATTCAAGAACCAGATTAGGGTGAGGACCAAATTCTTGGCCAGTAGTTAACCTGGTTAATCGGTAGTAGTGAAAAAGTTCCGTTGTGACACAAAAATTAGCCATTAAATTCTGTGGTTAATTTTTGTGTCACAACGGATTTTTTAACTACTACCGATTAACCAGGCTAACTACTGGCCAAGAATTTGGTCCTCACCCTGATGTTATAAATATCTTAGAGATAAGTAACCTTTTGAACAAATCAAATTGGCCTTAATGAAGAACACCCGAAAATGCAGAAATTATTTCACAGACTTATTATTAGTATACATTTAATAATAACTCGATCTATTAACAGATCAATTTTACCTGCTTAACGCAGCTAACTCACGTAATTGGGTTTTTTTTCTAATGAGCTCATCGGAAACTATCAAGCAGAATAGGGGAATCTATATACGTTGGTTACCATGGTATCAATATAGGTAATGACAATGACGCATTAATATTTAATTATTGAAACAAAAGCAACTGTAATAATTCATAACAAATGTATCCGCCATAGCGCGAATCCGGGGGCTCAGGGTTCTTCAAGTTCATATAGAACCAAATAAGCATAAAGCTCCGTCACATAATTTTGGTAAAAGTCATTAAAGGTGACAGACTCTTTTTAAACTGTCATCATAATTTGAACCTAGTAGCTTGGATCGTAGCGTCGCTTTTTCAACGGATTACTATGATGCAACTTGGTCAACTCAAATATTTTTTTGCGGTTGTATTGAGGGGTGTATTTATTGTGGCCGACTTATTATAAAACTGTCATTGCAATTGGAATCTTATAACGTGGATAGTAAAGTTGCTTTTTGAATGGCCTACTTTGATGCAATTCGGCCAACTCAAATAATCTCAAGTATAAGTACATGTTGATGATGAAATCTGCAGCAGGCTTCGTCAACTATTCTTTTAAGGCGCCGTAGTTTCATGGTCTTCTCTCTCTCTGTCTCTCACTGAGCATAAGCGTGAGCGAGATGGAAGTGCGTGCTAGGAAGTGCGGATAATTATCATGTTTTTTTGTTTTAATTTTTGGCCGTTTATATAAATAAAGAAGTAATCACTGAGTTCTCTCAAACATGATATTGCTGATTTTTAGAAGCAATTTAAACATTTTTAGCTTTTGTACATAATTTGTTACGAGTATTTTAAGTGTATTTTAGACCTATGTTCGTGATTTTTTCTATCGAGCGAAAATTGCTTAAGCATGTTTCATTTCTATTTTTCATTGATATAGCCAACATGGGACTTAAGGTGTCGTTCCCTGTCGCTATCCTTGTTCCACACCGTCTAGTAGTCCGGTACGCGAACACTGTAATGTGTCGTCAAACTAACATAACTCCCAAGTTTGTTTTTTTTTTGTTATCAGCGAGAGTACCTTAAGTACTAACAGCGAAAAATAATTTCTAACAGTTTTTGATATTGGTTTACGAATAATTAACTTTTTTGTAAGGAACACTTGTAAAACTTTGCAAAGATTATACAAGTTATTGTTTTTTCCTATAATGCATCGCATTTGATTATTCAAACCTTACTTATCGTTTTCTAATAGTTTTGTCAAGAGATTACGTCAGCAAAAAATGAAACGATTAAAAAAATTATAAATCTGAAAGAATATTCAAGTGACTAGTGGCTACTATAGTGTATTCAAAACTACTAAAATATATTGCAGCATAAATTTCTAACAGATTTATCAATAGTCTTTTTTTTATTAGGAATTATATCTTGAAACCATTCTCCTTACCATAAAAGAAATCTCATAAATTCTCAAGTCGGCGTAAATCATTTCAGTTCTATCGAAGAATATATAAACACAAATTCTAACGGATTCATCAATAGCTCTTAATTGCATTAGCTTATCAGTTATTATCCGCAATTTAAATCTTTCGCGCGCGACTCGCGCGATTCGTGTGCAACGTGCTAGCAGCCGAGTACCTCTCCAAGGCCGTGCCGTGCGTACGCTCAAACTTGTAGGTACAAACTTTTAGTACTTGATTTTACTTTATATTTAGTTACTAGTTGTTTTTCGGTTGCAATTATCTATTTTATTTTACCAATAAAGAAAGTTATATAGGGTTATTTAGTATTAAACTTAAATTAGCTTCAATTTTATTTGTAGGTACTTATTTACTAGTCGCGATGTCATATCTGATGTTACTAATATGAAGTAGATACAGAAAGTATATATATACAGGGTTATTAGTATTAGTTATCTCTCTAAGTAATAGTAGGTAGTAAAATTAGGGTGTAGGTAGGAGGTAAACTCCGAAAGTTAGGTACTCAAGAATCTTTCTAATTCCGATTAGAGCCTAACACTAAATAATCGAATTACCAAAAAAAAATGTTGTTCATCGAAGCGGAAGAGGACTTTTTTAATTAATTAATACAAAAAATCCGGAGTTAGTGAAATTATAGAATTTCGATCCATATATCTTACTAGGGAATGCATACCGGTTAACCGGTCAATTTTCTGAGTATAGAACCGGTCAATTTTCTGAGTATAAAGCCGGTATAAATAAAACCGGTAAATTTAAATCAAAACCGGTGATTTACCTAAACATGAATTATTAGTAAAATAATATTTTTTTACAATTATTAATACTTGATCGTCATGATTATATCTCAATCAATACCCTCCTTTTGTCCTGTAAAATGTCAATTGATTAACTGGTTAGCGTTATAGTACCAAACTAATACAATATCATTTCCAGAAGCTTCTTAAAATACAAACACGGTTCCATAAAATATGAATAATGATCTGCTTGGATAAGTACGACAGAGAGCGCCTTTTTTAACATAGTTTGTAGGTAATAGGTATACTAATCATTTCATTTTCAAAACAAGGAAATACCTCTCTTTGTCTTAGTGAAAGAGTGAACGGCAAAGGCATCGAACAGAGGTGTGCTGGTGCTTTTCTTTAAAAATGGTGACAACACCCTGCTTAAGAAACACCGACCCATCTCACTTCTGAGCCGTGTGTAAAAGCTGTTTTCGAGAGTAATTACAAATCGTCTCGTGCGCAGGTTAGATGACTTCCAGCCTCCCGAACAAGCCAGTTTCCGAAGAGGCTTTAGCACTATAGATAACCAACTAGCTTGGATACCAGGGCACGAGGGCTTTTCAATGCTTTACTAATAACTAGTATACTGCTTATATATATATTTTTTTTTTTTTTTTTTTTATTTGGTTTAAACGAAATTACACAGCATTACAGTATATACTAATGCACTGCATAATTACAGAATGTACACATAAAAACAATCTTATTAACTAGCTGAGGATGGACGGTCATCCAATGCCTCACAAAGGTTTTTGCATTTGTCACAAATTAGCCTCCAACTACTTGCAAAAACATCGCAGTCAGGAGCCGACTTGAGAAGTGCGTTGATGTAGTGCAAAGCGCGAACCCGTGGAGATTGCCTGTGTGCCACAGTGCGCGCTTTAGGTGCTGCAAGTAAGTCGCAATGACGAGGTCTAAAATTAAACTTTGCCTGAGACAGAGAAGGGACGCGGAGGTGCAACAGCTGCGAGACCAGCTGAGGGCAGTCTGAATCCCCCCGTAATATTCTGCACGTATTCTGTATATTCTGCATTTATCATATTTATTTTCAATTTTGCTGTTAAAATAAACTTTAAATAATATTGCATGACCGACCCGTACTTTCAGAACCCCTGATGTGTCTGCTTTGACAGTGACATAACTTTGTTTACATTTTTTCTTTCTGATTAATAATCATAGTATAGTCTTAACGGGAATGTAATTGAAAGATATACAACTTCCGTCACTGTCCTCGTAGCTCAGTTGGTAGAGCAGTCTAGCGTTAATAGAAAGGTCGCAGGTTCGAATCCTGTCGGTGGCTACAGACGAAGATGGTTTATTTTTCCATTATTCTTTCTCTGTATCATATCGTTTACCCTAGCGTTGATATCAACAGGCTCATCTAAGATAATTAGGCTCCCGATACGCCTGCATGGTTGCCATTTTGTCACTTATGGTTGTAGATAAAAACACCTGTCTGTCCTGTGATATTTAAGGACGCTAATTGATTGTAACATCTGTATGTACCATATGTTTCTGGGAATAAACGACATTCATTCATTCATTCATTCATTCTGTCTGTAAACATCTGTCACTCGCGTACTCGCATACTTGTAAGAACGAGACGGATGTCTTATTCACAGCGATAAGTGACTGAAGGTTGCCTTTATTTTATACTAGCTGATGCCCGCGGCTTCGCCCGCGTGGTTATAGGAAAGTGTAGTGTGTGTTTCCCGCTGGAAAAAGTAGCCTATGTCACTCTCCAGCCTCTAAACTATCTCCATACAAAAAATCACATTAATACGACGCTCCTTTGCGACGTGAAAGAAGGACACACAAACACACTTTCGCATTTATAATATTAAGTAAGGATTAGTTATACGCCCGCTGAAAAAAATAAAGAAAAACCAAAATCTAATTCCAGAATCGCGCGTGCTTACACGTACCACTGCCATTTTCCCATGCTCTGTCATCATTATCCTCCTAGCGTTATTCCCGGAAATGCCACCTAATCCCAAGATTTGACATAGGCACTAGTTTTACGAAAGCGAATGCCATGCTGACCTTCCAACCCAGAGGGAAAACTAGACCTTATTGGGATTAGACCGGTCCCACGCCTGTGAGCTTAATACCTCCGACTCTCATAATGTGTCATAAGGTTATTTCTTTGTGTCCGATCTGGTAAAATAAAGCTGAAAATTTACAAATACCAATAATGGACGATTAAATTCTCGATATACATTTTCATACCATGTATGACAGTGGTGGCGTGGCGCTGGCTTACACAGGATTGAATATTTTCATTTTCTATTGATTCGAGTTATTTATAATGTCGTCCCTCTGTCGGTCGTAAAACCTGTAAGTAACCTAACCTAACTTTCGTTACCAAAAAATGATATCTACAGTGTACCAAAAATGGGGTGTGAAACCGATCAATGGCATAACAGATCGTGTTCTGATAAGAAATAACCAAAAGATTTTTTTTACATTTGTATGGAGCGTTGGCCGACTGGGGCGACAATGCTCCATACAAATGTAAAAAAAAATAGCGTAAAAAAAAAAATACTTATAGATTTTTTTTATCAGAACACGATCTGTTATGCCATTGATCGGTTCACACCCCATTTTTGGTACACTGTATGTCTATGCCCATGTCTATGAATTAAAAAACGTGCTATACATACTCACTGAACTCACCAGGTTGCACAAGGAAAAGGAAGGAAAACCGCGGAAACAATTTAGGTTCCGTGATCTTTTAACAAAACCACGGAATTAATTAATTTATTACACTCGGCGAACCTAAATGATAAGCCTTTAATGTCACTCAGGAAAATATTTTAATGCGTTAATGGGTTAAAATGGCCACTCTGTTCCCGAAAAATTAAATATGTAAGTACAATAATTTGGATAGAGGCAAAAATTACGTTAGTAAGCGGCTTTTATTCGACGATTCACAACCAACTACTAAGCAGCAGGGTCAGGGACTCTAATTTTATTATTACTCCAATAGAAATAATGTGATGTGAATCCTAATCAAATATCTGAAAAAATTACGAAGACAACCGTTTTAATATTGCTTGATAAAGAAAGGAAACGGTTGAGACCCGTGACGTCACGTCGAGCGTGATACTAAATGACGATCGTTACTTGAGAAGGTCGTTTTATCAATCGTTGTGTATAAGACACCATAGTCACGCTCGCACTCGCATACCTACTCACCAGAACGTAAAACTTCAAAGTTAGATTTATCAACATTTGTCCAAAAACGTCGAGAATTACGAGAATCGAGGCATTTAAATTAAATTAAAATACCAAACGTTTGTACTTTTATAGATAGTCGTACATCAGCATCATCAGAAAACTGCTGTCGTGCACAGTCGGCATAAAAATGTGGATTTTGAGAAATCATTTTGTTATTACCACATATGACGTAATTTAGTTTAGGCAATGATTGTTTATAGTTGCTCATAAAGTAAACATACTATTAGCTATTGCCATTTAATTCATTTTCATAAAGTTTCAAGTCGAAATAAAAACCAGTGATAGATCAAGTCTCTCTGTATGGTGTCTATTACACCAACCGACACCAAAAAACGCTATTGAATAGCTTAACATACATTCTGACATATGATCTTTAGATTAATAATGTTAACCAGCGAACGAAAAAACCATAGAAGTCTAATTAGCACTGCAAAATGGCCGTTGCCAATAATACGGGTGTCAAAACGATGCCCGGCAGCCGTTTAGTTCGAACATGCGATGCGCATAGGTACCGGGTTTTAGGCACGTGTTTGGGTAGAAATTTGTAAGGTTTTAGTTCGCTGATGTTAACTTTTCAACTCTCGCGCTTTATACATATTTAAGTTATCAGCACGTTCATCACAAGACGGCGTACGAGCTGTTCCGCGGCGATACAGAATATCCGTATCTTTCTAATTAGAACACTTAGAAAGAGACGGCTAGTCTATCTCGCCGCGACACAGCTCGCGTGCCGTTTTGCGAGATATGATCTTTAGATTAATAATGTTAACCAGCGAACGAAAAAAACAGAAGTCTAATTAGCACTGCAAAAATAAGCCATTGCCATTAATACGGGTGTCAAAACGATGCCCGGCAGCCGTTTAGTTCGAACATGCGCATAGGTACCGGGTTTTAGGCTCGTGTTTGGGTATGTAAGGTTTTTTGTTCGCTGATGTTAACTTTTCAACTCTCGCGCTTAAGTCATCAGCACGTTCATCACAAGACGGCGTGCGAGCTGTGCCGCGGCGATACAGACTATCCGTCTCTTTCTTATTAGAACACTTAGAAAGAGACGGCTAGTCTATCTCGCCGCGACACAGCTCGCGTGCCGTTTTGTGATGATAACCGTGCTGGGACCAAGACTGGTGCAACCCGTGTCGAAACGTCAAGCCTGCTGTACACACTGGGCCAACGTTGGCGCGTGAGCAGAAGGCAGCTATAATGTTTGTAAGTAATTACGTATGGTTCACGGTAGCATGTAAAATAAGATACTGAACCGATTTTGATAACAGACGTCTCAATCGATTCAAAATTATGCTTCATGTGGTATGGCTACTTTTTGAAAATACCAATTTATTCAGTCACTTTTCCGTAGTCGGGTTTTTGAACTGTTTATATGCGTAATAATTATTATTATGATGTGGTGTATCAAAATGATCAGAAGAAGCCTTATTTTCTTGACGATAGAGTTGTGTGTAAATAATTACGAGCACTTCACGTCGGTGTCTGATACCCTTAGTTCATTCCTCGTCCAAACCATCGCCTGTGTCATTGCTATGATGACTTTTCTGCGCCAGTTATTACAACGTTTTTCCGAGAAGCTCCGCCTGACCTCAGATTACTCATAGTGTGGTTTTCACAAAGTAATTCCTATCGCTAAGTGGTCCAGAGGGGTATATAATTTTTCGAACGTACGTTAAGGTGTAATTCCGTGCATCGCGGACGAGCGCAGCCGCGCACGGAATTACACCTCTAGGGCAACTCAACTGACATTTTCCCACAACAAACATGAAATTTAGATCTACCTTACGTACGTACAGTCGGCGTCGAAGATCCCTTAGCACTGGGCTGTTATTCGCTACGCGCTAATGCGGCTCACCCCGCCGGTCACCCGTCACGTCACTAGACCTCTACCTACGCTTAGTTACTACGCATCGCGGTGTCAGGATATATTTGTGGGTGACCGTTGAGCTGAGCTTAAGATGATTCCAGAATAGGGGGCAGCACTACGTCAACAGATACCGGACACCTGAGGCTTAACTACGAGTTAATTGAGGTACCTCACGTGAATGCCATCGCATCTGGATGAAACCCACTCTGCCTCTGGTCTTCCGGAAACTGTCGTTTGCGTTACATAAAGTATTATGACCTTACATAATGTGATGGCATTATCTCAACTGAGTCATTAGCATAAAGAGGAAACCGCAGTTTTGCGTTGTAAATGGGATTGCACTCGGTTTTGTCCGGGTAAAATTTATTGTGTTTGGTATGAGGTGGATTCCAGGAAACCACGGTACAGTCAAGGGCATCAATATGTATACACCACGAAGTCTCAAAAATATGTAGGCATACCTTATTTCTGCAACAATAAGGTTGTAGTATACATAATTATGAAACTTTGAGTGAATACATATTGGCGCCCTTGGAAGTAGACTGGCTTTTGTTTTTCCAAAACAAGTGTAAATGAACAACACATGAAAATGTATTTTGCACAGTTTCTCCATAACATCGGAAGTTTATCTTAAACTGTGTTCAGCATATAAGCTTGGGTCATATGTAAAACAAGTTATTTACACTGAAACCATT
The DNA here is from genome assembly GCA_947578815.1 of Epinotia ramella. Classification (NCBI taxonomy): domain Eukaryota; kingdom Metazoa; phylum Arthropoda; class Insecta; order Lepidoptera; family Tortricidae; genus Epinotia; species Epinotia ramella. The sequence continues at coordinate 12,448,345 of OX388204.1, read as the reverse complement.
ACAATAAGATCGATAGTTGTAGACTGTTGGACAACGCATAGTTTTCAAGCAAGAAAATAAATCAATAAAAAACATAAGGACATGACGGACTGATAGCGCCGCGCCGCGCGTCTTTTGTTTCTGCCGCAAGTTAAATAAAACATATCTTCATCATCATCATATCAGCCGAAAGACGTCCACTGCTGGACATAGGCCTCCCCCAAAGAGTGCCAAAGCGACCGGTCCTGCGCCACCCGCATCCAGCGGACTCCCGCAACCTTTACCAGGTCATCAGTCCACCTTGTCGGGGGCCTACCCACGCCGCGCCTTCCGGTACCGTAAAACATATCTTAGTAATATTGTAAACAGGAAAAGTCCATGAGATTGTGACTTTATAATGTTCTATGTATAGGGAAATATCAAGAATTATTGTGTAGGTATACAACATTTTACATAATTCCCCATGAAAAATAAAATATTTATTTAACCGTTAAAAGTGCCAGCCCTAACCGGTCACGTCAATTAAACTGATTTTTTATAGAATATTTTAACAGAAGATGATAACTGTTTATCATTTGTACCTAGTTAATAAGTAAAACCATTTTACCCTAAAAAGATTTGCAATCTAAATAGACGGAAATCAACCCGCTGGCTGACGCTGGCGGACTGGCGTGTTAAAAAGACATAAGAAAAAATATGGTGTCAATTGGAAGTCATCTCAATAAATCTGCATTATCATAAATTAGTTGAGTAAACTTGAAAACTAGATATTTATTCAGGTACCTACCTATTCGAAAAGTTAAAAACGAATGCTGTTATTATTATTTGGTACAATAAGTAATCGGGTAGTTTTTTTATAGTTGTTGACATTTACCATTTAGAGGAAACAAAGCAACTTTTTAGGGTTGCGTTTCATTTCAATGATGATTATTGTATGTTTTATCCAAATTCTTTTTATTTGGATCCTACCACGGCTTCAAAATATTGCCAACAAAATCTTTACAAGGGACCTTTCAACCCCCTTTCGGCTTTAAGGGTATTTTTGTAACACCCTGTAGAATGGACTTTCTGGGTGAAGGCTAATAAATTATAAGTACTCCGCGGGCTCGGATGCGTTCTTTGCAACACGCGGGTAGAACCGAGCGGGCAGCTATTATATAGGTAATACAACTGTTACCAAAACTTTCAATCTTGTGGATTTTTATTTGATATGAAGTTCCTTGAGTAGGGTTGCCATAAATATGGTGACGTTCATCGGGACAATTGAAGAAAAAGTAGTGAAGGCATAGTTGAATAGTGCTCAAGAAACCGTTCGAGTCTCCAGTTTTTAATTTAAATTAAATTTAAAGTTAAATTAAAGGTAAATTAAAGTTACATTCAAGTTAAATTAAATTAAATTTAAATTTATTTATTCTGAGCTCAATCCCTCCGATGTTCACAAAAATTGTGTCCACCCCTCTAAGTTTGGAAAATTTAAAGAGGTTTTTGAAAAACTGCAGAACAATTTGTAATAAAATAAAAATATAAATTAATATAAATTAAAATTTAATTAAACTTTAATTTAAATGCGGCAATGGGAAATGAAACTTGTTTGCTAAGCGTTTCGTTTGAGTTAAAATTGTGAGTCAACTGTCATTAAGGTTAGTAAATAACATTATAATAACCCACATTTCAAACTTATCAATGCTGGCAAAGCAAACATTTTCCTCGAATTTTTCGATCAAAAGTTCCACCCGTAAAGCTTTCATCAAAATGGCAATAGGATTTTCCTGCGTATCAAATAAAAAAGATTGATTTTTCCGTTTAATAAACCAGGAGATTAAACTTTTCCAAATCCCTAACATAAATTTTACCTCACGTTATACTTTACGCTTCCCAATGGAAGCTTATATTAAGACTGCTTAAGGAAGTTTGTATTGAATATAATTCCATCTACAGGGAGGCTTCGCAGTCGATGAGGTGGCACGTCTTGTTCTTGACATTTCGACCAAGGTTCTTGCCAGACCATACTTAAACAGTATTTTAACTGTGTAAAACCAGGCCCTTTTTACAAGGTTTATATTGTTTTTTTTTTCTTCGCTCGCCTACAGGGCTCCGGTCACACTAGAAGGGATGGCATAAAAGTTTCATTATATAAACAGCGTACACACTTTCAGGCAACCGCTATTTCATCCGGTTGCCTCGCGATATATATTTTTTTTTACCACCCCCCTCCTATTTCCGAACCAGTCACATTTCGGGTTGCACAGGGCAGTTCCACATCACTTCGGGAGCTCAAATACCCCGAGCCTGGTTGCCTCTCCGACATTGAATTACGCGTCATTGCTCTGAATAGTATATGAGTTTGTAAGTAGAGGTAAAGTTGTCCGTCAAAATTTGCAATCCATTTTTCAGTTATTTGCCATTATCCGATTGAGGTGAAATTTCAGATGAAGAAGGTATAATTTGGATGACAATTCAATATTATGGTACCATCGAGCTGATCTGATGATGGAGACAAAAGGTGGCCATGGGAATTCAGTAGGTACTTAGCTGACGTAACCCCGTTGAGTTTGGGCTTATTAGAATCGTCTCAGTGAATAGTTGATGACGGTATACAGACAAGTACAGTCAGCAATAAAAGCTTGTACCAAAAATTACATTTTTGTCAGAAACTTATACAATAAATTTTACTAAGCAGAAGCGTCTCCTAACGAGATACTTAAACGATATGAAACAAAGAACGAATATAATGGAATAATAAACCATCATTGTCTGTAGCCCCCGACAGGATTCGAACCTGTGACCCCGTATTTCCAGTACAGTACTCTCACCACTGATCTACGAGGACAGTGACCGATGAAGTGTATCTTTCAATCACATTCGCCGCTACTAGTAGCGGCCTCTCTGTATTTTCTTGAAAGACTCATACCTTTAGGACCGCTCTGATAGAGCGATTAGCGACGCGACAGCGATCTTCATACATCAAGTCGCCTCAAGTCGCCCAAGTTGTACTGAAATCGCCGTCGCGTCGCCAATCGCCTTAAGCCGGGGTTATATTAGAGCCACGCCGCGTGTCGCAACGCAATCGGTTACATTCATTTTGTATGAACGTGGTTACATTAGCTCAGACCCGCGTGTCGCCACGTTCAATACAAAGTACGCGTCGCGACACGCGGCGTGGCTCTAATATAACCCCGGCTTTAACCAGTGCGGCCCCGGCCTAATGGGCAAGCTATGCGCTCGACCGTTTCCAATTTGATCGTGGTAACTACCACGTTAAATTAACACGAAACAAAATATTTAATAAAATAATTTGTTTCGGTAAAAAGTGTAACGAGATACCTACTTATTTCCAGTCAATTTGAAAATAGCAAAATTAACTGCTATAAGCTGTGGGTACTGCGAGTTGTAAGAAGGAACTGCTTGAAAGATTTGTATGCCGAGACTCATATGGTTAGAGCGACTGATCGCGTACGCCAGAAGATCGCTGATGGCAAACAAGCTTACGGCCTACCTGATAGTAAGCGGTTGCTGGTAAAATGTTCAATTGCTCCCTTTAGTTTGAAATGTATACTGTTCTTGTAGTTGGTTAATAAGCGAGTATTTCATAAAATAGGAAGGATGGGCAAGGGCATGGGAAGGGCCGTCTTTAACCTATTGGAGGCCCTGGGCATATTAGGATAGTCATAGGGGCCCCATGCCCCTATGACTTTGTATTTGATCTGAGGGGGCCCCTATCGATCGCGGGGCCCTGGGCACTTGCCGAAAGTGCCCACTAGGAAAGAGGGGTCTGCTCAGGCTGGTAAATGTTTGACTTGCGAGCGCACCAGTACGCCGATGACATAATACTACCTAATTAAGTAGCGATTATTTATTTATCGTATGGCAAATCAGTATTTAGAACCGTGAGATCTTGGAAAAGACAGTAGGTACGCGATTATAAATACTTATGTAAAGATTAAGATGCAACCACAGATACAGGATTCTTAATATATGCCATAATTTGCTTATCGTTTCTGAACATATTGTTGGGAAGTTATGATATGGATGTAGATAAAACATCTTTTTCGTTTGGCACCCTGTATTATTGAATTGATTGACTGCACTCTATTCCTTCCTGTGACCTTTTCTTTATGAATGGCGAATGCCATCTGCCATTTTACCTTGGTAGTTGACCTTGAGCACTGCTGTATAACCAATGCATACTGATGGACAACTTAACGCTTAATGTTGGCCCTAACAATAATGTTGATATCGAATGTCTTCACGTACCTATGTAAACAATGTTTCTGCTTAGCTAACATAATGGTGGTTACCTCGGACATAAGGCATGCGTCTCCTACTAGAAAGTATGTAGGTGCGATTAATGAAAGTAAATTAGCCTCCATTATTATTAGTAAATACGAGTAGATTATCGAAGAAATTCCTATTTCAAAATTTGTGTAGGTACTTCACGATATCGTTATTAGGATACCGTAAAGATGAAGTGCCACTAGTACCAGAGACTAGAAAATAAAAAGAAGATGTCTATACAATGCCATTCATTAAAAATTACGAGCCCGCTGTAGTGAAACTATAGGTACTTTAGTGAATTTAGTAACATGAGGCTATAGTGAGTGATAGGGTCTCTATACCATTAATTTGGTACGTTAATTAAATTCGCAGATGGCGCTGTTGTGTAACGCAGAGGTCTAGTTGCTACAGAAAATGTTAGGTACAGAGACCTCTCTATAGTGAAATTAGCTACAGCAGGCAATATTTTGAAGAAACGCGATATTGAGTATAGAATTGCAGTCTTTATAATTAACTAGTCTCTGGATAGTACCAAGTCCTTGATTCTTATCAGTTCCGTTCACCACACCTAGGTTATTGCAGAACTGTGCCCAGCCCCGCTATTCTGTAACTGGTGTTAGCCACACCTCAACGTTCACGCACAAGTATAACCTGACGCCGTAATTCGTAGTAACTAAGCGTAGGTAGAGGTCTAGTTTCGTTAGGCGCGACGGGCAGGTGAGCAGCATTAGCGCGTTCCGTATAACAGCCCAGCCCCCCTATTCTGTAACTTGTTTTAAGCTCACCTCAGCGCTCACCCACAAATATATCTTGACACCGCAACTAAGCGTAGGCAGAGGTCTTGTTTCTTGACGGGTGACCAGCGGGGTGAGTCATAAGTTAATGTTAGCTATGTGTAATTTAGGTTAGCTAAGTACACGAAATAAATGTTAATATTAGAATTCTTTGCTTGTACCTAAGTGCATATTAAAATGGATAATAACCGACCAAGCGCGTGTCGGGCCACGCGCAGTGTAGGGTTCTGTAGTTGCCTGTCTGTATTTTGTTACTTCGACACGCACGGCGGTTGCGACGGCCAAACTTGTACTAAAGTTGGCCTTTTCAAGTCATTTTAAGTTGGTCGACTATTACTCGGTCACTAGTTATGTCTACTTAGCCGTGATAGTTTTCCTTTTAAATTAATTATATGTACTAGGTACTGCCACGTTTTTTTTCTCATTCCTAAGTAGTAGGTAGCCATTAAGCCGACAGGGGGTAGGGACATTTGACTCTAACAAAAATTTGGGATTTTAAGCCCAATATCACTCAAATGGGCCACTAAGCTGAAAAATGTTTTTTGAAAACCCATAATATTTTTGAACAAGCTATCCCACACAATGGGCTTAACGAGAAAAAAAAAAAAAATCTCCACCTTACGTTCAGGAAGGTACGTTAAAAACAATTTGTTTTCAAGATTTTATTTCACCATTTTGTCGGCGTGATTGATTTATATACCCATGCCGAATTACAGCTTTCTAGTAGTAAGGGTCACTGAGCTAAGCCGCCGACGGACAGACGGACAGACGGAAATGGCGAAACTATAAGGGTTCCTTGTTGACTACGAAACCCTAAAAAACAAAAAATGTATTCCAGTCACTAATAATAATAAATTATAAATACACAATATAAGTGTAAAATATATGCAGGGTAAATTGTATAATTATTTAAATGAACTACGTCTAGTTCAAAATGTCATTAGGTGTGATCTGGAAATGAATGTCTAACGCCAAATTGACTTTACTTACGACATGACAATCAAAATAGGTAGCTGAGCTAGGATGTCCTCTTCAATAGTTACGCAATTACCATGCAAACCTAAATTGCAAATATTGCCATGATCTGCATATTCATGCTGAATTTTAAGTTGGTCCGAACAAAACAAATGGACGAAATTTTACACCCGTAAAATGTCCAAAAGTAATTTACATTACAATGAGGTTAAGTGTTGACGGTTTTTGAAAATCTTGCTTAAACTAATACCATGCTCCGAAGCGAGTTTCGGCTTGTTATTTGTATGGAAGGCACAGTTCTACACTGAAACGAATCGAAAAAAAATCAGCAAACCAAAGTGTTATAAAGAGTAAAACTTGTAAAAATAAATAACGCAAAACCGTTTAAGGGCATAACAGGTATCGTGTTCTGATAAGAAAAAACTAAGATATATTTTTTTTGCCGTCAAAAAACAATCTCTTCGTTTTTTCTTATCAGAACACGATATCTACTTGTTATGCTCTTAAACGGTTTTGCGTTATTTTTTTTACACGTCAGTGAACGAAAAAAACCTTAGAGTGTTCCTTACAAATTTCTGCCCAAACACGTGCCCAAAACCTGGTAATGCGCATGTTCGAACTAAACGGCTGCCTGGCATCGTTTTGACACCCCGCCCCCAACCCCGCATAATGGCAATGGCACCCATTCTGTGGGGCCATTCAGCAGCGCTACTTAGACTTCTATGTTTTTTCGTTCGCTGTATATAATAATGTAGTGGCATAATCGCGATGAAGTCCCGTTTAGTATAAATAATGTGTGAGAATCGTGAAAGTTTAAATCAATATATAGTGGCATATTTTTTATTTAGGTATATACCAAGACAAAATGGATGACAAAAGTAGGCGGGTCACAATATTGGATTACAATCAAGTATTATAATTTAAATAAATGTGCCATCTGTTGAAACAAAGGTTTACGAATGGATAAATTTATACATTAAATACGAATAAATACATCTACACAGTAATATATTCCCTGTGCATATTATCCATTTCAATGAGTATCATAATTAATAAAGTAATTTAATTATTACTCTAATAGCCTCCTTTTGATAATAATGTCTCATTTTGTACTAATGTTAAGTGGCTGACAAGGCCTAATTTGGTGAAATTGATGTTATTTAAGCAGTTTTTTAAGAAAAATTATTTGTTCTAGCACATCAAATAAAATATATGTTAATATTCACCATATTTCAAAGACCGTGGATGAGCTCGATACATAATTGGACGAAATCGGCTCGATAGAAAATAATTGCAAAGATTGGTCTTAAAATCACATTAAACGGTTCTATGTCTTTATTTTTTTGACGTATGGATCTGCAATTAAAAACATGAAGTTAACATATTCATACCTAACCCGCTAGCGAGTCATATTTCACAAATAATCCACCCTTTTTTTTATTTCAATATTTACAATACAATACAATACAAATACTCTTTATTGCACACCTCACACAAACAAAGCAGTTAAAAAGAGAAACAATACAATAACATGTAGGTAGAGGTAGACAACAGGCGGTCTTATCGCTGAAGAGCGATCTCTTCCAGACAACCTTTGGGTCTTTGGGTACCTTTGGGTAATCTTTGGGTTATGGTATTTACGTAATATTATCTTCAAAAACCGGGCCGCCCAGTAACACTCGCTCTCGTTTACTCCGATGCAAATAGACAGTGTGCGCGCTATCCAAAATCCTCAAGGGCATTTTGGTGTTGACAGCGTCTTAATGAGAAAGAGCCTGGGTTAGTTTTTTCACTTTTACTATTTTCAAATTTTAGACCAAGCTATGCTACCAGAGACAATTTCCCACGTTTCGTAACGTCGTTTCGTTTCGGTTCTAAGTATTTTTTCATAATAGTTATATCCAACGATAAATATAGGTACCTAAAATACTAAAGTACTTTTAAAGCCATATTAAAAACTGACTATTGAGGCCATATACTATCTTCTTCATTCTTGTCAATGAAAACCATTTAAGAGCGAAAGAGATACCGAGATGCCCCCGGCGATTTACGCACGCTCACGGATCGTCACGAATTGTGATAGCTATTTTATAATAGGCTTAACGTTCACCGATGACACAGTAAACCACAAAATACAGTAGTACCTATGGTTACGCAACTGTGATTATCGTATTTGGGTTGAAAGAAGGACGTTGTTTTGTGATATGTAGGTATGACATCTTTCAACGCAGTAGGAACAATTGAGCATTTGTACAATTACTCTAGCCAGGTTTTATCTTTGGAAAACCCATTAAATACGATTGAAGTGATTATTAGTCAGTAAACAAAAACCACGAAAAGTTAAGCAATCTGCAATGCTACCTTTATCAGAGTTAGTGCTTCAGCGTCATAATTTTAGAAAGTGTGTTAATTAGCTCCAGCAATCACATTTTCTGACGCGTTCATAAAGCCTTGGAAATGGTAAATACGGCCATTTTTGTCAGCAGCCATAGTTCTTGAACAAAACTTTTCAACCCAATGCACTGCACTGCTTATAAAGCGATAACACATGTCGTGCTACTAGTGCAACGTAAGAAATTCTGCCTCACAAAAAGGTCGCAGAAACCTATTTCCTATCGGTATCTTGTTACTTTTATACTGACACAGAAAAAGAAGTTGTTACGTCAGATAGTACCCAAATTGTTCCGCAAAGATGTTTGTTCAAGTACGTCAGCAGAAGTGCCCTGTATTCGACTTGCATGATTCGTTTTCATGTTTCTATCATTCTCGTTTTGAATCTCGGGGATTTACTGCTAGTGCAAGCTATACCACCAACTGCCTAACTAGCATGATCACGTTTATGTCGGACATAGAACATTCATCAACGACCATCCTACCTAGGCAGAACTTAAACAGCTATATTGTTAGCGCGGTTGCAAAATATTAATATTTTTGCGCTAGTGACGTAGTGACACAAAGAAATAATTTAAAGATTATTTAAAAACCTGTGGCTGCGTTTACTAGCCGGACACTGTGGATATGCCATTTATTTGTGCAAGCGATTGCGCAAATATTTACTGTTAGATATCCTATCCAAATATAGATTTGATGACTAACAGCAATTATATCTAATTTGGTCAATGATTGACCGAATTAGATATTAGCTGATAACAATGATAAGGATGACCACAAACGTCAACTAATTAACTTTTAATATCCTTAATGAGCGGTCTATGTATTAAAAGTGTTTATTTTATACTTCGTTTTTCAGATTAGTAAAACTTAGCGTTACGAGTATTCTTTGTGCGTCTAGGATAATATTATTATTGCGTTTTACAAATGACTCTCAATCGAATAATGTAAATAAATATAGTAAAAAAAAGACCGGGTTGCACTCCGGGAGTGCCGGCAGAAGTGAAAACTCAATAACATTGTAACAGTTTTTCGATCAGGTCACGTGACATCTTACGGTGTCACCCTAAAAATGAATTTGGCGCAAATTTATAAACAATTATCGATTATTTAGGCGGACGGGCCGCGGGCGCGTTGGGTGCGACGGGCCGGCTCGCTCGCCGCCGGCGGCGAACAAAATACCAATTTGTTTTTGCCATTGCCAAATATTTTTCAAAGCTTTATCTCTATAGGAATAACGTACAAATTCGAACTATTCGAATTTGCAAGAACAGCGGCCGGCGGCGGTGAACAAAATATCAATTTGATTTGCCGTTGGTAAATATTTTTCAAAGCTTTATCTATTTAGGAATAACGTCTAAATTAGAACTATTCGAATTTGCTCAATAGCAAAACGGTGAAGGACGCGTGAACAAAATTACAAATTTATTTGCAGAATATGCTATTGCAAAAAAGTGTTTAACGGCTTTATATTCTTACGAATAGCGTTCAGTTTTGAATGAAGTCGAATCGGCCAGCAGCAAAATATAAAAGTTGACCTTCTTCACATCTGACGTCACAAAAATCTGTCGCGTATTTAACAATTTTTTCCCATCCCAAAAAGTGCTCAGCGCCGCTAAAGAAGTTTTCACTTCAAAAATAATTGCGACAGAAAACTCTTCATTATTATTTATTATATTTATGGATAATGGATTAAACCATTTTTAGCTTGATTCTAGAGAATCGGGTGTCGAATTTGACCTTTATTGTATGGTCGAGCAAGCTACTTTAATTTAATTAAGTATCTTTACTTGACGTTTGACAGATCGCTTTTGATAAAATTATATACCACCCTGAAATTGATAGAGTAATGCACACATTTTTTAGTGCTTTATACAGCGCAAACTTAACTTGACACGCACGATTTTTGTCTTACTTTGCAAAGTTTAGGGTTAAAAACCTCTGCCTAAAGTCTATATTGCATAAACATCAACTGAAATCAAATACTGTATCTATTGAATACTCAGCGCAGGCGCAGGGTGGCGCAGGACCGGTCACATTGGCACTCTTTGGGGGAGGCCTATGTCCAGCAGTTGACGGCTTTCGGCTTATATGATGATGATGATGATGATGATGATGATGATTGAATACTCTGTAAGGAATAAATGCCTTGGCCTAGTCCTCGACGGCCCTCGACCCCGCGGCAGACTTCAGAAACGATGGCAGGATGTCGCGAAGGCCGACATGAGCGAAAACGGGCTCACAAACGTGTAAAGTGGACAAAAGCGAGTACGAAAGTGGAACCTGGCCAGGGCCGGAATAACGCTAGGTAGAAGAAGAACATTTACATCCCTAAAGCGGCAAAAATTGATCATAGTAATAAAAATATAAGCTTAACTAGGCCTTCAGGGTACTACCCACTATGCTAAACTGGTCATCGAGAATGTACATATACTTTTTTTATTATAAAATTCTCGAGCCTCGAGATGGCCTCTTGAACACGGCCTGTGCGTGCCTCGCCTGCTTGGTGGGGCGGGGGCGGGGGCGTGAGTGAACCTACCCTCGTTTTCTTTTCTTATCTATATATAATTATAATACTAGCTTCCGCCCGCGACTTCGTCTGTGTGGACTCGGGATATATACTATTATATAGTTTAATCCAGGCTATAAACTATCTTAGTGCAAAGTTCCATCCAAATCGGTTGAGCCGTTTAAGCGTGATTGAGTAACAAACATCTAAACATCAAAACATTTACCGGATATATACATATATATTTTCTTTATGATCTCTTTTTTTTTGAACTTGGCAGCAACTTTAGTAAAAAATACTTTGTTCCTTGGAATACAATCACACGTTTATGTAATTATGTTAATTAAATAAAGAGTACCCCAATCGAGGAGGCATGTGAGTCGTACCTCATAATTTTATTTAGCTTGCAATTCAAATCTGCGTAGGTGGCGTGAAACCGGCTTTTAAGCGGATCACAAGGAATTTAAATAACAAATAAAAGTATGACATCATTGTATAGCCTTGGACAGTTGCGCTAATTCATTCGAAAATGCAATCAAACCGGCCGGTTGAACATTGGCACGGGCTTCTGCTGCTATGCTATTCTGTAACTTGTTCTAAGGGCACCTCACCCGTCACTCCTTATACATCTTTGTGTATGTATGCCAAAACTTTTTTGTACACATTGACAGGATAAAGAATATACATTTCACACACTACATCAAAGTACATACGCTATAAGGGATCTTTTCCAGCTAACCTACCAGCAGCTAGCTACCGTGTCAAAAACACACAGAAGATAAAATAATAATAGCTATAATTTCTAGCCAAATAAACACATGCCAATGCATACAATATAATGTACACACTAGCTTCCGCCCGCAACTTGGTCTGCGTGGACCCGGGATAGGAACTATCTTGTATTTTAATCCAGGCTGTTTTTAAACGCTATAAATTAAGTTGTACTGTAAAAATACTGAAATCATGGAAATCCGAGAATACGAAAACACGTTAATAATTACCCTTTTCACGAAACAAATTATTTAATTAAACATTTTTGTTTCGTGTTATTTTTAACGAGGAAGCCACCAGCGCCATCTCTATCGCTAAGTTCCGAAACTACCTGATGTGGTTCGATTAGAATGGAGCGAGCCCATAGCTCACCCATTAGAGTGGTGCCAAGACTGTGAAACAAGTCTATAACTCGATACAGAGAGGGCGCTAGTCTTAGCGGGAATATAGTGGAAAAATATACAACTTGCGTCACTGTCCTCGTAGCTCAGTTGGTAGAGCAGTCTAGCGTTAATAGAAAGGTCGCAGGTTCGAATCCTGTCGGGGGCTACAGACGAAGATGGTTTATTTTTCCATTATATTCTTTCTCTGTATCATATCGTTTACGTTAATAATTCTTAATTCCGACAAACGCGACAGAATAGAAAGTGCACAATCACATACCTGAAGTGTCCAGGTCTGCAGCCTCCTAAGGGCGTCCTGTTCTCTCAGCTACTCACCGGGCGCGCAGATCTGACTTACTACCGGTCTTTGCCTAAAGATACCTCAAAGACACAGCCCAAACTCTCTTGATGTGACGTGCACTCTTAAGAATAAAACTTTCAACTTCTGTATGGAAAGCGCGATCTTTATATGAAACTAGCTGATGCCCGCGGCTTCGCCCGCGCGGTTATAGGAAAATGTAACATATTGAATTTCCCCGTGGGAATTTGATGTTTTCCCGTTGGAAAAAGTAGCCTATGTCACTCTCCAGCTTCTAAACTATCTATGTAGTAGCAATGGCCACAGGAAGTGGTTATCCTATCGTGTTGCCCTACATAAACGGAAGTTATATTTAAAGTTACCATACGAAAACCGATATTCAACACGAGAGTTGAACACAGGCTATAAACTATCTTCGTGCATAATTTCATTCAAATTGGCTGAGGCGTTTAAGCGTGATTATCAACACGCTGTGCGAGTCTTTAATAAGTTATCTGTAGATTTAAAATCACTTAAAAGGTAAAGAGTTTAAGTGCTCTGAAGTTGGCTTATTAGAAAGGCCTTTTATAACATGCATGAGTTTTTCACAGACATGCCGTAATTAATACTAGCAATACGCTCTACTTTGTTTTTTTTTATATTGTATGATGTCCGTGACGGATAAACTGTTGTGTCTAAATATATATATTATGTCAATTAGCATCCTTGTAGGAACACAGTTCATCAATAAATAATATTATATTCTATTATTTATTCTATTCTATAGGGGTGACGGGGCAAGATAGCAGCCCTGTTGTCACGCTGACGAAAGATTGTGACAAAACTTTCGTCCACATTCATTTTCCATTTTGAAATTGGTTCAAATGATTACATTTTAACTTTATACAAATACATAACAATTCACTGCAATTCAATTCAATCATTTATTTATAAAATAATATTTTACATATCAATTTCTTAATTATTAATATACTCGTAATTGTCACCTCTTATGCTACAGTATACAATGTGTATTGCTTATACTTGATCAAACGAAATGTGCGGATACTAGACAAAAAAATATCGATAAAAACAATAAAAATAAAAATTATAGGCTAAAAAAAAAGAAAAAAAAGCCTACCAAAAAAAAACAAAAGCCAAAAAAGTGCAAAAAAGCCTTTTTGTCTAGTATCCGCACATTTTGTTTGATCAAGTATAAGCAATACACATTGTAATTATAGGTTAATTTTTTCATTGCATAATAATATTAAAAAACATACAACAACTTAACATTTGGGCAACAGGATGACAGGGGCAGGTAATATAGACGCAATATGTGACAGAAGGGGATTTAATTATCTCCACTTTAAGGGTGAGTATAGTTAGTACTAAAACCGTGCGCGGTTGCCAAGTGGTGAACGAGGGAAAAGGCACCAATGAGAAGCGACGCGGGAGCGCACCCAACATTGCTATTGGTGATTTTTTTCCTCGCACAGCTCTGGTGTGTACTCACCCTTAGTCTCTATCATAGATTTGACGACCTCTGTAGCCTAGTTGGTAGTAACCCTGGCTACGAAGCCGGAGGTCCCGGGTTCGAATCCCGGTAAGGGCATTTATTTGTGTGATGAGCATGAATATTTGTTCCTGAGTCGTGGAGGTTTTCTGTGTATTTAAGTATTTATATATCTATATAACTATGTATATCGTCGTCTAGTACTCATAGTACAAGCTTTGCTGAGTTTGGAACTAGGTCGATTTGTGTAAGAATATTTACTTATGATATTAATATGACATTCATTGTATAATTAATTAATGTTTATATATTCTAAAATTTGACGTAATATGACATTAACCTGTAACCTGTACCCAAATTATCCTGATAAGATTGCTGTGCCCTTGCAGGTTATATGTTCCTGAACATACTTTCACTTTAACACCATCAAAACAACATGACTGTTTTAGGAATAAATGAAGTACTTGAATCATTGTATGAATTAAGTACTACCATTATAAATTATTATCTTGCAAAAAACAGTAATTTAGTAATACACGGTTCAACTCACGGCACGTATTAAATGTCACTACGGCGACATGTGTTTATTAGTATTATTTCAACATGTCTCACGAAAGTTAAAATTCGAGTAATTTTAATGTCACATTTTATACCAATTGTACATACAAGTTTATTTTTAAATTCTGTATCACGATAATCAGTTCTTCAACACATTTCCGGAATCATCCTATATATCTAAATAAGTCACTGTTAGCTTTGACCAAACAAACCTAAACAATAACTGCCTAAAAAACAAGTTTCATAACCTATTCGTCATTTTACAAACCCGTTTATTCTACTTACTCCGTGGGCTCAGCGACCCAAAGTGAGTCATGGCCTACGGTACGAGAGTGTGCCACTTTTCGCGGTTTTGCCATTCGGTACCTAAGGTGGATGTCACAGTGCGCCGCATCTCCGGACGGAGGTGCGTTTCTCGTTGTATGCAAGTACCTCAGTTTGTATATAAATTCCGTGTGGTACGACACACTGCAACGCACCTCCGTTCGGCGAAATCTGTATGCAGCACCGCACCTCTGTCCGTTGATGCGGCGCAGTGTGACGACCGCCTAACTTGGAGTTAAGTTCACGTTAATCCAGTACCATGTCGCTACAGCGATACCTATAGAACTCCCAATAGGGTGTCGACCTGTTGGACGACCCAGGTAAATTCTACCCGATCTTCCTCCATTCTTTCAAAGTGGCTAAGAGAGTCTGTGAGCTTTTGTTTCCCCTATGAGTCATCATCATCAACCAATATGGTTCAGCTACCAGATCTTCAATCTCGAGGTTCTTCAAGACTCTCAAACTTTCATCCGGTCTTCGTTTGAGCCAAGGACTACAATTTTCCTTTCCTTTAAGACAAAAATATGGCATTATAAAAAAAAATACGTACTCGTACTGTAGTAATTTCCCTTAATTTAATATGTTTTATAGTATAGTATAGTATAGTATAGTATAGTATAGTATAGTATAGTATAGTATAGTATAGTGTAACTTTTTAATGTTTTATAGGTACTCAACTCTACTCCAAGGAAGAGTAATATCAGCTCTAACCAGCGAACGAAAAACCATAGAATGCGAGTTCCTTACAAATTTCTACCCAAACACGTGCCTAAAACCCGGTATGCGCATGTTCGAACTAAACGGCTGCCTGGCATCGTTTTGACACCCCGCCCCCTATATACTATAATTACTTACTTTGAGGTCAAATGCTGATTTGCTGTTACTAACCCGAATTATATTACCTCGTACAATGAATATAATTAAGAGTACCTATTTTTAAGTAATTAAATAAATATTATATAGGTACATACAAAACCACAAAAAAATCGAAAAATTACACAAACTTATGAAAACTGTGTACATATAATAAAAAAAATATTATAATCAAATGATATCATACAATTTTGATAAGAAAATGATCTTATTTTATTTGTTTGTTAACACAGCACTACTAACTAGCCTTATAACCCTTTTTCTCCTTTCAGGGTGTGCGGAGGAAACTTTAACCCCTATCGTCACTGTGACAAAAGACAAAAAGGTACGTGTTTCAATTTCCTTGACTGTTGAACTTTGTTTGGACTCTTAGAATATAGACTAGATTCCTTTATTACCCGACTTTCTCTGAAGGAGGGTTGTGTTTTTCGAGCGTATGTAATGTACCTGTTATGTATGATGAAGATAACATTATTTTAGACTATAAAAAAGCAGTTGGGTTTGTAGAAAAATATTTAAATTTCACTGAGTATCTTGTATCAGATGAGACCAAAAAAGATTTGAACACATCAGTAAGGGAATGTAAGACAACATTTTTAGACACTACATAATACAATATAATGACTCTTTACTGTACACCTCAGTAGTATAACTAAACAAACCGAACATAAGCTGAGGTAAATCCCTAAAGAGCGATCTCAAACCTCACTGGTGACCCCTGGAAACGGTCCATACTGATTGGAAGGTAAGGGCATAGGGGATAGGAGGTGACGGCGCGTGAAAAAAACGCAATATGCCTATGCATAGGTACTGCGTTTTTTTCGCGCGCCATCATCTCCTATCAGCGCGCGTTCCTCTACTACGTAGCAGCGCGTCGACACAGCGTGAAAAAAACGCAGTATGCATAGGCATACTGCGTTTTTTTCACGCGCCGTCAGCGCGCGTTCCTCTACTACCTAGCAGCGCGTCGACAGAGCGTGAAAAAAACGCAGTCTGCATAGGCCCTAAGGAGTGATTGTAGGGTATGACGTCACAACGTTAAGCTGCGTATTAATTAACGGGTAGGGATAATATCAGTAGCTTTTTATTTTCTCTTGGACGAATAAAAACATACTTGTTCTAAGTTTTCAAGTCTCCTATCCATTTACGATTGTGATGATATTTTGTAATTTAGGTAGGCTATATTGTTATAATTGTATAAAAATTCAATCATAGTGGAAAATTGAAAAATTATTCGCCACGAGCGGGATTTGAACCCACAACCTCTGGAATCCGTCCATCGCTCTTTGCAATTGTATAATTGTATCGTTTAATATCCGTATAGCAACGCTATGTTCCGTAAGCGAGGAGACAACAGTGACAGTATTCATTAGAAAAATATTTACTTAAATATTAAATAACTGTTGGGCAACCGAAATAAAATTGAGTATCACAAAAATTAAAGGAATGAGATTAAATATTTGTTTGGCCCTTGGATAGGAATTTTCCGGAGAATTTCCCTTATGACCCGACCTCGTGAATATACGCACCGGTAAAATTATTTAGATTCCAAGCACATTTTTATTATTTGAGCGTTTCAAAACTGTACATATTGACAACAAAATCCTACGACTTTAGTTGTCTTCTGCCCAATGCCCACAAAAACCGCACGATAAAATACAAATATTCTTTAGTACTCACAAAAGCAATACACAGAAGAAGAAAAAAAAACATAAGAAAGAACAGGAGCTTATAATAACAATAGTAATAACCAACTTATTATTCATCAAACTTAGCAGATCTAAACCTAGCAGACTAAAATGTGTTTTGACCCTTTCTCACATAGGCAATATATTAAAGTGATAGAAAAATACGAGAAAAAAATAAGACAAAACGAATGCTTACGCCATTTTTACTAAAATACGTTTATGAATACGAAATGAAATGAAAAACTAAATTTTTAATAGCATTTGAGAACCAATTAGTTCTTAATTTTATATATTCCATAATATTTTAAGTACAAAAACTGCAAGCCATCAAGTTAATATTACTTTGCCTACCTACTTACCCAATTAGAATAACTCTATTATCTATGTCCGTGTTAGTAACCAATTGTGACATGCCCAGCCTGTGAGACAAAAGAAACTGAACCTACAAACCGTATTTTGCAAACACGTCAAAGTTTACGCGCAACCAATCCCCGTCGACTCAAAACGGTGGATTCTCCTACGTATCCCTGGGTAGTTACGGCCTTCTGTGTTTGGTCTGTGTCATAGTCAATGTCGTAATGTGCGATATTATCGCATAAGTCCGCGTGCACTCGTGCTCTGTATAATTTACCGTTGTCAACATAGTTCCGGAATGTTAGGGCTGGGGCACACTAGGTTTTCACATGATTCTTTATTTCTTGCAGTAGGTATCCTGCGTCGCTTTTGGAGTAAAATTACTTTGGAAGCATATTTGAACTATGATTACTGAGAACACTTTTTTTGCTTGAACTATCACAGTGTAAAGGTATCGTCAGTGGTAATAGAGGTTCAGTTTTATAACAGTTTATCTTACTACTTTTGATAAATGTGGCTCTTTTGTTACGTTACAAAAAAGCACACACAAACACTTGAACGAATAATTTTGAGTACCTATATTACTATTTAATTTATTACATAATATGAGCCCAATAATATTTATCATTAATGTAGTTTATTTATATTGAACAATACAATTTATATTGACATATTTTGTTTAATCGGATGATTTCTACAGATTACTTCCTACATACAAACTGACATCTTAAAGATTTATAGACTATACCTCCTTAATATTAGTACGAGTAGGTATACGAGCTAACAAGTTTTTATAAAATGCTCTGAAGGTCACCGCAACATGTTCTGGCGCTCGTAAAAGCAAATGATCTACATCTACACTATCTACACTTCACACGTCTTCTTCGCACGGATTACCCGTTTTCCCGTAGGAATGAAGCATTTTCCCGCGGTAAAAAGTAGCCTATGTTCATCAGGGATAATCTCGGCTCCTAATGGTAAAATATTTTTTTCAAATCGGTCCAGTAGTTTCGGAGCCTATTTAATACAAAAAACAAACAAAAATACAAACACTCAAGTCTTTCCTCTTTATAATATTAGTGTAGATTAGTGTAGATAAGTATAGATTGCAAATTCGATTTTCATATACAATACAACTTAGGTACTTGTCTATAGACGTCCGCCGATTGCAAATTCGATTTTCATATACAATACAACTTAGGTACTTGTCTATAGACGTCCGCCGACTTGAATGACGACCGTCGTAGTCAAAATGTAATGAAACTGCAGAAGGCTATGGGAAAACATGTAACTTTATGAGCATTATTATTACACGCAGATCAATCACTACACGGATATCATGACAGGAACAAATTAATCCGATCATGGCATCAGATATTTACATACATTTGCATATGCTCAATAGCAAAATATGTTTACTGTTTTTCTGTTATTTTTTGTACCATACACGGTGAATATTATCTGGTCCACGAGATCCCACCACCAGTTTAGGAGTGGACTTCAGTTTAGGTGACCTTCCGTGTCCAATGCACAATATCATGAGTAAGGACTAAGTTGAGAAATCCTTTGTCTGTGATATTTGATTTACTTTTTTGTTTTCTTTATTGGGAACAAAAAAACAGAACAGTTACAGTACAGTTATACAGTTATTTACAAAGGGAAAATATATTATACTTCAATATTTAAAATCCATTGCCTAAGGCATTCCTACTAGGAGCTTTATATATAACTTCTAATATTGACAATGCCATCGGAACAAAACTAAGAACTTAAGTTACGTTATATATTCATAATTATATAATTAAAGACTAAACGATATGATACAGAGAAAGAATATAATGGAAAAATAAACCATCTTCGTCTGTAGCCCCCGACAGGATTCGAACCTGCGACCTTTCTATTAACGCTAGACTGCTCTACCAACTGAGCTACGAGGACAGTGACGGAAGTTGTATATTTTTCTATTACATTCCCGCTTAGACTAGCGCCCTCTCTGTATCGTGTTATAGACTTGTTTCACAGCCTTGGCACCACTCTAATGGGCGAGCTATGCGCCCGCTCCATTCTAATCGAACCACATCAGATAGTTTCGGACTAGCGAGAGCGATGGCGATGACAAACAAAAATATTTTTTTTTTTTTTTTTCGTGATAAGGGTAATTAAAGACTAGTTCGAACATAGTACACATCATCATCATCATTTTCAGCCCTTAATCGCCCACTGCTGAGCGTAGGCCTCTCTTCGAGTACGCCACCCGTCCCTATCCTGAGCTAATTTTATCCAGAAGTGAACCGCGATCTTCCTAATATCTTCCTCCCATCGAGCTGGTGGACGGCCGACGCTCCTTTTACCTAAAAGTGGCCGCCAATCTGACACATTTTTGGTCCAACATATTTCTGCCTGGCCAGGTGTCCTCCCCAACTCCACTTGAGTTTGGTAATGGTATCTCCAACGTCGCACCCGACCTTAGTGTGACGTTAGATTTCAACATTCCGCACTCGGTCTTGTATTTATTACCGAGCATGGCGCGCTCCATGGCTCTCTGTGCTAATCGTATTTCGTGCACAGCCTCACTTGTGTGTCCATGTCTCGGCACCGTAAGTCATGGTAGGCAGGACACATTGGTTAAAAAGGCATTGTGGAACTTCGGTGGACGTGAGGATGTTGTCCAGTTTATTAAATGCCGCCCAACCCAGCTATATTCTCCTGGAGATCTCTTATGTTAATGCTCTTTGTCAGAGGATAGAATGTGTCCAAGATATACATATTGGTTGACCGACTCCAGTTTATTGTTTCCTTTTATGGTTGAATTCGAGTTACCGGAGACGTACGCCATAACGTTAGTCATGGACATATTCATCATGAGACCTACTTGTAATGAAGCATAGTGATCATGGATGACGCTTTGGAGACCATCCAGGGTCTCGGCAATCAAAACAATATCGTCAGCGAATCTCGAGTACGACACGAATAAACCATGGATGTATTAACATCCTGCTGGTAATACCAGCTCTTACCCATGCAAGCGTTTTTATGACGTCTTCTAAAACGGCCGTAAAAAGCTTGGGTGAAATGGTATCAACTTGTCGCACGCCCCTCTGGATAAATATTGGGTCACTCAGTATGTGGAGCCTAAATTGCATTGTTGCCGAGCTGTACAGCTCCCGAAGCACATCCACGTCGCGAGCATCGATTGAGCATTGATTGATGGATGGATGGATTAAAAAAAAAAAAAAATTACTAACTGTGTGCAGCAGATAGTGGGCAAACTTATGAATACCGTATCAAATAAAAATACAGAGAATAAGGTAAACGTCCACTGTTTCGGCATGTTAAGCCTCTTACGAATTAGTATTTTTTTTAAGACAATACAGAACATGACATCGGTTTGAATTTTTTTGTGTGATGAACATTGATATCTTGCCTATTATGTAATGCAAGAATTATATAGTTTTAGTTTCAATAACTATTTTTTTATAATTTATTTGTAGACCTCGTATTTGAACCCCATTTCGTGATAAAATTTGGCTCTGCTCCTAAGTTTGTGAGTTCTTGGCCCCTGTTTCGGCATAAAGTTTTCGAGTGCCAGGTAGTAAGAGAAACGTTTTGTTTGTGAACCCTCATTTGTTATTTGATATTGAACAAGATTATTGACGAGGTAATTAACATGATTATTGGAAAAATCCAATAGGGGGTCTGGATAAAACTCGGTATTTAAAATCCCGGGACATTTTTTCTTTTTCCAGGATTTTTTTATGAAATGTAAGGTTAAATAACTTATCCATTAGTACAGGGTCACCTTTTCAAAAATGTGTCTCACATAGGTTACCTATCTACGAGTATATTAACCAAAACTGTTTAACATAAGATAAATATCTAGGCAAAACCTTTTGGACGTGACATGTAGGTATCTGTAAACGATATTCTGTTTAATAGGGTATAAAGATACCTTTCGCTTCTTTAAAAAAAACCCTTAAAAATAAAGAAAGTCCCGGGATATCAAATCTTAAAAATAATAAATATCTTCAATCATTTTCGTCAATATTCCTTAAACGTATAGTTAGATATAAGTATGTATTGATTATCTATTTCTACGATTGATTAGGTAACCTAAGATTAAAATCTAGACAATGTTGTATGGGACACACGACACACTTTTGAAAGAGCAATTCTATACTGTTTAATAGGGTACAAAGTAAACTTTCATTTAATAATAATAATCCCGCAAAAATAATAGGTTCCCGGGATTTACCCAGGCAACACTATTGCATTATATCAATGCACATGTTACCTCTTCAAGAAGAATATCAAATAACAGACGAGGGTACACATTTGATCTGTGTGTTTGCCTACCAGTCCTACCACTATAGATTTCTCTGTCACCAACTTGGGGAAAAGTATTAAAAGTAGTAGTCCCTTGTTTCGTGTTACTATTTCTTGGATATTCCCGCAATCAATAATGTAGATCACCTTTAAATTATGTTTAATAACCATTAAGTATCCTATATGTAATAAATAAACATAAAAATACATTACAGGAATCGAGCAATAAACAAAATTATGCTGCACGTAAATATGCGAATTCACCTTCAAATTGTAAATTTAGGTCACGTTCAACCTCGTTTTACGAGAATTCAAGTGAATAAAACATATACCGAACTTAGGTCAATGAAAACGTCATTAAATACAATATCTGTTTTTTAAATTAACATTTACAATTTCTTAAGTATCATTTAAATACAAAAGATACAAGGATGTATAAAGAAAGCCCTTGATTCGGTAGTAACACGAAATAGGAGCCAGACGAAAAATATAATGACCGTTAGTTCGTGAGTCCATTTATTGCAATTTGAAGGGACACCTATACCAAAATATACACTTATTTCTTATTAAATCCATTGTTAAGGAACTAGACAAAGCACTGTTAAAAGTTTTTTTTCAAATGGACTTCCCTTTCTCTTTCAATTCCCTTAAGAAGTCGGAGCGAGCACCTTACGTCAACAAGCAGTTCGCGCACACCGTACAGCTGTTTTCGGCCGACTGACAGTTTTCGACCGTTGTGTTGCTATTAGTTTAGTCGTTAAAATTGTTGAATTTGATTTTTTGGAAAGGTTAAATGATAAAGTTTTTTTACAAATGTATAAATTAAATAAAAAATATTTCAGTTGCTTATTATAAGCCTCAGAAACAAAACTAACGAAATGACGTACTAGCACGAACTTATGGCCCGTTACCTTAAACACTTTTAATATAAATATAAATATTAAACTGGTATTAAAATACGGCCGTGCATGGGCTCCTTATTACATTACAAGAAAAGTAATTTTAGGGTTTTGGAAAAACCCACCCATGAGCGGGTTAAATAGGAGTGCAAAGTTTGTATGGGGGAAAACAAACTAAAACGGTTCCGTTTTTGCCATTTTGGCTGCGGAACGTGGGGCGGAAAGTTTGTATGGAGCTACGATATAAACAAGTTCCACGCGGATGGAGTCGCGGGCGGAAGCTAGTTGTAATCATATACACTCCCATGAGTCCCATGAAATTAAATTGAGATAGTCGTTGCAAAATTGAGGGTCCAGTGTATCTACAGAATAATAATGAGACACGTGACAATAAATTTCGCAACGGTTAAAGAATGAAACGGAACTCTCACATTGGTGGTGAACCAATGAGTGCTGTTGACAGCGGCACGGCTATAGGTACTTAAGAGGCTGACAAGACCTAATTTGGTGAAATTGATGTTATTTAAGCAGTTTTTTAAGAAAAACTATTTGTTCTAGCACACCAAATAAAATATATGTTAATATTCACCATATTTCAAAGACCGTAGACGGGCTCGATACATAATTTGACGAAATCGGCTCTATAGAAAATATTTGCAAAGATTGGTCTTAAAATCACATTAAAAGGTCCTGTCTTATTTTTTTTCACGTATGGGTCTGCAATTAAAGACCTCATATTCATACCTAAACGCTAACGAGTCATATTTCACAAATAATCCACCCTTTTTTTATTTCGATATTTATGTAATATTATCTTCAAAAACCCAGTAACACTCGCTCTCGTTTACTCCGATACAAATAGACAGTGCGCGCGCTATCAAAAATCCTCAAGGGCATTTCGGTGTTGACAGCGTCTTAACAGGACGGCCCGCGAGCTGTGTCGCGGCGAAATAGAATATTCGTCTCCCCCGTCTTGTAATAGCCGTGCTGCGGTGGCGGTCAATAGTGAATTTGACAGCTAATGACTAGTTTTCTAATATAACTGTGAGAGGCGCATTGTACGCGCATCAGCGGTTAGAACGAGACATTTTATAAAACACATTGGAATTGGAAATGTTGAACGGTATAGTTGGTTTTTTAATGAACTACTTTGATGCAATTCGGCAAACACTAGTACATTGTTGTAAAGGCTAGGAAGTAGGCAATAAATGGACGAGTGGGTTCGAGGTCCGTGCCGAAGGTGAGGACCTCGAACGAGACGAGTCCATCTATTGCACTTTTGGCCGAGACATTACATACTTAGTGCTTTTCACGCCTACTGCGAGGAAATTGCAAATAATTATAATTATAAGACAAAATTAAGAGGAACCACTAAGGGCGAGATAATTTTGAATTAGCTATTTGTAAAAAGTATTGCTGTCGCGCCAACCTCAAGCCTCCGCAGAGCGCGATAGAGACAACTGCAGCTTGGACCGAAAATACCTATTAAAAGTACATAAAATCAACGTTTCGTAGTCCCCTGATTTCTTCTCCAAAACTTGACCTACTTAACTATTTTTTTTATTAAAAATCAAAGAAAGGCTTTGACCGTGTTCCTATGTTTTCATTTTTTTTAATAATCTAGTCATAATTGTTTTCTGGATGTTTGAACACAGCGAAAATCTGGCATTTTTTTAGGTTTTTGAAGGTTACTATTATCTCTTTTAAGAAAAAAAAATATAAAAAAAGGAAAACATAGGAACATGTCAATAGTAGTCATAGATTTATGGAAAAAAAAAATATTGCTCTACTGCCATTATCCAGAGAGAAAACAGGGGACTACGTTTCTATGGAAAAACGGCCCCTGTGTTTCCTCTTAAGTAGGTACCTAATTAAAGATCACAATTGAATAAGTGCGTCCCCGCTCGCATGTCGGGGGGCACCAAGCGGGGCGGCCCGGTGCGTGCCGGGGGGCCCTGGGTGGGATTGAGCGAATCGCTGTTCAATCTGTCCAACAATAACATTGTTGGACAGTTTGAACGCATAGTTGGCCTGTTCGGGCGATGTCCAACTAACCCCCGCTTTGAACCCTGAATTCCGACCATCTTTTGCCACATTTCCGAGCAGTGGCGTAAAAAAAAATAGTATACACATATCGAAAAAATTGTGCGTTGCGTCGACGCCGCGTCGTCGCGTTTTGTATGAGAACGTTCACAATCCGTGCCGTCCCATATCGCTACAAAAACCAATATGTTGCGTATATTATACTCACCTCACTTTACATAGTTTATTTGTGCCACACAAAGATTCGAGGTCAGCTACAATATAAAGGATTGCCCGTGACCTTACCTGTAATGCATTTGCCGTTTGTATGGAATAAATTGTATTGAAAAGTTTTTTAAATAAAACGAGTAATCCATAAAATATTAAGAACAAAATAAAAGAAAGAAGAATAAGAAATAAATAATATTTAATGGATTGCTCGTTTTATTTAAACGTCTTTTCAATACAATTTATTCCATACAAACGGCACCTGTAGGATTAAGGATTGTAAAAATCCTACTCATATTATAAATGCGAAAGTTTGGATGTTTAGATGTATGGATGGTTGTTATTCACGCTTAAACGTTGTGAAAAAAAAACGGCACATCCGATTTGGCTGAAATTTTGCACGAAGATAGTGTATAGCCTGGATTAAAATAAAGGGTAGTTTTTATCCCGGGTCCACGCAGAAGCTAGTAATACATAAATATGTACCTAACTCATCTAATTACAAAGTTTACCAAAACATAACACAACATGTAGATCCTGTATGTACCTATATAAGTTACAAAAAACGTAAACTTTGTAAGTACTGGTAAAATATTTGTTTAAATCGGATGAGTAACTAGTTCCGGGTAGGTACAAACCTAAAAAGATACAAACTCGCAAACTTTTCCTTATATTACTCCAATTCCCCAATCTTTATATTATGGGTTTTTGGGTTTTAACCTTTGTTGATTCTTTGACGTAAAATTTATTTACGAAAAATTCGTTGTTATTATCGTGTTACCGAAAAACACACTTACTTCTTAAAAATACATTAAAATCTGCGAGAGATCCGGTTTTTAAGTGAAGCCAACCAATTAAGGCGGCATGATAAATTACAGCCATCATCATAATCTCCAGCCGGGGGTCGATTCCAGACCCACGTTTCTCATCCCAAATATATTTTAGTGTATTGCGCGCGGTCGGTTAAAGCTTAAGGCACACTTACAGCCCCGGCGCCCGATCGGCACTGCCTCAGCTCCCGCTCGTCAGTATTACTTGTATAAATCGCCATGATGCCCCCTTATAAACTCCGTAACAGCTTCGCCCCAGCTCAGGGCAAGCTAGCGGCGGGTGGGCAATGGCCATTGCAGGGAGAAAGTAGCAGCAAGCCGCCGGCGTGAAACCGTGCGTGGACGCCAAGCTGCGGCACGCAGGTAAGGCAGCCTTCAAACGTAAAAAAGCTGTCAATCCCGGTGCTATTACAAGCTTGCTGATTGACGCTGAGTAGACAGGGGGGTGAGTGGTGCGTGTCGAAAGCGCTCCGGTAAGTGTGCGTTAACCTTAATCTACGCACGAAATCCATGGAAATCAAATTACAATGCGCAAAGTATGTCTCCAATCGACCACCTTGTTTGCAACACTGTCCTGTTTTTTACAAACGACGTAATGTCCACGGGAAAAACGGGGCGTTTACGACGTTCTCCTTGTAGACAGACAATGAGCGAAGCAAAAAGTAAAGGAATAATAAAATGCCTTCACGACCAAGTCGTGATATTTTGTTACGAGTGACCACGTAAATGTGAGATTATTTGAGTTAGCCGAATTGCATGAAAGTAGTCCATTCTTAAACAACTCAAAAGGCCATGACAGAAGATTCAAATTCCATTGAAAGTTTTATAAAAAGTCGGTCATATTAAATAATCTCTACCATAAGTAGGTAGGTCGGTATTTAACTTTTTTTATGGGGAAAGACTCAACGACTTTGGGACTTGAAGAGGCCGGCTTTTGAAGTGGCTCATTGTAATAAAGTTTTTGGTTCGGTCCTTTCAGAGTCGAATAAATTATAATTTTATGTTTAATAATTATGTTTATAATTTTTGGAATTTAATTTGGTGATGCCTGGCTCATATGTGACTAACTCGACTATTATATAACAATTCGACATAATTATAGCTTGGTCGAAAAGTAGTTAATGATCCCGTCCAGCGTGTGCGACGAATTGTCATAGTCAGGTTTGAAGGAAACCCAGCAAGAAAGTAAATGCTTAACGTTCTGGTATAGGTATGCTTCATTGGAATAAAAAGTACATAAGTTTATTTATTGGCACATTACATTGCATTGTGCTGGCCTAGCGGGGGAATCCTGGGGTTTATTAACCGGTAAATCCGTACTTCTGTACTAATATTATAAATACGAAAGTGTGTCTGTCTGTCTGTCAGTGTGGGTCATAAAGTAATTGAAATACAAAGTGCAATTACAAAATGTAATTTCAATTATAAATTACAATTTCCAAATGTAATTTCAATTATAAATTACAATAAATTAAAATAAATACAATTATAAAATACAATTACAAAATGTTATTTCTAATGCAATTACAAATTCAATCGCATTCCAAAATGTTATTTGTATTGCAATTCAATGCATTACCTGTTTCTGGCTGGCCATTTTTGTGTGTGGGTTTGTGGCTGATTGCATTGACAGATTGCAATTGTCACTAAATATAAATAGGTATACTTAAATTCAGCTCAATTGGATGTCAAGAAGTGGTTCTTATCAGTTAAATTTGATAACAGACGCACAATTTACATTTTCTGAAATAAGCCGCATTTAAAAGAAATTCATTAAGTATTTAAAAAAAGCAAATATAACTCCTACTTTAAAATGCTAATTTGTAATTGAATAGATTTTTTTCTTTATAATCACTCCAAGTAAATTTGCTCCTTTTTAGTTTACTAAAAAAAGTTTAAATAAAGTAAGCTATTGAACAATGTTTACCAATGAATGTAATTTCAATTACAACTTACGAAGTAATTCAAATTACATGAATTGTAAAAAATTACACGTGTATTAGCAGAAATTGCATTAAATGTAATTCAATTTGTAATGCAATTACAAATGTAATTAATTACGCCCAACACTGCTGCCTGTTACCTCTTCACGGGTTAACCCCTAAACCCTAAACCGATTGAAATGAAATTTGGTATGGAGATAGTTTGAATTCCGGGGAAGGACACAGCATAGTTTTTATCCCAGAAATTGTCCCATAGGGAAGACAATTGGGGGGTGATATAATCGAGTTCCACGCGGACGGAGTCGCGGGTAGAACCTAGTAAAAAATATATGTTTGGCACGCTCAGCAACCCAAACTAAACATTTTGTATGCATGAAGGACGGTTTCTTGGCGGTGATCGAGAGAGTGACAGGGTGGCATTATGTATTGCATATCATTGGTAAAGTTATACTGACCAAGTAATTCCGGTGGTGTGTACCTATCCATCCATACTTCCATACTAATATTATAAATGCGAAAGTGTGTCTGTCTGTCTGCCTGTATGTGTGTTTGTAACCTCTTCAAGCTTAAACCACTGATCCGATTTAGATGAATTTTGGTATAGAGATAGTTTGAGTCCCGTGACATAGGATAGTTTTTATTCCGGAAATCATCCCCTAAAGGAGTGAAATGGGGGAGTGAAATTTTGTATGGAGCTGCGGTATAAACGAGTTCCACGCGGACGGAGTCGCGGTCAGAAGCTAGTAAGTATTATATAATAGTTATATATACCACAAAATTAATCAGCAATAAGAGCCTTATCACACTTGCGATTTGCGAGCGTATTTTCTATACAATTATCAGTCGCGGCGTACACGCTGCGTCAACGCCTTCATACAAAATACGCTTGCAAATCGCAAGTGTGATAAGGCTCTAAGAGACATGACATGTCGACATTAGAATGTTAATAAATTTTGGCGTTGTATTCACAGCTGTCCAACTAAGATCCAATATTATTCTTTAATACATGCATATTAATATCGTCATGCTAATTTACTAAATATAACAGCTGGGTATTAAATTTGCATATAGCCGACTTGACAACGTAACGGTGATATATTCATAATGATATATCATGTCACATTTTACTATGACACTTGACAACATACAAACACTTAACTATTTAACACTCCGTTTAACTACTTTGGAGCAAACTCAAATGACTCATCATCATATCAGCCAAAAGGCGTCCACTGCTGGACATAGGGCCTTCTCTTTAGACTCTTTAGAGTGCCACAATGCCCGGTCCTGCATCACCCGCATCCAGCGGACTCCCGCGACCTTTACCAGGTCATCAGTCCACTTTGTGGGGGGTCTACCCACGCTGCGCCTTCCGGTACGTGGTCGCCACTCGAGAACGGCCAACGGCCATCGGTTCTACGTGCAATGTGCCCCCAGCCAATTACAAAAAAATAAAAGTTTTACTCATTTAGTAACTTTCGGTATAGTTCCGTTTATACATGTGTCTTAATTACGAAACGATCGTCTGTAGTTAGTTAGTTAGTTAGTTTTACTGGGCTTTTTCCGCAAGTCGACATCCAGTGTGCCTATTTTGCGTGAATCGGTGGGGTAGCGCTACTCTAACCACCCCAGCTCCTCCAGAAAGTTAGTGAGTGCCTTGGTGTTGCTGACTGATCGACGATCGTCTGTAGTCTACTTACCGAATACAGTCTGTATGTAATAGGTACCTACACGTCGCTAACCCAATCTCATCCGGCTTTTATAAAAACTTTGTTAGGTGATTACGCACGTCGCAAAAAATCGTGCTCGATGATACCATCACGCCTTCAGTAATTATTCTAGTCTATTACTGTTATCTATTTAGGAATAAGACAAAAAAAAAAGGTTTTTTTATTGTTGTCTCTTTATTTATTTTCCATCTATTTATATTTATTTATTTTATTTGTATGTATTTGACGACCGCTTTAGCCTAGTTGGTAGTGACCCTGCCACTATGCAAGGGTCCTAGGATGGATGTTTTCTATGTAAGTATTTAAGTATTTATATATGTATGTAAGTATGCTTATCGTCGTCTAGTACCCAATGTACAAGCTTTGCTTAGTTTGGGACTCGATCGATTTGTGTAAGATTGTCTGCAAATATTATAAATAAATATCTAAACAACCACAAGCGCAACATTAATTGTCGCGCTCCCATAGAAACTTCAACTCCCTATTTCACCCCTTTAAGGGATGATTTCTGTGATAAAAGCTATCATAATATGTCTTTCTTAGGATCTCAAACTATCTCCTTATCTTTAATTTAAATTTCATTTAAACGTGAAAAAGTATCAGACTAATAGACAGCCAGACAGACAGAAAGAGTAACATTTGCATATATTATATTAGGATGGATATCCAAGATATACATATACACTAGATAACCTAAACATCTCAATCTGTATGAAAACTTTTTTCCACCTACTTTGACGTCACACGGGCGAATTGAATGATAAGGCTGAATCTGAATTGATCTGAATTCCCCGTTGTCCGCGGAAAATCGATTCTACATTAAGGTATTTTCTTAATATTCACGGACAACCGGCTACCACAACAGACGCGCGCGGAATGTAAGTCGGAGTGCCAACTCGGAGTCCGAATTCTGACACGTGAAGTAGGTACATGCATTCGCGTGATCTATGTATATCTATATCTGTGATGGATATGCTAGTTTCTGCAAGCATGGTGTACAGGTTGCCCATTACGTATAGCACAACTTGGTGCTCAGTCGCTTCGCGCGCAACTGAGCGTCTCTTGTCTCACTCGCATCGTGCAAATTGGAAAGTGAAGGGGAGATTTTTCTCGACTCGGGTCGTGCCGTGGCGTCGGTTGTGCTAGCCCCGCTGGTAGCGAGACGACATGTGTTTGTGTAAAGCCTGCTGTACACACTGGGCCAACGTTGGCGCGTGAGCAGAAGGCAGCTATGCGTTAGAGGGAGAGGGCTATAACTCGATCTCTTTCGTTTATATAGCTGCCTCCTGCTCATACGCCAACGTTGGCCCAATGTGTACAGCCAGCATAAAGGCGGCTGGTCCTGTTTAAGGATTGTCAGGCGTCATATATTAAATTGTATTATTAAGCCAACGTATATAGTATTATTAAGCCAACGTTGTGCATTTTACGAATACACTAAAATGGTTTCTACAGTTATTCGCCAATGGTTGTTACGTATGCCATTTATTGGCAGTAGGCAATATTACAATAAACATTCTAAATTCTGTATCCTTGTGGTTGAATGGTTATATTATAATAAAATAGGTAATGGACAATTATATTACAATCCACTACGCTTCAATCAAAACCATAAAATAGTATCGTTTCTATTTCATTCATTTTTCTATCATTTTTTTTTCTTCTGCACCAGCACTTTATTTTGTGCCTTAAGCAATCAGGTACTCCAAGTAAGTCTTTTACAGTCTACTTATATGTACTATATTGCCTTTTAAAGCACTCTAACCGTACTTTAAAGAAAAAAATTAGAACTGCTTTTGCTGTCAACTTACGGAAACGTGTCTTAATATTTATGTAGGTATGTGATTATTTTACACTTTCAACACATTATTTAGCAAGTACAATTTTATTTTTTAAGTTCCTAGTCTATCATTCTTCTCCGTTTTGCACTCGGGTACTTTGGACTAAAACCTTTTTAGGGTTCCGTATCCAAATGGCAAAAAACGGAACCCTTATAGATTCGTCATGTCTGTCTGTCTGTCTGTATGTCCGTCCGTATGTCACAGGCATTTTACTCGAAAACTATAAGGTTTATTTCAATAAAATTTTGAGAATAGGTGTATTTTGTTAACCGCTACATAGTTTTGTAATTAAATTACAAAAAAAAAATGTTTTAGGGGTGCACTCCATACATAAAACTGAAAATCAAACATTTTTTTTTTCATTGCAAGCCCACGTGTGGCACATCAATCGATAGGCCTTTCAAAATAAATATAAGGTTTCTCAGCGATTAAGTTAATAGAGTCGGAGATAATCGCCTCGAAAGTCACTAAAATTGTGTCCCCCCCCCCCCCTCTAATTTTTGAACCATGTATTTTAAAAATATGAAAAAAATCAGGCTAATAGGGCTTATTAAATTCTTACAGCGAAAATTGTTTTGATAAGATCAGTTCAAAGGTTTTTGAGATATTTCTAAAAAACTGCCTTCCTTAAAGAAAAGGACTTAAGTGCCATAAGATTTCAGTAACGATACGACCTTTTTAATAGGCACGGAACCCTCGTTGTGCGTGGTCCGACACGCACTTGGCCGTTTTTTTTACTGGCTATTGGACGCGAGTTTTAATAAAATGTAACCATAGGCAGACAGAAATTGCAATCGCATATCTATAATATAAGACTGGTAAAATATGCTCATAGTTTTTAAAGATCACTTTAAAAACTATGAGGCCCCAGTTGGGGAGTTGAAAAAAAAGATGTTTAAGTCACGGCTACACTGTCGGTTTTGTTACTAAACGTATGCGATTGAGATTGACTGTCGGTTGTTACTATCCGTAAGTAAAACTATCCGTTTAAGGGACATAAATTAATGAACATGCCCAGTTAGTAGATCGTGCCCAAATATTTATTTATTTATATGCCTTCAAGAAACAATAGTTATGACTCACATCGATTACATCTACATCGCAGCGCAGTATAAATATGCTGCTAACTACACTTGTAATATCAACATAATAAACATGGTGTTTTGTGTGTCAAGTCAATCCGGTTGTTAAATCACCTGATATCAGCCATAGAACACATTTGCATAATTACACGCGCGTTTACTGCATTTAAATAATGATATATACTGGAAGCTACAGCCTAGTGGTTCAGGCATGCGGCTTTCAAGCAGCCGTCGTGGGTTCAAATCCCGGCTCGTACCAATGAGTTTTTCGGAATTTATGTACGGAATATTTACCGTTATCTTTTCGGTGAAGGAAAACATCGTGAGGAAACCGGTCTAATCCCGATAAAGTCAGATGGCAGTCCCTTTCGTAAAACTAGTGCCTATGCCCAATCTTGGGATTAGGTTCGGACCGGGAATAACGCTAGCATGATGACTACCTATATCTGAATAATGCATTTGCAGTAATGCAGTAATGCAGTAATATAATGCTGCAAGTGTTTCATAAAGGTTCAAAATATTGCGTGTACCTAACGAAACGGTCGGGGCTGTTATTTTCGGAACTTGGTCAGTAAGGCGCTCCTGTTGGTTTATTACATAACGGTTTGTGCCAGTTGTACATACGTATTGTTAAACCGCGATCTGACCCCGTAGCATGGACGGCCTTATCACGCGATAAGTGACAAGATAGAGCGTCCGTTTCGTTCTATTGAACGGTGTCAGCCAGTGACGGACGCTCTTGTCACTTATCGCGTGATAAGGCCGACCATGATACGGGGTCAGAATGGGATTAGAATAGCTTTCAGTTCATATAAATACACATACAAAACTGTCACCTCCAACCCCATTGATTGTGGTGGTTTGATAATAGGTCAGGTGGATCCAAGTTGTGTCAGTCAATGTCAGTTGACACTCCTCCGCTCCTCTCCCGCTGACGCATATGTGCGTCAGCATTTAGTATGGATTTGCGAACAAATCGTTTTTAGCCCGGGAGAGGAGGGCAATTGCTATCGAGAATTTCGGTACTTATTACAGTACCAGTTCAGTTAAACTTGTTGTTCACAATTAGGATAGCATTATATATATATGGTATTTACTCTCCTTTCAAGAAGTAGGTTTAAGAGTCAATGATGCAATTAAAGTACATCAACCTTACTTTAAGTGCATCATTGACTCTTAAACCTACTTCTTGAAAGGAGAGTAAGACTAAGAGACTATATATAATGCAATCCTAATTATGAACAACAAGTTTAACTGTACTGGTAATGTAATAAGTACTACAATAATGAATAGCTATCATAGCTGTACTTAGTTTTAAATTACTTTTCATGAACCATGATCATTCTAGACTAGGTTACATTGTTATTGTTCTAAGGTTTGGTTCTTTAAATTAACAATTTTAAATGTCGTGTCGAAAAAAAATCCATGCGCGATCTTGACAGAAGGGGACATTCCCACTATGAAGTGTCTGTCATTCTGTTTTTGAACGACAGAGACATAAGAATGGGGATATTTCCCCTTTTAGAAAAAGTCGTGGTAGGAATAGTTACAGGCCCTGTTTGTCAACGGAAAGGTTACACTTCCGACTTGAAGACTAACGGCCGTATTCATCAACGTTCTACAAGCCTATTTTAACTAAAATGGCGTTAAAATTCGTTTGTCCTTATCTGTCACCTTGACATTTGTGTTCGTAATAGTGCGTTAACAGACAATCGAACGGTGCGGCGGACTGAGAGGGACACAGCTATCTGAAAGAATCAGAGCGATATTGACTCTCTGATTCTTTCAGATAGCTGTGTCCCTCTCGGTCCGTCGGACCGTTCGATCGTCTGTTAACGCTATAAGAAAGGGACTAAGCACATTTTATTTACAAGAGGTATTTTAAGTTTTATGAATAAGGGGGGCTATAATTAGCCTTGTTTGTAGTGACCTTGTCTACGAAGCCGGAGGTCCCGGGTTCGAATCCCCGTAAGCGAATTTAAATATTTGTGTGATGAGCACGGATATTTGGTGCCGAGTCATGGATGTTTTCTATGTAGGTATTTAATCCCACCAAAAACATAAATGTGAAAATGGGAGCCAAGTTTAATATTAAGAATATGCGTGGTTGTCAACTTCCCATACAAAAGAATTGAGATCTATATGGGTGCCAAGTTCAGTAGATAATCCTAAAATAAGATGACGTATTCTTAAGAACATAAAATTTCTTATTTTTTAAAATTCTATTTCTAACTTCTTAAATTTGAACAGTCGAATTATTTACACAAAGGATAAATTGACGCTCCAGACTTGACTCGGCTAGTTTTACGAGCACGCCAAATATTTCGAAGGGTAATACATAAATAGTTACTTACGTCTAACAGCCAAATGTCAGATATCTTGTAGGTATGTAAAAAAATAATTATTCCACTCGTTATATATTCACGTGAAGACCTATAAATCCACATAAAGACCAGCTGTCATCAATTTTACTTTACAATTTTATTTTTAATTTATTTACAGACACTATAAGTAAGTTAAGTGTTCCTATTAGAATCAATTAATTGAAAAATCATAATGAAATGATAAAAATCACTAGTTTCTGATTTATTCCTTTGTATTCACCCAACTACCTATCTGGATGCCAACTTTGAACTTTCTAGGTCATCTGGAGCTGGGTTAGAATTTTGATCTTATAGGTCAGTGATAAAAATTACGATTT
This sequence comes from Epinotia ramella, assembly GCA_947578815.1. Lineage (NCBI taxonomy): Eukaryota > Metazoa > Arthropoda > Insecta > Lepidoptera > Tortricidae > Epinotia > Epinotia ramella. The sequence continues at coordinate 12,413,061 of OX388204.1, read as the reverse complement.
TCGGTCGTTAATATCTAAATAACCGTTTGAGGTGTGTTTATAAAATTTGGAGCACATGTGCATCTCGCAAGTCTGAACATACGAGGCAAAGACGTGTTTATGTGAAATAGTTTTTGAGTTATGAGGGGGTCAAAAGTGACTCCAAATGGTTCGTGTAATATTACACAAACGGTGCTGCTCGCCAGTTCTGTTAGCTTGAACTTGGCTTGACACGCTCAGTGTGTCTAGATTTAAGTATTTATTAATCTTTATATGTATGTTTATCGTCGTCTAGTTCCCATAGCATATATAAATATTTATTTATTTTACTTTAGTACTTTGCCCTGATAAAGTCGACGAGAAAAACCCAATTCATAATGACAAAGTCCAAAGTGTTCCAACATTTTCATGGGCCTACTGAATAGTTTTAATAAACTAGCAAACTATTATGTACGAGTATAAAATGGTTGTTATACTGACTAAACACATTAATTGATAACGCGTGTCGTCATATAGGTACAGTTTTAATATCTCTGTTTAATCTTCCCTACCTTCCTACCTAACCTAACCTACCCCACGACCCACAAAAAAATTACCACATATATAGTATGTTTGTGAAATCACTCTTAATTCACTCTCTCTCTCTATATTTCTGCGTGCGGGCTCGACGCGGTGTCAGTAAGCGGTCAGTGAAGTTAGTACAGATTCTTTACCTACATTTAAATGAATGACTGATTGGAGGAGCGGTAACAGGGCGCTACGAATGCGGTACTGCATGCAATGAGTACCGCGAAGCATTTTCGCAACATAACGCTACTACGCGAATGTAACATTGATAATTAACCGACACACTAAAGAAATCTGGGCGACATCAGTAAGCTCTCGGTAAAGTGCAAACTACCGCATACGTTTCCGCCGTTCTTGATTATTTATTGTCTTCCACAGGTCTCGCTTATTTATTGTCTTGTGTTACTTTTTCTCCATGTGACTATGTTTTTGTTAGTTTTTCGAGAACATATTGATTATTTTATTTGGTGTCACCATCCCTATTTGGCCAGAGATATCTCGCCGCAAAAATTTGCATTAAGTACTACAGTTCCAAAGAAAAGTCAGATTATTAATTTCTTTGTTGATTCCTCGTTATTTCGACTTTGATGTCTCTCATTTACATTTCTTTCAACCAAGTTTTTACTGTTATCAATTTAATTTTGATAAAAAAAATCACTAGCCGTCTTCGTTAGTAAGGTGGCGATGTTCCCTATGAAGACTGATGACTACTGAACCTCAAATTTCTGTAAAACAAAAATATGCAATGAACGGATAAAATATGGTGGCTAACCTGTCTTTCTGATTTAAAGATGGAGACGTAAAATGTCGCGAATTGTACAGTCAATATTACAAGGCAATAAGGTATTACTCGTATAGGTGCAAAAGTGTAAACGTATTTATGACCTCGACCGTACAGCCACCAGTATAAATATATGAGGGTTATGTTATGCTTTTAAAGTCGATAGATAATTATGCTGGTCATTTGTAACATCATTTTTATTTTGTGGACTATCAGATATTTTTACTTTTTCTGCTCCGAGACTTATGCTGTTACAGGCAAATTATTATTATGTCGGCTGTAAATCATCACAATTTTCACCGGCTATTTATCGTCATAATTATAATTATGCCTTCCATTTATGATCAGATATTTATGCAGCGTGACCCATAGTCATATATATATTTATGCTGGAGACTATCGACATTGTAATTTGTTTGTTATACTCAAGACACGGGGATTTTGATTGAGTTATAAATTCTCCAGAACACACATATCCAGAAAACTCAGTGCAAACATAAAGGGACTTACAGACCCCTTTCACTGAATCAATATACATAACTTAAAAGTTTGAAAACTACCAAACACGTTGAATGAGTGAGATTATTTGCCAACTCTTCGCAATTGACGTATCTGGCTAAAATGGTCTCTTAATGGATGAAATAAAGTCTCCGGCCGAGCCGTTGCCGTTGGCTGTTCACTAGTATTATTCCAAGCGCTGTAACGGTGTCAAGACCGCCATGATTACCCTTAACTGGAACGCGACAAAAATGCAATATTCTCACTTGTTTACATTTTTAAATCGCTAGAAGTAGCAAGTCAAAGAAACTGGTAAACCGCATAATGGGGTCATTCTTCCTTTTTACGGATAATGCAACGACATTTTTCTGTATCGATTATTGTGATTTGTGTGATTTAAACAAAACTATCTGTTTTTTCATTTGAACTAATTAGTTTCTTTTTATATTGTCTTTTAAAAAAATGTGAAAATGTGGACTTTTTAATGGAGAAGTTTTAAAGGCTGGTTTAAGAAAGTGAAAGAGTAAGTAATAATATTAATAAATACAATTAATGTGAATGCTTATTCAAACATTATAAATCCGTTAATATGATTACCCTAATGAGATGCTTATAATAAATAATTTGCTACCGACATTAGCAAAAAAGAGCGACACAATTACTGACTGCTGATTTGAAGCAGTACCTATCTCAAAACCTTTTAACGATGTTAATCATGATTGGTGGATTTTGACACCCTAGCCTTCTCACCACAATGCTGCTAGCTGGTGAGACTGGTGACAGTTTCAGTTCTGAAATAACTTATTCTATTGAGAGAAGTGGACATCCCTAAATCCTATTGTTTTTATTTTAAGTCTCTATTATTGTGAGTTTGAAATACAGAGATGTGAATGTGCAGGGATTTGAATATGGCAAGAACGTCCAATTTTGCAGCTTGAGTCGGGCCCAAGGATCGTATAACTATTATATAATCAGTGCCAAGGATGCGTTGTGCGCAAGAGGCAGACAGTGCACGGATGCAATTATTTTAAATGTAATGGAAATACCTTCTTTTTTAAATAATGTATATAAAGAAAACAAAGATAATGTGGAATGTGGTTCGATAGTGTGATGTCGGTAAAAAAGGGGGAACACTAATTTATTATTCCAGTAAGATTCTCAAATTAAAAATATAGGGGCAATCTTTTCCGCTTTGCCTTAAGGTTTGACTGGTAGAGAATGCCATATGGCATTAAGTCCGCCTTTTGTACGATAAGTTTTCTTTTGTGCAATAAAGTTTAAATAAATAGGGTAACGTAAGGCACGACATATTTAGGTAGTATATTATATCTTTGACGTCGCCGATACGAGTACCTTTTCAAATAAATTATGATATCACGTTAAAATTGTAAAGCGATTATTTTCCATAAAAAAACCGGCCAAGAGCGTGTCGGGCCACGCTCAGTGTAGGGTTCCATAGTTTTTGTAATTGTTTTCAAAAACTATTCAACCTATCAAGTTCAAAATAATTTTCCTAGAAAGTTTTTATAAAGTTCTACTTTTGAGTTTTTTTTTCATATTTTTAAATCTTATGGTTCAAAAGTTAGAGGGGGGGAGGGCACATTTTTTTTACTTCTGGAGCGATTATCTCCAAAAATATTATCATTATCAAAAAAAGATTATAGCAAACCCCTATTCATTTTTTAATAACTATCCAACAATATATCACACGTTAGGGTTGAAATGAAAAAAAAACTCCCCACGTTACGTAGGTATACTTAGGGGAGGTACCCTAATAAAAAAAAACACTTTTTTATTTTAAGTACCACTTTGTCGGCGTGATATTAAGACCAAATTTCAGCTTTCTAGGGCTAACGGTTACTGACAAAGCGAAACTATAAGGGTTCCTAGTCGACTACGGAACCCTAAAAAGGTAAAAATTATACACCCGATATATCTTTATCTCTCATAGCATAGCCGGCTAAATCATAATCATGAGTTTTTCTCTTTTACTCTTATGGACTTTACAGAAGCAGATAATTTCTTATCAAGTAATAAGTGGTAAATATGAAAGTACAATTTCCTTGAACTTTAAACAGTAAAATCCGAAATTATATTTGTGAATAACAATATGTGTTGAAGTAATTACAATATGCAAAACTCTGACCAAACAAAATCCGTCAATGGTACCAAGCGGCTTCCTACTGTAGTGCGCTTTATATCTGCGTTCGGGTGTGGCATGTGGTCCTATGTCGATAAATGGATGCGTCCTTTTTCGGCTCGTCTTCAAAATGTCTCGTCGAATATTTTTTTTTATGGCGACCGGTCTCAACCAGACTCAAATTATATAATTTGCCAGGAACATTGCCTTCTTGGCAACATGCCCTTAAATTATTCTTATGAATGTGATATTACAATATGCTTTTGATCAAGTAGCTAGTACTTGGTATTATGAATATTAAAACCTCCTCTTTGATAGAATGAAGCGTTAATTACAAGTGACTTTATTCCAGGAAATGGTTTTAATCTTCATCATCGATGTCAATCGTGTCAGTGCTAACAAGAACAGATAGAATACAGAATTGACTCGAGACTTATTTATTAACCATAATTTATTATAGGTACATACTTAGTGTTTTTTGATCTATAATATTGAACAAGAAATATTATAAGATTAACATTAAACTGCGATAAAAATTTCACAAACTAGTAATTTAATGTATTTATAGTTTGCCATTTTTTAGCATTTTCTAGGATTTTTTAAATGTATGAAGCATATCATAACATTTTTTTTTTGTTATTTGTAAGGTAAACGTCATACTCCTCGACTTGGCACTAGTGTATGACTTGGAAATGTCAAAGCAATACGGGTCAAATTCGAACTAAGAAGGTTTTTCTACATTCGAACTTAACCCATGACACTTTGCCATAAGGTGCCCATCACTAGGGCAACGTCGAGAACCTTACGTCTGCTAAATATTTTCTACTAAACATGTTCGTTGTTTCCTTAACTTCGATTCATGTTATTCCACATGAAGCTATCTTCTAATAAATATCCTTTCAACGTTAAATATGAATACACCCAGCGCAAAAAAAAGTATATAATTGCTTCGTTCAGATCAGTGAGTATCTGAGTACCAAATCATATGGAAGGTTGATGTGTAGTATCCAATTTCGCATTAAAATAATTCCATTTATAACCAATGACTATGCTCTAATTCTAATAGGTTCTAAGCTTTCAAGTGGGAGGCCCTTATTTTACCAATATATATATATATATATATATAGTCCTCCTCATCGGTTTCGATGACGGCGACCCTTACATATTACGAATTCTGATTCGCCCTATTATGAGCTCGTATATGGCTAGCTAGGCCAAACTTGCTCTTAAACACTCTATTGCATGGGTGACAGTAGAGTTGGCCAATTGCGTTATAGGTGTACGCATAGGAGGGTTTAGGCCTCTCTTTCCGTAATTGGCGTTTTGCGTCGGAAGCTATTAGGCGGTCTTTTTCAAAAGATTTTATTTTGTGAAAGATGGTGGATCGCCAAGATGGCCTTTTCGCAGCTAACTCCTCCCAGCTCTCATGATCGATAGCGCAAGCGCTCAGGTGTCGTTTGAGCACGTCCTTATAGCGCAGGTGCTGACCGCCGTGCTTCCGCTTACCCCCAGCTAATTCTGAATAGAATACAGCCTTAGGCAAGCGGCGGTCATCCATTCGATGGACATGCCCACTCCACCTGAGCTGACGATGCATTAGGAGAGCCTCCATGCCATACATCCCGGAGCAACGCAGAACTTGAGAATTCGGAATACGGTCTTGCCACTTGATCTTCAAAATGTATCTCAAGCATCTTAGATGGTAGGTGTCTAGTCTTTTTATGTCTGCTTTGTAGAGGCACCATGTCTCTGCTCCGTATAAAAGGACAGGGATGATTAGAGCCTTGTAAACGCTAATCTTCGTCTCTAGCTTGAGATCATGGGACTTCCAGACCCGGTCATTCAGACGTCCAAAATTGGCAGCAGCGTTGGCGATACGTGATGGTATTTCGGAAGCTAAGGTGTTATCATGCCGGATAGTGCTCCCAAGGTACTTAAAGTGATGAACTTCTTCTAGTGGTTTCCCATCTAGATTTAGTACTGTTGGGTCAGCTTCAATTCCTCTTGGTGGCTGTTTGAGGATTTGAGTTTTGGATGTACTTATAACCAGGCCGAACTGTTGACAAGACCGATTTAATGCGTCAACGTAGCTCTGAAGATGAACTGTACTGTCGGACATAAGGCATACGTCGTCCGCATATAGAATTTCCAGTATAGCGATCCTCTGAACTCTGGACTTCGCTCTGAACCTTGATATGTCGAAGACACCTTTATCTGTTCTGACGTTAAGCTGGATCTGGTTGCTACAACACTTTAGTGCATCTCTCATGACTACTGAAAAGTATATGGCAAAGAGTGTGGGTGCCATTACACATCCTTGTTTGACTCCGCTTGTGATCCGGATATCCTCAGAAAGTTCGTTTTCATGTTGAACCTGTGCTTTCATACCAACGTGGAATTGGCGGATCAGGTTTACGAACTTCCTTGGATAACCGGACTTCTGAAGAACAAGCCAGAGTGCTTCACGCGGAACTCTATCAAATGCTTTTTCGAGGTCTACAAAGCACATATAGAGAGGCCGTTGGTGTTCGAAGCTTTTTTCCTGTAGTTGCCTTACAACAGCTATAGCGTCAATGGTTCCTCTACTAGGACGGAATCCACATTGGCTTTCTGGGAGCTGTTGTTCAGCTAATTTGCTAAGGCGGGTGTTTATGATGTGCGCGAGAATCTTACCAGCACTAGAGAGGAGCGATATACCTCGGTAAGAGCTGCAATCGGAGACATCCCCCTTCCCTTTGTACAGCTTACAAATTACCGCGTCCTTCCAGTCCTGTGGCACCTCTTCAGTATTCCACACTCTTAAGGCAAGATGGTATAGCGTGTTAACAATGTTTTGCCCACTGTATTTATATACTTCAGCCGGAAGTTGGTCCATACCGGGTGTCTTTGAGTTTTTGAGACGCTTAATTGCTCCAACGAACTCTTCAAAAGTTGGTGGCTCATCCAGGCTTTGACAGACTGGTAGTTGTTCGAGTGAATTAATGTAAGATAAGTTAGCACTGAGCGCGTTTGGATTTAAAACATCATCAAAATGTTCTGCCCATCGCTTTAATACGGCATTTTTGTCTGTAACTCGGTTTTGCCTATCTTTCGAGTACATTGGAGCTGTTTTTCTGACTCGTGGGCCAAAAATGGCTTGTATGCCCTCGAAAAACTTTCCAGTCTGATTTGTGTCTGCGCAGTGCTGTAATTCGGCAGCTTTCTCCTTCCACCACTTATCCTTCAGTTCGCGAACCTTGGCTCTTAAATTGTTATGGGCCTCTTTTTTGCCATGAGAATTCGCTGACTTTGAGTTTAATTCATGTCTGTGCCTTTCAACAAGCATCCTAATGCTATTGTCTGATGCGTCAAACCAGTCTTGGTTCTTTTTCTGTGGTTTTCCGACCGTGTTTAGAGCACAGACATGAAGATCCTTTGCAAAGGATCGCCACTCCTCATCTGTTGTAGAATACTCGGTCTGCGGAGCGCGCTTGGCAAAAGCTGAGTCCAAAGTATTGCTTAACTCTGAGGATGTAATAAGCCTAGAGAAGGCCACCTTTGATGGAACCTTGTGATGTGCGCGTCGTGGAGCTTTAAGCATTAATTGTATCTTCGACCTAATGAGACGGTGGTCAGTCCAGCCCATCGCCCCACGCATCGCTCTCGTTATGAAAACGTCACGTAGGTCCTTACGGCGAACGATTACGTAGTCCAGAAGATGCCAATGCTTAGACCTAGGGTGCATCCACGAGGTCTTATATTTATCGGCAAGGCGGAAAAAAGTGTTCGTGATACCAAGATCGAATTCAGCACACAATGATAATAGTCGCGATCCATTGTCGTTACACTTTCCAATACCATGTTTCCCGAGCACACCGTTCCAGAGGTCATAGTCAGTGCCAACACGAGCGTTAAAATCCCCCAACAGAATGACCTTGTCATGCGTTGGAACACCTTCAAGAATTCGACGAAGCTGTTGGTAGAATGCCTCTTTATCCTCGTCCAGTGATGGCAGAGTAGGTGCATAGGCACTGATTAGGTGGACATATTTATTATGAGCGATTGGAAGGCGCAGAGTCATGAGACGGTCATTGACACCCTTGGGTAGGTCACTCAGATCTCTCACCAATCCGTTACGAATAGCAAAGCCCACGCCATTACCCGCCCTTTCACCGGCAGGACGTCCGCTCCAGTAGTATGTATAGCCGCCAAGTTGTTCACACAGCTCTCCACAGTCACTCAGGTGGGTTTCACTTATCGCAGCAATATCGATTTTGTATTTGGCTAATTCTCTCGCAATTAGAGCAGTCTTTCTCTCTGGACATAAGTTACGGTCATTGTCCAGAAGGGTTCGTACGTTCCATGTAGCTATGCAAAGTTGTTGTTTGATCTTTTGTTTATTTTTCTGTGTCTTTCGACCGCATTTTTCGATGCCCAAGCGCCCGCGGTTAGGCACTTAGGGGATACGTGAGACGGGCTATGTTTGGGCCACCTTTTCTAGGCCCCTCCTCTATGCAGAGGAAAGCAGAGCGATCCTAAATAGGGCTGCTTTGTCGCCAGTCGTGCTGCCGAACTCAGAGTCCCGCCTCGGTCGACTCCGGGAGCGACCACTCTCTCCTGGCCGCCTACGTGCAGGGTGTCAACTAAAGCCTTGGCACATCGGTACCTCAACCCCACCGCCGACACCCCATCGCCGCAGGACTTTTTATAGCTCGAATCCAGAGTAAATAGCTTGGGTCATCTGCGCGTGAACTTATTTAAAGTGGACAAGCGGTTGCGCGGGTGCAAGTCCACTTCACTCGTCCCTACCTCTGTGTCCCAATGGACCGGTGAACCGATACGATTGGAAGAGATCGAGATGCAGTGAAAAAGCCGCAGGTCACTAAATGGACTCTGACATGCGCCCTTAAGGTTTTCCACATTACCCTGCTGCATCGATAAAATAGTGACTTACCAATAAACGTTTCACTGAATGCATTGTTTCGCCGATTTATCATTTGATCAATGTATTTACCACAGATACCAATTTTATTGGTACAGCTAAAATATCTTTGGGTAGTACTCATTAAGTTAGGTAAGGTTTGTTTTATAACAATCCTAAAAGTGTAGTTTCTGAAAATAAACACGGCTAAGTGCGAGTCGGGCCACGCGCAGTGTAGGATTCCGTAGTTGCCTGTCTGTGTTGTTACATCGACACGCGCACGCCAACTAAGTGGTGCGGTTGCGTCGGCAGAATTTGTGCGAAAGTTAGGCTTTCTAAGTACTCATTAGGTTGGTGTTCTATTTCTTGGTAACTAGTTATGCCTTCTTAGCCGTGATAGTTTTCCTTTTAAATTCATTATATATACTAGGTACTGCCACGATTTTTTCACATTCCCAGTAGAATCCATTTAGCTGGCAGGGAGGGGAGGGACACTCGAACCAAAATTTGGGCTATAAAGCCCAATATCACGCAAACCGATCACTGTTTTTAAAAAGGCATAATATTTTTAAACAAGCTATCAAAAATAAAATAAAACCCTAATAACAATGTTTTTTCAAGATTCTGTTGTACAGTCGACAACACAGCTAACTGACCACCGGAAATCTAATCTGACCTTAAGTGCATTGTAATAAGGTTCTAGGTTTTCACGGTATGGTCAGTTAGCTGTGTTGTCGACTGTACCGTTTTGTCGGCGTGATTGTTTTACATACCCATGCCGAATTACAGCTTTCTAGTATTAAAGGGTTTTCGATGGGAAACATAAATTCTGCGAAACATATACATTCGATGAAACGTTTGTCGGGAAAACATGGGTAGACTCAGGTACCTACTTACTTTAGTATTCTATGCTAATAATAAAGAGGTAGTGTAAGGCTTATAGCTTTGTAAGTTTGTATGTAGGCGTAATCTCCGGAACTAATCATCCGATTCTTAAAAATCTTTCACCAATAAAATGTGTAATAAATATAAAATGGACATAATAGGCTGTGTGTTATGCCACGGCTCTGCCCGGGTTCTCTTATTTTCTGCGCGCGGATCCGCGCCGGGAGCTAGTCTACATCTATCAATACTAATATATATCTACTAATATACCTACTAAAGTAGTAGGTTCTGTAAGTATGTAGGAAAAAGTCCTCGGAACTACTAATCAGATTTCAAAAAAATCGTTCACCAGTATGAAAAATGAAAAAGAAATGAAAAATATTTATTATTTTTTGTGTCTAACATGTTGAAAATACATTAAAGGTTGGAACCTCCTTTTAAGCATATACATTGCTTGTGTCAGGAGACCCCGCTCTTCATTATCTTAGATCAGGTGTGACAGATACGTCGGAAAGCCTCAATGAGGTAACACGCGATTAAGTCCCGTTTAGTAAAAGTAATCATTATTAATATAAAGTTAAACGGTATCAGCGGGTATTCTAATTTGTCGCCGAAAATTGTAATGCCGATTATCACTTCGCAAACTTTTCGCATAATTTCATTTCGCCGAATGATGTGTCAACTTATCTAAAGGTTTACTTTTATTTCCCAACCTCACGGTTACCAACTGTATGCTTGGACTTTTTTTTATAGTCACTTTTCAAAATTCCACCTTTCGTGTAGCAGAATGGTTCAGTTTGACTAATGTACAGAGCCCGTAATTTTCATGCCGATGACATCAATTTGACGTCACGCTGCATATAGGATGATCCCAAATAGTTTTATTGTAATTATTTTCTAGTCGTCAATAATTTTAATCATGTACAAATTACTTCAAAATTAATCTATTCACACGTGGAATAATTAATAGGTACCTACTTGAAGGAATTCTGTTTTCTACGTAATTATTGAAATGTGGTAACAATACCGTTTAATAAAATGTATGTCCGTGAAACGTAAATTAAACAAATAGTTTAATTTACTTTTCACGTATCAAGTAGGTTTATTAATTGTTCCACGAGTGAATAGATTACTTTTGAAGTAATTTGTACATGATTAAAATGAGTGGCGACTAATGATTAATAATTACAATAAAACTATTTCGGATCATCCTATATGCAGCGTGACGTCAAATTGATGTCATCGGCATGAAAATTACGGGCTCTGCAGTAATGTACATTTCGTAGTATAACGCTTACCAAATGTTTTATTTAGTAAGGTAATGACAAGAGAAGAGAAAAATCACAAAAGATTTTGACTCAGCAACGTAGCTACGAGTAATACAGTATCCTCGTTCTTGGAAAAGTAATGATCAAAGCACGGTCAACATTTTAACCTAGAAATAGAAACCCCGTACCTAACTACAAGGGAACTACCCTGAAATCTGCTGAAATAGTTTTCTACACAACTTGAACTTGATCGGACTTTAGGAAGTCGATCAACTTTTGAATAACTATTACTTACCTACATGTAAGAACTACTTACTTACTTACATGTAGGTAAAAAGTACTTACATGTCGGTAAGCAGTCTGTTAACTCACGGACTATGCAAGTTAATGAGAAGCTAAACTTCGAACCTTATGAAGTCTTATGACTCCTATCCGATGTTTTGAGTTACAAAGTGATGTTTTGTGTGAAAACTGTATTTATATAGCTAAACGTTAATGATGTCCTTCTTTATTAGTAATCAAGCCCTACTTTATTATTTTTATCTTCTGTTTCAGAATAATACGGCAAAATGGGTAAAGAAGAGAAAAAAGGGACCATTATTTTGGATAATTTCAATTCAACGTAAGTACCTACCATTAGTTCTACAGTGTGTGTGTCCCCGCGGTGGCAGATTAAGCATATTGAAAATTAATAAAAAAAACTAAGAGGTATAGAACAAAAATATTTATTACGATAAAACGAAGACAAATGCGAACTTATGAAACGACTTTTTTTTTGTAAAACACCGAGCTGGAAAATCACGTTTACTTGAAGTCGGATATCGTCCTTTAACTTTACAGTATTCACATAAAATTTTTATAGACCGTAATCTTTTAAAGTGCTCTTTAAAAAAAGCCATATAGATTGAGATAATAAGATTTCTTGAGGGCCAGGGGACAAGATTCGGACTCTGGTCTCAAAACCAGACATTTCTCCCGACTTTTACGTGACACATGCCTAAAGTTTGCATTTTCTTAATTTTTAATTTCAGGGCGGACCTAGCAAGCAACCCCGGTTTCCAGTCCACGTTAAGCTTGGGCTCAAAAGAGGTCATCAATGAAAAGGAGTACAACCCCTTTCAACACAGAAATGTTGCCCATCCGAATTCGTAAGTTGAAAACAAAATTGTCATTAAAATTATACAATTTGGTTATAGGAATTCCCGATTTCGGTATACGTTGTTATGTATACTTATTCGTAGAAACAGTATGGTACATTTGGTCTTCAAATGAACTTGCGACTGAAGTTATAATATGCATTAAATAATATCCATGTGATAATCTGTTGCCCTCCGAGCAAAAAACATTTCTAATTAAAGGCTGTGGTTGCCGGTTCGATATCGGCACGGAGCATTAAGTTTTAAAAAAAATCTTTTAACTTGTAATTTATACATTTTTCTGTAATGTTTTCAGCAAACCTAATATAAGCACCATGATGGAAATATAGTCTTTTCACCGTACTTTTATAGTGCGTATGGGACTAGCTGCAATTAAAGCACGCAAAAAGATCAAAACAGGGTCAAAGTCGGACCTCGGTGTCGACAGCCGAAATGGCTCATACTAATCGACATAGTATTATGAAATTACAGCATTATCTTCGTACTGACCGTTGTATGGCGTTTAAGTACATAATTGTAATACAATTGTTATAATTATTATATTAAAGTGTAATGATTCTATGGTATCTTTAAATTAGCTCTTGGCAGAAAAAAATACATATTTTTTTGAAACTCAAGCCTCATAATATGTATATCTTTTTATGATCTTAATTATATGTATGTACTTTGTAATTTACACTTTACTGTAATAATTTTATGGTATACTATCAATATAGTAACACTACGTTATACATTTTAACATGAGGAAAGTAATTGTGTCAATAAAAAGCCTTTGACAATAAAAGAAAAGCTCTCTTCAAAAACCGGCAACTATGAATACTATGTTCCAATCTAAATTATTGTTTTTCACGGGTCTAACGCGATATTTATTTATTTCAGACGTTTCGACACGGGTTGGACCAGTCACAGTCGCAGATGACCCGTGTCGAAACGTCGAAATATCGCGTTGGACCCGTTAAAACAATAATTTCAATAATTAGGTATGTGTACAAAGCGCGAGAGTTTAAAGTGTTATATGTTGCCAATCCTACTAATATTATAAACGCGAAAGTTTAGATGTTTGGATGTTTGGATGTTTAGATGTTTGGATGTTTGTTACTCAATCACGCTTAAACGGCTTAACCGATTTGGATGAAATTTTGCACGAAGATAGTTTATAGCCTGGATTAACTTATAGGATAGTTTTTATCCCGGGTCCACGCAGACGAAGTCGCGGGCGGAAGCTAGTAATGTAATATAAAAAAGAGGCAGATACGTTGTCTATATGAAATGTGTGTTAAAAAATGGCCACCAAATCTGACAGCTGACACACGTTTATAGGTACCATTGACGACGCGACACTGAGGTAAGGTCATACAATTGACTGAGTTTTAGTGTATTACTTTTGGAGGGCTTATAACCTCTACCTCTTTTTTACAAGCTTTTATTTAACTTGCCCTGTTATTAGTATGGGACAAATTTTGCGAGTTAAATTTGACCCACTTCCCGGTGACTGATTGAGCTGAAATTATGGATATAAGTATAGTTAGGATGACAACTCATTATTATGGTACCATCGGGCTGATCTGATGATGAAGACAGAAGGTGGCCATGGGAATTCAGTACTTAACCGATTGAACCCCGTTGAGTTTGGGTTCGTTAGAATCGTCTCAATGAGTAGTTGATGATGGTATACAGAAAAGTACCAAAAATGAATTGACAGAAACATTCATATTACATCTTTGTATGTTCCAATCTGACAGGACGGTTGGCTCTCTCGTGCATCTACTCAAGTCTTCACTCGGCTCTGGTATCCTGGCCATGCCGAACGCGTTCAAGAACGCGGGGCTAGCGGCAGGAGCCATCGGCACCATCGTCGTTGGGTTCATCTGTACGCACTGCGTTTATGTATTGGTAAGTGTCCTTGACAATTCTTGAAACGCTCATAGCCTAGCGGCGCCTGCGAGTCGGAAACGATAACGCAGGTTAAGCAAAGATGGCAGCGGTCAGTCATTGGATGGGCCACCGCCTGTTTGAGTTTACTATAAATGAGCGCTTCCGTGCTTTGGAAGGCACGCTAAGCAGTTGATCCCGGCTGCTGTCTAAGACAGTAGTCGTTAAGCCGAGTTAGAGGCCTTTGGGCGGCTTAAGAACTTCTAACAGTCGAATTGCCCACTCACTTGACAAAGGGGGACAACTGTTACTCGCGTCCGCAGAAAGCTACCTAACACAACCCTGCCCGCATCGCCTGGGTGGTACTAAAGAGTGACAGACTTGAAAGGCCTAATAATGTATGTCATACGATAATTGTATAAAAAGTGTCCTTGCGATTATTTGAGTTGGCCGTTTTGCATCACAGTAGTCCATTCAAAAAGCGACTCTACCGGCGAAGGTAGAAGCTTCCAATTCGAATGATAGTTTTATAAAAAGACTGTCACATTAAATAATCTCAACCATACTTGTGTGACATGGTTGTTTTTGACACAAACGGTGACACTGAAAATAAGTGTACAAAATAAGTGTTTTTGGTTCAAGTCTTCGATTATATCTTGACTTGAAAGTATTATTCATGCGACCATTACTCGTAGAGTGCATCTGCAGGACTGCCGTCAGGAAGTACTAAATATTTTATCGTATCTCTCTAAATAATGGCGAATTAACTACATAAGGTGCCCAGTGCTTGACACTGACCTAATATTGAAATCTTGATTCAAGGCAATAGAGGTGAAAAAAAAGTTTCATCTATTAGGCCAATTTAGCCGTCAAATCTCGGTCATTTACTTTATATATTGTTTTATTACTATAATTTCAGGTACGGACCTCTCAAGAAGTATGCATAGACGCGAAGAAACCGTCTATGGGGTTCGCAGAGACGTGTGGAGCGGCGTTCAAGTACGGGCCGAAAAGATTGAGGCCGTGGGCTAACTTTGTCACGTATGTATTTCTTATCTCCTTTAACGGGAGCTTACTCTGTCACTCTCATCGAGCTTGTCCTTCTTGCCACTTCAGCTAAACTTGGTGGTCATGCACCTCCGAGGTGTAAATTGATCTAGTGCCCCATAAAAGGCTTTTGGACAAATTAGGATTATACGGAATAAGGGGAAACGTTTATCGTTGGCTAGAATCTTATTTAAATAATAGAACCCAATGTACAGAAATCGTCAGAGAAGAAGGAAATACTGTTTACAAATCTGTCTATAAAGTCAATCAATTTGGAGTACCACAGGGAGGGGTATTATCGCCACTGCTATTTTCTTTTTACATAAATGATCGCCCAAATGAAATAACTTACCCATCTGTACTGTTTGCGGACGATACGTCAATTGTCATATCATGTACAGATGTCCAAAATTATGAAAATGAAATAAACCTGGCATTATGTAGGACTATTCAATGGCTAGAAAATAACAACTTATCAATAAATATTAGTAAAACTAAGCATGTTCAATTTCTTACCTGTAGAGGTAGCAAGAAAATATTAGACATTAATGATATGGGAGATCCTGTTGACAAAACCAATAATGCTAAATTCTTAGGTATACATTTAGATCAATTCTGTGATTTTAAATTCCACGTAGAATATGTATGCAACAAAATTAATAAGTTTATTTTTCCGCTTAGAAAGTTACGAGAAACTGTATCTCAAGAAGCTGCCGTTGTGGCTTATCATGGCTATACAATGTCTATCCTCCGATATGGTTCGATTATATGGGGAAACTCCACAGATATGCAAAAAGCATTTGTAAAACAAAAAAAGTGCATCAGGGCCATTTTTTGCCTGAAACCTCGTGACTCGTGCAAACCTATTTTTAAACGTAACAAACTATTGTCTTTGCCTTCACTGTACATAATACGAGATAGCTGTATTTGTTCGTGGAAACCAACAATACTTTAAAAAAAAATGTGAGGTCTTAACATATAATAACCAAATGTCAAGGCAAAAAAATCTACTTTACGTACCAAAGGCTCGTCTAAAACAAACCAGTCGTACCCCGTATTTTATGTGCATCAAAATATTCAACAAGCTTCCTAGAGACATAAAAGACCTACCCCTGAAACAATTTAAGAAGAAACTGTTTATGTGGCTATCCGAACTATGTGTCTACTCTGTTATTGAATTTCTAAACATAAAAACTAGTAATAAATAAGTGATCGCTCTATTTTGTCTGCTCTTAACCGACAGCAAAATAAAGGCTATTATTTTGCATGCTTATTTAAGTAGAGTACGGCGGACTGTAACGTTTATTTGTACCAACATAATGTGACCCGTATTCCGCAAATAAAATATTTCATTTCAATTCACCCGAACGCGGCTGATACTACCGACACTACCGGCGTCGTCACTGTAAGTGTTACACAAAACGCCTTAAGGTGAGGCCTCTTGAGGAAGTTATCACAAAGGTGTAAAATGGGACTTCGAATTTCCTACGTTATTACGCGAAAACTACATAAAATGTGACTGTTTCTTCTTTAAATGATATTTGAAGATATTTGCTACAATTATATGAGAGTAGATTAAAAACCTAAACCATTTTTTTGCTATTCAGTTTTCATTAATTATTTGTGTATCCTTTTGTTCCTTATTATATGTGTGACAAGCAAGTGGGCTCGTTTTATTTTGAATATACATAAATCAGTAGAATTAAGCGCATAAATACAAAATCACGCACAAATCGGACACGCATAAGTCACTTCCTTTCAATTTTAGTAGGCAGATGGCCATAAGGCCTCGTACTGGAAGGACGTCTGTCACGATTTTTTCGTTTTGACAATTGTATAATTCGCTAATTTAATACCAGCAATCTAAAAATAATACGTTTTAGGGAAAATTCATAGGTATGTGGATAGTTAAACGTTCAAGATAGATTTTCTGTCATTTGTGCTAATATAATACCTAATATTACTTTCAAACCCTACCATTACAACCCGATTTTTCATATTTTTCCTCTTAGAGCCCGTTCTTAATCAAAAAAGTTCGAATACGTTTAATTAGTATGTGGAATATTTTTTTATCACACAGGGCACATTGTCTTATACCGTGAATGTAATATCGGGTTTTATAGTAGCACAAATGACAGAAAACCTATTTTGAACGTGTAATTAATCCACATAACACCCTATGAATTTTCCCTAAAAACGTATTATTTTTAGATTGCTGGTATTAAATAAGCGAATTATACAATAAAATTGTCAAAACGAAAAAATCGCGACAGACGTCCTTCCAGTACGAGAGGCCTTATGGCCATCTGCCTACTAAAATTGAAAGGAAGTGACGTATGCGTGTCCGATTTGTGCGTGACGTGCTTAATTCTACTGATTTATACATATCAAAAAGAAAAGGAGCCTACTTGCTTGTCACATATATAATAAGGAACCAAAGGATACAAAAATAAATACTGAAAATTGATTAGCAAAAAAATGGTTCAGGTTTTTAGTCTACTCGGGCTACCAAAAAACGCAAAATCAGAGCTAACTTTGCCATCCTAATATATCGAGGCAAATGAATCAAATCGTGTTCCTCATATAATTGTAGCAAATATCTTCAAATATCATTTAAAGAAGAAACTGTCACATTTTATATAGTTTTCGCGTAATAAAGTAGGAAATTCGAAGCCCCATTTTACACCTTTGTGGTAATTTCCTCAAGATGCCTCACCTTAACTAGACGGATAAGCACGGCTATGTGTCAACCATCAGTTTTGTAACATACAGTATCTTAGTATTGTCAAATCATCCATATATTTTATTATGGAAATATAAAAGTTTACATGTCAATAAAAACACACTAATTTATTTATTTATTTATTTATTGAAAAACCAACTTAAATCTATAATTACAGGTGGTACCTAATGCGATAGATAAGCAACAAAAAACAAAATAAGTAATTACCGGACCTAGACAATACAGTTTAAAATTAATTATTAAATAATAATAAATACACATTTAACCTACACTTAACACAATATGAACATTGTGGCCTTAGTGCGATCATTCAGGGAGCATGTGAAAATTTCCAGGTCGAGCGTAACTTTATTAATTTTCCGAAAAGCCCTCGCTTACTTAGGCGATTCTCCCACTGCACCGCGTCCCGCCGCGGTGCGCGGCGCGGCAGATTTTTTACACGCGCATTCACGCGCATTGCCGCGTCGGCAGTGTGTTGTACTAGGCGTGTTTTCTATATAAATTGAGATTCTTGCATACAATGGTAAAATATGCGGCCCCGCGCTACGCGACGGGGCGCTATGCAGTGCGAGAATCGCCTTAGTCAAAGGTGCCGGTCATACTTGCCGCAGCAGTAGAGTAGCAGTGATGCAGTATTATTGTTTATTCTGGTGAACAGCCGGTCGATCACGTAACGCATTGTACGTGCGTCAGGCGGATCTAAATGATTTTTTTAGTATGGGAAAATTACAGTTGATATGTCCTACGCTCATTCGTAAAGTTACGTGTTTACCCAAAGATGTAATATAAAAAAGAGATATAAGAGGTAGATAGGTTATATATATATATTTATATATAGCACTCCAAAAGTGGCACACTAAAACTCATCCAATTGTATGACCTTTGCCTCAATGTCGCGTCGTCAATGGACCTTTTTTACCCTCTTGCCACCAACCATACATGAAAAATTGCCAATGTTTGAAAATAAAACATTCGAAAATAAAAAATTGGCATAGGTCGTGTGAAAATAGAAAAGTTTTCTGTTAAACGACACTAATTTAAATGAGAGATGGCATTTGGAACGCTTTAAATTGGAACCTTATTTCTTTCTGGACGTTTATAAATTGCTATTTTAGGTAGGTACGTTTGACGTTAATAAATCTGAAAAGTTTTCTCCTTAAAAACTCGAATGAAACTACATGAGAGAGCAAAATATCACTTCGGAGACAATTAACGAGACCGCCCCTTTTTAATTAAAAATGTTGTGTGCGTGATTACAAACCCCATCTGGAAAAAGGGGGGAACAAATCCCTCCTTTTCTGTTGAGAAATACATGTTAAAAAAAGTGTTTAAGTTCAAAATGTAAAAATAATTACCTATCCGCAGGCTCATAAACGAATAAATCTGATTATAATATGCAAATGAACCCAAACTTGGATGACACCTCCGGACAGTAACACTATAGGCCGGCGTTGTCACTGTCAGTGTCCCACAAAATGCGACAACCTTAAGAAGACGAAAGAACACGTACTATGTGGTAGAGTGGGTTAGCATGATTTTATGAAAAACCCAGTGGTACGAGCCGGCGTTCGTACCGCTCGGCTACAATGGTTATAATATGGACCGATATACGCCACGAGCATTATTTAGAAAACTCTCAAAGCCTTTTTTGCTTAGGATGAAGTTCGAAATGATTTGTCTTGTTCTTAAAGGTTATTAATCAACGGGCCTTTAACGTCCATTTAAATAAAAAACCACTGTGAGAGACACACTCGAAAGGTTCATTGTCCTACTAAACGAAAAGTTTGGAAAAGCCGGGAGCTTATTTAATTGCCTTTGTTTTTTTGAAGTGAAAACTTCTTTAGCGGCGCTGCCTGTGCATTTTTTGTGATGAAGAAAAATTGTTAATTTCGTCATAGGTCACGTGACCGTAAGATTCGTAAGAAGTGAGATTCGAGACAGGTCACGTCAAAACTGTTACAATGTCATTGAGTTTTCACTTCTGCCGGCACTCCTGGAGTGCAACCC
The DNA here is from genome assembly GCA_947578815.1 of Epinotia ramella. NCBI lineage: Eukaryota > Metazoa > Arthropoda > Insecta > Lepidoptera > Tortricidae > Epinotia > Epinotia ramella. The sequence continues at coordinate 12,393,217 of OX388204.1, read as the reverse complement.
AGTCTTTTTTTTATGTTTCTTACCTTGGTTGGTATTCCGTGGTGTGTAAATCAACACAAAAAAAAACAAGTACATAGCTTTTTCTCTCCCGGCTTTTCCAAACTTTTCGTTTAGGTCCGGACAAAGTACTAGTAAAAACTTTCTAGCGTATAGAAGATACAATAAAATAAAATAAATTGTATAAAGGCGAACTTATCCCCTTAAGGAATCTCTCCCAGCCTACCTTTGAGCAGCTCAGTGAAACAAGGACATGGCAGACATACTTTGCAACATCAAAAACTTGGGAAAGTAATCCAATAAACGAACAAATAACTATAGGTATCCTACTATAATGCGAAAGTTTGGATGTTTAGATGTTTGGATGTTAGTTACTCAATCACGCTTAAACGGCTCAACCGATTTTTATGAAACTGCAAGAAGATAGTTCATAGCCAGCATTAAAATAGCAGCATTAGTTTTTATTGCGGGTCCACGCGGACGAAGTCGCGGGGGGAAGCTAGTATTAAATAAATCTCTACATATAATAAATGTGAAAGTTCGTTGAGGTTGTCAGTGAGACATAATAAGTAGAGCTTTAAGGAAATTGTATTTATACAACATACATTAAAAACTTCAACAGCGCGATGCAGAACTTCACCAATTTCCACGCATTTAGAAGGTCATTCTCCAGATTTTTGTCGGCGTCTGAACTCCAACAAACCATATTAAACGTATAAAAAAGTTTGATGGAGTTCGGTCACCCACAGGCCAAATTTGAGAATTATTTGGATAAAATCGTCTTACGACAGCCCAACGAAAAGGAGTGTTATGTTTTCTGTTTGTCTGTTTCTCTGCGGGTATCATGAGAAAACTATCGAATGGATTAATATGCAACTTTCACTAAAACGTTCAATGGATCTTCGGCCACGCAATAGGCTATAAAAATTATAAAGATAAGGATGCAAAAGGGTTAAAAAATGGGGTTAAAGTTTGTATGGGAACCCCTTGAATCTATAAGCTAAAGACTTGAAAATTGGCAAGCATATACTTGACTAGAAATTAAAAGGAACCCTATTCAAACTTTCAGCAAAATATAGATAAAACGTGAAAAAAACGGGATGTAAAATTGTTTATATATATTTGTAAAATGTGCAGTATCTGGGGGCACGAGTCGAGCAAAACAGCGAGCGGCACGGCCGTATCATCCTTTTCTCGGAGCAGTTCAGGCCATTTTCGACCCCCTAATAACTTCGTTGTGGATAAAACTAGAAGCCTGAATTTTCAGTAACCAAGCACGCATTGTATAACCACGATATTTATATTTTAAATTTCATCCAATTTGAACCAGTGGTTTAAGAATCATAACTAGTCAAAATTTCTTAATTTTATATTGATTTAAACTTTTACGTTTCTCACACATTATTTATACTAAACGGGACTTAATCGCGTATAATTAACTTATTTTATTTACCTTTCTTAATTTTGTCACTCACTGACTGACTCACCGATCATCAAAATTCTAACGCACTTCTAGCAGATATAGAAGCTTCAAATTTAGAATACAATTAGTGTTTAGTGTATAAACAAATCAAGACAAAAAAAAATGCAATTACACTCCAGTTTTCTCGATACACCAACTGCATAAATAACTTTGTAATCACATATAAACATATAGGATTACAAAGTTATATTTGCAGCGAATGGGGCAAAAAAATAAACTGCATTAAATAACTCTGTAATCCCATATAGAATTACAAAGTTATATTAGCAGTAAATAGGCACTTCTAGCAGATATAGAAGCTTCAAATTTAGAATACAATTAGTGTTTAGTGTATTAAGAAATCAAGACAAAAAAAATGGCAATTTCACTCCAGTTTTCTGGATACAACAAGTGCATAAATAACTTTGTAATCCCATATAAACATATAGGATTACAAAGTTATATTTGTAGTGAATGGGACAAAAAATTAAAAATCAAGAAAATAGTTACTACATAGTTTTAGGTATGCAAAAATCGATAAATGCAGTAAAGTTGTGTGATTGCCAAGTCGCAGAATTTTATTTAGCTAGCAAATAAAGAATAATAAGAATGCCTGAGACTTGGTACTACGAAATATCCCACAACTTTTTACGGTGGAAGAGATTCGAGACTTGGCCTCTTTTTTACATAGAATGTTTTTTATGGGATAGGGGTTTACGGGGCCGAGAGACCGATCTAGCTTCATCTTATTTTCGAGAAAATTAGTTTTTTCCGTATTCTCTCGCAAAAGGCAGGCTTACTTCTCGATGACGACCAATGGTTACCCAATGGTTGGTTTGTTGATGGCTGCGAGTTAGAGCCCCTGCGTTGAGGTTTTTTTGTTTTCTTTCTATCAGTTTATTTGGTTTTTTTTTTGGTAAACGATCAGTTATTGGTTTTTTGTTTAATTTTGAATAGAAATCAATTTTTCGTAGTATACATAAAAAAACAAAGCTTTAGCATTTATAAAAATATCGAGGGTTGTGGATTTGAATGCCTTCATGCAGTCTTAGCGTTTTTAATTTATGCCGAGTTTCTCCAACATGTGGGGTCATGTTGGAGAAACTCGGCTTAAATTAAAAACTCGAAACCAGGGCCAAACTTAATTAAAATATGAACTGATAAAATGTTCTGTTTGCTAAGTTACGGAAATATTGTATGACATTATACTGAGAAACATTTACAGTTTACATTAGTTTTCCATTCATAATTTTAGAATCAAATAAAACTCATTTAATACGGTTTGGTATGCTATTTTTATTAGTCTAAATAAAATCAAAAACATAATATAAGCGGCATCAATCGAGCGCATATTGCATGTCATGCATCAAATTGTTTATATTAAAATGTTTTATTAATTATTTATTTAATTGCGACAAAACTAATTTCTCAAAAATTTTGCTAAAATGTTGGGAGCACAGATATTGGTCTGAAGTTAGTGGGGTACCTGATTTGAATAACGGAGTAATTTTACTATGTTTCATTCAGGAAACTCACCGCAATGGACACTGTTGTTAAATATAACTGCCAACTCAGGCGCTACGATTTCTATAATGGATTTGAGTGCATGAACAGAAACTCCCCAGAGCTCGAGTTTTTTGACATTAATTGATTTAAACGCCTTTACTACATCTGAGAAACGAACGTGTTTAAAATTAAGATGTGTATTACATTCTGGTGCGTTTTCTTTCAACAATGTAACGGCAGAGGATGGTGATGAATTTAAATACTTAGTTGTGGAAACTGGTATCTCAGTAAAGAAATATTAAAATTCAGTAGCTACTTCCAAACTAGAATCTACAATTCTGCCATCAATGTTTATTTTAAGATCGTTCGGTGTGTTCTTCGATCTACCAGTCTCCATGTTAATTACTTCCCAGGTTGTTTTAATAATGTCAGAGCATTTTTTTAATTTTCTGGGATAAATAATTACGCTTGGCTACATGACAATCTATTTTAAATAGCTTCGAATATTGCTTGACACGTTCTTTAAATTCATCACTTGTATTAAATCGCCGTTCCTCATACAAGGCATACAGTACTTGTCTACGTTTATGTAAGTCCTCAGTAGCCCACTCACTAAAAACTGGTGCACTACTAACCACCGCCGATTTGTGAGTAAATACCGCATTATAAAGTGCCATAAAAGTGTGGAAGAATGAATTACACATGTTGTTAGGACCCATTTCGGAAGACAGAAAGGGCAGCGCCTGAGCTAGACTTTGTTTCATTCTTTCAACACAATCTGTGGTTACTGGTCTGTGGTGGTATAAAAGTTATTTGTTTTTTCACGATATTTTTCCTTAATGTCTTAAGTACCACGAGTTGGCCTAAGTGATCTGATTCTAGTTTGCTGATTACACTTTTGTTACTAGGAAGAATATTAGTGAAAATGCTATCTATACAGATTGAGCTAGTAGCAGTCACTCTAGTAGGCTCCATCCATAAATACGTGGTTGAGATTACCAGATTTGAAAAGACTCAACAATCTCACACTTATTGTTGAATTTTCCAAAATATTTACATTGAAGTCGCCGCATATAAGTAATTTATTTCTAGAACACGATATTTTAAGTAGCACTGATTCCATTATGTTTTCAAACAGTTCAAAATTACTTAATGGCGGCCTATATATACAAACAACAATAAATTGCTCCAATTCTACTGCACTTAGTTCTATGGTCCGTTTAACAGACAAAGATACAATGTCCTTACGTACCTTAAATTTTAATTGAATATTTAATATAATTAATGACCCACCATGTATGGAACGAATTCTGGTGAACGAACTACCCACCTGGTGATTATTAAATTGAGGCATTAATTCATTACTGGTTAACCAATGTTCAGTTATACCTATGTATAACTGAACATTGGTTAACCAGTAATAAAACCAGGTTGATACTCTATAGTATCAATATTGCAATCGTTTAAAAAAGTTCAATTTGTAAATCTTCTTCTCTAATACACTGAATGTTATGATGAACCAGGTGGATATAATTTTCATACTTGCAGCATTTTTCATTTGATTTATTTAAAACCTAATTACCAGAGACAGAGTACTCCTTTGTCTTAAGATTTAATTTAAATTATTAGTTAAGATTGGAACCAATTCCAAGTTAACATTCAACTGCTCAATAGAAGCTGAGTTATGTGCCAAATTCTTGGCAGAAATGTCAAGTAAATAGGATAGCGACGGAGCTATTTGTCTCTTACGATTGGAAAGGTAAAACTTACTCGTACCTTCAGTAAAAAAAAACATCGGCAAATGTTTTTTATTAACATTTCTGTTAATGTCAATTATACTAAACTTACTACTATTATGTACAACAATTCTTCAAATACTCGCATTATCGGCCCATATACTAGTGATTTCGGTATTTTCTGTATTCATATCTCGGAAAGCAGCTCATGTGGTATTAATAGTGGAAAGTAAATGTAGATATATTAATGTATGTGTGGCTTGGCGAAGTAGGTACCTACTAACAAGTCGTTTTTTTAAGTAAATTATATACTTAACAATAAGTTTTGTGGGTAAAATGGCTAAAATTTAAAACATATATCAAAACCAAACCGGCGATAGTCCTGCAGCGTAATCGTGTTTTTTTTGTTGATTGATTATATATTGAAATGATGACAGTTGATACATGTCCTAACCCGCGTTCGAATAGTTATGCCATTATCCAGCACGGCTATCACGCGACGGCGCGCGAGCTCTCTCGATTTTTCTCGCACTATCCGTCTCTCTCTTATTCAAGACTTAGAACAAGAGGTATAGTGCAAGAAAAATCGAAGTATGTCGCTGTCGTCCCATGATAGACGTGCTGCTTATCTACTTAAATGTAACTCATACGTTGGCCTGTAGATACGAGTATAATAAAATTGAAGTTGCATTGCCTAAAAAAATACACCCCGGTAATATTCAGTTTAGTTGTGTTATATAGGTACTACGTTTTAGCAATTTCTTTCCTGAAAATTCCATGCCGAGCGTAGGATGAATCTGGGCCGTAGATTTAATCAGTTAGCCAAAAAAGTGTTCGACCTATTTTATACTCTAATAATATTGGTTGGCTTTCTTCGTTGGCTTACGCAGAATAGTGGAAAGTTTTCAAAGTAAATAACATTTTATTTCTACTATTGAGGCTGTTTATTGTTCTGAGCCAGTCAAATATTTTGTTATAAACGCCTTTTCCTTTGATAACAGTCGCGAAATCGTAACAAAAGTACTAACAATAACCTTCACAAATAACATTCAGAAAGTCAGTATAACGACTTTCTTTTCAGAGAAAATAATCACGGGAACCAAAGCAGTTCTTAGTTAGGCTTGTATTACATGCAGGCGTGTCAAGGGTAATTTTGAGATACTTGGCAAAATTCCTGATTTGTCAATAAAATTCCTGACACTCAGGGACGAGGGGGTAATGTTGTTTCAAATATAGTTTATAGTGTACAGCAGTTTGCAAGTGTTGAAATAGAAGTACAGAAGGGGGGGTTGCATCTGTTTTAAACGTAACATAGGGAAAACCCCTTAAAAAATTCTGATATTCTCGTATTCCGGCCGCATTCCTGACAAATGGCCAAATTTCATGAAAATTCCTGACGTCTAACCCTAGGCGTGTCCCACTTGCTGCTTCGGCTAAACTTTAGTATAGGCCACCTCCGAGGTGATGATTCATCCGATTGCGGCTAACAGTGACACTCATTGTCGAGCGCATTAAAAAAAAACATTATTGGCACAAGCTTTTATTGCCAACTGTACTGTCATCAACTACCCATTGAGACGACTATATTGTGAGAAAGGAAGAAAATACATTTTAGTGTGCGGTTTGTTATGTTTTATGAATAAGGGGTGTGTGTTTGTATTTACTTACATAAGTACCACTGCAAGACGACATTTATTACCTAACCGCATAAGCCTTATTTAGCTTACCGTAGGATTATAATTATCAATTTGTCCCCTAATAATATTGTTTCTGTTTCAGGACATTTGTGGACTACGCAATGACTGTGACGTACCTGGCAGCACTGTGTGTGTATATCGTTTTCATTGCTGAAAATTTCAAAGAGGTAAGCTATTAAACAATGTATATAAAAAAAGTAATGTTCATGGCATTTACAATGCCATTATAGCCTCGTGTTCGAGGCTCGGAAAGCCTACGGGGTGGAGATATGCGATATCCATCTAATTCTATCGTATAATTAAGACCAACATGCGTGCCGTAGCTGTAACATTGGAAAATTACAGCCGACTGTGTCATAATTTTCTGACACTATTACATAGATACCTTTTTGAAATATGATGAGTAGTAAGTTATTTTCAACGGCGGTAGTTCCTCAGCTGCTGCACGTGAATAGGTTAAGTATATCAAGTGCATATCTTTACAAACTGCGCTCGACGGAAACTATGTACAGATTTTTTGGAGTTTTAAATAATAAATAAGTCTGTTAAATATGATAAGAATTCTCATAATTTTGACATAATTATGTGTGAAAAATTACATTGTTACTTTTATCGCGAAATATATTCTGAATCTAAATCATACTATACATAGAGAGAGGGAAGCACCGATATGTTTACTTAAAACTCTAAAGTAAACAATCACTATGTGATCAAGCGGATAATTTAATTATTTCGATAGATTTTTGTCCGCAAACGCTCCAGAAGTGTCAGTCTTCACAAAATAAACACACAATTCAGACAGTTACCAACCACAACCCACAACATGCTTTCAGCGTTGTTGTCTCGGTATTTCCAATATTAGCGTTTACCGTCCATATTTGAATCCGCCGCGGCTCCAAACTTAGATTTTATCCCCCTTATTCATAAAACATAAAATGCCTCTGATAAATAAAATGTGCTTTGTGCCTTTCTTACGAACACAAATGTAAGTAACACAAAGTAACAGATAAAGACAAATTAATTTTAAAGCCAATTTAGTTTAAATAGGCTTTGGGTTTGTAGAACGTTCATGAATACGGCCGTAAGTATTCGCCTACGCACAACACGTGATAACGCCTTTGCCGCGTCTGATCAACTAAATAAGTCACTGTCATTTTATTTTTTTCCTACATGGCTTTTTTGCTTACTGTTCTTTCTTGCACAGTCAGTAATTACTCGTTGAGAGAATCCCAGTGCGCCCAAACACGACGGCCTAATCTGTATGTGTTTGTCAAGTTTCTATGGGGAAAGCTGTCGCGCTATGTTTAACACTGATCGGTCTGCGATCGTAAAGGATAATTCCCACCAAACGGCATGGCATGGCATCGGACCGGAACGGATTTTACAATATTTAAACGATATTAAATCATGTACACGGTACTTAAAGTCTATTACCAAGCCGCGCGTCGCAGCATACGTTCGGCTACGATCGCGTGTCGCGGAAGACGCCCGCCGCTGTCAAGCCGCTGTGCGCGGCTTGGTAATATAGACTTTAAATACTATGTACATGATTTAATATCGTTTAAAGATAGTAATATCCGTTCCGGTCCGATGCGATGCGTGCCGTTTGGTGGGAGTTATCCTTAAGTTGGTGCAGCCCTATACTTGAAACCATAATTAGATTCCACAAAAATAACCTTAAAATTGCCATTAAAATGAAAAAATTACCAACACTGGCTAACTTACACTAATCCAAGTGATGGACGTAGCTAGTTTTTAGCTACGTCATCATTTATAGGAGTTGCGATAGGCTCATTCTGTCTGCATCATTAGGTCTGCTAGGTGATGCCATGATATTTGTTGGCACATAACTGTCTATCCAATTTATCAGTTTACTGTGTCCAAGAATAGTATATTACTGCAGAGGGCGGGAAAAGTCATTTCGTGGATAAGTATGGTTTTGAAGGACGAGGCATAGCCGAGTCCTTCAATAGATACGAATCCACGAAATGACATTCCTGCCGAGGCCTGTATACTGCTTTTCTCCAAATATCCGAGGAAATAAAACGATATCTTAAAACGTTATATTTATTTGAAACATCTTTATATAACAATCTAAACAAATTTAACACTTTAAATAATATAAACATACTGATAAAGGATGCTACGCTACGAGTCAGGAGTTTTAATTGAATGTTATAGACACATTTTTCATACTAGGGCAGTTCGTAAACGACAAAGTTATATTTTTCCCCGGAACGCTTATGTTGGTTTGAATAGTTTCTTGATTAGAAGTTGTTGTTGATTGTGTGTTCGAATGCTGCAGATTAGGTGATAGTGGCAGAATCTATGCGAGTGGCGGATGGTTTTGGACTTGATATTTTATTACATTGGTTATTCGATGTAGATGGCCGAGATTCTGTTTGAAGGGTGATGGTTTGATTATTTTTTTCGGATATGTTCTTTTTGTTTTGCACCGATTCTTCAATGTAGCTCTCAGCTACTGCGTCGGATTTCCAACTTTGTCTCTGCTGGCAATTCTGGTGGTGTACCCATTCGGATATCATCTTCACTATTTGTAGAATTCATTTTATTTTCGTTCAAATAACACGGCAGAAAATCTTTGACATACTTAATGATATTCACGTTCCCGCCTCAGTTTTTTTTCAAGATATTGAAGTTCAAAGTTTTGAGTCCGAATTGTATATTTGGTTCCACATAAAATATAGTAATGAAAATAAATAAATAGAAAACTTATAGGATAGTATATGCATTATTACATTTAGTTAAATCGGTAATTCCTAAACGCACAATATTAAAAAAAACCATATCTTTGTTGAAAAATATTTATCAGACCGAGAAAATCATTTAAGTCTAAATATAGGTACTGTAGTATAATTTGGACACAATCATTATTCTATCTATCTCGGTTTTTGTTCGTGACTATTAGACCCTTCGGGGCCCAACTTGGAAAGATAGGTAAGAAAAAAAATAAAAAATAAAGTGACTATTAGACAATTGGCTGTATGGTGAATTTTCAGTCTTGGATGAAATTAAAAGTATAAAACCTGCACAATAATGTACACTTCCCGGGCATGTCCGGGAAGTAATTCCACTTTTTTAATTTACTATCGCATATAACGATAGACTTCGTGGTGTGTTTTTACTACATTAATGGGAACATTTCCGAGCAAGTTGGAGAAAACACTTTACCGACTAATTTCGTTGATTTTAAAGATAGCTTGTAAATGTGTGGGTAAGTATGTATGTACAGAGTATGTCTGAGTGTTTCCAATACGGAACACTTAACACACACAATGCTGTCACTTTCGCAACCGCATTCCTTAAGTATGACCTGCAACATAATTTCAATTTATGTATCACAGTTGTGTTGCGTATCGACTACCTAGATTCTAGTACACTAGACGTTATCACTGCCTTTTCTAATTTCCAGGTACTAGATGAGTACTTGCCGAACTATAAGCTGTCAGTGGAGACGTACTGCGCTCTGACCCTCGTCCCACTGGTCCTGATCTGTCAAATCAGGAACCTGAAGTGGCTGGTGCCTTTCTCGGCAATCGCAAACGTCTTCCTGGTCATATGCTTCGCGATCACCATGTACTACATCTTCAACGGTCTGCCGAACCCCAAGGAACGCGTCATGGTCGCCAAGGTCACCCAGTGGCCATTGTTTATCAGGTAAAGACCAAGTACCATCATCATCATCATCACGTCAGCCGAAAGACGACCACTGCTGGAAATCCCCCAAAGAATGCCACAATGACCGGTCCAGCGGCGCCCGCTCGCATTCAGCGGACTCCCGCGACCTTTACCAGGTCCGCAGTCCTTGTAGTGTAAATGAGTGCTTGGTGACTGGCGTGGGAAGCGCGGAATGATTCCGCGCAATATTATGTTACTGACAGTATGCCGCCAGGAATGGAAATCTGGTCGACATCAGTAAGCACTTGTTTAGGTACAAAATACCGGATACAGATTACAAAGTGCCAAATGCGGAAGTGGCCTAAGTCGCATACGACAAATGACAGAAAATTTGTGCTAACGCGCGTTGGAAAAGTTAGGTGATTACTCTGCTGGACTAATTTTCATCCCACAATCTAGACATCTCATTAAAACTTCTAGGCGTTTGATTAAAACTAGGTACTCTATTTAGTTCTCAACTAATTTATCCTTCCATTTGATTGGGGCCGACATGTGTACCTTACCCTTTAACAAACTATAGTGGTCCATGAATTTGGTTCAAGTTCTTGTATGACTTCGTAATACAAAGTCAACCTGTCTAAATAATTCTATGGCTTTTGTCTAAATATATTAGCGTCAGGCCACGTTGGCGCAAAGGCGCTATTATTATTTGAATCGCTGGGGATTCTGACAAATACGCGCGATGTCACGCGCGTTTAGGCGATTAGCGAGAAGCGATTAGAGCTAGAAACTAGAGACGAGTTGGCGATCAGCGAGGGGCCAGTGTGTAGTTCCGATAGTTTTGCGCTGGGCAATAAGCGAGTGTTCGGTTGCGACGGGCGATTACTCGCTCCACTCGCTCGAATCGGTCGGTCCTCACGCTTTGAGTCACGGTGCGGTCAGAACCGCCAAGCGAGCAACTTTGATAGCTCTAGTCGCTGCATAAACTAGTGAAGAGAGAGTTCTCGCCGGCAGTGTAAGCAGCGATCAACTATAAATATATGTGTCTCCTTTACTGACACAGGATCTACATATATCTATTGTTCGTTCCGTGAGCGAGAAAATAGTCGAAAGCTAATCGCTTCCTCGCCGGTGGTAGGACTTGTGCCTTGCGGTACATACGTAACGTTACCTTAGACCGTGTTTATGAAGTAACGGAGCAAACGACAGAGCGGGACCCACTTTACACATTATGAGCTTAGGAGTGTTTATGTCCAAGTGTGAGCGTTTCCATATTTGCCTAAACGCTCCGGGTTACCATAACCATAGCCTTACTTTACTAACTAAGCAGCAATTAATAGCAAGTAACAACATCGAAACTATTTAGGTACTAAACAATTACCCTTCTGGCTGTCCCGATGCAGAAAACAAGTGACTCACTTTTTTTCCGATTTTCGTATTTATGGTAGTTTGGAAAAAAGGATATACCGTCATCAAAAAAAATCTTCTATGCTTTATATTTTCCTTGTTATTCATAATTTTATAATCCAAGTATCTTTTTTTGGGCTCTAATTCTACGCTGAAAATACTTGAGTTCTTACTAATTTGTATTGGTAAATTAACAAACATACAAAAAACTTATTATAATTATTATATCTAAAACTAAACTACTTATAAAATAAAACAACTTACAAATAAAATATTTGCCCCAGTTTGCCATCGCTGGGCAGCGTGCCCAGAAGGCTGGCTGCATTGCCACGTTGGATGGCAATGCTTATCCTCTATGCGAGGTATGAGCCAGCCCTCCGGTCACGCGGTTACTTATAATTTGTTCCAGAATTCAGGTGTAGTAAATTATGTTTTATTTTCTTAACTACTGGTATCTAGGTACATCGTCAATTATTGTTGTGAGTTCACAGAGCCAAATAGAATTTTTGGACTAGACACGGTTTCATTTATTTGCATCAGGCATTAGGCTCATGTTTACAAATAAATAGTACAAATACCATATACAGACTAAATTGTGAAATAAATAAAATAACATAAAAATCAATATGCAAAAATTATTTAACACTATAACACGCTAAGACGGCTACGCACTTCATACATTTTTTAAGAAATCGCCACGTAAAAACAAGTAAGTTGAGAGATACTGGTTTTTACGTGGTGGTATCTTTAAAAAATCGACGTCCGTTTTTTGGCAGAAATCGTTTTTCCCCAATCCTGATTAAACGGTACATAAAATAAAATAAAAATTACAGCAACGATCTAGTTTTACACTACTAAATGTCATTGCATCGTTTTTAAATGCTATTTGGGTTTATTAGTTGACGATAAATTCAAATAACGTTTTTTCGCTCTCCTGTAATTTTTTCCAAAAGTGAGTTACTTGTTTTCTTCTATATTGAGCCGAGTTGGGCCCTAATTTCATAAACTAAAATTTCCAGCACGGTAATATTCGCGATGGAAGGCATCGGCGTGGTGATGCCAGTGGAAAACGAGATGGCGAAACCTCAGCAGTTCCTCGGTTGCCCCGGTGTCCTCAACGTTGCCATGACGATCGTCATCTCGCTTTACGGTATCGTCGGCTTCTTCGGCTACATCAAGTACGGCGACGAAGTGAGGGGAAGCATTACTCTGAATTTGCCTCAAGATGAAATGTAAGTGAATACAGTGGACTCCAAAAGATTTGTAAAAAATACTATAGAAACGTGCAACATGTGCACAATTATCAACTGATCCAACAAATCACAATCATTCCAAGGATGTCCATCTTCCGTCTCCGTCCTCAGACAAAGGCAATGTCGTAGGATACGCGTTCGTAATAAAATTTGTTCATCTCGAGAAATTAAGCTTCAAAATTTCAATAGATTGAAAAATACTCCTGTGATTTTTGATCATGTTAATATTCCAACGATATAACTTTAATATAAAATGCTTACTTTTCGGAGTAGTCCGATTTGACCAACGATTAAGTTCTACTAATACTTTGCAAGGATGTTCAAAGACTTCGGGATATACAAATCAGTTGAAAATATGTATCAAAAGTGAAATCAAATTTTGACCCGTTTCATTTCTTTTCAGCTTGGCTCAGAGCGCCAAGATCCTCATGGCTCTGGCGATCCTCTTCACGTACAGCCTTCAGTTATACGTTCCCATGGAGATGATCTGGAGAACGATCCACAACAAGATATCTGTCAGATACCACAATATCACGCAAATCTCCATCCGGACTGCTGCTGTTGTTGGCTCAGGTACCTTGTCAACTACTACAAATATTACTGCACCAAAGGCAACAAAACTGGTTTTACTAGACGAATCACCAGCGCTGGCTAATTAGGTTGGCACCATGCTGAGCACTATCTTATTTCCTTTATTTTTCTGTGCTAAGAATAAATAGTTTTCCTCTCTTTCTTATTTCAAGGAGTGCTTAGTAGAGTTTCCACCATTCCATATCAAAGCAGTTACAAGAAGACATCCAAAGTATTCTAGGCAGAGATAATGAAATCTAGTCGCTGCATGTTTTAGAGTGTGTGCTCTATGAAGTAACCATGTAATTTGTAGTTTTATATACCACACCATATTCATGGAAGATTTCGATGCTATAGTTTAGACGCCTTCTCCGGCAAGTAGCCGGAAGAAAGGCAGACACGAGAGAGCGATTTATGGCTTTTTCCCCTTCGGCTGTCTACGAAACCAGTTACGTACGAATAATTATTTTCCTTGCTGCGAAATTAGTTAGGTACAAATAATTTATTGAATTCCTACGAAACCAAACACGACATCTTTTTTCGTATTCTAATATTTCTGGTCCGTTTGCCCTTCGGGCATCTGAAGCTACCTAACGAACCTAATCTACTTAGTGTTTTGCGATCGTAACAGGTTTCCAACGAGGAAGAATAATTCTTTGTAAGTAACTAGTTTCCTACAAAGAATAAAAATCTTCGATCGTAACTGGTAACGAACTTGCGGTTTCGTACGCGGCAGAAGGGCTTTTTCAGCAGTAGGACATCCATATATGCTAGGAAATAAAATATATATTCAGATGACATAATATTTCTGTTTGCAGTTGCCCTAGCAGCCGCCTTCCCTAACCTGGAGCTATTCATCAGCCTCTGCGGCGCCATTTTCCTCTCGACCCTCGGCCTCCTCACCCCCGCCATCGTAGACACCGTCCACAACTGGGACAGAGGCCTCGGCAGGTTCAACTGGATCTTGTGGAAAAACATCTTCATCGGCTTGATTTCCCTGGTAGCGTTGTTTGCTGGCTCTTATAAGAGCATCAGTGATATGATCACCAAGTATGGGGCCAGCCATGCCGTGGAAATGAGCTCGGATATGAACGCGACCAGTATAGGTATTAATGGCACTTGGGCCTCGTAATAAGTATGTCCAGTGCCTGTTGGATATAGACACGCACAGTTGATGGAGAAGGGAGATCCATGTTGTACCATTAACGAAAATGGTTTCGGTGGCCAAAATAAAACGCGACCGATGATAAGTACAATTAGTTCTTTAAAAACGTAAGTAAAATATTTGCATCATTTTCCAAGCTGATCATTGGAGCAAATGATGGTCTATATTGCATTATCCCACTCTTGGGTATATAAGATTTAATGCGTAGACGGAAGTAGAGAAATATTATAAAACTGTTTACCGTGGAAGATGACAAGGCCGGCCCCGAGTTAGTCTTCGTTTTTTAAGGACAAAATACGATTTGACTTGTTAAGTGATAAGCCATTTTCTTTTTTTTTCGATATTATTAACAGAACCGAATTAATGTATGTATGCTCTTTTGTGTTACACTATTATGCCATAAACCGAAATAGCGAACTTCGCGACATTCCATCACCGTTACCGTTACCGAAATAAAACCAACCTATATTACTTAATCTTCTGTTGTTTTAAACGAGTTATCAAACTCACAGAGAAAACCACTTTTCGAGCAATCTTAAAGAATAATGGAATGTTTTACCGAATAGCGATTAATAAAACTGTCACGAAAATGAAATCGGGTTTTATGTTCTCTATTTTTGTGCACCAAGATGGCATACATGTGTTAAAATTGCTGATAATAAGTTTTACGCGATGTAGTGTGATGATCAAATTGACTTTAATTTTAATTTAAGTATAATGAATTTTAGTTTAAAAATGCTTATTAAATAATTACTTGTTTTTCACGAGTTGAGGACGAACCCATGGGTATAAAACACCGTTTTTGTTTTGTTTTTCTAAGTGTATCTATTTATTTGTCAATATATGATGGTCATGGGTCTGTAACACAGCTAGAATATTATTTAACAGATACGTAACCTTATCATTACATTATATGGTGGTCATTCCACTGGATACGCCACGTTTTTGACAACGCTTCTCTCAAAAGTTTGAATTTACTTTTGATTATAAGTGCAGCGGGGTTTATTTACTACGAATGGAATAACCACAGAAATTAAAATTTTAAAACACAGTTCAGACACCCAATATAGTTAAGAACTATCGTCGAAATGACAGAAGACTCGATAAAAAAAATGGTTTAGCCGTTTGGGAGATATGATGTCACAGACAGCTCGTTACACAGATTACAAATTATTTTAATGTAAGTACCAAGTAGTTGCATAATTAGTTCCTTAAGCGACAATTTATTTCAAGTGCTCATATCTTGAACTATTTGTACCATTCAATTTATTATTGTGTCTGCATTAAAGCAAGTTTATTCTAGTGAAAAGTACAACAATCTCGCATAATCAAATAATAAACGCTGAGGTTTTACCGCAGGTATGTACGCGGGTTAAGGTCTAGTTGTCTTTCTCAGAGAAAAGGGGCCCTAGGCGGTAATCGAAAGTTACGTCCATTAAAAATCTGTTTGTAAGTATGAACATTTTGAATTCTCTATGAGATGATAGCACCACGCCATATTTAACTTTTACCGGCTCAGGAATTACAATCTTTTTGCGTTAAAAAATGAAAATGGCGTCCTTTGTCTCTGAGACCGCCACATGTATGCATTTATGTATAAAGTGTTTACTAAAAGACTTCGATACGTAATCTTTGTAAGCATACACAGATTCGTTAAGAGGGAAGTATACTATAGCACTAGTCGATACAAAAAGAGAAAACTTTTTCCACTGCTAAATATTTTCCAATCTCAACTCTCTCTCTCTCGTCAGTTTTCAAAATTTGCAACAAATAAAAATGTATAGGTATCTTTTTTTTTTTAAGCGAAACCTATAAACATAGATATTATTATGCTGAAGCGATCGACATCGAAATCAACGTGATTTGTTAAGATTTAGTTAGTGGGAAACGTTTTCTCCCGAAATGGAAATTTCATATAAAAAGTAGGTACCTATTGTCAGTCGTCAGTCCTACAGTCAGCTATACTTCCCTCTTAATTCTCGTGCTTGTATTGTTGAATTATCTACGGCTTTACTTTACTATAATTTTGTTTTGTTCTCAGTGAAAAATGACCAATATGCCAGGCGCTTATTGTCGCATTTAAATGTCATAATTTACAATGTCAATAACGACGTAAGCGCCAACCACACTATTAGTCCCTTTTACCTGAGAATTACATATTTTTAAATAATATTACGCTACTTAAAATTAGGATTGTGACAAATTTGTAACTGTTCTCAGTCACTGACAGTCGCAATGACTCTAAATGACGATTAGGTTGTGATTGTTGTTAGGTTTATGGATAATAGACACTGCGAATAAAGTATGATGTTCAGTACAGTACACCATCCTGTGCCCGAGACAACACCGCTATGTAATAAGTTAATAACTAGAGCCCGGAATTCTGGGTGCGAATTTTGACAAGTTGAAGGGAGAGAGCAATACTGTTTATGTATTTTTTTAATTAATTTTATGCGAGAGAAGTCGTACACAACCTATGTCAATATGACGTATATATAAACGAATTACTACCCAATGAGGTTTAAATACTCATCTAGTTACCAGTGTCAATAAATTATAGATACCTATAAAGAGTTGATAAGATATTAGTAGGTATTTGCTTGCAAGTGTTTTTACTTTAGATAAATAAACCGCATTGATAGAGTACCTAATCCTACTACTAACATTAATGCGAAATTTTGAATGTTTGGATTTATAGATGTTGGATGTTTGTACAATTACGCTTAAACGGCTCAACCGATTTGAATGAAATTTTGCACGAAGATATTTTATAGCCTGGATTAAATTATAGGATATTAGTTTGTATCCCGGGTCCACGCAGGCGAAGTCACGGGCGGAAGCTAGTTGTCTGGTAATATCTATGAAAAGCGGTGATTAGACGCGAAATCTCTCCCTACAATGTGTCAATAACCGGACTGAAAAATCCTGACCCTATTAATATACCTACCCAACTAAATAAAGTGATCATCTCAGATACATCACTCGGGCAAGTTCATTGTAAGTATCAACTCCAATCACGTGTAAGTAATTGATTATGAAGATAAATTGGTGAAGTTTTACATAACCTCAGCATGGCAGTTAATGATAATTTTACTTTAAGTATTTTAAGAGTAGATAAAATGGAAATTGAAGGTTTTAAACCGCCGGTACGGTCATTTCTGTGTGTAACATAATAATTTACTGTTATTTTCTGAACACTTAAAATTGATGTACATTTTGAAATAATTGCCAAGCACAATCTTTTATTGTATCAATAGTTTTTGGTAATATTTAAATAATAAATTGATTTTCTTACTTATTAAAGTTAAGATTAAATGTGATATAAATTTTTATGTTTACGATATATTAAAATGCGAACTAACATAATATTTGGCATTGTTATTATTTTTAACCACATACTTAATTTATCTATTTCATCTTCATAGGTATGACTAACTTGAAAGGTTATTTTGATAGTGTTGTGTAAAGGGGGAAGCTATGTCGTAATGAGAGATACAGAGTTTCGTGGCACTAAAAGTTTTTTCAACACAATTGCTCGTAACGTACCTACCTCTTATTGTGTCGCTTTTAGCACAAAGTAAATAGCGGCGGCGCGCGCCGGAGCAGAGAGTCCGCTCAGTACAAAGCGTCATTTTCGCCGCACGCACACAGACGTTACATTTACAGGCATACTTAGACGGGACTTGGACAGAGCTTAGTCGGGCTGTGCGCGCGTTGATCTATTGACGTCCCCGCCGGCGCCGCTACCTACGTAGGCACTTTGTATCACGTACGGCAAAATGAATAAACGATCTTATTACAGTTGCAGTGTATTTGGTTGTTTAAATACAACAAAAAACTGTGCCTACAGTTTTTTCAAATTTCCAAACGTTATTGAAAGGTAAGTTAAACTGTTTTCTCATGTTGGTAGGTATATAGGCCTAGTTAGGTAGGTAATTTTTGGAACTAGCCGCTTTGATAACGAAGATAAACCATTACATTACTTACACATTCATCTTATCGTTCGCTGGTAAAACGCCAGTATTTAGGTAGGTACTATGGTTTAGTTAAGTAGGTACCTAATTAGGTATAGGTATTCTTTGTTGGCGCTCTCGACCGCCGCCGGCCACATGTCACAACTCGCAGCGGGTCATGCATCAATTTATTTACCAAGATACCTACGCATGATAAGATGTATGTATAAACGAATCGATGTATGTGTGTCTGTAAACTTATATTACCTACTCCTTTTTAAAATTCGGAATCAATACAGAAGCAACCCTAGTGAGTCGGGCCAGTTTAGGTATGTATTTTCAAGGACGGCGGGAACGGCCCTTCTGTTAATTCTTTATTTTGTGCTTTTAGGCTCACAATATTACACACGCGTGTTTTATAACATTACGACACTTGTGTGTTATGGTTATATCCCGATTAAGTCACGTTGGCACCTTGCAGCAAGATATATGCATGCAGACGGTGCATTCTTTGTACAGAATGTACAACTTTTTTTTAAATTCTCGGCAAATGGATTCTTACTCCACTAAAAAAATTAAATCCTTTTTGTTAATTAACTGACTTTTTCTTTTTGGATATGATATAGAAACGTTTAATTTAGTAAAACTATTCACTTTTGATAACATTTTACATGAATTAATAGAGATATCATTTTAAAACGAAAATATTTATTTTATTTTGTATTGGCTGTTTAGAGATTTCATCTAATGCGCGCGCACTGCACAAACTTCACATAAAAAAAACTGTCGCGCGCCATTATAGCTTATTTCACAGATATTTCTAAACATTTTTAATGCATACCTATTTGGTTATTAACATAAATGACTCGTGGTGACTAGAAAAGTGATAAAAAGAATGGACGCCACTGGAAATTATTGGTGATGTACCTATACAAAATGTCAGTAAAAACTTGTTGATAAGTAAAGAAAAATAACTTGGCAGGCCAATAAAATTTTCATTGGCATTTATGAAAAAGATTTTTTCCTCGCAAAATGTGTTGAAAAACGTCGTATGAAACGCTTGAGCTTTGATAATTATATCCTCGGCTCTAATATATTATAATTCCGCCTCTGATGTACTTATCAGCATACCTCACTTGTATCACAATGTACTATTAAGATACAGTTGGAAAAACACTGAGTGTTCGCATGAGTATTCCGTCGGGCCAATTTTGTTACGGAACACTAAAAACGGATAAAGCCAATTAAAATATTTTTTAGTGCCACTTATATAGGTTTAAAGATGGCGAAAATGTAATACAAGTATGCAGTCATAACTTACTAGGCCATTGCCTGCAATCCCAGGGATTGGATAATCGGATAGAAAAATACCTACACTGGGTTCGCCCATTAATTATGTCTTTATGTCACACGAATTTCATGATTTATTCACCCCTCCCCCGCGCCTTGTCACATATTTTTAGCAATTTTCAATTTAGAAAAGTAAAAATCAGACCAGGACTTCCAAAAGAACTTAATAGTTACTACAATTTAAAAATATTTGTATAAAATCAACAAAGAGAAAAATAATACAATAAAAACGAATTAACAAACTTTTCTCAATTAAGATCGGCAAAGTCGACTTTATTGGTAAAAAATCAGGACCTGAAGTGCATAGTTTATGGTTACTTAGTCAAAAAATAAAAAACCTTGACGGCTCGATATTGCTCGACAATGATGTTGCATACAAATTCCATTATTCCTCGTGGTACATACTTTTTAAAAAGTTAAAATGGCCATATAAATAAAAGGCATAGGTCCTGAACAGACAAAACGGAAGATCAGTAGCTGTGACTTATCGCAAATTTTTAGTCAAATAACTTATGGCGTTTTCGGAAGAAAGATACACTTCCAACTTATTATTACAAAAATAAAATAGGCGGCAATGCAAACATTATTTCGTTTTTAAATACGCTAGTTGTTTTTTCGGAAAATATAGAAAATTGTCAATTGATTTAATTGATTATTGAAATTGATGATTCCAGATTTAAAAAAAGCTGCAAGCTCGGTTATTGATAATTTGTTCCCTGCAAAGCCAAAAGACAAATATCTAAAGGCGTACAACAATTTCATGAAGTGGCGAGAAGAAAAGAATGCCTTATCATTTTCAGAAAGTATATTTTTGTTTTCTTGCACATTTTTTGGGAAAAGCACTATATTTGTCTCAGCCGGAAGGGCAATGCCAGCAATTGCCTACTTCCCTTGCTTCGACAATAATGTACTATAGTCATCTTGAGTCGAGAGTAAATGTGGGTTAGTTAGTTATACTGGGCGTTTTCCGCAAGTTGACATCCAGTGTGCATTTTGCGTGAATCGGTGAGATAGCGCTACTCTAACCACCCCACATCCTCCAGAAAGTTTGTGAGTGACTTGGTGTTGCTGACTGCGTCCCGTAGTGTGTCCGGAGACCCTAGGTGCTTTTTCCTGTACACTTCTACCTGCTTGCAGTC
The DNA here is from genome assembly GCA_947578815.1 of Epinotia ramella. Taxonomy (NCBI): domain Eukaryota; kingdom Metazoa; phylum Arthropoda; class Insecta; order Lepidoptera; family Tortricidae; genus Epinotia; species Epinotia ramella. The sequence goes on along the minus strand of OX388204.1, from coordinate 12,372,343 downwards.
CAGTGGAATGTGTTTGGTTGTTTCTTCTGCTTCCATGTACGCTCTGCACATGGGGCTGTCTGTGATACCCAAGTTGTATAGGTGTCTGTTAAAAGTGTTGTGTCCTGTTATTATTCCAACTATCTTGCGTAGTTAGTTTCTATGTGTCCTCAGTAGGTAGTGCGATTGTGAGTTTGTTGTCGCGTTTCGACAAAATCTCTTTAGTCTGTCTGCATTGTGTCTATCTCCTCCCAATATCTTTGGTGTAGGTCTTTTCCTGGCCAGTTCATCCGCTGCATCGTTTCCTCTTGAGCCACTGTGCCCCTTGATCCATATTGTATAGTCACGTTGTTTTTATCTGCGCACACCTCTGTCAGGTTTTGGTGGCATTCGTATATCAAGCTTGATGTGATGCTATCACTGCTCAGTGCTTGTAGTACCGATTTACTGTCTGAGAGTATCCGTATGTTTGTGTTCTCGACTTGGCGTCTCTTTATGGCATTGCAGGCTTCAATTATCCCTACGCATTCAGCCTGGAATACCGTGTTATGTTCACCCAGTGGTTTGGATATATGTACCTATGATAAAATCGTGTTTGTTTTTGACCCATCTGTAAAAATTCTAAGGTCTGTTTGGTTTAGCCCCTCTCTCGAGTCTTCCGTTAGTGATATACCATAGTCTTTCCTGAAGACTGGGGTTCTTGGTATTTTGTCGATTGAAGCCTCCATGATGGGAAGGCTTGTGATCAGTCTGTTATGGATCTTTGTGTGGGGTGTGTTTAGTTTCGTCCATAGGTTGAGGCTTTTTAGGCCTATTGCCTGTTATTTCCAATGACTGATGGTGTCGTTAATGGGCATATGTTCTCGTAGCTCTCTGTTAAGTTTTGTGTGAATGTTTACTTGTTCCTCCAACTCGGTGGTGTTGTGAGGTCTGTGTGTAGGAGTCTCAGCATCTAGTTTACCTTCCAGAATTTCCTTGTTCGCCTTAACGCCCGTGCGTCTAGGATTTCTTCTGGGTGTTACTGCGTTTATATCGGCTGCGAGGTCGTAGCGGATCCACCTGTGGTCGGAGCATGACAGCTCATCCGACACGTGCCAGTTGGATACGTGCCGAGCTGCTAGCCCTGTACTTAGAGTAATGTCAATTATAGTGCTGCATCAACTAGTGACAAAAGTAGGTTTTGATCCTGTATTTAGAATGTCTAGGTTTGTGGTCATAAGGTATTCAACAATATCATTACCTCTTTTGTTGTTTGTTTCCATTCCCCATAGGTTGTCTGTCCGCCGAAACGACCAGCTCCAGCTCTTTGTGCTCGCAGTAGCGTATAAGGTTGTTCATTTCTACCGGAGGGGGTTCGTCCTCAGCCGCCATGTAGACGGAGGCGAGAACTATCTCTCATATGCTTGAGGTTTGTGCTCTGAGGAGTTTTATAGCACACACGTCTCTGGAACAGAATTCAGTTAGGGATTGTGCTATTATGTTACGAGATATATGTATGCATGTTCTAGGTTTACTTTGTGTGTTGTAAATTACCTTACCTCCGGTAGTGCAGAGGCCATTTATGCGTGTGTTTCTGATCCACGGCTCTTGGATCAGGGCTATTGGTGTGTGGTTAACCTCCAGCCATCTGCGTAGTTGAGCCATTGCTGTTTCACTGTGCTGGAGGTTAACTTGGAGGACCTTACAGCGGGAAGGAGCCATCGGGCGATGTCCCCTCCACCCTCTTCGCCTTAAGGGCTAAGAGGCTGATCCCCTTTGTGCAGCCATCCTCGTCGTCTGAGTCGAGCGAGATGCCCTCCTGGACGTCTGAGCTTGGCTCGTTCTCCTTGGCGACTTCGGTCTCCATTGCGATAGGGGTGCTCTTGTCTTGCCCCCTCGGCGTCTTTGTGCGTGTCTTGGGTGCTGCCGTCCCCAGGTTTGCATTATTTTCCGGTGGGGAATCCCTGAAGTGCCCCCCGCCGTGCTGGAAACGGATGTAGATTGTCCCACATAAGTAGTTCAATCTTCTTTCCTTTTCCAGCACAATGGGGATTACGTCCTCCGGTATTCCCACCAGTAGGAGTGTGCAACCTGTCGTCCTTAGGGGAACGGCGTTGTGTATGGTCAATCGTTTCACCTGGGCCCAAGAGTTTTGAAAGTTTAGGACTCTTCCGACCTTGGTGAGGTTGTCCTCCAGCGATGGGATCAGTATTGCACATATGGTTTTCCTGACCATCGTCCTCCCTATTCCCGGCAAGATGGTCACCGTTGTCTAGAGTGGCTGTTGCGATCCAGGACATCAGCCAAGTTTTGATACTTGCGTTCTGGCACCACAGCTTCAGGTACCCATCGACCAGACTGGGTTTCCCTGTGAACGCTGGGGCCTCCGCTTCTGTGTCTAGGTCGGTCTCGATCGCTGCCTGGAAGATAGTGTCACCGATCTTCTTCTCCACCTCCGTAGCGTCCTCTTGCGACAGTCTGCCCGTGCGCTCATTGGTGATTGCAACCGTCAGATCTGTCGCAGCGGCCGCCGCGTAGGTAGGGTGTGTTTTTCGTGTCCCCAGGGCGTCCGTTTTGATTTTTTTGCCGTCGCCTCTTGGGGATATGGTCTCATCTAGGCTTGCTCTCTTGGTCTTGTTGACCTGCTCCGCTTAAGTCTATTCCCTCGAGGTCGTCGCTTCCACATCTGCTGTGTTGGGAGCTCCGACCTCTTGTGTGTCTACAGAGGAGCGGCTCTCCAACTCTCTGCGCTTTTGGAGCTTCTGCCGCCGTCTCTGCCTGACCTTCTTCTTTGTAGGGTCGTTGGTTTGGGGTCATAGCTGGGCAGATTTCCTCTCTGCTCTCAGTTTGCACCTTATCTCCCAGCCGGGATCTATGGCCTGCTTTGAGGGTTCAACTTTCGTCGTCCCACTTTCCACTGCCTTCGGTTCTGTTTGTGAGGCGATCGAGGGTTCCGCCGTCTCTGGCTCGGTCGCCTTGGCCGGGGCTCCTTTCGGTACCCTAGCGTCCGGCGTCCTACCCAGCTTCAACGGCTCCTTCTCGGCCAGCCTCATGTCACCTTCTTTGGTGGTTCAGCTTTCGCCGTTCCAGCCACAGAAGGCGTAGTCTTTGGCTTGGTTTCGGTTGTTTTATTTTTATTTTTATTTGTTGTCTCCATATTGTAGCCACGAGTAGCTAGGGAATGAGGGTCCATCTACGCAGAGCCCCGCTTGCGTAGACAAGGCTATTGTACAACGGGTTTTGCCCGATACCCGAGGTCCACCGTTCGCGACTGAGCTCCTCTCAGCCACGCATCCATCAGCACGGTCGGTCACACTTTGGATTAGGGTTTTTGGAATGGAGGTTTTCTCCTCCGGGAAGTGGGGGAAGGAAAAGGGGACGGGTTTTAGGATTGTGTCTAGGTTGGGTTTTTTGGACGTTTGGAATTAAGTTATGTCGATGGGGTAGGTGAGGGGAGATGAGCTTGACTTGGGAATGGTTCGAGCTCAGCCTTCCATTGTCCGGGTCCATGCTACTGGATGACGGGCTATCCGCAACCTGCCCACCCGCTCGGTAGCTTTGGAAGAACAGCGTGTCTTCCGGGTAGAAGCTCCAAGTTTGCGTCATGAGACTGTTCCATAGAACAATCAAATGTCACTTGCTTGGAACTTCAGCCTAGACGACCCGAGAGTAAATGTGGGTATAAAAGATCGACAAAATGTGATAATTATATACCAAGTATGTGTCTGTTAAATTAAAGTCACATGTTTGAGAAGACGATTCCATACTTGCTTAACATTTTCCGGGAATATGCCAACTCTACGACACACACAGGAAAAGAGGGGAGTGGTGCATGGAAAACAAACGAAGTGTTATTTGAAATTCGCAATCGCGGTTCGAACGGATTGATATCGTGTGTGAAAGTTGATACGAAAAGACGACACTCGCATGATGGTTGACGTCATTCGTTTCGGTCATTCCATTCACGCCCGTTTTCCTTAATTTACGTAGGTAATTAAATTCAGGAAAACGCATATCAAACGCGTAAACGTGCGCGCGGTTAATGTAATTGTGACGCGAGTTAGTTACGAAGCGGACAGCCCTATGTATGACAATAATAGATTGTGTTACAAGGGAGCAAAGTGATAATATAGTTACAACCAGGGCGGTATATTTAATCCTGAGTGAAGTGAAAGATTCTATAATTGAACCCTGACCGTAGCGAGGTTTTTTCCAGTTACAGATTACTGTGTAAGATTAAAGACAAAAAGAAAGAATAAAAAAATCGTGACACACAAAATGACAAACACATTACGACAGATTAATTAATACCTAATAACAGTCGTGTGTTCCAAACATGAGAGCCGCCCGCCCACAAAGGACATTGCCGAATCATGTACCAATGTTTGATTAGTGCCACAACCAAGCAAGCGTCGTCATAAACTTGATTTTATTTTCCACCTAATTTGTCTTTATTATACATATGATCAGGGAAATGTGAGATCAGGTAAAAAACGTAATTTACTAGTGTCAACTTCCGGCGCCGCCATTGCAAACAAGAGTTGTGAACGATTTTTGTTAATCTTCAAGCAACCTATTGACTATTGATTTCACAACCTTTTCCAAGCAGCCGGGCCGGGCGGGCCGGGCTTATAGTAACCGTGGGCTGGTCATGATCACCCACGGCGAAGCTGAGAGGCACCTGGGTGCCAGCACCCCAAACAGCCCTGGCTGGCCCGAGGAGGGTATTCCTAGCGGGGTGGGCTAAGCCCGTTCAGGATGCGTTGGGGAGGGACCGCAGAAGAAGAGGAATACCGGATGTTTGCGCGTTCCCGTAACTTGGGGTGGGTTTTAGTGGATACACCCCCCAATAAAAAAAAAGGCCAAGCAGGGCCAGACAGACTGACATCTACTAGACATGCTGCCAGAACAATTGCGACCAAGAAAGGAGTGAAATTTGCCATGACAAAACGACTGGTAGTATCTCGCCTAATTCCAGTCAATCCTTGTATGATTTTTATCAAATGATGTTCTGTGTGAACTGTGCCGAATACTGGACTAGCTTGACATTTTAAAATATTCAGTAAGTAATGAGTCTAATGAGGAACAGAAGTATATCCTACTGTGCACTATTTACTTGGTGACGCAGCATTGTTAAGTAAATCTTTCATGTGCATATATGGACACAGGTAACAGTTTTACGCGATGGATTAATTTCTCAATTCTTAAGTTGTATCACTCACTCATGTTACATCACTACAAAATATGTTACAATACGGGAAGAAACTAATTTCGAACATAACAGCATTAAATAGGCTTCCTGTGTTTTTTTTTGGTGCGACTTCAACTGATTAGCGACCTGCGTAATTGATTATCAATCATAATGGGAAAACCCACGCGCGTCTACTCGTATTATCAAAAGTATGACTGAATGGGGATATTCCATTATGTGTTTATTTTGCTTAAAGCTCACTCATCTACATATATCATATACGACTATATATAGTAAAAGTACCTAAGTTTCATAAATATAGACTACCATATCAGTGCCACTAGTGAATAAGGGAATAACTCAAAAACGGCACTTTTCAGGAGAAACAAAAAACGTTATTTCAATACCAGATGTTTAGAACTTGAACTTTTTAAGCTTGTTTAAGCTTGTTTATATAAGCTATGGTGTTAAACTTTAGTTTCACACAAAGGTGTAAAATTCCGACACTATAAATATGTTTTTTTTTTATGTTTTTTGCAGTTATACCCTTATGTACGAGTACTTTATGGAGTAACTCGAGATAGTCTCATTATTTTTATTGAGCGACTTATACCATTATTCACAATGTGCGTAAACGCAGAACACGACTTGTACCATTATTTATTTTGGTATTATATAATAATAATAAATAAATAATAAATAAATATTAGGGGACAATCTTACACATATCGACCTAGTCCCATAGTAAGCTCATTAAGGCTTGTGTTATGGGTACTAGACGACGATATATATAATAGATATAAATACTTAAATACATAGTACAAAACTTCCATTACTCAGAAACAAATATTCATGCTCATCACACAAATATTTGCCCTTACCGGGATTCGAACCCAGGACCTTCAGCTTCGTAGGCAGCGTCACTACCCACTAGGCTAACCGGTCGTCGTATAGAAATGAAACCACTTATTTACCTTGAAATTTGTAACCTAAGGATTCAAATGATGCCCTATAGTAAAACAACCATGCAAATAATTTGAAAACTTTAATAAAATCGTATTTTTTGTTTAATGCTGTAATATCAATTAAATATCACCAGTGTTTTTTCTGATTTTGCCTACAAATCGGCACTCACAATAACCATCAAAATCAAATAACACTCGCTTCAGCCTTATTCATCATTATAAATCAGTTACTATTATCCTCATCGTCTCGGTCTTCATCAACGTCATACATTATTATATTTAAATCGGGATCTTCTTCAGGTCTTTCATTTTCCGACGTTTTTAAGTTTTTATAGAAATCATGGCACTCGCTGACCGCTGTCTATATAAGGCAATACATCTAGTAGATCCTTCTTTTTCTCAACACTTATTGGCAGATGCGTTTCAGACATGATGGTTAAAGTCAAAGGAAGGTTTTTAGATCAGATTCAGATTCAGATTCAGATTCATTTACTCACAATATAAGATTACATTATAAATTACATTCCATGTCAATTTAAAAGAATCCCTATTGTGATCGTCAACAACATACGATAACATTCAATAAAAGTAATTTGAAGAATAATAATTAATAACTAACAATTGAAATATAACTATGTCCACTTAATTTAAATTTATGTCATAGTTATCAAAGTTCACCTAAAAGGATCGTCAGTACATAATAATACGATAATTGAAATATATCAAAAAACAATAAATAAAAATTATGCGGTTATGTCAAAAAATTCACTTATAGAATACAGTGGATTTTCCAATAGAAAGTTTCTTAATCGACGCTTGAATATGGTTTCTGATGTTTCTATGCGTATTTCGGCGGGTACACGTTCATAGATCTCCCATGCCTTTTAAAAGATCAAGTCTTTTTTATACTGCACCGACAATTCGGTAGTTTGCGTATACCTGAACCAAGTTATGTCAGGCTAATGTACTTTTTCTTTAGTCGTGTTAATTTTTCGTAAAACCATGGGTCTTTTAAGGAGGTTCTCGAAGTTATAAAATTACTCTAAGGTCGCTATTACTGTGAATTGACCTTTTTTTCCAGATTGAACATTGGAATTGGTAACAGTCTCTTGGCAGATGTATGGTGCTAACTCTTTTTTTCGCTTTCTCGGTGGCAGTGATTATACTCACATTCCATGTGCATGTCCAGGTAGGTACTAAAAATGTATGGTCAATGACTTAGATGTGAGGCATGAACCTATGATACTCAGGACAAGCTATGCTAATAATAGTACCACGTGCAAGCGAGCTGGTAGCATACAAATCTCGATAAGTGTAACAGAAAGGGAAATAGCATTCGTTGTCCTTCTCATAGTTCCACTTTTTTTATTTGCCACAACTGATTTAGTATGATTTGTGGCACATAAACCATTACCCGTCCAAATTGAGTAGGTTGATTATGGCAAGTCATCAGCCATTTTAAGACCAGTTCTTAATTTAGCTGCATAGGAGCTTTTCCGTCCCTCGTTGAGGCATCACGTACAGCCTGTCCTATGATGTGAGGACATTCTTTCATTATGGTTATCATAATCCGATAAAAAAACAGAATTTTAAAATCAGTGGCTCTGTGAACTGTACAACTCGCGTGCCAAATTTATATTTTTGGCATTTCGAAAAACTGAGTGACAAAAATTAATATTTATGAAATTTCATCGGTTTGGAAATCCGACCAGACCCCGTATCATGGTCAGCCTTATCACACGATAAGTGACAAGATAGAGCGTCCGTCACTGGCTGACACCGTTCGATAGAACGAGACGACGCTCCCATCTTGTCACTTATCGCGTGATAAGGCCGACCATGATACGGGTTCCGTAGAGGATATCTGCCGGACAACCGGACATCCGGACATACGAAAGAACATCGGCGCAAGCTGAGGCAGATAACTTGGTCATTACATAAAATAAGTGCAATTAACTGTATTACCTAAATACCTTTACCAATTTTCAAGCCTTTAACTGATGGATTCAAGAAGTTTCCATACGAAGATAAACCCCTTTTTTACCTTCTTTCAATTGTTAGAGCCTATTGCGTGGTTGTAGAACTATTTACCCTATACATGAAGGTAACATCATACTTAATCCCTTTAATCGTATTCACGTGATGCCGAGACAGACAGACAAACAAAGTTTCTACCGGTTGCAGTGTTTTTTTTTTCGATTCTAAGGGACCTCAATTGATATTTTTGCTAATATCTCCAATGAGCAGAGACTGTAGAGCTTTCTTATATGAATGTATTGTTAGAGCAGACGAACATGGAGAAACTATAAGAAGGAACGTTGTTGACTACGGAACCCTAAAAACGGAAGTTCTATAAAGGACACCACCTCTAGCAGGTCAGACTGCGGCATGGACCCCGTTACGCTGGGAGCATTACCTCTCTGTATCGCAATGGAAATTCGTTGCGAGAGGTAACCGCCAGCTCTGGGGTGTCCAGTTGCTTGGACCAGCCGCGAAGACAAGGCCTGGAAAAAGTTTCTCACATCTAATGATCAGGGACCCACGGTTTTCGCAGCAAGCGCCGCAAAATCGTCATCATTTAAGAAGGAGGAGTATTAGCGGCGCTTGTTCACTTGGGCCTGGTCGGCAGCAGCGCCGGCCTTTGAACGGGTACCCTGGAAGTGGGACTGGACGAAGGTGTCAACGCAAGGTTCATGCCACACCTGGGCTCTGCCTAGTTTCCATGCCACCAATCTTGACGCTTGCCACCGTCTCGTGCCAAACCAACAGGTTCAAGAATTGCTGGCACCGAGGCGGTGGCAAGCGAACGACGGATCAAATCATTTAAAGTGCCATATTTTGATTTTACTATTTCTGATTGATTATTGTTGTTCACATTCAGTAGCAAAACTCTATACAATCCGTCAGAAAGACGGTTTTCCGAATTTTCAAGCTCTCCGAAGGTCTTATAATTCTTAGAATTCCGTTGGTATCTATGTATTACAATGAGCAGTTATTTGGCTTTGAGATTCTGATTCAGATTTATTTATTCACAAAAGGGTTCAAAGGGTGGAAATTAAATAATATGTAAATTTTAAAGATTTTTATTGTGTTCATCAATAACATTAATTAATAAAATTAAAACATAATATTACTAATAAAAAAATATAACAATTACTGTACAATTAAGTAACAGTAAGTTAATGTAACGCAAATACAGCAAAACTTAATACAACATAAAGTAAGTTACATAAAACCCATCAGAATTTAAAATATGAAGAAGTGTATCATAATTCATCGTTGTTGTTAGCTTTTGATGCTTGACTAGAATAACTTAATAACATACTAAATAACATACATCAACATTTAGTTTGCACTATAATATCACATGTTTAATAATCCAGTCTTTGTGATAGAAAACGTTACTGTACAAGGACGAAAGTGAAGACCCGCAATCGCGATCCTTCCGCTTGCCGCTCGCAATGCCGGACAAGAGATATTTGTTATTTTCGAACACCATCAATGGACCCCCTGAATCGCCATGGCATATGTCTTCCCCATGTTTTCCTATGCCGCAGAACTTGCTGTCGTCTTTATAGTCGTATTGCTCTTTACATTTGTCATTTGCTACGTAGTTTATAAAAGCTGCTTTTTTCAAGTTTGAATCTTGCTGCGCATTTAGACCCCATCCACCTATAATGAGGTTCTTGTCTTTATAGTCTTCAACGTCAGCTCCTGGCAGGCAAATTGGCCGAATGAAATCTGATAAGGAAAAAGAAAAATGGTGACAAGTTTCAAGGTTTATTAAACAAGTTGCATAATTGTATGTATATTAACCGCCATGGCAGGCCGCATCAGTGTGATTAGACCTTAACCACGTAACGTTTTGAACGCGCGTTAGGTAGATCCAATCGTCATTTCTCCATATAAAAATTGACATTTAGACCTACTTAACGTACGTACAATGCGTTACATGATCGACCAGCAGGCCTTATGCTTAACTTAAAGGGAATCACATGACACGGAATCGTAGAAGGAAAAAATAAAAACTTATTAGACTAATAAAAAAACTATCAACTGATTCTGAATGACAGGCAGGTATATAACTCTTTATAGACTCAACTTCCGTGTTCCAAATGACTTGAACGTTTCATTATATTATGTATTAACTTACTTGTATATGGAATCTCGGAGCTGAGCCGCAGAAGTGCGATGTCGTTCTGCAGGAGGGTGTTATTGTAATCCTTGTGTATTATAACGTGGTCGACCGTCATCACTTTATTCTGAACGCATTTGCCTCCATTGATGCAATCATTTGGAAATCGATATAAATCATATTCAGCTAAGAATACTTGAAGTCTGAAATAAAAATACTGTGTGAATGCAATGCCGCGTAGTTTCAGTGTCCGAGAGGCAACCGGATGGCTCGCGGTATTTGAGCTCCCGAAGTGTTGTGGAACCGCCCCGTGCAACACAAACTGAGGCAACTTGGACTGGGGCAGAAACTGGAGGGAGGGAGGGATCGCAACGCTAATTATAATATTTATTTCATCAGTGTATCCTTAAATTGTAGCTTTACTTACTGCGACAAATATTTGTAATCGTCCAAGCAATGGGCAGCAGTGAGCACGTAACGGGAGCTGACGATGGTCCCGCCACAAGCCTCCGGGCTGTGCAGTTGTGGTGTTTCTATGGGCCTGATGGTGAGACGGACCATCCACGGCAAGCGCTGTGGCTCAATATCCAAACCGCCTGTAATACAAGAACCACAATTTAGCGTTACATTGGATGTTGCTTTTGCAGTGAAGACTCTAGTGACTGACCGAGAACATACTCTAAAAGTAAAAACAACTGCCTAACTACAGTAAAATAAAATGAAGTATGGGATCCTTATAAGATTGTGAGTCTTCTAATGATGACTATTTATAATAGAGGACATTGTTATTCTTGCAAGATATTGTAACTATTTCAAGGTGGCCTAATACATGTATTTTGTTTGTTCGTATCTCATGTCAAATTTAAGGTTTTAAAGGACGACCGTCTAAACCTATTACTTACGTATTATCATTTTAGCCGGCGCAATACTACTGCCAGCTGATCGCCGATTCCGGCCGTATTTAGAACCGAGCCATTTAGTCGGATAATTTACATTATTCTGACTACCTGGAAATCCTGAAACAACGGAGACTATTATTAAAATCCTTATTTTACTTTACAAATTAAAATTGCGTGTAAGTATCAAACTCTAAAAGTACCTAAGTAAGTATGAAAATCTCTAAATACACTTATGAATGGTGACCGTTTGAAAACGAGGGCTGAAAAGGACTCTAAACAATGGGATGTATTTATTACTGCGCGATTAAATCAGATTTTCGTCGAGTAATTATCGCGAAAAGCTAAGACAATATAAACGAATTAATAAATATAAAATTCTAGAATACTTAAATTAATAGCCATAGCATTGGTACTAACTTGGCAATTCAACACCACAACATCCAGAATCAGGTTTGGGTAATCCCTTTAAGTATTGGCACTTCCCCCATTGTGCAACGGGAATATGTAAATCTTGCTCTGAAAACTTTTCAGATAGATCGCGTCCCTCAGCCCTATTAGTAAGCTGTGGATGCAGCTTTTTGTGCGAGACCCAAACATCGAAGACACTTTTTAATGCATTCCCAACGTAATTAGATCCTATTTTTAAATATGAGCTCTGATCGTGCTCAAATGCATATCCCTGGACTGCCGATATTACTACGCTGAATAGCAAAGTTACTTTAATGTTTATTCCGAACATGATTCTGAAAATCACTATGTAACGTATGACATCCAACGTGCTACTGACAGCTGACGAATTCAGCGACTGTATAAATAGGGTATATGGGGATAAAGTCACATACGTAGCAATATTCGTAGCGTACTTTCCCCGTTTTGTAAATATGACACTGAATAGTGTATTTAACGTATTGGCGTAGGTCCCAAAGTCACACAACCACAATTGGTTTTCTGTGCGCACATTTCTCACTTTTGAGGAAACAGCACCCCCCACAATGCACAATTGCAAAACTCTTCCGGATTTGACCAAAAAAAAAATTTTTTTTGTACTATTTGGTGTAGTATCATGTTAGGACTGAGTGCGCATAGGAGAGGAGACGCGTACAGTAATATTGCCAAACCGAATTTTATTCAATGCAATTAGTCATTACCCCCTGAAAGGTTCAGCCGGGTCATACTAACGGCCGTATTCATAAACGTTCTACAAGCCTGTTTTAACTAAAATGCCATTAAAATGCGTTTGTCCTTATCTGTCAATTTGACATTTTTGTTCGTAAGAAAGGGACAAAACCTCAGTTACATCCTTACATTCGCTGACACCCCATTTGTATACAAACTTGCGAATTTATTAACAACTTTAATATCACTATCAGGCTCTAATCCTTCATCCATAGTTTTCCATCCGTAGGTAGTTCTGTAGTAATCATTAAAAATAACCATGTGTTTGTTGTAGTTAGTTTAATTGTACATTGTGGTGTCTCTTTTGTTTTAGATTTTTCAACCGGCCAAGTATCAGCTTGCAACATTTGGACAACCTTTTCGGCTCTTAATCTCTTGTAGCTCCCAACCTTGGCGCTGGCTCAATTGTCCCACTGGACAGCAGCCATCAACAACAAAACTTGAATTGAATTGACAAAGCACATTTTATTTAGCAGAGGCATTTTAAGTTTTATGAATAAGGGGGACAGTGTTTTAAACATAATTCGTCTTTCCTGTGGTCAATAAGTAATTAAGATCTTACGTGCATAAAAATAAAAATAATGGTTTGTCGCATAATAAAATATAAGAATTAATGCAGATAAGAGTGAAATGAGAGCGTTGCGAAGTAGGTATGTGTGGGGTGAGTCTGAAGGATATAATAAGAAATAGTCTGATAAGAGAGAGAGTGACTGATAATGTAGTGACGAAAATTGAGAAGGGCGTGCTAAGATGGTATGGGCATGTAGAGAGGATGGATAAAAGAAGATTAATAAAGAGGGAAAAGTTGATGGTAAAGTTGGAAGAGGAAGGCCTCTTCGAACTTTTTCCGACCAAATCGGAGAAATCCTGAAGGAAGAGTACGTAACACCGACGAGCATGTATGCAGAATGTAATGAAAGTGAATGAAGCAAGAAAGGTTTGTCAAGAGCAAGTGGAAATCCGTGATCTCTGCTGATTCTCAAAAAAAAATAACGGGCGTTTCAAACGCTGTCCTTACCACTCCCCATATTAACTGTGGTGTTCAATAGCTAACTGGGTTTATTTATTTACTAGCATCTGCCCGCGACTTCGTACGCGTATAAATTATGATTTAACTACATGATATTTTTTATGTTTATCTTACGTTTAACCATACATCTGACAAATTTGAAAATAAAGATTTTATTTAATCAGTAAACAGTTCACTTCGAATCTAAATAAACACCCTCATAAACTTGTTCGGCAATAATATTATATAGATGCCCAAAGTATCATTTAAGAGAGGGCTCCCTATGCGAGCCTCAGGTCCGAAGGCCCTAGGGCGAGCCCGACGGACACTCACTATCCTCAGGTGTCTTGCAAGTGAGACCTGAGGCCAAAGCTCCGAAGGTGTGCGGCGAGGCAAGCGAGGCCGAAGGCCGAGCTTTTCATTGGAATTAAAGGTCTAAATCAATCCTTCAGAGAGCGGTCTCAATGCGAGCCCGAGGGCCTAAGGCCCGAGGCCGACCCTCCACGGATACGCGTTATCTCCGTGTAACTTGCAAGCGAAACCTGATGAGGGCCGAATTCCTGAAGGCAAGCGGAGCCGAAAACTGAGCTTTTCGTAGGAATGAAAGGCCCTAAGTTCGCTTTTAGAGATCGGTCGCAATGCGAGCTCGGAGGCTAAAGGCCAGTGGGTGAGCCCCCACGGACACTGTCCCGCGAAACTGGAGACCAAGTCCCGAAGGTGAGCGGCCAGGCAAGCGAGGCCGAAGGTCGAGCTTTTCGTAACAATCAAAGGTCCAAATCAAGCTCTCTTAAGCGCTCGGGGCTGAAGGCCACTTACTATCCCCACGGCATGCGTTACAATTTTTGCGTTAATGCACTAAACTATCTAGGCTTAAAACTAAATCAGTCAGACTATGGTTCAAGGTTCAACAACAGATCCCTGATTTTGCATTTGAAGCTGTTATGAGAATGACAAAAAATATCGATGTTTTCCTGTTCTGTAACGAGATCATTGTAAGCACGCGACAGGCGAGATACAGGTGAGTGCTTGCCAAAGTTAATTTTACAGAAAGGAACGTGAAATAAGGCGCGAGGCATGCGAGGTATTTTAGTCGGGACTAGGGCTTGCATTCCGGAATTCCGGAATTTCGAAATTCCGGAATTTCGGACCTTTTTTTCGATACTACAATTCCGGAATTGAGACACTTAATATCGGAAATTCCGGAATTGAAACAAATATAGTTTGTCGTCTAGTTGAAAGCTGATTATGGGTGGTTCGGTTACTTTGTGGACTAATTTAGACCCAGGTGGTTTGAAATGCTTGTTACAAAGCTTTACGCTTTGCACGGCAGGTAAGATACCTATCATGATGTAATTGATGTATCCAAAAGAGCCAGTCACTTTAACGGATATTTAAAGGGAAATTTATGAATTTGTGTCCTAGGGACTGACGCCGCCTATAGTTTTTTCAAAATAATCACACCACATCAATGTCAAATCACATTTTTATTCCAAAACAAAAATTAAAGTTTGCTTATCCAAAACGGTCAGTCAAATAAGTGCATATTTAGGGAGAAATTTGCTGTTTTGAATTCAGTGTGCCAGGGACTGACGCCGAACATAGTTTCCTCAATAAAATCGTGTCAGTACTGTGCTAGTGTGTGTAGTGGTGTATGTAAAATTGCATTTTATTGCAAAACAAAAAGGAAAGGTTCCATTACGACGAATTATTGGCTGTTTAGCTTTAATAAGTACAGTGTAAACTCTTTATAACATTCCACTTTATAACGATAAACTCCCTTTGACGTAGAAGTGAGCACAATTTGGTTGGTTTACCTTAAAACCCACACATTGATAAACTCTTTATAGTGCAGCAGCTATTCTCTATTACGAAGAAATGTGTTCATATTTAGTCACAGGAAATATTCACTATCGGTATTATTGTTTGTTATCTTATCAGGTTACAAAAGACGCCGACTAAACCTTTGAGGCTCCGAAACTTCTGAGGTCGTAAACAGCCGTCTTGCTTTTGTTATTGTTAATTGCCTTGAACACGTGCATCATTACTGCGTTTACTTGTAAATGATGGTCTAAATACACCAGCTTTACCTATCGTATTATCAGTCGTCAACCAACTTTGAAAAAAAATTGTGAATTTAAGTAGTTGTTTTTCTTTCTTCACTCCATATAACGGTAAGTCTCAGTAACGATAAAAAAATGCTCGGTCCCTTGAGTTTCGTTATAAAAAGTTTACACTGTAATAGTTTCAGATACCTATATGATAATTGATAATTCATAGTCACTTATAAGACGAGGGACTGACACTGACAGACAGTATGACGTATTCATTTGGGGTACAAAAGGGCGTATTTAGCAATGCTGTGTACACCTAAGTGAGTGACCAAATTAAATGAACTTTATAATATCACTATTAACTCTCACTCTAACTACTCACTAAGACATATTAAATAAGATTATTGTAAATGTGTGAATTTTGCTGACACACCCAAGTTAACCAAATTTCGGAGAACCGCCCTTATCTTATAGCCTCCGCTCAGTGTCCAGGTAATGTTTATGGCCACAGAATTTGCAAGCGAGTGCCCGAGCGAAACAATATCATTGTAACTGCCAACTGGTAATCCGTTAACACAAATATATTTGTCCCTTTCCGTTTTCTCACTTAAACAATAATAAAAATGCAATCAGTTCCTAGTGCAACCCCGTTGACGAAAGTTGTGTGCGACCTTATCCTGTTAAGAGTGTTGTGTTGTTTTAAGTGTGTGTTATGCGTGCCACCAAGGGATAATGTAAGTATTACTTACCTGTTTGTTATTTTTTTGAAAAATAATGGATTTTATCTACACCTATATCATAAATCTTCTATATATGTTCGGAAACCATGTATAATGACCACCATTATTGCAACCAGAAACGTAACATCAGCTTTTTGTCTGTGCCAGTGTTATTATAATATTTATAATGTATGAAAAATCATAATAAGATCGATCGATATCGATGTTATTCTGGAAATCTAGTTGGTCATGCAATGGCGGCTATTCTAATGGTTCCCGAACACATGTAACTGTACATTATTAGGCATTAAAACACTCGTGTGATCCTATTATGAAACTCACTGACGCTTGTTTCATAAACCCACACTCGTGTTTAATGCCCTTAATTATGCACATAAACTAATATAATGTCTTGCAATTTATAACTATAATTTTGTTGTGATTATTATAAGTCATAAGTAGAGTTAGGATGTTTGGTGGCATTGGGGTGAACAAAGAGCAATGGAGTCGTTGTATATTTTTTGATTAAATTAGTTAATGAATAAATGATTGATAAGCCAATAATGTATAATAGTTTTATTGGTTTCATACAATTAATTTGATTCATAAAAACTTGAAACTTTAATTCCAGTTGCAAGTTGTTCAAGCTCTTGAATACATAAACATTTTAGCAAACAAGTAAAACTTATTTAAGTGTTATATTATAAAATCATCGTTGTAATTTACAGTATTGCATTGCAGTTGTCGTCAAAAAAATATGTAAAATATGTAACTAGTAAAATATGCGATTTATCAACAAACCTAAATTGTTTATACTCTATACACGTTCATACAATAAAACGCAAAGGTGATATGATATATTATTGGCCGGTACTGTAATATAGATTTATCGTTCAGTTATTCATTTATTCAAATAAAAAAATATACAATGGCGACTCCACTGCATTACTTGCGCTAAACTGCCACCAGAATCCTAAATCTTGTAATAGTTTAACTTGGTTAACAAAAGCATACCTTCCTACTTATTAAAACTTTCATATCAACAGCTACAGTATTTTTAAATACTACGTTATCAGTTAGTTAAATTAAATCTCCACGCGAATCAATTTCTTCTCAATATGCCTTTTATTAAATTACAATTATATTTCAGGTCTTCTACAGAAAAAAAAGTAGTGTACGGGGAATTTAGAAAAAGTTCATTAAAAATATGGAAACACTTTCTGCGTGCAAATGACGGACAATCTGCTAAGTGTAAAAACTGTTACAAAATACTCAAAACTGCTGGTGGGGCCACAACCGGTTTACACACACACCTGCGATCTAGACATCCAGACATCGCCTTCCCTACAAATCTCGAGGCCGATAATGAAAGTTCCGTTGAAACGGCTGGAACATCCACTGCCATTTCGGCTTCATCTACAGCAACAGTTGGCCCGCCGGCAAGTCATGACAAAAAACGAAAACTTGTAACAGATTATTTCAAGTCCGATGGAAATGAATCTATGGAAACTATTGTTTCCAGAATGACAGCGCTAGATGGTGTTAGTTTTAGACTGTTTTGTAAGAGTCAAGATCTGCGAAAATTATTTCTTAAGTGTGGTTACGAGCTACCTAAATCAGGTAATACTATTGCTAAAATAGTCTTTAATCATGCCGAAAGTACTAAAGAGGAGTTAAAGAAAAACATCGTCAACATGAAGAAAGAGGGAATCAGGTTTACAGTGACGCTAGATGAATGGACATCCCAGCGAAGCAGGAGATATATGAATATTAATATTCATTCCAGAGAATTTGGTGGCTTTCAATTTAAAAACCTCGGGCTGGTGAGAATAACTGGTTCCATGCCAGCTCATGTTGCATTAGAAATACTGGGGAACCACTTATTAAAGTTCCATGTGTCTATCGAAGAAGATATTATAAGCATGACGACTGATGGTGCCAGTGTTATGAAAAAAATGGGAACTTATTTTCACGGACACCATCAGTTGTGCCTTGCTCACGGTCTTCAACTAGCCGTCATTGACACTGTGTATAAGAACCCCGCAAGGATTCTGGAACCAGCCATTGACGAAAATTACCCGTCTGATACTTCAGACACAGGCAGTGATGAAGACGATGATGAAGATGGGCAATTTGAAGTAGAAGTACCACGTGTTCGAGCTAACCCATACCTACACAAAGAAATCATTGCTAAGGTGCGCCGAGTAGTCAAAATGATTAGGAAATCGCCTCTTAAATCAGATGCCCTACAAGCTTACGTCACACAAGAGTTTAAGCAAAACATCCAGCTCCAGTTGGATTGTCAAACAAGATGGTCAAGCATGGCTGAAATGATTGGTTCGTTCCTAAAAATTAAAACCTGTGTTATGAAAGTACTTCTCGATTTCAAATCACAGGAATCGTTCACGGAAGAAGAAATTCTGTGTTTGCTAGACATACATCAGAGCCTCGAGATCGTGAAACTGACTGTCTTGACACTCTGCCGCCGTGAAGCAACATTATACACTGCAGACACAGCTTTAAGATTTATGCTCAATAAATTAGACGAGCGCAACACTTCATTAAGCTTGAGACTGGCTGCAAACTTGCGGACACGGATAAAAGAAAGACGACTTTTGGTAGCGGGTGTGCTGCACTATCTTCATGATGCAGAAAGTTTTTATGCATCACCAGATGACGAAACATTTCGAAAGCCAATTAGCGATGAAATTTGCAATATAGTCGTACATTTGTTACAACAACTAAAGTACAGAGCTCTGACATGCTCTCCTGTTCGGGATGATTTACCTGGAAGCAGCCTTGCTATTGCTACTGAAGAACCCCCGCTAACTTTCCAAGAAGAACTGGAAAAGGAACTAGAAAAATGCAAAGATAGAACTCCAGTAGCACGTGAGTTCGACTTACGTGGTTTTGTTTTAGCAGAAAAGGCAATGTACGACAATCAGGGAGAAAGAGGAGTGTATTTAACCGAAGCTTACAATTACCTTTTGTCAATTTTACCCACCAGTGTCGAAAGCGAGAGAATATTTTCGTCAGCGGGCTACTTCTGCAATAAAATCCGAAGTTCGCTGTCCGATAGAATGATAGACTCCTTATCATTTTTGAGAACCGTTTTCCAAGAGAAGCTTTCACTTCAAGATAATTAAGAAAGATTATTTGTTTTTTGTAGATAATTACAAAGTTAATTGTTGAACATGGTGTATACGTGTCTAATGTGTTACTAAACTAATTGTAATAATAAGTCGGTAATTAAGAACAATTTATATGTATGTTATGTCAAATTTAACCAATTATGATTGTTTATTATTATGTTAACTGAGGGTACATTGAAGCCACGTATAGTCGTATAGCTGGTTAATACTACTTAAAAGTTTGTTGATTTTTTTTTAAGTGGTGCCTTGTGGCCACCGGACTGATCATATTATTATATAATTATACATCTTTAGGTAGATAGGTTAAGAATAACGAAGTATTTTTATTTTACTCTGTTGATCTTTAAAATGATTACTTACCTGAGTGGACTATTTTTAATGTTGTTATTTTTATTAAAACAGTTATACCATTTTCATTTTGTTTAGTTGATTGTTAAAAACATGTGATGCCTGATTTTAAAATATTACGTATAATGTTAACTGAGAGTACTTTTACATATAACTGGTTTATTCATTTAATTTTGTTGCATTTTTTGAATAAGTGTTGCGATTTCAATACTGTTCGGTATATGAAACGTTACATATGATTATCATATGAATACGATGAATGTAAGTAACTTCGTATTGTGTAGTATTCTTACTTAGTAGTTTTTTATAACAACGATTACATCTGTAGTGTGATAACATTCGCGTGTTCTTTAAAAAAATACCACTGAATAATTATTTACGGTTGTTGATTATTAATAAATAAATATTGATTACTATTTCTGGTTTTATTTTGCTCAAAATCCAATCACAACCAAATAAAGCAATAAAATCCTTAATTCCGGAACCAGTTCCGGAATTCCGGAATTGAAGGTCAATCTCGAAAATCAGTTCCGGAATTGAAAACCGTCCGATATTGCATCCCCTAGTCGGGACGCTTAAAGTGAACTTATCAACAATTTGAGGCGAATCAGTTAGATTGTTCATGGTTTTATACAAGAAAGACATACTAAGCAACGTTCTTCTGTTATTTAAATTTTCCAGTTTAAAATGTTTAATTTTGTCTAGATAGGATCTTACATGGCTAGGTGATTTATACCGGTACGACAAATGCTTTAGCAATTTCTTTTGAGTCCTCTCTATTCTGTTAATGTGGACTTTATAAACGGGTGACCAAGCGGCACAGCAGTACTCTAATTTACTTCTAACATAACTATTATATGTATAGCATTATTGAGGTAGAAATATTTTTGAATTCCTTTCCATTTCTAATAACGAATCCTAACGACTTATTTGCTGATGTTATTATACTATCGATATGAGTTGTAAATTTAAGTTTTGTATCAATAACTACTCCCAAATCACGAATGTGAGTGACTTCATTCAGTGTCACACCTGCAATGTTGTAAGACCTTTTTGTTATGTTTCTCTTCATTGTGAATTTAATGTGAGAGCATTTGATTGGGTGCAAGTACATCTTGTTAAGGTTGCAGCAGTCATGTAATTTATTGATATCTTCTTGCAATAAGGCTGCATCGGTCATACAGTTAACAGGACGTATTAGTTTAAGGTCATCCGCAAAAACGTAACAAGTGGAATGTGAGAAGATGTTAGTGATATAGTTAATGAATATGTTGAAAAAGAGTGGTCCCAGATTTGAACCCTGAGGTACGCCAGAGCTAGCTACAATAGGATCAGAACTACAACCATCAAGTACTACTGTTGAGGGTCGATTGCCCAGATATGATTCGCACCATTTCAGCATAGAGCCACCGACTCCAAAATTAGACAATTTTTTTAGTAAAATGCGATGATTTACCTTGTCAAATGCTTTGGTAAAATCAGTGTATATCGCATCAACTTGTCCGGACTTATCAACGATCTGAGAAATATCATCAACATAATGAAAAAGATTCGATTCAGTAGATCTTTGTGTCATAAATCCGTATTGGTTTTCAGATATATGATTCCTAACATGCTGATAGATATATGCGTACACTAGTGACTCAAAAACTTTTGCTATCGAACATAAAATTGAAATGGGTCTATAATTAGTGATTAACTATTTTTTACCACTTTTGAAAATAGGTACAATGCGAGCTTCTTTCCATCTATTCGGAAATACACCTGATGATAACGACTTATTGAAAATCATAACTAAGGGTGTCGATAGCTGTGAGGCACAATTTTTGAGAAACGTAGGTGGTATGTTGTCTGGTTTTGTTGGCTCCAATTTACTTAATTTAGATTTTATTTAATCGGCGCTGATATAAATATTTTGTATACCCTGAGATGCACTTGAACTATCTTCTAGAGAAACATACTGGCTGTCAACATCCCTTTCGAAGACCGATGCAAAATAAGCGGCAAATAAATTACTGATTTCTTTGGTGTCATTACTTTCAACGTTATATAAAGTCATAGCAGGTGGGTAATTTGAACTGTTTTTGCGTTTATTCTTAATGTATGTCCAAAAAAACACGGTATTTGTGCTTCAATTTAATCATTTTTATTAATGGCTGTGAAAACCAGACTGGGTACTTGTTTTGCTTAAATTTAGTAGTAAACTAGCTTCTGCCCGCGACTCCGTCCGCGTGGAACTCGTTTATATCGTAGCTCCACACAAACTTTCACTTCCCATTTCATCCCCTTAGGGGTTGATTTCCGGGATAAAAATGCTATCTCTTCTATCTTATATCTATGCTATGTCCTTCCCCGTGATTCAAACTATCTCTATACCAAATTCATTTAAATCGGTTCAGCGGTTTCAGCGTGAAGAGGTAACAGACAGACAGACAGACGGACCAGACAGACAGACACACTTTCGCATTTATAATATTATATATTATTATATATATATTATTATATATTATAGTATAAGTATATAGTATATAGTATGGATGGGACACACTCAAGTGTTATTTTAGAAACGATTGAATAAAACTCATGCACCATATCATTTACGTTCAGGCAATCCTGAAACTCCTTAATCCAATCGATTTCAGATACAATACCAGAATCTATCCTCGATACCTATCATCAGACTACCTAATTTCTACATATTTTATGGTGATTTTTGTGTCGATTTTTTCTTGTAATACCGCTTTGTAATCATAATCATCACTCTTCATATTTTTTTACTTCCTACCTTTTATGTTCCTCCACTTCTGTAACTATTATCGGAACTCATAACGGACAGTTTTCATAAAACGTTTCTTCATAATGTCATTACTAAGAACAGACTTGAACTCATAATTTGGGTTTTCATAACAGTTTCCTTCATAATGGACATAGGTACTATATCATAATTTTGTTAGTCCTAATATCATAAATCATAACTAAGAATATAACTAGTTAAGTAATATTTTTTTGCAAACAAGTTTTTCAGCTCTTTTATAAAAAAAAATAACCTCGAAGACGAAAGCGGGAGCGAAGCTCCCACTTCCGTCTTCTAACCTATCCGCGATCCGAGTCGGTTTTGCCACTAAGTCCCTGTTCCCTACTGCTACTTGAACTTATTTACCACTCTCTTGGTATTAGTTGATCTCAGAGAGAAGTTTATTAATACAAAATTTAGCAATAACTACTAGTATGTATAGAAATAAATGTGATATTAAACTATATTGCTAAAAACCACTATGATATAAAAGTTTATACTCGTAAACATAGATAATAGTAACAGAGATCCTTATGTTGAATAACATTATGAATATAGACATTTCGGAGTTACGATAGTTATTAGCAAAAATAATTATAAATAAAGATCATTATGAGATAAAATTGTATGAGAAAAAAATTCGGAAATCCAATAATCGAAGCTGCAATTTTATATGAACTTTGGCGCACCCATTACAAAGATGTTAAAGGTCACGCTCAGCCGGCGTTTCAAAAAAGCTGCGTGAGAATCACCCATAAGATTAGCAGATATGTGAGTCTGTCTGGCCCTGCTGGTCGCCCTGGGTCAGTTCAAACTGGTTTCGGTGGTGGTAAAAGAAGCTCACAGGAAGGCTTTGTTGGAAGAGGAAGGAGTCAACAAATGGAATCAAAGTAGAAGTTTGATAGTTTGTTATCATTGTTCGATTTGTGAAAGACTAAAAAAAGCTTATGAAAAGTGCAATGTAGGTAGCCTAGGTAGTTGTAAATAAACAAGCATTGAAGCATTAGGCACAACATTTATTCAAGACGTACAGTGTTTAAACGAAGTGTGTTATGGTTATGGTATCAGCTATTTGGCGTCAATATATAGGAGTAAAGTTATAATGCATGATTTTTAACACTTCAGCAACCGACGCATGAAAAAGGTCCAGAAATAAAAATAAAATGTTAATTAGTTTGATCTTAACCAATGCAATGTACTAGAAAGCGTACCATACTGACCAAAAAATATTTTTAAAATATCAATGAAACATGAAACTGTATGAGAACCTTTAAGGTTTAACCTCTCATAAAGTTCTCGATC
This sequence comes from Epinotia ramella, assembly GCA_947578815.1. Taxonomy (NCBI): domain Eukaryota; kingdom Metazoa; phylum Arthropoda; class Insecta; order Lepidoptera; family Tortricidae; genus Epinotia; species Epinotia ramella. The sequence goes on along the minus strand of OX388204.1, from coordinate 12,348,644 downwards.
CATTTCCTGTACGCGAACACATTAGTGTACAACGTTGGCACCGGTGAGCCACAGCCTGCACCGGCAAGCTTCCCGCTCACTAGACCAACGAGGTAGTAGGTCCCTTCATGTTCCATCATGATGGGGCCACCAGAGTCTCCCATGCAGGTGTCCTGTCCACTCCTCCCGGCCGCACACATCTGACCCTCTGTAAGGTCCGGGTAGTGTCTCTTGCATGTGTTTGGCGCCACCAGTTGAACCTGGGTGTGCAGTTTGACGGGTGACGGTTGTCCGTGTTCGGTCTGACCCCAACCGGTGATGGTGAGAGGCACACCTTCGTGCTGCTCGTTGATGTTGAATGTTGGCAGGCAAATAGGGCGAATGTAGTCTGTAAAATGCAATGTACTGGGTGTTATAACTTGTTAGACCAGCGCTGGTAATCGCCAGCACCATGCTGAGTTGGGGCCATTTCGTGACGCGTTTTTTGTATTTTTATTAAATGTTTGTCGTTTTGTGTCTCACGAAAAAATGATTTTCTTTCTTTTTTCAATATTTTGCCAGTAAAAGTGCTTGCCAAGTGGGTAATTAGTTCTAACTTCAGCGTTAAAAGCTAAGTGCAACATGAAATTGAGCAGGTAACAAGTGTCAGTGCTTATAAATATTCAAAATGTAGTTTAAATCATTACTTTTATAAAATTCTGTCGATAAAAATGACACATGTTATAAGTGGCATGTTCAATCAGAAAAATCGGCCAAGTGCGTGTCGCGCCACGCGCAGTGTAGGGTTCCGTAGTTGCATGTCTGTCTTAGTTACATCGACACGCGCGCGCCAACTAAATAGTGCGGTTGGATCGGCCGAATTTGTACCAAAGTACATTTTAAGATGGTCAACTATTACTCGGTAACTAACTAGTTATACCTACTTAGCCGTGACAGTTTTCTTTTTGAATTCATTATAATGTACTACTGCCACGATTTTTTTCACAACGGAACCTTAAAAAGGGGGCAAGACTAAGATTTCCGCTTCTAAACTTAGTAGAAACCTGAAAAAAGGAAAGAACCTAACCGGTGTATGGAGCAGTTCCTCTAAGCTTCATCAAAGCGATGTCGTTATACAGCACGCCGCGTTGGTAACCGCTGTGCTTGAATATCTTCTCGGGGTGCATGATGACGTTCTTGACGCATTGTCTCCCTACGCAGTCCGTGGGATAAGTTCTAGTGTTGTACTCGGCTAAGATGATGCTCACACTGTAATCAGTAAAATTGACTATTGATCTAAAGCGGATTTGATAACTCACCTGTAGTAATTATAAACGGGAAAGAAACTCTATCTCATCAGTAGGCTTAGGACTTTTCGTAGCATACCGTGGTTCTAAAATCTTTGGAGTCGCAATGTGTAAAAATTTCGAAGTCAGTCAAAAAGTATGATGTCTTATTAACTATAAAGATTTATAGATACTGTCACATCGTTACTGAGTGCATTTTAATCGAACGTAATTAATGTTAAAATGAAGTAATATTTGATGAGGATTATGACACACTTATTCCAACAGCCAGTACTTTCTCAAATATGTAGAATTATTGCTTATAAAGAACTGATAGAGTTGACCTGAAAATGTTTCATTAATTTATTTTGTTATAGCTCCTGGAAGCTTCAGTTTAGGTTTGATTTGTTGAGTAAAGCTTAGCGACGTTTCGACCGATCACGTTTCGTCTGTTGGAATTAACGTTATATTTTCTAGGTTTAATTTTTATATCACCGTTATAAAATGCATTGTTAATTAATATATTACATTATAATTTTTTTATTAAATGTCCTTTTTTCTTTATTATATATTATTTTACAACTAAAAATTCCATAGAATATGGAAGCATGATATGTTTCAAAAAGTCCTAAGCCTTTAATATAACTTCATACTTTGAAGTTCACTTCGAAAATTTCACATTCGGCGACTCCATGGATTTTAGAACCACGGTATGCTACCAAATGTCCTAAGCCTACTCATCAGTCTATTTTTGATACCGTTTCACGCTTCAACCGTTAACTACGTATTCTAATGAAATTAAGCACGGACATAGTTTGAATACCGGCGAACGACCAAATAACTAAGGGAATTAAAAACTCACTCTTCAGATCTCTTTATTTGGAAGTCCACGCAATGGGCTGCAGTGATCACGTGGCTAGAACTAATGAGCGATCCTCCACATACAACCGTTTTTGTTTCCATCATCTCTTCAACCTTCACGTTAAGATGGACGAGCCAAGGGTACTGGGCTATACCTGCAGACTTTCCGGCTGAAAAAATATAATGTTTTTATTTTTATTTATTAGCAAAAATATACATACATATCACTTACAGACTAGACCAACACAGTCATGATGTACAACAAAAAGACAAACATAAAATAATACACTTGACTCTAGCACCCCCGGGTTATGTAACATACCGCGTAACACCTTGAACACATACGTAGCCAATGCTAAGTTCCTCCTAACTTCCAACTTGGTGTAACCGACCATACCGATAATAAAAAGCGCGGGTACATCAGGGGATAGAATGGATATACCCCGTATCCTTTCAAATATAGATACCTGGTGAATTTGTTTTGTATCTTTTCGATCATCAGATTGTACTTCGCCTCGTGTGGATTCCATATGATCGCGCCACACTCTAACCTGCTCCTGACAAGTACGTTATAAAGGGCTTTTACTGTACCGGCATTATAAAAGTTATTTGTTTGTCTCAATACAAAACCTAAATTCCGAAAAGCTTTTTTGCAAGTTTCAATAATTTGCTTTCGGATGGACAAGTCAGGGTCAAAGTGTATCCCCAGATCACGCACGGAAGACTCCCGTACGATTGGAAGTCCCCCCAAGTTGTAAGCGTGCTGCAGTGGAGAATGCGCTCTATTGTACGAAATTACGCTACATTTGGATACATAAAAAATATATTTTTCTGTCTCCAATTCACAACCCTGTCAAAGTCGCCTTGTAAATGCTCACAGTCACTTATGTTGTTGACTTTTAGAAAGATCTTTATGTCATCTGCGAATAGCAGACAGCTAGCATGTTGGATCACGTCCTGGAGATCGTTGATCATAATGGTGTTATTTAAATGTGTGACACCTGCATGCCTAACAGTGGACACCCAACGTTAACCTGCGTTTTAATGAATAAGAAATGTTTAAAGTGTCAAATATCAACCCAAGCAAATTAAACTTAGAGACTTAATATTGTTTAATTACTTAAGCTTACCAATAATGTATTTATCGGGCGCAACATCTGAGGCATTGTCATCAGCCGCACTTTTGAAACGATTATTTTCATTGAACTGCCAATGACCGCCGTTAAATATGTTGCCAAAGTCGAAGTCGTTTCCGGGGCCAAAGTCGAAGTCGTTTCCGGGGCCAAAGTCGAAGTCGTTTCCGGGGCCAAAGTCGAAGTCGTTTCCGGGGCCAAAGCCGTTGCCATTCCCGGGGCCGAAGCCATTGTCGTTGCCATTACCCCCGTCGACGTGAGCGTGCCTGCCGCAGCATCCAGACTTTGGATCCGGAAGAACACCGTCCGTCGCTGAACATGTCCCGCTGCCGAAGCCAACTTGTGCGAATCCTGGCCTGCCACCTCCCTGTTGGTTCCAGTTCTTACCAGCCAACTCAGAAAGAGTAGCGTCAGCCAACATTGACAGGACAACCACTGCCAAGGAGAGAGTAAACTTAGCCATCCTGGAAGTAACAAGAGCTTCTCGCCACGTGTCGACCCGGCCTAGTTCTATAACCTCTCTTTAGACAAGTTGTAATTAAACTGTGTCGTTTACGGGTTTCGTGAGGTATTTATAGGCCAGTTAAAGAAGGAAACTTCTTATTTGTCATGGAGTAGTTATTACTTTAACATATTGTACTTCCCACATAATTATTTAACAGGATAGCTTCAATATAGTTAAACTAATAGAAAAACAATCCTACACGTACCAACATTTGAGGAAACAGTATTAATTAAACGAACCCTTAGTCCGTCTACCGACGGATTATATTCGACCTTGCTTACGGAAATCGAGCACTTACAGTAAAGCATTAGACTTATTATTTCCTCGTTTTACAAATCCTAATACAAATGTAAATTTAATTATTACAGAGCCCGAGAAAAAGCAATTCGAGGATAAGTAGATTTCGTAAACAATAGATAGTATTTCTGAATCCACGAATTGCTATTTCCCTCGAGGCTTATAGATAATATGGTGCTTTTCTCCAACACTTATACGAGGCGGAATTGTTCACGCGAGCCGCAGGTGAGCGTGATAAGAGAGCCGACGATGTAATTATCAAAGCTCACGCGTTTCATACGACGCTTTTCAACACTATTGCGAGAAAAAAATCCTTTTCATAAAATGAAAATGTTATAGGCTCCTAAGTTATTTCCTATAGTTATTGATGACATCAGGTTTTTACTCATTATATTGCTACATCGCCAAGAATTTCCAGTGGCGTCAATTCTATTTATCACTATTCTATTCGCCACGAGTCAAAAGAGACTGAAAGTCAACGACAATTATATGTATTTTCTCAAACATGCTCGGAAATGTACGCGTTAATATCACGAAATGAAGACGTGAAGTTTCTTGTTTATGGCTCCCTACATTACTTCTTGGCCTTACGCCAAGAAGTAATGTATGAAAACCCTAAGTAAAACCATTATTGTCCGCTACTCTAACTTTTTAAATTTGCTTACTAATATTAAACTGACAAAGGAAAATTTACATACTGCCAACCACCACTAGACACTGTAAGCATACTTGCTTCATAAAAAAAAAAAAAAAAATCTATGGTACTATACTTTATGTGCGGTTAAACATGGTGCTCGAACGGCTTGTTCAAATGGCATGTTTAAAAAATAAAAAAGGCGCAAATTACCTAATATTTAATTGATTACCTAGTATTTATTTTAATTTTAATATTTCCTCACATCGTTTGAGAAAAGTACTATACAATCCTCGGCCGGAACAGGGATTGCTGGACTCGTTGTATTCGGCCTCGTCTACGACTCGGCCGTCTACCCCAATCTCGTCCAGCAATCCCTTACTTCACGGCCTCTGCAGTAATCTACTATTATTTCAACAACAGACAGCAATCCAAATAAACAAAGAAATACATACGAGTAGACACTTTATGACTAGATAACAATCCATAAGTATATGTACACATCATGGCTATGAGTTATAATTTAGAAAAGAAACTGTATACCGTCATTGAGACGATTAACGAGCCCAAACTCAACTGGGTTACGTCGGCTGAGTACTGAATTCCCATGGCAACTAATACTTCTGTCTCGTATATAATATTGAATTCCAAACTATACCTTTACCCAAATTTTAGATCAATCGGATCGTTATATCCGCAAGTGACTGAAAAATTGAGTTTATCAACTTGTTATCAACAGTCTAATTGTCTAAACACTTCTACAAAATAATATTTATACGAAAAAATAAAGTAGGTACTCATTTAAATGGTAGTTTTATTCGTTCAAGATTTATTGATTCATGTATACAAAGAGGAAAACTATACAAAGAGGAAATAATACGAACATGTGTGATATCCAGGCTATAGGAAAAATGAAACACATATATGGCGATTAAAGAAGGAAACAACTGTGGAAAATATAACAACGCATATTAAAAAAAGCTGTGGTTCACACGTGAACGTAAAAATTTAAAAAATTATACATAAAAATGAGAAAGAGTACTCTTCATTCGTTATAACTACTTCGGAAGACATTTATTACGAGTTGTTACAGCCGGAAATTTGGCCGCTAAACGTTCAGTTTGGCGAGTGGACTTGGTTTCGGAGAGCTACAATTAAAACAAAAGAAGGAAGATAGCATCAAAATATACTACCAGAATGCGCGTGGTCTTAGAACAAAACTGGATCTTTTTCATAATAGCATAGAAAGTTCAAGTGCACATTTGTTTGCTATCACGGAATCAGGTTGTAATGCTTCCATACAAGATGCAGAAATTATTCCACCGGGATATCAAATAATAGTCCAGGCAATGAACTGACAACTTGTATGGAAAAAATGACAATTTTGGAAATAATTTATAATAGCTTATTTTTCATGTGTAACGGATATATTATCAATTAAATAGTTACCCAGTGACAAAACCCGACAAAATTTCAGACATCGAAAAAATTACAAGTTAACTGGCTTCTGAAAAGTCAGTAAAAATATTAATAAATGTTTTTGTCTTTATTTTGGTTCATTTACATTTGCTCTATAATATTCAAGATAAATCGTACAAAAAAAGATAATGCATGCTTCATTGAAATCTACATAATTACTTCCGGGTGGAAAGTTTGTCGGATTCTTGACTAAATCATCTTAGAATAACATTTTCAAATGAAATCAACAAAAAAAACGCTATTATAAATTAATGTTTTTCAAAACCGTATTTTGCCTGGAGTATAATAAGTTATAAGATGCGACCGAGCGGACGGGCGAAAACAAGGCGGCGCGTTTCTCGTGGCCACACACCGGTTTGAGCTACGGCCGGTGACTACGCCGAGTGACGTCAACAATCAACATCGATAACTGTGCGTTTGAACTGGTAGGCGCTGCAGTTTACTTAAACAATAGGTATTTGTTTTTATGTGTCGTGGTTTATATTCCACCCAAAAGTAACGAACATGAATAAGTACATGACATTATTTAGGAATATAGAACAATGGTGTGTAAAGTTCAAAAACTATATAATAATGGGCGATTTTAACATGTATTCAACTAGTGATAATATCAATAATTACTTTGAATATTTTAGAGTTTTTTGTGGAGTTGATCAGAAGAATCATGTATCAAATTGTAATGGTCGGCAACTAGATTTGGTGTTATGTTGTAAGGACATGTCGGGCGCAGTGTCAGTGGAGGCGGCGCCGGCGGACGAGGCGTTGGTGCCTGTGGACGCGTACCACCCGCCGCTCGCGGTGAGCCTCCGTCGCTGTCGCGCTGCGCCGCCGTCGCCCGCGCTATGTACCTCTTGTTCCCCAGGGAACCAGATGCCTAACAAATGCGAAACGGCACGGCAGTGGAACTTTTCTTAGGCTAATTTTAATGCAATGTATTATTTACTAACTGCTATAGATTGGAATCCTTTGTATAGTTTATGTGACCCAGAGGAAGCGGTAAACTATTTTTATGCCATCTTTAATCAGGTTCTAGATGACTCGGTACCTAAAAAGCGTCCAAAAGTGGGTAGTAATGTTAGATATAGTTATCCTAAATGGTAAACGAGAGAAACAATTCAAAACATACAATTAAAGGCGAAACTTCACAAGTTATTTAAATCTAGTGGATCGGGTGACGATTACGTAGCCTTTTCAGAGTCCAGGGCCAAAGTTAAAGCATTATAAGCGCGGCACACGATCAGTATCAGGAGCGTATACAGAGTGAACTTTCTAAAGACCCAAAGCCTTTTTGGAACTACGTCAGATCCAAGCGGGGAACGGTAAGTCGAAAGCGCATAACAAAAAACGGAAATAGTTTATCTGATTCGGAATGTGCAGAGGAATTCGCAGAATATTTTCAGTCGGTTTACGGGAGCTCGCCGGCGAAGCTCGACGTGGCGGAGGCGGTGGAACGCGGCGGCGCGGACGCCGCGCGCGTGTCGCTACCGCGGCTGGCACTGCGCGACGTGCGCGCCGTGCTCACCGCGCTTAAGGCGCCGTAGGTTCATGGTCTTCTCTCCCACTCACTGAGCATAAGCGTGAGTGAGATGGAAGTGCGTGCTCGGAAGCGCGGATAACTTGTTTTTTAATTTTTTGGCCGTTTAAATAAATAAAAATGTAAACACTGATTTCCCTCAAACATGATATTGCCGATTTTTAGAAGCAATTTTAATATTTATAGCTTTTGTGCATAATTTGTTACAAATATTTTAAGTGTATTTTTGTGTGTTTTAGACCTATGTTCGTGTTGTTTTCCTATCAAGCGAAATTTGCTTAATCATGTTTCGAAGCACTGATTTCCCTACAGAAAAGCCTCAAGATTACTATTCGTATTTTTTTGAAACGATATTATTATAAACAGACGCATTATATTGTTTCAAAAACTGTTCGCTTAACTTCGCTGAACCTACGGCGCCTTAAACCAAAGCGCTCAGCGGGGCCAGACGGCATTCCCGCTTTTATTGTTAAAGATTGTGGTACAGTCTTGGCGAAACCACTCTGCATATATTTAACTTGTGTTTGGAAACTTCACATTTTCCGGAACGGTGGAAAACCAAACGGGTGATACCGATACCTAAAGGCAACGCCGGGTCTGAGGTAAACGGTTTTAGACCGGTCGCGATTGTTTCCACGCCGGCAAAGGTATTTGCAGCGGAGCATTCAGGAGCAGGGGCCGTAGACAAGGTTACAATCGACAAGCGCTAACGCTAACGCTAACGAATAAAATGTATGGGAATGACAGATGCCGACGAAACACTTTTCGTTAACATCTGTCATTCGCATACATTTTATTAGTTAGCGTTAGCGTTAGCGCTTGTAGATTGTAACCTTGTCTAGGTCCCCAGGTCTCGGCCCAACTGTCCGACGCACAGCACGGGTTCCGAAAGGGGCGTAGCACGACGAGCAATCTGCTCAACACCATGGCATATGTAGTCCCTCATGTAGACAGAGGAGTGCAAGTTGACGTAGCGTACTTTGACTTCAAAAAAGCATTCGATTTGGTGAACAATGACGTCTTGTTGGCAAAGATGGCGGCAGTTGGCTGCACTCCTCAGTTGCTTCAATTTTTTGCAAGCTACATGAGGGACCGACAGCAATACGTTGAGTATGCAAATTACAAGTCCCAGCCGTATTTTACGAGGACCGGCGTAAGTCAGGGAAGTATCTTGGGGCCGTTAGAATTTTTACAAATGATTAACGACCTACCAGAAGTAGTTAAGGACGCCAAATGTATTTTATTCGCGGACGACCTCAAGTTGCTCCTGGCAATCGAGGATGAGGGAGACTGCGAGCGCCTCCAGCGTGATATACAGAGAGTGGTGGAGTGGAGCCAAAGAAACAAGTTACAATTTAATGTAGAAAAATGCGCCTCCATCACCTTCACCCGGCCAAAAACGCCACTCAGCTACAACTATGGGGTAGCAGGAGCGCAGTTAGCTAGAGTGGACTCCGTGAAAGACCTAGGGGTACTCTTAAATGGGGACTTGAACTTCAGGGACCATATAGTTGGCATTTGTAAAAAAGCATTTAGAATCCTCGGTTTCGTACTTCGGCGGGCAGCGAGCTTTAAAAACATTCAAGCCGTTTCAGCACTGCAGTGCAATGCTGCAGTACACACGAGAAAAAGTATATCCTCATGGTAGAAAGGATACAGAATAAGTTTACCAGGTATCTGTACTGGAAACGGTATGGAGGTAACGGTACCCTTTCTATCCTTTGATGTATCCTACAGACTTCGTCATAGGCATGGTAGGGTACAATAGATTGGAAACGCGTAGTGATATGTCACTAGCATGCTACCTAGTCCGAGTTCTACGGGGTCTTATCTGCAACCCGGGTATATTGCAGCAGTTTGGGTGTGCCGGACGGGTACGCGGGGCGGCGGTGGCGGCCGTGGCTGCTGGTGGAGCCGAGCGGCAGAACCAACTTGCTTCGTAAAGCGCCTCTCAGTCGCGCCGTACACACACTAAACCTAGTTGCTGATATATCTTTCCGAAAATGATTTAAATTTAGACATCTTAATTTGGTCGGGTTATCATAGGCCGCTAACTTTAGGCCGCTAACTTCACACCGGTTATCTTGTGTATTCTATTCTTTTTGACATATTTTTGGGGTTAGTATATACTCTGTCTCTTTCTAAAATCATTTTCTTTAAGTTGTTATTTATCCAGTGTTTTTGGTTCCTGTTGCTTGAGTTAACTGAATTATGTATATATTTATAACAGTCTTTGTAAAGTAAATATTAACGAAAATGTTGCTAAAAGACTCGTAAAGTTTGACAGGGCACTGTATGCTTAAAAGTTCGTCGAACTTAGTCTCCAATAGTTTTTCTCGAACTAAACGATTATCTGTCACACGCCAAGCGGCGGGCGCCGTCGTCGCCCTAGATAGCGGCGGCGGGCGTGAGCCGCGCGACGAACCGTCGTTCCACTGTGTCGAGGCCGCAACGTACTAGTGGTCGTAGACCTTGTGTGTGATAATAGATAACCTGACAGATATAATTACAATTTGAAAAGAGCCTTTCTACAGATCTTCAATGCAAAGTCTTTGTATTTAAACAATGATATTGTATGGGCAGCCATTTTTTGCAAAGAAAGGTTACCATAAAATTAAGTAGCTTATTTCAACGCGTATAAATAACAATGTTTTGTTCATCATTTCTTGGTTACAAACTATATTTTTTTACTATGTTCAATCCCGAATATATCAATATCTTCTTCCAAGCATATTCCTCTATCGAGTTATGGAAGTTCATAAGGATGAAGTCCTGGGCACAAGCTAGTAAACGATAAATCCGTCAAAATCATAGATTAACCCTTATGCTACTGTCCTGGCGTGTGGTAAGTATTGCTAGGATGAGAATCTCATGCTACCCTTGTAGAGCACTTATACTTTTATATTAGGCGTAAATCAACAAAGACAACCCAACCGATGTTTTTGAAGTGAACACTTCTTCAGCGGCGCTGTGCACTTTTTGGGATGGGGAAAAAATTGTTAAACTCGCCACAGATTTCGATAGGTCACGTGACCGTGGGATTCGTAAGGTGAGGGATTCGGGACGAGGCTTGGAGGCGGTGTGGGGGGGAGGCTTTTTTTTAATATAATATTCAAGTTTTCACTTCTGCCGGCACTCCCGGGGTGCAACCCGGTCTTTTTTTTATTTTCAAATTAGTACGTTTGTATTTCAAAAGATATTTGTATATTTTGCCAATTGAACAATTCTACTTGATTTGTAACTCTACACTCGCAATTAGTACTTGTCAATGAAGTTTGACGACTCTTCAGTCTAGTCAGTAGTAAAGGGTCCCACAGATTAACATTTCGACGAATGATAAACTCCTGTCAGTTAATCGTAATAGACCACAGTACATCAGATTTTCGTCAAGTTTAGAAAATGGTGATTTTTCGGAACTGCAATCACAATAATATTAGATAGGTAGGTTTTACTAACGTACAGAGTACGCAAGAAGGTCATCAGTCTAACAAACCTAGAAAAAACCGGATGCTTGACAGTTGTTAAATTCAAATCATGGCATCCCGCTCGGATGCGCTCTCCGTATAGCAGATTCTCTTTCATCTCTAGCGCGACTACGCGATCGAGAGGTACGCGAGAACCTAGTTTAGCCCGTATGGCAAGAGGAACCGGCCTGCTGCAATAGGTCAGCAGATCTGCTGGCGGGTCGCCTGATGATGGTCACCCGTAGTACTGTTAGCATGTGGAGAGCGGCAATTTTAAAGTCGGTCATAAGAAAATTGCCCCTTTTTAACGCTGGGGAAATGTGTTTACGCTTCCCGTCGTGTCCGGGAGGCAGGACTGGTATGACGGACTAACCGAAGCTGGACTACCGTCATTTAGCCATCCAGCTCCGCCTTGTAAAGGGGGACGTCGCAGGATCGCTCGTGGCATTCAGCAGGCCGCTTAATCAGACTAGTGACTAGCTCTAGGAAACAGGTATTCTGTGAGGTCCTTAAGGGGGCTAGCGGTCCCGGGTTAAAATTCCAGTAAGGCTATTTATTTTTGTGAGGAATTCGAACACTTTTTTATATTTTCTTTGATATCTTCTGCCTGTAAGCTGCTTCCAACATAATGTCGGAAAAAGATAGTTCATGCTGTAGAAATGCGTCATGACTTCACCAAACGGCTAACATGAAAGCTTTTATATCGAACATAGCTATCGTCCCTTTCACACGTCGGGACTAGGAGTAAGGGAATGTTTGTAAGGGAATGCTTGCTCTGGCGTTAAACTTTCATGATAGCTGCAGCTACAGTACTTACCCCAAGCCCCAACCCGACCTATCTTTGACGTCGACTGTACCATCGCCAACGCAATTAACCGACCATCCGTGCACTTTATGTGCATTGTAATAAGGTTCAATATAAAAACAGGATGGTATGTTAATTGTGTTGGCGTTTGTACACGTACTAGTCCTCCGTAGTAGTAGGTAGTATAAGAAAATAAGCATAAAAACCATACAATGCTTATTGCCTGAGACTACGTATGACCATTGGATGTATTGTACAACTCACTTACATGAGATAAACACATAATAAAAACAAAAAAATGTTATGAGCGCACACAGACACTAAACTATTAGGTAAGTGAAAAAGGGTACTTCTACAAATAATTATCGAGTGCCGCTCTTAAGAGGAAACACTAAGGGCGAGATAATTGAGAAATAGGTATTTGTAAAATGTATTGCTGTCGCGCCAACCTCAAGCCTCCCCCCGCAGAGCGCGATAGAGACAACTGCAGCTTGGACCGAAAATACCTATTAAAAGTCCATACAATCAACGTTTCGCAGTCCCCTGATTTCTTCTCCAAAACTTGACCTGTTTAACCATTTTTTGTATTAAAAATCAAAAAAAGGCTTTGGCCGTGTTCCTATGTTTTCTTTTTTTTTAATAATCTAGTCAAAATTGTTTTCTGGATGTATGAACACAGCGGAAAAACTGGCAGTTTTCTTAGGTTTTTGAAGGTTAATATCTCTTTTAATTAAGAATTTTATGAAAAAAAGGAAAACATAGGAACATGTTAATAGTTTTATGGAAAAAAAAATATTGCTCTACTGCCATTATCCAGGGAGAAAACAGGGGACTACGTTTCTATGGAAAAACGGCCCTTGTGTTTCCTCTTAAGTAGTTATCATTGTTTACGAGTTTATATACATTGTTTAAGTACTTTAATTGTTTAGTATGTATTTTTTATATCGTAATACCTATAATTATTTTACACTGTGATATTGCTCTTTTAATGATTGGTAACGGTTTGTTGTAATTTTATATGTGTACCTGTGTTATTTTAAATGTTTTTTATACTGTGATAGCGTGTTTTATAAAATGGTTTATGCTGTTTACATTGTAAAATTTTCATTTTATATGTTTATTTCCTATGTATATTTTTTAACTAAGGATTTAAGTTAGATATTGAGTTTGTTTCTTTAATAAATTTTTTTTGCAATACTTAATGTTGGTTTATGTAAATGGGTTGTCTATTGTTTGTTTTAATGACAATAATATAATATTAAATGTTCAGAATTGTATCATGGATTTCGAGTTAGCAGCCATACAATGTCTCAGACATCATTTACATGAAATAAAGTTGCCACTTTCATTTAGTACAAATTATCTTCAGACAAATACAGGGTAATGGGCAAGCTGTAATGTATGGAACCAATATTCGTTTCGCTTTGGAAATGAAGTGCTTGCTGGCGTTGTCATTTTTAAGCCCAAGCGAAATACCCGAATATTATAAGGAGTGGGTGGAAACTATATTGCCAGAAAGTGTGCCGATTGCAACATGGTTTGATAAGTATTACATTTCTGGGGCTGATGATAAACCTCCGCTCTTCTATCCTTCGTTCTGGAGTATTCTTGATATTCATAATGGTGGTCTTCCACGAACACAAAATTTTGCCGAAGCTTGGCATAATCGAATTAATACATTAATGGGAAAATCCCATCCTGGTTTTTATTTTTTCAGCACAGAAATAATGAATGAGGCGCATAAAGTGTCGATGGACATAGAATCAATTCTAAGTGGTGAACCTGAAAAAAAGAAACGAAAGCAAACATTAAATCGTACAAATAAAATCAATGTTATTTTATCTAACAAAAATGAATATACAAAAGAAGAATTTTTGCGTAGTTTAGCATCAAATTTGTATCTACACTAAGTAAAATTTGTTGCATTGATTATAACACTACAATACATACATTGATTATTATATATATTAAAATTGTTTTTATTAATAATACCTACCTACCTGTCACTATAATCCTGGCATACGATTACGATTACGCAGTCGCTTTCGCCCTACTTAAAAGCCGGAGAAAGGCGCGCAAAAAAAAAGACCTAACATCGAAGTCGGGTCTATACCTATTGACTCTCATCAGAAGCAATATATATTTTTTAAATAATACATATTACTCATAACTATACAATTTTTTGATTAACTTGCCCGTTTAAAAAAAAGTATACTAATAAAAAAGTCGGTTCTGGCGCTTCGCCGGCCGCTGCCGCGGCACGCTCGCTTCGCTCGCTCGGCTCGCGCGCTGTAGGGTCGCAGTTCTACCTAACACTCCTCCTCGCTTCGCTCGTCGTCGTAACTAACTGAGACCTGCCTTAATGTCACTTTGCGTGTGTGTCATTCTGCGTAAGTTTCACATTGCGTGTGTGTCATTCTTCGTAAGTGTCGTTTAGCGTAAGTAGCGTTATGCGTGTGTTAGAAATGTGACCTAACCTACTTTCTGGGAAGCAATTTGGATGGCATATTATATTATGGCTAGTGATAATTATGGCTTACAATGTGGATGACAAATAATATTATTGATATTGATTTTATGGGAAACAAAGTTTCTGGCACGTGACTAATATGGTAAACAATAAGTATTGCATATGTAATTATGGGAAACAATATAATGGCTGTTGACTATTATGGCAAATGAAATTATGGCAAATGAAATTCTGGCAAGTGGGTGTATACCAATGCCAATCGCCAAATAATGCCATCGTGATAATTTTTATGATAATTATTTTCTCGACAACTGACATGACAACTGAGACAATCAGAAGCAACGGAAGAAAAACGGCCAGTTTTAATTATTTTAATTGAACAACCTCTCACGATGTTACTCGCGTATGTTGCATAACGTTTAGAGCAGCGGCGCTACCACGAACTTCGAAAGTCGAAGTTCGGGTATTTCCATCTCTATCGCACTCCCTATATCGAGTGACAGGGATGCATGTATTACGAACTTCGACTTTCGAAGTTCGTGGTAGCGCCGCAGGCATAGAAAAGTACTCTGTGGACCAGACACAGTATAAAACGATTAAAAAAACCACAACCTACCTTAAAAGGGAAGATTAGCTTTGCAGCAGCTAGCAGCTCGCGACTGACAATAGGTACTTTTTTACATTGTAACGAAACAAAATATTCTATTATGTATTAAAAAAAACTAATAAGTAACTTAAACTATGTGAACTTAAACTACAATAATTAAACTAGCGAGCGAAGCGAACAAAGTTCTTTGTTTCAGCTTGGGCAAAAATACTTTCGTATTTCCATAGTAGAAAGAGTGGAAAGTAGGTTATCTTCATACAAACGTACCGCGCGCGACTTGTATGTGTGCGCCATAGTCTCGACTGGCGCACTGAGAAACGGGTCGAGATTTTGTTTGAGTGTGCGTGCGGCGACGCAGATACTATGGCGCACACATACAAGCCGCGCGCGGTGCGTTTGTAGAAGATAACCTAGGTACTTTGCACTCTTTCTACTATGGTATTTCTGTCCGGATGTCGGAGGAGGTTGCATTTCTCAACTGATTTATGTCAAATTTTGTGAGCAGGTTCGAGTGGTTCGATAATTAGGTACCTAGTTAAGACGGTCATGCGAGGTCTTCATCTCACAGACGCCAATAGAATTTGCCATCACTGAAACCAATGAATTGTCACTAGCTCCACGTTTTCAGGCTGCGCCTGCGTCAATACATTTTCATACAACATTGCCGGCATTCATGGTCAGGCGCTCTTCGCGAGGCTTGCATCCCTGATGGCGGCAAATGTGCTGCAAACATTAACGATGAAAACTAAACATGTTTCGGGTCCTATACCTGAAAAGATGAAGGAACCCTCATACTCATAGGTTGACTTCGACGAGGCGTCTGTTGAGCCAGCCCCGCAGCAGTTCCGAGAAGAGAAGTGTGGTGTGGCTGTGGATTGCTTGAGTAAACACACAAACGCTTGAAAATAACGAGTGGAATGATTGAGCAAATTAGCTAGTTCACATTGTTTAGAAAATAAACGGGGTGGATTTATCGATATAGTGAAGAGAAACACAAACTAAGTACAATGCATTATTGTTTATTTGGATAAAAGCAGAAAATAAATGTTTCCAGCAGGAGGAAAAGTCTTTAAATATAAACGTTTTACTTTTTAACAAAGGCATGTTATTTTATATAAACTTCAATGTAAGCACAGATACTTATTATACCGCAGAGCTAACGCAAATTCTGGGCTCCCTGGGATTGCAACGAGGATAACCACGACAAGAAGGAGGATATACTGTAGGTGTATTTAAGTGTATATTAAACATAGACCATATTAAAGCTATTGATTTAATTTCAATTATTACTTCATATTTGCCTTAATCCACTTCATGTACTTAAAAACATTGGTATAAAACCCGATTTTAGATGTTCCACACTTCACGTTCGGTCCGTAGCTGACTATACCCGACAGATAATACTTCTTGTTGTAGTACATGAGTAGGGGTCCGCCAGAGTCACCGGGGCAGGTATCCTTGCCCTTCACGTCTCCTGCGCACAGGTGGTTAGCAGGCACATCAGAAACTTGGCTCAAGCATTCTTGTTTAGGTACAAGACTGAGTTCGGTGGCCAATAGGATATTTGATGAGTGGGAGGCCTCAGTTTCGCCCCAACCTACGATTGCGAGGGCCACACCTTTGTTCCTCGGGGTGTCCACGTCGAACGGTGGCAGAGGAATGGGCTGGATGAATTCTGAAAAAAATGTTTTATATCAGTTATGTTTGAGTCCATTTCATGAGGAGGATATGGATCTTAAGTCCACCAGGCTGCTCCAGTGCGGGTTGGTGGGTCTTTAATAGAACTAAGACCGCCAAGTTGAAATGGGAATGGGCCAGGTCTGCCGCATGCATCCATAGAGCTGGGCAAAAATACACACGGCAGGCCGAGATGGCCTTGGCGGGACGACCTGAGGCCCTATCGCGAAACGAAAACGAATTTCGTTCGTGTATCTCTCTCTCTGTTGTACTTGCTCATTCGAGTGACAGTGAGGGAGATTCTCGAACGAAGCGAAGTTCGTTTTGACTTTGCGGTAGCCCCTCAAGACGCATTTCGCAACGATTGGCGATTGGCTTAGATTAGAGATTGCTGAGAGCCGGGAGGCGGAAATCGAGAGACCTTTCACACTCTATGAGGCGTCGGCAAACAAATGTTTTAACTATACCAAGATTTAGCAAAATTATACGTTTAAATAACTTGTTTTTCTTTTGTTGCGAGAAAATTGGACAAAAGAGAGATGTATCTCGGGCCGATTAACACATTGAATTGCGGGAGAGTGCCTCCTTAATGATGCATAATTAGAGACGATTCACACTTCACTGACACGATATCGGTGTCGGAGCCAACTTTTGTCATTTATCCTTGACACTGTATAGTTCACATTTCACACTGATTCACTGATATCATATCGAGCAATGAGAAACGGTTCTTATTACGAAATCCCATTTTCGAAATAGTGTGGTTACAATATGTGTATGTATGTATATAGTTGTTCGGTTTGAGTTGTATCCAATCATCAATCTCATTGTAGTCATTGTGCATGCAGTTTTTATCTACGAAGTCTGCTTATCTTTTATGATGGACCATAATCAGGTGGCAAACCCGCACAATGACTACAATGAGACAATGGATTGGACACAATTCAAACCGAACAACTATCCATACTTCCGTACTAATATTATAAATGGGAAAGTGTATGTGTGTCTTTGTTTGTCCGTCTTTCACGGCAAACCGAAGCGACGAATTGACGTGATTTTTGAAGTGGAGATAGTTGAAGGGATGGAGAGTGACATAGGCTACTTTTTGTCTCTTTCTAACCCCCCACTTCCCTAAAATGGCGGGTGAAAGTTTGTATGGAGCTACGATATAAACGAGTTCCACGCGGACGAAGTCGCGGGCAGAAGCTAGTATATATATATATATATATCTGTATGTTCTTGAGAAATACCTGAGTTGGGAGCTCGTTTCTTCAGTCTCAGCAGGGCTATGTCGTTGGTGATGGTCTTACTATCATATTCAGGGTGCTTTACGATTTTATCCGGGTACACAAGTTTGTTCTTGGTGCATTTGTCTTTGACGCAGTCCATGGGATAACTCTCCCTGTCATATTCGCCCAAGTAGATAGCAACGCTGTAAAATATAAATATAAATATGTAATATAAATATTTGCGGACAATTTTACACTAATCGGCCTAGTCCCAAACTTAGCAAAGCTTGTACTAGACGACGATGAACATACTTATATCGATGAATAAATAGGGTCAGTTCGGGTAGGTATGTGCGCCACCGGGGAAAGTGCGCCTTATTCATCATTCAGTGATTTAAATCAATATCAGCACTTACCCCGGGGGTGCACTTTCCCCGGTGGCGCACATACCCGAACTGACCTTACTTACAATAGAAAACATGCATACCATCAAACAAATTATACCATTAAATTTCAAAGTTTTATCAATGTTTTCACATTAAATAAATTTGTAACCTGTCATGAGGAGTAGATTTTTTTCACTGTATCTTTACAAAAACTAAGACCGAACGAAAGTTTTGCGTTTTGTGTAGAGGTCGCAATTCTAACCTAACCGCCAGCGTGTCGACGTCACCCCGCTTCGCGCGGTGCCTATTTCCGCTCTAAGGGATACAAGCTAACTCTAACCTTACCAACCAAATAATACAACTGTTCATGAATGACCGATTATGTAAATAAATTTGGTAAAACGGCAGGATCCCGATTTGTTGAGTTAGCTTACGGGACGGGCCGGTCGTAGGTTGGAATCCTGCTCGGAGCGATACAGTTTTCAACATTTCCCTTTCATTTGAAATTACGGGTTTCGTTAGCTTAGTACAAAATTAATGAAATACTTACTCTTGATAATACTTGAGTTCGTGTTCCAGGCAATGGGCAGCAGTTAAGACGTGGCGCATGCTGATGAGAGAGCCAGCGCAGAGGTAGGTGCTGCCGTCGGAGCGATCCTTGATGGACAGACGCGCGATGCTTGGAAACTGGCCTAGTGCAGCTGGGTGACCGCCTGCAGAAATGATACAAACTTTTCAGGATATCATCATTATTTGCCGAGAGACGTCCTCTGCTAGGCCTGCCCAAAGAGTGTCACAATGACCGGTCCTGCGCCACTTTCATGTAAAGTAGGTAATTGCCAAAAATCCTTAGCTCAAATCGCGTTCAGTTTTAAAAAGATTGCAAGTAGTGCCAAGCGGGTGCGTAACGGTCGCTATAACAGTAATATGGTATAATGTATATGTGATATAGCTATGTTCGATATAACGTTCAGTGGGTACAATGGTATAATCTGGAATACCTACGTAACTACTACTATTATAATAATATTTATTTGGCAAAAAAAAGGTTATTATAGGGTTAGAACTGTGACTCCAACAGACACGAAACTGTGCCAGAAAAGTAGGCCATATATACAAATCATAATAATATAATTGAAATATTATTCCAATGACATACTACGCTCTAAAGCCTACCCACCTCCTACCTCTGGATATCGGATTACCTACCTTTTCTACTCTAAGGCGGGTCGGTGTAGGTACGATGACGAGCGAATCGAGGAGGAGTATTAGATGAACTGCGACCCTACAGCGGGCGATCCGAACGAGCGAGGCGAGCGTGCCGCGGCAGCGGCCGGCGAAGCGCCAGAAACGATTTTTTATAATTCTTTACTTTTTAGGATATTTATATCTTACTACACATTAATACTTGTAGCATATACTCATTATATTCGTCGTAGTAATCGTTATAGGTATCTAATATCTTTTATACTTATTGAACATTATACAACATGAAATTAACTATTTTGTTGTTATATCAAAAGTTTATTATGCCTCTTAAGTGATTATATCCTATGAAATTATACAAAATGTGGTTATATCCAGTGAAAATACATCTAAAGTTGTTATACCGATAATTACACACCCGTGACAAGCATCCTCCACACGGCCTATCTAATTCTATCAGCTGCAACACTACAAATCCTATATCATGGATTCATGGCTAATAATTTACAAAGTTACTAACAACACTCTATCCTGAGAACATATTGTACTGTTTATTATTATCCAGGCTGATCCTGTGAGTTTTTTACGTCTCTGGCCACAACTTCACTTTCCAAATATCCCTTTATCCCGAACATGACTAATCGCTGCTTAAATATCCCTTTATCCCGAACATGACTAATCGCTGCTTAAATAAAACCATATTGCTTCGTCCTCCTCCTCGTCTTAGCACTTTCCCTAGTTGCGCAAAGTGATACTTCTGCTTCTGTTAGATGCTGATTTAAATATTCAATTTCTATTCTACTTCTTAAATTTCATGAAGGCGAATGGTTTTAAACTCTAACGTCATAATAATAGGAACGCGCCCACTCCCCTACATGAAATGCAACAACTGTAGAACAAATTAACACGAACAATGTTTCATGGATATTACAGAACATCTGGGGGCACGGCAGTGCCCCCGCCAAGTCGAGCAAAACAGCGGCACGGCCGTACCATCCTTTTCTCGAAGCAGTTAGTAACTTCGTTGTGGAGAAAACTAGAAGCCTGCATTTTTATTAGCCAAGCACGCTTTGTATAAATACAATATATTTCAAATTTAATTCAATTAGAACTAGTGGTTTAAGATTTATAACTAGTCAAAGTTTCTTAATTTTGTCACTCACTGACTGACTCACCGATCATCAAAAGTATAAGGCACTTGAAGCAGACATAGAAGCTTCAAATTTAGAATACACATTAGCGTTTAGTGTATGAATCAAGGGAATATTAAAAAAAATGCAATTTAAGTCCTGTTTTCTAGATACATCAACTACATAAATAACTTTGTAATCCCATATAAATATATTGGATTACAAAGTTATATTTGCAGTGAATGGGGCAAAAAAATTAAAATCAAGAATGGGACATTGATAACACAATAACCTACAAAAAGAAGTGAGATCCCATAAAAAACATTCCATGTAAAAAAGAGGCCAAGTCTCGAAACTCTTCCACCGTAAAGTCATTATTGTCCAATAGCTAGCAGTTTCAGCATCCAGGAAAGTGTATGAAACTCCATTACTGTATACTTTTTTACCTTTTAATCATATGTTTTGACGAAGGCGTAGAATCAAACAAATGCTCGTATGTCTAAAGTCTAAACGCCTAGGAATTTGTTACAACAAATTTCTTTAGTTAGAATGAAAGGTATATTAATTAAATACCAATATTTTTGAAGTAAATACAAAACTAAGTAAAACGCGTTTAGATATTAATCCCAATCTTTAATTAATTTTAATTACATAAAGCATTTAATATTGTGAGAGATTTTTATGTTTCGACTTTTTATTAATATTATGTTGAGCGGGAACTTGATAGGTTTTTGACATAAGTACTAACTGGAGAGTGAAATGAAATTGTCGCGAGGTCTTTCGTCGGGGATGCGGTCAGCGAAAGCGGAGCTTCTGACGTTAATTGCATTATTGACGACTGACCCAACTACCGAACAACGTCGCTATAAAGCGACGGCGAGGATGTCAAGTTTGCTTATAAAAGCAAACTTGACATTGGCGAAATCAATATCTTAGATGGAAGCCATTTTTATTAAAGAAGATGAAGAAAACATACCAACTGTTTTAAGATTATTGACTAGATATTATTGAAAATATTATTTGATTTCCTCGCATTTATGGAGAAAAGCACTATATCTGCCTCGGCGGGAATGGCAATTCGTGGATTCCTATCTAGTGTCGGACAAAATCAACTCATCCACGTATTGCTATATCCCGGCCTCTGCAATGATGTACTTATTACCTGCAATGTATTTATCCGGAGTGATGACCGAAGTATCTTGCAGCGGGAGCTCGACTCCATTATGAGTAGAAGCTAAAAAACGATATATTAAATAAATTACTTTAAAAACAAAGTTTTAACCGACTTCAGTTCAGTACTTCGCCTTATTTGAAGAGATCCCTCATGTTCTCTAGGATCGCATAATCAGACCTTGACCTGATGATCATGGGACCTAGGCAGATAACATTACAAAAAAAAACCATATCGGTCCAGGTCTCTTCGAGTAATCGGGAACAAAGAATTGAGAACATCCTTCTTTTTTGAAGTAATTTATACGAATATTGTAAAGAGAAACAGACTGTGAGTTTGAAGCTTTGTACATTTTGTAAGTTAGTATGTAGGGGTTAATCTACGTAAGTATTACATCCGATTAAAAAAAAACTTTCACTAGTATACAGGGTGGGACAGAACTTTAAGACTTTTACTAAGAGTAGGTGTTATCTAAGTGATCTACAACCGACTTATTATCACTGTAAAGCTGGATGTAAAAGTAAAAAAAAATACATTAAACATTTTTTTTCACATCGGTGACAACCCTAACGCTTTAAAATAGTTATTTAGGTTTTAAAATGAAACATGTCATTAACTTCACTTATACCAACTATCGGATCTACTAGGAGGGTTGAAACATGCAGATTATTGGATTAAAGTTGAACAAGCTGTATCTTGAAAACGGTTATAATATATATATATAATATGTCATAATTATACTCACCAAAAGGCCGGTCTCGCTGAGTGACAATGGTGCTATGTGCACACATGAAAATAGATGCGAAACAAATCGCTTCAAGCGCCATGATTATGACAATATTCTAATGAATAATTAGTAACTAGAAACTAACTTAACCACACGACCGTGTGGTGTATAAAGTGTTGATTTCACAACTCACTGGGCTTATAAAGGGTCCGACTAGGAAAACAACACGTTAATTGCCATCGGGCTGAAATGCGTTCTTGCGAACTTCTCATTGGCTACCAATAAAACTATGATTTAGCTCATTGTAATAGGGAGGTATTAACATAATTTGTTTTATGATTTCCTGTTAATTAGCACAATAAGAAAACACATAATTAATTAAGACTATATTGTATTTCTAGTTTTTTCAAAACAAACGCCTACTGTTTGCAATATTAGAGGCAAAGTTATTTTAAATGTACCGAACAAACAATGCACCTGGGGAATAACGAAAAACAAATTATACAAAAATAGGGTTGCTAGAGTAATTGAGTTGGACTGGACTATCTATCAAAAAATACATTGCGAATAACCGAAACAAAATATTCATATGTTATTATTACGAACAACAAAAAGTAACTGCCTGAACATGTAACGAGGCCCATGTTTACAAATACCTTACAGACTAACTAAACATACATATCAATATACAAAACTTAAAACGCTCAGACGGCGACGCGCGGCGTATGTTCTGGGTGTCAAATAACCAGCCTTGAAATCGCCGGAAAAGTACACCCTTCACCCTTCACCTTTTGTCTTCGTTTTACTATTGACCTACACAAATACAGTGTTCTTAATCCACTATTTGTTATTTTAACTTGTTTAGACTTCCAATTGGGATTATTTCTGATTGGTCTTTAAGTATGATCTTAATAAATTGAACCCTGATATATTAGATCATCAAAACATCCATTAAACGTGCAATATTTGAATATAATATATATGTTACTGTAAAAGCCCGAACTGCGGTAAATCCTAAGATTTACTAACAAAAGTCTTCGTAATCATCAACTAGTTCGAACTTTTAAGAGGGGACGCTCCGCGAAATCGGGGTCCTTAGATTGAATATTTACCTATGACAAACTAAAGCGAATGCCAGGAAAAAGAACATATCAAAACTACATCATATTTGCAATTGAATCGTCTGAACAAAACCATACAAAACCAAAATTGCCTCGATAGAAAAGAACCGCCAAAACATGTCTTATTTTTACTCAATTTCAATAGTGTGAGGTTCCCGTGCATATAATAGTACATTACTTACCAAGGGCTGTAAAAGAAAGAAAGCCCGAAATCGCAGGTATTTGTGACCCGAGCCGCAGGCGAGGGTTGTAAATATGCGATAGAGGGCTTTCTTTTTTACTGCCCGTGGTGAGTACACAATTTTACGTCTTCAACTGGCCGTAATGCGAGATTTACCGTACGCGTAGCGTGCGATAAAACTCACATTATGGCCAGGTGTGACGTAAATTAAGTAAAAGTTGAGTGTATAATAGCTTTTCACATTGCCTAATGAAAGTACTAGCGGGGTATTTTTATGTAGTCCCTTTTCAGACTTATTGAGGTGAAACGTATTTGGCGTATAGGCCTTTTTTATTTAGCGCGATACCCTTTCTCCCGTCGCGTGTTTCGTGCGGTTCTGTATATCTTTTGTTGCCGTTCGCGGGCGGAGTCAGTCGCAATCGCTCCGCTGAGACGAGAGGACTACGTTCTGTGCTCTCACGACAGCACGATGAACATAATTATTTCAATAATATTGTGACCCAGTATATTCGTCCAGTGAATGAACGTATCATTACATTCCAGTAGATATTTTGCTACTTTTTGAAATAATATATTTAAAAGTCGACCTTAACATATAGATCTTAAAGTTCAAAATACAACTATAAGATTACGCAGCAATCGGCCGGTGACCGGCTTCTTAGAATAATTTGTGCAGTACATGCAAAACTAGACGAACATTTTTCTGTCAATCGTGACATTTACTTTATGAAAGATTATCACTACGAGTATCACTATCACTACATAGTATAAAACAAAGTCGCTTCCCGCTGTCTGTCCCTATGTATGCTTAGATCTTTAAAACTACGCAACGGATTTTGATGCGGTTTTTATTAATAGATACGGCCTGAAGGTGAGCGGCGAGGCTCGCGAGGCCGCAGACCGGGCTCCGCGTAGGACCGAAGGCCCAGAGCGTCCAGAGTGATTCAAGAAGAAGGTTTATATGTATAATATAGTATCCGTGCGAAGCCGGAGCGGATCGCTAGTTGAGAATAAATCTGGTTATGTTCAAAATCGATGTCTGAGAGGTCTAAATACGAATTCATAGTCAGAAATATTTCAAAAAGTGGTCGCATTATTTAAAATTTTTGAAATATTCGTTGTAAATTAATATGCGCGTTTTTTTTAAAGAACAACATACATTGGCAGGCTTCTCGAGGGTGAAGATTCTAGAAATGATGTCCATTTTGAATTCCAAGATGGCGGACATTGCTTTTCGAATTTAAACTTTCGTGAGACGTGTTGAAACAGTACTAATAATTACACGGTTCAACTCACGTATTAAATGTCACTACGGGCGACATGTTTCGAACTCTTCGGGAATTCTTCTTAAGGATGAGTGTTTTCGCGGCGGTGTCGCTTGAATCTTGTCGTGATTCAAGCGACACCGCCGCGAAAACACTCATCCTGAAGAAGAACTTCCGAAGAGTTCGGAACATGTCGCCCATAGTGACATTATTGACATTGTTTTTCTTTAAAGTCATCACGGGTGTCGCTTTTAGGGTTATCGTGAGTGCAGAATCCAACAATTATTGCCTGCGAACTTGGACATTTTGATATTAAAAAAGTGAACATAATTATGCACTTTTTCTTTAATATGTTCAAAATTGATAACTAAAGGGCCAAAGCGTCTCCATTGTCTCCAAGTACGAATCCGAGATCAGAATTGAAAAATTTGGCCGCCACACAGTGGTGGCCTAAAAATCTGACTTGCATAGACATGATCGAAGTTTTCATAATATATTATAGTTTTTTTTTAATGCTACTAATAAATTCACGGTTAAATTCACGTATTAAACGACACGACAGGCGACATGTTTTGAACACTTCGGGAGTTCTTCTTCAGGATGAGTGTTTTCGATGTTTGTTTTGAAGAAGAACTCCCGAAAAGTTAGAAACATGTCGCCTGTTGTGACATTTAATGCGTGAATTTAACCGTGGATTTATTAGTAGTATTTTAGACATGTCTCACCAAAGTTTAAATTCGATTATAGCTTTTTTTTGCTTTAGGCTTTTACTAGCCATTATTATGCTAGCTTACAACCCTTACGTGATTTAGTAAAAAAACGGAAGGCCATATTTCAGTTATAGCTCCGGTGATTTTTTAAGCAACAAAATGTAGGTAGTGGTATTCCTTGGGTAATTAAAGTAATTTGTACTCTATAAAGTGAGTGTTTTCGCGGCATTGTCGCTTGAATCTTCATACATGTCAACATACATTGGCAGGCTTCTCGAGGGTGAAGATTCTAGAAATGATGTCCATTTTGAATTCCAAGATGGCGGACATTGCTTTTCGAATTTAAACTTTCGTGAGACGTGTTGAAACAGTACTAATAATTACACGGTTCAACTCACGTATTAAATGTCACTACGGGCGACATGTTTCGAACTCTTCGGGAATTCTTCTTAAGGATGAGTGTTTTCGCGGCGGTGTCGCTTGAATCTTGTCGTGAATCAAGCGACACCGCCGCGAAAACACTCAATCCTGAATAAGAACTCCCGAAGAGTTCGAAACATGTCGCCCGTAGTGACGTTTAATACGTGGGTGAACCGTGTAATTATTGACATTGTTTTTCTTTAAAGTCATCACGGGTGACGCTTTTAGATTCCAACAATAGGGGCGTAGACACTAAATAAAATAATGTGATATTTTCTCGAAGAAGGATAAAAAATTTAGTCAAATGGAGAAAAAATCAACGCAAAAGGTTAAATAATCACGAAGTTATAATTAGTGTCCAAAGTTTTAAGAAGGGATGTGTTCTGTCCCTTTTTCGCAAAACGCAACTTCATATGAAACGATGACGCTGGAAGAATGTGACGTCACAGAAGGCGGCAACGTGCCGCGCGCATCGTGGTCGGCGACGCCGTCGACGCGGCCTGCCGGCAGCATCCTGTAATGTGACGTCACACACCGTTTGCGTTTTCTCTCTCTAACAAGCAATATTAAAACGGTTGTAGCTTCGTAATTCTTTGAGATATCTGAATGGGATTTTCGTCACTATGCATATTTTTTTGCCTTCTTTCTTTTGGAGTAATAATAATTTTCGAGTCTGCACCCGAATTAATGCCTGCGAAGTTGGACATTTTTATATTAAAAAAAGTGAACACAATTTTGCAGTTTTTCTTTTACACGAGTATGTTCAAAATTGATAACTTTAGGGCCAAAGCGTCTCCATTGTCT
Organism: Epinotia ramella; assembly: GCA_947578815.1. Lineage (NCBI taxonomy): Eukaryota > Metazoa > Arthropoda > Insecta > Lepidoptera > Tortricidae > Epinotia > Epinotia ramella. Next base: position 12,321,584 of record OX388204.1, on the reverse strand, counting down.
CCAAGTACGAATCCGAGATCAGACCCCGTATCATGGTCGGCCTTATCACTCGATAAGTGACAAGATAGGGGCATCGTCTCGTTCTATCAAACGGTGTCAGCCAGTGACGGACGCTCTATCTTGTCACTTATCGCGTGATAAGGCCGACCATGACACGGGGTCAGAATTGAAAAATTTGGCCGCCACACAGTGGCCTGAAAATCTGGCTTTCATAAACATGATCGAAGTTTTCATCATAAATTACAGTTTTTTTTTAATGCTACTAATATTTTTAATTCACGTATTAAATGACGCGACAGGCGACATGTTTCGAACTCTTCGGGAGTTCTTCTTCAGGATTAGTGTTTTCGATGTTTGTTTTGAAGAAGAACTCCCGAAGAGTTCGAAACATGTCGCCTGCCGTGACATTTAATACGTTAATTTTTTAACCGTGGATTTATTAGTTGTATTTTAGATATGTCTCACAAAAGTTTAAATTCGATTATAGCTGTTTTTTTGCTTTAGCCTTTACGAGACATTATTATGCTAAATTTAAACCCTTACGTGATTTAGTAAAAAAACGGAAGGTCATATTTCAGTTATAGCTCTCGAAACTCTGAGTTACTAGCGAAAATTATATCTTCAAATATAGGTACTTACATATTTTGTCTTTCTTTCCACTTATTATAATTATCGATAGGTATTCATGTTTCATCTGACTGTCGGGGCATATACTATGCGAGAAGGAGCGGGGCAGCAATAGACGCATCAGCGCGGCAGGTACGGGGCGCGCGGGTGATTTCTGATTTTTCCCTGGCGGTACGCCCCCTCTTAAGAGTGCTAGTCTAAAAAGCGCTCGCTCAGGATTCGGTATTTTGAGACGCGTAGTGCGCTTGTGTGTGTAAATAATACTAGCACGCACACAAGCTTACTGTAGCTGTATAGCGCATAGTTGGAGCGAATGCGCGACCGATATTAATACTTGCACTAAAATATGGTACTCGTAAGTATTACTTCGCAAACGTGGTGCCCTAACTTGAACAAAGTAAGTATTGGCTTTATGTGCACACATTTTCTATTCATATTAAAATACTATATAAATATAAAATGCGTTTTTAAAGTTGTTCGGCTGTCCTCTCTATATATAATAGTTCGATATTTAACTATAGGCCAAAAATGCTTTCGTATGTCCGGCTGTCCGGCTATCCAGCTGTCCCCTCTATAGGCTGCATCTAAGGAATGCAAACCGGTTAACAGATTACCCGAAAAACCGGTTAATCGGAAGTTTTTGAGCTCGGCTAATAACCGGTTTTGGACACTATAAACCGAAATGATACATTTATAAAATGCCTGAAATTGTGAGCCGAGATCGTTATTTCGCAAAAAAAAATCGAATAAATGGTCACTATGTTATTAATATTGATTTTTAGAAGGTTTAATTAAAGTAAGTATGAGTTTGAGCGATAGAATATCTCAAATATCCACACTTTTTCTGACCAAATTGGAGAAATCCTAAAGAAAGGTCAGGTCACAAGAGTATTCAATCGACGAGCATGTATGAAGAATGAGAGATAATGTAAGGAGTATATCGATATAAGTCCAGGATACCTGTCTAACAATACTGTTGGATAATATGCCTCTGAAAGTTGTAGACAATTTCAGCTACCATGGGCCCACCAGAGTCAAACAATCTCTTACTTGACGTAGAGGTCAACTTCCGCATTGGCAAAGCATCCACGATGTTCGGGAAGCTCAGTACAATGTTATGGGATGGAAGCTCAGTACACCTGACTGTAAATACGAAGATGATCGTGTACTGGACATGCAAAACAGGAGCGGAAATTGAACAACTTCCACATGCAATGTCTTCAGCGTATTCTAGAGATCTTATGGAAGGGTCGTGTTTCGAATAAGAGGGTGCTTCGGGCGTTTACCAAGCATTATTGCTATCTTGAAGCAAAAACGTCTTTACCCCATCTTAAACTACCAGTAGGGCCGACCAATGATTGTTTGAATGATTGAAATGATTGAATGAATGACCTTCGATTGAAGTAGGTATAGTGCAAAACGAGATAATGTTTTCCTTTAAGATCGATCCAACCAAATGGGAACAGGAATCTGAGGACCGAGATCACTAGAGGAAGACCCTGGGCGAAGGTATGGTTGCGCATGTTGCAGCTTGGTTCGATCTTCTGTTGTTTCCATGAGAACCTACATCACCGTGCACAACATTTACTTATGCGGTCGTAGCTGTTGCTCCCGTATCGGCCTTACGAGTAATGTACTAACGTAAGTGCCGTACCACCTTGACATAGACTCTGATTAAATCATAGGTGATAATAACGTCAACAATTTAGGACCAGCCTCCGAACTTTCACGTTATCAATCGCCGTTGTCAACACTTTCGCTTGCTGAAGCGAATATAAACCTTAAGATATTTCCATCTCTCAAGCATTCAATCAGCGAAACGGTAAGCGAATCATTTTCCTTGACTGTACAAGGCCAATGATGATGATGATAAAAAGTAAAACAAAAATGTTAGTTATTTGTTCAACTACACATCGCCCACTAATAAACCAGAACTAACACTCTTACAGTAAAATTATCCTCCAATACAATTTTTACTCGCTATTAGTAAAAACCGGTAAAAAACCGGATAACCGGTTTTTGACTGTGTCGATTCGGTTAATAACCGGTTTTGAAATTTGACCGGTTTTTGCATTCGATGTTGCTGACCAAACTGATATTTTTCATTGTTCAATATCCGAATTTGTTAGTGTGTCTGTGTGTCTTGTGCAAGTATACTAATTAGGTTAAATCAATTAGGTATTTAAGGCGCTATTGCATTAGGTTAACCTGTAAAAATAGTTGCTATATTCAAATAAATAAATAAATAAATGTATTTTTAGTTTGTTTTGCAATACGATATATGGATGTTATGACGTGTCAAAAATCGAATGGGATAATACGAAATCTCCCTTGTGATTCAACGTTTGTTGTTGGTTGGTATTATTTGTGGCATCAGGTACGTAGTACCTATATTACATACATACATACATACATACAATCACGCCTCTTTCCCAGAGGGGTAGGCAGGGATCACGGATCTCCATTTGCTACGATCCTGCCAAACCACTTTCGCTTCACTCACTTACATAACATTTCTCATACATGCTCGTCGGTTTAGGGTACTTTTGACTTGGCTTTTTAGTAAGATTTCTCCAATTTGATCGGAGAAAGTTCGCCTAGGTCTTCCCCTTCCAACATGCCTTCCCACTCTTTTTATATACACTCTCTTCATTAATCTTCTTTCATCCATCCTCTCTACATGCCCAAACCACCTTAACATACCCTTCTCAATTTTCGTGACTATAATATATCTCCATCCATTCCACACTTATCTCTTATAACACTGTTTCTGACTCTATCACTCAATTTCACTCCACACATACTTCTCAATGCTCTCATTTCTACTGCATTCACTCGACTGATGTCTTTTCTGCCTCACCCAACTTTCACTACCATACGTACCTATGTTAATTGTTATTAAATTAGCATATTTCCCTTACTTTTACGCATGGAAACCAAAATAAAAAAATAAAAACTAATGATTGAGGAACGTAATCAATACGTCAATGTGAAAAACCACAACAGCTACTTTAGTTACTAGACTAGGTATCATGCCTTGTCAAAGCAGAATAAAGCCGCCTTTCAGAAAACTACCGCAATAGGGTCGAATTAATTAATAGAGCCTTGAATTTCCTACTTTATTTCACGAAAACTTCGTAAACTGAAACTGAGAGAATGTTAATCCGTAGGTACATGGCGGAAATAAGTTGACAAGTCGAGATGAAAACTGGAAAAAATTTGAACTCTATGTACATATTGCATAGAGTTAAATTTTCTTCCATTTTTTACATCTCGAGTTGTCAACTTATTCCCGCCGAGTACAGTCAGCATCATATAGTTAGTAGCAGCCAAAGTAGCCAAATATATCGGAACACGTCTTTATTACTATAGGAATAAGGAAGTGTGACGATATATTTGGCTACTTTGGCTGCTACTAACTATGTGATGCTGACTGTACCTACGGGTTTAACGTTAGTTTAGATATTTGCTACAATTATACAGGGCTTGAAACACGATTTCATTAATTCGCCTTGGTGGGCAAATTTTTGGTGGGTCAAGTTTACCAAAAACCTGTACCATTTAATCCATTTTCAATATTTATTTTTATATTATTTTATTCTTTATTATTTGTGGTAAACAAATAAGCTTATTGCTTATAAAATACTAGCTTTTGCCCGCGACTTCGTCTGCGTGGATCCGGGATAAAAAACTATCCTATATTTTGGTCCGGGCTATGAACTTCGTGCAAAATTTCATCCAGATCGGTTGGGCCGTTTGGGCGTGATATAGTAACAAACATCGAAACATCTAAATATCCAAACAGCCAAAGTTTCGCATAATTATAGTATTATTATATAATAGTAGGATAAACATAAAAGCTTCCGCCTGCGGCGTCGTCTGCGTGTACTCGGGATAAAAACTATCCTTTATTTAAATTCAGGTTATAAACTATCTTCGTGCAAAATTTAATCCAAATCGGTTGAGCCGTTTAGGCGTGATTGAGTAACAAACATTCAAACATCTAAACATCCAAAATTGAAATCATCCAAACGTCCTAACTTTCGCATTTATAATATTAGTAGGATTGTATCAATAAAATTAGTCACTTTCGAGCCCCGCCCACCCCCCGCTGCACGACGCCGCTGCTGCGCATCGGGCATATTTTCAACGTCACATTAGCTTAGCTTACTTCATATACTTTTATCTCTAAGTTCTATTTTATTGTACCTTGAGTATCTTTCTCCGCACTGTCTCGAACTATCTACAACCACAAGTCAAGTGTAACGGCTGGCTTCTAAAAACTGCATTCACAGGTTTTTTGAAGCTTACCATAACCGGAAACAGAACCAACAATTATATTTACAGGAACAAAACTAAATAAATTGAAATAAAAAGAACATAAAAATAAAAATACGTAGGCATTAATAAATTATTTATTTTCACCTCACTACCTCGGAAAGCCTTTTTGTATGTTTGATACCTATTGAGAAAATCGCTTTTTATCCACATGTGAAGAAAGAGTTTTGACATTTGAACACAGCTTAAGGTGACATGTGCAGCTATCAAAACGTAGAACGTTAAAAGTGCTACATTTTTAACATCACAATTAATGAATATCATCGAGTAAAAAACACTAAATACTTAACATTAATCTTCATTTTTGTTATACAAACGGATAAAATGTTCTGACAGTCCAAGTAAGTCAATGTGCGAACAAAACGCATCCGAAATAATAAAAAAAAAATTTTCAACACACCTGCTCGTAAAGTAGGTCTTATTACAGCGTATTTACACTGATAATGCAGAATATTACCCATGCCGTGCCTTTTACATTACATTATCGCACTAGTGCCTTTTCATTACATATCTTTTTAAATATTAGCAAGAAGTATTAATGTTTCGAAAACAGCTAAGTAGTTATTTGCGTAAATATAAAATTCAATTCAAAATGTGATAAATAATTAAAGAATTTCATGAAACTGCTTGTTAGCTTGTTGGTATTTATATTTTGACGGTGTATTTTTACCTATAAATACCCAATTTCAAAATTTATAAATATGTGGCTGATTAGCTACTTTGCCGGTGCCCTTATCTCAGACTTGCGCGCGCATGCAGCGCTGAGCGCGCGAAAAAATAAAATTACGGCCGCCATCTTTTAAATGGGTTTCTGTTTGTTAAGTTTATTCACAGTATTGCATTTCGTTAGTGTTGTTTTGTAAAATGTCGAATTTAGATAACGAAGAATTACTTATCGAGTGTACGCCACCAGATATCATAATAGTTGAAGCGCAAAATGCGAGTGATAGTCTTTTGCCCTCAAAATCAAAAGATAAATACATGCAAGCCTACGCAAATTTCATTCAATGGAAAAATAGCAAAAATGCAAGCTCTTTCTCAGAGAACGTGTTCATGGCTTACTTTAGTGAACTGGCGAAGAGGTATAAACCTAGTTCGCTTTGGTGTATATATTCTATGTTGAAGAGTACCATGCAGAATAAAAATGCAATTGACATCAAAGCGTACACCAATCTAACTGCATTCTTGAAAAGACGTTCAGACGGCTTTTACAGTCGAAAATCCAAGGTTTTAACACCTAATGAAGTGGAGAAGTTCATTAAAGAAGCACCGGATAATCAATATCTAGCGACAAAGGTCAGTTCCACTATTTAGTTTTGTATTCATTATTATAATATTTGTAGGCGGTATTGTGAGTGTTGATATAATAGGAACTAAGTACGATTATTATAACTTAATTATGATTTTATTTATTTTCAGGTCGCATTAATATTCGGAATTACTGGTGCCTGTAGGCGTCAGGAATTAAACAACATTACGACAAAAGATATAGAGAATCACGGAGAGATGCTACTTGTCAAAATTCCGAACACTAAAAATAAAATTCCTCGGTCATTTACTATTCACGGACCATTTTATGAAATAGTGAAAAAATATGAAAGTTTACGTTCAACAAAAGGAAAATCTGACCGGTTCTTCCAAAATTTTCAAAACGGCAAATGCACGAGTCAGCCTATCGGAGTGAACAAATTTGGATCGATGCTTAGAGAAATTGCCAAGTTTTTAGGCTTACCACAGGCTGACGCTTACACCGGACACAGTTTTAGGCGGACTTCAGCTACATTGCTGGCTAATTCAGGAGCCGATATATTGACTTTAAAACGCCATGGGGGATGGCGATCTGGGTGAGGCCGTAATTTCTTGTTCCTGATTAAGCAGTTTAAATCGTCTACATTTTAATCACTTCCAGTGTGTTACGCCAATTAGCCATATAAATCGATTACTAATATTCGTAACACACTGGAATTGATTAAAATGTAGACGATTTAAGCTGCTTAATCAGGAACAAGAAATAACGGCCTTACCCATCTAATAATGTCGCCGAGTCATATATTGAGGACTCCATCCAAAATAAAGCCGACATAAGTGCCAAAATAACACAAGCAATCCATTTGGAGCCACAATCCAAGAAGTTCTGCCCTGAACCGCGTCCTTCCACCTCATATGCCAATGATGATTTGGGATTTCATACGTTTGCTAATGATGAAACGCAATGTTCTTCTACCTCCTTTCAGAATGTTGCATTATCACCGACATTTACAGTTACCCAAGAACAAAGCAATGAAATAATTAATAATACAATTAAACATACAGTACAAATGCCTCATAAGGCGGTAGCATATCATTTCAATAATTGTACTTTTAATAACTGTTTCAATAATTAAAGTTTTTAAATAAATGGAACTTTTATTTACTTTTTCTCGCAAGTGTGTTGAAAAACGTCGTATGAAACACGTGAGCATTGGTCATTACACTTCTCGTCTCCATTAAGCCTTCGCCTTCGGCTCAGGCTTAAAAACCGACTCGGGTGTAGTGACCGACATAGCAGTTTGTATCATAATGTACTATTAAGTTTAAACTTTTCAATTACCTAAGCCGCTAACGCTAAAATAGTCGCATGTTTTTCTAGTTTGGTTTGTTATTAAAAATTTATGATTTGAGTGACGAAGACGTATTTATTAACACCTGTGGAATTACGGGAAACCGTGCAAAATGCAGAATTGTGCTTATTGCCTGAAAAATCCCGTGTAAGATAACATGAAAGCGTTTGACCTTTTCAATACATGGAGACACAAAAAAGGTGCAAAAACCTTTTCAGTTAGCAGCAGCTAGTTATTGATTAAATATAATATAATATAATTGCAGTAAGTATTATTATTGTTAATTAATCAATAATACCTTTTATACTGTGACTAAAATGTGAATAAATAAAGACTTATTAGTACATACATATTTACCATTTTTGTCAAAACTGAATAAATTGTCAAAATGTACCTAGTTATTGAATATAATATACTAAAAATATAATTAATATTACATTTGACAAACCTTACTGAGGCTGGAATTATATAATTTATTCTAGTCTATTTGTTAGGTACTATTTATAAATGTTATGATTGTATATGTCAATATTGGAGTAGTTCCATAAAGACTGGATATGCTTAGGCTATTTTGTAATATTTTCGATTTTACCAATACTCCTAGTACTTCAAAATTATAGTATTGACAAAGAGGTAATAGTTATTTGTTATACAAGCGTGCAAAGTTGTATTTTGTAGTTGAATCACGAGCGTAGCGAGTGGTTCTTAATTAGAATCCTGAGTGTAGCGAGTGTTTCAACACACGAGAAATAAAATACATTTGCACCCGTGTGTAACACAAAACTTTTCACCTCACTGTAGCGAGGAAAGTGCAACATGCAAAACAACTTATATAGTATTTATATTTTTTTAACAGTAATAAATAGTAATAATAACGTTAAGTAATTTCAAGTAGAATTTTGGTCAAGTGCGAGTCGGGTTTTAATTTTCCCATACATTTTGAGACCCAGCGCCTGAATGAAGTCAACAAGCAATTCTTTAAAAGTTCTTAAATATTTATTTTATTCTGTTTTTATTAAGTATTTATTGTTTTAGCGGCAACAGAAATACATCATCAGTGAAAATGTTGTATTATGAGTGTTTTACGTTTTGTTATCTGTCAAAAGTCTCAAAAGCTACTTAAACACGCTCCAAGGTCAAATTACTTTCCCCACTAGTGGATAAAATGCGTTTTTGCTCACTGCTTTTAAAGGATAAAAGACGGCTTTCCGAGACAGTGAGGGGAAAATAAATAATACCTAATTGATAGTTTGTACTATCAACACAAGGAAAATAAGAAAAAGGGTTTGTACCCTTTTTGAAAGGGAAGGTGAAAAGTTTTGTGTTATACACGGGTGAAAAGGTTTTTTACGTTTCGTGTGTTGAAACACGAGCTAGCGAAAGGATTCTATGATTGACCACGAGCGAAGCGAGTCAAATGAACACTCGCAGGTAAAATACAACTTTCCCCCCTTGTATAACAAATAACTATTAAAACTTAATTTTATAGCACGAGTTTTTTCGAAATATAATCGTGATTTAGGGTATTGAATGACATAACAATAAGAAAAGAACTTGAAAGTTTATCATAAAAATATATCTCACATGTTTGAATACACCTCTGGAGAGATAATCCGCAACGCTGGCGATAGCTGATTCTAAATGGCGCTGTTGAAATTTTCTCTCGTGGGACGCCAGTCCTCTCAATTCAGTCTGTATATTCAAATATAAACTCTTTGAGTAATGATTACAAAGATTATATGAGTCATGCGGCGTTTACGATATTTTTAACTGCAAATGAAAGCTTCCTCTGTGCATACTACGGAGACTAGCATACATTACGTCTTATAGGTAATTACGTATTTTGTAGTAAAATGGCTTACTCAAAAAATAAATACAGAAAGAAAACGAATATTAGACTAAGAATTTCCGAATATTGATCTCGATTTTCTGGCTCGTAAATGAAATAACATTCCAAAACCACTGCCGAAAAGATTTTTTTACACAGTGACCATTGCAATCGTGGATACTTTATATAAATAATAATTTACTTTAAAAACAAAGTTGTAACCGACTTCAATTTAGTACCCCGCCAAGCCACGAGACCATTTTTTTTCCAATTTACCACATGAATTGATTTACGAGAGCAAATGCGTTAATTATTAGAGAAAAAAACCCAATCGCTGTATGTGGCCCGATAATATTTGAGGACTTCCGTCGATTCCACAAGGATCACCTTTGGTACTTCATTAGCTGCTATTTCAACGGAATCTTATCAGAATCTGTGACACGTGCGTTTGTACTTTAAGTACATAATTGAGGAATTCCATAAGTCATCTGTGGTCTTCATCATCAGTTTCACTCCACCAAATTTATGATTTCCGGATGTAAATACACGAGATATAATAGAAAATACCAAAATCACTAAACGCGTGCCTAATATAATTGAGGAGTTCTCTCAATTCCTCATGGATCCCATCATCCAACTAAATTTATAAAAAAATGGGACCCACCTGGATGCATATACTTACAAACAAAAAAAAAAAAATTCGAATCGGCTCATCAATGACGGAGTTCTGAGGTAACAAACATTGAAAAAAAAAAAAAATAATACAACCGAATTGAGAACCTCCTCCTTTGTTTGAAGTTGGTTAAAAAATGGAGCCATTTCCTGTCACTATACCAAGTTTTAAAATAGCTAAGTAAACTTGTATTTACAAAAAATATAAATGGCTTGCTGAAGTCAGGAAAACTAAAAACCCAGTGCAACTGGCACTTTATCGAGAAACTTTAGGATTATAAATAATAGTACTGTATACGAGTCGGGCTTTTCGCAAGTTAATATTTGAAGTGAAAACTTCTTTAGCGGCGCTGAGCACTTTTTGGGATGGGGAAAAATGGTTAAATACGCGACAGACTTTTGTGACGTCAGATGTGAAGAAGGTCAACTTTTATATTTTGCTGCTGGCCGATTCGACTTCATTCAAAACTGAACGCTATTCGTAAGAGTATAAAGCCGTTAAACACTTTTTGCAATAGCATATTCTGCAAATAAATTTGTAATTTTGTTCACGCGTCCTTCACCGTTTTTTTATTGAGCGAATTCGAATAGTTCGAATTTTGACGTTATTCCTAAAGAGATAAAGCTTAGAAAAATATTTACCAACGGCAAAAACAAATTGATATTTTGGTCGCCAACTCGCCACCGCCGTCTGCTGTTCTTACAAATTCGAATAGTTCGAATTTAGACGTTATTCCTAAAGAGATAAAGCTTTGAAAAATATTTGGCAATGGCAAAAGCGAATTGGTATTGTATTTGCCGCCGCCCCGTCCGCCTAAATAATTGATAATTGTTTATAAATTTGCGTCAAATTCATTTTAGGGTGACACCGTAAGATGTCACGTGACCTGATCGAAAAACTGTTACAATGTTATTGAGTTTTCACTTCTGCCGGCACTCCCGGAGTGCAACCCGGTCTTTTTTTTTATATATTTGAATTAAATAAAAATTATAAAATTAGGTGGTTGTGGGTAAATCGCATTAGAAATAAAACTTCTAATCATATAGAATTTGTATTTTTAAATAATTATATCACACAATACTTAATTTTGCCTTATTGAATTTAAATATTGCATTTTGGCTTGTGTTTTATTATTTCAGTGAAAAAATATGGCGGGCGTTAGGAAATTACCAGAAAGCATTAAAATTAACCTTTTCAGAAATGTAGCAGCTAAAAGCTCCTAATGTTTGCCAAAATGGGAGCAAAAGGTAATCTCGCGGAGCTAGTTAAAACGACAAGGCTGTTTTCGCAGCTGTCAACACCAAAATGCCCTTGAGGATTTTGGATAGCGTGCACACTGTCTATTTGTATCGGAGTAAACGAGAGCGAGTGTTACTGGGCGGCCCCGTTTTGGAAGATAATTATTACATAAATTATCTACGGAATATCATTTGATATTTACCGTTAGCTTTTCGGTGAAGGAAAAACATCGTGAGGAAACCTGCATAGAAGAAATTCAAAGGTGTATGTGAAGTCCCCAACCCGCAGTGGGCCAGCGTGGGGACTACTGCCCGTTCCCTCTCATCCATGAGAGGAGGCCTGTGCCCAGCAGTGGGACGTATATAGGCTGATTTATTATTATTGTTATTATTACATAAATATTGAATTAAAATAAGGTGGATTATTTGTGAAATATGACTCGTTAGCGGTTTAGGTATGAATATTTTGACTCCATGTTTTTAATTGCAGATCCATACGTCAAAAAAATAAAGACAACCGTTTAATGTGATTTTTAAGACCAATCTTTGCAATTCTTTTCTATCGAGCCGATTTCTTCCAATTATGTATCGAGCCCGTCCACGGTCTTTGAAATTTATGGCAAATATTAACATATAGGTATTTTATTTGATTTGCTAGAACAGAACAAATAGTTTTTCTTAAAAAACTGCTTAAATAACATCAATTTCACCAAATTAGGTCTTGTCAGCCTCTTAAGGTTATCGCCAGGAGTAGTTTAAGATCTGCTAACCGCGAAAACAACCTTTGAGCACAATCAGTTGATGACGGTTCGACAATAAGAGTAATAAAGAAAACAGAACCCGGTCTTAAAGTGCAAGTAAGTTCCTATTCTTTTTAGGGTTCCGTACCTCAAAAGGAAAAAAACGGAACCCTTATAGGATCACTTTGTTGTCCGTCTGTCTGTCTGTCTGTCTGTCTGTCAAGACCATTTTTCTCAGGAACGCGTAGAGGTATCAAGCTAAAATTTGTATCAAATACTCAAGTCTATTGTCCCTTGAAGCTGTGAAAAAATCTAACTTAAAAGCCAACGCAATCAAAAGATACAGTCGTATATGCTGCAAATTTTAGAGTTTTTCGACACTTGCAAAACCTGCGGGGTACTTTCCGTGAACTCAGAAACTTGAAATTTGGCACGAAGCAACGTCATATAGCCCAAACAAATGAAAAATTAAGAAAAGTAGACATTTTTAGTAAAATCATACAAAAAAATATTTTTTTAAATGTTAAACTTAATACCTTTTTTCTCGTAAAATTGTGGAGGTATTAAATTGAAATTCATGTCAAATACTCAGGGCTATAGAACCTTTAATATGTAGCAAAAACAAACTTTTATGTAAATGCAATCAAAAGAAATAGCAATTTTAGTCGCATATTTTGAAACTGAGTACTCGCAAGAAACTCAAAACCTAAAGGGTACTTCCCGTTAACACAGAAACTTGAAACTTGGCACGAAGAAACTTCATATAGCACAGACATTTTTTTTTTAATTTTAAACTACTACTACCTACCTTTTTCCTCGTAAACGCGTAGAGGTATTAAATTGAAATTCATATCAAATACTCAGGTCTATAATACCTTTCTGCTGTAGCAAAATGAAACTTTTATGTCCATGCAATCATAAGAAATAGCAATATAAGTCGCATGATTTAAAACTGAGTAGGTGATCTTAAGGGTATCAAAACCTAGATAGGGACTTCCCGTGAACTCAATTTTATTTTATATCAACGCAATAAAAAAAAACAGCAATTTAAGTAATCCGCTTAAGAAGGTGTGCAGAGTAGATGGTCCAGCTATATGTAATGCAAATCCAGGTTGGGGATCTATCGCTTATGTACGTCGCAATCTAAAGGATGCCATCACAGATGCATCATGTACAAGAAATGTTTAAATAACCCAGGTACTGCAAACGGCCTTTGTGAATGCTTGCATTTTGAAATGTTTGATGTCAGTGTGATAACTGTATTAGGTTACCACAATGTCAAATTAATGTTGCAATTGAATGCATAAATACAACAATATACGGCAGCAACCCCAACCCCGTGTTCTCGTTTGATTGTTGTGGGAGACTTCAATATCGATTTTAGAATGAATCCCCAAAATGGAATTTCCACATATTATTTTTCATTCATAAACATGTTTCCGTTAATAAGCACTAGCACTACTCGATACAATTCATACCTTTTTCAGTCACCATTTACAGATCTGGATCAAATTTTTCAAATTTAACAGAACTGTTAATTAGTATTTTTGAACCGGATTTATAAAAAGATAGTGACTAAAAACTTTGTAAATAAACAACTTTGATAAAAGAAGTTTTGCCAGGCTGCTGCAAATCTAGTGTAGGTATTTCAGTTATATTATAAAATAAATGATGTTTTTATTATTATTATTATTATTTCTAAATTGATAAAGTGACCCTGTTTAAATTTATCGTCCCCCAGCTTTCCACATTGTAATGTTACGGATTCCATTTTAATTTAGTAATAAACATACTACAACTTTTGCTTGTTATAGGTTTGTACGGAACCCTCGGTGCGCGAGTCCGACTCGCACTTGGCCGGTTTTTTCAATTATGTTTGGTAGGTACCTACCTAACTTATCTATTACCCTTACCTACCTATGTCGTGACTTTACAATTTATTAATAATAATTAACACTCTTGTCTTGGGTAGGTAGTTATACTGCAGAGTTATAAGTACCTACAGAAAGATATCTTAACGTTAACGGCACGGATAGTGGTAGCTGTACAAGCCCAATTTCAAAGATAAACCACAGTATATCGATGTACAGTATGTCCATTTGGCACACGCAAGGTCAAAACCAAATTTTTGACCCGCAGTTCCTAAACAAAAATCTCTTAGGCTTTTTTTTTTTTTCATAAACCTAAGGGAGTTTTTGTTAGGAACTGCGGGTCAAATGCAAGACGGCTAAACTGTACATCGATTTGTTGTTTTTTTAATCGTACGAATCACACTATTACCTAATTTAGATTTTTACGCACTTTACGTTTAAAATTTCCAATTTGATATTTTGAAATCATCCTGTATCGCTCCATCTTACAAGACAACGTAATGCTTTGAAGTAGCTTATGACTGTCAGTTTTTGAGGATGCCTCTAAAGCTTTAAACTATGCTTAAAGGACTTTAATCGTGCTTTCAGCTCATAAACAATAGATTTTGGTTTGGGATTTAACCACGGAGTCCCAATTTGTTTGCCAAGACAACTCTAATACAGCCTAAAAGTTCTAAGTAGGCTTTAGAAATTACTAATAAGTGATTTCAACATTCCATAACTTTATGGTTATATCAAAGTTAAAAATTAAACCTTTACATCTCACTTTAGTATAATGCTAGCCTTTCCAGAACTAAATCAGTAGTCTACGACAACTATGAGATCCTAGGACTATAAGCTCTTGAAACACAAGTCAAAATAACGTTAATTTAACCTATTGTCAGCGGCTTCAAGGTTGTTATAATAGACAATTCGTTTTAGGACTTATTAATCATTCTCAAGTAGTTACTTAATATGACCAGATACCAACCAAAAGCATTAACCACTTTACGACCCTTATAAAACCTAAAGGTAATATTTACCACCTAGGCCCGAATGAAATGTTGGGCCAGTTGGGCTGCTCCGAATGTTATAAAAACATGTTTGAATTTTAATATTTAAAATTTTAAAATGAAAATTACATCAGATCAAGATGCAGATTATAGAATATAATGGATTTTACATTAATTTATTGAAATGAAAATTTAATTGAAATATTAAATTAAGTGGATTTAAATGTAATTTTATTTACTTTATTAAAGTTATTAAAAATATAAATATGTACATATTACCTACCCGTCGCTTTCATGTCTCTACTCATATAGAGAGTGTATGACGACCGCTTTAGCCTAGTTGGTAGTGACCCTGCCTACGAAGCAAGAGGTCCCGGGTTCGAATCCCGGTAAGGGCATTTCGTCTGTTGACAATCAAAAGTCACTACCAAAACTGTCATTGCTCTTCAAAACCTCGTATCTCGGTATGTAGTCAAAATCGAGATACGACCTTTTATTTAAGTAGGTATTTGTTACTTAGTGAGTTTTGGTTGTCACCTGACGATTTATTTGTGTGATCTGTACGAATATTTGTTCCTGAATCATGGATGTTTTTTATGTATTTAAGTATTGATTTATCGATATAAGTATGTTTATCGTCGTCTAGTACCCATAGTACAAGCTTTGCTTAGTTTGGGACTAGGTCAATTTGTGTAAGAATGTCCCCAAATATTTATATATTAATTATTTAAAGTGCGCTCTGATGGGGCGCTTCATGTCCTAGACCCTCAGGTTTGCTTGTAATATTTACACTCAGTGAGTGCCCGCGTAGACTCGCCCTTAGGGCATTTAGCCCTCAGAATTGCGTAGGGAGCGCGCTTCTGGCCTTCGACCCTACTTGGAGGTCAACCTTTGGCACTCAGGTTCACTTAAATAAGACACCCGGGAATAATAAGTGTCGACGTGACCTCGGCTTTTGGCCTCGCGTCCGGCGCCGCTAACCATCGGCCCTTAGGTTTCGCTTATCAGTATCACTATCACTATCATAACTACACATATTATAAAACAAAGTCGCTTACCGATATCTGTCCCTATGTATGCTTAGATCTTTAAAACTACGCAACGGATTTTGATGCAGTTTTTTTTAATAGATAGAGTGATTCAAGAGGAAGGTATATAGTACCCGTGCGAAGCCGGGGCGGGTCGCTAGTAACTTATAAAATACTCGGGGATGCTAAGTGTCCACGTGGGCTCACATCGAAAGGCGCTCTTTATGGGAGCCCGAGGGACGAAGGCCCGGTTTCTTACTCTCAGACAGCCGACATGTTTTAATTTTTGAAGTGAAAACTTCTTTAGCGGCGCTGTGCACTTTTTGTGATGGCGAAAAAATGTTAAACTCGCCACAGGTCACGTGACCGTAAGATTCGTAAGACGTGAGATTCGAGACAGGTCACGTGACCGTAAGATGTCACGTGACCTGTGCGTCTAGCACAACTTGCTGACAAGTCGCTTCGCGCGCGACTGAGCGCCTCCTGTCTCACTCGCACCGTGCAAATTAGAAAGAGGAGGGTAGATCTTTCTCGACTCGCGTCGCGGCGGCGGCGCGGCGTCAGTTGTGCTAGCCCCCCTGATCGAAAAACTGTTAGGTACAATGTCATTGAGTTTTCACTTCTGCAGGCACTCCCGGAGTGCAACCCGGTCTTTTTTTATGTACAATAGTTCAGTTTTTGGTACCTGATTTATTTATGAGAGGTCGGTTGCCCTACGCAGAATTCAAGTAGGTATCTCGAATTTATTAGTTTTTAGTTTTTGTGGATATTTGGAAAAAGGACCTGAAAAGGCATCTACTCTCATGACTAATTTTCTTTTCACTTCTCATGCTCAAAAGTTCTTTATATTAGACCTGCGGAGCGGGGCAAAAATCGTATTTTAGTCCCTAGGGAAAATATGTATACCTACAGTTTTGATTTAAAAAAAACACTTCACAACAGCCAATCACAGCACTCATCGGCAGTTAATCGGAACTGTGGTTTTTTATTGGTACGTATACTGTGGTAATTATTTAAGTATTTAAGAGAAACTTCGTATTTGGTGTCAACCAATTACAATACAGATATATTAATAAAATTCACCAATCAGAAAACGTAATTTATGTCTCAAGACATAAGGTGTTTTATAGTTCCTACTTTACAATTATTAAAAATATTATTCAGCCAATGTCATCATACCAGAAACCAAACGCATATTTAATTGCTAAACTTTTTGTTTGCTCATTCTGTAACGTGAAACCATCTTTTATCTCCCTCCCTTTTACTGAAAATGTGCCAATGCGATAGAGAGGCAAAACATCTTTTTTAAATCGGGAATTTCATGGCAAGCGTTCGGCTGTCAAATTTAGTATCTGTATTAATTTTATTAAAAAATATATTGCCGCCAAATTCTCAAATCTTTCATACGTTCATTGTTCAAGTTAAGTACTTTCATTCTGCTGGACTTATTTAACAGTTTTGAACACCACATAATAAGTAAAAATACAAATAATACAAATAAAATGACGTCAAGTGATGACGAAATGGATCTTTCGCCGAATACCTACGCTAATGGATATAAGGGCAAGAGAATTAGTGGAGAACAATTTTCCTGCAAAATCACGACCTCAGTATTTGAAAGCATATACATTATTTTTTTTAGTGGAAAAACTTAAAGCAAGTGGCTTCTTTCAGTGAAAGCGTTTTGCTCAATTATTTTGACGAACTTTCGAAAAAATATAAGTCATCGAAAAATACTTGGCTACAAAGATAAAATAATTTTAAAATTGTTTAGTGTAAGTGAATGATGATTAAATCGTAGCAGCAGCCTTTAACATCGAATCATATTTTTTTATTTACAGGTGGCTTTGATATTTGGAATAAGTGGTGCGTGTTGAGGCATGAAGCTGGTAAACATACAGGACGTTGAAACTGAGACTACTTTGCAAGCCATAAAACTCTTAACAAAGACCGATAAAGAACGCATGTTTGTTATTAGTGGAGAATATCTTAAAACTGTAAAGCATTATCAGGAATTACGTCCCGCCGACGTAACTACTAACAGGTTTTTTTTTAACTACCAGAAAGGGAAGTGCACTAAGTAGGTGAGGCAGGGCACTATGGAACACTTATTGTGTGAATGGTAACGGCTATCCGCAACCAAAGGAATTCAAGGTGCTTCCGCTGAGCTGCATCATCCGCTATCAGATGGAGCGAGCTTGGGAGTATGCATAAAGGAGAGGGCAAATGCACAAAAGATCCCACTGGGTCGAAGTGCATCCGAAAGGGCCCTCATCTAGGTAAAATAAGATAAGATAAGAAGCAGGTGATTGGTATAAATTAGGTGATACCTATGCCTAAACGGATAGCCTCATATCTTAATTTACCCTACCCTGAACAGTACACGGGGGGCTACTGCTTCCGAAGAACCCCTGCGACGCTCTTAGCGGATTCAGGTGCGAATTTAAGGACTCTAAAGCGCCATGGCGGGTGGAAGTCTGACCAGGTGGCGGAAGGCTATATAGAACAGTCGATACAAAATAAAACTGATATACATCACAATATTACGGGTAGAATCCAATTAAAAGCCAATAAAACACCGCAACCGTCTACGTCAAGCGAGTCATAGCCATCATCATCGTGGCAAGTCATATCGTCGCCAGCTCAGGAACAGCAAACTGAAGTCAAAAATTTGAGTCCACAACAGCTTTCGCCTACATTTACTCCCGAATCGACTCAGAATTCAATAAATCTGCCCGAAATACCTCTTTCGTCTCCCCAATTGACTGAGAGTACAATTAATCTACCCGGGAAAAATATAGCTCTACATATTAAAAATTGTACCAATTGTACTTTTAATATTACCATTAGAAACCAAAGACATGTAAGAGCTCTATACAGAGTGTTTTATTAAATGGGACAGTATGGGGAAATCCGAATCTAAAGGAGATAGAGGAAAAGTGTCCAAGGAGACATTAGGTGTTTTTGATGTTAACAAATTTGGCTCGTTAAAATTTTTGGTCAAGCGTGAGTTGTTCTTAAAAAATTATAAAGTAGGTCATTTTTTTTTTTGACGCGGGTCGGCTCTGTTTCATGTAAGGATTATTTCATTGTATGGAAAGAAAAAAATCTGAACAGCAGAAGTTGGTCAAATTTAATGAAAACTAATCTTCATACAGTTGGTTTATTACTTGAGTAAATGTTCGATGTGGCCGCCGTCTTGTCTTATGCAGGTACGAGCACGCTTCAAGACACTTCTAGTTGCATTTAACAGAGACTAATGGTGAATTGTGTTTAAAGTGTTGTAAACAGCATCTTTTAATTCTTGTACGGAGTTGTATCGGGATTCATAAATTCGACCCTTAAGGTAACCCCATAAGAAAAAATCTAATGGCGTTAAGTCGGGCGATCGTGGGGGCCACTTTATCGGCCCATATGTACTCGTACCCATCCAACGGTTTGGAAACTGCTCGTCCAAACACAGTTTACTTGCCCTACTGTTGTGGGCTGGTGCACCATCTTGTTGGTAGATTATCTTACCAAAGTTCCTTAAAAAAATGTTCTTCTCTTGAATCATCTGGAGCTCTTATCGATTATCGAAATTTAAAAATGGAATAATTTTAAATATTTTTTTACACGCCTAGGCACTTGTAACAATATTAAAAGGTGAATACTGCAATTGTATGAAGATTAGTTTTCATTAAATTTGACCAACTTCTGCTGTTCAGATTTTTTTCTTTCCATACAATGAAATAATCCTTACATGAAACAGAGCCGCTCCGCGTCAAAAAAAAAATTGACCAACTTTATAATTTTTTAAGAACAACTCACGCTTGACCAAAAATTTTAATGAGCCAAATTTGTTTACATAAAAAAACACCTAATGTCTCCTTGGACACTTTTCCTCTATCTCCTTTAGATTCGGATTTCCCCATACTGTCCCATTTAAAAAAACACTCTGTATATGAACCTTTTAGATCAGCATCCCTGCAGATCTGCTATATACGAAAATAATGTTATAATATGTGTATACTTCTGTACAATAAGTTACCTGACATCATTAAATTAGAAAACATGACTTCTTTCAAAACCAAGTTGACAAAATGTCTGCATGAAAAATGTTTTTATAGTATTAAGGAGTAAGTATTTGACAAGTAAATAATAGGTATGTAACAAATAGCTGTAAGTATTAGTATTTAGGTCTTGACATCATGGAAGTTAAAAAAAAAATATTGTATGTTTTATTCATAAAAATTTGCCCACCTGTATGCAGGTTGATTACGTTGGTTTAGTTATTATTTTTAAGATCCTCTGTAACCGTAATCTTGCAAATAAACTATTTCATTCATTCATTTCACGACCGGTTAGCCTAGTGGGTAGTGACGCTGCCTACGAAGCTGAAAGGTCCTGGGTTCGAATCCCGGTAAGGGCAAATATTTGTGTGATGATGAGCATGAATATTTGTTTCTGAGTCATGGAAGTATTCTATGTATTTAAGTATTTATATATATTATACAGGGTGGAATCTTGTACGTGATCCAAAATAGCAAAATGTGAATCTATCCATGATTCTGAGCAACTTTTATTATGGGACCAACTTTGTGTTATGCCAAAAAAAACACACCTGTTCATACATTCTTGTCAGTCTAAAATGAGCAGAGTTAATGAAATAGTTGGATTTTTTTGGCATAACACAAAGTTGGTCCCGTAATAAAAGTTGCTCAGAATCATGGATAGATTCACATTTTGCTATTTTGGATCACGTACAAGATTCCACCCTGTATATATCGTAGTCTAGTACCCATAACACAAGCCTTAATGAGCTTACTATGGGAATAGGTCGATTTGTGTAAGATTGTCCCCTAATATTTAATTTATTTATTTATTTATTTCACTCATTCATTCATATTAGATAAAATATAAAATAAGTACCTACCTGTTGTTTTTTTTATTCAAAGTGAAAAGTAGAGTGTACTCGGTAATAAAACCCATTTTAACCTCGCTGTGCCTATCGAGCCGAGCCGGAAAGCTATATGCACGCCTCGCCTAAAATGGATCGTTTTATTCCCTAGTCATACAATCTACTATTTAAGCCTTAGTTTTCCGAGTTATTGATTATTTTAATATTCAAGTATCTTTTTAGCTATCTTAATCTACGTTATTTAAAAAAATCACAAATGAGTTAAGTTATTGATTTCTGTGTAGAGCAGCCGAGGTGTTCAGGTGTGCAACAAAGAGCATGGAGTGTACCTATCCCAATTCTCAGGTATTTTTTTTTTAGTTTTAGTAGGGAGCTCTGTATAAGGGCGGCCACAGTTCTACATATTTTTTCACTGATATGTTGCTTAAAGTATTTAAAAATGTGTCCAATAAATAAACAATCACAACATTTTTAAAACTTACTCTTTTATTAGTTTTAAACCCAAGGTATTCTTTGGGGGTCAATATTTCCAGGCTACAAAACAAAAATATTAACACATATTTAATGCCAAAGGATCGTGGTTTCACATAATCATCACCAGGCAAGTTTATGGCCAAACGAGGGTCAAGTTGCTGGATCTGTGCAAGAACTGCAGAATATATGCTTGTTGAAACTAAGTTCACGACTTGTAAAACACAAATCTAGCAACTTCACTTACGTTTGGTCGGAACTTGCCCGGTGGTGTGGAATGTAACATATACTTATACCACAGGTATCCATGTGTGAGTGCACGCACACAGGCATAATTAGTGCCACCATTACCCGCTTCGGGTACTCGTGTATTCGTGATTCCCAGTTTACTCACAAGATGGGTCTCCTTTTTAAACGGTTTTATATTTAGTTCGAGTTTGGTGGGTCAAATCTAGGAAATGAAAATAAACCCCCTTCCTGTTGACTGATTGACTTCAAATTAGGTACCCACTTTTAGTTCCGCTGCCAATACCTACAGTTACGTGTTTATTGTAAAACCAAAATTGCCGCCGCCGCCACAAAATGGCGGATTACATTACTTACACATTTTTGTAAAACTCCCATGGGTATCAAATGAAAGGACTATTAGAATACAGCTCGCTATGAAACAATTCTAAATCTATGATGACGTCCGAAACAAAATGGTGGATAACCTAGAGCTAGGAGCTTTTTTGGTCTATATTAATACATCTTCTAATATTAGATTATTTTTCTCCCTAATCAAGGGGGTAATCTAATCTCTGCCTCGATTGAATACTGATGGAAATCTGGGCGACATTCATATTCTTTGGAACTTCAAGACGCAGAATTTGAAGAATCCATACTAATATTATAAATGCGAAAGTGTGTCTGTCTGTCTGTCTGTCTGTCTGTCTGTTACCTCTTCACGTTTAAACCGCTGAACCGATTTGAATGAAATATGGTATAGAAATAGTTTGAGTCCTGGGGAAGGACTCTTTTATCCCGGAAATCATCCCCCAAGGGGATGAAGTGGGAGGTTAAAATTTCTATGGAGATACTTAAAGCGCCCTACCGATTTACGTAAAATTTGGTGCAGATAGTTTAAATCTTGGGAAAGGACATGGGATAGTTTTTTTTTTCAAAATTCATCCCTTATGGGGGTGAAATGGGGGTTTAAAATTTCTATGGAAATACTTAAACCGCCGAACTGATTGAGATGAAATTTGGTGCAGAGATAGTTTGAATTCTGGGAAAGGACATGGGATAGTTTTTCCCGAAAGCCATCCCCTAAGGGGTGAAATGGGGGGTTACAATTTGTATGGAGCCACTTAAAACGCTAATCCGATTTAGGTGAAATTTGGTGCAGATAGTTTGAATTCTGGGAAAGGACACAAGATAGTTTTTTCCCTAAAGTCATCCCCTAAGGGGGTGAAATGGGGGGTTGAAGTTTCTATGGAGATACTTAAACCGCCAAACCGATTGAGATGAAATTTGGCTCAGAGATAGTTTCAATTCTGGGAAAGGACATAGGATAGTTTTATCCCGAAAGTCATCCCCTAAGGAGTGAAATAGGGGGTTACAATTTGTATGGAGCTACTTAAACCGCTGAACCGATTTAGGTGAAAATTGGTGCAAAGATAGTTTGAATCCGAGGGATATAGGATAGTTTTTTTTCCGAAATTAATCACCTAAGGTGGTGAAATGGGGGGTTCAAATTTGTATAGAGATACTTAAACCGCTGAACCGATTGAGATGAAATTTGGTGCAGAGATAGTTTGAATTCTGGGAAAGGACATAGGATAGTTTTTTCCCGAAAGTCATCCCCTAAGGGCTGAAATGGGGGGTTACAATTTCTATAGAGCTACTTAAACCGCTCAACCGATTTAGGTGAAATTTGGTGCAAAGATAGTTTGAATCTTGGGAAAGGACATAGGATAGTTTTTTTTCCCAAAATTCATCCCCTAAGGGGGTGAAATGGGGGGTTTAAATTTGTATGGAGATACTTAAACCGCTGAACCGATTGCGATGAAATTTGGTGCAGAGATAGTTACAATTCTGGGAAAGGACAAAGGATAGTTTTTTTCCCGAAAGTCATCGCCTAAGGGGTGAAATGCGGGGTTACAATTTGTATAGAGCTACTTCCCTAGTAGCATTTTGCGTTGGCCAACCGTAGCTAACGGTTGGGAAAAAGTTGGGAAATCGTTAGTAGCAATCGAACGAATTGCCAACAATGGCCCTAATGCTATTTATGGTTCATTTTCCAACTGCAAAACCATACAAACATCTGACATAGGCCCTACCACAGTTATCAGTTGGGTTACCAACAAATAATCCATACGAACAAACGACGTAGGCCCTACTACCGTTTTTGGTTAGATTTCCTACAAAAAATCCATACGAACAGCCAACATAGGCCCTACTGTGGTTTTGGTCGGATTTACAACAGAAAATCCCATACGAGCAGCCAACATTGGCCCTACTGCAGTTTTGCGCAGCGTTCCCAACAAAAAAACCATACGACCATACAACATAGGCCCTACCGCCGACTTAGTTGGCTTCCCTACCAAAAAATCCCTACGAGCAGCCAACATAGGCCCTACTGCGGTTTTGTACGGCGTTATGAACAAAAAATCCATACGATCATGCAACATAGGCCCTACCGCGGTTTTGGTCGGATTTCCAACCGAAAATCCCATACGAGCAGCCAACATAGGCCCTACTGCAGTTTTGCGCAGCGTTCCCAACAAAAAAACCATACGACTATACAACGTAGGCCCTATCGCCGACTGAGTTGACTTTCCAACTGAAAATCCCATACGAGCAGCCAACATAGGCCCTACTGCAGTTTTGCGCAGCGTTCCCAACAAAAAAACCATACGACCATACAACATAGGCCCTACCGCCGACTGAGTTCGCTTTCCTACCAAAAAATCCCTACTAGCAGCCAACATAGGCCCTACTGAGGTTTTGTACGGCGTTCCGAAAAAAAAATCCATACGATCATGTAACATACAACCTACCGCGGTTTTGGTCGGATTTCCAACAGAAAATCCCATACGAGCAGCCAACATAGGCCCTACCGCCGACTTAGTTGGCTTTCCTACCAAAAAATTGGAATTTAGCGCTATCTCGTGTCGAGTAGAGGCATTGCTCATCTGTCACGGGCCTGGACATAGGCTAAACAAGTACTTTTTACGCTATTCATCACCAGAGAGCACATAGCATTAGTACTATTGCATAATGAAAACAGCATAGGGCCAACAGTGGGCCACATAGGAATCCAATGGCAGCGGGAGGGGAGAGGGGAATTCGGAAACAAAGTGCGGTGCGGGGGGCGGTGGTCAGGAGCACGCGCGGCGCGCGAATTCGATCGGCCATTTTATTATCGATCTCCATCGTGAATAGTGCGTGTAAACGTATACTTAGTGGTTATATTTTCTTTTGAGTGCGTGCGTGCATGGTATAAAGTATTACTTGTTTTTGAAAGGGTTTGCATATTGACTTAGCAAATATATCGTCCCCTGATTGCGAAAACCGCTTAAGCTCCGTTTTGGTCAAAAGTGAGATATTAATACTGCTGTATTATGCTTTCCATGATCTACCCGCTAAAAAAGCCCGTTTTTTGATACGTGGCTCCATTCCTGATTTGGTGTTTAGGATAACGTCAGATAACACTGTTTTTTCTAAATAATTTACAGACAAAACCTATTAAGTGTCTGTTATGGGGGCTAGCACATTTTTTTTCAAGATCAATACATTCTATCATTATTTAAGCGTTTTTGGAATGTTGGTAGTTTGAACGAAACTTGCAATTTAATTACCAGTCTAAAGATGCTAACGAGATAAACTAGATTTTTGCAGCAAGCGATAAAAACAAAATGTGTGTTTAGTCATCTGTCAAAATAGTCTAACCACCTTTAATATGTTTTGTCAGAACACCAAATCCATCAATAGTCAAAATTGATCTACAGCAAAAACATGCTAAAAGTAATATAAGCGGCTTTGCTCGTTACGTTTCGCCCTCGACCACATTCAATTCATTTAACCAAAACCGCCTAAGTGCACTATCGCCGCTATCCCGGGGAGCGCGGGGGGGTCACACCGTGCCCGCACTTGGCGCACTTAGTCGTGTTTTTATTTCGGAGCGATAATTACGCTACTGCGCGCGCGCATACCTTTTTATTGGATTGTTATTACCTCTTTTTTGTGTTTTTATTGGGAGGAAAATCCGTTATGGATACCTCCGCACCACGGGGATAGCGCGGAGGTTATGTCGGACTCGCACCGACTAAAATCCCCCCGATGGTCCTCCTCGACGCATTTCGGACAGCTCTGGGATCTTCTACGGAACGCACTAGTGCCGCCCTAGCGTCACGCCTTTGTGGGTGGTTTTGTGTGTGTGAGTGGGGTATTTAGACGATCGCAGGCCGCAACTGCGACCGTGTGCTGCCTCGAGAGTCCCATTTAGTCGCCTTGTACGACAGGCATTGAATACCATAGCCATATTCTACTGCCCGGGCAACAGGGCGCAGTGGCGGCGACGTGTTATTGTAGCCGCCTCCTCCTCCTCCAAGCAGGATCTGTACGCTCCCGCTCGCACTCTATTCTCTCTCTCTAGTCTCCTTACGGACCAAGGTCACGGGTCAAGGTGACAGCTGCATCCCAAGTGGAGTCCTTCTTAACATTGCCGCTATGAGAGCGGGTGAGGAGAGATTTTGTCCCACTTCTTGCATTAGGACCTGCCGCTCAGACTGCCACTTATTCCTTCGCAGCACCTCCATTCTCTGCGCACAGGGCATTGTAGACTTGGGAATCCATTTCAGCCAAGATGTTAAGTGGTAGGAACCGTGCTAGGAGAGCAGCCGCCTCGTACGATATCGTACGGTATCTGCGGGCGACCCTTATGGATATCCGGCGCTGAACTGCCAGTATCTTCACTCTACTACGTCGGTTGCGCGTCAACCTCTCTGACCACACGGGCGCCCCGATGGACCGCACCACCCCTGCGTAAAGGCGGCGTACTCCTTCTTCTGGCCCTCCAAGATTTAGCAGCAGTCTGTGCAGTGCACCCGATGTTTTTTTAAACGGGGGGCGAGCCGGTTGAAGTGCTCGTCAAAGCTCCATCGGCCGTCTAACTTGAGGCCCAAGTATTTTATAAACTGACCTACTTGGAGCTCTACCTTTCCAACATGCACGAGGTGGCGGGAGGCTCCCTGCCGCGACGCAGTCCATGTAGCCAAAGTGCCTCTGTCTTGTGTGGAGCGATTATAAAACCGAGACTGCGGATCTTATTTACCACGACTGCCACGCCTAGCTACGCCAGTCTAGTGGTCCTCACGTAATTTTTCCCTTCAGCATAGACTAGAGTATCGTCTGCATAGCAAACGACGCTGACGCCGATGGGGAGTGCTGCTCGTAGAACTGTGTCGTATGCATTATTCCACCGAAGAAGTCCCAACACCGACCCCTGAGGTACCCCGCATTTGACTTCCCTGCATGTCTGCGCCATAACGACCGGGGTAACGAATGCTCCTGTCGGATAAGCAAGCTTCAATCACGGTCCTCAGATAAGTAAGCTTCGATCACGGTCCTCAGGTAAGATGGCAACTGATGGTACACTAAAGCTCGCCGAATTGCATTCCAAGGAAGAGAGTTGAAAGCGTTGACAATGTCAAGGCTGATCTCCAGCCCCACCCTTCCTCGCGAAATTGCCTGCTCTGACAACGCTCGGACGCGAAGGATTGTATCCACAGTCGATCGACCCCGGCGGAAGCCAACTGAGTATCCGGCAGGTTTGGACCTTCGTTATTTAGATGCCTGTTTACACGGAGGGAGATAATACGCTCAAAGAGCTTGGACCTGGTCCAATAAGCATATTGGCCGGTACGCAGAAGGTGAGTCTGCAGGCCTCCCTTCTCTTCGCAAGAGAACCAGTTTTGCCTCCTCCCATATCATGGAAAAGCAGCCATATCGGAGACAGCTGCTGAATAGGCGCCTCCATCGCAATCATCATCATCCTCCATGCTCGGCCAGGAATACCATCTTGTCCCGGTGCAGTATTTCGTGCAGCAAGGCGCTTTACGGCCCACTTCAATTCAGCTTCGGTTATCTCTCTCAGACCACGGGTTCAGGTCACACAGCAACTCATCCCACGACCGAGATTTGGCGTCGGCGATTGCATTCTGCAATGCCATGGTCGCTTCGCGGTACACTGCATAGTTCTCCTTTTTCTCTTCCGGCGTCGCCCTTCTGCGTCTTCTAGTCGTCGTATAGTTTTCAGTCAATTGTCTCAATTAGTCAGAATGAACTAATATTTTACATTCATATGTTGATTATTTCATTGGATTCCTACTTTAATCTTATTACTATTTCATTGCTAAATCTAAAATATCTCCCATAAGATAAATGTCACTTAAGCAGAAATACCTTTCGAACACCTTTGTTATTTATTTTTACCTTTTCCCTTATATTGAACTTTGTCAAGAAACAGGTTAGAGTTACGATGGAGATGACCATTACAAATAATAAAGTAATTAAACCACAGGAGATGGAAAAATTGTAATGAAACCTCACGTGCCAAAACATTGTACATGTATTTTCTAATTATAAGTACTTTTAATTCCTTAATTTTAAAATTCTTTCAGAAAAAACCTACAAACTGCATGGTGACTTTTAAATAAACTCAAATAATACAGAATCTGAAATCGTTTGAAGACTTTATTCAGTTCAAACATTTATTAATTTACATCAGAAATTATTATAAATCGGAAATTCCTATCTAAGGCTATTATTTTAAGAGATACAAAAAAAAGGTGTCTTCAGGAACAACCGCTCAACTGCAGCACTTTTTACGGTAAACCCTAAATTTTATCCTCTTATCCTAAACAAAAAGTTAATAAAGTCAAATAGTCTTAATAAGCGATAAACTGTTCATATAAAAACACGAAAATGCTTTAGTTATTATTGGCCCTTCATAGAAATATTAACATGCAAATCTTTAAATGCGTTTTTCTCAAAACTACATGTCATGCACTTAAGCGGTTTTCGCAATCAGGGGACGATATATAAAAAATAGTGTGCAAGTTAATACTTACATGTTATATTCACTAATCAAATAACAATATATCGTGTTTATTAAGCAATCGTTTCAAAATCACGTTCAGTATGATCAAAGTGGTGGAATTGAATGATTCTGATGGTGACGGCGTGGTCTTAGTGTAATACTTATGTAACAGAAGAGTGGATCACGCCTCGCAAGAAGGAGTGCCTTTGGCCTCCTCATAAAATCTTCAGTACAGTACCTATGCCTCACAACTAAAATATTACCGGACGAGAATTGACATGTGTATCCCATTAAACGCATATTGTACGAGACAGGTGAGTTAATATTAGTTAATTTAATTTTTAAATCACAAGGTCAATTTAGTTTTGTAACGTCGTGTGTTCATTTTTATTTAATATCTGTTTAAAACTGATGCTGGCAAAAGTTTCGAGCTGCCGTTTCTCTATAAGTACATAGGTAATAATAAATAGTTTTAGCTATTTGTCGTTTTTATGAAAAGGTTAGTTTTAGGTATTTCATCACAGTCCTCTTTGTCTGTGTCATTTAAATGTGTGTTCATCTCTCTTCTAACAGATGGCTGCGTCCTTGTCAATTGGCTGACGAAACTGGCCAGTGTGGACGCCACATTAAAGTTGCTGAATCCAGCGTCTAATTACCTTATTTGGACCTTGCGCGATGAGCGGACCATTGGATTTTTGACACCTGAACCCACTGAAATGACGGAATGCAACTGCTCGGAATCGGAGGTCAAAATATGTTAGTCCAGTCATGACGTTGACAAATTTGGGCTAGTATGATGCTTTTTATGGCCCGCCATAAAGAATGTGTCCCTTTCTCACTTACATACTTGCTAAAAAGTGATGAATGCTTTAAGGCCGGTCAAAAAGCATCGTGCTACAGGGCCAGCATTCAAATACAATTAATTATAATAGAAACATATCGATTATAAATCGAGGTTGTCTTTTTTTTCCTTACAATAAAATTATAAACGTATTATGTGAAGTTTTATTTTAAGGTCTAGCTGTACAAAATGATGGTAACGCAAGTAAATGTGAAAAGTCTAAATCTCCGTTAACAGTTAATGTGCAGTTACGTTTGTAAATTCGGTTATTTAAAGGCGTTTACTTTGTATGTTACAGATGTTTATTCTCACGAAGGCGGTTTGTGATTATTATGCACATGCACATTGTTGTGTGCTCGGCCAATATAGAATCTCTCTCGAGATTACGCACCTAGAAACCATGGACATGTACACTAAATAGGTACCACCCCACAACAAATGTACGATCCCTACCGACCACGAGTGACGCCGGGGCGCACATTGTAAGTGCCAAAGGAAATTGAAGCTTCTCTGCTGTAGTTAAATTCCACTACTCGCGCGCGCAGGTGGCAAGCTGCGTAAATTCCGTGCAAATATGGAATTTAACTACAGCAGAGAAGTTTCAATTTCCTTTGGCACTCACAATGTGCGCCCCGGCGTCACCCGGTCAGTGGAGATCGTGCATAAGTAAGACCAACCCGCCTTCGTGAGATAAACAACTGTACCTAACCCTACTAACTGCCAACGGCTATTCTACAGTTGGTACAGAGTGCTTTTATTTTGTAGGCCCTTCTTACGCAATGTTGCTTTAGGTCCAACAGTCGGAAACTGTGGTTGGCCCAACATAGTTCTCGTAGTAATGTTGCTGTAGGCCCTACTTTGCAAATGTAAATTGGCCCTACAACCGGAAACGATGGTTGGCCCAACGTAGTTGTCGTAGTAATATTGCTGTAGGCCCTACGTTGTAAATGTAAATTGGCCCTACAGCCGGAAACGGTGGTTGGCCCAACATAGTCATCATAGTAGGCCCAATGTTGGGAGACATCGTTGGCTTTACCGAAAACAGGTGTTTCACTCGCAACGGTTGACCAACCATTCGGTGATCAATGGCCCTACGAAATGCCAACTTAAAATGCTACTAGGGTTAAACCGCAGAACCGATTTAGATGAAATTTGGTGCAAATATAATTTGAATTCTGGGAAAGAACAGGATAGTTTTTTCCCGAAATGTATTATTTATTTATATATATATATTTATTTAATTATTAATTTTTTGGTCTACTTTTTCCGATTTACTTTCATGAAATTTGGTATATAGAGATAGTTTGTGGCCCATGGAAGATGATATCCGGGAAATCATGATACCCTATATGATTCGAATAAAATTAGGTCTAGACATAAATTTTGAATCCTTAATGGCGTTTCCATCCCTTATAGGAAGTTTTAAAGATTAAATCAACATTTTAAATGTGTACCCCCCTTATTCATAAATGTCCATCAAATAACCTACGAGGGTAATGTTTATTCAAACTGGCTACTACTACACAGAAGAGGATTTTTACTTATGTTTTTTTACCTTATACTTTCGTTCAAGTGCTACTTAATTGTCAGCTTTTTGATTCCTAAAATGATTGCGATCTCATAATAATAATAAGTATTATATATGCGGAAGTAACTCTGTATGTCTGCTACCATTTCACGGTCATACCACCAAACCGATTTCGACGAAATTTGGTATAGACGTAGTTCGAGTCCCGGGGAAGGACATAGGATAGTTTTTATGCCGGAAATCATCCCTTAAAAGGGTGAAATGGGGGGCGGAAGTTTGTATGGAGGTACAATATACGAGTAAAGGTGTTCCACGCGGACGGAGTCGCAGGCAAAAGCTAGTCTTATAATAATGGCAAAGTTCATACAAAAAATTGTTTAATCGTTTCACAATCAATTGAATGCAGTTTAACAAACAATCTCATCTTTAAAATGACGTCTAGGTATATATTATCTAATAGGAACATACAAATTTAATGCTGGGCATCTCTTTCTGCTTTGTTGAGAGAACTTAAAATTTTATAGTTTATAGAGTAACTATTGACAGAAAGTTTCTAAGAAATAACAATATTTATAATTAAGGCGCAATTTCACATTTTTAGGACACAAAATAACCTTTTCGCATCATTTATCAAATTATCAGAATACACAGAAAAAAAAGACTAATCATTAACGTATTAGGAAAATCGTCATTAACTTGAAAAAAAAGAAATCATCTTGAATTGAGCCAGCCAGGAGAAAACAATCCTCGGTCAAGATGACTTCGCTTCATTCGAGATACTCGTAATTTAACATCTTTCTTATGAAATTCTTGGTCTGTCTTCACTCTTAATGATTAGTAATGACCGTATTCATAAACGTCCAACAAACGTCCAAATTAATCATTTTTGTTCTTAAGGAAGGGACACACACATTTCATTCAACAGAAGCATTTGAAGTTTTACAAACAAGCAGGTTATTTTTTTTTCTCAAACTTGAAAAAAACAATGAAATGTTGACGTGACTTACTTCAAATTAGGTTCGGAAATACTACGGTGTATCCGGTGCGATGAGTGAATATGATATCTAAAGGAATTCCATACAGCCTTACACACCTAGGCCTGTAAAGCAACCTTCTTTTGTTTTTAAACGGAGGGACAGGGCGCGGGCCAGCTAGCGGCGCGGCGGCGGCGGTGCAGGCGGTGCACGAAGAAACGTATTATTTATAAAACAAATTGACTATACTTTTTATTTTTATTTCATTGCAAGTTTGAGAAAAGCACTATACAAATCTCAGCGAGAAACGGGGTTGCCGGCCGCGTATCCCTATCCGGTATACGCGGCCGGTATATCTTTATCTACTTGGCCTGCAGCCCTCCGTTTCCCGGCCTCTATAGTAATGTACAGTCGACAACACAGCTAAGTGACCATCGGAAATCTAATCTGACCTTAAGTGCATTGTAATAAGGTTCTAGGTTTTCACGGTATGGTTAGTTAGGTGTGTTGCTGTGTGTACTATTTAATGAATCCCTCAACATGATTAACAATCCAATTTTTATGGTAGAACACGTTGTTAAACAGCGAGGCCACAGATGACCCGCATACATGGTCTTTCCGCTTCCCACTCACAATGCCTGACAAGAAATATTGATTGTTCATCACCGCCATCAGAGGACCTCCGGAATCACCCTTGCAAATGTCTTCTCCATTGTCACCGATACTGCAAAACATGCTGGCGTCTTTGTAGGGGTACTGCTCTTTGCATTTTTCATTTGATACGAATTTCACAAATGCTGCTTGTTTAAAACGTGACTCGGTTTTCCCATTCAGACCCCAACCAGCTATAACGATGTCTTTTTGTTTTAGATCTTCAATGTCAGCAGGCGGCAAGCAGATCGGTCGTATGAATGCTGTTAACAAATATCTGACCTTAGTGTAAAATTCGGAGGCTGATGTTACCAAAGTTGCAATCACAATGCTTATATAAAGCCGGATCCACACTAATCTGCCGTAACGCTCTGTGATGCGCTCCACCGCCTGACGTCAGAGCGCTTCAGATGAATGTGAATGAAACCGTGATAAATGGATGAAAGCGATATCGTTTTATATAAATGGCTTAATAAATTGAACAAAGTTAAGTATTCTTTTTTAAGAATTTGATGATTGATTGATATGTTTTGTCTTTTTTAGTGTCAATTTATTTGACTAAACATGAATAGGGTTAATTCTGTGATTACTTTAAACTTTGATGTTTGAACCCTGATATAGGACGAGTAGCGATCTACCAGAGCATTTCTAGCCTCGCAAACGCATAGAACTCTTCCTGTTGGTAGATTTTTTCCTCGCACGTCGCTGTACCCCCTCGCACCGTTGTGGTGGATACGCACCCTTAGCTAGGTCCATATTCATGTTTGTTCAAATCTAGCCTTAGAGACCTACTATTACCAGCATTAGAAACGCGACTGACATCATATGTACTTACGTGTATACGGAATATTGTCACTAAGCCTCAGAAGTGCTATGTCATTCTGTAAGTAAGTGTCATTGTAATCTTTGTGTAGTATCACGTGGTCAACTGTCATCACTTCATTGCGTATGCATACTCTGTTCCCGTCTTGTATGATGCAGTCTTCTTGCCAGGAATAAGTATCATATTCAGCTAAAAATACTTCCAGTCTGTAACAAACAACATTTTGTTAATGACCAAGTCTGAAAAAGATCGAAGCTAAAAACGATAAAATTACTAAATTTTTCTCAATTGAGTCTTCAGAAACTTCTTCTTTTCTATGTAAAAAAGAACCTAACAGTTCGGTAACCTGCCTTAACTCTTATAATGCTATTAAGACTGACATCGTAACATACACTGTGTCAACAGTAAAATTTAAAATTGACTTAAATAATTGTCTACTAATATGTACGTACCTACTAACTTTCCCAGAAAAGCTCAGTTAACCCTTGATAAACAGGATGCGACATTGTAGTTTAAATTAGTGTTCAGACTGCAGTTTGTGTTTTCACGTAATAATACTGAATAATTCATAAGTTATCAACATATTAATTGCGAGGAAAGCTTTAAACTCTGACTGTGCTACTGTTTACTTTACTACGGCTACATTAGTGTGCAAAACCGAAAAAATAAATTTTCTTGCATACGCTGCCTCCGAAGCTGAAGGTCCTGTGTTCGAAACCCGGTTAGGCCAAATACATATTTGTGTAATGAACACGTATTTAAGTGAACGATATGATACAGAGAGAAAGAATATAATGGAAAAATAAACCATCTTCGTCTGTATTCCCCGACAGGATTATAAGATATGACGTACCTATTTAAGTATTTGTATCTATTCAATTATCGTCGTCTAATATCGATCAAACAAGGAATATGAAGCTTGGTGCTAGTTTGGTTTGTGTATGATTGTCCCTTAATATTTATTTATGCATATACGATATTTATTTATATGTGAGTGTCCAAAGTGAAATAAAATCTTATGAAAGGTATTACGATAGGTACTAACTGCGACGGATTTTTATACGTGTTGTACAAGCAATGGGCCGCGGTGACCACGTATCGGGAGCTGATTATGGTGCCACCGCAGGTTTTACGATCGTCGACTCCCGGAAGCCAAGGGTTGATGACCAGGTGCGCCGTCCACGGCAGCTGGTGCAGGTCTGTCGCCCGTCCACCTGAAATGCACGCCAATCATTCATCTCCCTCATTCTCAACCTCATCCACATCCTCCCGAATTAATCTCGATTTTCACACACGTTAATTTTCCGTTACCGACTAAACTGAAGTTTAAATACGGCGAGGCCGTGACACATCGAAGTCACTTTTTTTAAACGACAAAAAAGGAGGAGGTTCTCAATTCAGTTGAATGTATTTTATTTGTCTCTTTTTTTTATGATGCATGCTTCCACATTGGAGCTCCACACATTAACATAAACGGTGTTTATGTTAATGTGTCGAGCATTAATATGTTAACATAAACGGTGCATCAAGGTATAGTGGGCTCCTCCTTTGTTTTGTTGTTTGCCGATATAATGATCATCGCACACACGACAGAAACTTGTTCTTATTCAGCTTGCTGAATATACTGGGAACTTTCTGATCTCAAACTGTCAATAAGCGTCGCCTGACAGTTGTTAAAAAACAATAGTACATTCTTGCCAAAGATTATTTCAGAGGGCGGGGAAAGCAGTTCGTGAAGGAATTGTTATTCCCGTTGTGACATATACAGTGCTTTTCTCCAAACAACAGTGCTAGAAAAGCTAACAGTATTTTCAATAACATCTAAGGATCTTGGCATTCTAAGCATGATCATGAAATGGCGTAGGCCCACTTCAAAAACTTTGGTATTCCACCTATTCAAAATTAATTAAATTGAAAATGTATATTTAAATTTATCACATTACAGTTAACTTCGTAAATATTTTTCATTCATTTTGAAGAATTAGGGACATATTTAGGGTTCCGTACCCAAAGGGTAAAATGGGATCCTATTACTAAGACTCCGCTGTCCGTCCGTCTGCCTGTATGTCCGTCTGTCACTGTCCGTGATAGTTATACAGTTGGTATGTAATGATGTATTTCTGTTACCGTTATAACAACTACTTACTTACTATGGATAAGTAGTTTAGTTAGTAAGCGTCTATGGCAATTTAAACAAAACGTGGAATAGTGCATTATTGCCGAGGCGCGGAAAGAAAGGGGTTGCCTGACAAGAGACAAGTCAGGCAATCCCGGTTTCCGCCATAGTGCTTTTCTCAGACATGTGAGGAAATAATACAAAGACATTACAAAAAAACATATCAATGTGACTATTTGTGATTGTGACCTAATAACGCGGTGATACTTGCACTATGATTTAGCTGTAAGCATTCTTTCTACGAATTCATTCAAAAGCTTCACACTATATTTGACACTCAATGCGATGTTTCAAGTAATTACATTCAATTAATATCATGTTTCATTTATCTCAAATAAATGAATTTACTTACGGCACATAATAGATAATAATAGTACAAGTACTCGCGGGTGATTTTCTTTGTCTGAATGTGATTTTTCCTTAGTCGTTTCGATTTAGTATGTCGGTATCAGGATTTTAAAAAGTTTAACGCAGCGGTAAATAATGGGTTTTTTATAAGTTATTATAGCCCCCCTAGGCAGGGAAGAGATTTAACTTTCTAAATGTTGGCGGATAAAAATTACGCATTTCGCGTGTTCGTTTTTCAAACAAAATGCGACGCTTTCTGAGCATGTTTGAGAAAAAACTTTAAATGAACGAGCATTCGGGGTTTGCAGTGACTTATGTTAGTCAAAACATGTTCTTAAAAGGTTCTTCTGTATTAGTAGGTAATGTAATACACTTCCCCGTCCGCTGCGGCAGGACGGTAATGATTTTTACGTCACACCTGGCCATAATGCGAGTTTTACTGCACGCTGCGCGTACCGTAAAACTCGCATTGTGGCCAGGTAAAGACGTAAAATTGTGTACTCACCACGGGCAGTAAAAAAGAAAGCCCTCTATCGGAGTCCCTCGGGGAGTATTGTTTTCTTAGTAGATGGATAATAAAATATCTCAAAAGTTACCATTACCTAGTCCGAAAAATCTTTGTCTTCAAATATCCTGTTGTTTCTTATCTTATTACTTTTAAATAAATGCTGACTAGAAAGGAAAAAAATTGTTAAACAAGTAGAGTATACAGCAATCTCGCTCATTAGTGTTTAATTTTAATAAATAACTTGCTGCCAGCGCTACTCTGCTCTCGTACAGTCAGCATCAAAAGTAGCTCGCAATCGAAGACGTCAAAAGTTCTTATTCCCTTTTAATAAAGACTTTTGACGTCTTAATTTGCGTAGCTACTTTTGATGCTGACTGTATTACAGACGACGCGGGCGGAGACGCGGCTAAAATATAGCGTATTGTCCATTCTGAAGCACCATTTTAAAATGATGATTAAATATAGCTTATGTAAATTCTAAAGCACTAGTAATATCAATAATGTCTATATCTGTCTGTCTGTTCCCTCTTCACGCTTAATTGAACCGATTAAGATTAAAGAATGATGGGCAGAAATGTATGGAACCCAGCCTCATCACCAATAGGTAAAATTATAACAAATATAGATTTATTGACAACAGCATTTAATAATTATTATTTTATTTATTTAGTCAGTGATGGATAGGAGAATCTACATATTTTCTCCTAAGTATGACTTAATTAATACTTAACTATCAATTAACTCTTAGTTAACACCCAGTATTTGAAGGCTGATAACTCTCTTCTCCGGGGCTTTTGGAGTTTTGGAGGGAGAAAATTAAGCTTATGTAACTAGCTTTCACGTGATATGCATGAGATTTGTATTGGATATGGAGGCCAACTTGCCCATTATTCTTTGGTACGGAGATAGTTTGAATCCTGGGGAAGGAGATGGGATAGTTTTTATCCCGGAAATTTGTGAGGGGATGAAATGGGGGCCGATATTTGTATGGAGCTATGATATAAACGAGATCTACGCGAACGGAGTCGCGGACAGAAGCTAGTTTGATTATAATTATTAAATATTTTTTTGAAATTGAATGTTAGTAAGACACAAAGTTACAACTTTACAAACGAACAACCTGCCAGACTTCCTCGTCATAGTTAGTATAAGTAGATAAAATATTTCTTACCCCGTATCATTCGGTTTGGTGGTTCGTGGTTGGGAGTTGCTCGTCGAAAACGGCCGCCTTGAAATTGGGGCCACCGTTTGTTAGGATAGCCTGGGCGCTGTTGGGAAACTGGATTTCCTATGAAAAAGACCATACGTTTTGGTACTTAGTACTTACTCAATCAAATGACTCGTAGTTACACGTAGGAATAGTAAGAGATTAGTGATAATTGCTAGTTTAATTACATTGCGGGGTCTGATCGATCTCGCTGTAGGGACCTCGGTAACACGCAATTAAATTCTTGTAGTACCTAATACTAGTTTTTGGACAATTTACCCAAGTTCAGTCGAGTTCATAAATATGTACGTTCCCAAAGGTTCAAAAATATCTATCAACTTAGGCCCTTAAGAGGAAACATTAAGGGCGAGACAATTGAGAAAATGTATTGCTGTCGCGCCAACCTCAAGCCTCCCCCCGCAGAGCGCGATAGAGAAAACTGCAGCTTGGACCGAAAATACCTATGAAAAGTACATAAAATCACGAAACGTCCCCTGATTTCTTCTCCAAAACTTCACACACACACTTCATATATTAGTAAACTATTTTAAACCGAAAGAAATAGTCTAACAGAAAGAGCGTCTTCGTCTCGTCTCGTCACTAGATGTGTTAGAGCTATTATGTAAAACACTTTAGATGTTATCATATTTAGTTTTAGTAATTAATGACTTACGTGTCACCTGCACACCACAACATCCTGATTCAGGCTTCGGCAATCCTTTTATGTTCTGACACATCTTGCTCCTGCCTTGATCATTAGAACCGTCAGGACTAGAACCGTCAGGGCTAGAAGGACGAATCGGATGATCAGGATGAACGGGCCGAAACTGTCCCATATAGTCCGGATTCGGTAACTGTGGAAACCAATCTGGTATCATTTTTCCAAAGTTTCCATAATCGAAATTTGGATTGTATAGCGGCTGGAACTTCGGTAACTCCGGTCCAACACCAAAGTCAGTTTCTTGTTCAGAGTCTGAATATGTAGTTTGGTAGTGTTCAACATGGTTTGCGTCCTGCAGGAACTTCTGATTTCGGAAGACTTTCCCCTGGACAACTATTATGTTGAACAGCAATGCTGTAACTCTGATGTTGAGCCCGAACATGATTTCGAAAATCACTTATAGGGCGTCGGAAGCGTACTGACGGGTTTTATTATTTTGTTGACTTAAATAGTGCGAGCCGCTTACGTAATTGAAGATTTACATACGTTATTCGACATTATCCTCATAAAATAATAAAACCCATAATTTTACCTCTACGTGTCTACTTGTTTTAACTTAAGCCCGTGACATAACAGACATTTATTTACAAACCATTTATTTATTCAAAGATAATTATATTTATTTCAAACCATTTCAATTGATCAAATTATACAGTCGCTTATTTTTGTTTAGGTCACTCCTAGGTTTATGTACGAAAGTTCAATATTAAAATGTTTAACAGCGTGTTGCAACATAGTGTATTATAACGCGATAAAAAACATAGGATAAATAGAATATAATAGAAATTTATTCGGATAACATATCATTATTATTTATTTATTGTATTGTATATGATCCTTGTTGGTCGAAATAAAGTATTTGATTTGATTTGATTTGATTACACATACATTCACATCATGCACCGTAACTTACGGTCCGTAAGAACTAACAAATAGGGATGTGCCACCGAAAAGGTCTCCACTCAGCAATGCAGTTGACACAGCATTGCCAACGGCGCTGGTTTTCTGTGGATCCAGTTAGGTGTGCGGGACAACATACTTTCATTTATTGTGGAACAGTTAATTTGTTGGTTAGCATATCAAGTATCAAGAGTAGGACAGCATACCTACTAATAAATTTATGACGTTTGATAATATTTTTTTGTAGCCATATAAAAAAAAAAACTCAGGCTCATGACTTACAAATGTCATTTTACGAGAACACATTTTGCCTTTGCTATTCCGCTAAAAAAACCATCTTGTTTACAACTACTCCGAATTTCAAATTGATAGCATAGGTAATCAGTTCCTGAGTTTGAAGTTGTGACAGGCGGACTAGACTGACCAACCGACGGACCGACGGACAGATTGACAGTCGAACCATAAGCGACCTAACCCTTTTATAATTGAATAAACTACGGGGGTTTTAATATGACACTTTGTTTATTTAAGATTATGTTGATATATTATTCAAAAATGTCAGTCTTATATTATCTTTTATTTTAGCTAGTTGCAAATAAGTAATCCAAGCGACATCAACGTTGCACCTGTTCGCCACGGGCACATTGCCAGGCTTGCTGGGGTCGGGTATGATTTACAGTACAAGATTTTTTTCTAATGAAAGTTTATTTTATTTTATATTTGACACACCAACAAGTACATAAACAAGAGAAGCAAAATACCTTATATATATAGACAGAGTCTACCATATTTAGAATAGATACATAGATTCACGCTTTTATTCCCAAAAGGAGTAGGCAAACGTTTGTTCCAGTGTCACTTTTAGCATAAATGTGGGTATAAAATATCGACAAAATGTGATATCGCAGTGATAGGTTGCTAGCCCATCGCTCACAACACACTTACACCCTGTTCCCTTAGTCGACTTTTACGACACCCACGTAAACAAAGGGGGTGGTGAATTCTAACCCGACACCACACGGGATTAAAAAATAAATGAAAATAAAATGAAATAAATGGATATTCTCTTTTTTAGGGTTCCGGAGCCAGAATGGCAAAAACGGAACCCTTATAGTTTCGCTATGTCCGTCCGTCCGTCCGTCCGTCCGTCCGTCCGCAGCTTAGCTCAGAGGCTCTTGGTACTAGAAAGCTGTAACTTGGCATGAATATACATATTAGTCATGCCGACAAAGTGGTAAAATAAAATCTTGAAAAACATTTTTTTTAGGGTACCTCCCCTACATGTAAAGTGGGGATGATTTTTTTTATTGTCGTCTACCCCATAGTGTGGGGTGTCGTTGGATAGGTCTTTTAAAAATATTGGGGGTTTGTGAAAACAATTTTTCGATTAAACGATCCGTTTGTGAAATATTAAGCCTTAAAGTGCTAATTTTTGTTAGACTCCAGTGTCCCCACCCCCTGCTAGCTAAATGGTTGTTTTGGGATATGTGAAAAAATTCATGGTAGTAGTACATATAACGAAGTTAAAAGTAAAACTATCACAGCTAAGTAGGCTTTACACGTTTACGAGTAATAGTCGACCAACTTATAAAATGTACTTCAAGAAGTAATAGTTTCGTACAAATTCTATTGTAACTTATTATTATATAATAATGGTACGGAACCCTTCGTGCGCGAGTCCCACTCGCACTTGGCCGGTTTTCTTACATACTTAAAGCTAGATACAAATCTGCCAAACCACAATGCGGTTTGTTGTCAGACAGTGCTCCTAATTGATTTTACAAGTATTAGCCAATTAAAGCTGTATGTACGGTATTTACTTATGCTAGAACAAATAATCAGTTAAGTAAGTTAAGTTACTTAGAATAGCTGAATTTAATTTTTTAATATATTTAATAGTACATCGCTTATTTTCTTTTTAAACAACAATACCCAATACAATAACCAATTTTTTTTGTGTGCTGATTTATGTGTATGTTGAGGTCATGAATTAATGTTTATTCTATACTATTCTATTAATGTGCACTCTATTCGAGAGGATTCCCAAGAACAGGCCCCTTATTAGTGGTATTATTTTGCGTCATCGTAGACTTCTCTTAGAATCCAGTTCTTGTGATAGTAAACATTATTAAATAACGAAGGCACCGAAGAACCGCATTGCACTGTTTCACGTTTACCATTCACAACACCTGCCAAGAAATACTTATCACCCGAATAAACCATCACCGGATCCCCTGAATCGCCGGAGCACACATCTTCACCATTGGCTCCACGCAAGCAGGACAAACTACCATCTTTATAAGAGTATGCTCCTTTGCAATCTTCATTGGAGACGTAGTTGACAACAGCTGCTTGTTTCAAAATCGACTGTATGATGCCGTCTCCACCCCAACCGGCAATGACAAGCGTATTGTCGCTCATGTCCTCAATGTCTGATGTTGGTAGGCAGATAGGTCTAATGTATTCTGCAACCAAGAACCCATATTAATTTCAAAAGTAAACGTTTTAATGAACCGCGGTTGTGTAAATCCGATCAAGTGATTCAAAATAATTTTCCTAGAAAGTTTTTATAAAGTTCTACCTTTGGGATTTTTTTCATATTTTTAAAACTTATGGTTCAAAAGTTAGAGGGGGGGAGACACATTTTTTTTTACTTCTGGAGCGATTATCTCCGAAAATATTAACATTATCAAAAAATTATTTTTGCAAACCCCTATTCATTTTTAAATACCTATCCAACAATATATCACACGTTAGGGTTGAAATGAAAAAAAAAAACACCCCACGTTACGTATAGGGGAGGTAACCAAATAAAATAAAAAAACACTTTTTATTTTACCACTTTGTCG
This sequence comes from Epinotia ramella, assembly GCA_947578815.1. NCBI lineage: Eukaryota > Metazoa > Arthropoda > Insecta > Lepidoptera > Tortricidae > Epinotia > Epinotia ramella. The sequence continues at coordinate 12,279,668 of OX388204.1, read as the reverse complement.
GCGTGATTGATATACATATTAGTACCAAATTTCAGCTTTCTAGTGCTAACGGTTACTGAGATTATCCGCGGACGGACGGACAGACAAAGCGAAACTATAAGGGTTCCTAGTCGACTACGGATCCCTAAAAAGAGGATATCAGGTTATGCGATTATGACCCAATGCGTGTGAAGCCACGGGAACGACTAGAATGCTAAAAAGCAATAAATGCAATAAAAGTTTAGGCTTAGGTACCTGTGTATGGGATGTCCGAAGACAGTTTTACGAGAGCGATATCGTTTCGTAAATTTGTGCTGTTGTACTCGGGATGTATTATTACACGATGGACAGACATTTTCTTGTTTTTGATGCACTTATCCTCCGATATACAATCACTTGGGAAACTGCTGGTATTGTATTCAGCTAACATAACTTCGAGTCTGAAATGGAAGAAAGTTGTAAACTTGCTATATGATAATGAATATTTTTTTTACGTGATCATAATAAGATTACAAATATGTAGTGTCATACGGGTCGGTGCGGGTAGGTAGGTTATGAGTTACGCTGTCATTGTGAACTGTCAGTGAATCTACAATTTTTTTTATATTAAAATTGTACCTGCTCACCAATTTAACAAGAATCGGTCGAGAAATGCGACGCTGAACAACCGGACAGCGGGACATCGGACATACGAACAATTTTTGGCCCAAGCTGAAGCATAGAACTCCATTCGCTTCGCTCGCTCGTTCAATAAAGAGTAAACGAGATTGTAAAATGTAAGTTCGTATGTAAAATGGGGTGAGTAGTTCCATTTCGTAACTTGGACGATAAACAGGAAATCCCACCTCACTCCGTAGTCCCTCGTAATTGGGGTGAGATGGGATTTCATACAAAGGTGATTTTGGAAGATTGTTGGATCGATTTTTTTTTATTATGAGTATTACTATAGCTCCAATTTTAAATTGGAATACATTATTTTTGTAGCAGTAGCCTTAAAATCCCATCTCACCCCCCTTTCATCCCTTCTCTCCCCATTCATAACCCAACTCTCCCTGCGAACCCTACTCACCCCATTTTACGGTACCGCTAATCCGATTTCTAATGTTCTTTCACCTGCCTGTAAATTGGATTTTCTGGATGGTTATAGTCTATATTGTATCTCACGAGTTTGTTTGCCTTCTTTACAAGATGCAGGCGAAGCCGCGGGGGTGGATAGTCTACACTTCGACACAATAATAATATAATAATAATAATATAATATATAATAATCTACACTAATATTTTAAAGAGGAAAGATTTGATTGTTTGTTTATGTGTTTATATTGAATAGGCTCCGAAACTACTGGACCGATTTGAAAAAATCTTTTACCATTAGAAGCCGACATTATTCCTGATGAACATAGGCTACTTTTTACCGCGGGAAAATGCTTCATTCCTACGGGAAAACGGGAAATCCGTGCAAAGCCGGGCAGCTAGTATGTTATAAAGATGAAACTCAATGATGCTCATCTTATGACAGGGTTTCTTAAAGTGTGGTCCATTGACCACTTAGGGGCCCGTGCGTGACATGATTGCTAGTTCCACGGTCACGTCGTTCACTCTTAACGTAGGCAGGTATGTACACATGAAACATGAGATATTTTTAACGATTTCTCTCGTCCGCGGTGTTTTTGAAATTCTGAAAGTGTAACATGCCTAACAAAAGTTTAAGAGCAAACTGTTTTAAGTTGATATGTACAAATTACCTTGGCCATGCTTCTGATGATACGTTCCTGTATTTATCCACGCAGTGCGCTGCAGTGAGCACAAACCGTGAACTGATGATAGTGCCACCGCAGGATTCTGCTTGCTTCTTAAATCCAGGTAGATTGTAAGGCTTTTTATACAGGTAGACTGCCCATGGGAAACCGTGGATATCCGTGGCCTTTCCATCTGTAATTCACATTTCAATTTTAGTTTTTTTTTTTTTCAAATATTTATTCTAGTTCTAAACTAAGCAAAGCTAGTACTCTGGATACTAGACGACGATAGTCAATTTTATACAGATAAATAAGGGACTTCTAGTGTCGTATAGGCAGTACCATACTGTTGCAGTGGAATAGTATAATCCGCCGTTTTACATAACAGCGCTGTTTTATAATACGTCGGGTTAGTTAGTTAGTTAGTTAGTTATCCTGGGCTCTTTTCCGCAAATCGACATCCAGTGTGCCTATTTTGCGTGAATTTGTGGGGTAGCGCTACTCTAACCACCCCAGCTCCTCCAGAAAGTTGGTGAGTGCCTTTGTGTTTATGATTGCGTCCCGTAGTGTGTCTGGAGACCCTAGGTGCTTTTTCCTGTATACTTCTACCTGCTTGCAGTCCAGTAGAATGTGTTTGGTCGTTTCTTCCGCCTCCATGCACGCTCTGCACATGAGGCTATCTGTGATACCCATGTTGTAGAGGTGTCTGTTCAAGGTATTGTGTCCTGTTATTATTCCTACTATCTTGCGTAGTTGGTTTCTATGTGTCCTCAGTAGTGCTGTTGTGAGTTTGTTGTCGCGTTTTGACAGAATCTCTTTGGTCTGTCTGCATGTGTCTATCTGCTCCCAGTATCTTTGGTGTAAGTCTTACGTCGGGTTAACGATTAGGCGAATTCAATCCCGCTGAATTAAAATCCGCTGGAATGTGTTCGGCGCTAATCGATCTTCCTAGCGGTAAAAATACAGCGGTTCATTAGCCGCCGCTTTGGAATTTTTTAGTTTTTTAGTTCCCATTTTTAATACTCGGGGCGCTATCTCACAGTGGTTATATTCTCTTTGAACATAACAACAACAATGGCGTCGGCGAGTTTCAGAAGTTATAATGCAAATTATTCTGAAAAAAAATCTAAATATTATGGTGTTCGGCGGAATCCAACACAATATTAGCGGGATTGTCATTACGATACGTTCTACAATATAGCGGCAATCCGCCGTATTACATTACGGCTAGCTGTATTAGTTACAATACAGCGGCAATCCAACGAACACATTCCAGCGGATTTTCATTCCAACCCGCCGCCAACTAGGCTAAACCATTCAATTCATCGTTAACTTTTCCATTTTTGTAACGAATACCTTCATGAGCAAACGTACAATTCAAACGCAACTAAAAATACTTAATTTACTAATAACATAAAATATTGAAAGTCTACCTGTAAGACGTGAGACCTGTAAAGCTATTCAATTAAATTTCCATATTCAGATTATAATTGGCTACAACCGTCAAAAAATAAATGTACCTACGTCTTAAAACGGTTACTCACGGTTTATCATTTTTGACGGTAAAATATGACTGTCAGATGATCGTGTAAAGCGGCTTCTGCTAGGTTGGTTTGAAGGCTCTGAAACAATATAAATACGTGCTGAGCGACATTCGACATCCGTGCCTCAAAAGAATAAAAGGAACCCTTACAGGATGACTTCTTTGTCCGTCTGTCGTCAAGCCTTTTACTCGAGAACGCGTCGGCGTCGAGGCATCAAGTTTTAATTAATATCAAACACTCAGGTGAACGTCCTTTCAAGCTATAAAAAAACCGGCCAAGTGCGTGTCGGGCCACGCGCAGTGTAGGGTTCCGTAGTTGCCTGTCTGTCTTAGTTACATCGACGTGCGGTGCGGTTGCGTCGGCCGAATTTGTACGAAAATTATCCTTACCAAGTACACATTAAGTTGGTCGACTATTACTCGGTAACTACCTACTTATGCCTACTTGTCCGTGATAGTTTTCCTTTTAAATTAATTATATGTACTACTACGACGAATTTTTTCACATCCCCAGTAGTAGCCATTTAGCCGGCAGCGGGGGGGGGGGGGGGGGGGACGCATGACTCGAACAAGAATTAGGGTAAAAAAAAAAAAGCGGAATTTTTTAGCGGAATAGCAAATAAATATTGTTCTCGTAATATATCATGGACTTCCGCAAAGTAACGCCTGATTCAATAAATTATTTAAAAATTAAGGCTTTAAAGCCCAATATCTCGCAAACGAATCACTGATTTGAAAAATGGTCTTAGAAAACCCAGCTATCCAACGACACCCCACAACCATGGGTTTAAATTAAAAAAAATACATCCCCGCTTTAAGTGTAGGGGAGGTATCCTAAAAAAAACCGGCCAAGAGCGTGTCGGGCCACGCTCAGTGTAGGGTTCCGTAGTTTTTCGTCCAGAAATTATGTTGTAATTTTTTTCAAAAACTATTCAACCTATCAAGTTCAAAATAATTTTCCTATAAAGTTTTTATAAAGTTCTACTTGGGAGATTTTTTTCATATTTTTAAAACTTATGGTTCAAGTTAGAGGGGGGGACAAACTTTTTTTAACTTCTGGAGCGATTATCTCCGAAAATATTAACATTATCAAAAAATGATTTTTGCAAACCCGTATTCATTTTTAAATACCTATCCAACAATATATCACACGTTAGGGTTGAAATGAAAAAAAAAACACTCCCCACGTATAGGGAGGTACCCTAATAAAATAAAAACACTTTTTATTTTACCACTTTGTCGGCGTGATTGATATACATATTAATACCAAATTTCAGCTTTCTAGTGCTAACGGTTACTGAGATTATCCGCGGACGGACGGAGAGACAAAGCGAAACTATAAGGGTTCCTAGTCGACTACGGAACCCTAAAAAGGTTTTTCAAAATTTTATTGTACTGTTTTGTCGGCGTGATTGATTTATATGCCCATGCCGAATTACAGTTTTCTAGTAGTAATGGTTACTGAGCTAAGCCGAAGACGGACAGACGGACATGGCGAAACTATAAGGGTTCCGTGTTGACTGCGGAACCCTAAAAAGCGTAATTATTATTATTAGGGTTCCGTTTTCTCCTTTTGAGGCGGACCCCTAATAATAATAATTACGATCACTTTGTTGTATGTCATGAAATTTGGCAAGTAATATTTTTCATCTTATAATACAAGTACAGGGGAAAGTCAAGTGCGTCATACGACCAGTCCTATTAATTATATGGCAGCGAGACGTGGCCAGTTCTTGGAAGGCACATTCAGGAGCTTCGCGTTACTGAAATGAAGATGTTGCGGTGGATGTGCGGCGTTACGCGTGCGGATCGCATTCGTAACGAGTACATCCGTGGCAGCCTCGGAGTTCGTGACGTAGCGGATAAGCTCCAGGAATGTCGCCTTCGTTGGTTCGGTCACGTCTCTCGCAGGCCATCTGACTACGTAGGGAACAAATGCCTTGACCTAGTCCTCGACGGCCCTCGACCCCGCGGCAGACCTAAGAAGCGATGGCTGGATGTCGTGAAGGCCGACTTGAGCGAAAACGGGCTCACAAAAGAAGACGCCCGGGATCGTGCAAAGTGGAGGAAAGCGAGTAGGAAAGCGGACCCTGGCAAAGGCCGGGATAACGCTAGGTAGAAGAAGATAATACAAAGTACAGGGGAAAATCTAAAAACTATACACTTTAATAAAGTCACAATTAACGAAGTCTTTATGCAAGGAGCGGGGATCCAAATTTTGAATGGGGTATCGTATGAAAGGGCTTTACTGGATTGGCACAAGCTTAAACAGATTTTTAACTATTTTTATGATGTTTTCGATTTATGACAAAGAATGAATAAAATAAATACCTTTTCCCTCTTTTATATGTATCATCATCATCATCATATCAGCCGGAAGACGTCCACTGCTGGACATAGGCCTCCCCCAAAGAGTACCAAAGCGACCGGTCCTGCGCCACCCGCATCCAGCGGACTCCCGCAACCTTTACCAGGCCTTACCTTTTATATGTATAGGTTCCTAATAACTTTGGTGCATGTAGTACCTAACCGTTTGCACTGTTATGCGTACCTACTTTACTACCTACTTTTTTAGGGTTCCTCACATCAAAAGGAAGAAACGGAACCCTTATAGGGTCACATTGGTTTCCGTCTATCTGTCTGTCAAGACCCTTAATTAAAAACGCGTGGAGGTACCGAATTGAAATTAATATCATATACCAACTCAAGTCTACGGTCCCTTATAGCTGTGAAAAATCAAACTTCTGTGTTAGCGAAAAAAAAGATACGGCCGTTTATGCCGCAAAAAACGTTTTTCGACACTCTCAAGGGAATCAGAAGTTATTAAGGCACTTTCCGTTATCGTCTTATACTACAAGTACAGGGAAAAATTTGAAAACCTTAATACTTGTAATTAAGTACGGAACCCTCGATGGGCGAGTCTGACTCGCACTTGCCCGTTTTTTTTTTGTTTGCTAACTAGATCCATATACTAATCATAAACAAAACTACAGAGACATACAAAATAATAAAGTTAGTGTTCTTTCCTAAAATAAAATAAACAATAAACATTGATAGCCACTAGGGAATAAAGATACTAGTCTCTAAATATTTATAATTAGTATTTCTGTCCATATTGTACGATGCTAAAGTACGTTGTGAAAGGAAAGCAAATAAATGGTAAAATACCTTATAGGACGCGCGCTGAGGCTGGGTCCCGTTTCTTCTCCGAGTCTACGAGGGGCGTTCAATAAGTTCTCGGTATCGGCATAAAAAACAGAAGTTATTCGCATCGTTTAATTTTAAATTGTTAAGCGTTCTTCTCTGTCTTCTTTGACGTGCATAATGTATTTTTTTTATAAGTACCTACTTTATTTTGGGATTTTAAAATAAATAAAAACTTTTGGTCTGGTTAAGTAATATTAAAAGAGTAGGTCTATTTGACAGGGTAGATAACTAATTGTTCGTGAAATATTTGCCTATATAATTTTGATTAGTAAACTTACCCATGAACTGTACGCCACAGCAACCCGACGCAGGTTCCGGCAACCCTCTTATCTGCTGACACGCCTGGCTGTCCTCAGTTTCAGATCCATTTTCATCAGGATAAATGGAATTTCCTCGGTCAATTTCATTATTAACACCGCCGATTTCATCTTTTATGACAATTCTTCCCTGAACCACCAGTAATAAGATGCTGATCAGCAAAGGTGTGATGATCGTTTGTTCTTTCATGGCTCTTAACCACAGTTGCGATAATGATATACTGGTTATTTGACAGACGTGATGTTTTATATATTTATGGGCTTCCATTCGGAAAATACCTAATACTTGCTGATAACGTTACTATTAACATACGAATTGGGATGATAGTTGCGTCATGGCACTTATCAGCATCTGAATATGGTCGTGGTTCCCAATCCTGATAAGAAAATGTAAAATAACGTAGTAAATGATTAGGACTGCAAATGCCAACAAACATTTACTTATTTAGTTGTATATTTATTAACAAGTAGGTATTTATATATTTACAAAAATACAATAAGACTTTATCCAGAACACTTTCCTCCGAAAATGATTTAACATTAGGTAGTATTTTACACACTGATATTTTTTTACTGGAATCGAGAAATATATTGGGATAACCGTCAATATTTTGAGTGAATCAGATACAAGTTTAGGTAATTCCTATTACGCAACTGAGTTTCCAAACGATAAAAATAAATTCTACTTCGTAGTTGGTTAATCCACAATATTAACCAGGAGAATTCTACAGGTCGAGTGGTTCGATTTCCACACAATACACCACTTAGACATTCGCAGGCTAACGGCGTGATATTTAAACCCATTCAGGGCCCATGACGACACATATGCGTCAGACCGCCGTAGTCGCTTTCCGCTACATACGAGGAAAACCACGGGATCGGCTACGAGCGTAGCGCGTAGCGATTCTGGGCAATGAATGTGTTAGAAAGTTATGTAACAAACTTTCATAAATTGGTCCATTTTCGAGAAATTCCCCCTTTCCAAGAATACACTTTTTCGGATTACTTACGGGCAAAAAACTTTTCTCAAAGTATCACGTCCCATACATTTCTCAAATTATCATTTGGCAAAGAAAGTTTATTCTAGGAAACGGGGATTTTCACGATAATTGACTTGGTCGTGCGTTTAGCTTCTCTGCGATTTACTGGCGGAAAGCCGCGCTTCAATGGCATCGAAAGCGGCCAACTTCACTACGATAGTAAAGATATTCGGAGTAACTAGAGGATAAGATACATATGAGACGTCTCATATGTATCATACCTCTTGTTCTCAGTGTTCTGATAAGAGAGATACGGATAGTGCGAGAAAAATCGAGCGTATGTCGCGGCCGTCCCATGATAGACGTGCGGGTCCATATTTGCGGATTTTCCTCTACAAATCAAAAATGCAATCAATCCTTATTTTCTTTGCGCTAATAAATTATTTTCTTTCTTCTAGGTATCTTTCTTTATATGAATATTTTTCACAGGATTGAAGTATATTTCGTTTTCGAGCTAGACACAAGTTGTCTTATTATTTGTTCAAATCGTTGTATTTTTGTCTTAACAAATCGTCAGGAGTTTTAAGAGTCCCAGCACGTTCGACTCAAGTCAAGTCTCCATACAACGTAGTTTGGCTCTCATTTTAAAACGGCATCATCATCATCATCATCATATCAGACGAAAGACGTCCACTGCTGGACGTAGGCCTCCCCCAAAGACATAAAACGGCATACTGTCATAAAATTAAACATTTTTACAAACAATGGCATCAGCCATATCTAGGTCGGGCACTAGTTTCTGTTGCCATAAATTATAATAGAAAATTATGGAAAAAAAAAGCGTTTACAGACTGTATGAAAAACTTTCTAATCACTCCAGATATGGCGACCTAGACATGTATAAAAAGTTTCGTGTTATAGTAGCATGTAGTTTTAAAATGAGTACCTAACTACATAGTTACGTTTGTATAGAGAGTCGATCTTCCTGACGACCCTTAACAGTGGCGGAGCGCCCATACAAGCCGATTCCCACAGGCTTGCCTAAAATGTATTTATAGGCAAGCCTATAGTTATATACTACTCTTTAATTTTTTTTTCATGCTCCGGGTCGCCCATCCAAAATTTCGTTTTACGTGCTAGCTAGACCTCCATGGGAGGTTACCATAGATAAGCGCCATTTCGCGCCAAAATGACAGTGGGATAGCCCTGTTGGTACGCTGACATTGTGCGAATGCGGGGAGCGGCAGTTCCGCATTTGTATTCTAGAAAATATTTGAGTTGACCGAGTGGATCATAGTAATCCGTTGATAAAGCGACTCTACCTGCTAAAGTATTAGATTCAAATTCCAATGACAGTATTATAGAATGTCAGCCACTACCACCCCGCTTCCACACATCCCGCGTCAATCAGACCCCGTAGCATGGACGGCCTTATCACACGATAAGTGACAAGATAGAGCGGCCGTCACTGGCTGACACCGTTCAATTGAGACGGACGCTCTATCTTGTCACTTATCGCGTGATAAGGCCGAAAATGATACGGGGCCAAGAAGTCGCCTATAATACTTCGCCGGGCGAACCAAAACCGAATTTCGTTCGTGTATCTCTCTGTCGCACTTGCTAGTACGAGCAGCAGAGAGGGAGATGCACGAACGTACCAACACAATAAACCAATATTGTGCACGACGCACGTATTAGGCGGTGGTAGCGTTGATGCGCTCAACGCGCCGCGTGCCACTACGCTTACGATCTCACGGCGTCGACGTAGCGATTTGCCTATACGTCTAGCTAGAGCAACGACGTATGCCACTCTACAGCCACCTAACAAGAAGCTGCTCACAGGCACGACCCGGAACGGAGTCCTGACGGCCCACTCGATGCCTGTTGCAGCCCACGACAGCTCCTGGATGCTAACTCTGAGTCGTAAATTCAGAGCTCATACAGCATCCACTATTACCTCAAAACCTTTTTACCGGGGAACGCTAATTGAAAATAAACCGAAGAAAGTAATAAAAATGTATATTTCAAACTTTAACGGAGACTTTTACAATAGATGACTAAGATTTTTTTGTGACGTCATTCGAACCAGTTTTTGGAGAGGAACAAATGTTTGTATGGGAGCAACTACAATTAAAAAACATAAATACCTAAAAATTTGAGATAAAGATTGACCTCGCTGGCGGCAGCGCGAAACGCTTCATACTGTGTGTCTATACAAGTGTGACGTCACATTTGTATATTTGTTCTAATCGTAGTATGGAAAATCAGGTAAATTGTTGTTTTGGTCGCGAAATACTGCGTTTAAGTACATAGTTGTTATACAATTTTGTTTCTATTAAAGCGTAAGGATTCTATTGGTAGCTTTTAATTTACTCTTGGACATTTAAAAAAAATGCATATTTTTTCTAATCTTTCATGGTTCATATCTTTTTATTATTTTAATTATATTTTATAATTTATACTTTATTACGATAATTTGATGTTTTACTATCCATTTAGCATCACTACGTTATCAATTTGAACATGAGGCATCATGCCTATTGCTTGTATACTCCTATCACTGCCCTATGTACTTCCTATTTACTTTGTTACTGTTATGTATGCGTACTGGCATACATACACGAATGTAGATGATGATGTGTTGTTGTTAAAAAATAAATAGTTTTGTCTATGCTGTCATGGCGTTGTTTCAATAATAACAGTGGCGACTTGAGGAAAAAATAATTGGTTTTACTGTGAAAATGGCGTTAAATACGAGTTTGTTATTGCCCGGTGCATTTAATCAAAAAACGGACGATTGGACAGTGTATAAAGAACAGATGTTATTCGCGTTACAAGCATTAGGCATACAAAATAACCTAGAAAGTGCCCGCGCCGTTTTTCTTTCACAGTGCGGAAAAGAAACTTTTGCGTTTTTAAACTCGTTAGTGGCACCGCGGAAATTAGTGGAAGTGGACTTTAAGGACATATTAGCGTTGCTGGACAGTTTTTACGCGCCTGAAAAAAGTGAAATCCTTGAAGCTGGGAAATTCCATGCCCGCTGTCAACAGAAGGGTGAAACTATACAAGCGTTTATAGCGGCCATTAAAACGTTAGCCGTGAAGTGTAACTTCGTTGATTTAGAAAGACAATTGCGTGACAGACTGGTGTTGGGAGTAAATGATGTACGTTTGCGGCGAGAATTATTGAAAACTGAGAGCTTGACATTCACGCAAGCAGTGGGGCGAAGTGTCACCTACGAGCAAACTGCAGCCGAGCTTTACCCGTTCCCGCAACCTACCCCAGCACCTCAGGAGACCAGACCAACAAACACATACGAACCAATGGACACCAACAATGTTAACGTCGGCTCGCGCAAGCGCGAGACCGCCTGTCGCCACTGCGGGGCGAACCATAACTCAAGAGGTTGTAAGTTTGCTAAGGCAAATTGCAACTACTGCAAGAAAGTGGGCCATACGGTCGCCGTATGTTGGAACCGTAAGAAGAAAGTAAACCTGGTGGAAGTGGAGGAATCAGATGGTCAAGTTAAAGAAGATTTTTCTTACATGAATGAGATACTACTAATACATACGAAGTCAAATATACAGCAATCTGGGGACAAAATCTTAACCACGGTCATATTAAATGACAAGCAAATTCAATTTGAGGTTGATTCGGGAGCAGCACGGACTATTATTTCATTCGAAACATGGAAACAGTTGCAGCTAAAGAGTGAATTGCAGGAAGCTAAAATAAATCTGATCACATGGACTCGGCAACCAATTAAGCTAAAGGGAACACTTGAAATAGTAGTGCAGTACAAAGGGCTTAAACATACATTGCCTATACTGGTAGCCGAAGGCAGAGGTCCAAATATTTTAGGAAGAGACTGGTTTGAAACTTTGGGCATTGAAGTCCAAGGGCTCTGCTGGACACACCATGACCAAGGCCCGGAAGGACTACAGGCGAAATATCCTAAAGTATTTAGTGATCAGCTGGGATGTTATACAGGTCCACCTGCAAAGTTAATGCTGAAGACTGACGCTCAGCCCCGATTTTTGAAATGCAGGCCAATTCCCTTCGCTTTGAAAGATGAAGTGAAAGTGGAGTTGAAGCGACTCGAGGCAATTGGAGTTCTAACGCCAGTGAGATACTCTGATTGGGCTACACCGTTGCGCATAGTGAGAAAAGAAGATGGAACCTTAAGAATTTGTGGTGACTATCGTTCCACAGTGAATATCTCTATCAATTGTGATATGTATCCTTTACCAACAGCAACAGAAGCATTCCAATTGTTGGCTGGAGGAAAGATATTTTCAAAACTTGATTTGAAACAAGCTTATACACAGCTGATGGTGGATGAGGAATCTGCTGAGATTTTGACATGGAATACTCCGCTAGGACTGATGAAGGTGAACCGGTTAGCGTTTGGAGTGAATGCGGCCCCGGGAATATTTCAGAGAGTGATGTCGAGCCAGTTCGCGGACATGGATGGTGTGGCCGTACTACTAGATGATATTGTTGTGACAGGGGCCAACAAGACAGAACATGCTGCACGACTAGACAAGGTGCTCCAACGCATTGCGGAGCTGGGATTCACCTTGAACATAAAGAAATGTCATTTTGAGGTCCCCGCAGTCACATTCCTGGGTTATGTATTGGATGCAAATGGTATACATCCCTGTCCTAAAAAGACGAAGGAAATCCGAGAGAGAACTAGCCCTTCAGACCTTAAACAGCTACGTGCGTTCTTGGGGCTATTCAATTTTTATGAACGGTTCTACAAGGATAAATCTGACATCTTGGAACCTTTACACCAGCTTTTAAAGAAGAATACTACATGGAAGTGGGGGGAGCCTGAGGAAGAGGCATTTAAGAAGGCTAAACAACTATTAACATCTGACCTCACATTGATACAATTTGATAAAAATAAAGAAGTGGTACTGACTTGTGATGCTTCAGAATATGGTGTCGGAGCGGTGATCAGCCACATCCTGGACGATGGTCAGGAAAAACCTATTGCTATGGCATCACGCACAATGCAACCGCATGAAAGAAAATACAGCCAATTGGACAAAGAGGCGCTTGCTATAATGTTTGCCATACAGAAGTTTCAATGTTATCTTGGAGGCATGAGGTTTACCATAGTAACAGACCACAAGCCATTGGTAGGACTGTTGAATCCTAGGAAGCCAATTCCAGATCTGATCTCACCACGATTACTGCGCTGGTCATTACTACTGTCTACCTACACCTATGACATCGTGTACAAACCAGGCCAACAGATTCAAAATGCTGATGGATTAAGCCGATGGTGCAGTTTGGAGCCGCTGCAAACTGAAACCCCTCTACCTGAAGTTTTGCTCCTGGAAGAAACACCAACTGGGTGGACTGTTTCGGCTGAAGACATTGCTCGAGAAACAAGAGAAGATGAGCTGTTAAAAAGGGTAATGTTTTTTGTGTTACATGGGTGGCCATCAGAGGTGAGTGACCGCGCGTTGCTGCCCTACAGTCAGAGGAAAGAAGCCATATCTGTGAGTAAAGACTGTTTACTATTTTCAAATAGAGTAATTATACCAGAAAAGTTGCAAGGTCAGGTACTAAACATTATACATGCACCGCATGCTGGCATCGTCCGATCTAAAGGCTACGCGCGAGCCTACGTATACTGGCCTGGTATGGATGCCCACATTGCAGAGACAGTGGATCGATGCGAGCGATGCCAGCTGACGCGCAACAATCCTTCCGTGACGTTGCGAGAATGGACCTCCCCAGAGAAACCCTGGCAGCGCCTGCACATAGATTTTGCAGGCCCATATATGAATAAAATATTCCTCATCGTGATCGACGCGTATTCCAAGTGGCCAGAGGTAGAGATATTGCCAAGTATGTCGGCCACAAATGTAATACAATGCCTTAGGAAGATTTTTTCCGAACAGGGACTACCAGATATGATAGTATCTGATAATGGTACTTCATTTGTCTCGGACGAAGTCCAAGTGTTCTTGAAGAGGAATTCCATTGAGCATAGAACTTCACCACCATATCATCCCTCCTCTAACGGGCAAGCGGAGCGTACAGTGCAGACAATTAAAAATCAGATCAAACGTCAGAGTGATTTACCCTGGTCGGAGAGATTAGCGAAGCTCCTGTATCATTTGAGGACCGTGCCCAGTTCAGTGACAGGGAAGACCCCTGCTGAACTTCTAAATAATAGAAGATTTAGAACAGCACTGTCTACATTGCACCCCGAGGCTACTTGTAATAAAAGAGTGACTCAAACACCACATAAAAGGTTGAGACAGTTTTCTGTGGGCCAAACAGTTTATGTCAGGAGGTATAACAACAATATGGAAAAATGGATGAAAGGTATAGTGGTAGAGCAAAGAGGCCTAACTATATATGAAGTGAAGACTGAAGATGGGGTGGTACATCAAAGGCATGTGGATCAGATGAGGGCAAGGAGAGACCAGAGTGTGGACCAAGACTCAGAGTCTGAGGCTACGCAGGACCCCATGAGAGGGACGGCTGACGGTTGGACGAGAGACCTGTCACAGGAAACTGACCCGCCTATTGTGATACCACCTGAAAGTGAGTGGAGGGAGATAATTGGATTTTAATGTGATTCAACTAGATACCTATCTGAAGATCTATATTTGGTTGAGGCCGGATAGTTGTTTGTTTTTGTTAATTGTAGATTAACTCTGAATACTGTTGTTAAGGGCGTTGTAGTGCATTGAAGTTAGTGCCTACTTTGGCGGAAAGGTGTTATGTATGCGTACTGGCATACATACACGAATGTAGATGATGATGTGTTGTTGTTAAAAAATAAATAGTTTTGTCTATGCTGTCATGGCGTTGTTTCAATTATAACAGTTACACTGTTGACTACTTAGTTGTTGTTACTTGCAAGAGAACTCGACTGACACAATTTGTACTGAATTTAGCTCGTTTATATTCCAGATTTTAGACTATGAACTCGTCATGGCACTGACCAGGACAACTGGGAGTTTCTGAGTTTTTATTGATCCAAATATTACATGATTGATTGGCTGTGACATAATTTCACGCCTCTTTTAATTATAATATTTTGTTATCGGACTCAATTCTTATTTACATATAAACTCGTGACTTTAGACAATGTATTTAAACAATAACAAGTTTTATAAAGTTATTCTAATCATAATTACGATATGTGAAAGATTGACATATTTGTTTTAACACCCTTTTTAGCTAGGTTTTCCTAGGTTTTACAATATAAAATAGTTATCTTATTAATATTAAGTCTCTTTAACAGTAAGGACTTTTTACTACCTATCCAATCATGCTTATACTATAAAAGGTTACAATGCGGTCGCATTGATAACTGCATGATAAGCCAAAATTATGTAATATTATTTAGAATTGCGGTTTTCTATCAAACTTAATGACCAATCAGGTTTGAGCGGGTGGAGCCTAAGGCCTGTTCTCTCTACGGTTCAGCTGGGCTGATATACTCACTTTCAGTGCCTTTTATAGCCGGCCTACGTTACGGTATGATACCTAGATATACTCAAAATGAAAGGATCTTAAAAACATGTTTGGCCTATATGCCTTAGGTATATACTTATTATATTTTCTGGGGTGTTATTTATTACCTTTATTTATTCATTTACATACTTTGTACTCATATTCGTTTATTATTCTGGCTATTATGTTTTTACAATTTGTTATGTAATTAGTTATGTAAATTGCCTTATACAATCTATATGCTTATTTACATATAATACAATGATTTCGTTAGCTCTAGCTTAAGGTTACGTCGCCCACACAATCTAGACGCTTATGTATTATACAATGATTTCGTTAGCTCTAAATATGATCTTAAGGTTACGTCGCCCACAAATATATACCAACTGTAATGGAATGTCAGTCTTATTAATGTATTCTACAATAGTACTTTACGTACCTAGGGCGGTGAATTCGTGAATTTGGGGCTTTTCGAATTACCGCCCGTGGTGCGTACACAATTTTACGTCTTCTCCTGGGTGTGAAGTGAGATTTGCCGCTGCGCCCGTGGGCGGTAAATCTCACTTACCGCCCAGAGTGACCTACAGAAATGTACAATTGTAAATAATGACCTGTAATACCTTATTACCAATAAATGATTTCTATGTCTATGTCGTAGTTTTTTTTCGTTTCGCGGTAGCCCCTCTGGGTGCCGCACAGCACGGTTAGCACAAGCGGCAGGCGTGCGCTTGCAGTAAGTACTGGATTCGTGTTGTGCGCATCCCGGAAGGAAAAACTAATTTAGATGTGGGCACGCAGTAAAGAATTTGTACTGACATTACTGACAGTTGACACTGACCGACCGACAAATGCAGATTGCTGTAATTTGTGTTCATAAGATCAAATATTGCGCTCTTTGTCGAGGGCCGGGGCCGCACTGGTAGAGCGCTTAGCAACGCGTGGGCGATCATCATAGTATACATCGAGTCACCTAAGTTGTACTACTCGTAAAATCGCAGCCGCGTTGCCATTCGCCTGACCTGCGGCCCCAGCCTTAGAGAGGCCCTTAACAAATGTGAATGTTTGAACTACTTACCATTAGGCTTGGTGTTACGTAAATCGTGATAGGCTATGTTATGTCGAAACCACATTTAAATTGATTGCATAGAGTCTCTCAAAAAGAAATAAGAACTATTAAATAATAGCAACGTTTGTAACAACCACGTTTTATTACGTGTTAGTTAATCTTCGCTAACTATGGAACAGTCGAGTTCTCTAATATCTATACAGACAACCTTCCAAAAATATCTACACATGCGGCTTATGTCAGTAACAATAAAGACTGTGTGTAGAAATTTTTAAAGGTTGTTGTCCGTAATCTGTATATTGGAGAATTGGCCTGCACTTCAATGTTTAAAATAACTTCATTTCCTCTTATAATGTTATGTAGCAAACATTATTAGACGAAACGTATTTTTAACCCCCGACGCAATAAGAGGGGTGGTTATAAGTTTAACGTGTCTGTATATCTCTGTATCTGTGTATCTGTCTATGGTATCGTTGCTCCCAAACGGACGGACTGATTCGAATGCAGTTCTCTTTATTCGAAAGCTGATGTGATTTCGAATGTTCTTAGCCATGTTTCATGAAAATCTGTTCAGCCGCTTTTGAGATATTGGACTTTGAAATGAAAATATCGGGGGTTTTTCAACTTTTCTAAGTTGTATTTTATTAACCGACTTCGTAAAGCCACTAACTCCAGGCTGCTCCGTCCGCGTTGAAGCTCCATACAAACTTTCACTCCCCAGTTCACCCTTAGGGGATGATTTCCGAGATAAAGACTACCCTATGGCCTTCCCCGGGACTCATACTATCTCTATACCTTTCATCTAAATCGGTTCAGCGGTTTAAGCGTGAAGAGGTAACAGGCAAACAGACAGACAGAAAGATAGACACACTTTAGCATTTATAATCTTAGAATGGATTACTGCAGGCGCCAGGAAAATATTAGGGATTGCCGGCCAAATAGATATAGACGAACGAGCGTAGCGAGGCTTGATAGGCATCCGAGGCTGGCTATTCCTTTTCACGCCGATGTATGTATAGTGCTTTTCTCAAACAAGCAATGAAATAAAAATAAAATCAATCTTTTTGAATGGCTGAACGCCGGGGTGACATCGGGATGTTTGGTCAAGAATTGATACTGAAACGAAACCGCCAACCGTCCTCAGTTTGGCGGAACATATTAGTTAAATTAGGTTTTAAGTTTTTGTGCTATAAATAAAAATAAATCGCTTTGCAGTCTCGTCTTGACGCGCCTGAAACTTGATGCTCCGATAAAGAACCCAAAATCAATATTTAATTGCATGTTTGAGAAAAATATATTATTTTTACTACCTCTTTATTTCTGTGGTGAGCACATAGAGTCTTGGATGCTTTCTATGAGTATTTCTATAAGTACCGTATACTAGTATCACCACCAAAAAAGTGGAAATAAAAATTAGGAAATAGTGCAATCGAAACCGCAATAAACTTAAGGTGGTTTTCCACCGGAGGGGCGAGACGAGACGAGACGATGCGAGAACTACCACGATTTCCTATTTGCACTGAGCGCGCGCGCGCGCGCGGTGGAAATAGGTAGTAAATCCCATACGTTTTCAATTCTCGCATTGTCTCGTCTCGTCTCGCCTTGTGGTGGAAAACCAGCTTTACTTGTATAACTTTTGAACGTTAAAGTTGCCTTTTATGCAAATATTACTGTCCTAAATATAAAATATTATGTATTCGATACTAAAAAGGGCTGGCACCTCTTTTAGAATAACAAAAAACCTGTGTCAAGAAAAACGGTTGGTGTTCACGATACATATCGTCTGCTTGCCTGAGTCGAACCAATGTAAGTCTAAACCTACGATCACCAGTAGCTAATACGAATTTCCAGATCAAGATATGCTAGAAGAGAGTGGTGTGGTGCGTCGAGATAGGTTATGAATAGCATACCATTACATGCAATGTTAAAAACTCACCGACCAGTATTTTTTACACTTTTTGGCCTTTTTCGGTCTTCGGTCATCTGAGCCAAGGGCGCAATACTGGGACGCGTTACTCGCACATTGAGATTAGATTGAAATTGTGCTGTTGCTGTTGGTGCGCGTCGTTTGTGCACATTTTGACTTACAGCCTGAGTTTTACGGCCACGACATTGCGCATATTTCATCTGTTTATTGCGCGGTCGATACGCGCTACGCACTGTGGTTAGATGGGATCGATCACACACACGCAATGAATTGCTGCCGCTGCCGCCGCCACGCAATATCGTGTCCGGGCCGACAGGCCTTCAAGATAGGATGATTTGCCCCGTGTTTGGAAGCCATGCTAAGCCGTTGATTCCAGGTGACCTAGGGCCGCAGTCTTCAAGCCGAGTTAGGGTCTTCGTGCGGCTTGAATACTTCTAACAGCCAAATTGCCATGATTGCCATGGGTTTGAGGGTCAAATGGCAGTCGCTTCCACTAAATTACTGCTTAAGCGTTTCTTCGTGGCTAAATAAGGCGCTTATCACAATGCCGCCGCATCCACTGCCGTAGCCGGACTCTCAGCTATCAGTAGCTGCACCCTACGATAATGCTTGGGTGAGAATTGGTATTCGTAACCAAGAGCGCATCAACTAATTGATACCAATCTAATCTCCATGCGTCAGTAGCGAGTGCTGAATTGAGCCCCTATTGGGCAACGTGTTTTTATCGCATAATTTTATCAGTTCGTAATTCAAGCTTAAAGTCAAGTACAAAAAAGATAACAAGGATAATTAAACTCATGCTTAGGTGCCAATGGCTGACTAACTTTGAATGACGAGGATTATTTATGTACGTGATTTATTACGTCCCCGGACTTCCCGGTATGACTAAAAAGATAAATCAAAGGTTTTTTATGAATGTTTTTACTGATTCATATGCTGTAATTGCAAAACACGTGGAAGATATGAAACGAAATGTAGAAAAGATTTTTAACGCTTGATTAGACTGACCAAACTATAATTTGTAATTTTTTGTAAGATGTTTCTCTCTTGTAGTGGTGCAATAAAGAGTATTTATTATTATTATTTGTATACTAAGCATTGAATGTGACTTATAACTATGTTCGTTTAGAATTGGGCGATAAACAAACAAACTTCCACATTTACTAGGGTAGGGTAAAAAAAAACCAACCTTTTTCAAAGCGCGAACCCTTAAGTATCGAAAAATATTTCGCGTCTCTCCACCACCCCCTGTTCTTAACTTACCTATATTTTCAATCTTCACATCAATTCAACTTAAAAAAATACAAGTACCTGTGCGATAGCACAGGTTGAAAACCCCGGCCTTAACCCTCTGGTAATTTGTTATTGTCCAACAGACAGGACAGTCTTTGTCCTTCTTTTTATATTTATTTCCCGACCAGAATCGTTGTTACTACTCGTATTCTACGTAACCGAGGCTTGATTGAACTATGTATAGATAGACCTTCGCTATTTTTGTCAAATTAAGGGTTTGATAGGTATACAGGGTGTTAACGGGGTCATGATCCGGAATGACAAAAAGCGAATAAGATGATCATACTGAACATTGCGATTTCGTGGTTGGTCCCATGGGAAAGGTTGTTCAGTATGATCATCTTATTCGCTTTTTGTCATTCCGGATCATGACCCCGTTAACACCCTGTATATTACATTAATACTTACATAGGTAAAAAAAGAATCTTTTCACAAATAAACACCTAATTGTAAAAGTATAGCATGGTAAGTGCAGGAGTGAAGTGTGCATGCATTATCATGTTTAGTGTGTAATTTAGTGTTTTAGATTATAAGTATGTAGTTCATATAGCATACCTAACATAGTTTTAACATAGGTACTTAACACATTAGTTAAAATGAGCGCGGTCTCGCCAACAAACTGTTATCGCAGTTTGGCGAGTAACATAACATTGTTAATTGTTTTGTACTTTTGATAAATAAATAAAAAATAAAAAAATATATATATACCCAAACCTAAAAACCTGCTGCAATTTGAATCAGCTACATGTATTAAATAACACAGTAATGTATTAGCATTTCATTACCTTGTGGCGTACAACTATAACAAAGAGCGAAGCGAAGGTTGGCAGCAATGGCAAGGCCAATGAAAGGGAACCGCAATTGTGGGATTTAACCAGCTGCGCTTGATCTATCATCCGTTATAAGAGGACTCTATGACTTTGAAATAGAGGTGACTTTCTTAACAAACTTTTCATTATAATGGCGACTTCTTCTTGAGAGTTCAGACAAAACGCAGTGTTGTGCTTAATGTGCGAATCAAGCAGCTAACTGATGCACGCGTTTGTTTGAAAACAAAACGAGATTTGAATTTGAAGTTTAATTTTCGCGCGAGTTTAAGTGCGTTCATTTTGAAGTTTAAACTGCGTGATATAGTGATTAGTGAGTGTTGTGAAAAAAAGTAAGTAATTTTAGTTTTTATTAAATATATGTACCTCAAATATTACAATAGTTGCATTTTTGAAGATTACTAAAATCAATAAAATCCTTACGTGGAATACCATTAACGCGTATTACTGTTACCTCGTAAAATAATAAAATTATATTTATGAAAACTACATAAGATAAGAAAAAATATTAAAGTTAAATAATTTCACCTCATTTAGTTACATTGTGTTAATTATCAAGTTGCCCTGCCATTGGAACCATAACTTGGAACCAAAATCAATTTGAAATAAATACATAATTTAGGCACTATTCACATAAAATCTTATTAGAACTGTTTATCGTTAAAATATAAAACGCGCTATAAATTCTAAAAGAAAAATAGTGAAGAAACCTAACCTGATATATACTATTGTCCTAAGTTAGGTACGACATTTGATGTTCCGTGTCACGTAAGAAAATAAATGAATAACGTGCTGAATAATAAATTAATTACCTACTCTTTTCGGTCCATTACCTGAAAGTCTGTAAAAATCGAACGGTACAGGTACCGTAGGTAAAGTTCTAGAGTGGCTCCAAAAATCCCGCATACTGTCACAGTGTGCACTTTTCTGTCACATTTTAAACCGCTTTCCTTGAAGGGAAAACCTGTATTTTGTCATCGTTTGACGTAACACGTGTGATTATAATAAGTAATACACATAAACATAAGTCATGAAAAAATCGAATGACTAAAGATCGGAAATCCATAATCATAATAATAAACTACATAGATTAGGGTAATCTATCTTCCTTAATCTATCTCATAATAAGAAGCCCTCTTTGTTCCAACTACTTTACTAATACAAACGTTTAGATACGGGAAAACCGGTGAGATTTTCTACGAAATAAATACCTAATCAGTGTTGATACCCTCTCAATCTGATGTACTTAATTGAATTCCGCGCGTTAGCTCTGTTCAAGTATTGGTTGATTAGTTTGTCTGTAGTTAAATAACCAGTGGTAACTGTTTGCGAGATATAAGAACTCAAAGCCCTCATTTCACTAGGGATTCGTCTCTGGCACAAAGCACAATTCAACTACGAGTTTCACAGGACCTTAGTTAAGGTTTGAAATATTGTAGAGATAAATAGATATTCATAAAAGACCTGAGGGAAATTTAACGTAGAGATTTCCATTTTGATCTCACGTGCAACGAAATAATGTGGCAGAACGAGCGCGCACAACATATTTCAACCACACTGGAATGCAAGATTCAGCAGTGTTTGATTGACACTCCGTGTCTGGCCCCTTGCATCCTGCAGAGGGTCTAGCCAAGATTTGGCATATGCACTAGTTTTACAAAAGTGACTGCCATCTGACCTTCCAATGGGATTAGACTAGTTGCCTCAAGATGTTTTCGTTCACCGAAAAGCTAACGGTAAATATTCCGTACATACGGTCCGAAAAACTCATTGTTACGAGCCGGGATTCGAACCCACCACCGCCTGTTTGAACCATGGGCTACCGTAGCTTGATAGAGCTTATGCTTATTTGAAAAAACTTTCGTCAGACTGTAACTATGTAAGGCCAGTTCCGCGGTACGCATGCAGTAGGTAATGCATTATTACCGCCCCGCTGCCGCGCATCCCGTGTCGATCACGAATATAAATGACAGAGTGTATTGATTTCGCTTACTAAAATCTATACACGAATTTATCAATTATTTTTCTTCTGTTCTCTTGCCTTTTCATACCTGCGCGATGAACTTAAACAAATGTTCGCGTGAATGATAACTTATTACTACAACCAACCTTTTTTTAAGGCAAGGAACCATGAAAAAATTAACATGACATCATCTCCCACGCGGAAGAAAAAGGTGCCCTCTGTTCACACATTGCAGGTTAGCAGGAAATTATCACTTTCTAAACAGTCTTACGCAAATGTTTCAAAATTTTAAGCAATAACGTTTTGTTTGAGATTACAGGCGCCAGCCAAAAATACCGGCGTAATATTATTACAATCTAGTTCATGTTTAGTTTTATTTATTCATGAACATTGATCATAGCTTACTTTATAATATGAAAAAAAAAACACCTACTTGATTAAGAAATTGGGAATCGTAAATAGAATAAAAAATCTTAAAAATAATGTTATGTTAGTGTTATATTTGGAAATAGGAAAAAACATTATGTGTGCTTGATGGTCACGTGATTGGTTTAAATTAAATGCAATTTGTTATAACCAACTCAAGGAACGCGGGGTGAACCGCATGACCTCTCAACTATTGCCTAAACCAACAAGGTCTAATATACAGGATGTATCAAAAATGGGGTGTGAACCGAGCAAGGGCATATTCGGTAGCGCATGTCGATTCGAAATATGCATTTGGAATCGACATGCTTAAAAATTTAAGACCAATATTGTCGTTGTAGGCAATTTAGATCTTTAAATCTTTATTGTTTACCAAAAGAAATAACCACAAACATATTTTACAGTAATATCCTGAAAAGTAGGATTCTGCTCCCTGAATTGGTAATACCTGTACTTCAGGATAAGCAGAGCTGGACCCTTCACAATGTTAGATGCAAAAGGAACAGTGTTCAACACATTAACTTAAAATTATTCTTATTATTATACTCGAAGCACTTCTTATTATGCTCGCAAAGGACTCAAATCTATAATCTATCGAATTCCTTGATCATACAATTTTGCAAGAATAGCTTCTTGTAGCAAAAGTACAGGAATTAAACAGAAAACCCTATCCTAACCTAACCTAATTTGGTAACTGCGACCGCTATCTATTTAAACTACTACTACAAAGACTACTACTTACTTATTTTGTTTATTGAAATAAACAATTTTTATTTTATTTGTTTTATTTTTATATGTCGCATTTTCCAAGGGCTAAATTATGTTTATTCCTCGAATTAAGTGGGGAAAATTTTCGAGACTCGACTCCTCTGATGGACGAGCTATTTATTTATAATATAAATAAATTTATAGACCTACCTACATACGTACGGAACCCTCGTTGCGTTAGTCCGACTTGCACTCGGCCGCTTTTCATTTACGCCGATTACGAACTTCTAATACCGATTGGGTTTTGCCTATCACTGTCATTATTGATTATCTTAGCTTTCTTAGCTGTATCTACACTTTCCTATTCTTTTATATGTTTTACTGCATGATTCCTTATTCGCAATAAATATACTAAACTGAACTGAACTATGATTTATCCAAACTTGGCGAGGGTCATGTTTCTTTTAACAAAAATTGATAATTTTGAAGTTAATACTCGCCCTTGAGGCTGTCTACTCTTTCGTAATAATAAGAATTATGATTCATCTATGATTGCCCCATTCGACAGGGTTTCCGTCTCGTATTGCACGATTGTGTCATTTCGTAATTATAGAGCATGTTCAGATGGCAATAGCTTTTGAAAATCATTGTGGCAATTGTGCGGAGAGTTTTTTTTTTAACCGATTACAAAAATACCAGCGATGATGATGAACTAGGGGGACGCCCAGCCCGAGACACACGGGCTCTTGATCACTTCTTACGTTCAGCTCAATACGAGATTTAACAACATTAAAAACAAACCCTCTCGTCCATGAGAGGAGACCTGGGCCCAGCAGTGGGACGTATATATATAGTGGCTGATGATAGTGATAAAAAAAAAACTTTGTTTACCCACCAGAATACTCTCGTTTAACATAATTTTGCTGCCTTTAAAGATTCTTTAATACATAAAAACAAAAAGTGGACGCTGCTTTACCATAAAACTCAGTGAAGTCTCTCTTGTCTTCATCTCTCTTCTTTCTCTGGTAGTTATTCTTCTTACAATCTCTCGTCATTTCGCTGTGCTTGTCGTCATTTTGGTGCATTCATGTAATGGGCCGCATTTGATTTGGACGCATGGGCGATCTACCGCGTGGCCTGCAGATCGATCACGTAACGCATTGTACGTACGTTAGGTACTCGTAAATCTAAATGTAACATTTTACATGGAAAAATTACAGTTGGACTGCCTAAACGCGCGTTCCTAACGTTACGTGACTACCCCTCTGGTACCCTCTACTCTGCCTTGTACCACGAGATGTTCAACGGACTCATTGCATTTCCTGGAGATGTGACCGAAAATCTCACGACACACCGAATGCGGGTCGTGCGCGGTGCGGGACGGGCGCGGCGCGGGTCGGGCGCGGTTGAAGCGGTATATTCACACCGCAGGCGAGCGGCGTCTCTCTCACACGTTGCTGCCGCGGCGGGCCCGCGCTACTGTGTGATAGAGATAGCGATAGAGATAATAAATGCGTTGGTGAGAGTTATCAATCGTCCGACCCGCGCCGCGCTTGACCCGCGCTGCCCGAGTTGTAACTTAGCGCCGCGGGCCCGCGTTCGATGTGTGTTTGAAACTTTGAAGTGTAATTTCAATGTTTTACAACTTGCGCGGGCCCGCGCCCGACCGGCAACCGCAACCGGTGTGTGGAGGCCTTGATAGTTTCTGTTCGATGCCGAGTTCCTCGAGTAAGGAGACATTTGTACGGAATACGGTCCACGATACTCCGAGATCTTTCTCCAGCACCACATCTCCAGGGGGTAAATTTTTTTCATACAAATGGAGCTTTTTAGGCATTTAATAAAAAGTTGCCGATTAGACTATCAGTCAAATACCGTATTCTTCTTAGTTATTATCATGATTTATTAAAACATTTTTTGTTTTTATTACATAGGTACATTACATCGACATTGTAATGGTTTCACGTTGCTGGATGTCACAATGGAGCCCGGAAATGGCCCTGAGAACCTTATTACATACGACAACAATGCTACTCTTTCGAATTAAGTTTCGCTAGGATTGTCTCGTCGCGACGAGTAAGGTGGACTGTCATCCATGACCCTTTTAACGTATTTTTACATTTACATGTCATATAAATAATGTGCTTAAAAATGTTAAACACCCTTGACACAAGCAACATCTAAGAACTATCTCGACAGACAAAACTTTTGATAATAATTTACTTTAAAAACAAAGTTTTAACCGACTTCAATTTAGTACTCCGCCAAGCCACGAGAACATTTATTTTCCAATTTACCACATGAACTGATTTACGAGAGCAAATGCGTTGATTATTAGAGAAAAAAACCCAATCGCTGTATGTGGGCCGATAATATTTGAGGACTTCCGTCGATTCCACAAGGATCACCTTTGGCACTTCATTAGCTGCTATTTCAACGGAATCTTATCAGAATCTGTGACGTACTTTTGTATTTTTAAGTACATAATTGAGGAATTCCATAAGTCATCTGTGGTCTTCATCATCAATTCCACTCCACCAAATTTATGATTTCCGGGTGTAAATACACGAGATATAATAGAAAATACCAAAATCACTACACGCGTGCCTAATATAATTGAGGAGCATGGATCCCATCATCCAACTGAATTAAAAAAAAAATGGGACCCACCTGGAAGCATATATACTTACAAACAAAAAAAAAATTACGAATCGGCTCATCAATGACGGAGTTCTGAGGTAACAAACATTGAAAACAAAATTGTATACAACCGAATTGAGAACCTCCTCCTTTTTTTTGAAGTTGTTTAAAAACGCAATCGGTTCAACCGTTTTGGAGCTGCGATGCCACAAATATACCTACACACAGATACACATGTTACACTTATATTGCCGGAAAAATAAAACGATTGTTATTCCTAATTACATAGCTACCGTAAAACCTTATAGTACCATATAAATGTTCAACAAGGTGTCAAATTCAATCCAAGGTTACCTACGCGTTTAAAAGTATGAAAGTCTTATAGCTGTATGATAGGCATCTTAATGTATTTCAAATAAAAAAATAAATTAAATAATTAATAATTTGTTGAATTAAATTCTTTACTTTTGAATCGTAGTAGTCCTTTGTGTTTGAAAAGTTTTACGCTGTATCAAGTTAAAAAGTTAAGACTTAAAAAGTTAAATATCATTATTATCCTTAAATATAGCAAAGTTTTCTAAGGATCCGAATGGATAAAATTACCTGTAATATTTACATCAGATTTATTTCAAAGAGTGTGAAAGTACAGTGCTCATACACCTCACGTAAAAATCGCGCCCGCAAGTCAGGGGTGCCAACTTAAGAGGTTTTACCCCTTAGAGGGAAAATAAGGATCATGGGATTTTTTTTAAGGTCAGAATATTTTTAGGGGTACTTATATTTAGGGATTTTTCCATACCATGTTTGTGTTATATTTATATAGGAAACTAAATTATTACTGAAAATGGAACGTTCTCGATACCGCAGTGTATCCCACTTTCTATTACTCGAACTCCTAAGTGCAACTGAGAAAGAAATACTCGACCGAACGTTACGATTTATGCTACTATGGGGGTTTTTTTGTTTAGTTTTAGGGAGTTTTAACTGAAGCTTAGGGGTACAAAAATTGGAGTTGGTAACCCTGCCGCAAGTGCCTAACGGAACGTGGGGCGGAAAGGTTCTCGAGTGGCGACCACGTACCGGAAGGCGCAGCGTGGGTAGGCCCCCCACAAGGTGAACTGATGACCTGGTAAAGGTCGCGGGAGTCCGCTGGATGTGGGTGGCGCAGGACCGGCCATTGTGGCACTCTTTGGGGGAGGCCTATGTCCAGCAGTGGACGTCTTTCTGCTGATATGATGATAGTGAAGTGCCTAACTATAATTGAATTCGCGTAGCATATTTTGCTACGCGAATTCAATTATAGTTAGGCACTGCCCCCGCGCGCCGGTTAGGCACTGCCCCCGCGCGCCGGTTAGGCACTGCCCCCGCGCGCCGGTTAGGCACTGCCCCCGCGCGCCGGTTAGGCACTGCCCCCGCGCGCCGGTTAGGTGCGGCCGGGTATTCCCGGTGTGCGTTAACCATGAAACGTCAAAACTATATGGATGCATAACAAAAAAACCATTACAACATCGCTGGATTTGGCTATGCGACATCAGTTCAATTTGTTGTATTATATGTCAGTGATTAAAATACGCCTCTGTACCAGTCAGTGTCATGTATAACGATAACGTTACGTAGGTACTGGGGTTTCGGGGTCATGATCCGGAATGACCAAATGCGAATAAGATGTCCATACTGAACAACATTTCCGCAAAAAAACAGCTGCTCCATACATTCATTCTCAATTTAACTCTCAATTAACTCACAGTTAACTCTTAATTGGCACTTATTTTTTTGAGATTTCGTTTGTCGTGTTGGCCCCATGGAAGAAGAAAACTCTTCGGGAGTTATACTTCAGTATGATTTTCGCGGCTATGTCGCATTTAATTTTAATACGTGAGTTTAACCGTGGATTTATTAGTAGTATTTCACATACATTGCTGTACATAATCGTTCAGTGACCCCGAAAACATCCTGAACAATTTGTTAATTTGCTTGTATCAAAGTTTACTCAATATCCTTGTTTTATTTTGTGTACAATTTCGTGGGATACAATCGTCATAAGAATTATCTAAGTATGTCAAATGCATTAACTATGGCGAATAAGGACTTGGGGATTTCTTTTGCAGCGGCCCCACATCAGACACAAGAGATAGCGTTATCATTATCGACTTTGCACATAATCTGCCCCATAAAATAACACATTTCCATACAAACATACTTACATTTATGTTTAAATACAAGTGTTTTCGATTCGAGGTTATAGTAAGGTCAGGAGCAATCTTTATTGGCAAGTCACAGGGGAAAAAATACAGAAAGACCTCTCCAATCAAGCTTAGCAATATCGCGTTTATGTCGGACATAAAGCATTCGTCCCTTTATAGTGTGTAGTGCGTTAGAGCGAGCAAGACGAATTATTATTTGAGTAATGTCTGAGATTAAACGTGTTTAGGCTCGCTAAGCAGGTAAGTAAGTGACGCGTTTGTAGATAAAAAGTGCAGTAACCTTGATCTCGATTGATTGATAAGCAAGTAATCATCATTGAAAGAACGAAATCTCACAAGCTATTCTCAGTCCTATTAAGATTGTTGTACTCGCTCGTGCTGTTTTATATAATAGCACTTGTCGATAGATATATACTAATCAAAAGAAAATAAGAGTATTTTCGCCTTATCATGAAAATAATAATATTTTATATTACCGTGACATGAAAACAGTGCCCTAATCTACAGTTAAGGCTGTCATTTGTTTCATTTGATCGTCAATTGTCTTTATTACACATTGTGCATAAATTGTCGCGAAGCCAATTCTGGTCACTCTCATGGCCGCGAATGAGTAGGTACCTAGCTTAGGTATCTATATTAGCAGATATGCAACTATGAACCTACACTTACAGCTTGCGGAATCTTTTATATATATCTGACATATGAGCTGCCGCCTTATGCCTACCAGCTCCATATGAGGTGTGGGGACCTTCATCCCCGAGAATGTCCTCCACCTCCCCTTACAGACATCCCTTACCATACAACTGATACTGTACCAATTCACACGCTATTGTTCCAGTTATAATTACCCGGGTGCACCCTTGATTGATAACGATATAGCCTGAGGCTGAGACTACCGAACCTGAGACCTTACACTTATTACTAATCCTCTCACACTAAAGAACTCCACGACTTGGAACTGTGTTATCGCATGTACGTGACATGTAGGAAACCTTATTCATATACATGATATACCGTCACGCCTCCCAAATAGAATAAGACCTGTGGATGCACATAAATACATCACATCATAAACAATCATTGTCCGAGCTGTGTAAGCACATGAACACAAGTGTAAATAACCCAAATCGTTACAATATCATAGGATGCATTGAAAGTGATTATGGAAAGAGGTCACCCTGGTTTTCCTTCAAATCGAACACTACAAATCTGCACTTAACTGTTCGTACGCAATATAACCGTTAGGCACTCTGACTATTCGCCTACCCGTTAACATTGTTATAAAATTGCTACATGAAATAAATCGGCTGTTTGAGACATGATTATTAACATCAATGGGATTGAAAGATTCGTCGCCATCAGCGGACCCACGGTAGCTCAATTGGCAGAGCGGTGGACGGATTCCAAAGGCAAAAAGCCAATTAAGAGTTAACTGTGAGTTAACTGCGATTTAATTGAGAGTTATGTATGGAATACCTGGTTTTTTTTTGCGATTTCGTGGTTGGTCCCATGGGAAAGGTTGTTCAGTATGATCATCTTATTCGCTTTTTGTCATTCCGGATCATGACCCCGTTAACACCCTGTATAATTTGGGAAACTGACAGTAATGTTACAAAGATTTTAAATTCTCATTCTAGAGTAAATATATTTTTAAATCACCCATAAAATTAATGAACTGTAATCTCAGATCTACTTTCGTCGTGGCATAGCAAAAGTGAGTTTGTATTCTTAAACAGCGTACTGTGTGGACCTTCTGTTATTTTTTTCCCTGTAGCAGACCGGGCCATTATGTAGCACAAGGTTCGCACGCCTGATGGGTAATGAGAAGTAAAAACTACCGTTAAAATACCTCTGCCACGACTTAGCGTGCATAAAATGACAGTATTTTTTCTGGGAATTGAATATCGTGTATTTTTGTTTAGGTATAAGAGGATTTATTTAACATAAATAGAAATGCATTGTTTTAGATCCAATCACATTATTAAATGCTTACCTTGACTAAAACCAATGACATTAATAAATGCTTACATGATCTGGCACGTAGGTAAGTCACGTCATTTAATTTTCATAATCAATTTACATACACTCTTGACCGTATTCTCACAAACTATTCGCATTCAGTTACTTCCTTTATCCCTGAGGTAAAATTAATATATTTTATTATATGGGAAAATGACAGATAGTATGTCACAACGCTCGCTCGTTCGAAACGTTACGTGATTACCCGTCAGCAGAGGGTTGATCGAGTAACTTGTCGAACGCACGTTTGGACAACTCAGCTGTCATTTTCCCATAGAGAAAGTGACATTTTAGATCTACACGTACAATGCTCGAATTTAAACTTTCGTGAAACATGTCTAAAATACTACTGGTATGTCTATGGTTAAACTCACGTCTAAAATTTCACGACAGGCGACATGTTTCGAAACTCTTCGGGACTTCTTCGTCGGTATAATTTTCGCGGCAATGTCGCATTTAATACGTGAGTTTAACCGTGGATTTATTAGTAGTATTTCACATACAATGCTTTACGTAATCGGCCAGCTGTTATTATTATTACAAATGGATTAATCAAATGAAATAGCAAATTAATGCGAATGTTTGTGAGAATGCAGTTGTGACCTTTTGCATTGCAATTGACTTCGGTGTGTTTAGTGCTGGCTGAAGCGAATTAATAGTTCCGAATAAGTGCACGCAACACATAATTATAAATAAAATCGGAATGCAAAATGCAGCTCCCAGATAGAACATGTTTACCTCCAAAAATAAAGCGATGCCAATAACTTAATTATAAACGGAGTTTGATGTTTATAATTGGTTCATAATTCGTAGATTAATTTCTCAGACAACACCAATTTAAAGTGTATACTTATGGAAATTTTAGTTAATTTTATCAGGAAAAGCAGCTAATTTGAGGATGTTTCCGCATTATTACACAAGCATAATTTTAAGCAAATTAGTATCAAGATAATAATATTTGATAAGAGAAACACAGGACATTTCAGAAACGTGAAAAAGTAGTTCTTGGGAGATTATATACAATTCCACAATAAAGCAGAAATGCCACCCGGTCTATCCTCGATATGTTCGTTTTGAATGAGAGTAAGAAAAAAATGGTGATACTTTTTTGTAGAATCAGGTTTAAAGGATTAAAAATCAATTATCACTTACGCCCTGCGGATACATTTTCGTCGAAGCCGAAGAATATTGTTTAAAAAGAACTAAATTAATTTTATTATAAATGAAATCTAAGTTCAATTTATGTGACCACAGACTCATTCCGTATTGTAAGAAAAAACGCCTAAAAATACATTTCAAGTTTTAGTCAATTAAGGCGAGCATAGATAACCTAACAAGGTCGACGTACTATTTGATGAATTGTTTTGTTGATAGATATATGCACTTGATTTTAAACCGCGATTACAATTATTATTTAATCGTTTTTCTTGTTCCCAAGTCATATAATATAAATTTAAAAAATCGCACTAGTTATCCTATAGATACATAGTGTTGTGATAGTTTTTAAAACACATTCTTGAGGTCCGATTCTAACAAACCCCTGGCAAGCGTCCATAGGCTACGGTAACCACTTACCATCAGGTGGGCCGTAAGCTTGTTTGCCACCGACGTGGTATTAAAAAAAAAGTATTTATGTACAAATTTTAGAATAAACTTACTTCTTGTGGTTACGTAACTTATAAAAAACAACCTGCGATAATCAACTATAATTTTCCCATACAAAAAATACTTTTTTAATACAGTTGCTCAAAAAGTGGTACTTTTTGTGGCTGCGTAGCGTACGAGAAGCTCAATTACTCGAACTAGTGCTTTTTACTTTTTAGTTCCAAACTATACTTTCGAAACGCAGTAATTTTATATTAGATTTTTTACTTGGAAATTATGAAATTAAAAACGCTTACGAATACTAGGAGTATTTATTTAAAGTATTCATTAATATATAAATGACGAAAAAATATTAAGAATTTGCATTTTATAGCCTACTCTGTCTTAGGTATCTATGTATGAAATATTTACTTTCCTAAAAATCGTTCTTTGATTTGGCTGAATGATACAAGCATATGCCTAGAAAAAAAAAGTTTATAAGCAAATCAGCCCGCCCTTTTGAAATAACTTCTAACATTATTTAAACACATTAACGCATATAAATATATAATTTGGTACGAGAAGTTATAAAAAAATATTGAAAATGAGTGATTCAAACATTGATATGACACCACCAGACATTCGTGCTAGAGCAGCAATTGCCAATGACTGTGTTATTCCAGAAAAATGTAAAAACCAATATAATGCCGTCTATGTAAAATTTATCGAGTGGAAAACCTTACATAACGCAAAGTCTTTTTCACAGACTGTTTTGATGGCCTATTTTCAAGAGCTGTCTGAAACCTATCGGCCATCAACATTATGGTCAAAATATTCTATGTTCAAAGCTGTTATAAAGTTAAAACATGACATAGATATAAAAACTTACACCAGATTGACTGCTTTCTTAAAAAGGCAAAGTGCAGGATTTCAGAGTAAAAAATCGAAGGTACTAACAGCTGAACAAATTGAGACGTTTATTAATGAAGCTCCAGATCAGCAACATCTAGCTACAAAGGTATAAACTTAAATATAAATCTAATAAAATATGTACACAATTTAAGTAAATTAACTCAAAAAATATAGAATGAAATAAACAATTGTCTTACAATATATAATAAATATGTAACTTTGTTCATAGGTTGCTCTTATATTTGGAGTCTGTGGCGCATGCAGACGCGAAGAGCTCACAAATGTATCAGTAAAAGATATAGAAACACATGGGGACATACTTCTTGTCAAAATACCAAATACAAAAAATAAAATTCCCAGGTCCTTCACTATTGACGGCCCATTTGCAGAAATAGTCAAGAAATATCAGAGTCTGCGGTCTTCTAAGGGCAAAAGTGACCGCTTCTTTCAGAATTTTCAAAGACGAAGGTGCACTGCCCAGGTAATAGGCTTAAACAAGTTTGGGAATATGCCGAGAGATATCGCTCAGTACTTAAATTTGCCTGATGCAAATCTTTACACCGGACATGCATTTAGGAGAACCTCTGCTACATTACTTGCCGACTCAGGAGCAGACATAACAACTTTGAAGAGGCATGGAGGTTGGCGGTCAAGTAATGTAGCAGAAGGATACATAGAAAACTCCATTGATAACAAATTAAAAATTGGAAAACAAATTGCAAAATCAATTAATGTAAAGTCGCAAGAGTCCACAGAATTTTCGTCATCCACATTCCAATCTGGTCTTAATGTACCTGTTAATACTGAACCTCAACCAGGACCGTCACATGCTAACAACACTTTGGTTACACCCAGCCCTGTTAACCAACCAGGACCGTCACGTGCCAACAACACTTGGATTACACATAGCCCCTCTAACTTTGACCCACAGGAATTATCACAACAGCAGGAACCTGAAAATACACCATGCCTGACTAGTCAGACACTTAATTTACATGGAAGAACTCGCAACATAACTATGAACTGCACTTATTGTACCATTAGCTATAATTATTACTGAAAATAAAATATTTCTGATATCAACCTTGTTTTAATACAAATATATATTTTTTTAATTCTCATTTAATCACAAAAGCAAGTAATTCTTCTTAGACCTCATTTGATATAGTTCTCTTTTCGTAATGTTAAACATAATCATCATTTCTTCTAAACATGGTCATCAACGTGGCACTTGAGCAGCAGTTGTAGGTACATAGTAATTGACTGGTTGACTTCCTAGGAGCCGCTTTGAGTGAATATTATCCTTCCGCCAATTTGTTAGGGACCTGCAAAATGTTAATAATTTAGTAACATTTATACATAGATTTCACCAGCTACTTGTTCAAAAAATAACCTTAAACATAACTAATAATGTGATTTAATGTTTCTTTTACCTCTAAATTATCCTTGATAGTCTTCAAATATTCAAACAATTCATGATATTTTAGTTGTAAACGTGTCCTTGGTCACATGTCGCAGATCACAAATTTGGCACTAAAACTCTTGTTGCATGATCTGTTTCTGTTTGTTGATACTGTAATGTCTTGTTTCTTCTGTTTTGATAATGTTAAAGGTTCTAATTAATGTCGTTTCAGTATTATAATTATCTGCATTGGGCTGTGGCAAGCTAAATATTATCCTTATGAATACTGTCAGTGTCAACTGCCAAGTGTCAATTTAGTTTCTCAACTCGAGGCCGATGGCGCTGATTCCAATAGTATGTTGTCACTGTCAGTGTCATTTGTAAAGTATGGGTTCGTTCAAAAATAACTGCGAAGCAAGCATATTTTATCGCAATGATAATATTAATTTATAATTTTTTCGCAATTATATTAAAAAACGTCGTTTACAACACGTGTGAAATGTCTTTTACCACTCGTACCGAGTCTTGCCACTCGCTTTCAGCTCGTGGCAAGATACCTCGGTACTAGTGGTAAAAAGACATTCTTTTCACACTAGTTGTAAAATGTACTATTAGATCTACGTAATACCTAACGTATGTACGTTACGCAATCGAGCAGCAGGTCGTTAGTGTCAGACATATGTTACGCATTTTTAGGGTTCCGTAGTCAACATATACATACAACAACATATAGTTTCGCATGTCCGTCCATCCGTCTGTCCGTCTGTCTTCGGCTTAGCTCAGTAACCATTACTATTAGAAAACTGTAATTCAGCATGGTAAATAAATCAATCACGCCGACACAACATATGAATAAAATCTTGAAAAAAAAATTTTTGGGGTAACTCCCCTACATTTAAAGTGGGGATTTCATTTTTTTTTCTCGTTACAACCATAGTGTTGGGTATCGTTGGATAGCTTGTTCATTAGTGATTCGTTTGCGAGATATTGGGCTTTAAAGCCCACATTTTTGTTCGAGTCATGGGTCCCCCCCCCCCCCCCCTCCCTGCCGGCTAAATGGCTGCTACTGGGAATATGAAAAAAATCGTGGCAGTAGTATAATGAATTTAAAAGAAAAACTATCACGGCTAAGTAGGCATAACTAGTTACCGAGATTACTCGACTCGTTTTAAGTTGGCCGACTATTAAGTCGACCAACTTAAAATGTACTTAGAAAGGCCAACTTTCGTACAAATTTGAGCAACGTAACCATTTAGTTGGCGCGCGCGTGTCGATGTAACTAAGAAAGACAGGCAACTACGGAACCCTACACTGCGCGTGGCCCAACACGCACTTGGCCGATTTGTAATCAGAGTATAAAGCGACTTTAACCACAAAAAACATTGTATTCGCGCGCTCGCTAGTAAATAAATGTAAAAAGCTCAGAATTTATATAAAGGACTAACCAATATTTTTTTGAAAGAAGCGCGAAAATATAATCTTTACATAAAATAACCTTTTTAATACAGTTGCTCAAAAAGTGGTACTTTTTGTAGCTGCAAATCGTACGCAAAGTTGTATTTTGCGCACAAGTGCTTTTTACTTTTCCATTTCTTTATTGTTGTTCCAAGCGAAACATCCCACCAAAGAGTTGTACATTCAATTACTTTACTTTTTTTTTGGATTACGTCATTTAGCATTGAAAATGACCTCTAATAAATTTAAAATATTAAAATAGCATATTTAACAAATAAAAGGGTTATTTAATATAAAAAATCTCCAACGGATTTGATAATGTTGATTGATTGAGTATTATCAATGACAGGATATGAGTATTACTCGAGACCGCCGGATTAAAGAGTAGGTATTAAGCGAGACCGCGGCGCGGGATATATGGCCGCTTGCTTTTTACACCAATAAATTAACATTTGTTTAGAAATAAATAAATTAAAAAAATATCTATTGCTTTTTCAAGTTTAAAATGAAAATGATTTACCATGAGACATTAAATCGCTTCCCAATATAGTTGTTGATTTGACTCAATGCTCACAAGGCTAATTTAAGCTAGGTACAGTAGGTACCAATAA
The DNA here is from genome assembly GCA_947578815.1 of Epinotia ramella. Lineage (NCBI taxonomy): Eukaryota > Metazoa > Arthropoda > Insecta > Lepidoptera > Tortricidae > Epinotia > Epinotia ramella. Next base: position 12,243,378 of record OX388204.1, on the reverse strand, counting down.
CGCCTCAGTAAACAGAGGCGTTTTTACTAACTGCAAGCATCAAGTTTATTTGAACATAAGCGTTTTTGCTTTTATGTTTCTAAAGTATTCCAATACCTATATTAATTACGCAAATATATACAAAAAGTATTAATTATTATTTATTTTGTTAATCACTTATTTAGTGCTTATTAAGTTTTGCAAAATAACTTTCTTCGGATTGGCTGAATAGAGAAATGATTGCCTCTTGTTAGTAAAAGCGAGCCAATTTAAAAAAGATGTCCCGCCTTTTTTGTAAAGTTTTCACTTTGAACTTAGTAGTTTTCAAGATCGAGGCTGTTTTATATTAAATTGTAGAATGAGAGGCCTTTTTTCTTGAACTTTCGAAGAAATATCAGGCGTCTACCTTGTTGTCAAAGTATTCGATGCTAAAAGCGATGATGAAGACAAAACACGACATAAGAGACTGTTTGGTCATCAGAGTAAAAAATCGAAAGTTTTAACAGCTGACAACGTTGAACAATTCATTAACGATGCTCCATCCAGATCAGCAATATCTTGCTACTAAGGTAGGTATCTGTTAGTTATTGTTCATCTTTGTTGTATTAATTACAATGACTGGATGATATAGGTATTTATAATTAACGTGTGATTTTGTTCGAGGGTTGCTCTTATATTCGGGATTTCCGGCGCATGCAGGCGTGAGGAACTTGTAAATATAACACTAAAGGACGTAGAAAGTCACGGAAATATGCTGTTAGTTAAAATACCCATTACAAAAAACAACATTCCCAGATCTTTCACCGTAGGCCGTTTGCCGAAATCATAAGAAAATACCAACGTCAAGGTTCACCGAAAGCGAAAAATAAAAAGTTTTTCCAAAATTATCAAAAGGGAAAGTGCACTGGTCAAGCAATCGGCATTAATAAATTTGGGAATATGCCCAAAGAAATTGCCAGATTTTTAAATTTGCCGGATGCTGACCTATACGTATACTGGTCATATTTTTAGAAGAACCTCTGCCACGTTACTCGCTGATTCTGGCACAGATATCACAACATTGAAAAGGCATGGTGGATGGAGATCGAGTAACGTCGCAGAAGGATACATAGAAAACTCCGTTGACAACAAACTATAAAAAGGGAAACAAATAGCACAGTCGATCCATATAAGGCCAGCCACGGAAGACTTTCAGACGAAGCAACATCTACCAAAACTAACGTTGATTTTGAACCTCAACCAGGTCCCTCTAACTCTGTGACGCAACTTAGTAGGCAAGATTCGGAGCCAGAATCGTCTCAAATAAGCGAAACTAATAACACTATAAATCAAACCCTAAACTTACCCGAAAAAAGGTTTAATGTTACTCTTAATAACTGTTCTAATTGTACTGTAAATGATTACCTTACAAAGAATTAATAAAGATATCTCGGCACTCGTGATCATCATCATCATATCAGCCGAAAGACGTCCACTGCTGAACATAGACCTCCCCCAAAGAGTGCCATAATGACCGGTCCTGCGCCACCCGCTTCCAGTGGACTCCCGCGACCTTTACCAGGTCATCAGTCCACCTTGTGGGGGGGGGCTACCCACGCTGCGCCTTCCGGCACTCGTGATATAATGACATATTTTCCGCACTTGTATCAAAATGTACTATTTTTCAATGATTATTTTGACTTAGTATGTTGTACTTACCTAGTGTTCTGCTCCAAATTCAAGCGTCTAGATTTATAATGAAATAATATAAAATATAAGGTGCTAATAAATTAGGTACGAAGACTTTGCGAGACGTTTCATTAAATAAAAATGTAAAACACTTTGAAAGTAACTTAATAGATTTAATTTTCTAAACTAAATATAATACTGCCCAGACATAATCATTCTGCGTATTAAACTGACAAGATATTTAACACATTTTGTCAAGTGAACATCGTCGAACATCGAACAAATAGCATAACATTGACATAGGTATTTACTACAGTCATTTGTCAAAGTAAAGTGGCCAGTCAAGAGGTTCCAATAAGATTATCAAAGAGGTATTTCATCACTGACTATTGATTATTTCATTAACATGGTGTTTTCTTATTATAGTTTTATTTTGTGAACAAAATCATCAAAAAACACACACAACATAAAAAACACAAAAATAACAAAAATCACACAAACAACATAACAAAAACACACACACACACCCCCAAAAATACACACACTTATAATATAAATTAACTAGCCCGAGCTGCCCGATCCAAGCCATACAAGCTGGTGTTCAACCTTAAGTTCTTCTTAAGTCTAAGGAGAGTACTATCAGCTCTAAAAGTATTCGTACCTAAATGATTAGCACCCTTATATTATGTATATTTTATTCATATATTCTTTCGCCGGTTCACGCGCGCCGATGTTCTTCTTAGGGTGCCATATCCTGACGGATATGATCATCGTGCAAATATCTTCTCCACTTTTCGCCGTGGCGAGCAAAGCAGCGTCAATATCACAGATCAAGTATTATTTTAACCACAATGTTCTAGGGCCTTAGTTCTCTAACACTGCCTTGTAATTATTTTCTTTTTAATTTATCATTGACGCTATTATTTTTTTTGACATTAGATTTTTTTCTGGAAACATTCTAGACTAGTAGTTTTTTACACCTTTTTTTTTTTAATACTTAAAGATTAATTTGAGTAAGAACGAGCCAGGGAAGACGAAGTTCTTTGTTTGGCCAAAATTGTGCAGCTTCAATCGTCATCTAGTACTTACCCATAATTCAAGCATTATGGGCTGTTTACACTTTGATTAGTGATTAGTGCGAGTTCATACATTTGCTGCAAGTGCAAGTAGGTTTTGTATGGACTTTCACTTATCACATTGATTAAATGTGTAAACAGGGCTTTATTGAGCTTAGTATAGGACTAGTTCGATTTGTGTAAGATTGTCTCCTAATGTTTATATATAATTATTTGTTCTAGCGAACGCTCCAGTAGATGCTCGGGAATAGTTATTTGTGTCACAAGGGAGCCAAATAGTATATTTACGGCGAGGACGTTGTATTAAATCCTGAACGCAGCAAGGGATTCTACAATAGAATCCTGAGCGTACCGAGGGATTCTAACGTAGGATCTTGAGCGTAATGAGGGATTCAAGTGTTAACGCCCGAGACGAAGATAATTTTGCTCCCGAGTGACACATATTATTTTTCACACCGACTATGAAGAAATTTAAAAAAGTTGCTGTTAAAATTACTGAACAAGTTTTAACAAATTTTCTTAATTTTTATTCCAATTTTTTTAATATTAACGAAAAATTCATATGTTTCCATATAACATTGTCAAAGTTAAAACTTGAAATAATTATGTCGTTTTTAAACGATTACGATGAAATTACAATCGATTATTTTATTTTAAGATCTGGTTTCCCTTGGCACAATGCGTAAATGCTACATGCCAATTAATAAATTAAAAAAGTAGCTTGAACAGAAAAGTAGCATTTTGATCCCTCTCGTCGTGGAATAAACTTACTTTTCCGAATGAAAGGTGTGAAAAATTAATCTATTCTTCACGAAGATGAGATCAGACTTGACGGTCGCGTAAGAAAATTGTTCGGCTCGGCAAAAATATCGAAGCAAAACCGGCTAGAATGCTGGCTAAAGCGCTCATATTTATTTTTTAAACAATATCATCATATCAGCCGAAAGAAGTCCACTGCTGGACAAAGGCCTCCCCCAGAGAGTGCCAAAGTGACCGGTCCTGCGCCACCCGCATCCAGCGGACTCCAGCAACCTTTACCAGGTCATCAGCAGGATAAACAATATCGCGGTGTGTATATACCTCAAGGAAACCTCGCAAATCATGCTATCATCGTTCGCTGGGTAACCAAGGAACTAAAACTAGCCATAAATATTTTTAAAGTAAGCCAAAATATTATGGCAGCCTGGAAAAGTGTTTAAAATTTTCGCGTGCCGACAATACCGGTTTACATTCGCTGCTGGCTAATACAAGCCTACGTAAACTCACGCCTGTGGATAACGATTCCAAAAGGGGTAAGCAGAGCACGTGAAATTGATTTTTCACTTCTCATGCTTGCAAAGTTCGCCTCTGTGCTGGATGCCACTTTTATGCTCTAGTGCAAAGTTCTTTTTAGGCTTCGTAATCTCAAAAAGAAAAAAAGCGGCCAAGTGCGTGTCGGACCACGCACAACGAGGGTTCCGTGCCTATTAAAAAGGTCGTATCGTTACTGAAATCTTATGGCACTTGCGTCGTTTTCTTTAAGGAAGGCAGTTTTTTAGAAATATCTCAAAAACCTTTGTACTGATCTTGTTCAAAACAATTTTCGCTGAAAGAATTTAACAAGCCCTATGTCCATGATTTTTTTCATATTTTTATAAATACACGGTTCAAAAATTAGAGGGGGGGGACACAATTTTAGTGACTTTCAGGGCGATTATCTCCGACTCTATTCACTTAATCAAAAAGAACCGGCCAAGAGCGTGTCGGGCCACGCTCAGTGTAGGGTTCCGTAGTTTTTCGTCCAGAAATTATTTAGTAATTTTTTTCAAAAACTATTCAACCTATCAAGTTAAAAATAATTTTCCTAGAAAGTTTTCATAAAGTTATACTTTTTAGATATTTGATATATTTTTAAAACTTATGGTTCAAAAGTTAGAGGGGGGGGAAGACACATTTTTTTTAACTTCTGGAGCGATTATCTCCGAAAATATTAACATTATCAAAGAAAAAATATTTTTTAAATACCTATCTAACAATATATCACACGTTAGGGTTGAAATGAAAAAAAAAAACACTCCCACGTTACGTATAGGGGAGGTACCCTAATAAAAATAAAAAAAACACTTTTTATTTTACCACTTTGTAACTACAGGGAAAAATCTGAAAACTATACATTTGTAATTAAGTACGGAACCGGTGAGCATCGGTGGGCAGTCCGACTCGCACTTGTTCAGTTTTTTTTAAACTAAGATCTTCTTCTGCTTATTTAAAGGCTAAGCTCTTGCGGGTAAGCTCAAAGTAGGCCCTCCATCTACTCCGATCCAAGGCAACCTCTTTGACATCTCGATACGACCTAACATTAAGGCGCCGTAGGTTCATGGTCTTCTCTCCCTCTCACTGAGCATAAGCGTGAGCGAGATGGAAGTGCGTGCTCGGAAGCGCGGATATCATGTTTTTTAATTTTAATTTTATGGCCGTTTAAATAAATAAAAATGTAAATTTTTATTTATTTAAACGGCCTGATTTCCCTCAAACATGATATTGCCGATTTTTAGAAGCAATTTTAATATCTATAGCTTTTGTGCATAATTTGTTACGAATATTTTAAGTGTATTTTTGTGTGTTTTAGACCTATGTTCGTGATTTCTTTCTATCGAGCGAAATTTGCTTAATCATGTTTCGAAGCACTGATTTCCCTGCAGAAAAGCCTCAAGATTACTATTCGTATTTTTTTGAAACCATATTATTATAAACAGACGCATTATATTGTTTAAAAAACTCTGTTCGCTTAACTTCGCTGAACCTACGGCGCCTTAACTCTTTTTTTGAGCTGCTCTATATAGTTTATTCTGGGTTTTCCTCTTCCTCGCTACCCCTCTATCTTTCCTTCAATTAAATTGAGTATGAACTTTTCATGTCGTATGAGGTGCCCTATTATCTTCCCTCTAAGAGCCTTATCACACTTGCGATTTGCGAGCGTGTTTTCTATACAATTATCAGTCGCGGCGAACACGCTGCGTGATCGCCTTCATACAAAATACGCTTGGAAATCGCAAGTGTGATAAGGCTCTTAATATCCGAGTTCCGACATTATATTTAACTTTGGCTTTTGGGTTTTGGCGATATTATTAGAATTTGGGACTTCATGCTGAGAAGTCATTTAATGTTTTGATAGGTTTTTAAATAATGATTCACGTCTGATTTTATGAATTTAGTGAAGTAATAGAAAATTAATTAAACCATATCAAATAAAATAACAAGTTTATTATCCGATGTTTTATTGTCCGTATCTTAGTTTGGAAGAGTTAGAGCCTTATCACACTTGCGATTTCCAAGCGTATTTTGTATGAAGGCGATCACGCAGCGTGTTCGCCGCGACTGATAATTGTATAGAAAACACGCTCGCAAATCGCAAGTGAGATAAGGCTCTAAGCATAAAAAATAAAGTGGCGGGAATGAGCTATTATTTTATTAATATTTGCATATATTAGTTATTTTCTCGCAATCGAAGGGAAAAGCAGGGTGGATAACCGGTGGCTCAGTTAGATATATAATCCCACCACGAACATAAATGTGAAAATGGGAGCCAAGTTCAGTATTAACAATGTCGTGGCTGTCGACTTCGCCGCCAAAAGATTGGAGATCTAAATGAATGCCAAGTTCTGTACCTACGATAATCCTGAAATTGAATTGAAATAAAGTTAAATGTTTAACTTCAATTTGTGTTAAGCTATATAATAAAGTATAGCCGCAAACGCCGTTTGACGGAAATGCCCCGCTGACGGATTTGGCCACCCTGACTTTATCTATTTTGTGTAACGTTAGACTGTTTAAATTGAAGAAATTATAAAATTATATTTTCAATAGCAAACATCAATCTATCTACTTATAAAAAAGCAATTGAGTATGGTGTTTCTTCCATACTCAATTGCTTTACTTATAGATAGATCGACATAGATTATAAACAATAGGGGTGTAGACTCGAAAATTATTGTTACTCTAACTAAAAGAAAGAAGGCAAAAAAATATGCCTAGTGACGAAAATCCTATTCAGATATCTCAAAGAATTACGAAGCTACGACCGTTTTAACATTGCTTGTTAGAGAGAGAGAAAACGCAAACAGTGTGTGACGTCACATTACAGAATGCTGCCGGGGGGCCGCGTCGACGGCGGCGCCGACCACGATGCGGCGCAGCACGTTGTCGTCTTTAGTGACGTCACATTCTTCCAGCGTCATCGTTTCATATGAAGTTGCGTTTTGCGAAAAAGGGACAGAACATACCCTTTCTTAAAACTTTGGACACTTATAACTTCGTGATTATTTTACCTTTTGCGTTAATTTTGTCTCCATTTGACTACATTTTCAATCCTTTTTCGAGAAGATATGACATAATTGATTATTTTACTTAGTGTCTACACCCCTACTGTATTATTATTTTAATATAATAAATATTCAGAATTATCATAGGTTACACAGAACTTGGTATTCATTTAGAACTCAAATCCTTTGTCGGCGAAGTCGTCAACCACAATATTGTTACATATTGAACTTGGCTCCCATTTTCATATTTATGTTTTGATGGGATACTCGTATTATTAAAAGGACGGACGATGGGTGCAATGTAGTGACGAAATCAAAAGATGGATAAGACTTTTATAAAATTTATATATTATGATTTTATAATAAATTTGACAGATCGCGATATTGTTCCTGATAATGGTGAAGTATCACTTGACGAATACGCACCTCTTACATCTGTAGATGTAGAGAGGTCATTTTCCCTATATAAGTGGATAGTGAACCATAAAAGGAATGGACTGAAAATATGTAATATAGAAAAAAATATGATTATTTACTACAACAATAAAAATATATAACTAAGTATATTGCAATTATGGTCTCTTTTTTAAACCAATTGTAGTCATATCCATATGACACAAACGATTGACATGATTTTGACATAATGTTCATTCGTCAGCCGGCCATTAATCATTACTTTTAGTTAATAAATTTTAGTTCATGTTCATTTTAATTAATATCAATCAGAGGTAGTAAGGATGTGCTATGATCTATTTTGCCTCTTTAGGCGCTACTAACTACATGACTCTGACTGTCCTACCTATATATACTATACTATGCGGTTCAAATAACATTAGGACTGTTATAACGATATTTTGGTAGCTCTATCTTTAGTTGATTTCAAACCTATTTTTGCTATTAGAAATTCGATAGGGGCTTAGTGTTTAATTAAAAACTGTTTTTTGAACACAAAATACCCTAAAAAAGATTACAAATCGTAAAAAAAAAACAGTTTTAGGTTCGTACCGCACAATTACCCAGCTGAATGTCAAATTCAAAATCAAGGTTTTTTGTCTCTGGCTTAGGTCAGTCAGTAAGTGAGAAAAATCCCGATTTTTAGATGTTGTACCTTAATAACTGATTGCTATATTCATGAAATTTGGGGTTTTAGTTAGCCTTAAGGGTCTTAATAAATGAACCAGATTTTATATGTTTATGTTTAATAGATTTCGAGTTACGTAGGGGTCAAACTCAAAAGTGGCTCCCAATGGTTCGTGTTAAACACACGGCCGCTGCGTCAACAGTTCTTTTCTTTTGAACTTGGCTTGAAGCGCTGCCGCGTATCTAGAACGTCCCAGGTCATTGACTCGTTTTATGCACTTGTAGTACAATCTACTATTTCAGTACCCCTTCTAGCAATTTTCTCTTTTAAAGGTTCTGTGTTTTCCTATGTTCTTATATAAACGTCTTAGGTAAAATAGCACGTTATATGCACGTGTTGAACAATACTATCTACTATTTCAGTGCCCTTCCGCGATTAAAGAAAGAAAAGAAATAAAGAAAGAAGACATTTATTCACTACTTACACAAAAGACACACAGAGACAGAGGGAGTAGACATACATTACAATTGACACATAATGTGCCATTATGCGTGCGATTGTGTGCCATTATGCGCGGATGGGGGCGAGGTGTCAAAACGATGCCAGGCAGCCGTTTAGTTCGAACATGTGCTTTTAGGCACGTGTTTGGGTAGAATTTGTAAGGAGCTCGAATTCTATGGGTTTTTCGTTTGCTGCCCTTCGAGCAATTTTTTCATTCAAAGGTTCTGTGTTTTTTATGTCTACTCACTCACTGTTACCAAGGTAAAAAGTGGCTAAGCGTTCTTAAATATTATAATTATTTTAGTTTTCAGAATTCAATTTATTTGTTTGTCTTACTCAGCATCGTTGAATAATTATCTTTATAGAAGAAAACAATTGGCTTAGATTTTACCATGTAATGATTTTTCAACGGGTTCGTCAAGACTTGTGGAATGGAATATTTGGGACATATTTTTTCTTGTATATAAGTATCGTTATTAGTAAGTATCAACAATTCTGAGCATAAATATAAAATAAAATTCTAAAGTAAAAGATTCATATAGGCACACGTTACTTCTTTTATAAACGTTTCACTAAACTATATCAACTAATCGCTACCTTAAAACCCTCAGTAGATTAAATTCCTTACCTTGGTGAAATTAACCAATTTTATTGTACCTTTATTTTGATAACAAGATCGATCGACGATCGATCGACCAAGCACGAAAAAAAATCGAACGCACACACTAACGGAGCAGACCGGGAATCAAAAGCAGTGTATAAAAACATTAAAAATGTTACCTATGTATTTTCCGCATTAGAAAAATAGGACACATAACAATGTTTGAAGCAATTGAATTTACTTAATAAGTTTCTAAAGAAAGTTACAGAACAAATATGCCAGTGTATCTTTAAATGCAACCATTTTTTGTCACATTTATGCATTTTTTTTTGGAACGATTTTTTGCTCTTTATAATATTTTTTTTTATTCATTTATTAATTGAATTGTTATACAATGTTACATAAAAATCGCGCAAAACACAACGCATTTAGAATAATACACCGCAACCGAGGCTTGAATGTATTTTTTTTTTGCCAAGTTTAGTGGAAATGAAACATTCAACACCAGTATTCCAAACTAAAACCTGAGTTAATTAATGGAAACCGAATTATAGCTATAAAACACGTTATCATCCACTTAAACAATAAAGAACGGTCAGCAAATGGTTGTATGATCCCACGTGCCGGTTACCTACCTCGTTGCCCGCTTATACAGGTTGATGTAAAACCGGGATAATTTGTTTACAGTTTCAGACAGAGATTTCATTTTCATAACAATAAAAAGATATCCCTTTGAGAACATACTTAGATTTTTGCTTAGCATGAATAGAGACCCAGCCAGATATATTTTATATTTTAGTAATGAAATTTATTTTGTTATGTTTTGTATTAATTTCCCAAGACATTTTGATAGATAATCATAGTCATACTCATACTCATTTATTTGTATATAAATTAGTTATAGAAATGACATTGTAAAAAAGATTATTAAAATTACATTATTAAAATTACGTTATAAAAATACACATACATACATACTCGTATCAACCTCTTTACCAGATAACGTACAATCCCTGTTATTCCGAGTTGAGACGACATGCATTTTGTAGTATCATATTTTATAACGTAGATCGGAGACGAACCGTCGTACAAAATCGTTGGAATCCCTTAAAGCGGTTAGTTTTTCCAGTGTGGTTCTTTCAATTCTTGCACAATGCGTTGCCAGGTGGGTTGTGCCGCTTCTAAATGCATAATATGGAGTGACAAACGCCCACAGTGGTAAGCTGCAACCTTCAACGAGCTTTTTGTATTGCTACTGAATGCTGAAAACACAGCTTTGGAATTTTATTACGCCTTCGGGCACTGGTAAATGCAATCTTTTGGTTTCCAAAAGTCGAGAATGAAGCAATGCGATAGGTAAACCCAAGTAAATTTGGGTATTGTATTCAATTAATACGAAGACAGTCTTGTTAAGAAACTAATACAAAGAATGTGAAATTTCTCACATACGTCAATAAACTAATAATTATATATTGGTAACGCAGGTTTGGCCTCAAAAGCGATGCAAAATAAATATGGGTGACGAAAAAAAAACACGCTCTAGGGCAATTATTCTGAAGTGATTGTCGAACAGTTGATGCGAGACAGCCGGCGGTGTGTAGTGTGATAAGATCCGTAGATAATGCTTGCTGCGGAGTCCGTGTAGTTTGGTTCCTTGGTGTCATATTTTCTAATTAAAGGTAAGTTTGCAAGCGCGACCTTGGCGCAGCAACCATTTACAAATATTGTAATAGGCCCGGATAATCTATGCCTCTCACGGCAAATGGTTATATTTGCCTATTGTATTACAGTTCTATGCTATGTATTTACATGTCACTTAAAAATGCACTTGTAAATATTAGTAGACTTAGGTATGTCAAAGCCTTGGGGTCGTATTTGCAGAATAAATATATAGATTTTAAATTGGATATTGCAAAAATCACTTGCAAAGCAACGAGCCTGTAATGCCTCATCTGTTTGGGGTCACTGAATCACAAAAAGAGATGATTTATTTTTTACATTCCTTTTATACCATGTTCGAATTCACGCTTTAATAAAGACAAAGTTACGCTGGCAATCCCACGCTAAATAATTGGTACGTCTTTGGCAAATACAATACAAAAATGTGGCCTTGTTGTTATATTACTGTCTCCTTCCCTTTTTTTTTTGTAACAACCACCCACTTTTACTTTTCTCTATGATATAAATTGCGGTAAAGTCCATGATGATAACAGTAGTCACATCAGTAATAATTTTGCCTGTATAAAAGGCATGGTGATGAATGATGAATTGTTAATTTAGGCAAGTTAAATGTATTTAGTAGGTCTGTCGACTTTGCGAGTGCCGTGTCATCAGTGTTGTCACGTTATCTCCGACTAATCCGTTCACAAACAGTGTTTTTAAATAACAGTAATATTGTTCATACTTCAAACACTCACGTTTTAGACATTATCCATATTCATAGTTGATATTTGGTATGTTACTAACATACACCTACCTATTTAATTTTGACATACAACCTGCTCGGCCTGTTTGGAATATTATACGTTTTAAAATACCACTGCTATCAATCCCGGCTGAAAAAAATATTATTTACATTAATTCAGAGCACTTTGTTACTTAACTGCTGAATAGAATAGGTATGATATATATATATGAACTTTATGTTTAGCTAATCCCAATGGGATCCTTTTTATATGGGTAAGAACGACAGAAGCAGTTGTTTCCGCAAAATCGAATGTTTAGATTTGATTTATCTGCGTCCAATGCGGTATTTCACAACAGTAAAATAAATTGTTTCTTGTATAACCAATAAAAAAACATACGAAAATATATTGAAAACATGTATCTCCAACGAATTTTTTTATGTTTTCAAGATTTCTAAAAACATAATGATCAACAATTGTACGCTGTTTGACCGCTGTTGAAAATAATGGCGTCACTAGCATGGACGTATTTACTTTTAAACTTCATATTAACTTCATCAAAAATTGTTGGTTTGAATATGAGACAAATACCGTATTCTTCGAATTGGATAGCCTAATACATTCCAACCTCCTACCTAGTTAACCTCTCATATGCGATGTCGGTCTTAAAATAAACGCAAACAAATAAGCAAACATGACGAAATTCAAGATGAAACCAGAATAACGAAGAGCATATATTATAAATACAAAGAGCATAATATATAAAATATGATCAACTTTAAACTTCAACTTCAGGGGTAGGTATTAATATCCTATACTATTAAAAGAGCAATATTTGTATATTAATATACCTACATATTTGTAATCACGTTCTCGAAAACGGCTCTAACGATGTCGAAAAAAATTGCAATATATGGGTGTATGGGGGCGAAAAATCGATCTAGCTAGGTCGAGCAGAGCTGGGTCGCTCAGGGACTGAGTACATAAATATCTGTACAGGACTCTATTGTCAATGTCATAAAGGCCTTTTCAGATATTTATGTACGTATACCCCTGACTATACATACTTCGAGGCACTTATTTTGACTGACGTAGCCTTGCATTAATTATGTAGTAAGACGAATCAAAATTAAATAAATAACATGTGGTAATACTTGACAAAAGAACAACCAGCATACGTCAAGTACCTATTTAGTCTTACAGTGTTATTACAATTCTAACCATACTTATCATAAGTAGACAACAAAAGTATAGATAACTAGCTTCACCCCCCCCCCCCCCCCCCCCGTTTCAAACCTTTATAGACACCCTTTCGCATTTATAATATATTTATGGGTTAGTATGGATTTACAAACGGAACGTTATAATAGTTATTTACTAGTGCGGGAAAGTAGCACCATATGTACTGTAAAGTTATAATCGATTCAGTGTTTTTTTTTTATAATATATGATTTGTCGTTTAAAAATATAGCGTGCTTGAATCTCGGACGATTAGTCCTTTAGCCTCGAGCAATGCATTAAATCGTAAGCAAATAAATTAAGGATTTGGTTACAAGAGCCTCATAACTAACTAGGCTGGTCGACACTTATGGAGGAACTGTTTCTACGACAACAGGTATCAACCAGTTTATTCGTATAAGCTGTTTTTGTAAATCTCCCTTGAACTGAAATAGTATTTTATTACGTTCTTAAACGCTCGTTTGCAGAGTGTTGAATTTTATTGCTTTAAGTAAATGGATTAGGATAAATTTTGTTTATCCGTTTCTTTCATGCAAAGACGGAAAATGTACAGTCAACAATATTAGCTCAACCACACAACACTCCATTGGCGAGTAGTTGGAGACTGATCATACATACTAGTATCCTAGACTACTAATATTATAAATGCGAAAGTTTAGATGTTTAGATGTTTGGATGTTTGTTACTCAATCACGCTTAAACGGCTTAACCGATTTGGATGAAATTTTGCACGAAGATAGTTTATAGCCTTGATTAAAATATAGGATAGTTTTTATCCCGGTTCCAGGCAGACGAAGTTGCGGGCGGAAGCTAGTAATAATATAAACGTTAGAGCACGTAGAGAGAACGAAAGCCTCCGAAAAATATTTCACTTAAAGTTCACTTATAATTCCCGAAAAAATCTTTGTATTACTGTACCTATGTTAATAAATATACGGTATTTGGCAACATTTCGTGTGAATTACACCATGTATAGCTCAATAATGCTGGACCGATTTTCATGATTTTTGATTTGTCACCTTCCCGAATTGCAGAATAGTTAATAACAAATATGAAAAATTAAGAATTAGAAATAAATTTTGAACTCGTTGACTCCCTTTTGAACTCCGCCGCCGAAACTGGCTTTACTTTATAGCAATGCGTACAGACCAGTTCTCGGATATTTATAATAATACTGTCAATCTTTCAAACATTTTCTTTTGTCAGTAATAATAAAGACTGTGAATAGATATTTTTGAATGGTTCTTCTTATAGATATTGGATAACCCGACTGTTGTACAAACTATTGAAATCTTTGTTTTTGTAATGATTTTCTATTACCAACTATTGAGGTGTGCAATGAAGAGTATTAGTATTGTATTGTGTTGTTAATCCGCCGAGACTGCAACGTCCTTTGGTTGCAAATAATAACCTTAAAATATTGTTAAGTTGAGTACTAAGTGATGACCTTGACTGGTTCCGGTACAGGAGACATGGAGGATGCCTGGAGGACGTGGAGATGGATGCCCTTCCACTTCCAGCAACTGCAATTTCCACTCAACATATCTTTCGGAGATACCTACCCTTATTTGGCTCTGAGGACATGCCTGACTGGGCTCAACGAAATGTGTCACAGTTTTCAGTTTCGAGACTTTTTTTAACATGGAATGTTTTTTATGGGATTCAGTTTACACTTTTCCCTGGATATTTTTAGGCTATTATCTAGGCAAAGTTCTCATATGGCAGTAAGCTGCACTGAGTCAGTACAGATTCTTTAGGCGCTAATCACACAAGGCTTTTCGGCAATGCAGCACGCCGCGTTCCGCACTCGCGCATTTCGAAACTTTACTATGACGATGTACGTAAAAACGACGATTCTTAAACCCCTCGTGCTTTCTGCGCATTACTTCCTTACTGCGCACCCACTCCTACATTCTGTATTTCCATGAGGGCTTCGCTTCCTAATTGGTGCGATATGCGCGGTAGCAGGGCCGTACGAATAACTATTATACTGCCGACTGTGCACCGAAAATTAAGGAAACCTTGGCGACATCAGTAATCTCTCGGAAAATTAGAAAATACCGCATACATATTCCGCACCGCTAAGCGAGAACGCGGCCTGCCCTGCTATTCTGTACTTGTTTTAACCTCGCCTCACCGTTCACCCATAAATATATTTTGATGTCGCGTACTAAGCGTAAACAGCGGCGCTACCACGAAAATCGAATCTCGAAGTTCATATATCTCTGTCGCTCGAGTACCATAAACCATAAGTGCGATAGAGACGGCGATATACAAACTTCGAGATTCGAATTTCGTGGTTACAGCTCAGAGCTCAAAGTCGTTAGGCGAGCCGCGTATTTAGCGCGTTCCGAATAAGAGCCCTGTAAGCTGTTTAGCTTCTTGCACTAACAAGCCGTTTGGAGTTTAAACATGGCTGTTCGATGGCACGCAGCCTGTTTGATATCCAAACGGTTGTGTACCCATAGCAACGCAGCAAAGCACCATGAATGGAACGATCGTGATTATCAAAATTCAACGTCGTAAGCTGAAGCCCAAATAGCGCGCTAGTGAGTGTCGAAACAACACACATAACCGTACAGTATGAATGCAGTTTTTCTTGTTACTAAAATCGATGACATGTTTCCTAAGAACAGATCTTCGTATATCTTATAGTTTCAGACTTTCCCATACTGACCGCTCTGAATGAGCCACCCTGTATAGTCTGTGCAAAATGTCGTATCGCTTTTAGGGTTCCGTAGCCAAATGGCAAAAAACGGAACCCTTATGGATTCGACATGTCTGTCTGTCTGTCTGTCTGTTCGTCCGTATGTCACAGGCATTTTACTCGAAAACTATAAGGTGTATTTGAAAAAAACAAAAAACGTTAACAAAATACACCTAGTATTTTGTTAACCGCTACATAGTTTTGTAACTAAATTACTAAAAAAAAAGTCCATACATAAAACTGAAAGTCAATTTTTTTTTTTCATCGCAAGCCCACGTGTGGCACATCAATCGATAGGCCTTTCAAAATAAATATAAGGTTTCTCAGCAATTTTTTTGATTAAGTGAATAGAGTCTGAGATAATCGCCTCAAAAGTCACTAAAATTGTGTCCCCCCCCTCTAATTTTTGAACCGTGTGTTTTAAAAATATGAAAAAAATCATGCTCATAGGGCTTATTAAAGTCTCTCAGCGAAAATTGATTTGAACAAGATCGGTTCAAAGGTTTTTGAGATATTTCAAAAAAACTGCCTTCCTTAAAGAAAAGGACGTAAGTGCCATAAGATTTCAGTAACGATAGAACCTTTTTAATAGGCATGAAACCCTCGTTGTGCGTGGTCCGACACGCACTTGGCCGCTTTTTGTTGTATGTGGTACTTATCTTAAACGTTAATGTGTGGTAAGTTAAGAAAAGAGCGCACATTCACCGACAAACTGCCCTCAGTTTGGCGATCAGGAAATGTACAAGTACTTACCGCTAAGATGTTTTTTTTTTGTGTAAACGTGTACCTACTGAACTGAAAGTAATGTAGGTACCTTGTCGCCGGGGGTACATTGATCCGATGTTTATTTTACGTCGCTGGTTAGTAATACCGGTGTGTACTTGTTTTGTTAGACACGGTGATTGAACAATAACACACACACAATCGTGTTTCCACAGTAACGCAGAAAACCGCAGCCGTAATAACACTTGTCTTCCTGGTGCTGAGTAATATCACCGAGCGCCCTAGGATGTGCTGCATTTTAAAGGCGTGAATTGGAAATGATAGAGTTCTTTGAAAGGCGTGAATTGGAACTGTTAGCGTTCTTTGAAAGGCGTGAATTGGAAATGATAGTGTTCTTTGTAGGACGTGAATTGGAAATGATAGCGTTCTTTGAAAGGCATGTATTGGAGATGATCGCGTCCTTTGAAAGGCGTGAATTGGAAATGATCGCGTTCTTTTAAAGGCGTGAATTGGAAATGATCGCGTTCTTTTAAAGGCGTGAATTGAAAATGATCGCGTTCTTTGAAACGCCGTTCTGACTAATAAACAATAAGGACTGATTTAAAATAGAAGACTCTTGACTTGATTGTTAATCTGATTTAATCGATATCTCATGTAGGTATTGGTACAAAATAACCTCGATAAAAAATACCTCGGTCTTTATTTTCCTTTTATTATTTTACGACAAAATCAAGTTCATACCTTCTACTATGGTATTTTACATTATCTTATATCTCACTCAATTAAATATGTATAAAACTTCGGTAACTTAGCTATTTATTGAATTTTCTACAAAAAAGCTATTAAAGGTTTTTTTTCTGACGTATACTTTTATTGCCCTCAACAGACCCGCCGCGCCGTATAAGCTCACGATTATTTTGATCCCTGTTTAGAATTTGATTAATGATTAGCGCGAGTCCATTCAAAAGCTACTCCCATTGTATGCCCCTTATTTGCCCACCCTGTATGAGGGGACTATCTTACGCAAATCGAAATAGCCTTTCGCCACTAGACGACGTTATATTGAATAGATAACAATACTAATATGCATGCCCATCACATAATTATTTGTCTTTACCGAATCGAATACCGAATACCGAATTTGAATCAGGGACCGTCAGCTTCGTAAACGTCACTACGTAACGCGAACGTCAAAGTTACTCATTTTAATATTTATAAAAATAACACCTGTATGAGTAGAGATGATTAATTAGGTCTCTCAGAAATGTACTACACAAAGTACAATCGCCGATTGTTCAAAGTGTTTACACGTATTGGGAATCAATATTAGGAAGTTACCTATTGCCTATCTGTATTCATAAATACTATTTGGGTTTAGTCACACGTGTTTTTACGGTACTCGAGAATCGTATACAATTATTTTATGAATAGAAAATCAGCATCACTTCCGCAATGACGTGAGTAATCGGTGTGTACCTACTTGTGAAAGACAAAAGTCTCAGTGACCTCCTCTTTCTTACTCAATTACTCATACTCGTGTAACCATAATATTACGAATAATACACGTATTCCATACAAAACGTCTTTAGGCTAACGGTGTGATATTTTAAGAAACTTATGTAACAAACTTTCATAAATTGGCTTTCCATTTGTGCGAAATTCTCCATTTTCTGGTATAAACTAGAACAATTTCAAAAATTGTTAGGGACGTGACACTTTGGGTAAACTATTTTTCTCAAGTTAGTCAAGTTTATAAATCGAACCACCTTAAATTAAAGGTAAACATGATTTAACTTTTAACATTTATAATTAACAATACGAGGACATTAGAACTGAGATTATTTTATGTGTTGCCTTAAGGTTGTGACATCAAACTTTTACCTTAATTGTAGGCCTCAACATCTCAGAAGAAATCCTAGATATTATTGTAATTTAACATTTATCTTGAACCCATTTATTTTAATTCTATTGGTTATCCGTATTATGTAAAAGCTAAGAAGACTGGCTTCTTATATTTTCTTGCATCAATTTTATTTGGCATCAAATATAATGGCCACCAATAAATGCTTTGATACCCTAAGCTCTTTTACCAAAAAATATACTGAACACCAAAAATAATAATCCTACCATTACAATAGTACTAGCTGTTTTAGTAACGACTGCACATTAAATTGTATTCGAAGACCGAATTTAGTAAATGATCACCAAATTTTAGCGAGCAAATTAATACAATGTTTCTACCTAAATAACCCACTATGATTGCCATAAAGTGTATGCATGTTACCAAATAAAGTATAATGATGCCAAATATACAAGTGCTTTTTTAACCTGATGGGAATTTAATTGAATAAATGCTTCTGTTTTTTTGGTAGTGGTTAATTCATTTAGGGAAATTGAATTTCAGGTTTTTCTAGTAACTTAAATGATTCCTTCTTTATAGCGATCGAAAGGTAAAAATAGCTACCAAAACCCAAATCAGCGCACGCCACTTCCAGTCCTTCCTTTCCTTCTCGTCTGTCCTACCCCTAGAGTGTATATAAAAGCCCGCGGAGCCAGAAACTCGCGAAGGAGGTCCTGAGTTGAAGGGAAGTGGGGGGAGGTGGCGAGCGAAGCGAGCCGGCGACCTCCTGAGCGGAACGTAGGTCGAGTGCGCACGTGAAACGAAGGGCCGACGAAGCGAGTTTCTGGCGGGAGCCCAGGCGGAGGGCGGGAGACTGAGTCCCAGAAACTTTTGGTGATCATTTACTATTTTTGGGTTAGCAATGATTTATTAGGATAGCATTTTCTTTAATAGGATAGTAAGATGTTATAATTTGGGTTATTATTTCACATTAATAGGAGATACACTATTAATGTGAAATAATAACCCAAATTATAACATCTTACTATCCTATTAAAGAAAATGCTATCCTAATAAATCATTGCTAACCCAAAAATAGTTTAAAAAATAATAAATTTTGGTGTTAGTTTAATAATTTTTGGATTAGCAATGATTTATTAGGATAGCATTTTCTTTAATAGCATAGTTAGATATTATAATTTGGGTAACTATTTCACATTAAAATGGAGATAAAATTTTGGTGATCATTAACTATTTTTGGCAGTAAAAAGTATTTTTTTGGCGTTCTATTTTACTATATCTGGTGGTCCGTTAAACATATGCTATTTTATTTTACTGTTGGTTTAGTTAAATCATTTACACATGGTTAAAATATGTATATCGATATCGGGATGAAAGCAACAACTTTTTACTTCCGTCCCTTGGAAACCCAGAATAAAACGATTTCATACCGCAATAAAATGTAAGCTATTTAGAACGCATAGTTCTGCTACCCAGAACTTACCGGTAATAATGGTATACTACAACATCAATATAAATAAAAACAACAATATTCTTCAAATTAATTATAGAAAAGATCGAAAAAAATACAATACTAACTTTTGACGTATTTTTTGGAGGCTACCTATACACATAACTGGCCGGCACTGCTTCCCAGGCTTTACTAAGGCTTAGAGGGAGAAAAAATACGTCTATCACAGATAATCTATAGATATAGATTATAGATAGACTATAGATTAGTATAACTGCCATAGTTTCCCTTTAAAATTATTTGTTACATCCTGTTGTTACATCTTTCATACCTGGTACTTTCTGTGAAACGTTACACAATCGACCAGCTGGTTTCCATGGGAGTCGTTATTATTTAAAATCAAGGGAATTTCATATTGAACTACCAACAACTGAAGTTGTATTCTGAAATAGAAAAAAATGACTAAATGAGCATATTATTTTGTTGCAGACACTACACAAGGAACTGCGGCGATGTAACCCGAAGTACCTCGCTATAAAATACAACTTCTTAGCTCTCCCGAAAATTACAAAATGGAGAAGACTGAAACCGGACGGTCGGCTCCTGCACTACATGCCATGGACAACTACAGCTCCAAGTATGTAATACTGAAATCTACTATTGGCAAAGTCAGAATCAATATTTAATAATATAAATCATTCTTAAACTAATATTGACTGAAGCGCTCATAGCTCAGCGGCGCCTGCGAGTCGGAAACGATAACGCAGGTTAAGCAAAGATGGCAGCGGTCAGTCTTTGGATGGGTGGCCGCCTGATGTTTGAGTGGTTAGTATAAAAAAACTACAACTTAGAAAAGTTGAAAACCCCCGACATTTTCAATTCAAAGTCCAATATCTCAAAAACGGCTGAACGGATTTTCATGAAACATGGCTAAGAACACTCGGGTTAAAATTATCGGACACAAAAAAACCGCATTAAAATCGGTCCATCGGTTTCGGAGCTACGATACCACAGATACACAGATACACAGACACACAGATACACAGACACGTTAAACTTATAACACCCCTCTCTTTGCGTCGGGGGTTAATGAGCGCTTCCGTGCTTTGGAAGGTACGTTAAGCAGTTAGCCGAAACACTTCCGAACAATGGCCGACGGTTCAAATTGTCAATGTTATCGAGATTTTATTGCGTGATTGTAGAAAAAATACGCAACAGAACCGGGAGCCTTTATTCTCTTATTCTAAGGTAATATCCAGAAAATTTATTCTAAAATTTATTTCGCGTGTTATTTGCGTTGTTTTTGAGAAACTTGACGCCGGAGATCGTGTTTTTTATAAGGCGCTATTATCCCGTTCTGGTTTTTCGATTTTATATAATAGATTAGGTACTCTTGTCTTTTCTTGTATGATTTATTTTGAATATTATAGAGCAAATGTAAATGAACCAAAATAAAGACAAAAATATTTATTAATATTTTTTCTGACTTCAGAAGCTAGTTATTTTTTTTTTTTATTTGATGTCTGAAATTTTGTCGGATTCTGTCGCCGGATAACTATTTGATTAATAATAATATCCGTTACACATAAAAAATAGGCTAATATAATTTTTTCCAATTTTTTTTTTCCTTACTATGACTAGTTAATTGACTGGACTATATTATAATGTGGTTAGAGGAAAACCACCACGTAAGCACAGCAATAAATAACGAGGTAAATAATCCCTCATTAAAGTTATCGAAACAATTGCTCTTGACCATAGCCCTTCATAATTGAGACGACATTGGCGTGTTATTAACGTCATAAAAATATACACAATACATTGTTACGTTATTTCCTTCCAGGATAAATCTTATTGCTGCTCGTACCTTTGTACATTTGGCGTCATATTGGCATATTAATATCTATTAGTGTTTGGCCTAATTATACAATGAAAGAATACACAACAGTATGCAAACATAATCATTGAAGTATCATCATCATCATATCAGCCGAAAGACGTCCACTGCTGGACATAGGCCTCCCCCAAAGAGTGCCAAAGTGATTGGTCCTGGGCCACCCGCATCCAGCAGACACCCGCAGCGTTTTTTTTAGTTTATTTAATAAAATATATATTCTACACGTTATGTAATCAAAGTATAATTACACTAGCCTCTACCCCGACTCCGTCCGCGTGGAGCTCGTGTATATCCTAGCTCCATACAAACTTTAACCCACCATTTCATCCGCTTAGGGGATAATTTCCGGAATAAAAACTATCCTAGGCCCTTCCCCGGGACTAAATTTGTATATAAAATTTCTTCAAAATCGGTTCAGCGGTTTAGGCGTGAAGAGGTAACAGACAGACAGGCACACTTTCGCATTTATAATATTAAGTATGGATAGAATGCATTTTTTTTTCAAGAAGGTACATAACACATAGGTATTCAATTTAAAATCTACTCGCCAAACTGACGGAACAGTTTGTTGGCGAGACCGCGCTCATTTTTTACAGGTAGGTTAAATGCATACCTACCTATGGATTAGTATTTTATTTTTTTGAACACCTATCTATAAGAGTTATCGTCTTATAACTGGTGTATTATACTTGGTGCTCTCGGAAGACAATAAATCGTTCAGCGAATTGAAGGCAGCGGAGACTAAGTAGGTTTTAAGTTTTGATGCTGTTACTTTTAGCGGTTTTTATGTCGTCTCGGATTTTGTTTACATTTTAGGGGCAATCCAGTGAAGGCACTTCCTCGATTTCGCCAGGTATACGTGGTGGTCGGAACTCGTCGCGGTGTCTGTGTAATGATATTTTGCCACTTCTGTTGTTTCGGTGTTCATTGACGTGTACTAAGTAGTATCAGGCAGAGAATAGTCAAATAATTACAACGCCATCAAGTAAAACTGTTCTCGCCATCGACACTCTTACAATTTTTGTTAAAACTTTGGCCAAGAGAGCCGCTTACATTCAAAAGTTACGTAACAAATACGCGTATCTTTGTGGTATTAGGTAACGTAATTTTGGTCAGAGAGGCCTGAATTTGACCAATAGTATTGGTCCAATACCAATGACCAATGACGGGTGGCACAGGGTCAGTCATTGTGGCACTCTTTGGGGGAGGCATAATTCTAACAGTGGATGTCTTTCTACTGATATGATATGAACGACTAAAATTATAAAGCAAAAGTACCAAAACGATTTTCGTTAAAAGTACTGCTAGAACTTTTACTTTTTTTCTATATTGTTCTTTCTCAGAGTATGAAAGTAACAAGACTTTAAGAGCTACTATAGTACATTGTATGACAAGGGTCTACATATAGTAAACCATATTAGCACGAGACGATTATTTTCCCGAAGTGAGGGGAAATCGTTAGCCAAGAGTCTACTCTAAGTACTTTTCACTTCGACTGCGAGAAAATAGTAAAAACAAAGATTATCCATCCACAATCAACAATTATACCAAGGCGAAAAAATTGTTCAATTTGGCGCCATTCTTTTTAATAAACTGCTTTGACACAGATACAAAATGTTCACACCACGAATAAACGCCTCTGACCGTCTAATAGCCGCGTCTAAACGGCCGAGCGCGGCGGACAGCATACGGGCCATACGATAAGGCGAGATAGACAGCAGTCTATCCCGCTCAAACTTCATAGCTTATGTCATGTATGCAGTCAACCACGCTTGAACGTTTGGACGCGGCTATAATCGGTCAGGCGTTTATTTTTTTAATTATTGTTAATTAGGGATCCTAATATATAATATTATAAATGCGAAAGTTTGGATGTTTAGATGTTTGGATGTTTGTTACTCACCTCCCGAAGCAACCAGCCCTGAAAATGGATGGCGCTGAAGCGTTTTGCCTATACACCACCGTTACGGGCACTTGAGATGTTCGCTTGTCGAATATCATTAAGCTGTATAGCCAGCTGTACACATTGGGCCAACGTTGGTGCGTGAGCAGGATTCAGTTATGCGTTAGGAGGAGAACGCTATAATTCGATCTCATTCGTTTACATAGCTGCATCCTGCTCACGCGCCAACGTTGGCCCATGTGTTCAGCGGGCATAACGAGTAGGACGTGCGCGGCGGAGAGCGCAGAAGGATCTGGGCGTTAGCCCGCCTGGAGCCTCCGTCGGTGCAGATCTTGGTGGTAGTAGCAAATACAATTAAAATAGTTAAGTCAGTGACGAAGGCAGTATTTTAACAACAGTAACGTGTTACTCGAGAGCATAGTATTTGCATCTAGTGATATGAGTTCTCACTACGCTCGTGATTTAATTTAAGAATATTTCGCTTCCTGAGGACTCAAAACCAGCACTCGCAGCAATTTAAAACTTTGCTCTCTTGTTGCACAAATAGCTATTTTCATACAAAAGGCCTGCCCGGAGCATAATTTTGAATCGATTCCTCATTCATCAAAATCGGTTCAGTATAATTAAACGTTACGACGGAAAACACGTTAAGAAACATATACTGCTAAAAACATATTCCTTCCTTTCGGCTCTGCCGTAGTCGAGGTAAAATATCATTAACGCCTTTATCTTAATGAGATTAAATTTTATAAGTTTACTGCCACATTCCTCAAGGCGGAGTTTCATCAAGAGTGTTATATATAACTTACTGACACATATCTGAAAGGTTTACAGTAGAAAAGCCTCGTTCCATGTGACTTTTTGTGCTGTCCAAGTTGATTGATTAACAATATTAACAGTGTTAAAAACTATACATAAAGTGTCCGTTAATAGAATTTGCTAACTATGTAAACAAACCGCCATATTCAATCAATCAATCAATCAATCAATCAATATATTTATTCGTTCATCACAGGTACATAAGGTGGTAACATAATATTTTAAGGAACAGCTATGACGTGCCTTCTGGCGTACGAAACAAATGGTTGTTAATTACAATCTAATCTAAGTAATCTAACAATGAAAAGTCTATCTCTAATACTAGATTACATGTACAATATATTAAATTCATATTGAAATTGTCTTTCACAATGGAGGTTTGTTTACATAGTTAGCAAATTCCATTGACGGCGACTTTACATTTAGTGTTTGTTGGATTATAAAAACCATATGTTAAAATCAGACCCTGTCAGAGTTCCAACAGACCATATGTCGACCTTCACTAAGGAAGATTTTTTTCCGAAGGGAGTGAAGTTCCGACGTTTTCGCGGTCGGTTACCTGACACCACGAAATTGATATGTATGTTAGTCTTTAAGGTATTTTTAATATGGGCCGCCTTGTTGCCTGATTTAAATAAATAAATAAATAAAATCAAATGCTTATTAGCGTTTCCAATGTAATTATAACACGTGTATTTTTTTGTCACCAATTTATTCTAGCCT
Source organism: Epinotia ramella (assembly GCA_947578815.1). NCBI lineage: Eukaryota > Metazoa > Arthropoda > Insecta > Lepidoptera > Tortricidae > Epinotia > Epinotia ramella. Next base: position 12,218,444 of record OX388204.1, on the reverse strand, counting down.
AGTCGTTTCTTAGGAATATATGTAAATGTATATTAAAAACGTCATAACACTCATAACTTATTAATCTCATTTCAATTTCATTTTAATTTCATCAATAATCGTACTTTTAGCCATAGTCAGGTTTATGTTGTCGGTACTAGACAAAGATTCAATAGTTATCATAATCGGCCGAAAGACGTTCCACTACTGGACATAGGCCTGCCTCAAAAAGTGCCACAGTGGCCGGTCCTGCACCTCCGTTGTATTACCCACACGGAGAAAAAAACATTATATTAAGGGAAAATGCGGGCTGACGCGAGCCTTACATTTCGAGCCGCTGTTGTCCCCTATTTTCTCCGTCAAAAAAACCTATGAAAATATTTTTTCTAACATAGATAAACAAAAAGGTGTACTATATTTCTGTGTTTCTATTTAGTTTTTTAAACTTTTTGTTTATTTGACGTGTGTAAGCGATGGTAAAGGTAGTGTATTTTTAGCGTTTTACAAGCGGCTCTAGATCAAATAAGAACATAAGGACATAGTGGAAATCCTAGTTAATCTATTTCCTTAAATGATATGCATAGATTATGATTTGGCGAAGGAAATAGGAAACTCCGACGGCTCGAAATTAAGTTTACGTTATGGTCGACGATTATTCCATCCTTCACTCAATTTTTCAAACCCTCAACAACAGATTGCCATAGCCGCTATTTAAACCCAGCGTCATCAACTTCGTAGGTACTTATCGACAACTAGAATGGCACTAAGTGATAAGTAAGTTTTATAAAAAATATTCATTTTTGGTACCAACTTTTGTCTACTACTTGTTGAAAGGGTTCCAACGATCCCAAACACGAAGAATTCATCTTGTGTAGTTTAGGAGTTGCTATGGCCACCTGACTCCATCATCGTCAATGTGTGATTAAGCTTGATAATATTTTATTTGCGCCGTTTACAGACCGCACTTTGTATAATAATAATAAATCAGCCTATATAAGCCCCACTGCTGGGCATAGGCTCATGGATGAGAGGGAACGGGCAGTAGTCCCCACGCTGGCCCAGTGCGGGCTGGGGACTTCACATACACCTTTGAATTTCTTCGCAAGTATATGCAGGTTTCCTCACGGTGTTTTCCTTCAAACTCATAGGTACGAGCCGGGATTCGAACCCACGACCGCCGCTTGACAGCCGCATGCCTCAATCCATCTTGTATATGCATTATTTATTTATTTAAACTTTACTGCACAAAACAAAATACGTGGTACAAATGGTGGACTTATTGCCTCAAGGCCTCCTCTACTAGTCAACCATTGTGTCAATCAGAAACTACATTGGTCATAAAGGCAATAAGAGCCTCTGCAACTCGACGCATACTCAGAAATATCATTGATAGGTTGTTATTGTTGTTAAACAAGATGATGCAACGAAAACCACGTGTTTCATCACAAAATACTGATTGAATAGATTGGGGTTAAATCGGTATCAATTAGCTAAATTGTCCATCACATATGACGTTTGGTCTGTTACTGTAGTTTAGTATGGTTTGTTAACCGAACGGTGATATAAGAAAACAACTACCAATTTTAAGTTACTGTTTCCATATCTACGAGTGTCTGCTTGCCTAGTAGTGGATTGTCATACAAAACGTACTCCAAGTGATTTAATAAAGATGGTAGATCAAGTTGAACCGAAGATTAATCCTAATTGTTTTTGCGGGTAAAGCATTTTGGACCGTAATTCATCTCGCTAATAGGGGTTTTCTCAAAGGGAAACACGAGACGGGTCATTATGGGTGAACTTTCCTCACAACTGCACTGTCATTTTCACATACAAAAAAAACAAACAGACCTACATTACGTACGTTGTACAAGGCGTGAAGCCTCTCACGGACTGGCGCGGCCTGCGATGGCGGTCATTAGTATATTTGACATTAACTGTCAAGTTTTCTAATGATCGCAACCGCAGGCCGCGTCGGTGTGTTCTGGCCTTACCTACCGATACGGCTATTGTCAAACATCTTTTTTAATTAGTATAGAGTGAGACAGAAGAGAACATAACATACGATTGAAGGTCAGAAGGGCTAGCGCAATCGACTACCAACTTAATGACTCTGTCTCTCTAGCACTGTGCTAATTAGAAAGAAGAGAGTAGATTTTCTCGTGTCGCGTTGTAACTCAACCCCCTGTTGTGTAAAAGGCACAAAGTAATCGTCCTCAACTTTTGCGGTACCTATACACAGCAAAAGCATTTTTGCAGAAAAGGGATTTTGACGTAGTTCATTGGCATTTTAATGAAGTACAAACATTACAAATACGGAAGCATACCTCCTAACCCGCCATTTTTCTCTGTATTGCTTAAGACTGCATCCGACTTTCAATTTAATAATGAGAGCTAATTTTTCTTTACAGGATAGAATTGGCCTACAACGGGTCAAGAGAAGACTTGGATCCTTACGTGCCCGCGGACCACAGACCTGTAGCATCAAACACCTCGTGAGTCCCTGATATACTTATCTAGATATTCATTACAGCTTGCTTAAGATGCACCTGAACGCGTCCTTCGCAGACTTCAGAAATGGCGCCAAACATTTTCACGCGCGTCAGTCGCACCGTGCGACTGACGCGCGCTCTCGACTCGCACTCTCGCACGCAATCGATCGCGCGCGTCTGCGATCGGCCGCGATGCACCTTTAGGCGACTTCCTGCCTTGTCGGTGCGGAGGCGGTACGATATCAGTCAGCTGTCAGTGGTCAATGTCACCTGACAAACATATATGAAAAAATCCTTAAAGCCTGAGCGCGCGCGTGGCGGTCAGTAGTAAACTTGTCAAATACTGTCAAATTTACTATTGACCGCCACCGCAGGCCGCTACAGTCTATGAGAGGCTTAAGAAGCGTTCATTTATTACATACAAGCTTTTTCCCGCGACCTCAACCTATTCATTATTTGTCTTGAAGGAACTATATTTGTCTACCACTTTAGCATCGCATTAACATTTCATGTGTTTCACGCAGTTGTGGAAGCGAGCTCCCGAAACTCATTGAAACACAAATACTTACGATTCGAAGTGATGGCCAAAAATATACCTCTTCTTATCCCGTGAGTTTTACGTCGTTTGATTACCATTATCTTTAATGCGCCGTAGGTTCAGCGAAGTTAAGCGAACAGAGTTTTTGAAACAATATAATGTGTCTGTTTATAATAATATGGTTTCAAAAAAATACGAATAGTAATCTAAAGGCTTTTCTGCAGGGAAATCAGTGCTTCGAAACATGATTAAGCAAATTTCGCTCAATAGAAAAAAATCACGAACATAGGTCTAAAACACACAAAAATACACTTAAAATATTCGTAAAAAATTATGCACAAAAGCTATAAATATTAAAATTGCTTTTAAAAATCGGCAATATTATGTTTGAGGGAAATCAGTGTTTACATTTTTATTTAATTAAACGGCCAAAAAATTCAAATTAAAAAACATGATATCCGCGCTTCCGAGCACGCACTTCCATCTAGCTCACGCTTATGTCCAGAGAGAGGGTGAGAAGACCATGAACCTACGGCGCCTTAAATCATCTTGTTCATCTAAGCAGCTGTGCGTTAGCTGATGTATGGCTACAAGCAGTAAAACACTCGCAGTCACGCGTCGATACTGTAAACTTAAGTGCCAGTCGGGGTAGTCGGCGGTACATCACTCCGCGTGCCGCCCGTGCGCCTCATAGAACTAGTTTTAAAAGGAGCGGAGACGCTATTGAGATACCGTTAGCTAATACATTTACCGTGTATAATATTTTTTGTTGGTAATGATGATAATCACATCTTTCCTCATTATAGCTCATGCTTTGCCTTTATTATTATTTTCCTCCTGTGCACACAATATTTAGAGGCATAGTCCAGATCTGTCTATTTTCCCTAATATTGTTTTTTCTGTAATTGTCTCTTAAGAAGACATAATTTATCCGACCCGACAACCCTCGACAGAATGTCGTGACGGAAAATAATTAGGAAAGCCGACCCCGCCTAAAAGGGGATAGAGCAAGGAAGAAGAAGATTTTTGAAGTGAAAATTTGTTTAGCGGCGCTGTGCACTTTTTGTGATGGGGAAAAATTGCTAATCTCGCCACAGGTCACGTGACCGTACGATGTCACGTGACCGTGAGATTCGAGAGATACTCGCAACAGGTCACGTGACCGTAAGATTCGAGAGATTCAACATTCGTAAGACGGACACGTGACCTGATCGAAAAACTGTTACAATGTCATTGAGTTTTCACTTCTGCCGGCACTCCCGGAGTGCAACCCGGTCTTTTTTTTCAATAATGGTTTGTAACTTGTTTTCAAGCCAAATAAATAAATTATTAAATGCTTCTTTCAGGAGCACAGGCGCGCTGGCCCACCTGCTGAAGGCGTCCCTAGGCTCGGGCGTGCTGGCGATGCCCCTAGCGTTCAAGAATGCCGGTCTTGTGATCGGGTCCGTGGGAACGGCCCTTATTGGGTTAATGTGCGCACACGCCATACACGTGTTGGTAAGTTATTTTTTTGTACACTACGGCGGTAAACAACCCCACGACCTGCGTGATGCCGTAGTCTGAAACGTAAAAAACCCTTACTCGTGATAATCATCGAAAACACACACACACAAAACATCAAGCTTTTATTTATTTTGGTTTTCAAATACATAATGATGTAAAAATTAACGCTGTTAGTGCTGTTGAGCAAAGATCACCCAAAACGCATAATATTATTATACAGTCTCCGTTCCGCCGTGGGTAAAACTTGTAACGTCACTAGTCCGTGTTTCCCTACAAACTCAATACCTACTAATAGGGCGTTCTTGATCTATTATAAAATTACTGATTTAACTATATTCAGTCAGTTACCCTATTCCCGGTGATAGCCGTAAGGCCTGAACACACTGACGCGGCGGTAGCGGTGAATACTAAGGGTGTTACTACACCAATCGATCCATGCCATCAATCGATATTGATCGATTGGTGTGGTAGGTTTGGCTGATAGTAGAAACTGTCGATCGACGTATACATAATCGATCGATGGCATCGATCGATTGGTTTGGTAACACCCTAAAATTGGCAATCGGTGTCTTTAGTACTGACTGCCACCGCAGGCCTCGCCTGTCTGTGGGAGGCCTGAGTCACACTCAAACCTTTGGCCTCTCACAGACTGGAGCGGCATACGGTGGTAGTCAATAGTAAATTTGACAGCTAATGACAAGTTCACTATTGTCCGCCGCGGAGAGGCCGCGCCAGTGTGATGCGGGCCGCGCCAGTCTGCGTAAGTGCAATGGATGACGCTAAGTTAGAAAGTAGTTACCTCATCTCATTGTCCGCAGGTCTTCGAGCTAATATTATGTCATATTATCTGCATCATAACTGTTTATTTTTATTCGCTCTTTGTCTTCGTCTGAAAACATTTCACATACAAACGACGGTGTGAAGTAATTTGTTTAAAGCGATTTTGACTGTGCCTGTTATTTTTTATTTGTTGTTTTTGAATGTTTTATAAGTTTCTATTGAATAATAAATACTCCACTTTCATTCGTAGCGTCTAAAAACAAAACGTCAATTTTGCCCGAACGCACTGACAGCGCGGTGGCGGAGGGGCGCGGAGGCGGTACCGGTTGTAATCGGTGGTGTCGGTTGTTTGTCGTTTTGTGTGTGTCACGAATAAATCTTTTTCTTTCTTTCTTTCTTTCTTTAATGTTCGAAGTAATACGAAAGGGTCCGCACAGAATACCGCGCCGCGCCGCGCCGCTCTGTGCGAATCCTTTCATATTATCTCGAACATTACAACCGCCTCTGCGCCGCTCCGCCACCGCTGTCAGTGCGTTTCGGCCTTTAAGCCAAGTCCCTTGGATATAAATTGCCCATGCCATATACCGTCAGTCTTATTTAATTTTCGCGCAAAATGATGAAATCCTCGGTAACCTCTTGATATTAATCTATACTATGTAATATTACCTATAAATAGAAAAACTCTGTGAGGTCGTAAGTTTGTACGCTTGTATAGGTGATAAAAGCTCCGGAACTAGGTACTCATCCGATTTCAACAAATCTTTCACCTGTATACACGTAGAATGGACCTTCAGCGTGTACATGTAATTAATAGTACCTAAGGGTACAGAAGGTCCGCTGCCTAAGTGATTACGATAGCTATAATTTAAAATAAATATAAAAAAGGAGAGCCAAGTTCAATACAAAATTCAAATATGTATTTATAGGAACAAAATAACGTTATGAACAAGTATTAAACTCTATTTCTTTGCTTTATTGGATACCTATAACAATTGCTGTTATTTATAAAAATGTGAGATCTTAAAGTAGGTTAGATTTGACTTGGCCCCTATTTTTTAACTTTTTTTTATTTTTAGATTTTTTCCTACGCTTACACACAATTACCGAGCTGGATTCTAAATTACATCCTTCTAGGTTATCTGGAAGTAGGTTAGGTTTAGGTACTATATTTCAGTCAAACAGTGATAAAATTTACGACTTTTTGACCTTCATATCTTTATAACCGTTTGAGCTAGCTTCATGAAAAAATTGGGCTTCTAAATGTCCTTATGGATATAATTAAACACACGTAGTTTTATGTGGTTACGTTAAAGAGGTTTTGAGTTATAGAAGGGTCAAAAGTGGCACCAAGTGGTTCGTGTAATATTACACTCGGCGCTGACTAGCCAGTTCCTTTGCTTGAACTTGGCTTGACACGCTGCCGCGTGTCTAGATAACACCTCTTGTTTGCGTAGGTGGTAAACATTACAGTGTCCGCTCTAGTTGGGCTTGCAGCGGGGCGGAGCACGCAGCATGCAACATGCTGCGTTGCGCAAATCATTTTTCAAGATCGATTACGAATTTGTACAAGTCACAAAGAGGAGACAAAGCCATTTTCTTTCATCGTTAATTGTTTACGTTGTACTAAGTATGCTTCAACTACTAAAAAAGTGGCCAAGTGCGTGTCGGACCACGCACAACGAGGTTTCCGTGCCTATTAAAAAGGTCGTATCGTTACTGAAATCTTATGGCACTTACGTCTTTTTCTTTAAGGAAGGCAGTTTTTTAGAAATATCTCTAAAACCTTTGAACCGATCTTGTTCAAAACAATTTTCGCTGAGAGAATTTAATAAGCCCTATGAGCATGATTTTTTTCATATTTTTAAAATACACGGTTCAAAAATTAGAGGGGGGGGACACAATTTTAGTGACTTTCGAGGAGATTATCTCCGACTCTATTCACTTAATCAAAAAAATTGCTAAGAAACCTTATATTTATTTTGAAAGGCCTATCGATTGATGTGCCACACGTGGGCTTGCAATGAAAAAAAAAATGTTGACTTTTAGTTTTATGTATGGAGTGCACCCCTAAAAAAAATTTTTTTTTGATAATTTAGTTACAAAACTATGTAGCGGTTAACAAAATACACCTATCCTGAAAATTTTATTCAAATACACCTTATAGTTTTCGAGTAAAATGCCTGTGACATACGGACGGACAGACAGACAGACAGACATGACGAATCTATAAGGGTTCCGTTTTTTGCCATTTGGCTACGGAACCCTAAAAGGTGGTTAATACCGATATACCTTTCGTTTTGATTTGAACCTTGCGACTTTGTTAATTACTAAAGTCCCAATAATAATAAGCTTGCTGATTAAACGTATAATAACTGATTTCAATTTGAGGTAGGTAGTTAGCAGTTAGTAGTGCATTTTGCCAATAGCATTTCGTTGATATTTTATTAAAGGCTGCTTTGCTAATATTATAATTTTCCGATAGAAATGTTATATCATTAAAACTTCGGGGCTGCTTTATAGCTTTGGCTAGTCTCAGTACTACAAATGACCCCAAAATGTGAAGTAACAGTGTATTGGAACAGAGGCTCTAAGTATAAGCTTTACCGAAACAAAACGTTACGACCGCGTTTGCGTTTAGCTATCAAATCCCATACAAATTGAGGGTAAAACGCAAACGCGATCGTAAAGTTTTGTTTCGGTAAAATTTATACTAGAGCCTCTGGACGGGAAGACATAAGTAGTTAACGTTACGTAAGTTGACCCCGTTATTGACAAATTAAGCTTAACTACCAGCAAAACTTGAGTAACTATTCACAAAACGAGGAAACAAACAATGGTACATACGTAACCAGGGAACGCCGGCGATTTTCAGCTCTAACGTCGTGGGGATAAGGTTTGCTATTGTCATTATGCTTTTAGGCGTGAGTATTCAAAATAGACGAAACTAACTTTCTAATTCATCACTCCGACCGCAGACAAATTACAAACTTTATACATAGAGTAGCTTAGGAAAGAAGATGCAGTCGACGTAGGTAATATGAATTATATAGGTATATTTATATTTATTTATTTAAGAACTTATTACGGTAATATTATATTGGAATAGGCTCATTATCTACTATCAATAACATTACTTTTGAAGACTGTTAGCATTCTCAGTACTTCAGTATTTCTCACTGCGACTCTAAACTCGTATCTTGAGCCTAACATTAGGTATCCCCGACAGACAAGACTTTTGCGAGTTCGTATTATTTTATAATTTGTTCATACTTATTTTCAAGTTACGAATTTATAAGCTACTTTGTTATGAGATATACTTTCATCCCAATAGAAGAAATATCAATCATTACCGGGTGGTAATGATTGATATTTCTCGCCATACAACGTATATGGTTAATAATAACACAATAGGAAAAATATCTTTGGGATTTTTTTTGGTATACCAGGGTTGAAAGAAGTCCTGATTCTGAGAGGGAATAACATAAAAAAAATAAAAAATGTAGTGGTATTTTTGGACAATTCTCATGAGATTTACTAGGTACCGCTCTCCACAGTATTAACTACAAAGAAAAATGTAGGTAGGTACTTAATCGAACGAAGTTTATAGGATGTTAGAAAACCCTTGACTTACGATAAAAACGTAAATGTTCAGGACTCCAATCCAATCCATTTTACGACTTACTGACAAGCTAATTTTGTTGAAATTGATGTTTTTAAGCAGTCTTTTAAGAAAAACTATTTGTTCTAACACATCAAAAAAAAAAAAATTAATATTCACCATATTTCAAAGACCGTGGACGGGCTCGATACATAATTGGACGAAATCGGCTCGATAGAAAATAATTGCAAAGATTGGTCTTAAAATCATCTTAAACTGTTCTGTCTTTATTTTTTTGACGTATGTGTCTGCAATTAAAAATATGAAGTCAACATATTCATACCTAAACCGCTAACGAGTCACATTTCACAAATAATCCACACTTTTTTTTATTTCAATATTTATGTATTATCTTCAAAAACCGGGTCGCCCAGTGACACTCGCTCTCGTTTACTCCGATACAAATAGACAGTGTGCGCGCTATCCCAAATCCTTAAGGGCATTTTGGTGTTGACAGCGTCTTAAGTAAACCTACGCCATATTGCAGTGATAGAGCCTGGGGCCGTAGACAAGGTTACAATCGACAAGCGCTAACGCCAATAGAAACTAATAAAATGTATGGGAATGACAGATGCCGGCGAAACACTTTTCGTTAACATCTGTCATTCCCCATACATTTTATTAGTTTCTATTGACGTTAGCGCTTGTCGATTGTAACTTTGTCTAGGCCCCCTGAATAGCGCAATACGCGTCGCTGCTTTGCGCTGTGGCGTATGGCGAATGATTCATAATGTGTAGACGTAACTTTGTATAGAAGGAAAATATGTTTTATGCTTATCAAGTTAATTTTCCCTGTTTGTCATGGTCTTCACGGTCAAAGTCATCGCGAATCATTAAATTTGATAATGACGTTGATTACACCTTGCCTTGACTGACACGACAATCATACGACAATTTTACATAAGTGTGCCCGCAACGCGGTGTCAGGACAGTGGTGATTTTTGGGTGTACCCGATAATTCGCCTCCTACGAAACGTTAAACCCCTCCTCCGGTTATTAGATGTTACAAATTTTGAAACCAAGTCTTATGGACCTAGGTCTAGGTTAGTCTTAGGGACGAGCGGTGAGATGAGTCCGGACTACTTGTCAACCAGTAAAGGCATAATTTACTTTAAAAACAAAGTTTTAACCGATTTCAATTTAGTACTCCGCCAAGCCACGAGAACATTTCCACATTTCTTTTCCAATTTACCACATGAACTGATTTCCTAAAGAAAATGCGTTGATTATTAGAAAAAAAAAATGTAGGCCGATAATATTTGAGGACTTCCGTCGATTCCACAAGGATCACTTTTGGCGCTTCATTAGTTGCTATTTCAACGGAATATTATCAGAATCAGTAACGTGCATTTTTGTACATTAATGTACATAATTGAGGAATTCCATAAGTCATCTGTGGTCTTCATCATCAATTCCACTGCACCAAATTTATGATTTCCGGGTGTAAATACACGAGTTATAATAGGAAATACCAAAATCACTACACGCGTGCCGCGTAATATAATTGAGGAGCTCCCTCAATTCTTCATGGATCCCATCCAACTGAATTTTTGAAAAAAATGGGACTGACCTGGAAGTTTCGTCTCGTCAATGAATGAATTCTGAGGGAACAAACTTTAACAAAAAACGATTTAAAAAAAACAACTGAATTGAGAACATCCTCCTTTTTTGAAGTCGGTTAAAAAGAGGTAGGCATCTCACTCTCAACAGGAACATAGCACCATGTGCTGCAGAGCTAGTAGTGGTGTTATTATGGTTCTCTCAGTTGGGCTGCTCCAAAGTCCGAATATATCTAAGACATTCTCATGTCTGAAACATCTAAAGAATGATATGTGATCCCCTTAATTATTTCATCGATGAACTTTTCACCGAATTTATTGTTTTGCAGGTTTTTTCCAGCGATGTTTCTTCAGAAATCTCGTGTTAGATTCTTTCAATACTATACAAATACTCTTTATTGCTCACCTCAGTTTATGAAAACAATACAGAACAACGATAAATAACAAGGAGAGTACTTACTTACAACTAAAAAGTTAATATTATGTTAGGTTTGTATAACAAACATCAAAAGTATAATGTTTCTGCAAAAATAGTTTGTATAACATGAACATACTGTGAAACATATTAGGTATACATTCGATGAAACGTTTGTCCAGTGGCGGATTTACAAATTTTTAAGGTGCCTCAATTGTCATGCTCATGTCCTACATTATTTTTACAATGCCACAATTTCGTTGAAATTGCACGTACAATTTCGTTCTTTTCACTCATACAAAGTGTGGGCAAAGGGCGCAGAGACCGATACTGGTTGAGGGGCGGCGAACTAGCTGTTTACTCTAGAATATGGAAGTTTGCTGCTCTCGGAATGGGCAATGACAAGTGAGAGAGGAAAGGAAGGAAAGTCATCGGCAAAATTTGTTGCAGACTTCTATAAGACGTTAGAAAACCGTCATAGAAAAATCTTTTTGATTTATATGGCATAAAATAAAAATCAGTCCCAAATTTGCCGCCCCCTAAATCTGACGCACTAGGCTCGAGCCTACTCAGCCTGCTGGTAAATCCGCCACTGCGTTTGTCCGTAAAAAAGCCTAAACTGAAGGGTGGTCCCTGACCCCCTACTAAATAACCAAAATACACCGAAAATCTAGAGCGACTTAGTCAAAAATTCTGACATCGAAGGGAGCGGCGGTTGAAACGCTTTGAGAACGGCCCATATTATAAGTAGGTATACTAGAATTTCTATTGTACAGGTAAAGACTTCGCAGCAGCTATGCGTGGAACTAAAGAGGCCGGCTCTGGGGTACGCGGAGACGTGTGACCTGGTCTTCCAGATGGGCCCACAGCCTGTGAAGAGATTCTCCAAATTTGCCAGGTAAAAAGGACTTTGAACCGACGTATGTAGAGTAGTAATGTAATGTGAATGCCGCTGGCACAGTAACCTCAAGCTCTGACTTCAGGGGGCTGAATGAACACAACAAACGATCGACAGCCCGCCTGTTTTCGGCCAGAGGGACTACCGACCGAAGTGAAAACGAACTTCGTTCGAGTATCTCTCTCTCTGTCGCTCGAAATGGCAAGTGCTACAGAGAGGGAGATACTTCGTTTTCGTCTCGCGAGTGGGCCTCAGCCGTCCCTACACATCAGTATAATAATCATATACATCTTTATGCACAATGTACGGTATGCAAATAAATAGGACCTTCCTCGTCGTGGGCGTGACAGATATGAGAGTTAGGTTTCCAGCCGATATTATGTCACTGCTGTGATATTTACACTATATGGCAAGTTCATAAAAATATCAAAACCCAGCAATCAAATACATCCTCCATTTGCGTTTATATAATTAGAATGATTATACTGATTGTGTCCGCACATCCGTTACGGACGGGCCGGCCGATATCGCAGTTAATTCGTGTACCATACAAAACGTTTTTTGTCATTCGCAGATTAACGGCGTGATATTTAAGAAACGTAATGTAACAATCTTTCATAAATTGGCTTTCCATTAGCGCGAAATTCCCCATTTCCTAGAAAAAACTTGTATAAACTAGAATAATTTGAGAAATTAGTTTGTCACGTGATACTTTGGGAATACGATTATTCCCAAATTACTAAAAAGACGTTTTGTATGGTCGGTAAACCACCTTATGGCGACAGGACAGTTCGCTGGCTCGCTAATGTTAGATCGTCTAAGGCCTGAATCATACTGGCGCGGCCTGTGGTGGCGGTCAGGAAATTTGACAGCTAATGACACGGACAAGTTTACTATTGACCCTCGCGGCCAGCTGGTCAATCACGTAACGCATTGAACGCGCGTCAGGTAGATCTAAATGTAACTTTTTATATGGAAAAATAACAGTTAGATCGTCCTAACGCACGTTCGGATCGTTACGTGATTACCCCTCAGGCCGCGCCAGTCTATGAGAGGCTTAACGAGCACGGAATCTTGCCAAAATCGGTATGAAAATAGGTTTATGTTAAACCGGTTGATTATTACAAAAAGATGAGCAATGAAGGCCGATTAATGTACCTATTTTGTTTTATTACTCCAACGTGAGATACGCCTTAAGAGTCCCAGGAAGATCGACAATAGTCGCCTCAACATACAATAGTACATTACTACAGAGGCCGAGCGTAGCGAGGTCGGGTATTTATGAGGCTGGCAACCCCTTTTCACGCCGAGGTATGTATGTATAGTGCTTTTCTCAAACATGCAATACAATTTGAAAAAAACTCCAAGAAATCAAACTTTAATTTTCATGGCTGAACGCCGTGATCCTGTGCCACAAATTGTGGACTGTAAATTAAAAAAGACCATCTTGCCGGCCTCCAATTTTGTATGAAATGCCATTACGGGTCTCTCGTCTCGCTGCGCCCGAAACGTGACACTTCGAAGCCCATTATGAAGGACACTACGTCACTATTTCATAGCATGTTTGAGAAAACGTAGTTTGGCGCTTAGATGTTTCAGTATCTTTTCGCCGTAAAATGTGACGATAAAACCTAACGTGCTAGCTGGACTGGAATAACATGAAACTTTGCATTAACAATGAGACCCGCCCTATCTAGATCGGATAGTTGTTTCTGCACGTCTAGCACAACTTGCTCACAAGTCGCTTCGCGCGCGACTGAGCTACTCCTGTCTTAGTCGCACCGTGCAAATTCGAAAGAGGAGGGTAGATCTTTCTTTACTCGCGTCGCGGCGCGGCGTCAGTTGTGTTAGCCCCCCTGGTGCTACAAATTATAATAGAAAATAAATAGCGAGAAAAGTACAGAGTTTTTATATTATTCCAACATGCCGTTTTAAAATGAGAACCAAACTATGTTTGTATGGATGTATTCCTTAATACATATATTGGTGTTTTTGTATGGACAGGGAGCTAGCTGATTGGGCGCTAGCCGTCACCCACATAGGCGCGTGCTGCGTGTACGTCGTGGTGGTGGCAGAGTCCTTCAAACAGGTGTGTGAACAAGTTGGACACATTTAGTGCCAACGATTTCGTAGCGTTATTAACCCGGTTACAATATCTGTGGACCTGGCGTCGATGACGTCACGTCGGCGCTCTGGTACGGTGCACAAGGCGCGCGGGGCGAGCGCGGGTAGGTAAAAGAGAAGGGTGAGGGGCTTCACATTCCAGCGAGGTCCACAGATATTGTAACCGAGTAGTACGTTGGTAACCAAGAACCTGCGATAACTCATTTGTAGATAAAAGCGCCTAGAAGCAGAGCGTCAGGGGGCAGTGAAAGTGTTAAGTGTTTCAGAGCAAACATCTCTTATAGTAAACATCTCTCATAAATTATATGTTAGCATCAAAAACTCACTGTTATAAAAATCAAAGAAATATTAGCCAAGGAACATGAACCTAAACATTCGATGTGAGCTTTTGTTTCTTTAAGATCAGACCATCAACGGTGGGGTGGACATTTTGATGGTATCATCATCCTCGTATAGTTATTCCCGGTTGTGCCCTAAAGGAGCACGGGGTCCGCTTTGACACCCAAGATTTGACATAACTAGTTTTACGCAAGCGACCGCCATACCTTCCTAATATATACCCAGAGGGAAAACTAGACCTTATTGGGATGAGACCAGTTTCCCCACGATGTTTTCCTTTACCGAATAGCTAGCGGTAAATATTCCGTACTTAAGTTCTTAAAAACTCATTGGTACGAGCCGGGATTTGGACCCACGACCGCCACTCGACAGCCACATGCTTGAACCACTAGGCTACCGTATCTTTGCTGGTATCATAAAATCTAAAATAAGTAAGTATTATGTCCTTTTGTGTATGACTTAATACTCTTGGACTAATATGACAAATTGCTATATCACAAAATTAGTAATAGCACCAGTAATAAACCCTCATACTGTCCCTTAATTCTCACTTACCTTTTTAGTTGTATGGTAACTCATTGTAAAAGGTAAAACTAATTTTAAATGGGAGCTGTATACAGGATGTGGCCTGGAATAGGAGCAAAAAATGAAACGGTAGATTATTGAGCTTGTGAGAAATTATTTCCAGGTAGTTTTCATTGAAAAAAAATTTTTTTTTCTTTCTTCTTTCTTAAAAGTACGTTCTCGTGTATTTTTTTACTCTTCTGGGGTGACACAAGTAGTTTTTTTTATTTTAAAAACCCCAAAAAAAATTACAAAAATTAAAAATATCACAAGAATATCTTTTAAAAAATGCAAAAACTATTATGACTCATTGCATGATGCTACCTCAAAATCTGCATTGACTGCTGTGCTATGATCCCGTGGTGCCAAGATACATTACATGAAGGTCATAACTTTAGACATTCCTCTGAATTAAAAAAAAAAATAATTGGACACATGGGGTTACTACAAATGCTCTATCTAAGGAAGCGTCCCTTTAAATATTTGCCCCTGTTACAGGCCACACACTGTATTGGAACTTCAGAAGTGGCGTTTGACATGATTTAATAATGTCACCTCTGAGGAGGAAACTCTTCAAAGCAAGGCACATGGTGTATTTTCTATAGTAACTCATCAAACCCATTGGTAAAGTATAACGTGAAACTCATCATATTTTCCAGGTGTCAGACGAATACGGCGGGCCTTCCTGGTCGGTGACCGCATATTGCGGCCTGACTTTAGTAGTACTGGTACCACTCACCCAAATTACCAAACTGAAGTACCTGGTACCATTTTCTGCCCTCGCCAACTTCGTGTGGGTAGCCGCCATTGGCATATCCATCTACTACTGCTTGAGGGACCCGCCCAATATTTCTGAAAGAAAACTGGTTGCGTCTGTAACGGGAATACCGAATTTTATAAGGTGAGATTCAGTTCATTTGAAGCTACATTACTAACAAAGGTTATATGAACAATATGGTTTATTTTTGGTTCTGTTTTAAACGCTTAGCATCCTAAGGCAAGAAAGTCTTCTGGCTTGTGCGGGGCGGGTTTTGTACCTCTAACTAATGTCGCACAAATTTTCTCAGCTGTCAATCAATGATTATTATTGGAACAAGTGTCAAACATTGAGACAGTTACATGCGAACAGTTTGGTCAGCGTCAATTGGGATCTAAATATTGTGAAAATTGCTTAGGTACCTGTAATCTTTCACCGGACACCCTGGTGTCCGGTGAAAGATTTCCGTTTTCAAATAGAAATGCTTTTTTTTACTGAAAAGTGCGAGGTAGACGCGTATATTTTTAAATGTGGATTTCTCGTGCGCAATTTAGTTTTAGATCTAAACGAAATCACGTAAAATGGTAATAATCCATAAGGAAGGCCAACAAAATACAACAAAATACGAGTTTAATGTGTAGAATTCACTGTCTGTCTCATCTGTCTGCCTTTAAATGTCCAACTGCATGATGATTTATTAATTGTCATAAAACGTAAGTAAACTTGTAATCAGTGACTATTTACTGTGGTTTTCATTCAAGTAGGTTGTTGAATTAATACGGTTGCTACCTACCTTTGGATGTTTCATAAAGTGACGTATTGATGAACTCATAATACTACACTTTGTAAGCCATATTAGATATTAACGTGCTCAGAGGTTAATGACCTTATATGTTTCTAATAGAGCACAAGAGAGGTTATGCTTGCCCTTCTACTGATCATAGTGAAAAATATAGACCTGAACCCCACATAGTATTTATTCATAGACTTAGAAAAAGCGTTTGATACCAGCATAAAACATTCAAAAAAACTGTAACCGGACTACAAGAAACTACCTGAAAAAAAAAAAAAATTATACAAAACAAAAGGTATGTCTACCGGGGCATACTTTCGAATCGATTGACACCTCATTTATCAAAATCGGTTCAGTATTACCTTAAACTTGACAGTGTATTTTTAAATGTACCAACATTTTTAGTCACATTTTTGCATTTTTTTGTGGAATGATTTTTCGCGCTCTATACAGTACAACAGAGGCTTGAGGCTTGAACGCACGTTTATTTTTATTTTTGCGAAGTTTAGGGTTAAACGCTACTGTAGAACACACTTTAATAGAGGTAAGTACAAACATATCCCGCAGTCGGACACATATATACTGGATTAAGATGATGAGCGTTTTGAAAACGATATAAATAGAAGGAATAAGATAGGAGAAGGGAAAGATAAGATAAGTCGTGGTGTACGCCAGGGATGTCCACGCTTGCCTTTTTAGGGTTCCGTAGTCGACTAGGAACCCTTATAGTTTCGCTTTGTCTGTCCGTCCGTCCGCGGATAATCTCAGTAACCGTTAGCACTAGAAAGCTGAAATTTGGTACTAATATGTATATAAATCACGCCGACAAAGTGGTTAAATAAAAAGTGAAATTTTTATTTTTATTAGGGTACCTCCCCTATACGTAACGAGGGGTGTTTTTTTTTTCATTTCAACCCTAACGTGTGATATATTGTTGGATAGGTATTTAAAAATGAATAGTGGTTTGCTATAATAATTTTTTGATAATGTTAATTTTCGGAGATAATCGCTCCAGAAGTTAAAAAAATGTGTAACTTTTGAACCATAAGTTTTAAAAATATGAAAAAAATCTCAAAAGTAGAACTTTATAAAAACTTTCTAGGAAAATTATTTTGAACTTGATAGGTTGAATAGTTTTAGAAAAAAATTACAAAATAATACCTGGACGAAAAACTACGGAACCCTACACTGAGCGTGGCCCGGCAAGCTCTTGGCCGGTTTTCTATTTGCGTTAGGTGCCCTAGATCTTGATACTCGCGAATGAACTCGCAATATTCTTGTTTTTATTGAAACTGCCAGTAACAAGATTCGATTCGGGAAAGGGAAGAATCAAAATAAATAGGGAAATAGTCATTTGTTATACAAGGGTGCAAAGTTGTATTTTACCCGCGAGTGTGGCATTGAAACACAAGCAAGCGAAAGGATTCTATAGTTGAACCACGAGCGAAGCGGGTGGTTCTAAATTAGAATCCTGAGCGTAGCGAGTGTTTCAACACACGAGAAGTAAAATACATTTGCACCCGTGTGTAACACAAAACTTTTCACCTCACTGTAGCGAGGAAAGTGCAACATGCAAAACAACTTTATTTAATTTAAATAATAATATTTATATTTTTTTTACAGTAATAAATAGTACCTAATAATAACGTTAAGTAATATCAAGTAGAATTTTGGTCAAGTGCGAGTCGGGTGTTCATTTTCCCATACATTTTGAGGACCTGAATGAAGTCAACAAGCAATTCTTTAAAAGTTCTTAAATATTTATTTTATTCTGTTTTTAGTATTTGTTGTTATAGCGGCAACAGAAATACACCATCTGTGAAAATGTTGTATTATGAGTGTTTTACATTTTGTTATCTGTCAAAAGTCTCAAAAGCTACTTAAACACGCTCCAAGGTCAAATTACTTTCCCCACTAGTGGATAAAATGCGTTTTTGCTCACTGGTTTTAAAGGATAAAAGACGGCTTTCCGAGACAGTGAGGGGAAAATATTATTTCACACGAGTTGCTGATGACATTGCAGACGAAAACTAAAATAAAGGAACAACTCGCACTGGAAATGGACAACATATTACAGAATTTCAACTTGATGTCGATGTTGTAGGTCGATTTGTGTAAGATTGTACCCTAATATTTATTTATTTATTTAATGGGAATCACATAACAACATACACCTATTCAAGTCTTAAGACCTAACGCATAAGAAATACAATTTTCTTTTTTCCTCGAAGGTTATTTGGAACAGATAACTTATACCACAACTTCGCATTTGTCCGATTATATTTTGTTTTATTATATGCAGCGTTATTGTTTGTATGTCGTATCGTATCCTTTGTTTGAGTTGCACGGAACCCTATTGTGAATCCCCAAGTTTTAATGGTAGAATGTAAAGAATTAGTCAAAGGCTCCGTAAAAAATTAAGGCATGTCTCAAAACTTTCGACGAAAATATTTGCGATGGAATTTTAGCTGTAGCTTTTAAAACGGTGATCTACGACCTGACACCTCTATTCCGACAGTGGAAGCGTAGAATACTACAAACATGAAGTTTTTGTCTTTATTTTTCCACCTGTTATAATAATCCATTATTGTTTTTTTAGGAATAGTTTTTAGTGTATTTTTATCTGAGTCGAAATGAAAATCTAAGCAATTAATGTATTATCTAATATAATTAAAATAGTTCCCTGTTTGCTTAATTTTGAATGCGGTTACACGCCTGTTGAAATACAGACAGGACTTGGCTCCTTTTTTTTCTTCTGTTTTTATAAATGTTGAGCTTTGTATCTTGTTGGTGTGTCAAATAAATAAGCTATAGTGGCTCTGTGGCCTGCAGAACTAACATTTTTTTTATTTAGAGACAGGCTTAAATAAAATAAAAACCGGCCAAGTGCGAGTCGGACTCGCGCACGGAGGGTTCCGTACCATTATCTATAAAAACGGCAAAAAAAAAATACGTTTTTTGTATGGGAGCCCCCCTTATTTTTTTTTTGTATTTGTTATAGCGGCAACAGAAATACATCATCTGTGAGAATTTCAACTGTTTAGCTATCGCGGTTCTTGAGGTACACCCTGGTGACAGACAGACGGACGGACAGCGAAGTCTTAGTAATAGGGTCCCGTTTTTACCCTTTGGGTACGGAACCCTAAAAACTGGATATACAAACGAGTTTCGGTCCAAACTGAAGCATAGAACTTCGTTCGCTTCGCTCCCTTGTTCGATAAATAAATAAATAAATTAAATAAATAAATATTTTGAGGACAATCTTACACAAATCGACCTAGTCTCAAACTAAGCAAAGCTTGTACTATGAGTACTGGACGACGATAAACATACTTATTGTACATAAATAAATACTTAAATACATAGAAAACATCCATGACTCAGGAACAAATATTCGTGTTCATCACACAAATAAATGCCTTTACCGGGATTCGAACCCGGGACCTCTAGCTTCGTAGGCAGGATCACTACCAACTAAGCTAAAGCGGTCGTCCAATGAATAAAACCAATGATTTCCATTTTCAGCACAAGTCTATTCGCCATGGAAGGCATCGGGGTAGTGATGCCGCTGGAGAATGAAATGGTGAAGCCGAATCAGTTCCTGGGGTGCCCGGGGGTGCTGAACATCGCCATGGTGACCGTGACTATAATGTACGGCTGCGTTGGTTTCGCAGGCTACGTGCAGTACGGCGACGAGGTGCGGGGGAGCCTCACGCTCAATCTGCCGCAGGATGAGATGTAAGTACATATATATATTTACGTCACTCTGGGCGGTAAGTGAGATTTACCGCCCACGGGCGCAGCGGCAAACCTCACTTCACACCCAGGAGAAGACGTAAAATTGTGTACGCACCAAGGGCGGTAATTCGTAAAGCCCCAGATCGCATATTTATCAAAAGCACCTGCACAAGCACCTGTAATCTGGGGCATTCACGAATTCACCGCACTAGATACGCAATGTACTGTTACTGACACTTTAAAGGATATAAAAAAATACAATGAATTTGCATAACGCACAATATCTATATTAGGTATCGACCATTATATTTTAAAAATTAAGCCGGACGGATTAACGTGCGTTCAATGTGACCCAGACTATTAAGCAGTTTATCGATATTCACGTGCTATGAAGACAGCCACGGCAATGTGGTAATGTAAACAGCCACGGAAATGAGGTAATGTAAACAGCCCCGGGAATGAGGTAACTTAACAGCCACGGAAATGAGGTAACGTATACGGCCACGGAAATAGGGTAATGCCGCCATGCACAGAAATAGGGTTGCCGCGGAAACTATTAAACTAAAATTGATGTAATGCAAAATGAGTAAGTGAATTAGTGAGTCAGAAAGTACGGGTAGGCAAGTTGCGGACAAAACAAGCTTTTCGAAATTAGAGATATAATATTTCAGTCTATGGTCTAGTCTAGTTTAACATGATAAGGAATAAACCATGTTGGTAAACTATAGTAGCTACAGCTTTACTGCGATGTACCTGGTAGTGAGCTAAAAGTACAGCAAGAAGGAAAATGACAAAATTTAATTAAGTGGATACGATCACCAAGAATTTCCGTAAACAACCTATTTAGGTTAGGTGCAATTTCGCAGAAATGAATATAAATCACTCACATCAAGCACACTCAAAGGGTTTAATTTTTCCAAGATTGAAAATATATCCGCTGGCTTTTACACACACCCTTTGTTTGGCCTCGGATGCGGCTTGTAGAGCAAAAAAAATAGTCTGCGCAAAAAATGCAAAAAAAGCATGAAGAAATGTGTATATTGGGATATACATAGTCAAATAAAGGGTGCTATAATTCACTTGAAGGTGAAAATGGAGCGGACTATTCCATATAAAATTAGAGTTGTATCGTACAAAATTGTCTAGTAAAACTAGTAAGTACAGTATTTTCTTTTGATGTTCTAGATAAACGAGGGAAGTTTATCTAGAACATCAAAAGAAAATACTGTTCTTACTAGTTTTACTTATTTCGATTATGAAGTACTTTTCAAATAATATACTAAAGCTGTTGGGTTTCCAAATCGTTTTCCTTGAAATCGCATGACGATTAACGCGCAATTTTTCTAATCTTATCTGGGATCGGGTATAGGTGCACTAGGTACGCGCTAGATTCGTAGCCGAATATTTAAACTTTCGTTTATTCACGCAAGGGCTCTGGTGGCAAAGTTATTTCCGCCGCACAGCTGTGAGTTTTCCCATCGCACACTAAATGAGAAATATATCCTATGTAAGCCCATTTTTAGGGTTCCCTAGTCAACAAAGAACCCTTATAGTTTCGCCATGTCCGTCTGGCCGTCCGTCCGTCCGTCTGTCCGTCCATCTTCGGCTTAGCTCAGTAACCATTACTACTAGAAAACTCTAATTCGGCATGGGTATACAACGTGTTAATAAAATAACGCAAACCTGAAAACAGTTTGTTCAGAATCGAGCATAGAATGCGAAAAAAATAAAAAATAAAATTTTTGACAAGATTTATTTTTTACATTTGTATGGAGTGTTGGCCGACTGGGGCGACCTGCTCCATACAAATGTAAAAAATAAATCGCGTCAAAAAATTTTTTTTTTATTTTTTTCGCATTCTACTCTCGATTCTGAACAAACAGTTTTCAGGTTTTGCGTTATTTTATTAACACGTTGTATAAATCAATGACGCCGACAAAACAGAAGAAAAAAATCTTGAAATAATATTTTTTTTGGTGTAGGTACCTCCCGTACACCTAAGGTGGGATGTAATAATTTTTTTCTCGTTAAACCCATAGTGTGGGGTATCGTTGTATAGCTTGGTCTCGGATTCGTTTGCGAGATATTGGGCTTTATAGCCCAAATTTTTGTTCATGTCCCCCCCCCCCTGCCGGCTAAATGGCTGCTACTGGGAATGTGAATGATGTAGGTACATATATTATAATGAATTTAAAAGGAAAACTACCACGGCTAAGTAGGCATAACTAGACTTAAAAATGTACTTAGAAAGGCCAAATTCGGGTGACACAACTGCACCATTTAGTTGGAGCGCGCGTGTCGATGTAACTAAGACAGACATGCAACTACGGAACTCTACACTGCGCGTGGCCCGACAAGCACTTGGCCGTTTCTTTTTGTTTTTTTTTTATACAACGACGGTGGCAAACAAACGTACGACCCGCCTGATGGTAAGCGGACACTGCAGCCTATAGACGCATGCAACTCCAAAGCAACATGGGCGTTGCCGACCCTTGATATGTTTGAGGATTCGCCGTATTGACAGCTGAAGGAACAAACCTTGCTCACCTCCAGGAACGTCACGTGACATCTTACGGTCACGTGACCTGTGGCGAGTTTAACAATTTTTCCCCATCACAAAAAGTGCACAGCGCCGCTAAAGAAGTTTTCACTTCAAAAAATCCTTATCCATGACCAGTTATGAAACAGTGAAAAAAAATCCTTATTCATAACCAGTTATTAAACCATGGTTATGAACGTGGACGAAGGATCATTTCCCACATAAATTAAACCATTAGTATTGTAACCAAGAACTTTACTTGTATGCAATGCAGTGCAATATGTATGTAAAATATTTATCGGGGAACGGATTATTAAGGAAAAAGTGGTGATGTAAAACGGATGTTTTGGGAACGGGTGTTTTGGGAAACGGATATCAAGACAAACGTATCTTTTGGGAGAATCACATTTTGGAAAACGGTTTATTTAGGAAACGGAACGGATGTTTTGGGAACGGGTGTTTTGGGAAACTGACAGAACGTTCCGAAAGGCTCTCAAGATCTGTTGCTATCAATCTGGCAATCGCACCTCCCTAACAATATTCAGAACTTCTGGCGATATACGAAGCAGTAAAATACTTCCGACATACCTATGGTCAAAGCTAGAGTTTTTACTGTCTACATACGCAGACCATAAACCGCTATGCTTCGCTTTTAGCACGAGAAAAGATAAATGCTCACCCCGATAATAGGCATGATGACACATTTTGAAAAACTGTTCTATAATGTTTAGAAACATTTATTATGTACAACAAATAAGATTTTTCTAGAGAAAATAACAGTTAAGTAGGAAAAAAATGCATTTTGTAACACAATATGCGGTTAGATGGCGTTAGTAGTACCGCATCGCCCATACTATTAAAGCCAATGTACATGCTGCGCTTACGAGTCTTACGACGGTCCTTAATAGATGGCGCCGTCGTCGAAATAGAACGCGCTATCGTTTGTTTCCCGTAGAATCATGACCCTCGGAGCAGTGCAACGATTTATGGTATTCCGTCAGTAGAGAAATTAGTACTTCGCACGCTTTGAGCACTCACGTAGCTGAATCTTTTAAGCGTCTTCGACCTAGCTTGGATACCCCAAACAGTTCTAGAAGCGTTCAATGTATGCTATCAGGTACTATAAAGACAGGAACACACCCGTGTATGCGTGCTTTCTGGACCTGTCCAAAGCATTTGACCTGGTTGTGTACGACGTACTGTGGGACAAGCTAGCGAAAACGGGTTTACCGAGTGAGTGTGTCGACTTGTTAAAGTACTGGTACAACAGCCAGGTCAATTGTGTGAGATGGGCAGGTGAGGACTCAGACGAGTATAGTTTGAAATGTGGGGTACGTCAGGGTGGACTTACATCTCCCGTCTTGTTCAACCTCTATGTAAATGAGTTGATAGAGGGACTCAGCAATACACATGTCGGATGCCATGTAAATAAAACATGTTTTAACAACATCAGTTATGCAGACGACATGGTATTGCTGCGTCCGTCGTTACGGCAACTCATATCTATTTGTGAGGAGTATGCTGAGGAGCATGGTCTAAGGTATAACACTGGCAAGAGCGAGTTTGTCCTCTTCAAGGCCAGTAAATACAATCCTACAACGATACCTACGATCATGCTCTGCGGCGTGCCCTTGAAGAGAGTTGAGAGGTTTAAATACCTAGGGCATATCCTTACAGAGGACCTAAAGGATGACCTGGATTTAGAAAGGGAGAGAAGGGCGATGGCGGTGCGTGGCAACATGCTTGCCCGCAGATTTGCAAGGTGTAATGATCAAGTCAAATTGACGCTTTTCAAAGCCTACTGTCAGACGTTCTACACCTGCAGTCTGTGGGTAAGCTTTACGCAGAGGACATACAACGGACTTAGAGTCCAATATAACAATATTTTGAGGATGCTGTTGCGGCTACCGAAGCACTGTAGTGCGTCCAACATGTTTGCCGAAGCGCGAACTGATGACTTCTTCGCAATCAGACGCAAGCGTGTTGGATCTCTACTCAGGCGAGTGCGTGGCAGCGGGAATGGCCTCCTTAGGGTATTGTCGGAGAGTCTGGACTGCCCTATAACGAAAAACTGGGTCGAAGTGGCCATCGGTAGGGCCAAATAGGATGAGGCCACGCTCGGCCGATCGCAGGACGCGTTTGGCATGTGTTTGTGTCATATTTTTCTTTTGTTTTCTTATTTATTTTTTTTGAACCTTCTAACATAATTATTAAGTCATTTTGTTTTGTTACTAACATCCTATGGATCATTGGTCTGCAATAAACGATTTTTATTTTTATTTTATTTATTACATGTACCCCTTGAGTAGAAATAAAGTCTATTATCGCATGACTTAAACTCTTTAAGTTCGACACCCCGCCTCTCAGTCTCCGCGACTACAATTTTAGTTTTTAAATTTAAAATTGGCGCTAAAACGCTTGTCAGTGTCATGGCGTCCCGAGTGACGTCACTTTTGTATAAACCACGAATGTATACTATGGACTTTGCCATTCAAAAATGTTTTGAAACCAGAACAAAATTACCTTAAATGACGACTCTTCTTTCTGTCATCTCTTTTTATTTCTGTGATGTGTTGCTATAACT
Source organism: Epinotia ramella (assembly GCA_947578815.1). Lineage (NCBI taxonomy): Eukaryota > Metazoa > Arthropoda > Insecta > Lepidoptera > Tortricidae > Epinotia > Epinotia ramella. The sequence continues at coordinate 12,193,187 of OX388204.1, read as the reverse complement.
TGAAACACAAACAATGTCATTTTTATAAAGACGTGATCTACGCTATTAATGTTACATTTCATTTTGTTATAATTTCACTTTTCTATATCACTCCAAAAATACCAACGCACTCAAAATCCTAACTTTGACGGTATGCTTGTACTGCTTGTTATGGCAATACTAATAAAAAAATATGGCTGTTATGTCAAAACAGATTTTACCATATCGAAAGTTTATTTCCTGAAATAAACCCTTTGAAACGATTTAATCGCAAAATGGTTATTGTCTTGTATAATGAATGACGCTCTGAGGAAGTACTTGGAGACCGAATTCAGCTATTAAATTTTACAGGTTAGTGGCAATGCGTTTCAAAACATTGTCTGAATGGCAAAGTTCAGTATGTATATAAGTTCGTGGGTATTTGTTTATACAAGTGTGACGTCATGCGCTCTGATTGATGTTTAACATATCATGGCGGGCGTCCGTATTTTTCAGTTTAATTTTATGAAAATAAATAATAACCTCTTACTTAATAAAAAAATAAAAGCATTTTTCGAATTCTATGATTAAAATTTCACTAAGAAAATACCATATTTTAGTGATTTTCAATTACTGACATCATGCCTATTTAGGCATTTAGACTACGTGTCTCAGTTTACCATTGACATACGCCATATCGCCGCTTACTGCGGAGAATCGAGCTTACTGCTAGGGTGGCCACCCGTACTATATTATATAGTATTATACAATATTTTGACTCTTTGTACTATATACTGTTTTAGTAACATGTAGTATGCTTCAAATTGCCCAGGTTTCAGTAAAATTATACCAAATAGCAACATTTCCCAGCCAAGTAGGTACTATATTTTTTTACAGTGCACTATATTTTTGTCGTTTTTTTCTGGAAAATGCTATATCTCCTCCAAAAAAAGGGGACAACCCTACTTACTGCGGACTCTTAAGCTAAACTAAACACATATTTCTTTTGACCACTTAGGATTCACCCTGTATTTTTTTTTCAATGCGCAGGTGAAGCCGCGCGGGCAGCTAGTAATAGTAGTAATTAATAAAGAGGATATTAAATTGAAGTTACCCGTATAAACCGTTAGTCGGCCTACGACGGCTAAAGTATTACCGATACTCCTGATAAATTCGTCTTTCTCAGGAACTTAAGCCTCGAAATTTGTTACTTTAGACACCTGCCCCCCTACTGTAACTTGTTAAGCTCACTTTAACGCTCACCCACAAATATATCTTGACTCCGCGATGCATAGTAACTAAGCGTAGATAGAGGTCTAGTTTCGTGACGGGTGACCGGCGGGGTGAGCCGCGTTAGCGCGTAGCGAATAACAACCCTGCCCGCTACTTTGGTCTCTCAGGAATATACCCGATTAAGGGCTGTGACCCGTCGCTTGATTTACAGAGTCCTCGAGTAGTCTCGCTTATCCAAAATAGATATAACGATTAGTAGCATAGCACCTAGTTTATTACAATTTTGTATCTGTCATGTTATATGTATCGGAGTACGAGTATATATTTGAAGAATTATAGATATGAGGAAAAACATAGCAATTTCACTTATCATCCGCAAATCAAAGTAAAAGTTGGGGTATTTTTTTTAGTTTCATAAAAGTGGTATCTTTTATTTATTAACCGACTTCAAAAAAAAGGAGGAGGTTCTCAATTCGGTTGTATTTTTTTTTTTTTTTTTCTATGTTTGTTACCTCAGAAGCCGTCATTGATGAGCCGATTCGATTTTTTTTCCAGGTGGGTCCCATTTTTTTTTAAATCCAGTTGGATGATGGGATCCATGAGGAATTGAGAGAACTCCTCAATTATATTAGGCACGCGTGTAGTGATTTTGGTATTTTCTATTATATCTCGTGTATTTACACCCGGAAATCATAAATTTGGTGGAGTGGAATTGATGATGAAGTGAAGACCACAGATGACTTATGGGATTCCTCAATTATGTACTTAAAAGTACAAAAGCACGTCACAGATTCTGATAAGATTCCGTTGAAATAGCAGCTAACGAAGTACCAAAGGTGATCCTTGTGGAATCGACGGAAGCCCTCAAATATTATCGGGCCACATACAGCGATTGGGTTTTTTTCTCTAATAATCAACGCATTTGGTCTCGGAAATCAGTTCATGTGGTAAATTGGAAAATAAATTTGGAAATGTTCTCGTGGCTTGGCGGAGTACTAAATTGAAGTCGGTTAAAACTTTGTTTTTAAAGTAAATTATTTTCATACCACGTTGGTCGCTATGTCCCTAACAAGTGGATTGAACATCGTGAGGTAACCGGTCCCCAATCCCAATCCGGTCCGGTAATCCCAATAAGGTCTATTTTTTCCCTCTGGGTTGGGGTCAGATAGTTGTCGCTTTCATAAATCTAGTGCCTATGCTAAACCTTGGGATTTAGGTGTCAAAAAGGACCCCGGGCTCCTTTAGAGCACAACCGGGAATAACGGTAGGAGGATGATGATGTTGGTCGCTAACAGGCGTACGGCCCGGTATGTAAGGGTAAGGGTTTCCGTAGCCACAGAAACGCCTCCAACTCCAGGAGCCGCGCATGCGCGTTGCCGACCTTTATTTAAGAACCTAGTATGTGCAGTGAGTTAAGCCGTGTGGAGTAGGAAGCTTGGCGCTACTTGCGAACAGAGGCCGTAGACAAGGTTACAATCGACAAGCACTAACGCCAATAGAAAATAATAAAATGTAGGGGAATGACAGATGCCGACGAAACACTTTTCGTTAACATCTGTCATTCCCATACATTTTATTAGTTTCTATTGGCGTTAGCGCTTGTCGATTGTAACCTTGTCTAGCCCCCCTGATATCTTTTTAACGCTGAAAGCTTAATATATATTTATGAGCAAGATATTCTTGGCTATCACTTTACATGTAATGTTTTTAATGGGATCTCATTCTTTTTTGTAAGGTAATTGAAATAAGAGCGATGGGACATATTTATGAGCAAGTTGTATTGTATGCACCCATATTTTACAAGCTTTTATTTAGTTTCACCTGTCCCGTTGTCTGTCTGTCTGTCTGTAATCAAATCTTGCAAGTTAAATTTGACCCACTTCCCGGTGGCCGATTGAGCTGAAATTTTGGGTATAAGTATAGTTTGGATGACAAGTCAATATTATGGTACCATCGAGCTGCACGTCTGGCACACGACGGCCGCGACATACTCTCGATTTTTATTGCACTATACCTCTTGTTCTAAGTGTTCTAATAAATGAGAGACGGATAGTGCGAGAAAAATCGAGAGAGCTCGCGCGCCGTCGCGTGCTAGCCGTGCTGATCTGATGATGGAGACAGAAGGTGGCCATGGGAATTCAGTACTTAACCGACGTAACCCCGTTGAGTTTGGGCTCGTTAGAATAGTCTCAACGAGTAGTTGATGATGGTATACAGAAAAGTACAGTCGGCAATAAATATAAGCTTGTACCTAAAATGAAATTTATGACAGAATCTTATTTACACTTGACTGTACAACTCAGTTGGGGGTTGGGGGGGCGGCTAATTAAGTTAGTTATTTATTATGCTAGTTTAATGGAACCCAATAATATCTTACATTGATCTGATTAAATTCATTATAGAAATAAAAATTAACTGGTGAATATAGAATAGACGTTCATGATGGACATATGTATTTCCCGCGGCTTCGTCTGGGTTCTGTATTCTGTACTACGCGGCCGGAGCAGCGCGGGCAGCCAGTCTGTACTTAGTTTTGTATGTAGGGGAGGGGTAATCTCCGGAACTACTCACCCGATAAAAAAAAACTCAAACATGGAATGAATATGATGTTGTGAAGTATCACGTGCTCTCGGGCGCGTTAAGACGAGAGATCTGTACCTAATTGGATTTCATACAAAATTGGAGGCCTGCAAATGATTTTCTTTTGTTTCAATATCACTTCGTCACGTCACGTTCGTCACACGTAACGGCCTTCAACCATTAAAATAGATTGAAATTATTTTTTCATTTCATTGTATGTTTGGGGAAGGCACTGTACGTGCCTCGGCGTAAATAGGGATTGCCAGCCTCGTATCCCTATCTATCTAGCAGTAATGTACTCCTATTACATACGTGGCGGACCCGCACGGCCGAAACTAAGCCGTTATAGTATATTACGTACCTAGGGCGATGAATTCGTGAATGGTCCAGATCGCAGGTGTTTGGGCCCGAACCGCACGTGAGGGCCATAAGTATGCGATCTGGGGCTTTACGAATTACTGCCCGTGGTGAGTACACAATTTTACGTCTTCACCTGGCCACAATGCGAGTTTTACCGTACGCGGTATAACTCGCATTATGGCCAGGTGTGACGTAAAAAATATATGTTTGTCATTTGTTTCAGCCTCGCCCAAGCAGCCAAGATCCTGGTGGCGTGCGTGATGCTGCTGACCTTCGCGCTGATCTTCTACGTGCCGTTTGACGTGGTATGGCGGCGCGTGGAGCCCCGAGTGCCAGCGCGCTTGCATCGGTGGGCGGTCGCGGCCGTTCGGCTTATCGGGACGCTGGTAATAGGTATGTTACGAGAACAGTATCTGCCTATTGGCTAGTTAGACATAGTAACTGGCCAGTTGCACTCACCGTTTCTGATATAAGTATTAAGTAATCTTGAAACAGATTTCTCTTGCAGCACGGCATTTTTCTCGCTCTATACGTCTCTTGCTAAATTTTCTAATCACGGATAGTGCGAGAAAATCGAGAGAACTCGTGCGCTGTCTTGTGATAGCCGTGCTGGAATCCTCTCAGCAAGGATAGGTTTAGTGAACCAGCGATAAAACTCCGTTGTTCGATAGCATACATACACCCCATATATAGTTGGTTGAAACCGCCTCTCACTTCAACGCCAACTTTTAGAGTCGTCGTCATAATATCAGCTGAAAGACGTCCTGCTGGAAAAAGACCTTTGCCAAAGAGTGCCACAATGACCGGTCTTGCGCCACCAGCATCCAGCGGACTCCCGCGACCTTTACCAGGTCATCAGTCCACCTTGTCTTTAGAGTATTCCAGTGTTAAAACGGCCAATGTGGTCATCCCAGAGGTTTCCCTTGGATTTTCACCAGGCCACTCTCACTCCAGAAATTTCGGTGCGTGAGTCCGCACTTGACCGGCTCTTTTTATCTGTGATCGGCTGCTCAGCCGTAACAGATATTGTGACTTTCAATGTTTTGACCACAGAAGAGTTCACTGACATGGTGCCTCTGGTCAAGTTGTCTCTGCCGTCTTTTATTACGAGTATGTTATTATTAACATAAACAGCTAGTCGATGCGCCAAACTTCGTACATTCGTTAGGTAGATGATCTAGATGATCTACCGGAGAGTTAAATGTCATATTTTGAATGGGAAAATGACAGTCGAGCTTTCCTTAAGCTCGTTAGAAAACTTACGTAATCGGGCGTTTTTCAAAAAAACTGTACAAAACTTTTTTTTTTCAGATTTCGTTTTTTTTTTTATTCTTCTTACTCAGAATCGTTGACACTATCGATCGTCATACAAGAAAAAAAGTGTCCCAGATTTTACTATGTAAGTTTGTTCTTCCAGTGCGTCACGACCATATAAATAAAAAAAGACTGCATACAAAAATGTGACGATCTGGAATGGAAATTTTGGACACTTTTTTTCTTGTATGAGGATCGATAGTGTCAAATATTCTGAGTAAGATAAACCAAAAAAAAACGTAATCTGAAAAAAAAAAGTTTCGTACACTTTTTTTGAAAAACGCCCAATCAGTAGTTTATTTTATTTTATTGTCCATCTTTTTCCCTTCATTGCTCATTAAATATTGATCTCAGCGAAAAAGTGTATAGAATTTGCTTTAGATTTTTTTTTATGTAGATTACTTTTTATTTAAAACACTTTTTGATATGGGCCACCGGTTACGAAAGATTTACGAAAAACTAAAAAAAGGGTTTTACACCCTCATCATGAGTCGCTAACTAAACGTATTTATAACCGATTCGCGTGTGTGAACATGGCTGCATCAAGCTCTAATATCGTTATTTTGTATAGCTTTTCTTTTGAATAAGGGAAGCATCTACACATAGCTTCTCTATTAACATTAATTAAAAAATACTTACTTCAAAGTGGAAGAAAATGCATCACAATTAATAACAATGATGGAACAAATTATGTTGTACGTACGTACACGAAGTAAAAATATTGAAAGGAATTTAAGTATTGCAATTTCGTCTCTCGCTCTCGTTATTACCAATCAAGTAGTTTTTTGACAATTGACTCGTAAATTCATCTGTTAATGTAGCTTCTTTATTTTGTTTCACTAGTAGACAGGTACTTTTAGATAATATATCCAGGTCTTTGATTAAGATTACATAAATTACTTTTTCTTCTTCTTGCGATCTTAATCTTAATGATGTCCTCATTTGTTTACAGTGGGAATCGCCAGCGCTGTTCCACGAATAGAACTCTTCATGGAGCTGGTTGGGGCAATATGCCTCTCCGTCATGGGGCTGATGCTACCAGTGATCTGCGAGACTGTGTGGCGCTGGGGCAAGAACCTCGGTTGCTGCCACTGGGTCGTGTTCAAGAACAGCATCATCGTCGCGCTGGCTGCCGTGGCCATGGTCTCCGGCGTGGCTTCTGCTATAGCGTCTATACTTGAGACTTTGTGATATTTAATTAAGCTATATTTAAATACAATTTGACTCGCCGATATTGTTTTCTTAGACTCCGTTATGGAAGTGGCTTGCGGGATGCCTGCAGTGGCATCAAACTGAAAATAAACATAAGGTGACGTATTCGAGGGGTTCCGGCGAACTTACCTCCAGAACCAAAATACCTGATCTTTAGTAGAAACGCTTACATGCTTTCCGCCTTACTCGGGCGACGAATAACAATTGCGCCGCCATGGTGTCCTGTTGAGATATTGCCCATAGAGCTGCATACAATTTGTTGATGGCGGCGCAACCAGTCGCCGCCACCAACAAATTGTATGCAGCTGGTTGCGCCGCCATGGTGTCCTGGTGAGATATTGCCCATAGAGTTGCATACAATTTGTTGGTGGCGGCGCAACCAGTCGCCGCCACCAACAAATTGTATGCAGCTGGTTGCGCCGCCATGGTGTCCTGGTGAGATATTGCCAACAAATTGTATGCAGCTGGTTGCGCCGCCATGGTGTCCTGGTGAGATATTGCCCATAGAGCTGTATACAATTTATTGGTGGCTGGCGACTGATTGCGCTGCCATGGTGTCCCGGCAGTGAGATATTGCCTTTAGAGTGCACTACAACTCTTCTGCTAGAGTAAGCAACTAACAGCTTCTTGCCTAAAACAGTTCGTAGCACTCAGTTGTTATGTAGAACGACCTATGCGACTTGTGTGGTTGAGTGTAATTCATCGAATTTTTCTTTCCTTGTGTTATGGGTATTAGACGAGGACATATTTAGTAGATATAAATACTTGAATTCATACCTAAAAAACATCCTAGATTCAGATATAAATAATCGTACTCGTAACACAAATATCTTCCCGGACAAGATTTTTGAACTTTTTATGCTTCAAGTAAAAGCCAGCGACATCCGATGTCGATCAGCAACATGATGTTACCTACTATTATTCTATCAACTTAGAAAATGCGAGTTTTCATTTGTTATTTTATCTTAAGAAATAAAATGTGTTTGCATTACCGTTCAGGGCCAAAATAAACTTTATCGAATTGCATGTTCGAATTATCCGTGTTTGTTCTTCTAGCGGATTATCTTAGAAATCAAAAACATACAATTTGGAGTAGTATTGGAACTACATTTTGAAATAGCCCGTGTGGTGTCGGGTTAGACTTTCACCACCCCCTTTCTCCCCGTGGGTCTCGTAAAAGTCGACTAAGGGAGCAGAGTTCAAGTGTAATGTGGGCGTTGGGCTGGCAACCTATCTTTGTGATCATTTTGGCGATCTTTTAAACCCGTTATTCAAAAAGTGGCACTGGAACATAAGCTTCATGTGCTCTGTCTGCCCCTTTCCGGAAAAAAGACGTGAATCTATGTAGGTTTGTATTGGGCTTCGAACAGAGTGAAGAAGATACAATATTTTAATTTTTGCTTTATTTGAAAGAATCGTATGTAGCCAGCCACCAACACCACGAAAGTATAAAAAAATAAAAATACTATAATTTATAGTTCAAAATTCCTGTTACAAACTGTCAGTTTAAACTTTCGCGCCTAAACGGATCTACGTTCCAGTGACGTCACTCATGTGTGTCACTCGCCAAATTTGTTTGTCCGTGGTTCGTCCCTAGATGTCATAGAGTTGCCTAAGTTTTAACTTTTGACAGGAGTGACGTCACCAGACGCTGATTGTTGGATTAAAACACGTTTCGTTTCACATAACTTCAAATCGTAATTATTGTTTGAAATTAGTATAAACTAAATTAAAAACGTTTCAATAATATTTTTTGTTTTTTCTACATTTTGGTCACAAAATAATGGTAAACATAGCTGCATCTTCCCTATTATCTATTAATTCGTCCAAACCTAACCGAATCTTAAACAAATCATTTTAAATAACGCCTGATCGAAACAGCTGCTGTTACTTCCACCAAATATTGTTTTTATATTAAAGGGTCATTATTTATTCCACGTAGATTATTCCCTCGAGCGTCGTTCAGTTTTAATATTTATGTGTACATTTTGCTTAAGTGCTAAAACATTGTTCGGCGCAGTTTAGAAAAAGCGGAGGGTATCCGCCAGAGGTGTGCTGAGCTACGCTTTCATATATGATTGGACACCTCGCATGCTTGACAGGTGTCACTTTTATTGAAACATAGGCAAGCCTGTCGCCCACTCACCACCGAGATGAAAATCCACCCGAACACAGCCCGGTACTGACAGACTTTAGCATGGGTGTCCCTTGTTTTGTCGACAAACTTTTCATCGAATTTTATTTCATCGAAAACGTTTCAAGTAACATTTAGTTCACGAATTATTGTTTGGTGTACTTAATTTTATTTCATGACCAGATCATTCCAATTTTTATTATTTCATAGAATAACTGTTCAGGGAATATTATTTGGCAAATGATTCATTTTCTATGAATTTTAAATGGCAGAATAACAAAACAACAAATTTCATTTGTTCGAAATTTTATTAAAATTACAAATACAAACAACAACTGATTACAGGGGTTTAACTAGATTAGGTCTGCTAGAAAGAGGGGGCTCGGCTTCGCAGTAAAAAAAACAAACAACCGTAACAATTGTATTATAAGTAGGTTAGGTTAGGGTTCACTTGTGTCCCTTCGCGGGGTGACGTCGACTTGCTGGCGGTTAGGTTAGGTTTAGGTAAGGTTAAAATAATTGCCATAGATAACTGTGTATGTCAACTATTTTAATTTTAAATAATAATCCTTGTAATAATTTGTATGTTAATTAAAAATACTTGTAACAATAAATCACAAAACGTTTTCCATGACATAATTCAACTATTTAATGAATCATCCGACAAGTAAAAATACACGATTTAAAATTACTTGTAATGACCATTCCATGAACTGAATTGTCGACGAAATGAAAATACATGAAACGTTGACTTTGAAGTGAAATTCGACGAAGTGAGTGTCGACAATTTGATGTAAACCCTTTAGCATAAACGTGTAAAAACACAACGAGCATTCGACGTTATTAAATTACTTGAAATGAACAATAAACAGAACCAAAACAAACATGATTTTTTGCCTTTAGCATGCATGTGTATATTAAAAAGGTTTGCGTATTTCTAAGGACTCATAGGCAAAATTTTAAATGACGTTCAGATGTGTTTAAAGGAAAACAAAGAGCACAGTACAGGAAGCTTTTATATCAACGTCCTTGTCGTGCGGATATTTTTATAAACGGAACGCCTGCAACAGTTGTATAGATTTTTTTAATAAACGGAACGCCTGCAATAGTTGGGGTAGGCTCGTAAAACACACTTTCCCGAAATGTGCACTTTCTGTAAAGGTGCATTTTTTTAGAATGATCATTTTCCCGGAAAGTACACTGTCTCTAAAAGTGCACTTCCCGATATGTGCACTTTGTCAATAGGTGCACTTTCCCAGAATGTGCACTTTCGCAGAAGGTATATTTTCCTGGAAAGGACACTTTAGGGGTAGGGGTGTCCCTGTTCGTAGTAATAAGGGTTTCTATGAAATAGTGCAAATGCAAACAGACGGACGGACGGACAAACGGACGGACGAACGGACAGAAAGACCGAAACTATAAGCGTTCCGTTATTGCTATGTGTACCTTTTGAGGAAGTGCCCTAAATGGGAAAGTGTACATTTTGGGAAAGCGTGCGTTTTGGAAAAGTGGACTGTTTGAAAAAGTGCACATTTCGGGAAAGTTTCCAAATTGGGAAAGTGTTCATTTTGGGAGTGTACATTTTGCGGAAAGTGCACCTTTGCAGAAAGTGCACATTTCGGGCAAGTGTGTTTTACGAGCCTAACCCCAAATCAAAATGTCTCTAGGAACATTGTTTCTACTCTGTAAAGGAATATATGACAAACTAGCGGCCGCCCGCGACTTCGTCCGCGTAGATTTTTGATGATGACAAAGATATTAAAATAGGTAAGTGAATTTTATTCTTAGTTAAAATGGTCTAGACATATTACATTTCAAACAGTGGCAGACACTGATATGCAATTGTTAAAGAATTTTTGAAGATTTCTAATTGGAAAATCTTTTACGGGAATTGTTTGCAGGATGCTTAATGCTTATGCCGTCAGTTTCCTGATGCTTTTAATCTTTGGCAAAAATGACTCTGCAAGCGACGCATGGATTGAGGAATAATTAAATTCATTTGCTAACGCCACCTGCTGACGAATAGCGAAACGTATAATCAACCCTTATTGTGCTTACTTAAGGGATGACAATTTAATCCTGTTAGGGGTAGAATTTTCTAAGTAGGGGTTGAATTTTCTGAATCGCTGTTTTTTTATTTAGTTTTAATATTTTTTTTTTATTTTAGATTTCTACAAAGTTACTAGTCTCTAGCTAAAAAAATAAAGTTTCCTCCATGCAAATCTTGCACCACTTTTTAACCCCCTTAGGGGTGGAATTTTCTAAAACGCCTAAATTACTTTATTTGTATTCTAATAAGTAATCTGTACAAAGTTTTAATAAGTAATCTTTCTACAAAGTTTTAAGTCTCTAGCTAAAGGCTCTAGGTTTTTAGCATACAAGCGATCAGTCCAAGCTTATTTGCTAGAAATACAAAATAAGCTCTAAATACTCTCCCTTCTTACGACATTGACACACATAACACACTTACACACAATGCACACAGACTCAATCTTGCACAATAGGTACATAATTATAGATTCACATACCAACATAATAAATAATAATAATGAAATCATTTATTTCAAGCTTAAAAGTAACTATGTATCCCTTTTCTTATTTTATTTTTGACTGCTTTTTAACTTGTTGTTTTTGTTTGTTTTTATTATTTTCTTCATCTGTTTCTTGTAAATATTTACACCTAAGCACGGTAATTTGTTAGCCTGCGACCGACCGATCTCTCGGGACCAGTCTGAAAACCAGCGCTGGGCCTCGCCCAGCACATGCTGAGACTGGGACCCATTGTCCACAATCTTATATTTTATTTTTCTAATGTTTGTATTTAGTTTGTAAGTTTGTATATTCTCTACTTGTAATTGTTTTGTTATTTTATTTTTTTTCTTCTTTGTGTGGCAATAAATACTTTTCTGATTCTGATTCTAAAAAAATAAAGTTTCCCCCATACAAAACTTGCACTCCTTTTTAACCCTCTTAGGGGTGGAGTTTTCTAAAACGCTCAAAGTACTTTATTTGTATTCTAATAAGTAATCTGTACAAAGTTTCAAGTCTTTAGCTAAAAAATCCAGTGTTCCCCTCCCCGTACAAAACCATCAAAAGTTTTAAACCCCCGTAGGGATAGAATTTTCTTAAACGCAGATATTATTTTTTTGTATTTTAATAAGTTATCTTTATACAAAGTTTCAAGTCTCTAGCTAAAAAAATAAAGTTTCCCCCATACAAACTTTGCACCCCTTTTTAACCCCAAATTTTAAATTTTCCAAAACGCTGACATTTCTTTTTTGTATTCTAATAAGTAATATTTCTACAAATATTTAAGTTTAATTACCCTTAGGGGTGTAATTTTCTAAAACGCAGAAAGTACTTTTTGTATTCTAAAAAGTAATCTTTTTACAAAGTTTCAAGTCTCTAGTTAAAAAAAAAAAATTCCCCCATATAATCAACGCACCCCAATTTAACCCTTTTAAGGGTGGAATTTTCCAAAACGCTGAAATTACTTTGTTTGTATCTTAATAAGTAGTATTTCTACAAAGTTTCAAGTCTCTAGTTAAAAAAAAAAGTTTCCCCCATACAAACTTTGTACCCCTTTTTAACCCCCCTAGAGGTAAAATTTTCGAAAACGCTGAAATTACTTTTTTTTATCTTAATAAGTAATCTTTCTACAAAGTTTCAAGTCTCTAGCTCAAAAAAAAAGTTTCCCCCATACAAACTTTGCACCCCTATTTAGGGGAGGTATTTCCAAAAATCGTTATAAAAGTAACCTACGATGCAAAAATCAACTCTCTAACATTAGTAGTTTCGGCTGTGCGTTGATGAGTCAGCCATTCAGGACTTCTTCTTTTATATAATTATATAAATATTATGTAGGTAAACTCACAATGTATAAATCCTAAACCTAATGAATTATTTTCTTAAACATTTGCATGCTGCTTTGGCTGAATACGGGAACGATGTTAAAAATATGTAAAACGTTCGTACGTACTTACGTATTCTTGCAAATAAACATTTATTTTTCTAAACAAACTCCAAACAGCAATCAAAAACTGACCGACAGCAATCTCCAAACTCCAAATCCAAATAACAATAACTTTTTAACATCTTTACAATTTATAATGTCTTGTACACTTGTTTGTTTATCCGCAAGATTCTAAATACATAAGACACAAATCAGTTTCTCTAAAAAAACCGGCCAAGTGCGTGTCAGGCCACCCGCAGTATAGGGTTCCGTAGTTGTCTGTCTTTATTACATCGACACGCGAGCGCCAACTTATTAGTGCGGTTGCGTCGGCGGAATTTGTATTTTTCTAAATTATGTTCTAACATTTTGTCGGCGTGATTGATTTATATACCCATACCGAATTACAGCTTTCTAGTAGTAAGGGTTACTGAGCTAAGCCGCAGACGGACAGACGGACATGGCGAAACTACTTATAAGGGTTCCTTGTTGACTGTAAGCAATTTCTTCTGAAAAAGTCGTATTACTCTGTAGCAGAGTTTATAGCTGATGAATGATATGTTATAATACTAACAATTACACGGTTCAACTCACGTATTCTATGTCACTACGGGCGACATGTTTCGAACTCTTCGGGAGTTCTTCTTCAGGATGAGTGTTTTCGCGGCGGTGTCGCTTGTATCACTGCCCGAGCTCGCTCCGCACGCCGAGCGGCGCGTGAAGCACGCGCCGACAGGGCGGGGGGAGGGGGGCAGTCTAGCGCTGGAGTAGTTGAGTGAGATTGCGGCAGGAGGTCATCTCCTCCGATAGACGACACGCACACTGAACTCACTGTGTCCACGGGGTTGTCACAACACACTGTCCACTTCAATTTAGGAATGATAGTTTTCCATGCTGGCGGTAACATCCAGCCACCATCACGATTAAAATTTGGGCGGCGCCCAATTTCAATCGCCTCGCGAATCTTGCGTGGCACATAACCTTTCTCCCGTACCAGCAATTTCGCCTTGTCGAAACGAATGAAATGTGACGCGCCTGTATCGCACGCATGTTCTGCTACCGCCGAGTTCCTAACATCCATCTTCTTCACGCTGCGTATGTGTTCCAGCAATCTCGTGGAGACGTTCCGCCCAGTTTCCCCTACGTACGCCTTACCACAATCACAGGGAATCTCGTACACCCCCGGGCTACCCAGCGGGTCTCGGTCCTTAGGAGAGCGCAACATCTGCCTCATCTTGGTATGAGGGCGGAAAATTGTCCTAATGCTCAACCTCCGGCGTAATAGGCGTCCAATCATATCCGTCACCCCCCTAATATATGGCAAGTACGCAGGAGCTCTCTCCACCGTGTGTGCGCGCTGCAAAGTGCAACGACTCGCTACTCGTTGACTCTGTCTCCAACCATACCCATTCCTCTCTAGCACCTGTCTCACATGCTGCAGCTCCTCTTGCACATATTGCGGGTCACAGAGCCGCAGAGCCCTGTTGATAAGCGCGCGTGGGACCGAAGACAGATGTGCAGGGTGGTGATGTGAGTCAGCTTGCAAATAGCGATCTGTGTGTGTTGGTTTCCGGTACACCTTACTAGACAATCGTCTCTCGAGCTGACTCACATCACCACCCCGCACATCTGTCTTCGGTCCCACGCGCGCTTATCAACAGGGCTCTGCGGCTCTGTGACCCGCAATATGTGCAAGAGGAGCTGCAGCATGTGAGACAGGTGCTAGAGAGGAATGGGTATGGTTGGAGACAGAGTCAACGAGTAGCGAGTCGTTGCACTTTGCAGCGCGCACACACGGTGGAGAGAGCTCCTGCGTACTTGCCATATATTAGGGGGGTGACGGATATGATTGGACGCCTATTACGCCGGAGGTTGAGCATTAGGACAATTTTCCGCCCTCATACCAAGATGAGGCAGATGTTGCGCTCTCCTAAGGACCGAGACCCGCTGGGTAGCCCGGGGGTGTACGAGATTCCCTGTGATTGTGGTAAGGCGTACGTAGGGGAAACTGGGCGGAACGTCTCCACGAGATTGCTGGAACACATACGCAGCGTGAAGAAGATGGATGTTAGGAACTCGGCGGTAGCAGAACATGCGTGCGATACAGGCGCGTCACATTTCATTCGTTTCGACAAGGCGAAATTGCTGGTACGGGAGAAAGGTTATGTGCCACGCAAGATTCGCGAGGCGATTGAAATTGGGCGCCGCCCAAATTTTAATCGTGATGGTGGCTGGATGTTACCGCCAGCATGGAAAACTATCATTCCTAAATTGAAGTGGACAGTGTGTTGTGACAACCAGACCTCGGACAGAGTGAGCCATTTTTACGTCATTAATGTCAAGTGTAGATGTTAATATAGATATGCCTCAAGATGAAATATTAAAAAGAATTCATGAATAATAATTAAACAAAAATGACAGTGCATTATGTACAAAACGAGTAAGTATTATTTATTTATTCAAATTTTTCTTTGTTATTGGTTATTGTAATAAAGAACTATAATTTTTTCTAGATTTTCAATTTTCAACGCACTTCTTCTTGAGTTTAATATCCACTTATAGATGGAAAAAGACCTTTCTACTTCCACTGAAGTGAGCGGAGTGAAGTTGTACATTAAAATACCGTCCACATCTGTTCCTTCCGAAATTTTTTCAGCATAGTCCCTAAACAGATCTAAGTCTGGGTTTCTAGCTATGACGTCTTCTAATTTCTGACTGACAGAAGCAGACGAAGACCAGCTTATAACAGCTCTCACTTGGTCCAACGTTAAAAATGTATCTACGACGGATATTTTAGATTCCTGTAATTTTTTTAAGGCATATTCAATTATATGGAAATTCTCAACAATATATTTTAGATTATTTCGTAAATTTTCAGTTTGTATAATTCTTTTCGCCACTCTTATCGACATTGCGTCTGACGATCTCAATGCCCATAGGACTACTTTTATTTCGTCAAAATATTAATAATTAATAATTTAATATTCGTTATTCAATTACATCACATCTGCCATTGAATGACTGCGTAGGTATGTCCATATTATGCAAACTCTTAAAACAGCTCACCCTGTCTGAGGTCTGGTGACAATCCCGTGGACACAGTGAGTTCAGTGTGCGTGTCGTCTATCGGAGGAGATGACCTCCTGCCGCAATCTCACTCAACTACTCCAGCGCTAGACTGCCCCCCTCCCCCCGCCCTGTCGGCGCGTGCTTCACGCGCCGCTCGGCGTGCGGAGCGAGCTCGGGCAGTGATACAAGCGACACCGCCGCGAAAACACTCATCCTGAAGAAGAACTCCCGAAGAGTTCGAAACATGTCGCCCGTAGTGACATAGAATACGTGAGTTGAACCGTGTAATTGTTAGTATTATTTCAACATGTCTCACGAAAGTTTAAATTCGAATGATATGTTAATTGTATTGTTATATCTGAATTGTTCATTGGATTATATAAGATTACTTAATAGGGAAACATTGTATTGACATTGAATTTATTGTATCGACATTTGAATTTATTGTATTGTCATTTGAATTTATTGTACTGACATTAACATTAGGATTTTGATTGTATTATTATTATGTTTACTGTAATATTCTACACAATTTCTTTGTTTTGAATAAAAATGAAATGAAATGAAACTACGGAACCCTAAAAATCATCAATTTCAAAGAATGAAACTGCGAAACGCAGACAATTTAGTTTCACGTACCTACCCCAAACCCCAAGAACTAACTATGGAAATAAAAGTTAAGATTTCCGCAGCATGCCGATTTGATCTCAGTTCACGATTTGACGGTAAAGGATTTTGGTAAAGATGCAGGTATTTAACTAAATGTAAACAAAAACAATCCACGTGACTTGGTCATTCAGTCAATAAGATAATACCATAGATATTGTTTACATTTAGTTAAATACCTATCCAAATAAGTAGGTTATAGTAGCTATCAACACAACGACCACTCAAATCAATAACGGGCAGGTTCTCGTAACACCCCGTTCACACTGCGTCCATTTCCGTGTCCGGGAGGCATCCCTCTTTTTCTCGCTTGCGATGTTTCGCCCGAGTGCGAAAGAGACGGATGCCTCCCGGACACAGAAAAGGACGCAGTGTGAACGGGCACTAACGCGCTTGTGATTTTTCTGAAATTGCAAGCTTCCATAGGATACGGTACCTGCTTACCATTAGGTAGACAGAATGCTTGTTTGCTACCGTCGGGTCGTTAAAAAAAACCGGCCAAGTGCGAGTCGGACTCGCGCACAAAGGGTTCCTTACCATTATCTATAAAAACAGTTAAAAAAAAAGTTTGTTGTATGGGTGGCCCCCTTAAATATTTATTTTATTTTGTTTTTAGCATTTGTTGTTATAGCGGCAATAGAAATACATAATCTGTGAGTATTTCAAATGTCTAGCTATCGCGGTTCTTGAGATTCAGCCAGGCGACAGACAAAACGGCAAAAAAAACACGTTTGTTGTATGGGAGCCCCCCTTAAATATTTATTTTATTTTGTTTTTAGTATTTGTTGTTATAGCGGCAACAGAAATACATAATCTGTGAAAATTTCAACTGTCTAGCTATCGCGGTTCTTGAGATTCAGCCAGGCGACAGACAAAACGGCAAAAAAAACACGTTTGTTGTATGGGAGCCCCCCTTAAATATTTATTTTATTTTGTTTTTAGTATTTGTTGTTATAGCGGCAACAAAACTACATAATCTGTGAAAATTTCAACTGTCTAGCTATCGCGGTTCTTGAGATACAGCCAGGCGACAGACGAAACGGCAAAAAAAACCACGTTTGTTGTATGGGAGCCCCCCTTAAATATTTATTTAATTTTGTTTTTAGTATTTGTTGTTATAGCGGCAACAGAAATACATAATCTGTGAAAATTTCAACTGTCTAGCTATCGCGGTTCTTGAGATACAGCCAGGCGACAGACGAAACGGCAAAAAAAACCACGTTTGTTGTATGGGAGCCCCCCTTAAATATTTATTTTATTTTGTTTTTAGTATTTTTTGTTATAGCGGCAATAGAAATACATCATCTGTGAAAATGTCAACTGTCTAGCTATCGCGGTTCTTGAGATACAGCCTGGTAACAGACAGACAGACGGACAGCGAAGTCTTAGTAACAGGGTCCCGTTTTTACCCTTTGTTGGGTACGGAACCCTAAAAACGACATAGTTAAGAATCACGTTTTTTATTGTAACACTCAATATGATCTTGCATTAAAAGTAACTTAACTTTGTATAGTTTATAGTGTAAGTATTTTTATTTTCCTTACTATGTCGTATTTTGACATAAATGTCCTTAGACCCGGTACGCACTACAAAGTCCCCCGCGGCTATGAAGTCAATCCTGACACATTGCGCAACTATGAAGTTTCTGAATAATGACAATGTCAACCATAGGAAAAAATTACATATTTATCTACTTATTGCGTGTGACAGAATAGTGAGTTGCAACAATATCACAGACAATATATCGTTACACGTTAAGAAGTTCGTATAGCCAAAAATATTGTTTATGATTTATGATGATGTGCATTAAGATCAAAGGACATGCGGCACGCCATAATACTAAACCTCCGTTTTCCACAGCGAAAATGATGAAATTATTAGAAGAAGCGTGCAATCACGTACGTAACCAAAAATAACTAAAAAATGGTAGTGAATAAAACTAAAGCCAAAATATGGGACGATTGCAACAGAGACATTAATTAAAGTGGACAGTATTTTAGATAATGACTTTGAGTTAGTTATTAATACAAACGATACCAGAAGTGATGATGGTGATCGCGCTTCGGAAAGTAATACATAATAAAGTAAAGAATATAAATATTTTCTCTACCTAGATGCTTTTTTTCACTTTCCTTCATATACATCTGATAAATATTTTTTTATTACAGTTAGTAGAGAACTGAATTCGACTTAACTCACACTTGACTCGAATTTTATCGATACAAGTATCGGTCTAATATGACCGAATTCTCAGTATTTTATTTCACCGATTTTTTATTTTTTCGTATAAAGTCGGTTCTGGCGCTGTAGGGTCGCAGTTCTATCTAACACTCCTCGTCGCTTCGCTCGTCGTCGTAAACACGCTTACTTTATTGTAATTTTTTGTAACACCAATCCGTTGACTGTACCAAGGTAGCGGATTTATACCAAGTAGTAAATATAATCACAACCAAATATGAATCTTTTTTTAAAGAAGATATTCGAAATTGGAATGTAACCTAACCGAATGACTTCTATTTGATGATATTCTTTGATATTATTATTATTATTTGTTATATTTTGCATATGAATAACATTTTCAATTATTAGTTTTCCTTTGCCTGAAACACAGGGTACCTATCCTAGCTCAGGCACGTGTTATTTGCCTCTAATAGTAAGCTGCTAGTCTATAGTAAAACTTATGTAAGTACATTTTGATTTATCAATAAATTATAATTATTATTATTATTTGTATGTTTTTTTTCCATATCTCGGGACCATGGGGTCCCGGACTTCTGGGAGGCATGCGTGGGGCCGAAGCCAACAGCGCAGAGGCCCTTTAAAACAACAACAAACGGCTAGCCGCTTAGTGCGTACCGGGTCTTATGGGCGCGTGCGTGGTAAGCATGCTGGTGCTTACCCACCCCGTTTCGAGTTCTTACTAAAGTTTTTTTTATTTTATAGTTAATGGAACTCTAGGTTTGTTCATGTAAATTGTATATAATATATACAATACATATTATATCGGGCTAGTCCCCCAGCATCATGGGAGTATTTTTAAATGACAAGATCCGATGACTTAGCAGAATCATCCACGAGGCCGCCTAATGACTGGTTTCGGAAGCACGCTCAACCGTGACAGCTATAATTGGCACGTGGCTTCTTTAAACACAGGCAAACAGAAAAGTTATCAAGGTTATGAAGAATTTACTATGGACTTGTAGCGGACATGACGTTAGCAGAACTCAAGTGAAGTTCCGTCGTCCACTTGTAGAGAGCGAAAAAAGGCACGGCTTTATTGTGGCATAAGGTAGTGTACCTAAAATATTAAAAATACTTACTTATGACGACGACGGTCCTTACCTCTCCGTTTTGCTTGACGTCACCACTTGTAGGTGGTGTTATTATTTGTCATTGTTGCTAACTATTCGTAGAGTTGTATTCCTATTTTAGACGACAATACTGTTCCTGTATGCA
The DNA here is from genome assembly GCA_947578815.1 of Epinotia ramella. Lineage (NCBI taxonomy): Eukaryota > Metazoa > Arthropoda > Insecta > Lepidoptera > Tortricidae > Epinotia > Epinotia ramella. The sequence continues at coordinate 12,173,253 of OX388204.1, read as the reverse complement.
ACATTTTACCTATACAATTTAATAAAATAAACCAAAATTTAAGTTTACAAAAGGCTTTATTGTATGATATCAAGTAACTTCCAAAAACTACGGTGGGCTGAACTGCTGAAGCGATCTTGAATGCCCGGGGAAGGATATGGGTTACTTTTATCTCGATTTTCTCCCTGGAACCACATTATACGAAGATGGCAGTGTAACTAATAACTAATTTTGTTGGGAGAAAAACTTCTGTGCAAGAAAAATAATTTTCGTCACGTAACTGTATTCGTAGGCAGCGGAAGGGGCAGTGGACCCTTGCACCTTAACAGAATTATGTCCCCTAAACACACAACGCGCGAGAAATATCACAAAAATAATATTTCTTGAGGCGCTTGTCCGGTATGCTCCAATAAATTTCGGGGAAACACGACTTTTGCTAAAGCTCTCATGCGGTTAATCTGCCTCGATGTTTTGTAATTCAATATGATACTAATGGATCGCGTTGCGCACGCCCGCTTTTACCTGCGCCGAGCTCCACAAACTTCGTTCATTGAATGTGTTACAGGTATATGGAAAATAAATTAAAATTGGCTTGGCGTAATTTGTTGATTTTCAAATCGTAATTGAATAATATTAAGTCCGCATCAACCATACACCTGGAGCCATAACACAGCAGCGAAATATGTATCCGAATTTCCGATCCCTACTGGACAGGAAAATGTCGAGACATATAGGCGTTTGGTTAGCCAAACGCCTACATGTTCGACATTTACCACTTGCTCGGCTGCTGCCATGTAGGATAGGTACATAATAGCAGTAGCCTGAGGGCCCGCACGTTTGAGTTGTCACCTATTTGTTTATTTGTAACTTCCCTCTGTGCTTTGTTCTCCTCACTGCTGAGGGTCGTGATCTCGCCCAAGTGACTTCCAGTTTTTTCAGCTTCCTGGATGGATAGCGATTTGCAGGTCTGGTCTGGGTTTCTTGTTTGTAACTGCTTAGTGCCCGCGTATTACAAAGAAAGCAAGCGGGACCGGGGGAAACACGTTTACCCCGTAGGTCCATTCTACATAATGGTCGCGAAATCGGATGAGTATTTCGTAATTACAGCTTACTATTCATTCTTTATTGTTAGATTGGTGCTAGCCCTAGCACATTTGTTCATTTCTATATTTTCTATCACTGAGAAGAATAGGACAATAGTATTAATTCTTAACTAAGCGAAGACAAACTAAAAATAATATTGGTTTAAATGCCTCGGTCGTGCTGAATAGAGCAAAATAAAAAGATTAAACAAATGCAAAAATTTTGTGCACATAAATATACGCTGCCAAGTATATGCTTAAAGGTCGGTGTGTTTCTTGATGAAGTTCCTTATGGTGGGCGCGGCGATGTTGGCGAACACGCTGGGGGAGAGGGGCTGGGCGCAGCCTCTGCCGAACGACACGATCCCCACCGCCATGCCGTCTTGGATCGCAGCGCCGCCGGAGTCACCCTGAAACCACATACGTCATCATCATCATATCTTCCGAAAGACGTCCGCCGCTGGACATGGGCCTACAAAAAGTGCTACAATGACCGGCCCTGCGACTCCCGCGACCTTTACCAGGTCATCAGTCCATCTATCCACCCTCTATCGTCCGGTGGTCGCCACTCGAGAACCATTCCCAACGGCCATCGGTTCTACGTGCAATATTCCCGCTACCACTTAGTTGAAGATCGATATATCGAGCAAGTTCAACAGCATACCAATTTCAATATAATTAATTAAGAGACCTGGCCTAACGCTGATTTATCATTTACCTGGCAAGTTCCTTGGCCCCCTAAGAAGTAGTTGCCTCCACACCACATGTTCTCGGTCAGAATGCCAGGGTAAGACGCGTAGCAGGCTGTGAAGTAGACCACAGGAATCTCAACGTCCATCAATCTCTCAGGTATGGAAGACGCTCCTTGCTGTTGACAAGTGTCGTCGCTCTTATGGGATCACTCATAGATGGTGGTGGGGGTGAGTGAGGGTAGTACATACACAGTAAAAAAACACAAAAGTTGTTTTTCCTATGGTGAAATGCAGCATTGCACATAAACCTTTAGGTAGGTGAGTCAAACCAAAAATTAGGCTTAGCGCTCATGGTTGAGATTAAGGTCCGATCTCATTAGAGCCGTCCGGCACCCGACCCGCACCGCCTCGCCTCGAGCGGTTAGTATTCTTTATATGGATTCGTATGGGCATGCGCTCACTACATCAACTCCGTAGTTAGTAGAGTTCCGAGGCGAGGCGGTGCGGCTCGGGTGCCGGGTGGCTCTAATGAGCTGTGACCTTCATTTAATATGGCCGACTTTTTATACAACTGTTACTGCAATTGGAATCTTCTACATTGTTCAAAACATTCAAAAAGCAAACTCTACTGTGTACAGTAGAGTTGCTTTTTGAATGTTTTGAATGGACTGCTTTGAGGCAATTCGGCCAGCTTAATTAATCTCAAGTATACCTTCAGCTATCTCCTCAGGAAAGACTCGAACCTAAATGTTATACAATCGATTTGTCAGGACAGGATGTCGCCGCCGGACGTCTGGGAGGACATCATCATGGCCAATTTATAGGCTATCGCTGAGAACCCGATTTTACGAGACCACTTACATATTTTGTGTAATCATAATCAGCATTCTAAACTTCAGACATATATATTTTTATTTTTTTTATGATATAGGAGGCAAACGAGCAGACGGATCACCTGATGGTAAGCGATTACCGCCGCCCATGGACACTTGCAACACCAGAGGTGTTGTGAGTGCGTTGCCGGCCTTTAAGATGGGAGTACGCTCTTTTCTTGAAGGTAAGGCATATCACTTTCTCTACCACAAACTGCCAACTACAAGCCACAGCGTAGCAACAGTCAAGGACAAGATATTACGTCACACTAACCGAACGACGCACGAAACACATTGATGGCATTTCAAAGTGAACTGAATGAAAAACTAACGTGAGGTATTTTCTAAGTCGTAAAAACGGTAGATCGTTGTACCTCGTCACAGTAAATTTACTCTACTGTACGCCTTAGAGGTAATCACGTAGCGTTAGGTAGATCCAACTGTCATTTTTCCATACAAAAAGTGACATTTAGATCTACTTGACGCGCGTACAATGCGTTAAGCCCACATCACACTGGCGCGGCCTGGCCGCAGCGGACCATAGTAAACTTGTCATTAGCTGTCAAATTTACTATTTACCGCCACCGCAGGCCGCTCCAGTCTGTGAGAGGCCTTACATGATCGACCTGCTGATCGCAAAACTGTTGATAAGTCTAGTTTAATTAAGGTGGCAGTTTCACGACAAGTAAGTATGTAAAAACCAGTTTTTCGGGTGTACCCACGGTCTGAGGAATTTTCTTATGAAAGTTTTTCAAGGCTATTAATAGGACATAGTGATACAAGTGAGGTATGTTGATAATTCCATCAGAGGCGGAATTGTGAGAGAGCCGAGGATGTAATTATCAAACCTCACCCGTTTGATACGACGTTTTTCAACACATTTGCGAGGAAAAAATCCTTTTCATAAAATGAAAATATTAAGTATAGGCTCCTCAAATATTTCCTTTACTTATTTATGGTAACAGGTTTTTACTCACATATGTATTGTACATCGACAAGAATTTCCAGTGGCGTTAATTCCATTTACTTTATCACTTTACTATTCACCACGAGTCAACATTTTTTATAATAACCAAATACGCATCAACAATGTTTACAAATATTAGTAAAATTACCTATAATGGCACTCAACTATTTTGTTTTCGTGAAGTTCGCACAAGTACGCGCGCGTAAAGCGTGACTTAGATGAAATCTCTAAACAGCCAATACAAAATAAAACAAATATTTACGTATTTAATACAAATTCATATAAAATGTTATCAAAAGTTAATTTAATAGTTTTACTAAATTAAACGTTTCTATATCATATCCACGAAAAAATTATGAAGTAATTCACAAAAAGGATTGAATTTGTTTTATCGAGTAAGAATCCATTTGCCGATAATTAAAAAAACCATGTACGAACCGGTTTGTTTAAGAATGCGCCGTGTCCATACATACTCGTACACCTTTCTGTAAGGTGCCAACGTTTCTTAATCGGAATAAAACCATAAAACACGAGTGCCGTAATGTTATAAAATATTTATGGCCCTCACCTTCGGTTCGGGCCACAAGCACCTGCGACCTGGGCCATTCACGAATTGACCGCCCTGGATACGTAATGTACTACTTATTACATAACTTTAAATGCTACAGTATATAATGTTACGAAAGGAACTCTAATGTACGAACTTTGTACTAGTACAATACAATACCACACAAATATTATAATTTCTCACCAAAGTAATACTCAGAAGAAAACAAATTTTAATTGAAACTGTGGTTGACAACTGGCGATCTTATCAGTACAAAGCTATCTCTTCCGGATAACCTTTGGGTAGTGGAAGCGATGCAAAACAATTTTGAGCCCCATCTTAACCAGCTAGACTTCAATCCATATAACATTCGACTTGACAAATTCGTCTCCGTTTCTTCTTTTACCTAGGACAGGGGTCGGCAACCGGCGGCCCGCCAGCCCCTTACTTGCGGCCCGCGAGCCTCCCTAGCTGTTTTGTATGTAAAGGTATTCATAATTTTGATATTGCCTGTTAACGCGCCAATTTCGTTAGCAACTATAAAGCCATTGGTTACTAAAAGGTCGGCGACCCCTGATCTAGGATATCAAAGTGAGCTATTGTTTTTGAAGTGAAAACTTCTTTAGCGGCGCTGAGCACTTTTTGGGATGGGGAAAAATTGTTAAATACGCGACAGAGTTTTGTGACGTCAGATGTGAAGGAGGTCACTTTTTGTCGGTATTCGTAAGAGTATAAAGCCGTTAAACACTTTTTGTAATAGCATATTCTGCAAATAAAGTGGAATTTTAACCAACGCGTCCTTCACCGTTTTGCTATTGACTAAATTCGAATAGTTCGAATTTGGGCGTTATTCCTAAAGATATAAAGCTTAGAAAAATATTTACCAACGGCAAAAACAAATTGATATTTTGGTCGCCACCGCCGTCTGCTGTTCTTGCAAATTCGAATAGTTCGAATTTAGACGTTATTCCTAAAGAGATAAAGCTTTGAAAAATATTTGGCAATGGCAAAAATAAATTGGTATTGTGTTTGCCGCCGCCCGTCGACGTGCCGACGGGCGAGCCGGCGCCCCGTCGCGCCCAACGCGCCCGCGGCCCGTCCGCCTAAATAATTGATAATTGTTTATAAATTTTCGTCACATTCATTTTTGACACCGTAAGATGTCACGTGACCTGATCGAAAAACTGTTACAATGTTATTGAGTTTTCACTTCTGCCGGCACTCCCGGAGTGCAACCCGGTCATTTTTTTTTTAAATCTTATATGGAATAGTGTATAGTGTCTATCAATGATTTAAGCTATTTCTTACCTTAGTTCTGCCCCAACCGCTGACCATAATCTTGGTCCCTCCTCTCATGGGCCGCATTAGCTTCGGCAGCGCTATAGGCTGCATGGTGTCAGAGAACGTCATAGGTTCTACGGTTTTCATGACTGCAACGTCCTTGTCGAAAGGGGGAGTGTCGTACTCCGGGTGAGGAATCACTTCTGCTATGGGTATTATGGTTCCATTCTTGCGGGAGGAGCTACCGGCTCGAAGGACCACTGTTGTTGGGTCCACGCTGAAACGACATAGTACCTATAGATAATGCCGAGAATGCTCTGTGTTGAGACTGAGACATTATTTATAGCTCTCAACTTATCGAATCCTCAAATCAATAAAGGGTCGGCATCGTCATTGTGACAATAGGCTTCGGTGTCTATTTACCACCGGGCAGGCCGTATACTTGTTTGCCAGTGTAGTCGTATAAAGCTGTAGAAATATTGACATTTAAAACCATCCACCCAAGTAGTTCGTAAGGGATTTTTTATTTTATTATGCCATTAAGAAAAGTACTGATGACCCAAACTGTTCTCCAGCTGGGGGAAAACAGTGTCGGGTACTATATCTGTAATTGTGGCCGAGGCTTTAGCAGGTGACGTAGTGAGCGTTGTAGGTAACCCGACATTGAACACACCGTTGAGGAAAACGAGGGTAGATAGTTAGTTAGTTATCCTGGGCTCTTTTCCGCAAATCGACATCCAGTGTGCCTATTTTGCGTGAATTTGTGGGATAGCGCTACTCTAACCACCCCAGCTCCTCCAGAAAGTTGGTGAGTGCCTTTGAGTTTATGATTGCGTCCCGTAGTGTGTCTGGAGACCCTAGGTGCTTTTCCTTTATACTTCTACCTGCTTGCAGTCCAGTAGAATGTGTTTGGTCGTTTCTTCCGCCTCCATGCACGCTCTGCACATGGGGCTGTCTGTGATACCCATGTTGTAGAGGTGTCTGTTCAAGGTATTGTGTCCTGTTATTATTCCTACTATCTTGCGTAGTTGGTTTCTATGTGTCCTCAGTAGTGCTTTTGTGAGTTTGTTGTCGCGTTTTGACAGAATCTCTTTGGTCTGTCTGTAATAATCTCGTAGTGAGCGTTGTAGGTAACCCGACATTGAACAAACCGTTGAGGAAAACGAGGGTAGATTCTCGCCATTACTAATAGTGTAGGAGAATGTCTTTATATCAATTGTATACTAGAAAACATGCGTAGCTAATACTTAAAACATGTAACTTTAATTATGTGTTACTCGTACTCATATAAGTACCTAGTCCCATGATAACTTGATAAGATACAGTGATAATACGAAGTATTCCTTTGTTATATGCTGCTTAACAACATTGTACGAGTAATAACATTGTAAGCAACTCATTTCCGATAGCATCAAGTATACTACATAAAAGCTCCCCCGCACAAATGAACAGCACACAAGAACGATAAAACCGGATATTTTTTTGCTGAAATCGATATACAAAATGTACACATTTTTATTGCCCTTGACCAAGGATTAATCATGTCGTTGAGACCTCGAAAGCAGAATACAAAACAAAATAAGTACAATATAAATTAAAATGTATATTGATGATCCGAATAAAAATCATTCCATGATATTGTATTCTAAATTATATTTAATGTTAATTTGACTGTTATCTTCACTTTGACTATGAATCAGCAATGCATGAATATTCAATTAAAACTGAAATATAAACCGGAATACATTTCATAATGTGAATAATTTCACTGCGACAATCAATGGCCTTCTCACATGCGATGCACTCTCAACAACGAGCATCAGTCACAATATATTACTAGTACTATAGTAAACCTCGCTGTATATTTTCCACTCTCTAAAAACCACATGAAAGCAAACAGTCGGGAGTATTATTTGGTATTGTTTGAAGAACTTTTGTGCAATTTCCTCCGCTAACCACCGCGAATCAGCAGGTTATTCATTGTATTGCAAAAAGACATGAGAATATGCGCGAACTTATTCAATTTCCTATTCTATCCAATGTCAAATACTCGTATTCGAGGGTACGTTTACGTTATTCGATGGTTAGGTATATGGGAATTAATAGCTTCTGCCCGCGACTTCGTCCGCGTGGAACTCGTTTATATCGTAGCTCCTTACACACTTTCGCCCCCTATTTCGCCCCCTTAGACGATGATTCCCGGAATAAAAAGTATTATGTTATACATTTAATCCAGGTATGCACCAAAGTATACCAAAATTCATTTTAATCCGTTTAGCCGTTTTTGGGTGATTGAGGTTCAAACTTTAGCATTCATAATAAGTATTATTAGTAGGATTGCAAAATTTCCAGGGACACGACTCGCTTGACAAACTCTAGCAGGCATTTTAAGTTTAATGAATAAGATTAATTCAATATTTTCGCTACGGTGCAGGTGGTAGAATTGTGCTGAAGTTTACGAACAGAGTGAAAATATGTATCCTACTATAATATTATAAATGCAATGTTTAGATGTTTGTTACTCAATGACGCTTAAAGGGCTCAATCGATTTTGATGAAATTTTGCACCAAGATAGTTTATAGCCTGGATTAAAATAAAGAAAAGCTTTATCCCGGGTCCACGCAAACGAAGTCGCGGGTGGAAGCTAGTTATTAAATCAGGGATAAAACTGGCCAAGATCGAGTCGGACTTACGCAGCGGTGAAACGAGCCGGATGAGCTAGACGGTGAACCCGTGGCCCCGCTGAAAGATTTACGTATTTCTTTCCATTGGGGCCTCGGAGACACAGTTGTAACCCAGACTTTTTAAATAGGAGTTCGAAGTTTTTTTCTCGTTAACTGCCGGGCCGCGTGCCTTTGAACGTGTTAATACTTACGCAATTTCAGATATTTTTTTACAACGGATATTAACAATAATATAATATTCATCCTTATGAGTCACAAATTCAATGATAAAGAAACATTATTAATGCTTGAATTAATAATGATATCACCATCTAGCAAGCATAATTTTGGTACAATTTCAGTTTAGAAGTCGCTGATGTTAGTTGTCTATTTGGGCCATCTAGCGTGCTTAATAAGTTTAGCCCAACTTCGGCTCGATAGATGCCGCTTAAATTATGTTTTAGATATTTTTTAAACCAATAAAAATAATATACCAAAAAGTATTCAATGGGTTTTAACCGATTCTAAAATTATGAAAGAAACACTAATCTAACTGTTTTATGTATAATGTCATACAATATTTCCGTAACTTCGCAAAAAATTCAATTTATCAGTTCATATTGTAATTAAGTTTGGCCCAGGTTGTGTTCGTGTTGGAATACTATCAGAATAAATTAAAAACGATAAGACTACATGAATGCATTCAAATCCACAACCGTCGATGTTGTTCTTAATGCTTAAGTTTTGTTTTTACCTGGGACCGTTTTTCTCGGCTTTAATACTACGAAAAATCGATTTCTATACAAAACTAAACAAAAATCAAATAACTGATTGTTTACCAAAAATAAACGGTTAAAAAGAAAACAAAAAACCTTCTCATCGCTTGGGTTCGAACTCGCAGCCATCAACAAAGAAGATTAATCATTGGTCGCCGTGGAAGTGTAAGCAAGCATACAGCCAGCTTTTTGCGAGGAAATACGGGACAATCAATTTTCAAGACCAAGCTAGATCGGTTTCTCGGCCCCGTAAACCCATCCTGCAAATTTCATCAGAATATGATTACAAAACGGCGGTCGTGGGTTCGAATCCCGGCTCGTACAGTTGAGTGAGTTTGCGTTTTTCGGAGCTTATGTACGGAATATCATTTGATATTTAATTTTCCGTTAGCTTTTCGGTGAAGGAAAAACATCGTGAGGAAACCTGCGAAGAAATTCAAAGGTGTATGTGAAGTCCCCAACCCGCCCTGGGCCAGCGTGGGGACTACTGCCCGTTCCCTCTCATCCATGAAAGGCCAGTGCCCAGCAGTGGGCCGATATAGGCTTATTTACTATATTTTTAATAGTATCGGATAAGACCGGTAGCGCCATCTTTTGTGGAGTTCTTCACTCTGGATTTATACATAGAAACTTTCAAGCGAGTTTTAATCCCTTTAGAAGATGATCTTTAAAAAACGCTGAATTAATTTTAATTTTTATATATTACGAATTTTCAAGTCCCTAGTACGAAAAAAAATTTAGTCTCCATACAAATTTTTAACCCATTTTTGACCCCGTTAGGGTATGAATTTTCAAAAACACTGAAATTACTTTTCATGAGTTTCATTTAAGAACCTTTTTACGAAGTTTCAAGTCTATCTTAAAAAACTAATTAATTCCTATACAATTTTTCATACCTTACCACCCTCTGAAGATATAATTACTAAAAAAGCGTCTTATTGTGTCTCTCTGACAACATCAACGAACTTACACATTTATAATATCAGTGCACTCAAATTAAATATGAAAGTTCAAATTAAAAGAGGAGGAGCCTCAGGTGCATAGAGTGATACGATAATACGCTGTTGTCCACTAGAATCCCCTAGCCTGATCCCCCAGGGGAAAAAATCGATTAGGTTGTTAGGTGAACTGCGACCCTACAGCGCGCGAGTCAAGCGAGCGAAGCGAGCGTGACGCGGTAGCGTCCGGCGACGTGCGTCGTGCTGTGATCCGCCGCCGCTGCCGACTTGAACGCGACGAACCGCGCGTATCTATTTTTATCCCCCGATGCAAAGAGAGGGGTGTTATAAGTTTAACGTGTCTGTGTATCTGTCTGTGGTATCGTAGCTCCCAACCGGATTTGCAAAATTAAAATTATTTAAGTTTTCACTTCTACCGGCACTCCCGGAGTGCGACCCGGTCTTGTTAGGGTTCCGTACTCAAAGGGTAAAAACGGGACCCTATTACTAAGACTTCGCTGTCCGTCCGCCTGTCTGTCACCAGGATCTCAAGAACCGCGATAGCTAGAAAGTTGAAATTTTCACAGATTATGTATTTCTGTTGCTGCTATAACAACAAATACTAAAAACAAAATAAAATAAATATTTAAGGGGGGCTCGCATACAACAAACGTTTTTTTGAAGTGAAAACTTCTTTAGCGGCGCTGAACACTTTTAGGGATGGGAAAAAATTGTTAAATACGCGACAGATTTTTGTGACGTCAGATGTGAAGGAGGTCACAAACTTTTATATTTTGCTGCTAGCCGATTCGACTTCATTCAAAACTGAACGCTATTCGTAAGAGTATAAATCCGTTAAACACTTTTGGCAACAGCATATTCTGCAAATAAATTTGTAATTTTGTCCAAGCGTCCTTCACCGTTTTGCTATTGAGCAAATTCGAATAGTTCGAATTTGGACGTTATTCCTAAAGAGATAAAGCTTTGAAAAATATTTACCAACGCCAAAAACAAATTGATATTTTGGTCTCCGCCGCCGTCTGCTGTTCTTGCGATTCGAATAGTTCGAATTTGGACGTTATTCCTAAAGAGATAAAGCTTTGAAAAATATTTGGCAATGGCAAAAACAAATTGGTATTTTATTCGCCGCCGCCGACGGGCGAGCCGGCCCGTCGCACCCAACGCGCCCGCGGCCCGTCCGCCTAAATAACTGATAATTGTTTATAAATTTGCGTCAAATTCATTTTTAGGGTGACACCGTAAGATGTCACGTGACCTGATCGAAAAACTGTTAGGTACAATGATATTGAGTTTTCACTTCTGCCGGCACTCCCGGAGTGCAACCCGGTCTTTTTTTTTTCAGGCTGTATCTCAAGAACCGCGATAGCTAGATAGTTGAAATTTTCACAAATTATGTATTTCTGTTGCCGCTATAACAACAAATACTAAAAACAAAATAAAATTAATATTTCGGGGGGCTCCCATACAACAAACTTTTTTTTTTACTGTTTTTATAGATAATGGTACGGAACCCTTCGTGCGCGAGTCCGCCTCGCACTTGGCTGGTTTTTTTTATTTTTATTTCATTGCATATTTTAGTAAATCACTATACATACCTCGGCGTGAAAAAGAGTTGCCAGTCTCATAACTATCCGGTCTATGTGTACTCGGCCGGAAACCCTTTACTTCCCTATTACTGTTTAAAGGCTTTAAATAGGCTTCAAACAAATCTAACTTCTCTTGATTCTAACCCATTCTTGACCAAACACACTAAACAGAACGTTTCAGAGAAAAACTAAAATTCAAATAAAGCATGAGATCGTCATCGTTCTAATAATTTCAAAATTAAAATTTAGTATCTACATTTCTTTTTAAATTTCGATCATAGTGGAAAATTGAAAAATTATTCGCCACGAGCGGGATTTGAACCCACAAGCCAATACAAACAGTGCTTTTAATGAATTCCACAGTCTCGTGACTATGTTTCATTCGCTGTGCTTTCCTGTAATAAAAGTTACCGTGTCTACCCATCCACAGCGAGCAAAATGGATGTCCAAAAGCCTCAAAACATGTACTACGCGCAAACGCCTGTTATACTACAAAACACGTGTAAGCCCGACCATAGCAAATAAGAAAGCATACAAATCCTATGCAAAAACACTGCGCAGGTGCATTAGAGCAGCCCAGAAGTCAAGTAACCACCGCTATATATACAAGGCAAAAAACAAATGTAGAGCAACATGGGATGTAATAAATAAAAAAGTTGGAAGTATCCCACAGACCAATCAAATTAAAAGTATCCTAAATAATGGCCAAATAATAAGCAACCCAAGCGATATTGCAAACCTATTTAATGACTACTATATCAATGTCTCCAATAAATTTAATCAAAACTACAGTCTGTCAACGCAGGATTGTATTCGCCACCCAGCTACAATGTTCTGTAATCCCACCACACCAAAGGAAATATACAATCTCATTATGAAGCTAAAAAATACAAAATCATCCGGATACGACGAAATAAACTCACCGATTTTAAAGCTTTGTTCTAAATCAATATGCGTACCTCTATCTCATATTATTAATCTCTCGATAGAAGAAGGTGTTTTCCCCGATGGCCTCAAAAAGTCAATCATTAAACCCTTGTATAAAAAGGGGAAGAGAAATGATGTAGGCAATTACCGACCAATAGCTCTAATCCCTGTTATCTCCAAAGTTTTCGAAAAAGTAGTATTTCAAAGACTAACTAATTTTGCCAATAAATACTCTCTCTTAAATGAAAATCAACATGGTTTCATAAAGAATAAATCTACAACAACTGCCGCATTTACACTGCTTAAAGATATTTTCCACCACGTAGATATAGGGCAGTCAGTAAGCGTTCTCTTTCTAGACATGTCCAAAGCCTTCGATTTAGTTTGTCACAAAAGGCTTCTAGATAAACTTGAACTATACGGTGTGAGGGGAAATGTGCATAGCTGGATACATTCGTTTTTAAATCAGAGATCTCAATGTACGGAAATTATAAGAGAAGAACGGACCGCTATAGTTAGTCACAAATCCGAATATAAAACGAATAAATTCGGCGTTCCTCAGGGAAGTGTATTGTCGCCTTTACTGTTTTCCCTGTATATAAACGACCTTCCAAAAGTAACAGATTACTCCTCTGTATTGTTTGCAGACGATACATCAATTGTGATCCCATGCACAAATGACGAAACTTACGAAATAGAAATAAACAATGCTCTACGAAATACAGTTCAGTGGCTAGAAAGGAACAACCTTTCAATAAATATAAGTAAAACTATACTTGTACAATTCCGTACTCATAGAGGCAAGCACAGAAACCTAGACATCACGTACAAAGGCGATCCTGTAGGTAAAGATATTCATTCAAAATTCCTAGGCATATATATAGATGAATTCTGTGATTTTAAAACACAAGTGGAAAATGTATGCTCAAAAATAAATAGATTTGTTTACCCATTGCGAAAACTACGCGAAACGGTAACACTGGAAGCTGCCCTCACAGCATACCACGGCCATGTAATGTCCGCCCTCCGATACGGTCTCGTTATATGGGGGACCTCCACAGCTATGCCAAAAGCTTTCGTTATGCAAAAAAGATGCATAAGGGCCATTTTTGCATTGGGGCCGCGTGAATCGTGCAAACCCGTCTTTAAACGTCACAAGCTTATGTCACTACCATCCTTATATATCTACGAAACAGCAGTTTTTGTGCATGGAAAAAAAAAGGATTTAAAAAAAAATTGTGACGTGATAGCGTACGGGAGCCGCATGTCTAGACAGAAGGATTTATTATTTGTACCTAAAGCTCGACTTACGCACACAACTCGCAGCCCCTACCTTATGTGTATTAAGATATACAACAAACTTCCCAGTGACATTAAGGAACTTCCCACTAAAATGTTTAAAAAGAAGCTTTATGCCTGGCTGTGCAAACTGTGTGTATACACTATTAAAGACTTTCTAAACACGAAAAATTTACTCTGTAAATAATTTAATTTTTAGACTTAAGTTCGAACTATTATACAATCTGTGCTTAAGTAGTTAATTGTTGCATGCTTACCCAAGCCGAATTTGGCGCCCTGTTAATAATTTATATACCACCTGTATGTACCCATTTTCTGCAATAAACATCATTTCATTTCAAACATCATTTCATTTCAACCTTTGGAATCCGTCCATCCCTCTACCAATTGAGCTACCGTGGGTCCGCTAATGGCGACGAATCTTTCAATCCCTTCCACATTTCTTTTTATTATTAACCTGTTTCATCCATGACGGCCAGCTTTATCTGTGTAGCAAAATGTTCGTATTTAGAGTTCTCTTTCCGCACAGACCCCACTGGTTCTTTTAGTATAATACAGTTTTTCTCATTTCTATACTACTAATATCCTAATTGTAGTTGTCTCCATAATTGAATGATTAATTACCCTACGAACTGTATGGAAACAGCTTTCTTTGTTTTGTGGGTGTACTAGTACTCGAATCTTAGTTGGTCTCAAAGAGTAAATTAATCCTTGATAGAAATGGAACCGATCGGCATTAAAAGGAATCACATTCTGACTATTTTCTCGCTGACTGTACATTTTATTAAAAATCTGTGAATGTCGATTGTTATCACTTAAAAAGTTAGTAAAGGTCCCCTAAGAGCAGCTCAACTTTCCACCCTGTATATGTACCAATAACTCAATGCTTTGACGACCGGTTAGCGTATTGGGTAGTAACGCTGCCTTCAAAGCTGAAGGTCGTGGGTTCGAATGCCGGTGAGGGCAAATATTTGTGTGATGACTGTGATAAGCATGAATATTTGTTTCTTTGATGTCTATGTATTTAAGTATTTATATCTATTTAATATATCATCGTCTACTAACACAAGCCTGGGCTGTTCGATTTTCTGTTACCAGTTCGATTTGTGTAAAATCATCCCGTAATAGTAGATTATACACTAAGGGGATAAAGCACTGTTTTATGTCACGGGAGCGAATTGAATCCCGAACGTAACGAAGGACTCATAATTTAACTCCTGAGCGTAGCGAGGGAGTTATAAGTTAATTCCTGAGCGAAGCGAGGGAATTAAGACTGAGTCCTGAGTGCAGTGAGGGGTTCAACCGCCCAAGACTAAAACAGTCTTATCCCCGAGGTGTATACTCTACTTTTCACACCTTATGCGAGACAAAAAAACAGGGTCAGTAGATAAATAATGTTTGATTTCTTTGCTCGATGTCCATCCGATTTCCTTTTTAAAAAGGCCAATAACTTGGCATATGTATTAATTTGTATGTCATGTTTGACACTTATTGTTGCCCTCAGCATCGAATATATACACCACAGGCTACTTGGCTTCTTTGTAGCTGACAAATATTCAAAATAGACCGGAAGCACTGATTCAGACACAGACTTTACGCCTTTTACAGCTTTCCATTTGTCAAAATCATTGTAGGCTTTTAGGTATTTTTCCTTTGACTTCTCTGGCAGCAGAGTGTTGACAATGCCTATGGCATCTAATTTGATAAACTCAGGAGTCAAAACACTTTCATCACTCGACATTTTCAATATTATTTTTGAAATTAAATCTTCTATAGGCACCTACAAGAACTCGATTTGTTCGTCACGCGTGAACAAATGAAGGCGCGCGACGTTCCAAATTCGAAAGCACAAGCCGTGGTCCTAGATTCGAAATTCGAATTTCGAACACCGCGCTCCTCCGGACCGGGCTTCACACGGAGGCAAACTTCATTTATTTTGTCAAATCAAGTAGGCCATGGCCTAGGACAAATTGTGTTTAGCAAAATTAAACTTTATGCATATAGTAATAAGAATTATGAAAAGTGAAATCATATTATTAACCAGCGGGTTATAATGAAATTCAGTACAACATTATAACCCGGCTAATACCAAGGGATTTAATGTCTTGCTTTCGGTAGGGTTTACATGACCTATAATTCGGCATTGTCGAGCATGTGGTTTGAAAATATTATTTTCTCAAACATGCTCGGAAATGTACGCGTTAATATCACGAAATGAAGACATGAAGTTTCTTGTTTAAGGCTCCCTACATTACTTCTTGGCCTTACGCCAAGAAGTAATGTATGAAAACCCTAAGTAAAACCAATATTGTCCGCTACTCTAACTTTTTAAATTTGCTTACTAATATTAAAATGACAAAGTAAAAATTGCATACCTACTGCCAACCACCACTAGAGTCTGTAAGCATACTAGCGACATGAAAAAAAAAAAACTATGGTACTATACTTATGTGCGGTTAAACATAGTGCTCGAACGGCTTGTTCAAATGCCATGTTAAAAAAATAAAAAAGGCGGCAAATTACCTATTATTTCATTGATTACCTTGTATTTATTATTATTTTAATATTTCCTCACATCGTTTGAGAAAAGCACTATACAATCCTCGGCCGGAACAGGGATTGCTGGACTCGTTGTATCCGGCCTCGTGTACGACTCGGCCGTCTACCCCAATCTCGTCCAGCAATCCCTTACTTCACGGCCTCTGCAGTAATCTACTATTATTATGCTTATGTGCTGAACTTACTCCTGAGCGCAATGCGCGGCCGTCAATATGTAAATCTCGCTGACAATGAATCCTCCGCAGAAATACGAGTTGTTCACTATGAAGGACACCTGGTACGGGTGGTCCTCTATAAATGCCTCTTGTCCACCGACGATCCTGTTGTTCTCATTGACGGGCTCTGATCCGAACCAATCAGTGAGGATGGGTATTGGTTCGGGTTTGATGTCGAAAGTAGATAAGTCTGCAAACGAATTTTTATTCGGCTTTAATATCCAGTTCAGAAATCTGCCAATTATAACATTGCAATTCGTGCGCTCAGCCGCTCGCTTCCGCACCCACTGGGACACAGTTATTGTACTCGTATTAGCTAAAGAAGTAGGTCAACTAGAGTTTGATAACGGAAAACACTAAAAAAAACCGAAGAATCATTTGCCCCAAACCATCATTAATCAATTTCAACATTCCGAAAGCTAAACAAAAGTTGGACGCAACTGATTTAAAATATATAATTAGGTTAGGTAGTATTATATCCGGAAAAATCAAAAAATTCTTCAGCGGAGCATGGATTTCGGAATTATGAAATTCTTAAAAATGAGCTTTAAAAATAAGTTGAAACGAAATTTAAGAAAATAATACTTCTCACACCTTCTATTCACTTCAAGAGTCACTGTAGGAAGGGATAATTTCTTCTCTAATATGTTTAGTTTCAATTTAACTTATAAAAAAAATAACTGTGGTAGTACCTAAACTTAAGTGCTGAGAGGTCCAGTGCCTGGTTAAGGCGCTGTCCCATCTCTCTGCCACCATGTTTATAGAAGGCGAGGCGTGGAAAGCAGTACTATCGATAACACAGCTAACTGACCATCCGTGCACTTTATGTGCATTGTAATAAGGTTCTATATGAATACAGAATGGTCAGTTAACTGTGTTGGCGTTTGTATGTGCCATTCGGCAGCAAGATGATCTCCGTCTTTGGTTTAAACGCTCATTACGCTCAAGATCCTTCTTAAAATATTTAGTATCAATTACCTATACTATTGTAGAATCTCGCTTCACTCAGGATTCAATATATCGCCTTCACAGTAAATATCTAATGTTAACAAACAAGCTACCATTTACTGTTTGTTATTCAGGATCCAGAGAAATCTGATGTAGTCCATTTTGTACTAAAACGTAGAACTAAACGGATTTTTTGTCCGTTCTGTCCTGTAGTAATTGAGCGCTGACATTTTTACTTTTGTTGTGGTTCCTACTGGTCAAAATTCTAACGTCATCATTATCCTAGCGTTTTGCCCGGTTGTGTCCTAATGCCCGGGGTCCACTTTGGCATTTAATCCCAATTAGTCCAAATTCTACCATATATATGTTTTTTGAGTTTAAACTTTGTCTTAGACTTAGTTTAGACGACTGGTTAGCCCAGTGGGTAGTGACGCTGCCTACGAAGCTAAAGGTCCTAGGTTTGAATCCCGGTAAGGGCAAATATTTGTGTGATGAGCATGAATATTTGTTTCTGAGTCTTGGATGTTAAGTATTTATTTCTAATAAATATATGTTCGTCTAGTACCCATAACACAATTCCTATTGAGCTTACTATGAGGCCTGTTCGATGTGTGTAAGATTATCCGCTAATATTTGTTTATTTATTTTCAGTTTGTCATATTTTTTTAGTTTCATTGAATAAAGCCAAAATAAATAAATAAAACTGGCATTTGAAAGGTAATTAAATACTTGGCAACAATTCCTAGTAAATTATAAGGAAACATTTAGTTCACTTCTGCCTGGTAGGTACGAGACCTATAGTTCACTTGTGATCAAAGTGATTCCTTTGACGTCAAGGAAATTTGAGGTGCCTTCTGGCCGGTCACTGACTACACGGAGCAATACTCTGGCTCACCGAACAGGAAAAGAGGCACGTAAGGTCCGCCTCACAAGGAGCTGGAAATGTTAGGTAATAGATAACTTACACTCTTAAGTGAATCTTGGTTCTTATTCTGTAATAAAATAGTAAGTCTAATTTGAAATTTCGATTAGGCAATTTAAAATCTTATAATATGATTAAGCCTTATCGCTGGAAATGTAACATATTTTTTTCAAAGAATTAAACAACAATTATTATTATTTTTTACCTTTGTACCGTGTCTCTTTAATAGCCTAATAGATACGAATAGAGGCCCGACCTTTACCCATGAAAAGTATTTTTTATACTCGTCGACCTTAATGTTTGAATTAAGACTTCTATAATCACATACTTTTTTCTATGGAGCTCCCAACTCAACTTTTTACAACTGTTTAGACAACTAAAATGAATTCGACCAATCACGTGGAGCCTTTACTGAACTATAATGAATTTGACCAATAGAACGTCGTCTTGACTACGGAGGAAAACGTGGTACTCGATTGAAAAAGCATAAATTATTATAACGATTAGATTGCATAAAATAATATTATATCGAATTTAGTACATTACAAAATATTTCTTCAATGGGTGGGCTAAAATAATCTAATTCTGACGAAAAATCAAATCGACAACGATACAAAAATCTAGCTTCCAAATAACGCTTGTTCACCACAGCTTAAACACGACGTATTAGTTACGTTTATTATTATTATATTTGTATTTTATATCTAATTTAGTAAAAATATTTTGATAATGGCAAGGGACAAAATACAAAATTTACCTTTTTTTTTACATTGCACTTCATAGTTTAACGATCATATTTTATACTAAGGTACTACTATTTTATACGGTTGCTGGTTCGAATCCGGCTCGGAGCATTGTATTATTTTCAATTTTTCCTTTAATTTAAATTGACACTAAGTATAGGAAATTGTGCGGACATAAAAATTGGTCCATTTATGATTTTCACTGGTCAAATTGTTCTTCACTTTGCGCACTGTTTTATTTGTATCACAATAGCAATTTCTTTTCACGTGCGTACCAAATTAAGCAGAATATAGTCAACCGTGATATTACTTGGTAGAGATTTTTTTAATCATGTGTTAATCAATAACTTAATGTTATGTTTATGTTGTATTATTGTTTCTTTCTTAATAAATAAATAAATAATAATAATAGGTACGCCTACCGCCTACACTACGCCTCCGAGTCGTGCAAAATCTCGAAAAGTAACTCACCCAACGCGAAACATAATTTGATTACAGTAAAAACAAATAAACCAAATTCAAACGCTGCCATCATCTAAACTTTAAGTACGGAATAAAAGTGGTAAGTACACCATTCGACCGCTATATATTATCAGTGCTCCATTTATGTTGCATATAAATTACCCACATGAATGCTAATCTATTAATTGACAATGTGTCATATTCTACGAGGGCTGCCTTTTAAGTTCTGTCGTTTGCAAACCTCCCGTGATTGCATAAAAAAGAACTAGTGTCACGTTAAAATATTTGAATTTAGAATTCGAAAACAAAAGAATGATTCGAAATCGGCCCAACCGTTTTAGTACAGCGTTCGTTCAAAGTTGACAAGTCAGTTGTGAAAATGGAAATTTCGAAGGAAAATTTACGTGCGATAATATTTTACAACTTCAAAAGGGGCTTAACGCGACTTCAGTGCTTCGAAGAGTTGACTACGGTTTTCAATGATAAAGCACCATGCCTTCGGACTGTGGAACGCTGGTATTTAGAATTTCAACGTGGTTGCTCTAGTCTTGGTGATAGACATCGTGAAGGTCGACCAAAAACAGCCGTAACCCAGGAGAACATTGATGCTGTACGGCAACTGATCATCGAAGATCGCCATGCGACATACCGTGAGATAGAAGCTTCCTTAAGTATTTCAGGGACCAGTGTTCACAGTATTTTGCATGATCACTTAGGCGTAATAAAGTTGATCTCACGCTGGATACCACATTTACTCAGTGAAGACCAAAAAACGGCTCGCGTTCGATGGTGTCGCAAAACTCTGCGACAATTCAACCGAGGAAACTCGAAACATGTTTACGACATTATCAGTGGTGACGAATCTTGGATATATGCCTACGATCCCGATTCTAAACAGCAGTCGACTGTTTGGGTGTTCCAAGATGAGCCAAAACCGACCAAAGTAATACGCTCACGGAGCACTTCGAAAAAAATGGTCGCCACGTTTGTGGCGAAAAGTGGCCACGTTGCCACCATCGTGCTCGAGGATCGTAAAACGGTTAATGCTGACTGGTATACCACTGTCTGTTTACCAGAAGTCATCGGCGAGTTTCGAAAAAATAACCCAAGACGTCGTATAAGACTGCACCACGATAATGCGAGCTCGCACACCGCCCGGCAAACTATTGCGTTTTTAAAAGAGCAAAACGTCGAAATTCTGGAACACCCGCCGTACAGTCCAGACTTAAGCCCTAACGATTTTTTTACTTTTCCAAAAATCAAGCAACGACTTCGTGGTCAACGGTACCAGACACCTGAAGAAGCGGTTGAGGCATACAAAACGGCCATTTTGGAGACCCCGACTTCGGACTGGAATAAGTGTTTCGAAAACTGGTTCGATCGAATGAAAAAGTGTATTACATATCACGGTGATAACTTTGAAAAACAATAAATACCATTTAACACTTAAATTGTCTTTAGTTTTTCCAAACGACACAACTTAAAAGGCAGCCCTCGTATGTAAGCAGTTAAGGAGCGAGCCTACATGTACGTGTAAAATCTATACTTCTATACTTATATTATAATGAGGATAACTAAGAGAAAGATTTGATTTTTTGTTTGACTGTTTCTATTGAATAGGCTCCGAAACTACTGGACCGATTTGAAAAACTCTTCTACCATTAGAAGTCGACATTATTCCTGATCCGTAGAACCGATGGCCGTTGGGGCGGAAAGGTTCTCGACCACGTACCGGAAGGCGCGGCGTGGGTATATAGGCCCCCGACAAGGTGGACTGATGACCTGGTAAAGGTTGCGGGAGTCCGCTGAATGCGGATGGCGCAAGACCGGTCGCCTTGGCACTCTTTGGGGGAGGCCTATGTCCAGCAGTGGACGTCTTTCGACTGATATGATGATGATGATGATTATCCCTGATGAACATGCTACTTTTTACCGCGGAAAAATGCTTCATTCCTCCAGTAATCCGTGCGAAGCCGGGCCGGGCTGCTAGTAAGTTTATAAGTTTGTTAGTTTGTATGTAATTGGTAATCTCCGGAACCGCTTAACCGATTTCAAAAAATCTTTCACCTGCGCTTAGAATAGACTTTCTGGATGGTTATAGGCTGTATTTAATCACGCTGGTTTCCCTGCACTCTTTGCAATACGCAGGCGAAGCCGCGCGGGCAGCTAGTTGCAATATAAATTGCTGAAATGCCAATGTGTAATGCCACTTCGCATTTGACGGGGCAGAATCGGTATACCTTTGCGCAGTCGAATCTCATTGCAATTGCGCGGAAGCGGAGCGGTACACGTGCAGAACTGCATTCGTACAGTCGCCATCAGATATATCGGAGCGGTCAAAGTGCTCACAAATATCTGAACACGTCTCTAATGCCTCGACAATTTCAGATATTTGTGAGCACTTTGGCCGCTCCGATATTTCTGATGGCGACTGCACTCCCACGCATCCCGTATAGAGTCTGTACTGACTTGACTAGTGATGTGCAAATTGCGGAAAGTTTCCAAAAAGTTGGAAAAGTTCTCGGAAATTTCTAGAAAGTTTCACAAGGAATTAAGGAAATTTCCATGTTGGAAATGGAAAGTTTCAATTCCCATACAAAAAAGAAGAAATTTTCCGAAATTTTCCTATGTTAAATTGCAGAAACATCTCGCAATATAGAACACTTTCCGTCGGCACATCAGTAGACTTGACTGACAGTTGAAACTGAAAACTGACAGCTGACATATCGCACCGACACCGCACCGCTAAATGCCATTATATGCGGTAGGCATTAAGTATACATGCCAACGAAATAATGCCGTGCTGCACAATTGTGATTGGACTCAGCAAAGTAGTAGTAGTAGAAGTTACTGTCCTAACAAAATCCTGTAACATTCGATGTTGCAGGAACCTACATAATTATTAAGACTGAGTTTTTATAAACGTCATTAGATCCCTATCCATACTTATATTATACATGCAAAAGCGTCTCTGTCTGTCTGTCTATCTGTCTGTTTTTCTGTCTGTTACCTCTTCAAGCCTAAACCACTGAACCTGAAACTTGATTGAAATTTGGTATAGATAGTTTCAGTCCCGGGAAAGAACATAGGATAGTTTTTATCCCGGGGATCATCCCCATAAGGGGCGAAATGGGGGGTGAAAGTTTGTGAAACGAATAAACGAGTTCCACGCGGACGGCGAAATCTGGACAGAAGCTAGTAAATAAATAATATAAGTACATATACATATGTGTACACGTATGAGCTAAATCATTGTGTGAGATGATACAATTTCATATCAGAAAACATATACGAACGGAGATATATCTAAGTAGCGTTATTATAACTCCATCTTTGCCCTCAATAACGTACACGTGTACATTCACCTTAACAAATTAACTTCTGTTCGGATTACACTGCATACATGAAAAGACGTATGTAAGGAACGGACTTATAGCGGTTAAGCGCTCTTCTATTATTCCAATTCTCCGTAAAACTCCCGCTATCTGCTCTTGAGTTATACTTATCAGCACTTCAGTGCCACCACAGGGTCCGCAGGCCTCCATTTTGCAGTAATAAATTCCATTTCAATCTGAAACCAATCCCATCCAATAACAGTGCGTCACGCGCACACACTGAGCTACGCGCTTTTGCAAAAGTGAATCCACGAATCAAGACGATTCGTATATGATTTGAATACATCCAAGGCGCATTCCAGAATTGGCCTCATGTATGAAAGGTGCATGACGCAACAAAAATACTTCAAATATAGTTGGAATTATGGGTACCTACCTGTCTGGGCGAGCTCTGCTCGCGTGAAAATTGAGAAAATGATTTTTTTATGTAATGAAGAACAGTTTTGTTTTTGAGAGTTTTCTTATAGTTTTAACAGTTATCATTGTAAACTAAAAAAAAAAAAACAATTTGGGGACATAAAATAAAGGAGGACGGGGAAAGAAGAACAATTATTCTCAACGTGTTCCGACATCTGATTCCTATCCTAGTATTCAGAGCAATGACGCGTAATTCAATGTCCGAGAGGCAAATGGCTCGCGGTATTTGAGCTTGAGCTTTGAGCAGCAAGTGGTGAAAACAAAATGATCGCGAGGCAACCGATTGAAACAGCGGTTGCCTGAAAGTGTGTTCGCTGTTTATATAATGAAAATTGTATGCCATCCCTCGAAGTGCGACCGGAGCCCTGTAGGCAAGAAAAGAAAAAAAAAAGGTGTCAACTTTTTGAAGTGAAAACTTCTTTAGCGGCGCTGAGCACTTTTTGGGATGGGGAAAAGTTGTTAAATACGCGACAGAGTTTTGTGACGTCAGATGTGAAGGAGGTCACTTTTTGCTGCTAGCCGATTCGACTTCATTCAAAACTGAACGCTATTCGTAAGAGTATAAAGCCGTTAAACACTTTTTGCAATAGCATATTCTGCAAATAAATTTGTAATAATACCAACGCATCCTTCACTGTTTTGCTATTGAGAAAATTCGAATAGTTCGAATTTGGGCGTTATTCCTAAAGAGATAAAGCTTAGAAAAATATTTACCAACGGCAAAAACAAATTGATATCTTGGTCGCCACCGCCGTCTGCTGTTGTGCTGTTCTTGCAAATTCGAATAGTTCGAATTTGGGGGTTATTCCTAAAGAAATAAAGCTTAGAAAAATATTTACCAACGGCAAAAACAAATTGATATCTTGGTCGCCACCGCCGTCTGCTGTTGTGCTGTTTATGCAAATTCGAATAGTTCGAATTTAGACGTTATTCCTAAAGAGATAAAGCTTTGAAAAATATTTGGCAACTGAAACAAAGAACTTTGTTCGCTTCGCTCGCTCGTTTAATTATTGTAGTTTAAGTTCACATAGTTTAAGTTACTTATTAGTTTTTTTTTTATATATAATAGAATATTTTGTTTCGTTACAATGTAACAAAATAAGCCTATTGTCAGTCGCGAGCTGCTAGCTGCTGCAAAGCTAATCTTCCCTTTTAAGGTAGGTTGTGTTTTTAGGGTTGCGTAGCCAAATGGCAAAAAACGGAACCCTTATAGATTCGTCATGTCTGTCTGTCTGTCTGTCTGTCTGTCTGCCTGTCCGTCCGTATGTCACAGGCATTTTACTCGAAAACTATGAGGTGTATTTGAATTAAATTTTGAGGATAGGTGTATTTTGTTAGCCGCTACATAGTTTTGTCATTCAAAAAAAAATTTTTAGGGGTGCACTCCATACATAAGTCAACATTTTTTTTTCATTGCACGCCCACGTGTGGCACATCAATCGATAGGCCTTTCAAAATAAATATAAGGTTTCTTAGCAATTTTTTTGAATAAGTGAATAGAGTCGGAGATAATCGTCTCGAAAGTCACTAAAATTGTGTCCCCTCCCTCTAATTTTTGAACCGTGTATTTTAAAAATATGAAAATATCATGCTCATAGGGCTTATTAAATTCTTTCAGCGAAAATTGTTTTGAACAAGATCGGTTCAAAAGTTTTTGAGATATTCCTAAAAACTGCCTTCCTTAAAGAAAAGGACGTAAGTGCCATAAGATTTCAGTAACGATACGACCTTTTTGATAGGCACGGAACCCTCGTTGTGCGTAGTCCGACACGCACTTGGCCGCTTTTTTTTAATCGTGTTTTACTGTGCCTGGTCCACAGAGTACTTCCCTATGCCTGCTCTAAACGTTATGCAACATACGCGTTAAAACTGGCCGTTTTTCTTCCGTTGCTACTGATTTTCTTATTGTCATGTAAGCTGTCGACAAAATAATGATCATAAAAATTATCACGATGGCATTTACATAAACCAACATTAAATATTGCAAAAAAAAATTAAAGCAAAAAACCCAATATCTCACTTTAAATCTTTAGTTAAAAAACATGTTTCTAATAAATATTAAATATACATAGGAAATATATAAAATATTTTTTTTACAATGTAAACAGCATAAACCATTTTACCTAAAACACGCTATCACAGTATAAAAAACATTTTAAAATAACACAGGTACACATATAAAATTAAATAAATAATATAATCTTTTAAATTAAACTCAATAAGTGCATAATATGTAGATACACACTTTGTACAATAAACCATTACCCTATATCATTAAAAGAGAAATATCACAGTGTAAAATAATTATAGATATTACGATATAAAAAATACATACTAAACAATTAAAGTACATAAACAATTTATATAACCTCGTAAACAATGATAACTACTTAAGAGGAAACACAAGGGCCGTTTTTCCATAGAAACGTAGTCCCCTGTTTTCTCCCTGGATAATGGCAGTAGAGCAATATTTTTTTTCCATAAAACTATTGACATGTTCCTAAGTTTTCCTTTTTTTTCATAAATTTATTCTTAATTAAAAGAGATATTAACCTTCAAAAACCTAAGAAAACTGCCAGTTTTTCCGCTGTGTTCAAACATCCACAAAATAATTTTGACTAGATTATTAAAAAAAAGGAAAACATAGGAACGCGGCCAAAGCCTTTTTTTGATTTTTAATACAAAAAATGGTTAAATAGGTCAAATTTTGGAGAAGAAATCAGGGGACTACGAAACGTTGATTTTATGGACTTTTAATAGGTATTTTCGGTCCAAGCTGCAGTTGGGTGTTCTGCCTTTTCGCAGAATTTCCTTTGGTCAAACATCACTTGCCAACCAACATTTCAATAATGATTCACTTTGACAACTAACCATTACCAACTTTTTGTATGACTACCTGACACTTGGTCGAATTTTTATCACAATGACTAAAAATGTTTGGAAAACTTATCACTTGCCAACTATTTCACTAGGCCAAACAACTATTGAACGAACAACGTTTCGTCAGTGCAATAGTTATGTTTTAACATATAAGCCAACTTAAAAGTTACGATGAATTATTTCAATTAGCAATATAAGTTATTTTTTAAGTATTGGATTAAAGTACCCACTTTTTCGGTGAAAATAAAATTAAGAAATGCGTATCTTTTGGCGAAACCCATCTGTTGAACTTGCCTGAAACAAAGAACAGTTTCGTGATAAGTATAGCAACAGAAATAATAACTGTGACAGAGTCCAGATAGGTGCGACGACGAGCGAAGCGAGGAGGAGCGTGTTAGGTTAACCGCGATCTTACAGCGCACGAAGCCGAGCGAGCGAAGCGAGCGTGCCGCGGCAGCGGCCGGCGAGTGCCAAAATCGCCTTATTGAATATTCAAAATAAGTAATGAAAAATAATTTTGTATTAAAATAATAACAAGGAAACATTCCAAAAGCAACGTCCCGCAAGTAATAACGTAAACACTTATCGCTAATAAGTCAGTTTATTCTTACTCACCCACAAAGTTATTAAAAGAAGTGAGCAGTTGCGCTTACCCACATTGTAAATTATATTACATAGTAACTGTACGAACCCTACTGCGTGAAACATTTGGGAAACGTTATACAACGAAATTACTATTCAGCCAACTAAAACATTCTGTTAAACGATTTTTGGCATTTTGAAAATTTACTTTATAATCATCAGACCAAACGTACAGTTGGCAACTGTGAGGTTGGGAAACGAAACGAAATCTTATGACGAGTTGGCAAGTGATTATTTGGCGAAATAATATTCTGCGAAACGTTGGTTCAACTAATAATTGGCCAAACAATTTTCTGCGAAAAATAAGAGAACCCTGCAGTTGTCTCTATCGCGCTCTGCGGGGGGAGGCTTGAGGTTGGCGCGACAGCAATCTGGGGGCACGGGAGTGCCCCCGCCAAGACGAGCCAAGCGAAGCGCAAGGGCACTACCTACCTTTTCTCGAAGCGCTTCGTCGTATTTTTGAACCTTCGTAACTTGGGTTCGGATTATACCATTTAAACAAAATTTTCGGGATATGATGTCAGTGGTTGACTTATTAAAACTATAAAGTTTCAATTGCATAGCTCTTATACTTTAGATTTTATTGATATCTGAAATACCCCGATTTCGTCACTGACTCACTGATGATCATCAATATTCTTAAGGTTCTTCCTGAAGTCCTAGAAAGCTGAAATTTGGTATGTAAGCTAGTAATAGTATACAAACAACGAAAAAATCTTAAAACTTGAAACTTTTACCCCCCCAACCCCTTAAACTAGGGGGTGAAAGTTTGTATGAGACTTCCGCAAATTTTGATGCTAGAAGGTCCTTGTTATCCTTGTTATAAATAATAAGATATGTATTTCAGGATTTTTAGTAAATCACCCCCCACTCTTTAAATGAGGGGATGGAAGTTTGTATGGGTTTTCCCATTCACTTCTTTAGAAATTACCTTACAAAAAGGAATGAGATCCCACCAAAAACATTACATGTAAAGTGATGCCAAGACTCCATAGCTCATAAAGCTTTCAGCGTGAAAAAGATATCAGATCGCAATTAGCGCCAAGCTTCCACGCTCTACAAATTCTATATCTTGGCTAAAAAGTATAGACCCGTCACTTATTAATATCATCATAGATTCATTGGGCGTGAAAGTCTATGCGGCGACCGGGATGTGCCCAACAAAGCTATACTTTTTAGCCAAGATATAGAATTTGTAGAGCGTGGAAGCTTGGCGCTAATTGCGATCTGATATCTTTTTCACGCTGAAAGCTTTATGAGCTATGGAGTCTTGGCATCACTTTACATGTAATGTTTTTGGTGGGATACATTTTACAAATACCTATTTCTCAATTATCTCGCCCTTAGTGTTTCCTCTTAAGAGCGGCACTCGAGAATTATTTGTAGAAGTACCCTTTTTCACTGACCTAATAGTTTAGTGTCTTTGTGCGCTCATAACAATTTTTTGTTTTAATTATGTGTTTATCTCATGTAAGTGAGTTGTACAATACATCCAAAGGTCATACGTAGTCTAAGGCAATAAGCATTGTATGGTTTTTATGCTTATTTTCTTAGACTACGTACTACTACGGAGGACTAGTACGTGTACAAACGCCAACACAATTAACATACCATCCTGTTTTTATATTGAACCTTATTACAATGCACATAAAGTGCACGGATGGTCGGTTAATTGCGTTGGCGATGGTACAGTCGACGTCAAAGATAGGTCGGGTTGGGGCTTGGGGTAAGTACTGTAGCTGCAGCTATCATGAAAGTTTAACGCCAGAGCAAGCGTTCCCTTATAAACA
Source organism: Epinotia ramella (assembly GCA_947578815.1). NCBI lineage: Eukaryota > Metazoa > Arthropoda > Insecta > Lepidoptera > Tortricidae > Epinotia > Epinotia ramella. The sequence goes on along the minus strand of OX388204.1, from coordinate 12,144,649 downwards.
TTCCCTTACTCCTAGTCCCGACGTGTGAAAGGGGCGATAGATAGCTATGTTGGATATAAAAGCTTTCATGTTAGCCGTTTGGTGAAGTCATGACGCGTTTTTACAGCAACTATCTTTTTCCGACATTATGAAGCAGCTTACAGGCAGAAGATATCAAAGAAAATATAAAAAGAGTTCGAATTCCTCACAAAAATAAATAGCCTTATTGGAATTTTAAGGCATATCTTTAACGGACCACCAGATATATAGTAAAATATAACGCCAAAAAAATACTTTTTACCTGCCAAAAATAGTAAATGTTCACCAAAATTGTATGTGAAATAGTAACCCAAATTATAACATCTTACTCGTACTATCCTATTAAAGAAAATGCTATCCTAATAAATCATTGCTAATCCAAAAATAGTTAAATGAACACCAAAATTGTATCTCCTATTAATGTGAAATAATAATCCAAATTATAACATCTTACTATCCTATTAAAGAAATGCTATCCTAATAAATCATTGCTAACCCAAATATAGTAAATGATCACCAAAACTTTATCTCCTATTAATGTGAAATAATAACCCAAATTATAACATCTTACTACCCTATTAAAGAAAATGCTATCCTAATAAATCATTGCTAATCCAAAAATAGTTAAATGAACACCAAAATTTTATCTCCTATTAATGTGAAATAATAACCCAAATTATAACATCTTACTATCCTATTAAAGAAAAGCTATCCTAATAAATCATTGCTAACCCAAAAATAGTAAATGATCACCAAAACTTTATCTCCTATTAATGTGAAATAATAACCCAAATTATAACATCTTACTATGCTATTAAAGAAAATGCTTTCGTTTCTGGGACTCAGTCTCCCGCCCTCCGCCCGGGCTCCTGCCAGAAACTCGCTTCGTCGGCCCTTCGTTTCACGTGCGCACTCGACCTACGCTCCGGTCAGGAGGTCGCCGCTCGCTTCGCTTCGGCCTCGTGCACCCGTTCAACTCAGGACCTCCTTCGCGAGCTTCTGTCTCCGCGGGCTTTTAAATACTCTCTAGGGGTAGGACAGACGAGACCACGTGGAAGTGGGGTGCGCTGATTTGGGTTTTGGTAGCTATTTTTACCTTTCGATCGCTATAAAGAAGGAATTATATAAGTTACTAGAAAATGTTTACTAACCTGAAATTCAATTTTCCTAAATTAATTAACCACTACCAAAAAAACAGAAGCGTTTATTCAATCAAATGCCCATCAGGTTAAAAAAGCACTTGTTTTGGCCTCATAAGACTTTATTTGGTAACATGCATACACTTTATGGCAATCATAGTGGGTTATTTAGGTAGAAATATTGTATTAATTTGCTCGCTAAAATTTGGTGATCATTTACTAAATTTGGTCTTCGAATACAATTTAATGTGCAGTCGTTACTAAAACAGCTAGTACTACTGTAATGGTAGAATTATTATTTCTGGTGTTCAGTATATTTTTTTGCTATAAGAGCTTAGGGTATCAAAGCATTTTTTGGTGGTCATTATATTTGATGCCGAAGTTGAACCCAGGACCACCAGCCCCCTTAAGGGCCTCACAGAATACCTGTTTCCTAGAGCTAGTCACAAGTCTGATTAGGCGGCCTGCTGAATGCCACGAGCGATCCTGCGACGTCCCCCTTTACAAGGCGGAGCCGGATGGTGCTAAAATGACGGTATAGTCCAGCTTCGGTTAGTCCGTCATAATACCAGTCCTGCCTTCCCGGACACGACGGGAAGCGTAAACGCATTTCCCCAGCGTTAAAAAAGGGGCAATTTTCCTATGACCGACTTTAAAATTGCCGCTCTCCACATGCTAACAGTATATTACGGGTGACCATCATCAGGCGACCCGCCAGCAGATCTGCTGACCCATTGCAGCAGGCCGGTTCCTCTTGCCATATGGGCTAAACTCGGTTCTCGCGTACCTCTCGATCGCGTAATCGCGCTAGAGATGAAAGAGCATCTGCTATACGGAGAGCGCATCCGAGCGGGATGCCATGATTTGAATTTTACAACTGTCAAGGATCCGGTTTGTACTAGGTTTGTTAGACTGATGACCTTCCTGCGTACCTTTGTACTTACGTTAGTAAAACCTACCTATCTAATATTATTGTGATTGCAGCTCGGAAAAATCTCCTGTTTCTAAAGTTGACGAACATCTGATATTCTGTGGACTATTACGATTAACCTGACAGGTGTTTATCATCCGGCGAAATGTTAATCTGTGAGACCCTTTACTCCTGACTAGACTGAAGAGTCGTCAAACTTCAGTGACAAGTACTAATTGCGAGTGTAGAGTTACAAATCAAGTAGAATTGTTCAATTGGCAAAATATACAAATATCTTTTGAAATACAAACGTACTTATTTGAAAATAAAAAAGGACCGGGTTTCACCCCGGGAGTGGCAGAAGTGAAAACTTGAATATTATAAAAAAAAACCAGCCAAGTGTGTCGGGCCACGCGCAGTGAAGGGTTCCTTAGTTGCCTGTCTGTCTTAGTTACATCGACGTGCGGTGCGGTTGCGTCGGCCGAAGTTGTACGAAAATTGGTCTTTCCAAGTACACATTAAGTTGGTCGACTAGTGTTTTCCTTTTAAATTCATTATTATGTACTACTACCACGATTTTTTTCATATCCCCAGTAGTAGACATTTAGCCGGCAGGGGGGGGGGACACATGACTCGAACAAAAATTAGGGCTTTGAAGCTCAATCTCGCAAACGAATCACTGATTTGAAAAATGGATCTAGGAAACCCATAATAGTTTTTAACGAGCTATCCAACGATACCCCACACTATATATGGGTTTCACGAGACCCTAAAAAACCGCAGCAGCAATACTTACCACACGCCAGGACAGTAGCATAAGGGTTAATCTATGATTTTACCGGATTTATCGTTTACTAGCTTTTGCCCAGGACTTCATCCGTATGAACTTCCATAGCTCAATAGAGGAATATGCTTGGAAGAAGATATTGATATATTCGGGATTGAACATAGTAAAAAAACATTGTTTTTTATACGCGCTGAAATAATCTACCTACTTAATCTTGTGGTAACCTTTTTTTGCAAAATGGCCATACAATATTATTGTTTAAATCTTCGTGCGGATCGGCATGTGATTGGCAGACCAATTTCTCGTGAAATACAATTTTCCGGTGCCACTCATAATAATTTCCAATCCACTCCATATCAATTTTGTTAATGTAGCTTAATTCGTGGTAGATTAATTTAGATGACAATGCCCATTGAAGGAAATTATGTAGGTACATACACTGACAATTATGTTTGTATACTGCCTAATTAACCGTGACATTGGCGTGACGGCAGTTGAGCCTCGAACAGGTTGCACATTTAATCAATATCATTGAGGACATTTAAAAGTGCCGCTGTTGCTTTTTTGCAGTGCAGTGATCGTTCTTTTTAATTAATAAATAAGAGTCATAAGTGAAATTTCAATGGTCAATTTAAATTAATAACTATTTGGCTACTTATTTTATTGCTTACGATATATAATCGAAATCAGTTAAACTTCAGCACTAAAACGTATCATTATACAGACGATAATTATCTGACACTGCAAAGCGGTCAGATAAACTTGTATCAGATTTATTTTTACACTATTCTTGTCATATTTAAATACTGCTTTTATTTCTCTATTTTAATTTATCTTACGTACGTAAAAACTAGTATTGCGTTTGCGTCGCCAGTCCAGGTCAGCAGGTGACGGCTCCCAAAAACATTATTTTCCATGTTTCCTATATTTATCTGTAATGAAGGTCGTAACATAAATCTGTAAAACCCGTTTGTGACAATAGTACAATGAAGTAAGGACACAGCCAGCAATTATGTGCTAAAACTCAATCACTTAACAAAACAGCATCACGAGAAACGGTTCTCTGTTTAATTCAATTCAGCATTAATTTTCATAATCCCTTACCTTGCACGCATGCAAGTCACCTGCTGTGTCAATATCATACGTAATTGTCCCCTTTGTAAGGAAAAAACAAGTGGAAAATGCTAGTTAACCGGCAAGCCATAATCAAACGATAATACGAGTAGTTTGCAATCTGCAAGAAGGCAGTCAAAGCCTGACCGCGCTGTGAAATTGTTGAATTAAAATTTAAAATTCGAACGAAAATTATTTTTGAAAAGCAACAAGAATGGCTGAATTTTCTTATTAGGTTTTAAAAATCGAAACAATTGGTTTATATTTTTCGGAGTGTTAGCTGGTCGCTTGTTCCTTTTTTGTGATCGAAAAGTGTTGATTGTTAAACACAATGATTGGAAAACAATCGCGTGTGTTTTTTTTACTATCGTTTTGTGGTCTGATATTTGCAATTTTGCTGGCAACGTGGGGCATACCTAAGATAGTCAGAAGCCAAATCCAGAAGGTAAATATTATAATTCTGTAGTCGATTGAATGTGACTAAAATGTAAACAACTTTGTACCCATAACCTATTTTTTTAACTCTAAATTATAGATATGTCCACTTGAAATTCCGAACATAATACATAAATCAAGTGTATTCATATTTGTAGGATCATGCTTGATCGTCAGAAGTAGGTTCATAATTTATACAACATTTATTAAATCACATGAAAAAAAAATATTTGTTTACATTTAATATTGACCAACAATGAAGGATAATACGAATATGGTAGAATAATTTGCTAGACCAGGGTCATATTGCATAATAAAGTACCTACATGCTAATACTATTAGTGATTTTGGTTGTAACTTGTACTTTTCGGTTGCATTACACATACAAGGTTTCAAATAATTCAGTACAAGCTAATAATATTGGATTTTTGCCTTGTAACTTGTAAATTTCTGTGGTTATTATTAAATATAAGTCCTAATAACTAATATTACACGTGGAGTTTATTGCAATATGATTCCGAATAAAAATAGTTGTGAGTTGTATATGTAACTACTTACCCAAGGACTAAGGTAATTTTAAATTATAAGTAGTTTAGTTGTTGTTTAATCAGCATAAATGTTTAACTTACAGCATTCATCAAACTATGACTAAATATGATTAATATCTAAGAATCCGTCTGCTGCTCCGAAAAACTTTTACGTTGACTTTTTTTACCATTGAAAAGACCAATCTCACTGACTCAATCAGCCAAGTTAGTTACTTCAGTTACTTGTAATTTCGTATGTTTCGCCAATATTATTAGTATTCTTATTACAAGTTAGTTTAAATATATTATGCAACAAAACATACTACTTGTAAATAATTGTGAATTCGCTTTTAACTTTAACGATATTATTAGTAATTCATGCAACAGAATTTTCTTATATTATCAGTGAAAAAGTAAAAGAATTAAGCAACACAAAATAATAGTAACTTGTATTATTTTCTAATATTTAATATTAGTATAATTATGCAATAGGCCCCGAGAATGCCATATTATTGGTATTTGTGTTGTTTTATATTTACGCGCCAACAAACTGTTCACTCCAGTTTGGCGCATTTATTGTACTGTTTTGTAATTGTTTATATGAATAAATTATTTAAAAAAAAATATATATATATGTATTTACAGGAACTCCAAATTTCAAAATGCCCTTCCCTTGTATCGACATCAAACACAAACAGAATACGTACATATTCCTTATTACGATGGAATAAGGTATAAAACTGTAAACATATATTTGGCGTCGACTGTAGGGTCGCCACCACATCTGTACTCCTCAGTCGTAGTCATAATAACAACTTAGAAAAGTTGAAAAACCCTGAGATTTATACTTTTTAACCCCCGACGCAAAGAGACGGCTGTTATAAGTTTAACGTGTCTGTCTGTGTATCTGTGTATCTGTCTGTGGTATCGTAGCTCCCAAACGGATGGACCGATTTGAATGCGGTTTTTTTTGTGTCATAGATAATTTTATCTCGAGTGTTCTTAGTGTCTTTGATGTCTCATGAAAATCTTATCACCCGTTTTTGAGATATTGGACTTTGAAATGAAAATGTCGGGGGTTTTTCAACTTTTCCAAGTTGTAGTTATTAATATCTCAAAACATGAATCAAATAGACATAACAACTTAAAAACTACTACAGAAATAAAGTTATTGCCTACAATATAGTCCGGATGGCTGGCTACGTTTCCTCGCTGAGATTTTAATTCCAAAGTTTAACATCTCAAAACCGGCTGAACAGATTTTGTAGAATCGTTGCTAAGAACTTTCGGACAAAAACCGAATTAAAACCGGTCCATTCGTTTAGAAGCTGCTATGCCACAGACAGACACACGGGCACACATATATACTCTGAATATTTTTAAAACGTTGCATTGGGCTGCCAGGTGTACTAGATTTTTTTTACTTAAGATATTTAATACTACTTTTAGGCCCCTACTGTCACCTTGAAAGTTAAGAAAAACTTTAATTCAAGTCCATGTTATAAAAATCGCCATTTTATAAAAATCTTGTTTTATTTTATAATGAAAATTAAGTTAATTATTTTCTAAACACATAATAGAGGAAATAAAAAATATCTAGGTACCTACAGCACCTATCATTAATAGGATTGTAGATATATTAGGTTATTATTACTTCAAAAGAAATAATGCAAAAAAAATGCCAAATGACGAAAATCCCATTCAAATATCTCAAAAAATTAAGAAGCTACAACCGTTTTAAAGTTGCTTGTTAGAGAGAGAAAACGCTAGCACATTTGACTACATTCTTAATCCTTTTTCAAAACAATACATAATCCCATAATCATAAATAGCGCCAAGCTTTCTACTCCAGACGGCGTAACTCTACCACTAGTTACCAGCCACGCTCTACAAATTCTACATCTTGGCTAAAAAGTATAGCTTCGTTGGGCACATCTCGGTCGCCGCATAGACTCTCGCGCCCGAATGTTATGATGATATTAAATTAATAAGCGACGGGATTTTTTTGTTGATTGTGTATGGATTGTGTATATAATTTGATGATCAACGTGAGTGAGTGAGTGAGTGATCGAGTGAGTGAGTCAGTGACGAAATCGGCGTTTTTTAGATATCTATAAAATCGAAAGTATAAGAGCTATGCAATTGAAACTATATATTTAATAAGTCTACTATTGGCTCGACTGACGACAGATTATTGATTATTTTATTTAGTCTCTACATACATTTTGACGACCACTTTAGCCTGGTTGGCAGTGAAGCTACGAAGCCGTCTTGTGTTCGAATCCCCGTACGGACAATTATTTGTGCGATAAGCATGAGTCTTGGATTTTTTGTGTGAAAATTCATTAATTTATGTTTATAACCATTTGTATGATACAATAGTTACACGCCACATAGGTTTGGGTCTCTGAATTTAGCTTATCTCCTCCCGCACACCAGTCGAACCCCTCTGACACTGATCCCGTATCATGGTCGGCCTTATCACACGATAAGTGACAAGATAGAGCGTCCGTCACTGGCTGACACCGTTGGATAGAACGAGACGACGCTCCTGTCACTTATCGCGTGATAAGGCCGACCATGATACGGGGTCAGCGACGCTACTCGATCATCCCCCGTGATGAAGTAAATCCTGACACTGCAAAACTACTTATTAAGTTATTATCACAAAAACAAAATGATTTAATAATCTGTTTTGATTAAGATAAAGAAATTATTAAGTAATGAGTTTCTTCTGTATATGGACGCAGCGTGGAAGCACTGACATTTCAATGGGATTGATGTGTATTTCCAGCAGTTTTTTTTAAACTATAATATTCAAGGCTTGGCTGTTTTTACGTTCGTCTTGACTAAAAACAATGCATGTCACTCTTGTGTCATCATAGACCCGCGACCTTTAAAAAAAATTGACGTTTACAACAATATCCAGAAGGTCATGATCGCGAGTTAAGTATTCAGTCATTATGTTTCCAAGTACCTGCTTTATGTGATAAATAAGTCATACCTAGCTTGCGCGCCTTGACATGCAAAACATTGCCAAGGCGATCTAAGTAACTGGCGTCCATCGAACTCAATTCCTACATTTCTTACTGTAGCCAGTGAACGAAAAAACCATAGAAGTCTAAGTAGCGCCGCAAAATGCCCCCACAGAATGGGTGCCATTGCCATTACGCGGGGTTGCAGCCGTTAAGTTCGAACATGCGCATACCGGGTTTTGGGCACGTGTTTAGGTAGAAATTTGTAAGGAGCTCGTAGGGTACCTACGGCAAATAAGGGCCGGCGTATAACAAGAGCCACTTCTACAAAAACACACTTCCAACCGATTCCTAGGTTCCGCGTACGCACACATCCTAAAGGACCAATAGAAAAGCTTATTTCCACGGCCACATGATCGTACGATCCACCATTTTGCCAGTACTCAAGAATGCGTACAGGTTAGTTAGTCTGCGTCACACGATAGTCAAAATATCTCCACATAAGTGAAAGATATGCATAAAATAACTTGTTTTTTGTAATAGCTGCTGTTTAATAGTAAAGCATAGTAAGTGTTAACTAATAAAGGTAAGTTTAATCGCTATTTAACATTTAACAATCTTACGTCCAAAAGTTTAAGTTTGGTGTCAGAGTCTAATAAAGGCCACTTAAAAGGGTTGGTTAGAATTAGAAGGGCCAGGGCCGGCTGGAGCCGCTAATTTAGATCTCATTAGTCTAATAAGGGCCACAATTTTTGATATCCAGCCGAGTGAGCGCAGTGACCGCCAGCCGCCATCTTATGTACCTAGATAGGTACGAACTCTAACCGGGTGAATGAGCTTTGCACCGCGCGCCATACAGGATTTTTTAAACTTAATTAGGTACCTTTTATCGAGGTATACAATTTTTTTTTTCAATAATGATTAGTACTTTTTAGATGCTTTAAGTAAAAAACACAATGGAATCCTAAGTTCATGCAAACCGCCCTTAATCGAATATAATGTTGTTTCAGAACGTACAAATCGACCCTACCTCGCAGATGTTCGAGAAATGGCGCAAAATGCCGATGCCGCTCACCTTCAAAGTTTACGTGTTCAATGTCACCAACGCTGAAGATATCAACAGCGGCGCCAAGCCGGAGCTACAAGAGATCGGACCCTATGTCTATAAGTAAGACTATATATGACGACCGCTTTAGCTTAGTTGGTAGCGACCCTGCCTACGAAGCAAGAGGTCCTGGGTTCGAATCCCGGTAATGGCATTTATTTGTGTGATGAGCACGAATATCTGTTCCTGAGTTATGGATGTTTTCTATGTATTAAAGTATTTATTTATCTATATAAGTATGTTTATCGTCGTCTAGTACCCATAGTACAAGCGTTGCTTAGTTTGGGACTAGATCGATTTGTGTAAGATTGTCCCCTAATATTTATATTTATTTATATGTTTTATTGACGACTCTTAACTCGACTCTCTATTGGCTCTTTCTTATTAGAACACTTAGAACAAGAGGTATAGTGCGAGAAAAATCGAGAGTATGTCGCGGCCGTCTCATGATAGACGTGCTGCACGGCTAGCACGCGACGGCGCGCGAGCTCTCTCGATTTTTCTCGCACTATCCGTCTCTCACTTATTAGACCACGTAGAACAAGAGGTATAGTGCGATAAAAATCGAGAGTATGTCGCGGCCGTCGTGTGCTGGTTTAGTCCAGTGATTAGTGACTCTGCCTACAAAGCTGACGGTTCTGGGTTCGACTCCCGGCAAGAGCAAAAATCTCGTTATTTTGCACTGAATCCCATTACCACTTCCGACATATCCATTGGTGAATCAGTTCCGAGACCGTTGAATATTTATGAAGGGATTGCTGTACATCGCATAGGGGACGGGTTTTGGGGCAAAACGTTTCAGCTAATTGATCATTAATAGGCGAGGGAAAGTTTCATGGGCATAACCAGGACAATTATTATTCCGTGCATAATAGGATACCTATTTGGTTTAATAATATGTTCGCTGGTTCTGTTTCTACTGTTGTCAACTAGTGTTCTTATTCTAAGAGAGGTTATACACACGGCGACTTTTCTCTACTAACGCGATATAGTATCGATGGTACGTCTACCACAAATTGCTGCTCAGTCGCTTCGCGCGCGACTTAGCGTCTTCTGTCTCACTCGCACCGTGCAAAATAGAAAGAGGAGGATAGATCTTTCTCGACACGCGTCGCGGCGCGGCGTCAGTTATGCTAGCCCCGCAGATAAGTGTTCTATGATAGTCTATCTCGCCGCGAGACAGCTTCCGCGCGGTATTGTAATTGCCCTGCAGCCCCGCTATTCTGTATCTTGTTTTGAATTCACTCAACGCTCACCCACAAATATATCTGGACGCCGCGATTCGTAGTAACCAAGCGTAGGTATTGGTCTAGTTTCGTTAAGTGTGACAGGTGAGGTGAGACGAATGAGCGCGTAAAGAATAACAGCCCAAGGCTGCCCCGGCCCCGCCGGTGTCAGGATATATTTGTGGGTGAACGTTGAGGTGAGCTTAAAACAAGTTACAGAATAGCGGGGCTGCACGGCAAGTACAATACCGCGCGGAAGCTGTCTCGCGGCGAGATAGACTATCATAGAACACTTATCTGCGGGGCTAGCATAACTGATGCCGCGCCGCGACGCGAGTCGAGAAAGATCTATCCTCCTCTTTCTATTTTGCACGGTGCGAGTGAGACAGAAGACGCTAAGTCGCGCGCGAAGCGACTGAGCAGCAAGTTGTGCTAGACGTACCATCGATACTATATTATATTCAAAAAAAGTGTACAAAACTTTTTTTTTCAGATTTCGTTTTTTTTTTGTTTATCTTACTCAGAATCGTTGACACTATCGATCCTCATCCAAGAAAAAAAGTGTCCGAAATTTCCATTCCAGATCGTCACATTTTTGTATGCAGTCTTTTTTTATTTATATGGTCGTGACGCACTGGAAGAACAAACTTACATAGTAAAATCTGGGACACTTTTTTTCTAGTATAAGGATCGATAGTGTCAACGATTCTGAGTAAGAAAAAACAAAAAAAAAGGAAATCTGAAAAAAAAAAGTTTTGTACACTTTTTTTGAAAAACGCCCATGTATCGCTGCAAAAAGTCGTCGTGTGTGTAACCGCTCTAATACTTTGCCCAGGAAATTGTAACTTTTAAGAAGCCTTGAACTATCGTAGTTGATGCTATTCCCAGCGGAGTATTTAGTCTATTCATGATGTTTTAATGTTCCGTGTAATATCACTGATAGCATTAACTATAATTGCTGCCTACATTATAAAACGATCCACGAGGCCGATGGGTATCACGTTATAAATTGAAATAATAATTGCTGCCTGAAATCATTAGGCTATTTTTGTATCCCTGATATTTGAGGTCCTAAAATATATGGATAAGTACAAGTATGTATGTACTGGTGAAATTGGAAATCAGATGAGAAGTTCCGTAGATTATACCCCTGCATACAAACTTACAAAGCTAGAAACTAACACACTTTTGTACCTCTTTATGGGCCGATCATTATTTTACGGCAGAATATAATAAAAGTGGGTAGATCGCAAAAGCTCGTGCTTGAGAGAATAGTAAAACTTCTCCACGGATTTTGACGAAAATTTACATACCTAATGTAAATACGCGTACAAAGGCGCGGGCAGCAGCTAGTCTTTATCTTTACTAATATTATACAGAGGAAAAGTCTGTGAGATTGTAGCTTTGTAAGTTGATACAATGATGTTAGATAGGTTATAAGCACTCCAAAAGTGGCACACTAACACTCAGCTAATTGTATGACCTTTGCCTCAATGTCGCGTCGTCAATGGACGTCTCAGCTGTCAGATTTGGTGGCCATTTTTAAACACGGAATTTCATATTGACAACGTATCTACCTCTTTTTAGGGTTCCGTAGTCGACTAGGAACCCTTATAGTTTCGCTTTTTCTGTCCGTCCGTCCGCGGATAATCTCAGTAACCGTTAGCACTAGAAAGCTGAAATTTGGTATTAATATGTATATCAATCACGCCGACAAAGTGGTAAAATAAAAAGTGTTTTTTTTTTTATATTAGGGTACCTCCCCTATAAGTCACGTGGGGAGTGTATTTAATGTTTCATTTCAACCCTAACGTGTGATATATTGTTGGATAGGTATTTAAAAATAAATAGGGGTTTGCTATAATAATTTTCTGATAACGTTAATATTTTCGGAGATAATCGCTCCAGAAGTAAAAAAAAATGTGTCCCCCCCCCCTCTAACATTTGAACCATAAGTTTTAAAAATATGAAAATAATCTCAAAAGTAGAACTTTATAAAAACTTTCTAGGAAAATTATTTTAAACTTGACTGGTTGAATAGTTTTTGAAAAAAAATACAAAAACTACGGAACCCTACACTGAGCGTGGCCCGACACGTCTTGGTCGGTTTTTTATATTACATCATTGAGTTAGTATGTTATGTTTATGCTATGCCCTACCAGGGTCCATGATTGTGCCTATTTTTGTGCTATATAAGACCTTATAATACCATGGTTGCAATAAATAAACTGTAAACTATAAACTATGGGTAATCACCGGAACGATTTAACCGATTTCATAAATTCTTTCACCTGCGTATACATAGAATGGACTTTCTGGATGTTCTTTGAAATACGTGGGCGAAACTGCGTGGGCGGCTAGTAGGTATAAGAATACATAGATGAGTAACCTCACGATTTTTTTTTTAGGGAGTACAGGGAGAGGACCATTCTCGGATACAAGGAGAATGACACCGTGGAGTACATGCTCAAGAAAAACTTCGTCTTCGACCAGAACGCGAGTGGCTCTCTATCAGAGGATGATGAAGTGACGGTTATCAACTTCACATACATGGTGAGACTAAAATGAATGCCGAACCACGGGCGGCTCACTCCATGGTTTCGTCGCGCTGCGACAAGTACATGCCGGCCACCAACTTAGTTGGTAGTACCTTAGTGAATGCCACGCACTGCTATGGAACGTACGAGTTCGCGCTTTAGGTCATTCGCTTATCAATTCGCTTTGTCAATGCAACTTTTAACAGGGGATTAGTTAACAGTGAATCTTCTGTACGTATAGGACAGTCATATAAAACATTAAAATCGCAGGCTAACGGCTAGTTGTGATTTTTAAAAATGTTGTTAGGACCACTGCCAGTACCGTATATCCAAGTTTGCAGCTTTGAAAGACCTGTGCTAACTTTGCAGCTCTCGAAAAACTATATGGTCGGGGATAGTGCAATACCGCGTAACTAGCACCGGTAAATAGTGCGTATCTACACAACACCCATAGTGCGAAACCGCGTATCTAGCACTGGTAAATACTGCGTAACACACAATTACCCAAATCTACAGGAGAAACTTGGTATATTCTAATCAGGATTTTACGTTCGTTGGCAGGAAAACTTAATTTGGCTATTTTTGTTAGATACGCGGTATTAACCAATGCTAGTTACGCGGATTTGCCCTATGGGTCTTGTGTAGATACGCAGTATTAGTGCTAGTTACGCGGTATTGCACTATCCCCGACGATATACGTATTTTTCCACACTTTTCTTGGTATTGTCAATATAAGTCCTAAACTATGCGGTTTTTAAATAAAAATATATATGTTTGTGTTAAAAGACAACTGATACAATTTGAGACCAGAACCAGCTCTGTAGTTTCAATACTTACCGAGATAGAGCTCTCCAAAAATTTGTTGTTTAGCCAATTCTAAATCGCTATAAATCCTAAACTGTTATTTTAACTACAAAATGGTAATAAGAAACCTAATAATAATTTTGAAATACCTATTGAACGAATTAGTTCATTGGCTTATATTTTTTTTCTTGTTTACAATATGGCGTCTTATTCTTTGGCGGCGAAAATTTAACTAAATTCGCAAGATTAATACGAATTGATTTAAAAAAAAATCTAGCTTTTAGCTTGCGATTTTAGTGATTCTGGGGTGCACAAAGGCACAAAATGTCATTTATAATTTATGTATGTATTCATATATGTATGTTCCTTTGTGGCACTCCGGAGATCAAACGCGATTTTGGCGATTTTTCTGGTCAAATTGACTGGCCTAGTAATACTTACTATTATTTATTCTGTGGCCAAACCACGTTTTAACCGATTTCATATCAGTACCCAAACAGCTTTAAGTGTGCCTTTACAATTTGAATAGTCCCTCTATCTCTCCTGGGTCCCATCATTCGATCCTGACCTTGATGACCATGGGACCAATTGGAAAGGATACCCTTTAAGAGTCCGCAGTAAGCTCGATTCTCCATACAAATGTAGTTCCGCTCTCAATTAAAATGAATAGCTACTTTGGTCTGTAACTGTGTACTTAGAATAAGTTAAGGTATTATTAAGTATAGTTTATATAGCTCCAGATACCATAGTAAAAAAAATACAGCAAATTTACGTTTTTCATAAAAAACTGGTTTTTGCTGCATTTCGTTTGTTTTATAAACTGGAACCATATAAACTAATTACAGACCTAGATATACCTCATGTCATTGTATATGCAAAGTTTCGTTACAATCCAACACGTAGTTTTAAAATGAGAACGAAACTCAGTTTGTGTGGGAAGGTGAAATTCGGCCGAGCTTACTGCGGACTCTTAAACAAAACAAAAATTCCAAATCGGTCCAGGCGTATTTGAGTAATCGGGGAACATACGTTTAAAATAACAGAGTCCAACGAATTAAGAACCTCCTCCTTTTTAGGCGATGGTAAAATAGATATATACCAGCCTTTATCTTTCTAAAAATCACGAAAGCCTTGAGATGGGTAAACACGGGTTGACACCGGGAATACGTCAGGTTTTTGAATTAATTAATTAATGAAAACATGTATATCAAGTACCTAACACATAACTCATACAGATAATGGCATATTCGTTAAGATTAAATTAGGGCCCTATTAAAATTATACATTCAGTCTTTGTACAAAAAATAAATTAACCCGGCGGTACTCGCTAGATATTTAACACCACGGATACTCGCCTACCGGGTAAAAATAACCCAGGAACTGGATAAGCATATTGTATTTTATTTTGTCTAAGTGTTAAAAAGTTTATTTGATGTTATTAGCCACACATCAAACAAAAAATATATTTTTAGTACGTTAATTGCTAAGCTATTTAAAAAAACTATCAAAGAAAAGAAAATCTTTCAAACTTCGCAAATTCAACAAAAGAAAAGCAATAGAAACTAAGCAAAATTGAGATCAGTTAGCATAACTACACTAAATATTTAAGCAAAACAAAAGAAAAAAAACAGTTATTTTATACTAACTTCTATTTGAGTAAATTAACTTCAAACATCGTGATGGGTTTTTTTTGAGATATTAACCCACACTGTCATGTTTCGGAAACCCACAGTGAATTTGAAGCTAAAGCGCAACGAATTTTATCCTGCATAGGATCTAGTAGATAATCCACTTCCATGTCTCTTGTACCTCCGGCGCACCAGGGATGTGCAGCGCATGGGCATAGTCGCATAAAAACAATCTACACGTTCTTCTGCGAACACCCCTGACGCGTTATTGTACTGGACCCGCAGGGACTCCGTGTAATACCTCCATGAGCCGCACGTATACAGGGAAGTACAATATGATTTGAACAGAGTTATTTTAACCTCCCTCGTACACCGCGCGAACTTACATGAAATTATATTGGCCCTCACTGACAGAGCCATCCGTTCCCAGGCCCCAGGTCATCAGCTGTGACATTATGACCTGGGTATTTCAAGCCCGACACCCTCTCCATTGGAGCACCATTTAGGTAAATGGGGCACTTCATATACTCTATTATTGCCGTGCCCCCGCCAAGTCGAGCAAACAGCGGCACGGCCGTACCATCCTTTTCCCGAAGCAGTTCAAGCCATTTTCGACCCCCCAATAAATTAGTTGTGGATAAAACTAGAAGCCTGAATTTTTAGAAACCAAACAGGCATTGTATAAACACGGTATATTTCAAATTTCATTCAATTTGAATCAGTAGTTTTAGAATGATAACTAGTCAAAGTTTCTTAATATTGTCAATGACTGACTGACTGACTCACTGACCGATCATCAAAAGTCTAAGGCACTTCTAGCAGACATAGAAGCTTCAAATTTAGAATACAATTAGTGTTTAGTGTATAACTTAAAATATTTTGCAATTTCGGTCCAGTATTCTAGATACACCAACTGCATAAATAATTTGTAATCTCCTTTAAATATATAGGATCACAAAGTTACATTTGCAGTGAATGGGACAAAATATTAAAAATCAAGAATGGGCCTGCATTAATAATTTGTATATATTGATAACACAATAACCTACAAAAAGAAGTGAGATATCATTAAAAACATTCCATGTAAAATAGCACTCTCTCAGTTTAAGCCAGTGCCAAAATGCATAAATGCAGTAAAGTTATGTGATTGCCATTTAGCTAGCAAATAAATAATAATAAGAATGCCTGAGACTTGGAACTACGAAATATCTCGCATTTTTTTACGGTGGAAGATTTTCGAGACTTGGCCTCTTTTTTACATGGAATTTTTTTATGGGATACCATTAACTAGCTTTTGGCTACATTATATTTCAGCTAATATTTGTCCTATATCATCCGAAACGTTATTCGACAAACCATTTTCCTTTAAAGGAATATTTTGATTCAGATTATTTTTAGAAGAATTTATTAGATTGTAAGTATTTAATCAGATTTATTGGGTACTTACACTCCGAGAGAGGTAACGCGCTGCGTAATGTCATCTCAGTTATATTTGAATCCCAACTGGGGAAGTTGGTATGGAACTATGTACGGTCACGGACTTTAATTGTTGAGCCATTTAGAGCTCACTTTATACTGGACACTTCAAAGTTTGACTATTAAAATACCAAAATTAGTTGACACCTAAATGGCTCAACAATTAAAGTCCTTGACTGTACAGTCAGGGATATTAATATATTTACATAAATAAGGACATAAATATCTGTCCACGCCTTTATGACTTTGACAATAGAGTCCTGTACAGAATATCAAAGTCGACGACCGCTTTAGCCTAGTTGGTAGTGACCCTGCCTACGAAGCAAGAGGTCCTGGGTTCGAATCTCGGTAAGGGCATTTATTTGTGTGATGAGCACGAATATTTGTTCCTGAATCATGGATGTTTTCTATGTATTTAAGTATTTATTTATCTATATAAGTATGTTTATCGTCGTCTAGTACCCATAGTACAAGCTTTGCTTAGTTTGGGACTAGGTCGATTTGTGTAAGATTGTCCCCTAATATTTATTAAATATCTGTCCACGCCTTTATGACTTTGACAATAGAGTCCTGTACAGATATTGATGTCCTTATTTAGGTCTTTAATTGTTGGGCCATTTAGGTGTCCACAAATTTTGGTTTTTAATACATAGTAGCTTTGAAGTGTTCAGTATAAAGTGAGCTCTAAATGGCTCAACAACTGAAATCCTTGAGTGTACGCATATTACCCTGTATATTTATTATTTGATGACTATACCTCCACCTTTACTGCGCTGCCATAATAACTCCGCAACTTGCTCTGTATGTAGGTACCAATTAATATGTGTTGCGTTCTTAGCCTAGAATCCTATAATCAATAAAGAGTCGACAAGCTTCCATAGGCTACGCTGCCTGCTTGTCAGTGTCGTCGTGGTATAAGAGCCCCGCACATAACAACCACTAGCGGTGTCCCCTGAGCACCAGAGGCGGATTAAATCTCGAGAGCACCCTAGGCAAGTACCTCATCGGCACCCCTCTAGCGGCCAAAGATTATAGCGAAAAAAATATATTATTCATTATAATTCGTCCCGTCATCTCCGTCTTGGCCTGTCACGAGATGGCGGGACGACTGGACGCATTTTGTAGCGATTGGCCAGAGATTGCTCAAAGCCGGGACGAGAAGAAGTTGAGAGGGAAGACCTTTGCCCAGCAGTAAGACACTATATAGGCTTCAAAAAAAAAACGCGACCCTTTTTGGACGTGCCTTTGCCTTTAAGGATAATTCAGCCACTAGCGGCCGCCACTAAACGCACCCACTACGCGTCGGACGCGGCGACTACTCGCTCGGTCTGCGCCGATGCTATCCAAAATGTCTGAAAGAACTCCGCAGCTTGTCTAAATCACGAAGGATTGTTCCAGGCCGCCCTACTGCAAGTCCAAGAGCTCATGCCGGGGATGGTGGGGATGATCAACGAAGCAATGCAAATCATGTTCACCAACCTGACCGACCCTTTCCTGCGAGTCAAGGTCAAGGATCTCTTCTTCGACGGGATCTTCCTTAACTGCGTGGGAGAAAGCTCTGCTTTGAGTAAGTGTTGCCACGTGTCATTTCAGTTTCCACTGTTCAGTATCAGTATCCCGCTAGGTGGGCGCTTTTCTCTACAAACGGTAATAGGTCCCACTAGCTCGCTATGCTGCTAGTCGCACGTTATCTACTAGGAACGTAAAGATGCGAAGCCGTTGCATTGTAATTATTAGAGATGCGCCGCATATGGGTTTTACCGAATAGGAATAATTGGCCGAATTATTCGGCTGAAAGTAATTCCTTTATCAGCCGTTCCAAAACAGACTCACTTTTTAGTGGTAAAAATCTTGTTGATTATTACATTGAAATATATACAATAAAGTTGGTGTGTGTTGTTGTAACAATAAGAATCTGTTTTAGAATAATAATTTCACAGGGCGATGACTAGGTACGTTACATTCTTGCAACTTACAAGAATGTAACATATGTGTGCATATGTGTACATACGTGTGCTGAGTGCGGCATTTGAACCGAATAATTCTGCGAATAACGAACATTGAATAAAAACCGGCCAAGTGCATGTCGGGCAGTGTAGGGCTCCGCAGTTGACTGACTGTCTTTGTTATATCAACACGCACGCGCCAAGTAAATGGTGCGGTTGCGTCGGCCGAATTTGTAAGAAAGTTTCAAGTATATTTTAAGTTGGTCGACTATTACTCGGTAACTACTCGGTGTCTACTTAGCCGTGATAGTTTTCCTTTTAAATTCATTGTATGTACTACTGCCACGATTTTTTTCACAGTCCCAGTAGCAGCCGTTTAGCCGGCAGGGGGTGCGGCACTTGAAAAACAAATGGAGCACTAAAATGGTTTTTAGAAACCCACAATATTTTTAAACAGGCTATCCAACAAAATATCCAACATATTGGGTTTAAGGTTAAAAAAAATATATTACATCCCCACTTTACGTGAAGTGTAGGTACCCTAAAGCAATTTTTTTTTTCAAGTTTTTGTTCTTCCATTTTGTCGGCGTGATTGATTTATATACCCATGCCGAATTACAGCTTTCTAGTAGTAAGGGAGTGACCCTTACTACAACAAAGCTGTAATTCGGCGGCTACGCCGCATACGGACAGACGGACATGGCTAAACTATACGGGTCCCTTGTTCACTACGGAACCCTAAAAACGTGCTGAATATGCCGAATGCCGAATATTTAGCGAATATTCGGCGCATCTCTAGTAAGTATGTGTTAAGTTAGGAGAGGCGAGGCGAGTTTCATGCTGTCGGCGATAATAACAAATGACTACGTCATCGCCGCTGACACTATCAAATTATCGCGTCGCTTGTCATTGCCAGTGAAAAGTCCTCCATTAAAGTCATTGTAAAGTTAAGATTTTAAAATGTTTTCAATAGGAACGTCACCGTAAACAGTCAAAGGTGAAATTAAAATAAATACTTAATCAATTGCATAACTAAGTAGGTACTACCGACCTATAAAAGTGCTATAGACTTAAGGATTCACATGTAACAGAACCGAGCATTCGCCATTTTTAAATTTCTCGAACTGAAGCATAGAGCGAAACATCGCTACGAACATTTCGCGATCCTCATTCTAGCGAACACTCTATTCTCTAATCAATGCTCTGCGGGAAGTGTGGGCGGAGAGGGACGGATACTGAACGATACTAAAAATGCTCGGCTCGGCAAAAAGTTCGAAGCAACTGTTGTTCCTCTACAATGCTCGTTAAAACGTTTCTGGGGCCTTAGACAAGGTTACAATCGACAAGCGCTAACGCCAATAGAACACTAATAAAATGTATGGGAATGACAGATGCCGACGAAACACTTCGTTAACATCTGTCATTCCCATACATTTTATTAGTTTCTATTGGCGTTAGCGCTTGTCGATTGAAACCTTGTCTAGGCCCCCTGTATTATTATTTTCTTTTTTCTTGTGAGCCTATTGAGTCTCCCGCTGCCGGGCAAAGGCCCCGTGATCTCCATGCATCCCTACTAGGTGCCTCTGCTGGTGGTGAGGAATAGATCCAGGTCGTCCCGCCGTCTCCGTCTAGGTCGGCCCCGTCTGCATCGCCCGTCATGTGGCACTCACTTGGTAGCTATAATAGCCCACCTGTCTGGATGCATACGACGGACGAGGCCGGCCCAGTCCCACTTGAGCCTGGCAGTTTTGCACCCACATCAGCTATGTGTTTTGGAGCGCAGTGAAGTGTTTTGGACCCGATCCGTCCTTTTGACACCTAGAATACTGCTCCCCATAGCGTGTTGGCAGACCTTTTTGGACTTGTAACTAAATATCATTGCAAAATAATCAGGATGAAAAAAAAAATGTGGACGAAGGATGAGATGAGATGAGACAGGAGTTTCCTTCTCATTGAAATCGGAGTGAAGAACGTATCTAACTATACAACCCATCCGGTGTACAATCTACTATTACCCATTTATAGAAAGGTATTACCCAAATCCGGATTCCTCGAATTCCGCACCTTCCAATATCGGGTAAGCTGGTCTCAAGTATGTATTCTCAAACGTCTTCATTTTGAAACATAAAACAAGGGAATAAGGTTCCCTATTGAACACGATTTTAAACTGGCCTCGCGCTCGACCGAACAAATCGTCCATTGTAATCTAATCTTTATCCTTTGATTGGTTAATAATTAAGGATGAGGGCCTTAATTGGCTCATCTCTTTCGCAGGAATCACATTACAAATTATAATCCGAGTGGCGAATAACTATGTCCGTTAAAAGAGCAGGTGCAATTAAATAACATAGTAAACAATTGGTATTCGATACATAATTTAGAAAAGATTCAAAATTATTTTGCTACACATATTCTGTAATCTACGTAATTATGTTAACTATGTGAGCAAAGGGGTGACTATAAGGGGCGGTTGGAGGTTACTAGACGATGGTTCATCACATTCAGGTTCAGATGCCTATGCGCTTTGGTGCTAGTTAAAAATAATCAGACAGAAAAATACTTGTGCAACATAGACATAGAGGACCGATATTCAGAATTCAGTTATCGTTACCAATCATCAGTATTCAGTAAATGTGACGACATAATATCAAACCGCGACTAGAATACACAGGTACAGACAGAGATGACAGGACAGGTGGTGACAGTTTAGCCTTAGTTGGTTAATAGTGAAGTGGCAGCCTCAGGGGCCTTTGCCAAAGACAGTTTTGACGTCTGATTTGACGTTTAACATATTAATAAAATAAAAAAAATAAAAAAACGAGAAAACTGACCAGAAGCAAGTTAATTCAATTTAGCCTTACTGATACTCCAAAGTTTATATGAAGTGACAGCTATTCCAATCCTAGCGTGTCTATACTGGCTTAATAGCCCGCGACTCGTGCCGACTAATGCTCCGCTTTCCCATGAACACGCCCTTATGAAACAATACCTACATATGTTCAAACAAGCAAAATAAACAAGAGGTCAAAGATCGAAATTAAAACTCGACATTGAATAATATAATGTGACACTTTCGTACTTGACGTACCGTCGTGTATGATTTTATTTATTTACACAAAAAAAATACAGCATAACAGTTTGCAAGGCGCTGGAAACCATGAATTGGAATTGGTTTTGTATTAAGACGAATTTACATAAGAAAACTACTTTCATGCATGTTGAGATTATTTTCACGAAATTACCCTCTATCCAATTGAAAGTAAAATCTAGTGTTATTTATTTATTTATTTTATTACAAGCTTTTATTTAGTTTCACCTGTCCCCTTGTCTGTCTGTCTGTCTGTAATCAAATCTTGCAAGTTAAATTTGACCCACTTCCCGGTGACCGATTGAGCTGAAATTTTGGGTATAAGGATAATTTGGATGACAATTCAATATTATGGTACCATCGAGCTGATCTGATGATGGAGACAGAAGGTGGCCATGGGAATTCAGTACTTAACCGACGTAACTCCGTTGAGTAGGATTGTCTCAATGAGTAGTTGATGATGGTACAAGTATACAGAAAAGTACAGTCGGCAATAAAAGCTTGTAGCAAAAATGAAATTTTTGACAGAAGCTTGTTTATTTATTTCTTAGGTACCTACACTTTACAAACATCATACATTATGAGATACAATGGTTCTTTATGAATAGCTTGTAGACTAGCATGACATCCAAGGCAAGTCCACACACCATGATCAGCAAGTTAGCGCGCATATGCAAGCAACAGCGACGAATCTGCATTGAATATTAATATCATACGTTTAATCAGTAAGTAAGTATAAACCACCAAAAATTGACGACAATTCCAGAATGTTAAAAACGTCTAAAACGAACTTCAGCAAATCTAAAACAAGAGTTAAAGTTACAACTTAGTACTAAATATTCAGGGTGAGTAGAGAAGATGACGTCCGTTAAGGTCTTTTTGAATTTAGTAATGCGTGGATGAAATATATATCAACTAGGACATTATTATTATTAGCAGCCAAGTCGTTGTACTGACGACACATCCTTGTGACTGGATTATAGAAAGATGTGTTGTTTCTGTATACTCTCAGGGAAAAAACTTTGCAGGCGCGACCTCTGAAACGGGACGAAGGACGAAGGTTAAGGCTGAAAGCTGACTAGTTGAATCGATGTTAGAATGCAAATTTTATGTAAGTATAAAAAGTCGTAAATTTTGCGGCGAGCTTCCAGTCTAGGAATACCAATTTTTTCAGCCTACTGAAGTATGACTTATATGTTCGTCCGACTTATGTTGTTAGTGCCAAATCCGGTATTAGAAATATTGAATACCTACTTATACATAATCTCATCTGTTATTTTAGTAAGGGGAAAGATTATTTGTTAGATAAATCGCAAATATTAACTTTTTAAAGCGAAATAATACTAATAATTACACGGTTCAACTCACGTACGGTGTCACTACGGGCATTGAATACGTGAGTTGAACCGTGTAATTAATTATAATTATTTCAACATGTCTCACGAAATAGTAAACTCGATTTATAAAGCGAATTCCCCCATTTGCAATTCATAAAAGTCAGGGTCCTAGCAAATTAAAGTGATCTCTGCCTACCCCTCCGGAAACTAGGCGTAATGATATTATGTATGTATGTATTATTATAAAACAAGTATAGGCAACGTCACGTCAGAAGCTACGATTATTTTAGCAGAATTACTTTGTCGAACTTATGAAGTTTATATGAAAAATACTTCACACTTTTCTCTGTTAGTCCATACAACATGACATCTTACATCAGAGGCTCTAGTATAAGTTTTACCGAAGCAAAACTTTACGATCGCGTTTGCGTTTTACCCTCAATTTGTATGGGATTTGACAGCTAAACGCGAACGCGGTCGTAACGTTTTGTTTCGGTAAAACTTATACTAGAGCCTCAGCGCTTTTACTTTACCTTATTTTTTCCTTCTGTGCACAGCTATTTAGAGTTATAGTCCAGATCTGAACCTTTATGCTAATATTGTTTATCTGTAGTCAAACAAATAAATAAAATACAAAATAAAAATTCACCCCTTATTCATAAAAACTTAAAATGCCTCTACTAAATAAAATGTGCTTTGTCCCTTTCTTACGAACACAAATGTCAAAGTGACAGATAAGGACAAACGAATTTTAACGCCATTTTAGTTAAAACAGGCTTGTAGGACGTTTATGAATACGGCCGTCAGTCAACACGAGAGAGATTTTTACACTTTTGTCCCTTAATACCCATTGTAAGACAAAAATGTAAACATACATTTGACGTCGACTGTACATAAACGATCGTTTATTTATGTAGCTGACTATACGTACGATACGTCACACATTTCTGTTACAGGCCTAGTATGCGCAAAAATGAAAAATGATAAACCCGCCACCATGCGTCCTGCTGAAGACGGCCACAGTTTCTACTTCTCTATGTTTTCGCATGTAAGTACATACTAATAACACTCATGATCATTTTCTATACCTATACATAATAATATGAGTATTTAAAAACCTAAGTTTGATGTTTCGCATCGATCCGCAGATCATACTCGTAGCTGAACAAATATAATGTAGCTGAACAAATATAATGTACCATCTTGTATTTACCTGTGAAAGCAATAAATACACTGATTACTGATTTTATTAAACGAATCGAGATGAAAGACTCGAGGGCCCGTCTAATTATATTCTAATTTTATAGGTATGTTTGAAACTCACTGATTTTTTCATTTCTATGACCTCAAATTGAAGATGCCAATTATCAATGTTATGTTGTTGCTTAGTTGTTTTATCCTCGCTAACAAAGTTCTAAAAGTTTGTCTAATTATTTACAAAAGCAGGATAAAATATAAATAAGAGTTTAGGCTAGTAGTATATGCACCCAATGCTAATAGGTGTACAGTAGACGGCAAACAACTTGAGCAAATGCCCTTGGCTGCGCAGAACTCGCAGCTAAGTAAAGTTAACGTGTCCGCGGGAGGGGGCGGTGAGGTGCGACAGCGGGGGTAGCGTGTCGAGCGCCGGATTGGTAGATCGATTGACGTTTGCGCCCCGCACCTCGCCCACGTCCCGCTGTCGCCCTAGTACACTATCGGCCAGTGATAAAATTATTTTAATTAACATACCACGTCGGTGGCAAACAAGCGTACCGCCCCCGTCTGATGGTAAGCGCTTAATTTGCTGTAATAATGATTCATTGACTTTCTTATCCGAGTTATTTATTGAGGTATTGTAGTCTGTTTTTGCGGATTATTTGTTGAGATTTATTACGAAAAAAAAAGACTACCTATGCCACCACATAGTAACATAGTTGTACAAAGACAGGCAAGAAAAATGGTCTACGATGTTTTTTTTTTTATTACATTCGAAAGTGAGTTAGTAATTAGTTAAAACTGACACATGCACATTATTACACAAAGAAATGTAATTCCATAAAAGCGGGATCGTAAGTGTAGAGTGCGCAAACTTTCCCCCACCACGTCATCTAACACTCAAGAACTTTTCCGGCTTCTCTACAAACGCCAACACAGTTAACTGACCATCCTGTATTTATATTGAACCTTATTACAATGCGCAAAAAGTTCACTGATGGTCCGTTAACTGTGTTGGGGATGGCGCCTGGAAAAATGATTCAAAATCCGTTTATAATTTTTTGCGTAAGTCCCGTCCCAACATCCTCACTAAGTTACATGGAGTACCTATAATTCGATTTTTTACTGCCGATATTTGACAGCCGACGTCCCGGTACAATAAACGTCAATGATGTCGTATGATGACAGAAATTGTACTGGAATGACAGCTGTCAAATATTGGATGTAAGGGCATTTTCAGTATAAGTACGAGTAGTACCTAGTAGTAGTTTTAGTGCTGCTGCGAGCGAGTCGTAGGTACAGCATCCATTTTTTTTTTGGTGACAATTTTTGGTTCAACCACAACAACAATGAATTAAATGAATATGAATATGAATATGAAATAGAGTTAGCTTTGTTTTAAAAATCGAATGAAACAAAACAAATGCAACTCTGTTCTATCTAATACTTCCAGTTTAGAACGGTATAAAGTACATTGAATAGCATAATGCCTTTTCATGACCCCTTGAGCGGCTAGAAGATTATGGACCCTGTGCGTCCTCGAAGCGAGGCGGGCACTCAGGCCTTACCCTTAGAGAGACACAATGCACGTAATTAATAATTTGGTCCTCAGTCCTAGGCCACTTACTATCAATGTCCTTTCTACAGATGAATCTGACTGAAACCGGTCCGTACGAGATGGTGCGAGGGACAAAAGATCTCCAGGAGCTGGGCCACATCGTCTCTTACAAAGGAAAGAAAGTGATGAAAGCGTGGCGGGACCCGTACTGTGGGATGCTGAACGGGTCAGACGCGTCGGTTTTCCCCCCGGTTACTGACAGCCCTATGGAACGGCTGTACACCTTTGAACCAGAAGTATGCAGGTAAAGTCCGTCTTACCCACTAGGTCAAATAAGATGTATGGCTTTCTGTGTATATGCGTAGTCATTAGAATATGCCAAAATTTCAATAAACCGTGTTACAGATACACTCATACTTTATTGGTAATTAAAATTACAAGTCAAAATTATAGGATATTTAAATGTAGGTACCTAAAGCTCTCGTTGTAGTCTACTACTACGAGAGCTTTAGGTACATTTAAATATCTAGCTGTAGGCAAAACGAGGTAGACCTCGATTTGCCTACAGACAAACACCTGAAAAAAATACGTAGGTACACAGTAACTACAGGTACACCAACATTTTAACTGAAGCTAAGTAGTAGTATAAGTTTTACCGAAACAAAACTTTACGATCGCGTTTGCGTTTTACCCTCAATTTGTATGGGATTTGACAGCTGAACGCGAACGCGGTCGTAACGTTTTGTTTCGGTAAAACTTATAACTAGAGCCTCTGTACAGGTATTTTACAATTGGGACCAAGAGAGTTTAAGGGCCCCCCCACATTACGGCGTCTTGCGAACGTTTTTCATACAAAATTGTGCGTTGCGTCGACGCGGCGTCGACGCAACGCACAATTTTGTATGAAAAACGTTCGCAAGACGCCGTAATGTGGGGGGGCCCTAAAGTATTTTGGGAGTAGGTACAAAGTTGGTTAGAATTTTAACATATTATATTGACCACGAATGACATGGGTGTTAGTTTTGTTTGCTATGTTATAAAAGCAGTCTGTAAGCGCTTTAAGAGCACAAGTCGAAAGACTTTAAAGAAATGCAAGTCAGTTTTAAAAAGAAAAGATGCAATGGATCTTAATCCATATCATTTAAGTTTGGATACTTCTTCTTCTCATTTAGCTTTTTCCTTCCATAATCTTACCATTGTACCTTTGTTTATGAAAAAATGCCGATGAATTTAAGCATTTTTTTCGAAAGGCAGGGTTATTGGTTTGCCATCCACGTCTCACAAAAATAATGAACAATAACCTCGTGCCAGCCACTGTTCCCATTATCTTTCAGTGAAATTTGAATCACGATGTTTAGGAATTCGAGCTCAAATTCGCTGTAACTTAAATTGAACAAAATTATAGAAATACGACTAAACATTTTTTACAAAAGTTTTACATTAGACTGAAATAGAATTTACATTTTATTGCACAATGGGCTGCACAAGGGATGTGAAAATTTTAGAGTGGACGTGACAACATTTTAAGTCATAGTATTTTATGCACGAGCGGGATTATGCGCAAATAGTAAAATAATATACTTAGTCAAGTATTCCCATATATTATTTTACTGTTTCTGGCACACCACTGGGCGTTTTCATACTGTGCTTGCTTGCTTCCCGCACAAGGATACGCGTCGCCCGTCGATGAACGAGTCAGTGTCTTTTAACCTTTATCATGGCCCGAACCATAGGGGTCCTCAGCCGGTTTTCTTATACTTACCTATGAATATCCTTACATCAACACTACTTTAAGATGAAAGTAAAGTTGCTACACCCCCGGGGTAAAAACACTGGCCTAACGCTGGAGCTGGACATTCACCTAGACGCCACGCCGCGCCGTTTTTATTTGAGACAAACGGATGGAATCACGGACGTTGACCAGTGTTTTGACATTCACTGTGGTGTCATTTGTTTGCGACAAATAGATGCACCCTATGACCCTAACTCTCCATTCAGGACATAATATTGTTCTAATGTTGAATTTAGACACTTTCGACCATTCAATTCAAATGGCGCCTTGACGCGTCGGGATGGCTTTCCATCGGCCTGTTGGATAGGCCGCGCCAACTATCTTTAAACGCAACAGTGTATTTTGGCGCAGCACTAGGTATTCCATTCGGCTTGTTATCGAACGAGCGAGCGAGCGAACGTAACACATCCAGTGACTGGTGTCTATCCCGCTATAGCCCCGTTGCTCTCCTCTTACGGTCGAATTTCTCAACCGACTCTCGTGAAATTTTGTGAGCAGGTTCGTTCATTATAATAGTTATTTACGATACAAGTGCCGAAAATAGGAAATTAGCAACGAGTGGTGATAAATTAACACGACCGGAAGGAGTGTTTTAAATCGACACGAGTTGCGAATTACCAATTCGCACGTGTATCATACAACGTTTTACTGTACATATGGCTCTTTAACGTTTCGACATATGCACGGAAAGTGCTCTTTCCGCACTAGTGCGGGAAAGTAGCACCATATTTAATAGTACATTACTATAGAGGCCGTACGTACATATGGTGCTGGGCGCGGGCCAGCTGCCGGCGCGGCGGCGGCGGTGCAGGCGGTGCACTTCAGAAACGTATTATTTATAAAACAAATTGACTACTTTTAATTTTTATTTCACTTCAAGTTTGAGAAAAGCACTATACAAATCTCGGCGAGAAACGGGGTTGCCGGCCGCGTATCCCTATCCGGCCTCGTTGCGCTCGGCCGTCTATATCTACTAGGCCTGCAACCCTTCGTTTCCCGGCCTCTATAGTAATGTACTATTAAATATGGTGCTACTTTCCCGCACTAGTGCGGAAAGAGCACTTTCCTTGCATATGTCGAAACTTTAAAGAGCCATATGTACAGTAAAACGTATTACAATTCACGTGCGAATAGGTAACTCGCAACTCGTGTCGATTCAAAACACTCCCTTCGGTCGTGTTTTAATTTGTCACCACTCGTTGCGAATTTCCTATTTTAGGCACTTGTATCGTAAATAACTATTTTATTTCGTGTCGCAATTAAGAACTTTAAAAATAAAATTGAAAAATGACTAGCTCGCGAAGGTCTGCAACTCACAGAGTAATTACGCAATGCATCGGGCCTATAATATGTACCCATAAAGCCTAGTCAGTAAAGTAACTCCACTTATTTTTCAGATCTCTGTATGCCAATCTGGTCGGACCTGCTAATATTTTCAACATGAAGGCGCTCTACTATGAAATAAAGGAGGAAGCACTGGCTGCAAAAACCGCGAACCCAGCCAACAAATGCTTCTGCAAAAAGTATGGGTAAAACCCAATGATTGGGTGTTTTTTTTTTAATACCACGACCGTGGCAACACAACCTGCCTGGTGGTAAGCAGACAACGCAGTAGGGAACCTGCGACTCCAGAGAAGTCACAAGCACGTTACCGACCTTTCATTGATTTGAGGATTCGTTGGGTTGACAGCTAGACCTAAATTTAGGTATCTCTTTCAACACAGCGCATACTTGAGGGTTCCAGCGAGCTTATGCCGGCTGTATACATTGGGCCAACGTTGGCGCGTGAGCAGGAGGCAGCTGTGTAAACGAAAGAGATCGAGTTATAGCCCTCTCCCTCTAACGCATAGCTGCCTTCTGCTCACGCGCCAACGTTGGCCCAGTGTGTACAGCAGGCTTTAGTAGTAAAGTGGTGTTGGTACGGCTGCGGTGTTATGTAAAGTCTTCTTATGTAAACTTCCATTCATTATCATCATCATATCGGCCGAAAGATGTCCACTACTGAACTAGGCCTCAATGCCAGGCCACAATGATCGGTCATGCGCCACCCGCACTCAGCGGAGTCCCACGAGCTTTACCAGGTCATCAGTCCACCTTATGGTGGGTCTACCAGCGCTGCGCCTGCCGGTACATGGTCGCCACTCGAGAACCTTTCCGCCCCAATCGCCATCGGTTCTACTGATATTGGGAAGACTATATCAATTACCTTGGTTCAGCTGCGGATGCCCATTCGGGCTGCTCCAAATAGGACAGCAAGCATGTCTAAAAAGTTTAAAGTAAGCTAAGTTAAGAGGCCATGACGTCCAGGGGTCTTCATGCGCGGCCCCTGCAAGTTTCACCGCCGCAAAGGAATAAAAATCTTGCACTTGACTCCAAGAAGGTTGAAAACTAATCTCTGACAGCATGAAATATTTAGTGGCTGCCAAGAAATTCCACGTTCGACTTTCTATGTCTATCGATCCAGTACCAACACACTCTCTCTCTCTGGTGTTGCCACTAATAAAATGCGTTATTCAGGAACTGGAGCGGCAACCACGACGGCTGCCTGCTGATGGGGGTGCTAAACCTGGAACCCTGTCAAGGTGCGCCCGCGCTGGCGACGTTGCCGCACTTCTACCTCGCCTCCGAGGAGCTGCTAGAGTACTTCGAAGACGGGATCCGGCCTGATAAAGAGAAGCACAACACTTACGTGTATCTTGAACCGGTGAGGATTAATTATTCTTGGCATCCTAATATAATAGCGACAGAATAAGGGCGAGTTACACCAACTTACGATTGCTGACCGATCAACGTTAAGGCCTGAATTACACTGACGCGACCTGCGGTGTCGGCCGACCTGTGTAGTATTGACCGCCGCCGCAGGCCGCGCCAATGTGTTTCAGGCCTAAGGCCTGCAACACACTGGCGCGGCCTGCGGTGGCGGACAATAGTAAATTTGACAGCTAATGACAAGTTTACTATTGTCCGCCGCGGCCAGGCCGCGCCAGTGTGATGCGGGCTTTAATGTGGCGCCGGCAGCTGTAACGTCACCCCATAGACATTTGACAAACTTTCCATACAGTCGGATTTTAACGAACACCGCTTTTACTTATCGCCGAAGTTCCAGTATTATTTTTACTAAACGGGACTTAATAAGCGTATAATTAACTTATTTTATTAAGCAACCAATATCAATAGGAAGCTCATCTTCGACAAATCACAAATATCCTTTGCAGGGTATATATGTAAAGTGCCTGTCGTAGGTGCAGTTTCGGAATGCATTTGAAAGTTAACAGCGGTCACGACTTCTCCGCTACTTTCAATACATGCATATACACTCGCGGTCAAAGAAACCGGGTCAGTACGAAAATCTGTAATATCTCCTAAAATAATAAAGCTAGGGACATGAATTAAACTGCATATTGTAGATAATTTTATACTGAATTAAATAACATCAAATGGTGGAATCGTAATTCTTTCGTTTAATAAAATTACATAGGAAACAAAAAATCAACCAATTTTACGTACAAAAATAAGCAGTAGGTACTTCACATACAACACAAAAAATAAAAATTAATACTTCGTATTGCCTCCTCGGGCTCTTCTTACAGCTTCTAGACGATTCGGCATGCTGTTTATTAAGTTCTTTATGCGTTCTTGCGGGATATTGTCCCATTCTTCCACTAACGCCTGTTTCAGGTCTCTAAGTGTAGCTGGGGCGGGGTTTCGAGCTCTTACACGCCTCCCAAGCTCGTCCCATACATGCTCAATCGGATTTAAGTCCGGACTCCTCGAGGGCCAGTTCATACAGTTGATACCAACCTCCAAAAAATAATCTCTGACAATTTGAGCTGTGTGTGGCCTGGCGTTGTCATGCATAAACATAGAATTTCCACCCATATTAATTAAGTATGGGCCGACATGCTCATTAAGAATCTCTTCTACATATCTTGCACTCGTTAATGATCCATTTTCTATTAAAACTAACTCCGAGCGACTCTCTGAAGAGATTCCAGCCCAAACCATGACTGACCCACCGCCGAACGCCACTTTTTCCTCAAAACATGCTGGAATAAAACGTTCACCAGGCCGTCTGTAAACTCTTTGCCGCCCGTCATTTGCATAGAGCATAAATCTGGATTCATCGGAAAACAAAATTCTTGCCCAATCTTCGTCACCCCAGTATCTGTGATCGCGGGCATAAAGTCGTCTTGCTGTTCGATGTATTCTTTCAAGTTTTGGGCCATTGGCCGGCCTATGTGGGGTCAAATTTGCTTCTTTGAGCCGCCGCCTGACAGTCCGCTCGCTGATGCCGTCCCTTCGGGTCTCTAAAAGCTGATTTTTCACTTCAACTGCTGTGAGGTGCCGATTTCGGAGCATGGTTGTAACAATAAATCGATGTTCTCTAGCTGTAGTACATCTTGTTTTGCCAGTTCCTGGTCTTCTAAGGTTCTGCCCAGTTTGTAGGTAACGTTGGAGGACTCGCTGCACTGTAGAAAGTGACACACCTGTTCTTCTCGCTGTATACCTCTGACTTCTTCCTTCTTCTAACATAGTGATGATACGAGTACATTCATCTCGTGTTAGCGGCATGATAGACATTCAAGAATGACCACAAAATAAAACAATGACAGCCTTTTATCATAGTTCTTTGACAGATTGAAAACAATTGCTTAAAAACAAGCAAAAGTAAAACGAACGCAATTTCAAATAAGTACCTAATTGGTTTTTTTTTTTCAATTAAACCTTTTTCCAGTTACTACGTAGAACATTGAAGGTTGGATTTAGAAGGATATTAAATTCTCTATAAAACAGAGTTAGTTTCATGCAGATACGACCAACGATTTACAAAATATTGAGGTTTTCGTCACTGACCCGGTTTCTTTGACCGCGAGTGTATGTATAATCGTTAACAATCCTACGCTGCACGGATATCTTATAAAATGTACGATGTCTGATGACCAGACAACCGTCGATATATTCCATGGCTTCAATTGATCCCTGCGACAGCCATGCCAATTGATGGGGCCCGTTTAAGGGTTAAATAAAATGGCAGCTGACATATTGATCATATGCACCAGGCTCCGTTGAATAGTGTACCTCACTGGACAACTATGTTTGTAACACGGTCTATTATTTACAGATAACCGGGGTGGTGTTGAAGGGAGTCAGGCGATTGCAGTTCAACATCGAGCTGCGGCAAATGAAGGGGATACCCCAGCTGGAAAACGTCCGGACCGGTGTCTTCCCCCTGCTGTGGATCGATGAGGTACGGACTAGGGACTGTGTAGGATAAGGCCGTCCGTTTACCACGTTCACTGTCCCCATAAAAAAGGATCTGACATCGTCACACGTTCAAGTGTGCTTCCAGTTCAAAGCTGTGAATGTATTGTGGACGCTCGGACTCCTGAAAAGCAGGTGCATGCCCGTCATTGGGGGCACTCGGACAGGGGCGTGTTAAGGCAATATAGAGGGTAATCAAAGTGACTAGAAGGTTTGTCGGACAAAGGATCACAAGCGTCCATGTGTGTGCTGCTTACCATCAGGCCGTACGCCTGTTTGCCACCGTCGTGATAAAAACATTGGACTGAATGTGGACAATCTAGTGCTGAAATTGGTAGGCTTTGAGATGGCAATGCTTACGGCGACAGTAAGATTTTAACCACGCTTTCTAGAACAATATAATAGGGGCGTAGACACTAAATATAGTACATTGTTGTATAGACTAGAAAGTAGGCAATAGATGGACGAGTGTGTTCTAGGTCCGAGCCGCAAGTGAGGACCTCGAAGGAGACGAGTCCATCTATTGCACTTTTGGCCGAAACATTACATAGTGCTTTTCACGCCTACTGCGAGGAAATTGCAAATAATTATAAGTCAAAATGAAGTAAGTACCTAATTAAAGATCACAATATGAAACACCCGCCAGCAGCAGGAGCAGCGCGCCGGGCCGACCGCGCACTGCCCTCCACACGCGAGCGGGCGCGGGCGGGGGTCGGGGCAGGGGCGGGGGAGCTGTGATTGTTCGAATCGCTGTTCAAACTGGACTACAAAAACATTGTTGGACAGTTTGAACTCATAGATGGCCTGTTCGTGCGACGTCCAACTTACCCCAGCTTTGAAGCCTGAATTCTAACCATCTTTTGCCACATTTCCGAGCAGTGCGTGGCGTGAAAAAATAATTAATAATGTCATATTTTCACGAAAAAGGATACAAAATATAGTCAAATGGAGAAAAAATCAACGCAAAAAGTTAAATAATCACGAAGTTATAAGTGTCTTAAGGGGTATGTTCTGTCCCTTTTTCGCAAAACGCAACTTCATATGAAGAGTGTGCGCTGGAAGAATGTGACGTCACAGAAGACGGCAACGTCCCGCGTCGCATCGTGGTCGGCGCCGCCGTCGACGCGGCCCCCGGCAGCATCCTGTAATGTGACGTCACACACCGTTTGCGTTTTCTCTCTAACAAGCAATATTAAAACGGTTGTAGTTTCGTAATTCTTTGAGATATCTGAATGGGATTTTCGTCACTAGGCATATTTTTTTGCCTTCTTTCTTTTGGAGTAATACTAGTTTTCGAGTCTAGGTACACCTGTATTTTGCTAAATAATATAATACAATACAATATAAATACTCTTTATTGCACATCTCAAAACATGAATCAAATAGACTTAACAACTTAAAAATAGAGGTTAACAATGTGCAGGTCTATTAGCGATAATGAGATGTAAGTACCTACTTGTATGTTTTAGCATCTAATTAATGTGCCCAGCCTCCTCTCGAAGAATTGCCGAAAATAAATTCAACAAACCAACAGATTTGTTTTTCACGCCACAGCTCGGGGCTGCTGGGGTTAGTTGGACGTCGCACGAACAGGCCATCTATGAGTTCAAACTGTCCAACAATGTTTTTGTAGTGCAGTTTGAACAGCGATTCGAACAATCACAGCTCCCCCCGCCCCCACCCCCGCGCGCGCCCGCTCGCGTGCGGGGGCAGTGCGCGGTCGGCCCGGCGCGCTGCTGCTGCTGCTGGCGGTTGTTTCATAATATTTTGATCTTTAATTAGGTACTTCATTTTGACTTATAATTATAATTATTTGCAATTTCCTTGCAGTAGGCGTGAAAAGCACTATGTAATGTCTCGGCCAAAAGTGCAATAGATGGACTCGTCTCCTTCGAGGTCCTCACCTGCGGCTCGGACCTCGAACACACTCGTCCATCTATTGCCTGCATTCTAGCCTTTACAACAATGTACTATTTGTGAGACCATTACCAATTAAAAGGAGGCGCAACAAAACGCCTAAGTTCCCGCGCTAATGTTTCTTAATTTGATTTTTATTTCGCCAGGGCGCTGAATTGCCGCTAGACATCCAACAGGAGCTGAAGCAGTCGCACACCATGATCGGTTACGTGAATATGGCCCGGTGGGTGCTCCTGTCCCTAGCAGTGCTGGTCACACTGGCGAGCCTGGTCAAGCTGGCTAGGGCTGGCGCGCTGCCGATGTTCGGCCAACACACAAACTCCGTCAGCTTCGTGCTGTCGGCTAATAACAATGGTAATAAAGTGCACTGAGTTTGGGGTTAGAGATGATTTTATTTTAATAACCCGATATCCTCTATAGTGTAAGCCGTACGATTAAAAAAACCGCAAATCGATGTACAGTTTAGCCGTTTGGCACACGCGTATAGGTCAAAACAAAATGTTTGACCCGCAGTTCCTAAAAAAAATCCCTGCATGCCCTCAAAAATCCCTGTCATATGACACACGATAGGTTTCTGAAAAAAAATTTTTTTATTCCATTTAAAAAATATAATGTCTCAGCACCCCCCCTAAGGGATTTTTTTTTAGGAACTGCAGGTCAAAAAATTTACTTTGACCTCTAGTATGCGTGTGCCAAATGGCTAAACTGTACATCGAATTGCGGTTATTCTTTGAAATCGGGCTTGTACGGCTACCACTATTATTTCCATGATTTTGAACCTACCATGCACTGTGACTACTTACTTATACAGCGCCCATGCCCACCTTATCTAGTAATTACCTAAACTCCATTTTTTTATAAAAACTGTTATTGTGTAAGAATCATTAATTACCTATTCAGAAATTCTGGAAAAGTTTGGACAAAGTTAGCACGTCAATTATGAAAGTCTTTTAACTTTCCTTCTTTTGTTACCATTTCTTTAAAAAATAGCTACCCAATACCGTAATACCTACATTAATTGAATTACTATTTTTAACAATTAAGATTAAATTAATTAAGATTCTGCAGTAAACATTGTATTAGAAATGACTTAAAAATTGGTAACAAAAAAGGAATACTAAAAGTGCGACATTTTAGGCGTGCTAACTTTGTACCAACTTTTCTAGAGTTGCTCAATGGTGATCATTGCTGTATAAACAACCAATGCCTAACAACGCTGACAATGACATAAGTCAATGTCCATGTTGAAACAAGGCAGAGACTGTGACAGATCTTAGGTAGATATTTGACCGAAAACTGAAATAAAAGCAATGGAACCACACTAACAATCACATCACATAACAATGTATCGATATCGATAACGTTGGGTATTACATTATCGATATCGATAACGTTGGGTACTAATACTATCGATATCGATAACGTTAAGTACTAATATTATCGATATCGATAATGTTAAGTTGTACATCCCTATATTGCCTTTATGTTGGTAGGTTGGTACGACTTAGTTCCATATTAGACTTTTTTATGTGGTATGGCAAAAAATTAATAAGTTGTCATGTCAAATTCAAATGACAATGTCACTGTCATCCAAAACCTTGTTCGAATCGAAGTCCCGTCTCTTAGAACGTGGTTGTTACATTCTCTTTGGTTCAAAGTACGGGGTACGTTACAAAAGGTGGACTTCTTTATATTTTTTCTACTATTATTCAGAGCAATGACGCGTAGTTACAGTGTCGAAGAGGCAACCGGATGGCTCGCGGTATTTGAGCTCCCAAAGTGTTGTGGAACCGCCCTGAGCAACCCGAACTGAGCCAACTTTGACTGGTACGAAAATAGAAGGGTGAAAAAAAAATTGTCGCCAGGCAGCCGACTGAAACAGCGGCGTTACCACGAAAGTCGAATCTCGAAGTAAGTATATATCTCTGTTTCTGTCGCTCGAGTACCATAAACAATAAGTGCGATAGAGACGGAGATATACGAACTTCGAGATTCTATTTTCGTGGTTATAGCTCAGCGGTTGCCTGAAAGTAAAGTAATTTTTTCATGCTATCCCTCCTAGTGGGACCGGAGCTCTGTACACTTGCTAGAGAACTTAGGAAAAATGCACTTAAAATCATTGAAACCGGATGGCAATTGTTTTTCGAGTCTTGTATGATGTGATATTCATATGCACAAATGCCATCCCTCTCCCATGAAATCTCATCGCGCTTACAAACGCGAAATTCGTCAAATTGGAATACGCGCAATAAAAGGTTATGCAATCAATTGCCATGGACAATTTTGTCGTTTGGTCAATTTCTTCGTTGCGAAGTATGGGTCAGGGTCAGTTTGAGGTATAGAATCAAAAATAATGTGATAAGAGAGAGTTGTGGAGTGAATGAAGATGTAGTGACGAAAATTGAAAATGGCATGCTTAGATGGTTTGGGTCAGCCTTTGGAAACTCTCTTATAATGAAAAAATGTACGGGGACGAAGTCCCATTTGCAGCCAACCTAACAAAACACAGAATACATGTACCTAATATATACTCTAATACAGAATATAATATATTGGCAATATTTACTTTACGTTGGTAGTAGACACAAGAGAATCTAAAAAAAAAAGACCAGGTTGCACTCCGGGAGTGCCGGCAGAAGTGAAAACTCAATAACATTGTAACAGTTTTTCGATCAGGTCACGTGACATCTTACGGTGTCACCCTAAAAATGAATTTGACGCAAATTTATAAAAAAATAACAATTACTTACTCTTACGAATAGCGTTCAGTTTTGAACGAAGTCAAATCGGCTAGTAGCAAAAAGTGACCTCCTTCACATCTGACGTCACAAAACTCTGTCGCGTATTTAACAATTTTTCCCCATCCCAAAAAGTGCTCAGCGCCGCTAAAGAAGTTTTCACTTCAAAAATCACAAACAATGAAGTTCCGCCTCTTAAAACGTAGTGGTTATATTCTCTTTGGTTTGGGCATTTATGGTACAGTCGGAAGGGGACGACCTCTTCAAACTTATCCAGACTAAATCGGATAAATCCTTAAGAAACGTCATGTCAAACCCTCAACCGACGAGCATGTATAAAGAATGTATTGAAAATGAAGCCAGAAAGGTTTGTCAAGATCGTAGCAAGTGGATATCCGTGATCTCTGCCTACTCCTCCGGGAAAAAGTACTTAATGATAAATTATTTCAAAGAATAGTTCGTATCGAAATCACATCGGCCCCAGCAAGACGCTATTTATGCTCGGTGAATAAAACCATTGTCCTGTAATAACATATTTCATTAAGTACTGCACTCCTAGGCTGTCTCACAATACAGCCTTACGACTAGTGAATAGGGCAGAATAAAATAAGTGAAACCATATAAATGTGTATTCAGAACTAATCCGAGTCAGAGAGCGATCCGCGCCCGCTGGAGTTGTCGGCGTTGTCAACCTCCATCGCTGCCTCCTGCTTAGCCGTGAGCTCGCCCACCGTGTTAATACAGCGAATCGTATATTTGTTGAAGTCACATCTGAAACAATCACGCAATTTAGTAAGTATACAATATCAGCATGTCGTCGTGTATCATATTTGATCCGTATAATAGAGCTATTATAATATTTACCATTATTTTCTGACCGAAATGTTAAAAGAACAAAATAATAGCTACTGAAACATTTTTACTTTAGTTTAAAATACTAATCTCAAACAATAATTACGATTTGAAGTAATGTAAAACGGAACGTGTTTAATCCACCAATCAGCGTCTGATGACGTCATTCCCATTATGGCAACTAATTAAAGGTTATATTATACACGCAAACTTTGTTCCTTTCTAAAAAAAAATTGCAGTTTTCGAATAAAAATGAACGTAGAGTTTACTAAATACTAATCTTACATTATTTTGTTGAAAGTATTTGTTGTAGAAAGTACTTGTATCCAAGCGAAGAAATGAAAGGAACTTAACTACTATGGTATGTTGTACAAATCACAGTGATACTTTGTAATTTATTCAGTGTCATAGTACTCATAGTGCTATGATTTATTTATTCAAAAAATATGTCGATAGTCAAAACTTGGGCAACTCTATGACATCTAGGAACGAACCACGGACAAACAAATATGGCGAGTGACACACATGAGTGACGTCACATGAACTGCGGCGCTACCACGAACTTCGAAAGTCGAAGTTCGTAATACATGCATCCCTGTCCCTCGAGTAAGGGAGTGCGATAGAGATGGAAATACCCGAACTTCGACTTTCGAAGTTCGTGGTAGCGCCGCTGTAGATCCGTTTTGGCGCGAAAGTTTAAATTCTCAGTTTGTAACAGGAATTTTTGATTATAAATTATAGTATTTTATTTCGTGGTCTATTCTACATGCAATTGTTCCAAATGAAAGCAAAAACGAAAATATTGCTTCTTCCCTATTACATTGCGCGTTGCGCGGAAGTGCTACGCCGCTTCCGCTCATCCCGCATTAATCAGGACGCACTCATTGAAATGCACGCGCGC
Organism: Epinotia ramella; assembly: GCA_947578815.1. Classification (NCBI taxonomy): domain Eukaryota; kingdom Metazoa; phylum Arthropoda; class Insecta; order Lepidoptera; family Tortricidae; genus Epinotia; species Epinotia ramella. The sequence continues at coordinate 12,105,381 of OX388204.1, read as the reverse complement.
ATTAAAGAATCTGTACCGACTTAACACTGGCATACTCGTATGACAGCTTACTGATACCGCACCGATTACGTACTGCCAAACGCAGAAATGGCTACCAAGACCATATAACAACAAGAAGTAGTTGATCAATCGATTTATGTTAAAAATGTCTACAAAGTCATGCACATCACAGTTAAATCATACTTGATTGGGTACCTCAACCTTGAAACTGAATTTGATAAAACGTGAGGCCGATCCATCATAGGCACCGTGATAGCGCGATATGAGATGTCTGTCACCTTTGAGTTTATCACTATGGAGCTAAACATATTGAGGACGATGTTCATAAATAGGTGAGAGATCAGATTAAGGCAATGATTCTAATATAAATCGCATTGTGAAGGAATATTCACGACCAGTTTAGCCGAAACTGCTGGCCCGGGTTCAAATCCCGGTAAGGGCAAATATTTGTATTTTTTGGGTTACGGAAGTTTATCATTCTAAAATCCATGCTAAAATTATAAATGAGAGCACAAAGAGTGTTATAACACATTATATTAATGTAGAGTGGGAAGGCAGGGAAACTCGAGAACTATATCAAATCGTATTTATTTACATATTGATATGTACGTCTTCATTCGTAGCAATCAAAGAGAATATAACCACTACGTTTTAAGAGGCGGAACTTCATACATTGTTTTAGGATTCTCTTATGTCTACTACTGTAAATAATTTATTGCCTTGTAATAAGGTGCATAAGTTCTGTGTTTTGTTAGATTGGCTAAGATGCGTTAACTATCCCGTACATTTTTTCATTCTATGAGAGTTTCCAAAGGCTGGTAGTAATCGTCTTACAAACTGAATCATACATCATCCACCGTTCTAAAACTATTCAAACCACGTTCCATCGTTCCTTATTCATTATCGAACAGCCAGCATCATACAATGTCATCAAAAAGTACCAATCCCACATTAATAATTAATTAGCCTATATACGCTCCTCTGCGGGACAGGCCTCCTCTAATATATGATAGGGAACGGGCAGTTAGTCTCAACGCTAGCCCAGTGCGCGTTGGGGACTTCAAACCGAACAAACTTAAATACGAGAGCTGTTCCGCAAGTTAATAGCTGCTTCTGTTCTAGTCATATTAAGTATTTTTCTTTGTTGATACCGTTATGAGGGTAATTTCAATCCTTATTTGCTTCAGCAAAACAATCAATGATGAAGAGGCTTGTTTATTTGGATTTGCGTTGCGCATGAAGACGTGACATTCGCTTTACCACATTCATGAAATACGGCTAGCCAAACCCATCTACTTCGTAGCCTAACACTTTCGTACGTTTCCGTGAAAATAGGATGGGAAACCATTACGCACTACATCTGTAACAAGAATGATAACAACACTAGTATACAAACTGCTTTACTAAACCTCTTGTATGAACTGGATTTTTTAAATATCGATATTAACAGCACTAGCGAAACTGTGGCAACATTCGTGTGCAATGAACTGTCAAGTTAGTTCGCCTTATTAAAAATCCGAGTTTAGCCTGTGACGAACTTGCCTTGAACCGTGATAAGACGGATTTTCCATCTCGTACAATTTTATGATTAAATATTTCGAGCACTGAAATTACATTAATTACAATGTTTTGGGTATAATTAAAGACGCTCAATGAAGAGGTTATTAAATTAATTAGTTACAAATTGCATAACCCAATGCTTTGACTATTTCTATTTTCTTATTTTCCCCCGAACCTCGATGCACTTGCAATTCAAGTGCAAAACAAGAAACAAAACAAGGTTTGTCCATAATTTTCGTTTTAGCGACACCTGCTTTACAGATATAGAACCAGGATGATATATAGCTTTACCTATCATGTACTAAACAGAATACTCGTACTTATACAAACATGGGAGATATAACACGTAGACGGCCTTGCCTTATTGACGGACTTCCCAACATTGACCTTTGATGAAACGTTGACTGTAGTATAATTTCCCAAGAGGCTCTGTCCAGTAACTTTATACATCAGAGCTTGCGTCAAATCCGGTAGTTCTGATTTCTTGTAGCGATGGGCGAGTCAACTCGTATAATCCGGATGATCCGAATCAGCGTCTAAACGAGTCAATCCGAATCAAGTTCCTGCGCGATTCGGATCAACTCGCCGCTGATTCGGCCGGTTTGTCACACTCACACTGGCACTCGCAAACAATTGAATCGGATCGTACAACTAAATGCGAATGTTGCGAGTCACGAGTCCCTCCACCTCGCTTACCAAACACCATGCGGCCGTGCCGCCACCCCCGTCCGAATGATGCGGATACGAGTCAACTCGCATTCTGATCCGGATCGGGGGAGAGTTGATTCAAATCATCCGAGTTGGAAAAATTTCAACTCGTAACATCGCTAATTTCTTGCAGACTTGTTAATGATGTTGGCCCATTGAATAATACAAGCTTGTGACTTCGAGTGCCGAACGTAACTGCCAAAAATAGAAAATAACGCGAAAGTTTTTTTTTTTTTTTTTTCGTCTATAACCCCAAAAGGACTAGTTTTGGATAGTACCTTTTCAGGGCGTGCCTTTCAATTGCTAAGTTTGAAAAAGTGATAAGTTTGAACTTTGAAAGGCAAACTATTCTCGAAAGCTATTGGGTCTAAAGAGACAATTCTAGTCTCATATTGTAGCAAATTTAGTCTACTTTAAAAACGTCCTGAGAAAAACTATCAAAAACTAGTCGTTTAGGGTTACAATCGCCAAAATCTGAAAAAAGTCGGAAATTTTCGCGGTACGTTTGATTTTTGTAAAGTTGGGTTTGGCGCTCCAGGTAACAAACTTGGATTGTTCATCATAAACAAGTCAGCAAAAAACAGAACTACCGGATTTGACGCAATCTGTATATAATCTACTTTCAGGCGACAAGGTTACTGGAGTACAGTACGTCTAGCACAACTTGCTGCTCTGTCGCTTCCCGCGCAACTGAGCATCTCTGATCTCACTCGCACCGTGCAAATTAGAGAGAGGAAGGTAGATCTTTCTCGACTCGCGTCGCGGCGCGGCGTCAGTTGTGCTAGCCCCGCTGGGGAGCTAGCACAACTGACACCGCGCCGCGACGCGAGTCGAGAAAGATATACCCTCCTCTTTCTAATTTGCACGGTGCGAGTGAGACAGGAGACGCTCAGTCGCACGTCAGCAAGTTGTGCTAGACGTACTGGTTGTTACACAAATAGTTTGGCCGAAAGATAGATGGACAGAACTGGTTTTGTATGTGAAAGGTAAGTGGCTAGCAAGATTTGACTTATTTGAGTCAACTTTAGGTAGGGATAATATGTATGTATGTAAATACTTTATTGTACACAAGACACAGGTAAAAATACAGACAAAAAAAAAGTTAATTCGGTACAAAGGCGAACTTATCCCTGTAAGGGATCTCTTCCAATTAACCTTTGAGCAATTGAGTTGAGATCAGGAACAACAAGATAGACAAACTAACACGTGTACAGACGTATAAACCTTAGGTATGTGTAGCGCTTCTATTGGTGCTTTCAAAAGCCCCTCTCATGCTAACCATGCCTGACGGGTGCGTTTTGCTATTGCATATGAAGTAATAACATTTATCCTACTAATATTATAAATGCGAAAGTTAGGATGTTTAGATGCTTGGATGTGGGTTACTCAATCACGCTTAAACGGCTCAACCGATTTGGATGAAATTTTTCACGCACCTAGTTAAGTTTAAACTATAGGATAGTTCTTATCCCGGGTCCACGCAGACAAAGTCGCGGGCGGAAGCTAGTACCAAACAAACAGAGTTGCGCTCGCAACGCAACAGGTACATAATACAAATAATTTGCGACTATATTATAGAAATAAAGAAAAAGCAGGGAAAAATATCACATGCAATATTAACTTACCTTGTGCACGATTTATAATTCTAAATAGTAAAACGAGTGTAAGACTATCACTTTCCCATAAAATTTCGAATACTCCATACAAAACGGGTTTGTTAAAACAAGAATATTGAAAAGAATACCACACAAGTATAACCAACCTTACCCCACTACAGTATACAGGGTGATTCAGGAGACATGAGCAGGATCAACCCTACGGATTCAATAGTTTATAAGCTACTCAGTCGTACCAGCATTGGTAAGATTAACGTTAATTTTTTTTTAGTTGTGTAGGGTGACCATGATTTATTGTGAATGAAACTTTCACACAAAATGTAAAAAAAAACTGTGGGCGTTTAATTTAATTACGATGGTAAAAGATCCATTAACATTAACTGTATGTGTAGGGTTGATCCTGCTCACGTCTCCTGAATCACCCTGTATAGATAGGTATTGAAATCACCCTCGTAATGGTATCTGGTTCTTGTTTCTTTTCTGCCGACAATAGTGTCCTTCGTCTTATCACGGCATCTCATTTGAGTATTGATGTTTACGGTTTTATAATGTTCGAATGAACGTCCATATTAATTTAATGATTGATATTATTTAATTTTTACTTTCTCTAACCAGCATTTTTTATACGTTTGTTTTTCGTAGATCGCCGTGACAGAGTGGTAAACCAAAATGTGGTCCCCATTGAAAGACTTTGTCACATATTTTTTTTAAACTAGCATTCAACAAAAAAAATGGCCGGAAAGGAAACTTTAATTAGTCATAATCAAGAGACGTGTGCATTTTTTTGATCGCACTCCAAAACCACAATTTCCGATAGTTCAAAAACCAAAACGTCGGTTCATTGTCCGTAAAAAAGAATAACGACCCATGTACATAAAATATAAAAAATAACTACAGCAGAAGCAGCTACGAGGGCTGCCTTTTAAGTTGTGTCGTTTGGAAAAACTAAAGACAATTTAAGTGTTAAATGGTATTTATTGTTTTTCAAAGTAATCACCGTGATATGTAATACACTTTTTCATTCGATCGAACCAGTTTTCGAAACACTTATTCCAGTCCGAAGTCGGGGTCTCCAAAATGGCCGTTTTGTATGCCTCAACCGCTTCTTCAGGCGTCTGGTACCGTTGACCACGAAGTCGTTGCTTGATTTTTGGAAAAGTAAAAAAATCGTTAGGGCTTAAGTCTGGACTGTACGGCGGGTGTTCCAGAATTTCGACGTTTTGCTCTTTTAAAAACGCAATAGTTTGCCGGGCGGTGTGCGAGCTCGCATTATCGTGGTGCAGTCTTATACGACGTCTTGGGTTATTTTTTCGAAACTCGCCGATGACTTCTGGTAAACAGACAGTGGTATACCAGTCAGCATTAACCGTTTTACGATCCTCGAGCACGATGGTGGCAACGTGGCCACTTTTCGCCACAAACGTGGCGACCATTTTTTTCGAAGTGCTCCGTGAGCGTATTACTTTGGTCGGTTTTGGCTCATCTTGGAACACCCAAACAGTCGACTGCTGTTTAGAATCGGGATCGTAGGCATATATCCAAGATTCGTCACCACTGATAATGTCGTAAACATGTTTCGAGTTTCCTCGGTTGAATTGCCGCAGAGTTTTGCGACACCATCGAACGCGAGCCGTTTTTTGGTCTTCACTGAGTAAATGTGGTATCCAGCGTGAGATCAACTTTTTTACGCCTAAGTGATCATGCAAAATACTGTGAACACTGGTCCCTGAAATACTTAAGGAAGCTTCTATCACACGGTATGTCGCATGGCGATCTTCGATGATCAGTTGCCGTACAGCATCAATGTTCTCCTGGGTTACGGCTGTTTTTGGTCGACCTTCACGATGTCTATCACCAAGGCTAGAGCAACCACGTTGAAATTCTAAATACCAGCGTTCCACAGTCCGAAGGCATGGTGCTTTATCATTGAAAACCGTAGTCAACTCTTCGAAGCACTGAAGTCGCGTTAAGCCCCTTTTGAAGTTGTAAAAAATTATCGCACGTAAATTTTCCTTCGAAATTTCCATTTTAACAACTGACTTGTCAACTTTGAACGAACGCTGTACTAAAACGGTTGGGCCGATTTCGAGTCATTCTTTTGTTTTCGAATTCTAAATTCAAATATTTTAACGTGACACTAGTTCTTTTTTATGTAATCATGGGAGGTTTGCAAACGACAGAACTTAAAAGGCAGCCCTCGTAAAAACTTTCGGAACAGCCGTCGTCTCGTACAAACGCCAACACAGTGAACAATGAACAGTGTTACAATGCACATAAAGTGCACGGATGGTCAGTTAGCTGTGTTGTCAATAGTACCTACATTGCAATTTAATTAAAAGCATGTAAAATATGAGAGTGCAAAATCTCTTTACTATACTATTTTTTTTTTAAGATTAGAATTATCTGTCAAACGGGTAAACAAAGAAGCAGTGGTCGTAAACCTTCCTTCTTCGATTCCTGAATTTCTCGGAACTTATGTACATATACGAGTACATATCATTTGATATTTACCGATAGCTGAACGCATAGTTTTCACATTTATTACTAATATGTTGGCAAAACTGTAAGTTATAAGTGTTTATAAGCAAGATGGCAGAAGCCAATTTAGAAAAACCACCATATATTTGTTTGTGTACCAACAAACAAAATATCTAAATAGATCAACAACTAATAACAAAATTCAACAAAAACGATAACAACAATCTTTAAGTAAGCTTACAGCAATAGAAATCACAACCGACAACAATATGAACTCGAATGAAAAACCCACATGAGTGATAGTTGACAGATAGTGACAGTGACGTTTAAAAATAGACCATTGTGTGAGAACTCTGCCTCTTTAGGTTTTTTAATGTACAACCTTTCCATGAAAAATTTCAAACGCAATTTATTAAAATTCTTATCTTTTCATCTTAGAATATAAATTAACTAATATTATGTTTCTTATCTGTTCACAACACTGAGTAATGTATGTATTAATAAAACATAATAATAAATACGTGATATTTATTAACTCGTATTCACTGTTCGATCCGCAGAATGTGCCCGATAAAAAACCTTATATCTCGTTCTGCAAAGGTCTCTCGAATGCTAAAAAAAACATAGTATATGTCGCGAGGTGGCAATGTAAGGTCGAAAGACTTGAAAGACATATTTCACTACATTCGGCCGTATACATCTTACCCACATAATAAAGGATCATCACGTTTGATGGCCTCGGCCATAAATCTGGTGCCGAACATATTTTACGGGCTATATAACTTTTACACAGCCTATTTCACACGTGGTGTGGGATAGAAAATTCTTGAGAAATGCGTGATAGTTTGATCGAAGGGGAATTAGGTTCCGTACAAACGCCAACACAGTTAACTGACCATCATGTATTTATATAGAACCTTATTACAATGCACATAAAGTGCAGGGATGGTCAGTTAGCTGTGTTGTCGATAGTACATTCAATGCGACTGACATCTAATAATCTGAAAGGAGTATTCACGGGTCTAACGCGATATTTACTAACCATTCGTTCCGACGATGTTAAAGTTAAATATCGCGTTAGACTCGTTAATCCCGACTACTACGGTGGAGCAGTCTATGTTTGTAATTACGAGCGTTTAAGATACTGAATTGATTATGATGAACGTGGTATCAATCGATTCAAAATTATACTCCGAGGCTCTTAGCTATAGGCTCCTTTTGTATGAAAAAAGACCGGGTTGCACTCCGGGAGTGCCGGCAGAAGTGAAAACTCAATAACATTGTAACAGTTTTTCAATCAGGTCACGTGACATACGGTGTCACCCTAAAAATTAATTTGACGCAAATTTATAAACAACTAGCTTCTGCCCGCGACCCCGTCCGCGATACAATTAAACTTTTATCCCCAATTTCACCCCCTCCGGGGATGGTTTCCGGGATAAAAACTATCCTATGTCCTTCCCCGGGATCCAAAATATCTTCATACCAAATTTCGGACGGGCCGCGGGCGCGTTGGGCGCGACGGGCCACCGGCTCGCCCGTCGGCGCGCCGACGGGCGGCGGCAAACACAATACCAATTTGTTTTTGCCGTTGGTAAATATTTTTTTAAGCTTTGTCTCTTTAGGAATAACGCCCAAATTCGAACTATTCGGCTAGCAGAAAAACGTGACCTCCTTCACATCTGACGTCACAAAACTCTGTCGCGTATTTAACAATTTTTCCCCATCCCAAAAAGTGCTCAGCGCCGCTAAAGAAGTTTTCACTTCAAAAAACCGTTTTTCAGTTGGTTTTCCGTAGTCAGGTTGCTGTTTTTACAACTTTTTATGCTTGTACAATTCGCGAGAGACATTAAATCATAATGGAAGACCGGGGTGCCAAACAGGCATATCTGGGCCATCCAGTAGCGCGGCGACCCGTCGGACGTCCCAATTATCGTTGAAACGACGTCGAATCAGACCCGCGCGAGCTTCAAACCATGAACTAGTGGAAATTACATCATAAAACTTAAAATGCTTCTGCTAAATAAAATGCGATTTGTCCCTTTTTACCCGACTGTTTACGAACATAAATGTAAAAGCGACAGATAAAGACAAACTAATTTTAACGCCATTTAGTTAAAATAGGTTTGTAGAACGTTTATGAATACAGCCGCAAGACTCGTTTTGGGTCGGTAAGCCATAGAAGTTAGTTAGTTGGATTGATTTTTTGCCCCTGTATTTATTGCAATGTCATCTACATTTACGAAACGATAAAAAAAAATATCGTACTATTTTCGTTATACAAGTTTTATTTCCTGTGTTTTCTTAAATTTGCAAATCCCGTTTTATATTGAGATCCGCTTATTTAAACAAAAAACATATTGAATAAGGCGTGATACTTCATAAAAATCTAATAACGGAACCCTAGAAATCGATGAAAACGCTTATGTTTATACGTCGTACACATGAGTTTTACGAATGTTTTTTTATGGGTATAGTTATTTCCACTTAAAATTACGTGAAATAATAATCAAGTGTATTGGTGATTAATGTTTAAACATCGTGGAAGTAAAGTTAAATGCGCTTCCATCTTGCTCAGTTGCAAGTATTTGACTATTTTGACTGTGAGGTAGCAGCGGCGCGCTTTGCGGGTACTTGGTCTTGGGCGTGACTAGAACCTTGGTCCACAACAGCGGATGTTTGCTCTCATATGGCGACCCTGCTAGCTGTGCTTACAGTTTACACAGTACTTACATCTTGCTCAGTTGCGAGTATTTGACTGTCAGCGCTTTCTCCAGCGCTAGCAGCGCGCTCTGCGGGAACTTGATCTTGGCCGTGACTAGAACCTTGCTCCATAGCTACAGCTGTTTGCTCTCACTTGGCGACCCTGCTAGACTAACTCTAAGTGCTTACAGTTTACACAGTACTTACATCTTGCTCAGTTGCGAGTATTTCACTGTCAGCGCTTTCTCCAGCGCTAGCAGCGTGCTCTGCGGGAACTTAATCTTGGCCGTGACTAGAGCCTTGGTCCACAGGAGTAGGTGTTCCAAGTGTGGGCTGTCCTCTACTAGCCGGGCTACTGACGCGGTGAGGCGGTGTGCGTAGTCGTCATCGAGTGACGTCACTGTTAGTTCGACTGAGGACAAAGTGAAATGCTGTTTAAGAATGTATGTATGCATGTATATTTAAAAACAAAGTGTCAGTATCATTATGCTGAGGCGGGACCATTTCGTAACAAATAAATAGTTTTTAAGTCATTAAATAGGATTTTTCTCAAAAATAGTACGAAATGTTCCCATAACATCTGTGCAGATAGTATCCGAAAGTGATTCATCCTGGACAATTTTTAGAAGTGTCCAGTAAGTAAGTATGAAATCCCATTACATATCATAATATTTAAACAGTATAGAACAAGAGTGTCCAGTAAGTATGAAATCCCATTACATATCATAATACCCTTATCACGAAACAATTTATTTTTAATTAAATATTTCATATAACATTTTATTTTATATATATAAATATATATTTTTTTTTTTAAACAATTTTCAATAAATTTCACTTCATTCATTTCATTCAATTTCATTTCATTCATTTCATTCATTTCATTAATTTCGTTCAATTCGTCATTTTGTCCATTTCGTTCATTTCATTCATTTCTCTCATTTCATTCATTTCATTCACTTCATTAATTTCATTTCACATCAGCTTGGGCCAGTGAGGTCAGGTACTCACTGTCGGTGGCGGGCACGGCCTCGACGCACGCGCGCACGAGCGCGTGCTCGTTGAGCTGCAGCGCGCTCACCAGCGCCGGGCCCCACGCGCGCTCAGACAGCTTCAGCTTCACTGCGGCCGGCGTCGAGTCCGCTTCCAGGCGGTACGGCCTGGCGAACGTTACAATATCATCATCATCATATCAGCCGAAAGACGTCCACTGCTGGACATAGGCCTCCCCCAGAGAGTGCCAAAGTGACCGTTCCTGTGCCAACCAACCGCATCCAGCGGACTCCCGCGACGTTTACCAGGTCATCAGTCCAACTTGTGGGGGGCCTACCCACACCGCGCCTTCCAGTACGTGGTCGCCACTCGAGAACCTTTCCGCCCCAACGGCCATCGGTTCTACGTGCTATGTGTACAATATCAGAAAGGTCTAAATATACAGGGTAAGCGACAACGTACCGAAGACTGAACATGGTCATTATTCTGAAATAAGAAGACAGCAGAAATATGGCTCGAAATATTAAAACTTACAGAAACTTTAACGGGTTACAGAAGCAATAATGGATTGCAGACTGCTAAATGTCGCACGAGGCGGAAAAAAAACTTAACCTGGCGCAGAAAGTGTAACTACAGGTTTATCTTATGGTTTGTGTTGAGAGCTTGCATACAAACCTAAACGTCCCATCGATGCTAGCGTTCTGACTGTACAGGAACAAGCCTTCGGTGGCGGCGACAGCGAAACTCTCCCCGGTCGGCGAGAAACGCAGGCAGTGGACGCGGACCTGACAAACAAATAAATTTAAACCTTATTGCAACCAGATACGGTCTACTAATGCTCAATGTACGGTGGCGGTATGTACAATCCCGGAGTAAAACAAGGTCTCCGCTTTTCAAACTTGACGACATTGAAATAAAGTCGAAATTTGGTGAACCTTTTTATTCCTTGAATATACCACAAAATAGACCAGTGTATTCAACCTAACTGCTTCGTAGTTTGGCGACTCTTTAATTCATGGTACTACAATGCAAGTATTATACTGTTTGTAAATAAATAAAATAATAAAAGTTCTAGAAACTTGCCTATGTTAAGATGATAACTTAAGTATATTTAAAAGAAAAAATATATATTTTGGCTTCTTGAGGAATGCTTTTACTCTGTTGCTGACTTTTTAAAAGCGACACGTCCATAACAGTGATGTAAAATTAAGTCAGATGTTAATAGTTATAAAGTTTTAACACAAACTGACATGTATATTTGATTTAATTGGTACTTTTATTATTTTGTGTAAAAGTTGTCAGTGTCTAAAAGTCTACTGTATAAATCTGATTCTTTCACACAATAAACTACTGATTACTTACTTCAGGTTTGACGTTCCTGTCGGCCATGTCGCCCTCTTTTACGCCAGGCAGTCTGATGGCCACGTCGCCGCCCTCCAAATGCGTCCTATCCTCGACCAGCGCCATATTGCCGAACTCGGTCAGGTGACGGCGGTTGATGTAGTCCTGGCAATACGAAAAAAAAAAGGTATTACATCATTGCAGCCAGGAAGTATAGCTTAGCAACTCGCGACTGACAATAGGTACTTTTTATATGAAATTTCCATTTTGTGAGAAAAAGTTTTCCACTAACTAAATCTTAACAAATCACTTTGATTTTGATGTCGATCGCTTCAGCATCTAGATTTATAGCGAAACCTATAAAGATTTCGCTTTTTTTTACAAAAAAAGATTAGTACCCTATAAGTTTGAATTTATTGCAAATTTTGAAAAAAGGAAAACCTATAAACCTAGTCTTTCATTGTGTCAATAACGTACTAAAAAATCATTGAGATTGGAAAATATTTAGACGTGGAAAAAAATTTTCTCTTTTTGTATGGACGAGTATGAGGTGTACCAAAGGTATACTTCCCTCTTAATGAGAATTGTAAGAATAGTTTGTACCAACAAACTGAACCAGTTTTGCGTAATTACAAACTTCCAGAGCCTCGAAGGATGGCAGTAGAGAGGCCAAACCTGAATAAGGTGTTTAATAACGAAGTTCGCTTAACTGAAGAGGCGCATACCAACAAGTGGTATCGTTGGATTCAGTGATGTCTCCCGAGCATGAAACATGCTGTTGTTGCTCTCTAAAGCAGTGGAGGGGTAATAACTTCATAGTTATTACGCAATCCGTATGCCGCCATCTTTGTGACGTCATCGTCACAAAGATGGCGGCATACGGTGTAAAATTTTCTCGATTAACTCAATATTTATCGAAAGTATTTTGACAAATTAGGTGTCATATGAAAGCTGATTAGTGACAAACAAAACATGTCATGCAAATAAAAGGGGGAAATATATCCTCTGACGCGTTAAACTATTGATCTCTTGAAGAACATTCACCCTCGAAAATCCAGTACATGACACCCTTGATAAGCACTCACGTTAACCGCATCCAAAGACCTGTTCTGCGTGATGGTGAATTTCCTGATGAGGACTGTTTCCTTCACGCTGTACAGGCACACGAACTTCGAGTTGCCGGCACCGAGCACGCATGAACCATCAGCCGAGTAACATATCGTTGTGAATGCCCTGAAATTCAGACATTGTTTAAAGACAAGTTGTTACGGATTAATAGTAGATGACCAAGGGGCCAAAATGATACATTTACGGCGAGGGCGGTATATTGAATCTTGAGCGTAAAGTCTATTCATCCTTACGTGTCCTATCATGCAAACAAACATTTTTCGAAGACATTATCACACTTTTCTCTGGGATTACACAATAATCATTACTTAAAAATGTCGTTGTATACTTATAGAAACTCACAAAGTTTTGAAATCAACCAAGTATCCACTGGAAAAAATAATTTATAATAGGATTTTCTTCAATAATCGAAGTAAAGAACGATCCTTGAAAATATCTGATATAACGATGTCTAGATTGCCCATGAATCACACTTGATGTATATTTTATCGTCGTTTCCAATCACTAGTCAATGACTATGGTTTGTTTACACGATGGGACACGTAAGGATGAACCACAGATGAAATACTAGTTCCTTACAGTAACAGATACTGCACGCGCCTAGGGCACCCCTGCCCTATGTGTCTGCGCAGTGACTATTGGTGTCTCGCTTTATCTTTAAGAAGGCAGGCGTGACGTCATTTGACACCGCGCTAAGGCTGCCTGCTCGGCAAACTAAATGTTAACAATAACTAATGTTTCCCGATACGCGAGCAAACGTATAAGTATTTTATTTATTGGGTACTACTCTGAAAAACTAAATAACGGTGTGCGGGTTATGTAGATTATACAGGGTGTATCAAAAATGGGGTGTGAAGCGATCAAGGCCGGTTGCGTTTTGCGGTTCCAAAAATGCAGTTGGATATATATATATTTTTAGTTGTTTTTGTTTACATTACAGTCTTTGTTTTTTATTGACATTGCTTGTGTATGACATCAAAAACTTAAAAGCTGTCCTGCGTGTCAAAAAAACATACACAAAACATTTGTTTTCATAACACAGCTGTGCGCGCAGCTGTTGAAAATGAAATTAATCCTCCCACCCTTCACCCTCGCGGGGGAATGTTGTCTTACACAAGCACTGTCAACAAAAACAAAGATTGTAATGTAAACGAAAACAAAAATATAAAAGAAAAATAATAAAAAAAATAAAAATATAAACAAATGTCTATTTGGAATCGCAATAATGCGGTACCGAATATGCCCTTGCTCTGTTCACGCCCCATTTTTGATACACCCTGTATAATTTCCCTTACTTAGTCTTCTGCATCTGCTGCGGTGTGACCAGGTCGCGATCCCCGCGGCCCGAGACAAGGTCGACACGACCCTCGATACTGCCGACCTGCTCGCACGTCGTCGCGTCGAAGAAAGTAATACTCCCGTCCAATGCTGACACCGCAATCTGAAATGAACCTTAATGTAGATGGGGTAAGGTTGAGTTTTGTTTGGTGGAAATATACGAGTGAACTTATGTGAAGAATGTGGAGAATGGATACGAACAATAAAGAGATTTATTACCATGTAGATAAAGTTGCAATTCTACTGCCGTATATCCATTTTATTGATGCCTTTCATACATGATTGACCAAAATATCACTCGTTTTGTCTGGTTAACTACCCGAAGCCAACATAGCAACAGTCACCGGTCAACCGAATTAGTCTGCGGTCATAATAGTAGATTGTTTGACAAGGGTCTAAAATAGGCCATATTACCACGAGATGGTTATTTTTAAAATTGTTTGAGTGGTAATATGGCTTTTAGACCAGAGTTATACACTCTACTTTTCACTTCGACTACGAGAAAATAGTAAAAAAAAGACTATCCATCCAAAACCAATAACAAATTCCTCGGCGGCGAAGGGATTGTTCAATTTGGCCTTTGGCGGCATGTTTTTTTTAATAAATTGCTTTGACACAGATTCAAAATATTGACACAACTAATTAAACGCCACTGACCATCTATAAGTGCGTCCAAAAGGCCGAATCAAATATGTCACTTGTGTTTCGTCAGAGACGCACTGCCTTATCTCAACTGGTCGGCCAACTGAATAAGAACCCTAAATACAAAGCCATAGAGCACAATCTCCCTTAGCTGGTCTCCGTCAGGTCTGAACGCGACCTGCAGCGCGTCCGAGATCATCTGTATAGTCTCGCTCTCAGAGCTCTCTATACAGTTCCAGACACGCACTGTTTTATCTCAAATGGCCGGTCAACTGACGAAGGCCAAGTCACGTGTTCCAGAGACACACTGTCCTGTCTCAACCGGCCGGTCAACTCAATAAGTACCCTAATTAAATAACCATAGAGCACAATCTCCCTTACCTGGTCTCCGTCAGGTCTGAACACGACCTGCAGGGCGTCCGAGATCATCTGTATAGTCTCGCTTTCAGAGCTACTCTCTATGCAGTTCCAGAGACGAACTGTCTTGTCCCAACTGGCAGAGGCGAGGCGCGTGCTCGATAAAACCGGGCTGAACGCCAGACAGGACACAGGGGCTTCGTGGCCTCCTAATACCTGTAATTATATTTTAACATTTGATGAAGGATAACACATTGAATAAGTTTCTGGCAACCAAAAGCAAACCAAGTCAATTACCTATAAAAAAAATATAAGCTTTCAAAAAAAACCATAGTACAGTAAGTTAGTTAGTTGGTCTAACAATTTTAAGTACATGGCTGGGAAAAAAGTTACATTTTATTTCAAATGGAGGCACTGAGTTTTAATTTTAATTAAAGTTAAAACTCCAAGAACATTACAGAAAGGTGAGAATAATTAAGAAAAGTATAGATTTGCTGTCGTAATACTCGAAATATCATCCAACACAAGTAGTGCATTTATTTTTTTGATAACTATTATGATTGCCTATCACCCATTTTCGGCATGACTTTTCGGACACCCTGCATAATGTTTTCTTTGTGTAAATTACCCCGTTCAGTGTCTTGTCAGTTAGAAAATAAATGAAAATTGTACACTGTAAGAAAACAAAAGTAGGTGACAGTGAATGTCACATTTACCTCAAGCAGTTTGCCAAACTTGATCGACCACAGGAATATCTCGAACACATCCTGGCCGCCCGCCGCGCACAGCTCGCTGCTCGAGTCGAGCGCCACGCAGCTGAATTGCACAAGGCTCGGTGACGTCAGCGTGCGGAAGTTTCGGTACCTGAGGAACTCTTTGCAGTTAGTGTTAAAGTCAAAAATATACCACATTTTATGACAGAAATAACTAGCTTCTGCAATACTATTTTGCGTGCAATTCATATCCTAATGTATACTAAAATTTATAATTTAATAACAGGAAGAGTCTGAAACAACTGTATGCAGTTAGTGTTTAAAGGCGGACATTATACCACAATTTATAACAGTTATAACTGCATGTTTTGATTTATCCTACTAATATTATAAATGCGAAAGTTTGGATTTGGATGAAATTTTGCACGAAGATAGTTTATAGCCTGGATTAAAATATAGGAGAGTTTTATCCCGGGTCCACGCAGACGAAGTCGCGGGCGGAAGCTAGTACAGTCAGCGTCATATAGTTAGTAGTAGCCAAAGTAGTAAAATATATCGCAACACGTCTCTATTACTGTGAGAGTAAGGATGTGTTTGACGACTTGTTAGCCTAGTGGGTAGTGACGCTGCCTACGAAGCTGAAGGTCCTGGGTTCGAATCCCGGTAAGAGCAAATATTTGTGTGATGAGCATGAATATTTGTTTCTGAGTCATGGATGTTTTCTATGTATTTAAGTATTTATATCTATTATATATATCGTCGTCTAGTACCCATAACACAAGCCTTACTGAGCTTACTATGGGACTAGGTCGATTTGTGTAAGATTGTCCCTTTATATTTATTTATTATTTATTATTATTATTATATGTTTGGCTGACTGTACTAATATAAAAAAGGAAACGTCTGTGAGGCTTTGGAAGTTAGTATGTAGGGGGTAATCTCCGGATACATTACCTATACCATAATCATAGTCATTTATTTGCTTGCTTAAAAAGGGTTCATTACAAAGGTATCACATTTCTAGGGGCACGGCCGTAAAACCCATGTCCCATTTTTCTAAATCATTCGGGGAATTTTCGCATACATCTTTTTTAGGCATGCAAGTCACAAATACGTATCGGAACTCTCGACGCACATCGCTACGTCATAACCACTGAAAGGGGTACCTGGTCAAATCGTAGCACCTAACGGTGCCATCGAGCGAGCTCGACACGAAGAACTTCTTGTTGGCGCTGAACACGACGCTCGTGACCGTGGAGGTGTGCTCGCTGAACGTGACGAAACAGAACCCGGTAGTCGTGTTCCACACCTTCACCTGGACACGGATGTGTGGTCAACCTTTTTTTTTTACAGACATCAACCCAGTCCCAAACTAAGTAATGCTTGTACTATGGGTACTACGAGTACACGACCATATACATACTTATATAGTTAGATAGATAAATACTTTAATACATGGAAAACATCCATGACTCAGGAACAAATATTCGTGCTAGTCACACAAATAAATGCCCTTACCGAGATTCGAACCCGGGACCTCTAGCTTCGTAGGCAGGGTCACACCAACTAGGGTACAGAGGTCGTCAAACCTCTTAATCATATCAGCAGAAAGATGCCCACAGCTGGACCTACGCCTCCCTCAAATAGTGCCACAATGACCGCTCCTTAAGAGTTCCCAGCACGGACTCTCCATACAATCGTCGTTTGGTTCTATTTTTAACCCCCGACGCAAAGAGAGGGGTTATAAGTTTAACGTGTCTGTGTATCTCTGTCTGTGGTATCGTAGCTCCCTAACGAATGGCCCGATTTGAATGCGGTTTTTTTTTCTGTCATAGATAATTTTATCCCGAGTGTTCTTAGCTATGTTTCATGGAAATCTGTTCAGCCGTTTTTGAGATATTGGACTTTGAAATGAAAATGTCGGGGGTTTTTCAACTTTCCTAAGTTTTAGTTATTATAAAAGACTTTCCAGTGATTGACCCTAGTCTCACCTGATGGTAAGCGACGACAGAGCCTAAGTGTAAGGCCTGAGTGGACGCCCCGCTCAGAGCGGGGCGTGCTGCGTCCATATAAATCAAGTGCAATTTATATGGACGCTCGACGCCCCGCTCTGTGCGGGGCGTCCACTCAGGCCTTACACTAAGATGAAACTCACTGCCGCTTACTTAGAGCATCTGCAGTAACCCCTTATGTCCTTTTTTTTTTTTTTTTAAAGCGGTGAAATCTTGATCCAAAGCTATGCCTTCCATGTATTTTTGTACCGCGAGATCATAGCACAGCAGTCAATGCAGATTTTGAGGTAACATCATGTAGTGAGTCATGATAGTTTTAGCATTTTTGTATTTTAATTACAACTTTTTTTTTGTGATTTTTTTGTATAATTTAGTTGTTTCTAAAATAAAAAACTGCAACTTACTTTAAAGAAAAAAACATGTTTTTTTCTTTAAAGTAAGTTACTTTTTTTGCTCCTGTTACTCGGCCCACCCCGTATATGAGAGGATTAAATCGCTACATATTTTTGCAGAAAGTTGACTTGTGGGGGTACAGGCGTTTTGCTGTTCTAGATTTAGAACTGCATCAAACAATCAAGTGCGAAAGAGATGCAGATATTCAATCTTCTAAAGTGTGAGCGTGTTTACCTTTCCATCATGGCCGCCGGTGACTATGTAAAGGCCGTCGGGAGAGTAAGCGAGACAGGTCATGTCCAGCGAGTGGCCTTGTTGCTTCATAACGTACTGCTCGCCTGAAATGAAATAATAATACATTATTATAACAAATGCCGCGAAAGAAGGAACTGCTAGCAGAGAGTTCCAACCGCTCACTTGATTTCGGATTAAAAATAGTAAACTGCTTCCAATTTTTCATTATCAAAGCAGCCCATACTTCGATTGGCAACCACAGTTGCCAACATCAGTTTAGCGGTCCGCGAAATTGGCAACTGTGGTTGCCACAAGCAAGTGAGTGGGCAATGACAGAGCTTTAGCGAGTTTTGTTTATCTATGAAAGTTCATACAATGTCTAATACCTTGGAGATTTCTAATAATCCATTCCGCATACCATTTTCACAAGGCATAGCACAAATTCCAGATATTGTTTCACAGTCAATTACATAAGAGCTTAAAGCGTATGTACAGTCGACGTTGAAAACATGTTTACACTTTTGCACCTTATGCCACTGTAACAAGGCGAAAATTTTAAACTTCTCTTTGGCGTCGACGTACAATGTGCTATAGAAACGATATGGAAAAAGTTCAAAATGGTGGCCACACAATCCAACACTGACAACTGGTCCATATCATAAACAGTTTCAATCAAATACGTTGGAGCTTACCAGGTGCTCTCGAACACCTAAAAACGACCTTCAGCATACATTTATTGAAACTTTCCCGATTTTCACACATTATTACCAAACGTGTCGGATCTGTTGGTTTGGTTGCGAGCAGACTAGCGTATCATATATCAAAATCTTACTGCACAGATTTTTCCAATGGTCACTGGGCCCGCACATAAAGAGGTAAATAATAACTTTAAGTATACGCTTCGTAAAGCATATCCAGATACTGGTTTACTCACTCTGTCACTCCCATACCTGACCAATATTGGGCCACCCGAACGCGATCCAGACGCCGGGCGCGGAGCTCGCCACACTACTGATCCGGTGTTCCGATATACTGAACGTGTGGTTCAGGTTCACGTCCGGCATCTCGTACAGTCGTGAAGCTAGTGACAGCGATCTAAATATTCGTTCACTCACTCTGCCACTCCCAGACAAGCAGCTGACCGATGTTGGGGCAACCAAATGCGATCCAGTCGCCGGGCGCGGAGATCGCCACGCTACTGATCCGGTGCTCGGATATACTGAGCGTGTGGATCAGGTTCACGTCCGGCATCTCGTGGAGGAAGAACACGCCGTTCGTAAAGCCTGTCAATGGAAGTTAACAAATATATTCACACCTGCTATAAGTTGTATTTTGCTTCCCTGGTATTTCATGTTTAATTAAAATTTTCCTAATAGGTGGGAAAGCAGTATGTGCCACTCGGTACCAAAATTATTTCCGTATGAAACGTAAACCGTCTTCGTAAAAAATTTATTAGTTAGCTCACTTGAGACACAATCTACTAAATACCACGTCGTCGTTCTGGCAAACTTGCTTGCCACCACACCCACACCACACAGCGAGTAATGGTATTTTTAACCGTCTTCAAAAAAAAAGAGGAGGTTCTCAATTCGGTTGTATTTTTTTTTTTTTTTTTTTATGTTTGTTACCTCAGAACTCCGTCATTGATGAGCCGATTAGAAAATTTTTTTTTTTGTTTGTTTTGTAAGTATATGCATCCAGGTGGGTGCCATTTTTTTTTTTTTTGTTGGATGATGGGATCCATGAGGAATTGAAGGAACTCCTCAATTATATTAAGCATGTGTGTAGTGATTTTGGTATTTTCTATTATATCTCGTGTATTTACATCCGGAAATCATAAATTTGGTGGAGTGGAACTGATGATGAAGACCACAGATGACTTATGGAATTCCTAAATTATGTACTTAAAGTACAAAAGCACGTCACAGATTCTGATAAGATTCCGTTGAAATAGCAGCTAATGAAGTACCAAAGGTGATCCTTGTGGAATCGACAGAAGTCCTCAAATATTATCGGGCCACATACAGCGATTGGGTTTTTTTCTCTAATAATCAACGCATTTGCTCTCGGAAATCAGTTCATGTGGTAAATTGGAAAATAAATGTGGAAACGTTCTCGTGGCTTGGCGGAGTACTAAATTGAAGTCGGTTAAAACTTTGTTTTTAAAGTAAATTATTAAGGCTGCGCTCCTCTCTAAGGTTGAGGTACTACAGTTGAGCTGCTCAAAAAATTACCGAGGTGACATGTCGCTGTGCCCTACCTGCCTTTCTCCGTCTCTCACTATCTACAGTTTTGCCTAAAGTGTATTCGGTTAAACAGTAAAAGTGAGGGAGTGTTTGAGACAGTTTTATTCATAAAGAGAGACAGGAGAGAGGAGCGAGAGAGAGAGAGAGATAGCAGTCACCTGTGACGAGCAGCTTATTCTCTTTATGGTACTGCGCGGCCGACAGTTTCACCTTGTGGTGGGCGCTGCGTATCGCGTCCCCAATGTAGTGCCGACCCAACTTCTTGTATAGCAGCCTCTTCTTGTAGGTGCTTATCTTTTCTTTCACCTCCATTTCATCGTCGTCGCTTTCCTGTGAAACGTGAGCTTGTTGAAATAATTGAAGGAGCGAAGCGAAGCGGTGAAAGAAAACATCGAAACCTGTGTAATCCCAATAAGGTCTAGATTTCCCTCTGGGTTGGAAGGTCAGATGGCAGTCGCTTCCGTTAAACTAGTGCCTATGACAAATCTTGGGAATAGGTGCCAAAGCGGACTTTAGGGCATAACCGGGAAAATGCTAGGAGGATGATAATTGACGGAGCGAAGCGAGTCTGAGTGTACTGGAACAATTTGGCTTTTGTATGTATGGTGCGGATTCTTTTTCTAGACCGAATTCACTTCTCTTTGTGCCTAGTAAACAATGCGATTGTCTTTGATTTTTAAGTGTAACCGGTAATTAATTCTGAAAAATAAACGTGGCTGGTAGTAAACAACAACACTTTTGCAACAAAAAATTACTTAGCAATGTACTTTACCATTTCTTATTTAAATCAGAGTCTATTTAACAATAGAGTCGCTATTCGAATATATTGTGTGCGGCACGTGGCTAGGATAAGAATCCGCAGTATACGTATTGTGATGTGCCCTACAGATCCTTAGGGATATCTATAATTTCAGGAGCGCAAGGAAACACAACCGCCGGATTATTCATGTATTAACAGAATGCCTTAAAAACTACCTTCACATTTCCGCGTTATAAAACCAATCTTATCTACCTACATTACATCCCTCCACACTTAATTACCGAAATTAATCCCTTTATATAAATCTAATAATGGATAGGTATGTAAGTTACATGTAAAGTTAGTAAGTATAAAAAAGAAATAACCAGCTACATTAATTTACTATACGCCTA
The DNA here is from genome assembly GCA_947578815.1 of Epinotia ramella. Taxonomy (NCBI): domain Eukaryota; kingdom Metazoa; phylum Arthropoda; class Insecta; order Lepidoptera; family Tortricidae; genus Epinotia; species Epinotia ramella. The sequence goes on along the minus strand of OX388204.1, from coordinate 12,083,767 downwards.
TTTTATCTTATCTTAATCTAGTACTTATATTTAGGAGGATTGTCGACACGGCATTGTCGTACATGACGTTCCTCGCGAGTCTGGGCCGGTACCTGGGCGGCGGCGGCGGGGCTTCCCGGCGGCGGGCCCCCGCGGTCGGCATCGTGCCACGTCTCTTCCTCTTCCCCTGCGTCTGCCGAGCGATGCCCTAAACCCTCATTTGACCCTTCCGACCCAACCACTGGTTCCCTCGGCGTATCCGAGTGATCGCTAGGTGCTACCAGAGAACTTAGTCTACTCGACCTCCGTCTCAACTGATCGATGTGTCTGTGTACTTCTTTACCGTCCCTATCTATTACTTTATAGTTGGTTGTTCCAAGCTGCTTTGAAACCGTCCCTGGAACCCACTTTTCGCCTCGCAAGTACTGCCTATACCACACAGGGTCTCCGGCCCCTACGCTCCTCTGGGTTCCCCCCGCTGCGTCTGTTTGTTTTCTCTGTGCGGCCCGAACCTTAGCTCCTCTATCTGGCTTTAACGCATCTAACCGAGTACGCAGTCTACGATTCATCAACAACATAGCAGGCGTTTCTCCCGTCGAACAATGCTCCGTGTTACGGTAATACAATAAAAATGTATTTATTGATTCCGTGATGGACTTCCGTTCGGATATCGCTTTTTTCACTACTCGTTTTACCGTTTTGACCGCATTTTCACATGCCCCGTTGGATGCAGGGTGATAAGGGGCCGTGAATATATGTTCAATAAAATTACGACTCGTGTGCTCTTTAAATTCCCTACTAGTGTACGGTGGTCCATTGTCCGTTACTAACTGTTTAGGCAGACCGTACCTGCTCCACAGTTCCGACAGTATATTTATGGTGTGGCTAGCGGCTGTACTCGGCACCTGAAAGACCTCGATCCACTTTGACATGGCGTCTAGTACAACAAGATACATTTTTCCATCGATAGGACCTAAAAAATCCAAGTGCACCCTAGCCCAGGGACGCGCGGGCCAGGGCCATGCGCTCGGCGCGTGTCTCGGCGGCTGGTCCGCGTGTGCCGCGCACACCGCGCACGCGCGGCACGCCCCCTCTACGGCCTCGTCTACCCCCGGCCACCACACGTAGCTACGGGCTAATGCCTTAGATTTCACTATGCCCATATGGGGTTCGTGAATTATTTCTATAACCTTAGTTCTACAACTCTCCGGTATCACCACCCTGTGGCCCCACATTAGACATCCTAATTCTTCATAAAGTTCCTGTTTCCTATTAAAATACGGTTTCAGGTTATCAATGTCACACTCGCTCGACCAACCGTCCCTCACGTAAGATAAAACTCTACTGAGAATGGCGTCCTTAGATGTATCTCGTTTTATTACATTGTAATCTAACAATAAGGCATCTTGAGCGAAATGTAGATATGTTTGTTCGGGTATGGTACCCTCTTCGGCCCGCCCTACCTCCGGCAATCGTGATAAGCCGTCTGCACAGTTTTCTGTCGTCTTAACGTATTCTATCTCGTAATCATAAGCGGACAAAATAACCGCCCACCGCTGCATTCTGCTAGCCGTCATTAGTGGAATACCTTTGTTCTGCCCAAATATAGACACCAAAGGTTTATGATCCGTGCGTAATAAAAATTTACGACCGTATAAATATTGGTGAAACTTCTTTAGAGCAAATATGATGGCTAGCGCTTCCCGGTGAATCTGCGAATAATTTTTTTCGGTATCGGTAAGTGTCCGCGACGCGTACGCAACGGCCCGCTCGCGCCCCCCCTCGGTCCTGTGAGATAACACCGCGCCCACGCCCCGCGGGCTCGCGTCACAGGTCAGCACTAGCTCCCGGGTCGGATCGTAATGGGCTAGTACCTCCGCACTCGTGAGTAACTGTTTTACCCGTTGAAATGAACGCTGGCACTCCTCGCCCCATACCCAATCTACGTTTTTGCGTAATAATTTATATAATGGAGCCAAAATAGAACTAATATTCTTAATGAATTTCGCGAAGAAATTGACCATACCTAGGAAAGAACGAAGTTCGGATACCGACTGTGGGGTGGCCATCTTTAAAATTGAATTTACTTTCGACTTATCCGCTCTTATCCCGTCTTTAGATACAATATAACCTAAATACGTCACTTCCCGGGCGAAAAAAACGCATTTACTCTTTTTTAATTTAAGGCCATGATCTACCAATCGACGTAAAACCCTATCCAGGGAATGAATGTGGTCCTCTTCCGACTTGCCTCCTATAATGACATCGTCTAAAAATACTTGCACATTCGGAATACCCCTTAGTAACTCTGTCATTATTCGCTGGAAAATACCTACACTCGAAGCCAGCCCATAGACCAACCGGTTATAACGAAACAGACCTCGGTGTGTATTGATCACGGTGTACATTTTGGACTCGTCTAGCTCCACTTGATTGTATGCCTGGGATAAATCAATTTTACTAAAATATTGATTACCGTTTAATCCAACTAGCACATCTTCTATTTTAGGCAAGGGATAACGATCGATCAGTAAGGCGGGGTTTAACGTAGACTTATAGTCTGCACACAATCTAAGATTGCCATCAGGTTTAGGAATGGGTACCAGTGGCGAGGCCCAGTCGGAGTGGTCAACGGGCTCGATGACGCCGGCGCGCAGCATGGCGTCCGGCTCGGCGTCCACGCGCGCGAACAGCGCATACGGCAGCGGCCGCGCCCGGTGGAACACCGGCACCGCGCCCTCGCGCACCGCGAGCGTCGCCTTCCCTCCCGTGTACCGACCCAGACCGCCGTTGAACAGTTCCTTATATCTGTCGAGTAAATTTTCAATTTTTTTATTTACATTTTCGTTGCTGACTAAATCCGTTACAAAGTTACAGCTAAACTGAGGTATTTCTATATTTAATTCGGTTAACCATTGTCTCCCTAACAAAGAAGTTGTTCCGGAATCTATTACAAACAGTTCTAAAACTTTCATTTTATTCCCATAACGAACTGTAGGCTTTATAATTCCCAGAGGCTTTATAGTACTGCCATCATAAAATCTCAAAATAGTATTATCAGGCTCCAATGTATAATAATTGAAAAGGTCGTTATACATTATTTTGCTAATACAAGAAATAGCGGTGCCTGTATCGATTTGCATTGTTACAAGTTTATTGTCTATATACACCGAAACACTTACTGGTTTATAATCGCCCAAGCAAAGATGGTTTAACTCTTGCTCGATGTCATACCCGTTCTCCTGAGTCTCCTGCTCTCCCTCTTGTTGCACCTCTGCAAAGTTTAGGCCTTTTCTCCCGGCCCCTCCCCACTCTGGGCACACTCTACGTAAGTGACCAGTGCGCTGGCACTTGCTGCATACAAAGTTCTTATAGCGACAGGTTGCATAGGCATGGTTTTGCGCCCCGCAGGCCCCACAACACGAATAACGCTGCTGCGGCGAGAATGCCGCTGCCGGGCCCGCTCCGGGCCGGCTGACGCCCGCTCCGCCTCCACCGCGCTGCTGGCCGGCTCGCCCCGAGCCCGCTCCGCCAGCTCCGCGTCCTCTGTACGGCCCGCCCCTGCTGATCGGCGTTAGCGCATGTACCGCACTCGACTCCCCGCCGACGCCGTTACCGCTTCCGCTAGCTACCGACTCCCTTGTCCCTCTCGTCTCCACCGCGGCCGCATCCCGTTCCGCCGCCTCGAGGGAGGTCGCGACCCTCACCGCTCGCGTATAGGACACGTCATCGCTCTCAGCAAACAACCTCTGGCGAATAATGTCACTCCTTATTCCACATACGAATTGATCCCTCATATTATCATTCAATTTATCCTCAAACTTGCAATATCTGGATAACCTTTTTAATTCCGTTACATAACCGGCTATAGTTTCATCCGCGCCCTGCCTCCTTTGTCTGAACCGAAACCGCTCCGCCAAGGCCGAAGGCGCAGGTTGCAAATGCTGACTCATGCACGTGACCGCCTCGTCAAATGACAAAGTAGATGGCTCCTTCGGGCTGGCTAAGTTGACTAATAGTTCGTACGCTTCGTCACCCATAGACGCGATTAGCACTGGCAATTTCATATCGTCCGCCACTTTGTTCACTTTAAAATACATTTTAAGCCGGTCCACGTACGACGACCAAATCCCGCACTTAACGTCAAATTCACTTAATTTTCCAATCGACATTGTTTATGCACTAATTTTATGTACGTCGTTAAAATTTGGGTTTAATTCACTCGTCGCCACTGTGATGTGCCCTACAGATCCTTAGGGATATCTATAATTTCAGGAGCGCAAGGAAACACAACCGCCGGATTATTCATGTATTAACAGAATGCCTTAAAAACTACCTTCACATTTCCGCGTTATAAAACCAATCTTATCTACCTACATTACACGTATAAATGTTTGTCCGGCGATAACTCCAGTATCGATGATCGGAAAGTCGTCAAATTTGGAAGGCGAATTAATAAGACAAAAATGTATTTTAAGATTAAACCGATATATATCAGAGGGTTGTATTGTTAAAACTAGTACTAGTAAAACCGAATTCTTAAAACATGGATGAGTATTTAAGTCTGATGGGTACAGCCCCGTAGTATATGAAACTGAGCTTTAACATAAATAAAATAAGATTCAAAATACCTGTTCATCGTCCTTCTCGACGATCCGTTTCTTATCCACGTCATCTTCTCCGTCGCTTTCTTCTAGCTTCCGTCTCTTTCTATGCGAAATCTGTAGATAAAAAAGAAAAAAATACACCATTTTTATTTGAAACCAGCATTTCAGTATATAAACAACGTACACACTTTCAGGCAACCGCAGTTTCAATAGGCTACCTCGCGACAAAAAAAAAAGTCGTACTTTTTTTCTTTTAGTCAGTTTAGATTCCACATGGCTTTTCCACAACACTTCGGGAGGCTCAAATACCGCGAGCCATCCGGTTGCGTCTTGGACACTGCAACTACGTGTCGTTGCTCTGAATATATTGAAGTATTCATGAATACATGGTTGGCTGACGTGATTTGTATTAAAGTTTTAATTTCATCACAGTAAATGGACAAAGGCAAATTGTCAAAAATATATATTTATAAGAGAGGCTTTACACGGCGACTTTTTATAGCGATATAAACGCGATACAATCGATACAGATGTTTATAGGCGCCGCCAGACAAGCGAATTCGGCGGACCGCAGTCCGCCGCGTGACTTCGGCCCGTCTAGGTAAGTTTCGGATGCACAGAGTCCGGCCAAACAAGGCCACTCCTTACTAAATTTGCTTTGACTTTCCTCGGCCGTCAGTCTGGCGTGAGCGTGTGGCCTTGTCGCGCTACAGTCGCGCGCTTGTATCGCTGCCACAAGTAGCCGTGAGTAATCACTCTTAAGCTGATTTTCCACAGAAGGGCGAGACGAGATGAGGCGAGAAATTTGTTTGGCACTTACTATTTCCACAGATGCGCGAGGAGAGAATTGAAAATTTGCCATGCATTTTCCACCGCAGGAAAAGGAAAATCAGCTTTGAGGTGGTTCGACGACCATACAAAACGTCTTTTGACACTCGCAGACTAACAACATGATGTTTTAAGATACTTATGTAACAATCTTTCATAAATTGGCTTTCCATTTGCGCGAACTTGTATAATTTGAGAATAATCGTTTTCCCAAGGTATCACGTGACAAACTAATTTCTCTTATTCCAGTTTATACAAGTTTATTCTAGGAAAGGGGGAATTTGGCGCAATGGATAGCCAATTTATGAAAGTGTGTTACATAAGTTTCTTAAAATATCTCGCTGTTAGCCTGCGAATGTCAAAAAACGTTTTGTATGGTCGTCGAACCACCTCAAGAGTCCGCAGTAAGCTCGGCCGAATTTCACCTTCCCATACAAACGGAGTTTCGTTCTCGTTTTAAAACTACGTGTTGGATTGTGATGAAACTTTGCATATACAATGACATGAAGTATATCTATGTCTGTAATTAGTTTATATGGTTCCAGTTTATAAAACAAACGAAATACAGCAAAAACAAGTTTTGTATGAAAAACTTAAATTCGCTGTATTTTTTTTACTATGGTATCTGAAGCTACATAAACTAATTACAGACTTGGATATATCATGTCATTGTACATGCAAAGTTTTGTTACAATCCAACACGTAGTTTTAAAATGAGAGCGTAACTACGTTTGTATGGAGAATCGAGCTTACTGCGGACTAAGTTTAATAAATAAATAAAATAAATAAATATTAGGGGACAATCTTACACAAATCGACCTAGTCCCATAGTAAGCTCAATAAGGCTTGTGTTATGAGTACTAGACGACGATATATTTAATAGATAGAAATACTTAAATACATAGAAAACATCCATGACTCAGAAACAAATATTCATGCTCATCACACAAATATTTGCCCTTACCGGGATTCGAACCCAGGACCTTCAGCTTCGTTCTTCTTCGTTTCAACTGAATATGATTTACCTGTACGTCCGAAGTTATAAGATCGTCCATGTCAATGTTCGCCTCCCAGAGGCAGACTTGCCCGTTGCGGCTCACTGTTATTAGATCCAAGCTTTTCTTCTCGAAGAAAACACCTACTATCTGGAATGGTACACAATCAATTAGCATTATCGATACATGTTCTATCCTATTCCAATATTATTCCTATCCTATACTATTTAACGAGCGATATTTGTATACACACATGCGAGTGTGTGTGTGAGATCACGTTCTCGAAAACGAGTCTAGCGATTTCGAGTTAATTTGCAGTTTACGGGTTGACGCGTGCGAAAATCAATCTAGCTGGGTCTATTATGTGGGAAAAATCGTTTTCTCTCTGAAGAACACGATAAATGCCGAGCCAAGCTCGGTCGTCCAGGCACTATTCAATAGGGGTGTAGACTCGAAAATTATTATTACTCCAAAAGAAGGAAGGCAAAAAAATATGCCTAGTGACGAAAATCCCATTCGAATATCTCAAAGAATTACGAAGCTACAACCGTTTCAATATTGCTTGTTAGAGAGAGAAAACGCAAACAGTGTGTGACGTCACGTTAGGCGTCGCGCGCCGAACACGACGGGGCGCGGCACGTTGCCGTCTATTAGTGACGTCACAATCTTCAAGCGTTATCGTTTCATATGAGGTTGCGTTTTGCGAAAAAAGGGACAGAACATACCCCTTTTTAACACTTTGGACACTTATAACTTCGTGATTATTTAACCTTTTGCGTTGATTTTATCTCCATTTGACTACATTTTTAATCCTTTTTCGAGAAAATATGACATTATTGATTATTTTATTTAGTGTCTACACCCCTATTAAAGAAGAAGTGTTTGAAGACTAACAAAGAGAGTGTATGAGGGAAAAGTGGATGGTACAGTTGGAAGGGGACGACCTCATCGAACTTTCTCCGACCAAACGGAGAAATCCAAGAAAGGTCAGGTCAAGAGTACCCGAACCGACGAGCATGTATGCAGAATGTCATCAGAGTGTATGAAGCAAGAAATGTTTGAGAAGATCGTAGTAAGTGAAAATCCGTGATCTCTGCCTACCCCTCTGGGAAATAGGTGTGATTATATGTATGTACTATGTATGTTTGTGTTTGAAATATAGGTGCAGTCTTTCAGGGTCGGTGGAAGAAGTATTACATGATTAACTTAACATAATACTTTTTTTTTTATCGTGGAGAAAACCTGCGACCCAGGAACCTGCTAGGTGGTTTGCTCGTAGGCGCTTTCCTCTACATACGGAGTTCCCTATTCCCCATGTTATCGGCTACGAGCGTAGCGCCACGAAATCAAACAACACGCCACGTATCCCTTTGTTATTTTTGATTGAAGTTTTTGAATAAGGGGGTTAAAGATAAAGACCTGAACTTCTCTTTGGCATAAAACAAAACCTAACTTACCTTATCAGTATGTCCCCCCAGCGAATACATATTCAGATTGTCCAAGTAATCAACCGTGTATATCTTAGTAGATGTGTCTTTAGAGCCGACTGCGAGCAGGCGCGAGCACGCAGACCAGTCGAGGCACGTGACGTCATCGCGTGCTTTGCGGAACACCCGTTTTAGCACGAACGAGCGGAACTCGCCCGTGAAGTGGCTCGGCGCGGTCATTATGAACACTGGAACATAAGGGCTCATATACTTGTGGTCATTACTTTAGGGTCCTAACCTCCTGAGACTGGAAACTAAAATAAAAACAATAGAATTTGGACCACGCTCCGGATAACAGTTATAACTTTCATTTGTTCGAAATACCTACAAATGAAACAATAAACAAAGGCATCTCCATTAAAATTTGACTTCTATTTAATCTTTTTGTCCTTTCTATGAGAACCTGACACTTAGTACGATCAGGGTCAGTTGGACCACTGGAAGTTAGAGGCACCGCCAAACTTCATTCCGCCGACGGAGGTGCCCTCATTAGCCGGGTCCACACGGCACGCATGCTGGGCGAGGCGTGCGGCCGAGCATGTTGACCGTTTGCCGAACGGCGTGGCTCGCCGAGGCACGTCTACACTGAGCGCGCACGCTCGCGCGAGGCGTGCTCGGCCGAGGCATGCTTCCGGTGTGGACCCGGCTAATGACCTTAGTGGTTGTGATTGGGAGTGTGTGTGTGCACATACCTGTATCAGCACAACACGCGGCGAAATACTTTCCGTCGGGGCTAAATCGGACGGCCACCACCTCCTGTTTGAACTTGTATCTGTGCACCACGTGGCATGTTTGCAGACTGATCATTTGTGCTTCTCCCTCTGAAATAAAAGTATAATAAGTTTTAGTGAATAAAGCAAATTTACATGTGTCAATAAAATCACACTTGGTCAAATAACGCCATGTCATTCCGGGTGCAAAGGTGCCCATTACACGCGCCGCATCACCGCGTTGAGTCGCGATCACCAACCTTTCCAACAGGAACTACCCGGAACGGTAGTCATGCCCTCTATCTAAGTCGCAAACGGCGCCCAACTTCTGCTAATGGGGTATACAGATTATGTGATTTTACCCCAATTTGTCAGTACAACATGTCAAAGTCATAATTGGGTGTCATACAGATGTAACAAACCGACCACATGTGCATGCAATTTCCCAGTACAACTCGTTTGACAGTTGGATCAGCAGCGCAGCATGCCTCCAAACAATAGCAATTAGTCAGCTTCTGATAAATTGGGGCTGACAAATCACGACATGTATAGACCCCATAAGTATAAGTTTCTGTCAAAAATATGATTTTTGGTACATTCAAGTGCAAAAACATATACCGAAACCTTAATCCGCTGGCTGACATAAGAGCTATGGGACATATTTATGAGTAAGTTGTACGCACCCATATTTTTACACTTGACTGTACAAGGTTTTGTTGGCGACTGTACTTTTTTGCACAATCATCAACTAGGTACAGTCGACAACACAGCTAACTGACCATACCGTGAAAACCTAGAACCTTATTACAATGCACTTAAGGTCAGATAAGATTTCCGATGGTCACTTAGCTGTGTTGTCGACTGTACTTGTGAGGGTTCCAATGAGTCCAAACACGAGTTCATCTTGTGTAGTTTAGGAGTTGCTATGTTCCCTTTCCATCTCCATCATCAGTCACCTCGATGGTACATTAATAATTGCATTGCCACCAAACACATAACCAATTGACCGGGGAGGCCTATGTCCAGCAGTGGACGTCTTTCGGCTGATATGATGATGATGATTACATAAGTATGCCAAATCTCAGCTCAATCCGATATCAGGAAGTGGTTGAAATTGTTTGCAAGGTTTGAAACGGACAACAGACATAGGAACATTGCAAGTTATATAAAACATTGGGAAAACCCTCATAATTGTGATTAAAAGAAAGTAGTGCAAAAAATAAACCAAATTACAACTTTTTATGACCTTTTCATTACTACACCCAAACATAATTTTGTGAAAAAGGTTCAAACTGTGTTTCTCAGAATAAAAGAAACAATAGAGGAGTGTTTAAAGGGCATATTTCAGTGCTACTTTAAAAGTGTCGAACTAAACATAAGTAAGTTTATGAATGTAAAAATTACTATTCTCTCAATACCTAATCTGAGATTCAAAATCATAATCATATGGACTTTGGGAATAAACTCTATTCTCATTTCGTATTGACACTTGATTTTACTTACGTTCATTAACTGCCAATAACATAGAACCATTAGGAGATACATCAAGCGCTGTGTAGTTGAAGTGACTCTCCACAGGCAAAGTGACACTTTTGTTTCTGTAAGAAAGTCACACGTTAATAAAACGCCTAGGAAAGAAGGGATTGCCTGCAGTGTATCGTCACCCGGAATGAGAAAATCTATGCACATCTTTTTAATATGTACAGGGCGAGTGAGACAGATGTCACTGAGTAGTGCGTGACACTGCTGGGCAGCAAGTTATAGCCCCTTGCTATAGACATATAGCCCCCCAGTAATGCATGGAAACCAAACAGGGATTATATATCATAGGTCATCCCAATTCTTGACCCTTAACTGCAACGGTGTGGAAGGGAGGCAGGCCGCAGGGGGTACCCTTTCACATCTCCCCTGGTCAAGGGGACACAGGAATTGTCTGAGTTAAACGGTATGCCTATACTGCCGTGCTAAGCGAAATGGCGCTATCTCAAAATTATATGTCATTGTAAGTTATGTCATTAATCTTAGATTTCCAATGACATTTCATTTTGAGATAGCGCTATTGCTTGATTGGCTTATGAGAGCAGTATAGCAGTTATGTCTAATTGTAAACAAAGATTTAACCCCTCGTATGAAGACGTCAAAATTGTCCAATTAAACCTGAGAACTTTGATAATTTTTTTTTTCTTTGGTACAGTTCAAAATTTGGCACAGACCCATACTGTAGCTTAGACAAAGGGTTAAAACAACACTTCAGCAGCTTGGCTGCTAAACCATTTTTCTTGATGATGAAGATCAGTTCCTGTTAACCATCATGTGATACATTATTTTGGTTTTGAGCTTTGGATTTTGAATTATTTTGGCTAAGTCTATGGATGTGCAAAATGGTTTCACAAGAAATAATGCACTATAAAGTAACTTCAACAACAATCATAACTTATTACGACACGAAGGCCGAAGGCAGACGGTGGAAGAATAATCTAAAATATCTAAATAGCAAGTATTTTAGTAAAATAGAACCAGTGGATAAGTCCGCTCAAAATACTCACTGTACTAGATTGTATATGGTTATTTTATTCCCCACCGGGCTAACCACACAGTTGCCATTGTTCATAAACAGAATATCACCACGACGGTACACCGTTCCCAGCAAGTTTTGAAACTGAAAACAGGTAGGTTATGTTCGTTTATTTACTAATATAAACATTCTATTGCTACAATAAAAGGCGAGTAATAAACACAGACTAGAATAACGGTAAGAATCTATTTTGTAAATCATTAAAATTTATTTTATAATATAAAAAACACATCATAATAAAAGGAAAACAAATGATTTATAGGTATAACTTAACTTTTTTGCCTATCATTATCTTATCGTTAAGCTGTATACTCGTGTAATGATGTACCCACCTTGTAATTAAATTTCATTTTGCTTACAATATCACTTTCCTACAACAAAATTAGTATTAATTAAAGTTTTTGTACAAATGCGGCAAATGCAGCATGTAGCATGTTGTGTTCCAGCTTGACTTGACATTTGTCAATTTTGATTTGACAGAAGTCAAACGCACGTGGTTGGTGTAGCCAACTCAAAATTACACAAACTACTAAATAGCGGCTAAGCTTTAAAATAAAAATAAAATTGAACAAAATTAGGATCAAAAGGAAGAATGACATCTATTTGCTCAAATACAGCATCAAATCTGACAATTTATGACAAGTGACAAGTTTCTATCTGTGTTTCTAGCATGGCGGACAGTGTCACGCAACTAGCTAAAAGTTTCGTAAAAAGGAATTATCGGTCTGACTTCCGCGTGATTAAGTCTGGAGTTCCCCAAGGCAGTACCCTTACTATTTTTTACTATTTTTGCTATCCTCCCTCTAGCAACCTCTCACAAATATATACTTTTTGCGGATGACACAAAATTGTTAGTAAAGGTTGGTGATTCATACGAAAATAATACAAAAGATGCATAAATGGACATTAATAATTGGACATATAATAACAATTTAAATATAAATATGACAGACACTTTACATTAAAGTTAATTCATATAATAATAATACCAATTAAAAAATATATCAATTATAATAAATTGCCTGTACTGAAACTTGGAAGCGGCGATCACGGCCTATCACGGTTATGTGTTGTCGGTTCTAAATTATGGATTGTTACTGTGGGGAAATTTTACGGACATTGATAGGCCATTTTTATTGCAAAAATATGTAACCGAGCCATAACTAAGGCGTGGGTAATGGATGGTTGTCGACCACTCTTTAAAAAGTTACGAATTCTGCCGTTGGCATGCACGTATATAAGAAAGGTCTGCTTACCCAGACTTATTCAAAATGAGATCGGAATTTCATACATTGAAACAAAGAGCGCAATATCAAAATCTATTACACCAGCCTCGATGTCGATCAGCATTTAAAGGAAAAATTCTTATAACATGTGCATAATTTGATATAATAGTTTACCTGATAATATTAAAGTAAGGATATCGACTGATTTTAGGAGAAATTTTAATACTAATTTATTAGATAATTGTTTTTATTCCGTTAAGGAGTTACCGAAAAAACTAAACAACAATTTGCATGTCGTTTAGTTACGATAGAATACAGTACCAGTCAAGGCCGTCTTTAACCTATTGGAGGCCCTGATTAGGATAATAGGGCCCCTATGACTTTGTATTTGATCTGAGGAGGGCCCCTATCGATCGCAGGGCCCTGGGCACTTGCCCAAAGTGCCCACTGGGAAAGAGAGGTCTGGTACCACTATTCACAAGAACACCATATAACCAAAAATAATATAACCACTACATTCTAAGAGACGGGACTTCGAACTAAGTTTTGGATGACAGTGACATTGTCATTTGAATTTAACATGATAACTCATTCGAGATTTTACCAAAATACAGATAAAAAAATACCGGGTTGCACTCCGGGAGTGCCGGCAGAAGTGAAAACTCAATAACATTGTAACTGTTTTTCGATCAGGTCACGTGACATCTTACGGTGTCACCCTAAAAATGAATTTAACGCAAATTTATAAACAGTTATCAATTATTTAAGCGGACGGGCCACGGGCGCGATGGGCGCGAGGGGCCGCCGGCGGCAAACACAATACCAATTTGTTTTTGCCATTGCCAAATATTTTTCAAAGCTTTATCTCTTTAGGAATAACGTCTAAATTCGAACTATTCGAATTTGCAAGAACGGCAGACGGCGGTGGCGACCAAAATATCAATTTGTTTTTGCCGTTGGTAAATATTTTTCTCAGCTTTATCTCTTTAGGAATAACGCCCAAATTCGAACTATTCGAATTTTCTCATTAGCAAAACGGTGAAGGACGCGTTGGTATTATTACAAAATTTATTTGCAGAATATGCTATTGCAAAAAATGTTTAACGGCTTTTTACTCTTACGAATAGGGTTCAGTTTTGAATGAAGTCGAATCGGCTAGCAGCAAAAAGTGACCTCCTTCACATCTGACGTCACAAAACTCTGTCGCGTATTTAACAATTTTTCCCCATCCCAAAAAGTGCTCAAAGCCGCTAAAGAAGTTTTCACTTCAAAAATGAATATGAAAATGAATAATTATATTGAAAAATGTTAATACACTCTTATTTAGAAGAGCTGTTTTCTGTGAAACAATAGAGCAAAGTTTGTTTTTGCTGCGAGTGCTGATTTTGAGTCCTGAGGAAGCTAAAATTGAATCACGAGCGTAGTGAGTGATTCAAAGTTTGAATCTTGAGCGCAGCGAGGGACTCAAAAACATGAGATGCAAATACTTTGCTCTCGAGTAACACATACAACTTTTCACCTCAGCAGTGAGAACATATTCACGTTAAAAAAGATATCATATTATCACGTTCCTATTCGTCTCGTGATTATTCAGGAAGAAAAATAATTAGGCGTTCGTTACTGCTTGTTTTAACTCCCCAGCGTTGGCCGCGCCGTTAGTAAATACTCGTACTAGAAAGGCAAGACAAGGCGCGGGAAACCAAAGGATTTTTAGTATCTATAAAGCCGTGTACAGATTATGCGCGGCAGCCGCGCGAGCCAGTGTTCGCGTGAGCATTGGCTGGCGCGGCAAAAGTTCAATGGAATTTAGGTAGACCGCGGGCCAGCGACTGAAACTTCTTTAATGCGGCCTCAAAAACCGACAGTGCTCGGATCGCCGCGCGGCACGTTCGAGCGCGGCAATGTTCGAGCTGCCGCGCGCGGAAACCCCGTCTCCATTGGGCGCGGCCGCCGCGCGATCCAATGTTCGAGTGATTGCCGCGCATAATCGGTACGCGGCTTAAGAGTCTCGTGTGACACTAACACATTACCAAAAACTAACCGTATTACTGTTACAATTCACAGATTTTACTCATATTTTCGAGCTATTTTTGAAATGGGGTTCTGCCTTTTCGGCGAAATATGTTTCGCAGAATTTCACATGGCAACCAACTTTTCGCAGAATTTTCATTTGGCAAACCAATTGTTGGCATAACTTAACTTCGCAGTTTTCTCATTTAGCAAAATTTTTATATCGCTAAATTTTACTTCGACAAACTTTTATGTGGCAAATTATTATGAAGCAAATGATTTGCTAGGCAAATAACAAATCGTCAAATGACGTTTGGGCAACCAAAAACATGACACCATTTAGAGCGCTTCAAAGGTCATTGAAATACTGAGGTGCGGAGCACTATTCTGGACGCGGATTATCAGGGCAGACAAAAATGGCTTGTCATAAGCGGACTGTCTTAGGACGGTTAGGTTAGGGTTCACTTGTGTCCCTCAGACCAGAAATAGACACCCCGCGCAGCGGGGTGGCGTCGACTCGCTGGAGATTATCAGTCCGCACAGATAAAACTATGGCACTCTAGTTCGTAGTTCGTTCGTTTGACGAATACATAAAAAAATCTTATAATATAATATAATAATCAGGGCTCGGATTTTTCATCGCACGATAAGACGAAAGAAAACTATGGAGTCGATATCAACATTAAAACTTTACTCATATTCATACTCATTCATTTAATTAATACCAAAAGTTTATTATATTGTAAATACAAATGTTAACCGCCACACCATGTTTATTACATTATAAGCTAAATAATAAAATGTTCACGAAATAATTAAGTTAATTAATATATGCACTAATTGCAAACTTAAATAAATGACACGTCTAAAGCCGTCAATGATTGAAACATGAGGCAATTAAATAAAGCGGCCAGTACCCACCGTTAAGTCTATCGCAACAATATGGTCTGGATAACTAGGTATGCAACTAAGTTGAAATTTAACAGCATGATAAATATATAATAATTACGGGACTAGGAAAATGAGTGAGTATGAATATGAGTAAAGTTGTAATGTTAATATCGACTCTAGTTTTTTTTCGTCTTACCGTGCGATGTAAAATCCGAGCCCTGATAATAATCTTAAAAAAATCCCAGGTAATAATTTATCAAATCAATAGTTGCGAAATGATATCAGTGCTAAAAGTATGTTATGCCAATCAATACATTTGACGAATAAATAAATGACGTATTAAAAAAACCCCAGGTAATAATTTGCCTAACAATAATTTATAAAATCATTCGTTGGGAAATGATCAGTGCGAAACGTTGAGTTGGGAAATAAAACTTCGACCAAATAAAAATATGGGAAAAATAATTTGGGAGTTAAACATTTGCCAAATAATTTTCGCCGAAACATTAGTAAACCTTTTGAAATATTTATCATTCATGTCTATTGCGCTAGAAAGAGACGAAGCCACACATTAGCATATTAAGTGTATCTCGCGTGCACACCAAAAACTAGCCGTACTTACTGTTGTTAAAATACTGCCTTCGTCACTGACTTACACTATATTTCCTAGTTAGATAGATAATTTATTCATCCTAGTAGTTTTATATTTAAAACTAATATCAATAACGCAAGAATGAAGAATAATATACCTAATAAACTCTGAACCAAATTAACAGCGCGCAATTTTTAAAATCGGATACTGCATCTGTCATACATCTGTCATACGTTCTTAAAATTTAACATTGTTAAAACTAGAATTATTAATTAGCTCGCGTAATAAAATTCATGTCTCCGTATTTATTATGAAAAACGGAGTTTCTTGACAGGTTTTTATTTAAATATTCCTCAATCGAAAATTACTTTGTATAAATAGTTTGGTGGGTAGTACGACTAATAAGTTAATTTAAACTTGTTCATTTGATATTTTTCAAACATGTTACTTGTTTCGCGCTTTCTTGGGGGTCTACTTTGAAATTCGATGGTCGAACTATGGATCGACCTGTCTGCCATTTAATTTTTTCGTATTGAAATGAAAGGGACAGAGCTAATAAAGTTCAAATATTCTGTACTTGTTATAGACCCCATACGAAGAAATCTGACACTGTTTTCACGCAGAAAAGAGTTCGAGCTGCTGAGGTGAAAAATATATTATAGAAGAAAATTCTTTAAAACGCAGTTTCTTGCATTTGAGAATTTAAGGCTGCTTTGTAGTGAATTACTCAGTAAATATAATTTATCTATTGTTTGCTTTAAAAAAGTAGTTAGGTGTTATAATTCATTTAAAGGCAGTTACAGGACTTTCACTTCTTTCTTAATAATTACACTAAAAGGATTTATAGTCAAGAAACTTTACAAAAAGGCAGCTAGCTAAAAACACTGCCTTCTAAAGAATTACGAGCATACTATTGAAAGGCCTTTTAATTTTCAAGGATTAATTGTTAGTAATAATTCACTTAAACGCAGCTTCGGGACTTAAGCTGCCTTTTAGTGAATTATTATACATTGTAAATAAACTCTCATAATGCATACCACAACTATTTCTTGATATAATTTAATTAAATAGGTGAACATATAATAAATAACAATGAAAAAAGATAAACCAGGCGCCTTTTTAATACTTAGAGTCATCATTGCGTCAAATTTTCTTACATAGCCTAATTAACGTAAAAAAATCCTATTAAAGACTGCTTTCGCTTTTTTCTCAAAAGTACAAGTGTTGTCAGAAGACTGCCTTTTTCAAAATGACGGCAGAACTAGCGTTGGCACACAATCGCCCGCTACTGTTTTGATGAACATAATAAAATAAATCGTTTTTTAATTAATTTAAGGACAAATTTTACTTACCGATGAAAGGAAATACCTCGATTAACAGCTCCAAATTTATTGGAAGTGTTTGAACAATTCATTATTGCACACCAACCATTTTGTTTTTAAAACCTGACGTTGCAAGCAGACCGCGGTCGGAAGCAGACTGAAGTTCGCGGCGACCAATTGTGACACCGTGTCATCATTTCGCCACGCGAAGTACATACACCGTTTCCTTCTATCTTGATATATTTCTATGGCTTGACCAGATCATGCGAATAAATTCAGCTGGGTAGCCATCGCCGGCAAGATTGCGGATGTGGCGTAGGTACTGGCTAGGCTTTTTATCTCCGAGGTCCTCTAAAGTGATAAGCTGCTTTAGTTGCTCACTGCGTGATATCGATGAGCGGGCAATTAGTTCACGCCTTAGAGTCGCGTACTTATCAGCTGCCGGTGGGCTTTTAATAATATCTTCGACTTCTGTCGCATATTTCGGATATTATTACCTACAGAAATTACATGATAGTATTTTGTTGTATTCGCAATTCCGCAGTAATACCCACGAGTTCGAATTGACCTTCTATTAGGCAAAACCATAATTCCGGATTACTTCGCCAAAAATGGGAATGAAGAGTTGAAGGGCACTTCTTGAGGTAGCGTAGCGATAAATCAAACTTTAAACCTTCACGTTACAAACACACGTTATTTATTAACACAAAGGAGACTGGGTACTTCTGGACCAAAGGTTGAAAAATAAAAGTTAGCGGCCACTTCGGAATCTAATTTTAAATGAAAACTATGAATATGTGATCGATATGATACAGAGAAAGAATATAATGGAAAAATAAACCATCTTCGTGTATAGCCCCCGACAGGATTCGAACCTGCGACCTTTCTATTAATGCTAGACTGCTCTACCAAGCCAAGGAGTGAGCGTATAGCTCGCCCATTAGAGGCCAAGGCTGTGAAACAAGTCTATAACACGATACAGAAGGCGCTAGTCTTAGCGAGAATGTAATGCAAAAATACACAGCTTACGTCACTGTCCTCGTAGCTCAGTTGGTAGAGCAGTCTAGCGTTAATAGAAAGGTCGCAGGTTCGAATCCTGTCGGGGGCTATAGACGAAGATGGTTTATTTTTCCATTATATTCTTTCTCTGTATCATATCGATTATAAAATGATCGGGGTAACTTCCTCGTTAAAAAATAACACGAAAACAAAATATTTAATTATGAATAATTTGTTTCGTGATAAGGGTATTTATATGAATATGTGCTTCATCATATTATATTCTTATGAGCATAACTCAGATGTGAATATTTAAGAAAGATTGCGGGTAGTTGGTTTTGTACTGTTGCGCTTGCGTTATTTTATTTTCTATTCTCCTGTTATTTAATAAATCATAACTCTGAACTGAATCAATCCATGACATGGAAGTTAGGTTTTCAAAGAATGAAAGTACATATCACTACCATTAAATACAGCCTACTTCCAGAATGGCCGCCATCTTTTTTTTTCTAGGTCCAAGCTCCATACATTTTTGCCCACTCTTCTTAACCACCAAGCTGTCATCTCTAGCGGTAGCCAGTGCGCTCAGCGGCTAAAATCTATAGAGGTTTTAAACCGCTGTCGCAACACGTGCGTGGCTTCACACTACCTGTATATGTACCTATGTTGGATCAGGTCGAGAATTTATGTACAGATGTTTATTTACAAATAAATACAGGTATTACCACAACTTCATACTTACCAATTTTAAAGTAGTGTTTGTAGAAGGAAGATAAATTAATATCGAGTTAGACCCGTGTAAAATAATATTATAAATATGTGTATAGAGCGCGGGAGTTTAAATTGTTATACTGTGTAATTGTGAACGCAAATATTTATATTTATTAAAATATATATATATATATATATTTATAAAAAATAATGGTGCTTAATATTTACAGCACTCGCTCAATTATAAAAGCCAAAAATTAGTGTCAAGCCTTAGTAAGCTGTCATGTCATTGTCAGTCTTCTGGAGTTGGCATAGCTAGTCACTAGTGTAAAAAAATACTCATGAGCCTGCCATTTTAGATTTTCCAATGTATAACACTAATATCTTGAAATCGAACCATTCAAAATCCAAAGATATGTCGTAAATTTCGAATCCATGATAGCCATAATGCGATTATAATGTTACATAGTTACAGTAAGATAATTTTGTAGCTATGGATTAGATTTTATAAAAAATTGAATCAGATTTTATTCTAACAATATAAACTGCGCAGCCATGTGGCCATGTTTTTTTTGCCACAGACGAGAGGGTCCAAAGTATGAAAAAGGCAAATGTCACACATGTTTATTAATACGCCGAATCAGATGTTGTAATTTCAGATCTAATAATAATATTTATTTAACTTTAGTAGAAAATGACAAGTTTGGGAATATTTCTTGTACTACTAAAATAGTAGCTAGTTGCAACCTGGCAGCACTAATGGTTTCAAGTAGCTGCTTAATTGTTTTTAAATCCTATGTTTGACAATAATTTAACCAAACCATGTCCACATAATTATTATAAAAATATTTACTGCTACACAATGAACATAAATGTGTTTCACTTGTTTTATATTATACTAAAAAAGAAAGGATTTTGTCGAAACATACATGCGCAGAAGGAAATTGCTGGCCAGCGATCCAAATCGATGTTCTACGTCATAACGCTGCGAAATCTTTAGCTCAGGATTGGTTGCGCATTTCGGAAATGACGTAACAAAGCCAATCAGAACTAGGGGCATATCGAACGCTGCCTTGCACATCAATCGTCATATGACCCATTCTATCGAGTCTGTAAGGCTTGGGCCATATTTGTCTGTGCTAAAGTAGTTCCGTGGAGTGAGTGTGTGCAGATAGTCATCACAGTTTTTGGGACCTGTAAATACTCCCACACAAAACATCCAAAATGGTGAACGCTGAAAGTCCCATCTATGCGCCCTTCTTCGGAGTTATGGGGGCGGCGTCCGCTATCATCTTTAGCGGTAAGAGATTCAATGTAACTTGTTTTAGAATGGCTGTCTAGATTCGTTTTTATCGATCTGCCGAAAAGGGCTTACTTTCTCATGGTGATGTAGTGAAATGCTTTACAGTTCGTCGCTAGTTACTCGCTCGAGATACCGATTATACGTATAAAATATATGAAGTGATGTTATTTTAGGCGTCCTAATTATAGGAATAGCCGCACCTTGTGCCATACGACAGACAGACATTCGAAAATATGCGTGACGAATGTATCGCAGACTGAGGTTTGTCTGGAACAAGCGAGGGGCGTATTCTTGAAATAATTAATTGTATCATTTCAACTTATGATTCATTGCTCGGTCATGTGATTGACAATTAAGTTGTGCCATGTTGGTAGTTCTACATAACCAAAATGTAGCAGAGGCTGGAAAACCCAGCTAGTAGCTGCAGCTTTGGCTATCTACGCCTTTGTATCTGTTTAAAATTGACAATACCATCATGGACTAAATCTGATAGTAATTGCGCCAATAAAACCTCGTTATTTCCAGGCGCATGACTTAGATTATGACAAATTGTCGTTTTCCTTCAAGACAGTGTATTTATGATCTCTTAGTAATTTTCCGTATTCTGAGCCTTATGATTATTTACCATAGGTTACAGGAAATCCCGTGACTTAGTCAGAGATCCTGCGCCGGAAAGCGTGACCACTGGTCACATGACCTAACTTAAGGACATCATGTGACAAGCCATATGTTTTTAAAAACTTATCTCAAATCATAAGTTAACTGAGAACAAGCTTCTATCGAATAATCGAAGTAATAAGCAATTGGCTTTATAACAATTGTTTTGTTAAAGCATAGACTTGAATACCTCTACTTAGTTTATGGTCTGACATCATGTGACTGGTCCTGTGATGCTGCTTGTGTTTAAGATAACATACAGTTATCTTATACCTAAAGATCTTAGATAACTACCAATTAATATACATAATCACTGATTCAAGTCTAATGAAACTATGGGCCACTTAATCGTTTTAAGAAGTTTTTACAAAAGTTTAATAAATCAATCTTTGGCACATCAAATTGTGTTATTAGTATAATGCTTTAAATAAAAGTTCCTTATATTGAAGTTCTACATGCCTTCAAATCAATACCTATTTCATGCTGAGAACAATGAAGATAGTCTGCAATTTTGTTGAGTCACATGATCCCAGTCAAACTGTGCAAACGGTTTTGCGGGACCCTGTACTTGTTTATGTTGTATTCTCGTTTCTTTCTTAATCCTTCTATCACGTCGCAATGGAGCGTCGTATTGATGTGATTTTTTGTATGGAGATAGTTTAGAAGCTGGAGTGTGACATAGGCTACTCTTTTCAGCGGGAAAACATCTAATTCCCACGGGAAAATTCAATATGTTAAATTTTCCTATTACCACGCGGACGAAGCCGCGGGCATCAGCTAGTAAATAAATAAAGCTTAGCCTCATTGTGTATTATCAACTATGAATGTCTGTCCACTTTATATATGAAATATTTAGTCTACTAGATCGCTCAGTCTTGAAGCTTCTATTACTATGATCTTGTTTATGTATTATACAACTTCTTGCATAACTTAATTCCAAGGAATGCATGTTGGTGCCATACCATACTCACTTTTTTACATAAAGGGGTATATGAACAAATCACCACCACTTGCTGGCATAGGGGAAAGGTCATACAATAAAGTACACATTTCTCCATAAACAATGAAAACAAAGTGAGCGTTACTCTACAAGTTGTCTATTCACTCTTAAAATATGTATGTATTATATAGCATCATGATTTGACAAGTTAATTTCTGCAATTTCAGCGCTGGGAGCTGCCTATGGCACGGCCAAGTCAGGTACCGGTATTGCCGCCATGTCGGTGATGAGGCCTGAGCTCATCATGAAGTCCATCATTCCTGTTGTCATGGCCGGTATCATTGCCATCTACGGGTTGGTTGTGGCTGTCCTGATTGCTGGTTCCCTGGAAGCCCCATCTGCTGGTTACACACTCTTCAAGTAAGTATAATATTCGAGTGGGTTTATCTAAGTCGTATTTCTTGACCCATGAAGAAGAAACATACCTTATGGTAAAGTGAATATTCTCAATACAATCTTCAGAGTGCCTATCAAAATCATAACTCGGCAGTAAATTCTAAATCCGGGATCCACTGTTCATCTGTAATTATATTATAAAATAATATTGAAACACTGTCCTCAATTTTTCCAATGTATGCTCCTTAGACAAAAGATTATTTCAAGTGATTGCAGGCCACTTAACTTGACTTAATTGCGGTAGCAGCACTGAGAACAATTTTATTAATTCAATGATATTAATGAAGGGCATGTAGTTGTTGCTGACCATTTTGCTTTTCAATATAGTACTGTATTTACATTGTACAACTAGTAGAATTTATATGAATACGTACAGAAAGCGTCATATAGTAAGTAGCAGCCAGAGTAGGTAAATAACACACCCTTATTCTTACAGTAATAAAGACGTGTACCGAAATATTTGGCTACCTTGGCTGCTACTAAATATATGACGCTGACTGTACAACTAGTAGAATTTATATTAACACCACTGATATTTTTTGTGAGCAGTGTCTGAGCTGAGATCCTGACTGAATTAGAGACATAAAGTCATGCAATTAATGCTAGAATACTGGGGATGGTTACATGCAAGTTGTACTAAAAGAGGAAGTTTATTTACACTAAAGGGGTTTAGGAGGTTTCCGCTTGTATTCAACTACAGCTACTGGTATTTAATAAAAGTTAACGAGTATTTTTTGCTGTTGTGCCTTTTAATATTCAACTCGTCTAGTATAGTGGCTGACCTCATTCCAAGCCTGATGAATTCCTGAGTATTCTCCAGACGATTAAACTAAGACTGCCCTCAAAAGTTTACACTTCAGTGAGCCTGATGTCACATCCTCAGACCTTGCTCGTGACAAATGATAATTGCTGACATAATACAAGGTCACTTTTTATGCTATAACTGTTGGTAGTGTTGTGAGCTAGGTTAAAACCGAACCTATAACCTTAAGACACAGCTAGCTTTGTCAATTTGTACGTTTTGTTATGGCTTGGCATTGTACCTTTCCACATTTATCGGCTAAACATTCCAGTTATAAAGATTCAAAAATAATTTACTAAAATAAAAATTATGTAATAACTGGAATGTTAATATGAGATTTTTTATAATTTTCCACAACTAAGGCACTTGTGGTTGTCTTGATAAGAGCTGTAATCAATCACAAGTGATAAGAACATATCTCCTGTGATGTGATACTGTTGATTTTGCATTTCAACTTTTTTATTCTGGGCAGAGTAAAATTCGCTTAAATTGTTTTATAAGTAGGCTGATCATTGATCAATCATACAATTTTTCAAACAACTCTACTTTAACATGAGTGACTTTAAATGAATTCCTAATTATAGCAATGTGACTCATCTGTGATTACCTTACATTGTATAGAAATAACTTGTGCAGATTAAACTAATGGTGGAATAATCCATACCCTCAGGCACATTTTAAAATGTGGTTTGAATACTTATCCTGTCTGTTTATTAAGTTATTCAGTATAGCATGTGGGATGCAATTCTTGATTAGACTTAGGAATCATATTTAACCATTCACTTTGTATGGATATAATCTTCCATCTATTAAAACTTGTAGTTTTTTTATAAGATTTTGAAGTGGAAGTTTTGGGTTGTCATATTATACATGTAATAAACTATTTTACTGTGGACAGAATAAACTGCCTAAAGACAATCATGTTGACCAAATCAATGTTTTAAAAATTAGAAATATTCACGAAAAAGCCAGCTTGATCATCATTATCTCTATTGTGCGCATTTCTTTACAAACTACCTAGTACAGTGAGACATTTCATGAAAAAAGTGTCGGATATAAGGAAACTATTTTATTCTGAATATTGTATTGCATAAAGTTAATGAATCATCAATCAACCAATCCAATGATTAATGACAAAAGTCATGACCAATATTAAAAAAATCTGACAAAGGGCTATATCAATCAAATTCAGGTGTTCTTCATTATCGATACACATAATAATGATATGTGTTGCTTCTTTACAGAGGCTTTATCCATCTGGGAGCTGGTCTGGCCGTCGGTTTCTCTGGTCTGGCTGCTGGCTTCGCCATCGGCATCGTCGGTGACGCTGGTGTCCGCGGCACAGCGCAACAGCCCAGATTATTCGTCGGAATGATCCTTATCCTCATTTTCGCTGAAGTGTTGGGTCTGTACGGTCTCATCGTCGCCATCTACCTTTACACGAAACAGTAAATCTGCAAACACTCGTCTCCCGTCGCCCGTGCTTCGAGGTTCTATGCCCCGCGTACGCGCAAAGCCTGTCGTCGCCGGTAGCGACCGCATAGAGCCCCGGAGCACCTGTATAGTGAAGACAAGTTCGCATAGCTCCGGCCCGCGCGGCCTCGATGCTGCGACCGTGCCCGCCTTGAGCCGTGGACTCTTCAGTATTTTCTATCGATATATTTTTAAACTAAACATCTTTGTTAATCATGGAGCCCCGCTGCCGCGCGACGACAACTTTATTTTTAATTTGCTGGCTCAACTTAAATAATTTCGGTGACAGGAGAATTTAGTTCCACCACTCGACATATCAATTATAATTTGCGCGTTCCTACCACCGCGAACGGATCTACCATCCTTATGGTATCAAAGTTCTAACACTGATGATATCATGTTTAGATTATGTTAGCGTTAAGGCGAAACTAATGTACAGTTAGAATAGAAATTTAAGTCCAAACAAGTTATCTTAAAAATAATTTATAAACCGTTAAAACCCCCAAGGTACTGTGTACCGCGTCTGCTGAGAATGTTAAGGTTCACCTGGCTAATCTACTTGCTAAATAGCTTTCAGTGTCATACTGGGTGTATGTGTTCTTATATTTTACTGTTGGGCTTGTATTGTTTATACATCTCGAGTGACCACTGAGAAATATCCAAAAGCGAGTCACAAATATTGTAACGCCAGGAATCAGTAAATAAACATGATTTGTACATTCCATATTATTTTGTTTCTACTTGATTGTTTTACTTGTTTTATTTTCCTTTTCGATCTTCTTTTAAGCGAACGAATGAGACAGGAAGGGTATATGCTATTCTGACATTAGCTGCTATATAAGTAATCAAAAATTATAGCAAATATTATACACTTCTGACTACTAATTTATGTGAAATAATATATTTCAAATATAATATTTATTCTGTATACCTCATAGTCAAAATGATGTTTGAATGATATAAATTGGTAAGTAAATACGATTAGGTGAAATTGTATTTTATTTTAGGTTCATGTTAGAGAATGTTATAATCTTTGGTGTTATTGAATGAATTGTGTTAATAAAATATATTGAAAACAACTACTGTAAATTATGAATGGAGTGTTTCTGTTGATTCCGTTTTAGTTTGTTCTTAAATTAGAATAAATCGATATGAAAGCAATCAAGAGTCGCCGAGCCTTTCACAGGGTGACCTACATTCGAAGGTCACTTCCTCTAGTACTGGTAGTGATGTCATACTTCAACAACTATTTTTTAATATTCTATTTAGTAATAGTCTAGGTGTGCTCAGATGTTCAGCTATCATTCTGAATTACCTTTTTTGACGTCCCCTATGAGTGATTCATTGCTGCACGGCTATCATGACAGACAGCCCGCGAGCTGTCGATTTTTCTCGCACTATCCGTCTCTTTAACACATAGAACATGAGGTCTAGTGCGAGAAAAATCGAGAGTATGTCGCGGCCGTCTCATGATAGACGTGCTGTTTCAGTAGTAAATTTTCGTCTTGGAGGTAAAACTTTCTTCCTTTTAATTTTGCTCGTTAAATTGAGACTATTCCCGTCCCATTCGTCTTTCGTAGAAGTCTGCTTCTACATTCGCTATTTCATTATTTGTCTCCTTTCCTAAAACTCCTCTTATTCCCAGATTACCTACACAAATTCAATGTATATGTCCACCCGGAAATCATAAATTTGGTGGAGTGGAATTGATGATGAAGACCAGAGATGACTTATGGAATTCCTCAATTATGTACTTAAAATTACAAAAGTATATCACAGATTCTGATAAGATTCCGTTGAAATAGCAACAAATGAAGTTACAAAGGTGATCCTTGTGGATTCGACGGAAGTCCTCAAATATTATCGGCCCACATACAGCGATTGGGGATTTTTTCTCTAATAATCAACGCATTTACCCTCGGAAATCAGTTCTTATGGTAAATTGGAAAAGAAATGTGGAAATGTTCTCGTGGCTTGGCGGAGTAAATTGAAGTCGGTTAAAACTTTGTTTTTAAAGTAAATTATCTCACATACGATTCACAATTTGGCACATCGAGAAAACCGGCCCAAGCGAGAGAGCTCTGTCAGTGAGTGTGTGAGTAGAGCACGTCTAGCACACGACGGCCGCGACATACTCTCGATTTTTATCGCACTATACCTCTTGTTCTAATAGGGCATATACATTACATGATTAGTCAGCCCCAATTCATCAGAATCTGACTAATTGCTATCGTGTGGATGCATGTTGCGCTGCAATCCAACCGTCAAACGAGTTTTCCTGACTAATTGCATGAAAATCACAATTTGGACCATGGAATTTGCATGATCTGCCAAATGTTTTTTTTCTCACAAATTTCATTCAAATAAATTTAAATGAAAATTAAAAAATATATACTAAAGAATATTGTTTTAACCCTTAAATGCATGATTTTTTGTATAACTTTTTAATAAATTGAAATAGATGTGTCATGTTGTATAGATTGAGGGAAAAATAAAGAAAAAAATCATAGTATTTAAAAAAACATATACAATATACGATGCATATATACATCATTATGCATTTAAGGGTTAATATTTTACACTGTAATATTGTATTTTTTAACACCGGTGTTTTGCAACTACAATGCGAAAATTGCCGCATTCAAACGGTCCTGCGAAGCGGACTGCAAGATTGTTACTTACCGATGAGATAGGGCGAGACAGCACGTCTATCATGAGTCGGCCGCGACATACTCTCGGTTTTTGTGTGCTGCACGGCTATCACGCGACGGCGCGCGAGCTCTCTCGATTTTTCTCGCACTATCCGTCTCTCTCTCATTAGAACACTTAGAACAAGAGGTATAATGCGAGTAAAATTGAGAGTATGTTGCGGCCTTCCCATGATAGACGTGCTGTCTTGCCCTATCTCAGCGGTTAGTAACAATCTTGCAGTCTGCTTCGCAGGACCGTTTGAATGCGGCAATTTTCGCTTTCTTTCTGTTAACTGGCCACACTGAATGAAATTGTAGTTGCAGTTGTTACGTTTGTACGACACACCCAATTCTGACTTCGACATGTTGTCCTGACAAATTGGGGTAAAATCACTTAATCTGTATACCCCATAAGTGTTCTAATAAGAGAGAGACGGATAGTGCGAGAAAAATCGAGAGAGATCGCGCGCCGTCGCGTGCTAGCCGTGCTGGTACTTATAATTTTTTTTTATTGGTTAACCCTTTATTTCGCAAAAAATAACAAAGGAAATAGTTCGAGGGGTAATACTTAAGGGTTTTAGACCAAAGTTATACACTCTATTTTTATCTCAGCCACAATCAATAATAAATAATCACGGCGTAAAGATTGTTCAATTTGGCGCCATTATTTTTTAATAAACTTC
The DNA here is from genome assembly GCA_947578815.1 of Epinotia ramella. NCBI lineage: Eukaryota > Metazoa > Arthropoda > Insecta > Lepidoptera > Tortricidae > Epinotia > Epinotia ramella. The sequence continues at coordinate 12,055,831 of OX388204.1, read as the reverse complement.
TTTGACGGAGATACAAAATATTGACACCACGAATAAACGCCTCTGACCGTCTCATAGCCGATCCAAACGGCCGAGCGCGGCGGAGAGCATGCGGCGCGTGAAAAAACCGCAATCTGCATAATTAGGCCCTACCACCACAGATGTGGTCCAGATATAATGCTTCTGCAGTGAATGCGAAGTCAAATGAAATGCCTGCGTTTAAATATGAAATATGTATTTTCGGCCCTAAAACACTTACAAACAAGAAAGAGGTACAATCAATCTTAAAGGCTCAAACAGACAGCACTGTCGCGAGAATGTATGTAATAAGAATATAACAATATCAATTGCTACAAAGTATTGAAATGGACGGAACGGAACGGACAGGAGAAAAAAGTGCCTAACTTAAAATTTCGAGCAGACTGACTTTATAGTTTTGACTCGTTTAGTCAGTAATTTTAAGCCAATATGCAGTGAAACCTTAAGTTTTTGAAAAATCTACGAAATAATTTATAGCGAATTGTACATATAGGAAAAAGGCGAATATCTGGAAAAGATGACTCAGTTTCAGGCCAATTGGCATTGTAGTTTTGACCCGCGAGGGTATTAATATTAAGCCAAAGTTCATTGAAACAAAACCATTTCGGGACAAAACGAATCCCCGATAAAAAATAAGCATGAGAGAAACAAATTTAAAACCTTTTGTCCTTCAGGGTGAAAGATTTTAAACATATTTCTTTGACAATATCTTTACCAGTAGGTAGACTCACTTTGCCCCGCTCTGCCCTCCTACGGGTTGCCAGGGAGTTCGAATATCTCAACTATCGCGCTCTTTCCGAGAGAGTTGGAGCTTCGAACTCCATGGAACTGCCCGTTCAAGTTCAAGGTTTCCCCCCGCATTGATCCAAGTTGGCCTTCATACGGTGTTCAGCCTGGTTCATCTTGTCCAGAACTGCCTGCATCTCGGGCCACGGTTCGTAGCGCTGGTACAGCACACGGAGCTTGTGGATTGTCGGGTGCCGGAGGTCCATGTTTCGGGAGATGCAGTTCCAGTTGTGCTTCGTGAACTGCGTGTCTACCTGTGGAAGGTGTAGAGTATTAACTGATATGAAGTCGCCAGTAAGATCAACTGTAGGCTGCAGACACAAAGAACATGCCCCCCCCTGCATACCAAATTTCTATGCAGGGGTCATGTTTCTCTGCAGCTGACTACAATCGAATGCAAGTACAGTTTTGATAGGTGAGTGAGTACCAAATTCTTGGCTAGTAGTTAGCCTGGTCTATGGTTATTTTTTTTTGTTTCCAGGGTGTCGGGTAGTATAGTGGGCCGAACGAACGCCGAACTTTTGAACAGGTGCGATTTTTTTGACGCCTAGTGTATGAGATCCCGGGACAACATGTGATTGGCCATTATTATAATTTTGGGGATTTATTACGCTAACGTTTAGAGAAACCTATAATTTAGAGGTATATTTCAATATCATTCCGGATTGTGTCTCTAGAGTCACACATTTAGTCTCCTGGCTCACTATTTTGTCCCGAGTGATTGTAACAGTTTACGGACTTCAAAAAAATCGCACAATATACAGGGTGGAAATAGATTTTAGGTCAGTGAGGGCAGCTACCAGATCCCGTGTTGCTACGTGAAAATGGTCTTAGGATACCTTCCTTTGATTTCAAATTAATGAAGATTGGCGTTTACAGATTTTGGAAAAAAACATACAGGGTGCGAGAAAATAGTCATTTTTGAAAAACTTTTTTTTGATGCCAATCGATCCCATTCCTGTCCAGGATCAAAAGCTTGTATGGGACCAAAAAGAAATTTCCGGCTAGAAAAGCCATTAATCGAGAAAAACTTTCCCCATACAATTTGTATGAAAATGAAAAGTTTTTTCTTACATGTATTTTTTTTATATCAATCGATTCCATTTCTATCCAGTATCAATAGTTTCCTTGGGGTCAACTTTCGGTGATGTACAGTCGAGGAAATTGAATGTTTAGCACTTTTGGACCTTAACGTCATTCAAATAGAGTTGACATGTGCCAAACTTTCATTTTCCTCGACCATACAAAAAAGCCAGAAATTAAAAAAAAACTGTTTTCATACATTTACGTATACCTTGTTAAGTATGTTTCAGAATGTTTAAATGACAAAGTACATAATATATCATCAATATTCTTAGATTTAAGTAAAGCATTTGATAGTGTTGATCATATAAAACTAGTCACAAAGCTTGAATGTTATGGGATTAGGGGACCAGCAATAGATTGGATTAAGAGTTATTTGACAGATAGGAAACAGTGTACTGAAATAGTGAAAATAGAAAATGTGGGTAAAAGTTTCGTAAAAAGGAAATATCGATCTGATTTCCGCGTGATTAAGTCTGGAGTTCCCCAAGGCAGTACCCTTGGCCCTCTACTATTTTCTCTATCAATGATCTCCCTCTAGCAACCTCTCACAAATGTATACTTTTTGCGGATGACACAACATTGTTAGTAAAGGACGGTAATGATTCATACGAAAATAATATAAATGATACATTAATGGACATTAATAATTGGACATATAAGTACAAAGACATTTTACATTCAATTTAATTCATATAATAATACAATTCCATTAAATATCAATTATAATAATTTGCCTGTACTGAAATGTGAAAATATTACGTTTTTAGGAGTATATATTGATCAGCATCTAAATTGGAAGGCACATATAAATAACGTTTGCGCTAGGCTTGATAGGTTTGTATTTGCGTTGAGGAGACTGAGTGAATTTTATTCTAGTTAATCTGTAATGTTAATTTTCTATTGTACGCCTAAGCGGCAGGTTATAATGATCAACCTTTCCTGAACATCTGTATTACCTACTTATAACCAACAATAAAGATTTATGATTTTATGAGAAACACCATTAACTTGGAAGCGGCGGTCACGGCCTATCACGGTTATGTGTCGTCGGTTCTAAATTATGGATTGTTACTGTGGGGAAATTCTACGACATAGATAGGGCATTTTTATTGCAAAAAAAGTGTATCCAGCCCTAACTAAGGCGTGGGTAATGGATAGCTGTCGACCACTCTTTAAAAAGTTACGAATTCTGCCGTTGGCATGCATAGTATATAAGACAAGTCTGCTTACTTGTAAAAGACCGCCCAGGCTTATTCAAAATGAGATCGGAATTTCATACATTGAAACAAAGAGCGCAATATCAAAATCTATTACATCAGCCTCGATGTCGATCAGCAATTTATAGGAAAAATTGTTATAATATGTGCATAATTTTATATAATAGCTTACCTGATAATATTAAAGTAATGACATCAACTGATTTTAGGAGAAATTTAAATACTTATTTATTAGATAATTGTTTTTATAGCGTTAAGGAATTTACCGAAAAAAATAAACAGCATGGACATTTTTAAAGATTGAGAGCATATTTAGATTACATTTTAATTGAGCAGTGGCATGCGCGTGTTACGATTATTACAATATTTGAATGTCGTTTGATTACGATAGAATACTGTACCACTATTCACAAGAACAGCCTGTAACTAGAAATAAGTATTCTTGCAAATTAACATATTCTATTCTATTAAAATTTTGCCCGTGTGGTGTTGGGTTAGAATATCACCACACCCCCTTTCTTCCCGTGGGTGTCGTAAAAGTCGACTAAGGGAGCAGGGTTGAAGTGTGTTGTGGGCGATCGGCTAGCAACCCATCACTGCAATATCACATTTTGTCGATCTTTTATACCCACATTTATGCTAAAAGTGGCCCTGGATTTTGTTCACCTAATTTTTGAAGTCCCATTATTGGAAGTCCGAAAATGTTCTTCATAAAATTTTACGCCATAATAATCGTTAGTCCTAATAATTCTTATTCCTAACGATCGTAAGTCGTAACCATTCGAAGTCATAATGACAATAATCATAAATTTCTCATATCCTAATATTTTTTTTCATATTTTTTTTCATCATAACACTCACTTGTCCGTTTTATTTAAATTGTTAATGACACTAGTCATACATTTTTTAATCCTAAAATTGTTTTTCATAATATTTTTCATCATAAATGTTACTTATCCTATATACGGATAACGTTTTTAAATGTCTAGTGACATTGAATACGAGAGTTGAACCGTGTAATTATTACTATTATTTCAACATGTCTAAAGAAAGTTTAAATTCGATAACGTTTTTACTAATTTTTTTGTCTAATACTGAATAATCATATTACCCGAATCATCGAAACTACCGAGGTCACCTATTTTACTCAAAGGCTACCTCCGCACCGCACAGACAGACGGCTTGCTTAGCATCTAGAGCCTAGCGAGTCACCTTACAAGTGCCTTAGTAAAACGAACATTATAGAATTTTCGCGACTGGCCGCATTGCGCGCTTGGCGTTACGAAGTAAATAAACGTGTTTGTTTTTGTCGCAAGGCGCGAGGCGAGGCCACAAGGCTCTAGCTAGACGCTAAGCAAGCCACCTGTCTGTGCGGACGTAGCCTAAGGCAGGTCCGTGTAGGTACGACGACGAGCGAAGCGAGGAGGAGTGTTAGTTGTACCGCGACCCTACGCGCGCGAGCCGAGCGAGCGAAGCGAGCGTGCCGCGGCAGCGGCCGGCGAAGCGCCAGAACCGATTTTTTTTAATTTACTTAGCGAAAGCGTTTATTCATTAGAAAAAAGAAAATTAGGAGTTGAAGCACGTTCTCAGTTATGATTTTAAGACTAACAAAATTATGATATACTAGCTTCTGCCCGCGACTTCGTCCGCGTGGAACTGCTTTTATATCGTAGCTCCTTATATACAAACTTGCGCCTCGTATTTTGCCCCCTTAGACGATGATTCCCGCAATAAACACTATATGTATACCAAAATTAATTTTAATCCGTTTTTGCGTGATTGAGTCAGTCATTGGATGGGTGACCGCCTGATGTTTGAGTGGGTGGTTAATATTTGATATAAATGAGCGCTTCCGTGCTTTGGAAGGCACGCTAAGCAGTTGATCCCGGCTGCTGTCTATGATAGTAGTCGTTAAGCCGAGTTAGAGGCCTTCGGGCAGCTTAAGAACTCCTACCAGTCGATTTGCCCACTCAATTGACAAAGGGGGGACAACTGCGGCGCTACCACGAACTTCGAAAGTCGAAGTTCGTAATACATGCATCCCTGACAATCGAGTAAGCGAGTGCGATAGAGATGGAAATACCTACCCGAACTTCGACTTTCGAAGTTCGTGGTAGCGCCGCTGTTACTCGCGTCCGGAGGAGCTACCTACCACAACCCTGCACGTGTCTCCTGGGTGGTACTAAAGAGTGATAAACTTTAAAGGCCAAAAATAACGATACGATTAAATAGTTTATAAATTAGGTTTATTCACGATTTTCGCTACGGTGTTAGAATTGTGCTGAAGTTTACCAACAAAGTAAAAACTTAATTGATAAAATAAGTATAAAAAAAAAAATGCATTTATTTCAGACGAAAAAGTGTCCATAGTTTGTTAGTAACAAGAAAATACTTAAATGACTATATTAGAACCTAAAACGTAGTGAAGCTCGGACCAGTGCCTGAACAAGCAACTGTCCCACCTCCCTGCTACTACGCTCAGGAGGCTGTGGCGGCTGTCGCGGACTCTGCGGAGCGTCGCGGCGCAGCGCCTGCGCAGCGTCGCATGAATACCGTCGACGTGCGCGTCCGCGAACATGCCAGACGTGCTGCAGTGCCGGGGCAGCCGCAACAGCACCCTGAACGCGTCATTATATTGAACCCGCAATGTATTGAGCGAGCGCTGCGTGTATCTCGACCATAAGCTGCAGGTATACAGTGATGTACAGTACGCACGGAATAGCGTAATTTTAAATTGCGCTGTACACCGACTGAACCTGCGAGCTATCATGTTGGCTCTGATCGCCAGAGCCCTTCGCTCCCTCTCGATATCCGCATCGTCGCGCAAGTCGTCGGTTACCAAGTGCCCAAGATATTTAAACGAGTATAAAGTCAAGGATAATCCTACTAATATTATAAATGCGAAAGTTTGGATGGTTGGATGTTTGGATGTTTAGAGATTTGGATGTTTGTTACTCAATGACGCTTAAACGGCTCAACCGATTTAGATGAAATTGTACACGAAGGTAGTGTAGAGCCGGGATTAAAATATAAGATAGCTTTATCCCGTGTCCACGCAAACGAAGTCGCGGGCGGAAGCTATTATTAAATAAGGGATAAAACTGGCCGAGATGGAGTCGGACTTTCGCAGCGGTTAAACGCGCCGGGTGCCTTTGAACAGTTTGAACGTGTTAAAAGTCTTAAAACTAACGCAATTTCAGATCTTTGTTACAACGGATATTAACAATAATATATTCATGATTATGAGTCGCAAATTCAATGAAAAATAAACATTATTAATGCTTGATGTATATAATGATAGCACCATCTAGCGAGCATGATTTTGATACAATTTCAGTTTGATACTGGTCGTTGATGTTAGTTGTCGATTGGCGCCATCTACCGAGCTTAAGTTTAGTCCAATTTCAGCTCGATAGATGCCGCTTATATTATGTTTTAGATTTTATTTAGACTAATAAAAATAACATACCAAACCGTATTAAATGAGTTTTATTTGATTCTAAAATTATGAAAGGAAAACGAATGTAAAGCTGTAAATGTTTCTAAGTATAATGCCATACAATATTTCCGTAACTTCGCAAACAGAACATTTTATCAGTTCATAATTATTTTAATTAAGTTTGGCCCATGTTGGGGTCATGTTGGAGAAACTCGGCATAAATTTAAAACGCTAAGACTGCATGAATGCTTTCAAATCCACAACCGTCAATATTGTTATTAATGCTTAAGCTTTGTTTTTTCCGGGGACTGAGTTTTTCTCGGCTGTAATACTACGAAAAATTGATTTCTATTCAAAATTAAACAAAAAACCAATAACTGATCGTTTACCAAAAAAAAAAAAAGAAACTTATAGAAAGAAAACAAAAAAACCTCATCGCTGGGGTTCCAACTCACAGCCATCAACAAACCAATTATTGGGTAACCATTGGTAGTCATCGAAGAGTAAGCCTGCCTTTTGCGAGAAAATACGGAAAAAACTAATTTTCTCGAAAATAGGACGAAGCTAGATCGGTCTCTCGGCCCCTTAAGGCGGTGCATTGGAAATTATCGCGTGCTTTGAAACGCCGTTCTGACTTGATTAAGAAACATTAATGTCTGATTTTCAGATATATGATTCTTGACTATATGATTGTTCATCTGATTTTATGGATACATGTATGCTTAAAATTCCCTCGATAGAAAAAAAATCCAAAGTTGGGTCTGTATTTTCCTTTTTTTACTCAGCCTTCTCAAACGATACATTATTTTATGACACAATCATATAGTATTTTATCTCGTCTAAAATCTCACTTTATGAAACTTTAATAAACCTTCACTAAGTTAGGTATTTATCGAAATTTGTCCGAAACAGCGATTCCCGAAGAGTGTTACATCTCTTTTTCTCGAGGGCGGAAGGCATCAGCGTGTCTCTGTCTAGGGGGCGTGTACGACTCAAATCAAGACATCCCCTTATACTTATACTGCAAATTTTATCAGAACATGATTACAAATATATATAAACAATTTTGCATCCCCTGTTTTTTCACGTTTTATCTATATTTTGCTGAAAGTTTGAATAGGATTCTTTTTAGTTTCTAGTCAAGTATATGCTTGCCAATTTTCAAGTCTTTAGCTCATAGATTCAAGGGGTTCCCGTACAAACTTCAACCCCATTTTTTAACCCTTTTGCACCCTTATCTTTATAATTTTTATAGCCTATTGCGTGGCCGAAGATCCATTAAACGTTTTAGTGAAAGTTGCATATTAATCCATTCGATAGTTTTCCCATGATACCCAGACAAAAACAGACAAACATCCTTTTCGTTGGGCTGTCGTATTAATAAACAGATAGATGGCGCGCTGTTGCGTAAAGTAAAGACGACTTCATCCAAATATTCTCAAATTTGGCCTGTGGGTCACCGTAACTCAATCAAACTTTTTTATACGTTTAATATGGTTTGTTGGAGTTCAGACGCTGACAAAAATCTGGAGAATGACCTTCTAAATGTGTGGAAATTGGTGAAGCTCTGCATCGCGCTATTGAAGTTTTTAATGTATGTTGCATAAATACAATTTCGTTCAAGCTCTACTTATTATGTCTCACTGACAACCTCAACGAACTTTCACATTTATTATATGTAGAGATGTCCGTTATGAAGAAAACTGTTATGAAAAAAGTATGACTTCAATCAGATTCTTAGTAATGAAATTATGAAGAAAAATTTTAGGACAACTGATCATTATGACTTCCGATGATAGTTAGAGAAACTTAGGAACAAAAAAGTTAGGACGAAAAAAATTAGGACTAGCGATGATTATGACTAAAATACGTTAGTATAAAAAAATAGGACAACGAATTTTATGGCAGCCAATATGGACCCGGCGCTGGAACATACGTTTCATGTGCTCTGATTTTGATCCCTTTTGGGAATAAAGGCGTGAATGTATGTATGTATGTATGTATGTATTCTAATGGCCGCTTTCTGAAGTACCAGTGCTGTAATTATTAACTTTTATTGATTCGTTGATAACGCACTGCACGTCTATCATAAGATTTCTCGCACTATACCTCTTGTTCTAATAAGACAGAGACGGATACTGCGAGAAAAATCGAGAGAGCTCGCGCGCCGTCGTCCCGTGATACGACTATGCTGAATTACTAAAATATATACCCTGACTAAATCACACATGTGACTCAGGGGACACAATATATCTTAATATATAAAAGATGAGACTATTTTATTTGTTTTTCTAATTGCTTTATGTTAATATTTGATTATTTGCACTATTAAAGCCATACAAGTTTTCAAGTAGGTACAAATTGTTTTATTAACGAAATCCAGCACCTCTTATCTGTAACCCAGTAGACATTTCACACTGCTCAGTTTTCAAACATATACGTTTACAATTCGTTTAAATGTACAAAAGTTTAATGCTCTAATTATAATTAGTACATAAGCAAAAGGGATGTATTTATCAGACTGTATTTCTTTTTGAAATTCGATAAGTACAAGAAATAGTTGATCCGCCCAGCACGGCTATCACAAGACGGCGCGCGAGCTCTCTCTATTTTTCTCGCACTATCAGTCTATCTCTTATTAGAACACATAGAACAGGTCTAGTGCGAGAAAAATCGAGACTATGTCGCGGTGCCGCGACCGTCTCATGATAGACGTGCGGATAAATGTTAGAGCCTGGCGAATCACTGCAATTCTGTAATTGCTTACCTTCTGTGTGATGCCAACATATATGGATCCACATAAGACGACGATCATATCGAAGGCAACACATATGAACAGCGGAATGATCTCCCAGTGGTGAATCAATGCATAGCCAAGCTGTAACTTCTTTGGGAGTTGGTTATTTTCATACTGGTTCACTGGTATTCGACCGAAGGAGTTGCGTGTAGGTGCCCGGAGCTCGGGCATAGGGCGCCGAGCCGGGGCCAGGAGTCTTGGCGCTACGGGTCGCGTTTGAGCTAGATGCCGCGTTAGCGCTAAGCCTAGCGCTGTTGACACGTTTCCCAGCGCTACATTTGCAGCGCTGTACAGTTTCGATAGAAACATAAACAAAAAGAAATATAAAATTAGAGAATTTTGAAAAAAATATACTTGGGTATAACACAAAATTTGGATATTGTTATAAATCAAAGAATGAAGTATGTTTAAATTTCACAATTTGTTAATTTAAAATTTAGAATTCCGCTTCAATCGAAGAAAGTTTTTCAAAAGAAGATTGTATTGTACAATACAATCAAAACAAAAAAAACATTGCAGTAACCAGTCCTTGTCGGACCATCAAACTATTTTAAGTCAAGTACACACGTGGAACATCGAATATAAATAAACCGGACGATCGGACGCAAAAACCTGCGGCGCTACCACGAACTTTGAAAGTCGAAGTTTGTAATACATGCATCCCTGTCATTCGATTAAGGGAGTGCGATAGAGATGGGAATACCCGAACTTCGACTTTCGAAGTTGTGGCAACTAAAAAAAAGTGGAACTTATGACAAGGACAATGAATGATATTTCCCTTTCTGTCACACTTATCGAGATTTGTATGCTAACAGCTCGCTCGCACGTGGTATTATTATTACCATAGCTTGTCCTGAGCAATATAGGTCCATGCTCTAATCAGTGTGGGCGAGGTTTTACAAAATGTAAAGAGTGGCACTAGCATGCTTCATAAATGCTATGAACACGTCAGAGATTATTTGACATTTATTTTGACAGCTCTGTATCTTATTGAGTTGGCTGGCCGCAGTCTCATATAATTATTAATTTCTCGAATATTTCAATAAAGCCACGATGAAGTATAAAGGATTATTATGTTTCATGATATTACTTACTTATTACAAGGGCGCGGCCCAGTCCCGGGCGAAAGGGGTACGTGTGTTCTTAGATAATGGAACTGAAACCGGCGTGTATATTGGCTGACGATTTTCCTTAATTTTCAGCTTGAAGAGAAGGTACAGCAGTTGACGGATATGACGGCAAAGAAGGCTATTGTTTCTTTGAATGTTAACAAGTTTAAGGACTACGTGCGGTCGCCGCCCAGGGATTATTCTTTTATAGTGATGTTTACGGCTATGGCTCCTTCGCGGCGCTGCGCGATCTGCCAGCATGTCTACGATGAATACATGATCGTGGCCAACTCGTTCCGGTTCTCTCCGTCCTACAATAACAAACTGTTCTTTGGTATGGTTGACTTTGATGAGGGATCTGATATTTTCCAATTGGTAAGTAATGTTGGCATAAATTATAGTACTAAGTTATGTAAAAAAAATACAGTATTTACACGTTCTGAAGATAAGATCTGTACAGAATCCTACTATAATTTAGTATATTTAGTATCCAAGACAGAGGCGTCTCTAGCCCATGTAGTGCCCGTGTGCAAACATTACTCTAGCGCCGCCGTAATGCACTCGCGCGCTCGGCGCCCCCTAGCACCACTGCACCCGTGTGCAACGCACGCCCTGCACCATAGGTAAAGACACCTCTGATCCAATAAATGTGAAACTTGATGTTTGATCCACCAAGCTTTAGTTTGAATAGATTCAGGTTGGTAATTGTAAGTAACATGAGTTAAAATCTGTCTGTATGGGAAGTTTGTCAGTTTTCTATGGGATAGTGAGCTGCTGGCGCCATTTTTAATTTTAACCGGTTAGTAAACTATGTTTGATGCAACCGACCCTAAACATGGCATAGAAATTGTTATGACCTGGCTTAAAATTTAATGGAAATCAATCCTGAAACTATAAAATTGGGGATGGATGTTTATATCAGAGTTCATATGGACAGGTACCTATAAGGCATTCATTTTATAATGAAAGGCTGTGAAGTTTCCAAACCCTAGCTGAATGAAACAAGTACATACATAAACTCTGATATATAATATTGTACACTATGGGCCGAGGATTATGGCTCTTAAACCAATTGTACCAATACAAAATAAAATGGATTCATCATGCCTACAAAGTCTCTTTGTCTGATATTGCTACTTAATTAAAGCATTTATTATAACAATTTCATTTCAGTTGCGTCTCAACACCGCACCAGTAATCATGCACTTCCCGGCCAAGGGCAAGCCTAAACCAGCTGACTCAATGGACTTTGAGAGAGCTGGAATACATGCAGAGGCTATTGCTAAGTGGATACAGGACAGGACTGACATCCAGGTAATCTAGTTTATCCTTTTAATTTCTAATTTAAGAGTGCAGTAAGCTCTGCCGAATTTCACCTTCCCATACAAACATAGTTACACTCTCATTTAAAAAAAGTGTTGGATTGTGATGAAACTTTGCATGTGTGCTTTGATTTGTACAGTCGAGGAAATTGAATGTTTAGCACTTTTGGACCTTAACGTCATTCTAATAGAGTTGACATGTGCCAAACATTCAATTTCCTCGACCGTACAATGACATGAGGTATATCTATGTCTGTAATTAGTTTATATGGTTCCAGTTTATAAAGCAAATGAAATACAGCAAAAACAAGTTTTGTATGAAAAACTTAAATTTTCTGTATTTTTTTTACTATGGTATTTGAAGCTACATAAACTAATTACAGACCTGGATATACCTCATGTCATTGTACATGCAAAGTTTCGTTACAATCCAACATGTAGTTTTAAAATGAGAGCATAACTACGTTTGTATGGAGAATCGAGCTTACTGCGGACTCTTAAGTGAAGACGATTGACCGCAAGCTAAATTGGAACCTGCAAGTTTTATTACCTAAATTACCCATTGCAGTAGATACTTGAAAATCTACAGTAAAATGGTCTTCGAATGGGCGACGTGTTTACGTAATTTTTAGATGTTGCTTGTTATGGCGTACGGCGTAGATAGCCAAAGTCACCTTCATGCTTTCAACTACGGTTCACATTCTGGTATTCACACACTAAAAAAGTTTCCGAGTCAATTTAAAGAGTCCCCAGCACGGTCTACAGTCGAGTTCTCCAATATCTATACAGACAACCGTTCAAAAATATCTATACACAGTCTTTATTGTATCTGACATAAGACGCATGTGTAGATATTTTTGAAAGGCTTGTCTGTATAGAAATTGGAGAACTCGACTGTACTCAAGCCCTTCGGCCGCCTACGAAACCAACGCCACGTAACCAGTTACGTGTGAAGAATGAGTTTTCTTGCTACGAAACTAGTTACGTACAAAGAATTTTTTTTTTGTAAGTACTTAAGTACAAAGTGTTACGTTTCCCTGGCCAGAAAGCAGGATTTTCTGCACGCGTAGCGTGCGGTAATTGCTACTAAGGCAAGGTATCTTAGTTGTTTTAATCCATGGAATCAATTACTCAAAGAGTACATCTGAATGTCTGTCTATTTAGACCAGCTAGACAGTACTGGCTTATCACGAGGCAGCTTGAACTTGAGCTTGATGACGTAAAAAGTATAACGTAACTTTACAGATCCGCCTATTCCGTCCACCAAACTACTCCGGCGCTGTAGCCTTCGCCATGCTGTTCGTCCTCATCGGAGGCTTCCTGTACCTCAGGAGGAACAACCTGGAGTTCTTGTACAACAAGCAGATGTGGGCGGTGGCCGCGGTATTCTTCTGCTTCGCCATGGTGTCCGGACAGATGTGGAACCAGATTAGGGGCCCGCCGTTCTTCCATAGGAGCAAGAATGGTCCGGTCTACATTAATGGCGGATCGCACGGACAGTTTGTGCTGGAGAGCTATATTGTGGCTATATTGAGTATCCTTTTGAAACATTTCAAATGCTAATGACTCGTTTTTCAACTTCTGGAGGTGTGGGTTCGAACACCGGCTCTTACAATACGCGCCATATAACTTTTCTCAAACATGCAATGAAATATTGACGTTGTCTTCTTCATAGTGGGCTTTGAAGTGTCACGTTTCGGGCGCAGCGAGACGAGAGATCCGTAATGGCATTATACAAAATTGGAGACTTAGGCCTGCAAGATGGTCCTTTTAATTTCCATTCCACAATTTGTGGCACAGGATCACGTCGTTCAGCCATGAAAATTACAGTTTATTTCTTGGAGTTTTTTTAATTTGTTTCATTGCATATTTGAGAAAAGCACTATACATACCTCGGCGTGAAAAGGGGTTGCCAGCCTCATAACTATCCAACCTCGCTACGCTCGGCCGTCTATATATATACTCGGCCGGCAACCCCTTACTTCCCGGCCTCTGTAGTAATGTACTATTGCGTGTCTGATGTAGCGTGGCAATGGTGTTAGAGGGGTCTGACGGGTGTGCAGGGGGCTACTTGAGGGTAACTTCACAGACACAAACTTAGGTACGGGGTGCATATTCTACTACTGGGGTTTTCAAAAAAGCTTATTGAATCATCATCCTGCTAGCGTTTTCCCGGTTCTACCACCTAATACTATTTGGCGAAAGCACTGCCATCTAAATGTATGAAATATCATTTGATATTTAACGGTAGCTTTTCGGTGAAGGGAAACATCTTGAGGAAACCGGTTTAATCCCATTAAGGTCTAGTTTTGCCTCGGGGTTGGATGGTCTGGGTTGGTTTAGTTGCTTTAGTGAAACTAGTGTCTACGCTAAATATTGGTGCCGAAGCAGACTTTTTTTAACTCCAATAAGGTTAAATGAAAATTAACTCGCGAAAAGAGTTCAAAGATAATGGTTCAAAAATCAACTTATTGTTTAGGTTAATTTTTAGAAATTCTGGGAAACACAGAGAAATTGCCTATACATCTGATTATATCCAATAATATTTTCTTCAATTACTAGTTGATTGCTTAATGCAATGACGCTTAATTTCGGTGTCCGAGAGGCAAATAATTTTTCATAAACTTTTCTATTTCCGCCCCAGTTGAAGTTGGCTCAATTTCGGTTGCACAGGGCGGTTCCACAAAACTTCCGGAGCTCAAATACCGCGAGCCATCCGGTTGCCTCATGGATACTCAACTATGTTCGTTGAGATCATTTTCGACCGCGTCACTTTAACTAAAACTATTGTTGTGCCACTTGTGAAGAATAAAACCGGAGATTTGGCGGATAGTTTCAACTATAGGTCCATTTCATTAGCTACCATATTAACCAAGGTACTGGACAGCTTGCTTGACCAAATACTACGGAAAAACCTTAAATAACAGGATGCACAGTTCGGTTTTAAAGCTGGTTTATCAACCGAGTCCGCGGTGTTGTGCCTCAAGCAAACTGTTCAGTACTACACGACTAGGAACACCCCTGTGTATGCGTGCTTCCTAGATCTCTCCAAGGCGTTGGATGGGTCGGCTTATGACGTCCTATGGAGCAAGTTAGAGTGCGAGACAGAGCTGCCCGGTGAAGTTATTGAAGTGTTTAAATACTGGTACAATAACCAAACTAACTACGTGCGGTGGGCTGACTCGTGCTCTGATTTGTACCGCCTACTGTGTGGTGTGAGGCAGGGGGGGGGGTTGACGTCACCAAAATTGTTTAATCTGTACATCAACGCGTTGATTGTTGAACTTGCTGACAAGTCGCTTTGCGCGCGACTGAGCGTCTCCTGTCTCACTCGCACCATGCAAATTAGAAAGAGGAGGTTAGATCTTTCTCGACTCGCGTCGCGGCGCGGCGTCAGTTGTGCTAGACCCCCTGCAGTGCCAAAATCGGGTGTTCGATTGACGGAATATGTGTCAATAACATCAGTTACGCTGACGATATGGTACTGCTGAGACCATCGATCGATGCGCTCCGGAAGCTAGCCGGCATGTGTGTGAAGTACGCGGAGTCTCATGGGCTCAGGTACAACTCAAAAAAGAGCGAAGTTTTAGTGTTCAACCCGCGCGGCAGCCGGGTCGATACCGTGCCGCCAGTTACGCCGAAGTTTAAGTACCTGGGCCATTGGGTCACCGAGAGCTTGTCAGATGACGTCGACGTGGAAAGGGAACGTAGGTCGTTGGCGGTCCGTTGTAACATGTTGGCGCGCAGGTTTGCACGATGTACTGCAGAAGTTAAGATTACTTTGTTTAAAGCCTTCTGCCAATCGCTATACACGTGCAACCTGTTGTTCAACTGTACGCAGCGGACCCTCAACACCCTACGTGTACCAATGCAACAACACGTGCATGTGTGTAACAATGCGTTCAGGATGCTGCTGGGGCTGCCGCGCTACGGCAGTGCGTCGGGCATGTTTGCGGAGGCGCGTGCGGATGGCTTCCACGCCATAGTGCGCAAGCGCGTCGCCTCGCTGGCGAGCAGGGCGCGGGACATCACTAACAGCATCCTTAACGCATTGGTGAATAGGTTGGACTGTCCACTTTGCTAATTAAACTCCACTTGAGACCCCAGCCAACAAAATAAAATAAAATAATTAGACTCTTTAAATTTGAAAATTCATGTATTTATGTAATTAGTAAAAGTAAGTAATTGCATTTTAATATTTATTCATATTACATATTAATTTATTTATCTTTCTGACATGTTTTTGACTTGAATTTTAAAATATTTAATTGATGTAAACTTGTTTTGTTAAATAATTAACATTATATTATAAGATAATATTTACTAACCAATATGGACCTGGTTCTGAATTAAACGTTTTCATTCATTCATTCATTTAACATAGTGAATAATTAAAAAATATTGACAATTGATGTTGGAATGTAAATAGAAAAATATGTCTTAGTCTTGCTAGATTCCAACCGCACTGAGCTTTCTTATTTTAATACACCAATAATGCGTTATATAAAAATAGTAGATTACTGCAGAGGCCGTGAAGTAAGGGATTGCTGGACGAGATTGGGGTAGACGGCCGAGTCGTAGACGAGGCCGAATACAACGAGTCCAGCAATCCCTGTTCCGGCCGAGGATTGTATAGTACTTTTCTCAAACGATGTGAGAAAATATTAAAATTAAAATAAATACAAGATAATCAATTAACAAATTAAGCGCCTTTTTTATTTTTTAAACATGCCATTTGAACAAGCCGTTCGAGCACCATGTTTAACCGCACATAAAGTATAGTACCTACCATAGATTATTTTTATTTTTTCTATGAAGCAAGTATGCTTACAGTGTCTAGTGGTGGTTGGCAGTATGTAAATTTTCCTTTGTCAGTTTAATATTAGTAAGCAAATTTAAAAAGTTAGAGTAGCGGACAATAATGGTTTTACTTAGGGTTTTCATACATTACTTCTTGGCGTAAGGCCAAGAAGTAATGTAGGGAGCCATAAACAAGAAACTTCACGTCTTCATTTCGTGATATTAACGCGTACATTTCCGAGCATGTTTGAGAAAAGGAATTTTATTAGAAAAGTAGATTCCTTAGCATATTATCAGACGCGGCAGTAGTAGTGGGGATGATACTGATGATAGAGGCCGCAGGAGGAGTGAAGAGTACAGAGCCCCGCAGCGCGGCGGAGGGAAAGAGACGGCGGTTCCAATCGGTGGTTGGACTCGTGCTAGTGTGCGTGTTCTTTTCGCTGCTGCTGTCCGTGTTCAGAGCCAAGACTCAGGGGTATCCGTACAGGTAAGTTACACTTTTCTATGAGACCCATGGAGATGATGATAGAGAGAGCGAAGAGTATACAGCAGCTCGTTGGAGGGAAAGAGACGGCGGTTCCAGTCGATGGTTGGATTCGTGCTAGTGTGCGTGTTCTTTTCGCTGCTGCTGTCCGTGTTCAGAGCTAAGACTCAGGGGTATCCCTACAGATGCGTTATACTTTTCTATGAGGCCCATGGGGATGATAGAGAGAGCGAAGATTATAGAGCCGCTCCTTGGAGGGAAAGAGACGGCGGTTCCAGTCGATGGTTGGACTCGTGCTGGCGTGCGTGTTGCCCGTGTTATGACACGGGTAGGACCACACGCAGACACGGCACCCGCTGGGGTGCATAGGGTATATTGCTGGTTGATGAAATCTAAATGAAACGGGTTATTGGATGAATATGATGGAATTGAGACTGGACGCCTGCCTAAAAAACTGTCACACTTTTTATCTCTGGTAGACGGTGATTCGTCCTCTGCGAGATTGGCTCCTATAAATAGCGACATTTTATTCAGTTTGCTTAGAACACAAACAGTCATATTATATTAACATTGTTTTGTTTCAGTTTCCTGTTCAAGTAAGAAGACTGTGAGATAATTTAACTGATAGTTATGCAATAATGTGAGTGAAGATAATTGTTTTATTTAAGAATACTGTTTTATTCATTCGGGTATGTATGCATGCATCGAGAACGATTCGTGGGGAAATATAGTGTTAAAAATATTTTTTTTTTTTATTAAATTTCTTTTAATTTTACTCGTCTAACGTCCTCAAGGAATTGATACAAGAAAAGTAGTATCTTACTGCAGCGAAATTTCCTATTATAAGTTATTGTTACTCAAATCACAAATTGTTATCGAAATGGTATGAAGCAATTATATCACAAATCGTAAAACTTTCAAGTAATCAATCAATTATAGTTAATACTTGCCAACTTTCATGTTCCTACGGCTTACTACTTATCGCATATTCCCACTGCCATGCTGGACGGAGATTTACTTTGTACATCGCAGAGGCGGCTTTAGTGATTATTTATTTTCCGCCCTAGGTATGTAATACGTGGTAGCCGTTATGAGTTTCAATATCAATTGTTGTGACTATGCGTTAAATAAGATAATTATGTAACCTGCCTGAATATCTGACGGCAAGTTGCGTAGGTGACAGTACATTTTACGTCTTCCCTTGACGGTAGTTGGATTTACGGCAAGAAGGAGCGATAATTAGTACACATTATTGCACAGGCCGGGAAAATAGGGATTACCGGCCAAGTAGTATAGAGTTATAGACGGACGAGCGTAGCGAGGTATGTACAGTGCTTTTCTCAAACAGACAATGAGATAATTAAAAAGCTCCAAGTTTTTTATATGGCTGAGCGCCATGATGTTGAGTCCGGCAATTGATACTGAAACAAGTAGGTCACTTTGCAGGCCTAGACCTCCAATTTTGTATGAAATTCCCTTATGGTCTTCTCTCGTCTCGCCGTACCCTAAACTTAATACTTCGCAGCCTATTCAACATAGTACAGTCAAGTGTAAAAATTGGGTGCATACAACTTACTCATAAATATGTCCCTTAGCTCTTATGTCAGCGGATTAAGGTTTTGGTACATATTTATGAGAAGATGAAATCGATACCTACATATTTTTGCACTTGACTGTACATAAGCAACAATACATAGGTTCATTGCATGTTTGAGAAAAAATATTTATATTCTCACTTCAATTATGTATTGATTCATAGGTTTAAATCTAAACCAAATTATTCACGATGAGTTGGATGCATAACATGGTAAGTAAACTTGTATCCTATAATACTTGCTTGATGAGTAGGTATATGTGTATTATGTACCTGTCTTATATTATAAGTAGTTCCTTGTTAATTGATTCAACGTTGACGATAAATTCTGGCAAACACATGTTGACACCCACTAGATTCAATTACACGGGATTAATTAATATAACCCCTTATTAATAAAACTTAACAAACACGTTTACTAAAATGTATTTTTTCTCTTTCCCTCAAAAGTGTCTCGTTTGACGTTAGGTATTTACAAACTAATCTTAGCGTCATTTTGTACCTACCTACTGCTGGCTGTTGGCCGATTTTTTATAAAACTGTCATCGGAATTAGAATCTTCACCCTCGGACGGTAGTTGCTTTTTGAATGAGTTACGTAATATATGGACAGCCCCCAAGTAAAATAATCTCAGGTATAGGTTTATAAGTTATTTACTTCAACTTTCCAGACTCGTCAATTCCATTCAGCTAACTCGGGGACCGTTGCCATAGCAATTTTCTTCACCGTCCTTGCAATATACTTTCGATGGAAAATTCTGGAACTCCTACACAAGAAGGACACATGGGCCGTGGCTGCGATCCTCCACTGTTCCACCATGATGTCGGGACATATGTGGAACAAGATCAGAAAACCCGTGTTTTCCGTTAATACCAAGGACGGCCCGGTACTTTTTAGCAATGGACAGAAACTGCAGTTTTTGGCGGAGAGTTATATTATTGCTGTTACGAGTATCCTTTAAAAAACTTAGAGAGCAAGACACACGCGTTGTCTATTATGTATCTATAACATAGAGAGAAAGACACGCGCGTTGTCTATTATGTATCTATAACATAGAGAGAAAGACACGCGCATTGTCTATTATGTATCTATAACATAGAGAGAAAGACACGCGCGTTGTCTATTATGTATCTATAACATAGAGAGAAAGACACGCGCGTTGTCTATTATGTATCTATAACATAGAGATAAAGACACGCGCGTTGTCTATTATGTATCTATAACATAGAGAGATAGACACGCGCGTTGTCTATTATGTATCTATAACATAGAGAGAAAGACACGCGCGTTGTCTATTATGTATCTATAACATAGAGAGAAAGACACGCGCGTTGTCTATTATGTATCTATAACATAGAGAGAAAGACACGCGCGTTGTCTATTATGTATATATAACATAGAGAGAAAGACACGCGCGTTGTCTATTATGTATCTATAACATAGAGAGAAAGACACGCGCGTTGTCTATTATGTATCTATAACATAGAGAGAAAGACACGCGCGTTGTCTATTATGTATCTATAACATAGAGAGAAAGACACGCGCGTTGTCTATTATGTATCTATAACTTAGAGAGAAAGACACGCGTGTTGTCTATTATGTATCTATAACTTAGATAGAAAGACACGCGCGTTGTCTATTATGTATCTATAACTTAGATAGAAAGACACGCGCGTTGTCTATTATGTATCTATAACATAGAGAGAAAGACACGCGCGTTGTCTATTATGTATCTATAACTTAGATAGAAAGACACGCGCGTTGTCTATTATGTATCTATAACATAGAGAGAAAGACACGCGCGTTGTCTATTATGTATCTATAACTTAGAGAGAAAGACACGCGTGTTGTCTATTATGTATCTATAACATAGAGAGATAGACACGCGCGTTGTCTATTATGTATCTATAACATAGAGAGAAAGACACGCGCGTTGTCTATTATGTATCTATAACATAGAGAGAAAGACACGCGCGTTGTCTATTATGTATCTATAACATAGAGAGAAAGACACGCGCGTTGTCTATTATGTATATATAACATAGAGAGAAAGACACGCGCGTTGTCTATTATGTATCTATAACATAGAGAGAAAGACACGCGCGTTGTCTATTATGTATCTATAACTTAGATAGAAAGACACGCGCGTTGTCTATCATGTATCTATAACTTAGAGAGAAAGACGCGCGTTGTCTATTATGTATCATTAACTTAGATAGAAAGACACGCGCGTTTTCTATTATGTACCTATCTATAACTTAGCATCTAGAGTTCCCCGTTAATTAAATTCTAACTCAAATAATTGCCATCTTGTGTTACAAACCGTACGCATAATCATAATCAAATCAGCTCGCTCGGTGATGCTATAATACTGGAGTTACAATTCTTTTAGAAATTTCAGTTCAATCGGAACCGCCACAAGACTGCTAAACAGTGTGTAAAGACACACTGTTTATAA
Source organism: Epinotia ramella (assembly GCA_947578815.1). Taxonomy (NCBI): domain Eukaryota; kingdom Metazoa; phylum Arthropoda; class Insecta; order Lepidoptera; family Tortricidae; genus Epinotia; species Epinotia ramella. The sequence goes on along the minus strand of OX388204.1, from coordinate 12,034,721 downwards.
CACACACACAAATAACAGACACATTAAATAAAATCTTGTTAAAATGCAAAAGAAGCTTCCTTGAAATTCCTTGACTAGACGTTCTGTAGATAGCGCGGCCGTGTTGGGCTTGATACTGATTATAGAGGCGGCGGGAGGAGTGAGGGGGACGGGAGTAGATAGAAGAGGTGAAAGAAAGAGACGACGGCTGCAAATGTTGGCGGGTCTAGGGTTGGTGCTCGCGTCTTTCTGCATGCTTCTGTTCGCGTTCACAGTGAAGAGGCCGTGGTATCCATACAGGTTGGTGCAACTTGTACTGAGTCACCCATCGACCGATTGCCATATAATAGACTAGCGACCCGCCCCGGCTTCGCACGGGTACTATATTATACATATAAACCTTCCTCTTGAATCTCTCTATCTATTAAAAAAAACCGCATCAACATCCGTTGCGTAGTTTTAAAGATCTAAGCATTCATAGGGACAGACAGCGGGAAGCGACTGTTTTATACTAAAATGGCCGTCAATAGAATTTGCTAAAGAAGTAAACAAACCGCCATATTAAAATTGTCTTTCACTATGGCGGTTTGTTTACATAGTTAGCAAATTCTATTGACGGCGACTTTATGTAGTGATGATGCCCTTACATCCAATATTTGACAGCTGTCATCCCAGTACAATTTAGAAATAGAAATAAATAGAAAACATTTATTCGTGACCAAACAACACAACAGAAATAAAAAACAGTAAAAGTAGGTATGGAAAAAAGGGTGTTGCACGAAATGGTTCCATCTCAGCGTGGTGCTGGCGCGAGTGCCAGCGCTGATTTATGTCATCATGTCGTCGTGACCGGGATGGCGGCTGTCAAATATCGGCTGTTCAAAAATACTAACTATAGTTACGTTCGTACAGTCAGCGTCATATAGTTAGTAGCAGCCAGAGTAGCCAAATATTTCGTAACACACCCTTATTATTACAGTAATAAAGACGTGTACCGAAATATTTGGCTACCTCGGCTGCTACTAACTATATGACGCTGACTGTACAGTAGTTGGAGCCCGCTGTTTGACACACCAGTGTAGCAAGACCTCGCGCTTATTGCTATACTTGAGATTATTTGAGTTGGCCGAATTGCATCAATTCCATTCAAATAATATAATAGCACGTAGATCCGGCCGTTGGGACGGAAAGGTTCTCGAGTGGCGACCACGCACCGGAAGGCGCGGCGTGGGTAGCCCCCCCCCCCCCCCACATGGTGGACTGATGTCCTGGTAAAGGTTGCGGGAGTCCGCTGGATGCGGGTGGCGCAGGACCGGTCACTTTAGCACCCTTTGGGGGAGGCCTATGTCCAGCGGTGGACGTCTTTCGGCTGATATGATGATGATGAGTCCATTCAAAAAGCAACTCTAGCGTCCAAGCTAGAAGATTCCAATTTCAATCACAAATTGTATAAAAAGTTGGGCACAATAAATCTCAAAAGTACAACTTGTCTGCGGTTTTGTGGTAGCGCTGCATCATACATTAAGGGAATGCCTTAATTGAATTGAATCGACCACGCCCCCTTGACAGACACGCTTATGCCTTCCGCGCACGGGTAAAAGAGATGCAACACTCTTCGGGAATGGCTTTTTTGGATAAATGTCGATAATTATGCCTAACTTAGTGAAGTTTTATTTATATTTAATTAAGTGAGATTTTAGATAAGATAAAATACTATTGTTCAAAAAATACATTATTTTACGACAAAATCAAGTTATAGTAGGCCGAGTAAAAAAAAGAAAATAAAGACTCAACTTTGGTTTTTTTTTCTATCTTAGGCAATCATGTACGTGAATGAATTAAATCGGATAAACAATCATATAGTCAAGAATCATATATCTGAAAATCAGACCTAACTAATTGTTTCTTAAACTAGGTCAGAACGGCGTTTCAAAGCACGCGATAATTTCCAACGCACCCCTTAATTATTTGTCGTATAGGTAATACATGCTACTTCAGTGGCAGCATTTTGGTATGCCGAGCTTGACACCCCAAGAGGCTCGCGCTGTGCTTATTTAGGTAAACACCGCTGCTGATTGTTGTCAAGTTTGCCCGACAAACAAGTCGCTCAACAAACACGCCTGAGCCAATACCTACTATCGGATAAATAGTCTGCTCGGAGCCGATTACACCCCAAGCGGCAAGTGATCCCGGCGTACCTTGGACTTGCCACCTCCTCAATACGTGTGAACCGTTCAACAACCGCACGTCATTTGAGAATGGTAATCATTGATTAATGTGTACCAAATGTGCATAACTTACTCTTTTGTTTCAGCTTCTAAATGGAGTGAGACTGATGCTGTATTATAGTTGGTGTCTATTGGTATAAATAAACAACGTTTACTGGAATAAGTGACGAAAATCAGTCCATGGATGTCAAAACTATAGCGTTTAGGCCGGGGCCGCACTGCACGGCTATCATGCGACGGCGCGCGAGCTGTCGATTTTTCTCGCACTATCCGTCTCTCTCTTATTAGAACACTTAGAACAAGAGATATAGTGCGAGAAAAATCGAGAGTAGGTATGTCGCGGCCGTCGCATGATAGACGTGCTGGTAGAGAGATTAGCGACGCGACGGCGATCTTCATGCATCAAGTCGCTTGAGTTGTACTGAAATTGCAGTTGGGTCGCCAATCGCCCGACCAGCGGCGCTACCACGAAGTTCGAAAGTCGAAGTTCGGGTATTTCCATCTCTATCGCACTCCCTTACTCGAGTGACAGGGATGCATGTATTACGAACTTCGACTGCCGAAGTTCGTGGTAGCGCCGCAGGGGACCGATTTTTGACTTTCGAGCGCTCGACTCTTTCACTCGAAAACTGACAAAAATTATGAAATGCTATTTTGAAATAGCGATAGAAAACTTAAAAACGAGTGGTGTTGACCACTCGTATTAACCCTTAAATGCATGATTTTTTGTGTAACTTTTTAATAAATTGAAATAGATGTGTCATGTTGTATAGATTGAGGGAAAAATAAAGAAAAAAATCATAGTAATTGAAAAACACATATTATTTCCAAAAAAAGGCTTGATGCAGATATACGTCACTATGCATTAGCGTCAATCAACGTTGTAAACATCTTTAGGGGTAGGAATATTAGATACAGCTTCTGATTTTCTCAAACCAGGCCTCAGTCCTTCTTCTGAAATTTCGAATCCCAAATAATCAACTTGTTTTTGAAAAAAGAAACATTTTTGAGGTTTTAGTGTAACATTAGCTGATCGTAGATTCTCAAATAGGTACTAATCTTAATATATTGAAGCATCACTCAGTGCGACATTAATTAACCTATCTTCCCAAGTAGGTAGGTACCTAATTGTGATTCCACTATGAAACTTTTAGTGTAGGTAAATTAAATCCATACATCCAGACTAGTATTATAAATGTGAAAGTGTGTCTGTCTGTCTGTCTGTTACCTCTTCACGCTTAAAAGCTGAACCGATTGAGATGAAGTTTGGTATGAAGATAGTTTGGATCCCGGGGAAGGACATAGGATAGTTTTTATCCCGGAAACCATCCCCGGAGGGGGTGAAATTGGGGATGAAAGTTTGTATGGTGCTACGATTTAACGAGTTCCACGCGGACGGAGTCGCGGGCAGAAGCTAATATATTATAGGTATGTACTTTAAAGAGACTTTTTACTTTTCGGCCACGGATGCCAATTTATAAGAAAATTATATCTAAAACTTCTCAATGACTATACAAATAACGAAATAATAAAGTAAATTCTAATACAACTGATTCTGCATGGTGATGTATTTACGCATCACATATAACACATTTTTTTGGAAAACTATACTATTACTTTCAAAACTGTTGATAATATACACTATTACACTTACCTTTTATCCTTTTCAGTAACAATTTTTGATGCAGTTTTTTTTTATATTTATCAATAAAATTCGAAATTGTAAATTTCGCGGCGACCAGTGTAGCGACTTACGCGCCAAAAATTGAAAATATGACACTACAGAAAAAAAATACTATCAAAAGTTTATGGATGCGTACAGAATCTAACACGTAAATGTCACATTTATTAAAAAAAAAGTAATAAATGTGATTTAGGATAGCTGTATATTGAGCTACGGGCAATCAAATATACGATGCAGATATACGTCATTATGCATTTAAGGGTTAAATTCTATTGGTAGAAAGTTAGTGCCTGCCATTTTGACACTACAAACGTATTTACTTTTATTTGATTTTCGAGCGCTCGAAAGTTAAAAATCGGTCCCCTGTGCGGCCCCCGTCTTGAAGATAGGCTGGATTGGCGCGGCCCGTTGGATGTCCAAATGGATGAAACGCGAGAGAAAATATGACAATTTCTTTGAAAAAATGTTACAACATGGACATCTAACAAGCTTAGAAGATGGGTCTTAAAAAGGGGTTGAACCAATTTGGTAAAATAAATTGGGTGGATTTTAATTTAACCCGTAAAATCGCCGTTTTAAAAAGTGACACGAGACACAGTGAGGGCAACTACTAGTGACTCACTAGTATTTGCCAGTTGGTTACATCTCCTCACTAGTAGTGACAGAAAAAAGTTGATTCGCCCACCTATTTACATACATTTATCGCAGAGACAAACGGCGCGGCGCTCACGCTGCCCAGTGCCCAGCTTAGTTAAGGCCTCTTGCTACGAATTGAAACTAATATTTTCATTTAAGATGTTAATAAATAATAACGCACAATGACTTTATAAACGTATCATTAAACTTAATAATTATTACTTATTCACTTTTAAGCGATCCCAATTCCTTGTCCACTGCTGGTCTGTCCTCTTGTGTAGTTCACATGCATTTAGCACGAGCCCTAGTCCCCCACACAGCGATTGTATACTAACTTACTTTTATTATATTACATATTCGGTTACACATCAGACAGACTTCTGCATTTAACAATAAAATCGTCATAATATATTATGCGTTTCAGAAATCATACTTGTGCAGTTGCACATGGGAATATCATTCAATCATAATTTAAATTAATACAACGTAAATTATAAATTAATAATTGTTAGAGTGAACCTACCTATATACTTAACCTTGCTTTTCATTTATTACCGTACGAATAAATATATGTAATTTAACTATTATAATTATTGATTTCACAACTAATTGATAAAGGCACTATTCGAATGGAATGTCGACGTTAGTTATTTTGTCTTAAGAAACGGGTATGTCACACTGTGTATATGTATATCATATATGTATGTATATCATAAATAAATAATTTTGGTCAAAGGGGCACCGCGAGGTTACGTAGTAGGTACAGATTTGAAATGTATAAGTTTCGTCAGCTGACGTTACTGCTTAGTACAAAATTAATAAGGGTGTAGACACTAAATAAAATAATCAATAACGATGTATTTTCTTGAAAAACATAACCCTCCTTTGGCAGTCGGGTAAAAAGGACTAAGAATGTAGTCAAAAGGAGAAAAAAAACAAAGTTTTAAGAGATTTTCGAGAGATTTTTGCAAAAACCTAAAATTAACCACATATCTCGAACTATTTTATGCTTCATATGTAGGACTCAGTTGTGTTTTATGGTAACGACTGCGTATTATTAGATTGCTCAATTAGAAATGAAATAATTAACAGAGAACGAAAAAATAACGTTTTCGTTCCCATACAAATAATACCGGTTTCCGATCCGTTTCGAGGACCGTGACGTTACGATCTGCTAGCGTTTTCTCTCTCTAACAAGCAACATTAAAACGGTTGTAACTTCGTAATTATTTGAGATATTTGAATGGGATTTTCGTCACTAGGCATATTATTTTGCCTTGTTTCCCCACCCCTATTTAGTATGTGGTGGCGGATCGTACCTCAATATATGTAATTTGAGAGAAGTTGGAGTTGTTACGAAGGCTGATGACGCTACACGCTTCCCGGCGTTGCATTTAAGAAGGGACTGGTTGAAAGATTTGTAGACCGAGCAGATTGTCCAAGTAGCTCATGTGGCTAGAGCGAGCCGCGTATACCTGATGTAGAATTCTGCTCTGAACGACATTTTTTACTTTTAAAATAATTAACGTATACTTACTTGAGATTATTTGAGTTGGCCGTATTTTATAAAATAGTACATTCAAAAAGCAACTCTACCGCTCAATGTACAAGATTCCAATTTCAACGACAGTTTTATAAAAAGTCGGCACATAAAATAATCTCAACCACATGTGTGACCAACCGATTTTAAAGACAAAATAGTTATCAGAATGAGAAAAATATTACATTGATTGGTAATAATTACAAATAGACTAAGTTTGATCAACGACAACTTCTAAGCTTTTTCCTCATCCCAATCTTGTTGAAACTTTTATCTAAATCAATATCAACATTCATTCAGTCTTACAACACATAGGGAAAGATGGCTTTCCGGTTCTTGGGATACGATTTAAACGTAGCCTTGTACCAATTGTCGGCTTGAATCGCAGTTTGAATCTGAAAAAAGTAAAGAGGTTGTTGTCACATGTAACAAAAATAACAAACATAATATTATCAAATTGTAGGCTTAGGGTGGTATTCCACTTGTCCAAGATCTTTGTCCAATGTGTATTTGCGTCAAACATTTTGCTTAAAAAAATATGAGACGCAATGCACACATTTATTTCATCCTGTGGCTTCATGTATGTTCTTGTAATCAGTGTTGCCAGATCATATTTATGAAAATCTGTAGGGCAAGACTTAAAAATCTGTAGAATTCCGTAGATTGCCACTTAAAAAATCCGTAGTTCTACAGATTTTTATTTCAATGCTTTATTCCACTTTACTGATGTTACTGAAGCTTAGGCCTCTCACAAACTGGCACGGCCTGGCCGCGGCGGTCAATAGTAAACTTGTCATTAGCTGTTAAATTGACTATTGCCCCACAGCCTATAATGATGTTAAAAGTTAGTAAAATGTTGCACTCCTATTTTGTGCAGTCGAGTAAAAATACGAGCAATATATAACAATTGAATAAGTATGTATAGAGTTCTTAAAATGAAAAAAGCAAACCTGATTTCCAAGCACCCACAAATAAATACAAAAGTATGTTCTAGTCGGAACCAATACCAGCAGCACAGTATACAAAATCACTTCACACATCCTGTGAGGGCTTGAAACCAGCTCAAACATTCTTCCACGTGGTATCCCATGGTCCTCCGTAACCACCTGGCCTGACTTCTTGTCTTTCCGGAGGTTGGCAAATATGACGTTACTCTGGTATTGCTCGTACCAGGCCCACAGGAAAATGATGATGCAGGGAATAGACATGTATTTGGTACGTGTGTCGCTCCACGTTATTACGTCTCTGTTTTGGTCACCTGAATAAATAAACAGATGACAGCAGGATTTCACTACAAGTTTTTTTAGCAATAGTCAACGAATTTATGGTGTTTCTAATAATTTCTAATAATGAAAAGGTCATATAAAGTGGTACATTACTTCATGTGATTTCGCTCATGAACTCACACCACTTTAAAAGTAAACATACTGATTACTGATAATCCTCAGACATTGTCTGGTTGCCTTTAGCATAGGTGTCCCTCTGAGGCCTAAAAGTAAACTTGCTAAGAAATAATAATGTACTAAGAAACAACAGGCAATAAGGCCCATATACATAATAAACTTAAATAACATGTTAACATGGTGGCAACATGTTACATTGAAGACCCAGTATAGGTCTGTGCAGGGCAATTGTTGGAGAGTTTGATAACCGTCATTGCTAGTGAAGCAAAAGAGGTTTCTATGTTAAAACTTGCATGGCACTTGTTTTATACAATTCACATAGCTTACCACAAAACAAGGGAGCTTCACCAACGGCAGCTATAATGCAGGCGAAGTAGTGAACAATGCCAGCAAGGTAGTGGCTCAGGTTCATCTTGCTGTTCTTGGCAAAGACCTGCATGTAGTAGGTCTCGTAGAATCTCCGGGCACACTGCACCGTTAACAGGGACATCACAATGAGCGCTGCAGTTGCTGACACTGGAATCATATAAATTAGTAAGAGGTGAGCATGACTATTTTTTTTTTGTATAATGAACAGGCTATATATATCCCATGGCTGGACACAGGCCTCTTCTCAAGGATGAGAGGGAACTGGCAGTAGTCCCCACGCTGGCCCAGTGCGGGTTGGGGGCTTCACATACATCTTTGAATTTCTTTGCAGATGTATTCATATGGCTGAATATGACTATTGATGAACTGCGCTCCTAGTGGTCACATCATCTTGAGGAACCAACGAAGATGTAGAGTATAACTCTGTTGTGCACACAAAGTGAATATTCTAATCGGACAATGGGTAGTCAATCATTCTTCCACTAGCAAGGTTAAATGCCTTGTTGGACATCAATGGGATTATACTACTGATAGAGAGCGTCAAATTATTGCATTGTAATATTTAATATGTGAAAGCTATTATCATTGAATTGGACCGTACCTGCTGGCTCATTTTGTTGTAAAATTCCATTCAAAGCAATTAGAACATACTTATTCACACTAAAATCCAGGTAGTAAACTAAATACATGTAAAATAGCGTCACCGCACTAAATATCGACGAAGATGAATAAAAATGTCTGTAGTACGACTTCGGTATTTCAATCAATTGAAGGAAATTGCCTCCTGCTCCTTGATATGCGAAACTACCATACTTAAAACCTTTGATTACGAATGCTGGTACATAACTTTCGAAATGATTTATTAAGTATCCTGTAAAGGTTACCATGAAGGCTAGGTTTAAAAATATGAAATCTAGTGCGTTTAACATTTTTTTGACTAAAAGATATAGTGCTTTCAAACAACAACACGAATTTCGCTATTTTGTAACGGGACCGCAAACGGGACTCGGCCACTTGTTTGAACTTTCGTTCCAAAAATAAAAGAGAACGGTACTAGCTGTCACTGTCATCTGTCACCTCACTGAAAGTTTGACACTTGACATTCAACGTCGTGCGTTTAGTTGCACCAGTTTTGAGGAATTTGAATGGTGACTATTTTGTTTTAAGGCACCGTACAAATACAAATACAAATATCTTTATTTTGCTTAAAATGTGGGTTATGATAACAGTTGTTTAAAGAATACCGTAGGTTCATGGTCTTCTCTCCCTCTCACTGAGCATAAGCGTGAACGAGATGGAACGGCGAGCTCTGAAGCGCGGATATCATGTTTTTTAATTTTAAATTTTTGGCCGTTTAAATAAATAAAAAAGTAATCACTGAGTTCTCTCGAACATGATATTGCCGATTTTTAGAAGCAGTTTTAATATTTTTACCATTTGTGCACAATTTGTTACAAATATTTTAAGTGTATTTTAGACCTATGTTCGTGATTTTTTCTATCGAGCGAAAATTGCTAAATCATGTTTCGAATCACTGATCTCGCTGCAAAAAAGCCTCAAGAATACTATTCGTATTTTTTTGAAACTATATTATTATAAACAGACGCATTATATTGCTTAACTTCGCTGAATCTACGGCGCCTTAACCTTTCTGAAACCATGGACCTGCACGGTTAGCACGCGACGGCGCGCGAGCTCTATCGATTTTTCTCGCACTATCCGTCTTTCTCTTATTAGAACACTTAGAACAAGAGGTATAGTGCGATAAAAATCGAGAGTATGTCGCGGCCGTCCCATGCTAGACGTGCTGTAATACTCAGGACAAAGGACAAGCTATGGTAATACTAATACCACATCCAAGTGTGACAGAAAGGTAAGTAGCATTGGTTGTCCTTGTCTAAGTTCAACTTATTTATACTAAACGGGACTTAATCGCGTATAATTAACTTATTTTATTTACCTCAATGAGGTCTCCCGACGTTTCGGATGTGTTGCAACATCCATGGTCACGAGACAACATGGACCCTGCAATATGCCGATGATATTGCTATATACTGTAACGACAGGTCCCCCCAAATAGCCTCTGAGAAAATTAATTCCGCTCTTGAGTCTCTTCAGTCTTGGCTTTCCTCACATGGCCTTTCTCTCTATCCAACCAAAAGTTCTGCTTTAATTTTTTCTAGGAGCAGACAATCTCCTCTGTGCAATATTCATCTCGGCAATGAAGTTATCCCTGTTAAAGACTCTGTAAAATTTTTAGGTGTTATTTTCGACAGACGTCTGCAAGGCGTCCCCCATCTTTCTTACGTAGTTAAAAAGTGCGAAAAAAATATTAACTTGTTAAGAGCTCTTTCCGGTGCGTGGTGGGGCGCCCACCCCTATTCTCAAAAACTCCTATATGTATAACGCTTTGGTTAGATGTCATCTGGACTTTGGTACCTTTATTTTTGAGCCATGTAATAAGGGAGCGCTTAAAGTGTTGGAGTTGATCCAAATGAAAGCCTTCAGAATTGTATCTGGTGGTATGAAGTCCTCCCCCAATAGAGCTATACAGGTGGAGTGTGGTGATCCTCCTCTCGACCTTAGACGCAAATTCTTGGCAGATCGATTCCTATTCCGCGCTGTCATCTTAGTGTCCCACCCTTTGATCCCCAAACTGAAACTGCTGCAGAGCTTTTGTTCTCTAACCCTTATTGGCGGAATAAAAATAAGCCTAACCTTGTCCTCAGTCTTGAAAAAGTTTCTTCACTTAGAGCTCCGGTGCAGAGATGTCCTACCTTACCTCTATATTCGATTCCTTATGATGCGATTCCTCTTTTTCCTAATGTTTTATTTAATACTGGTATATCCAAGAAAACAGTTAACTGTAATTCTGCCTTTAATGAATTTGTTCACTCCAACTATCCAAATCATCTTCATTTTTACACGGACGCTTCTAAGCTTACTGATCTTGGGTGTGTGGGTTGTGCTGTGGTCAACCCTACCATTAGCCTCTCTCTGAAATACAAGCTTCCTCCCGAGTCCTCAGATTTTTCAGGCGAAAGCCTAGCTATCTGGATCACTGTTAACTATGTACTTCAAAATAAATTTCCCAAAACGGTAATTTTTACTGACTGTTTAAGCGTTCTGCAGGCTATCTCTACCTACCCTTTTAAAAATGTGCTCGTAATTATATCATCTGTCAAATTAAAAAATCCATCCTTTCGTGTCAATTAGCTAATCTTGATGTATCGTTTGTCTGGATTCCCAGTCATAGTGGTATTCTGGGTAATGAACTCGCTGATCAGGCCGCCAAAGAGGCAGTTCTCCATGGTCTTGATTCTTTTTTCAAAATTCAACCTACTGATTTAGTGAACATTCCAGCCAAAATCTTGCAAAAAAAATGGTCGTCCCGATGGAATTCATCAAAAAAATGCTTTTATTCACTTGTACAACCGAAGATCCCCTCCCGTCCTTGGTTTTTTAAAAATCGTTCTCTCTCCAAAAGACATACCAGTACCATCATCAGACTGCGCCTTGGTCGAGTTTGCTCGCCAGAGCTTCTTTTTAAATTTAAGATAAGAGATTCCCCTCTGTGTGAGTGTGGTGAAGAGGTTGGTTTTATAGATCATTTATTTTTCAACTGCCCACGTAATTCCCCCTCCTTTAATCTCTATTCTATGCTGCCAAAACTAAATGTCCCCCTCCCTTCAAATGTAGCCTCTTTAATCTGTTTAACAGAAAATAAAAAAGTGTTCCGTTTACTTGCCAAGTTCGTAGATAAAAATAACATTAAACTTTAACCTTTTTAACTCCGTTAACACCCCGTTTGTGTCACTTGCTTCTTATAATATATATATATATATATTTTTATCTGTAGTTTTTTAACAATGGTGTTTGGTAGTCGTTATGTTTGTGTTGTCCGTTTGTTCGCAGGTCATGAGCAGCTCTCGTGCGACTTGTTTTTGGCAAATTTGAGCCGACATAGTTGGCCAGAACGCCACAAAAAAAGAAGAAGAAGAAGAAGAAAATTTGATCTCCGCGCGAATAGTCGCGCTATTTTATAGGCAGCTACCATTTTATTCATAAGTGCCTTGAAGAAGCAGGAGGATACCCCATCAGCTGTGTATAGTCAGGTGCCAGGTAATCTGGAATCGGGTGAGTCTGTACAGTACAAGCCAGGTCTCCGGGTCCTACACCTGACGAAGGAGCGTCGCAGCAGCTCCTGGCAACGGTGAGTGTCCTTTCAGCAACTTCAAGGCTCCATTCCGTCGTATAAATTTGTCTTTTAACGCTAGCCTACTTGTCGTGTATAAACCCATTATTTTCGTTCGAAATTTACAGTCCACTTATTAACATTAGGTAATGGTTTATTTGCCATAACTTCGCCACAACTTCATTGTTCATACTACAATCAGTTGTCACAATTAAAAAAATAGTTGAATTATAACGAGGACAACGAATGATATTTCCGTTTCTGGCTCACATACCGAGATTTGTATTAGACCATCTCGCTTGGACGTGGTATTTTTATTACCATAGCTTGACCAGCCCCCCTAGCACACTAGGTTTTATTTTATGTCGGACATAAGGCATTCGTCCCATTCTGGCCAATATGCGAGTGCAAGAGGGACAAATGCTTTATGTCGGACATAAAACCTAGTGTGCTAGGGGGGCTGAATACCTATTTATAGGTCCATGCAAAGACAATATAACCACTTGGGTCCATGATAGGTACTTAACTGATATTTATACACTGACAGCATTGGTTTAGTGGACTATAACCACGAACTGTGAATTTCAAAGTTCGGGTATTTTCATATCTATCACACTCACTTAACTCGAGTGACAGAGATGCATGTATACGAACTTCGAGTTTCAATTTTTGTGGTAGCGCCGCTGCTTTTATGTTCTTGCCACTTGAGTCAGTCATCTCTGCGTAGCATCAAATTATCGCAAATAAGTGGTTTTCACGCCAAATTCGATTCAGAATAACCCCAAGACCCATATGAATATCACCTTAAGTCAAAGTGCCATAAAGTAGAGTTTGAAATATATTCGTAATAGCTCCAAGGTGTTCATAATTTCCCCGTTGCAGCACAGAATAGATAATGGTTGCTGTAAAAATATATACCTACCTATTTGACTTGTCGTAGGTAACATACATACAGCGTGTATCTAAAATGGGGTGTGAATGTGAACCCATCAAGGGCAGGTCGCTACCGTTCGTAACAGGAATCGCAATACGCTACCGAACCTGCCATCGGAATTAAGGGTCATCGAATAGTATTTTATGCAATCGTTATATAATGTATGCTTTTTCAGTCGAGTACCACGTTTAGGCCACGAAGCTTGCTGAGTCTTGAAAAATCTATTGAAAATTGAAGCCGTGCTGAAACGAAGTGCAACCAACAGCTTTTTGTTGTCTTGTTGGGAGCTCCATAGTAAAAAAGTATTTCTCTTCTCATTCTCAAAAAGTGCGTATTATTAGCCTTAGAGAAATTATGTAAACATATTTATGTTTATAAAACATTTTAATTTGACCAATCAAAAGAGTTACCATATTACATCCACCAATCACAACTCTTTAAAAAAAACATTTGTATATGCTATAACTAACCAGAATACACCTAAGATATTAAAATCGACCAATCAGGAAACATAATTAATTTCAAACATTAGGTGTTTTTTTATTTCCTAATTCATAATAATTCAAAAATAAACGCCTCTGACCGTCTCTAGCGGCGTCCACACGTTCAAGCGTGGTTGACTGCATACATGACACATGACAGCAGTCTATCCCGCTCGATCTTCATAGCTTATGTCATGTATGCAGTACCGCACTCGGCTGTTTGGACGCGGCTATTAGACGGTCAGAGGCGTTTAACCGTAGTGTCAATATTTTGTATATTATGTGTCAAATCAATTTATTAAAAAAAGAATTGCGCCAAATTGAACAATATTTTCGTCGTGAATTAATTGATTGTGGATGGATAATCTTTGTTTTTACTATTTTCTCGCAGTCGAGTGAAAACCATCCCCTGTTAATATGGCTTATTTTAGACCCTTGCATACAATCTACTATTAATGCCTTTCTTTTCTTGAACATCCCGAGCACCGTACATCAGAAACGCTGCCACGTCTAAACGATTTGCAATTGCCATCTCAGTCGTAAGTCCCCACCAATTTGGGAACGCTTAAAACCGCTAACAAAATACCTAAAGCCGCCGGCGCCGCCTCGGCGGCTCGGCACTTAACCCGTCAAATGCGATGAGCTTGAACATCGGAACCGACGTACCGCGCGCTTCATTTGTTAACAGTCAGTCTCATGAATAAAATGACACGTAACATGTTTCCAGAATGCTGTCAGCTCGATGAACTTACACGTTTAAGCATTGACGCGACAAATATTGACACATAAATACCAGTACTTCAAAGAGTAAAGTAAGTATATAGCAGTACTTACTTGTCTTCAGGATAAAGTGAGTTGTGTTGTACAGCGGGGTCACAACTGACCGCGGGGTTCCATCATGTGACAAAAGAATAAATACTTAACTACCTACCTCCCTCTTTCTAATTGTACGAGCGAGCGAAGCGCACGAAGTTCTCTGCTTCAGCTTAGGCCAAAATTCTCTCGTAGGTTAGGTTGTCCAGCCTGTTCTCCTCTACAGCACGGCTATCCCGAGGCGGCGCGCGAGCTCTCTCGATTTTTCTCGCACAATCCGTCTCTCTCTTTTTAGAACTCTAAGAACAAGAGGTATGCGAGAAAAATCGAGAGTATGTCGCGGCCGTCTATGATAGACGTTGCAGGGGGGCTAGTACAACTGACACCGCGCCGCGACGCGAGTCGAAAAAGATCTACCCTCCTCTTTCTAATTTGCACGGTTCGAGTGAGACAGGAGACGCTCAGTCGCGCGCGAAGCTACTTGTCAGCAAGTTGTGCTAGACGTACAGGTCGCATTTCTCAACCGATTTACGTCATATTTTGCGATTTAGCGACGCCCTCATTTCATACCCGATTTCTAGTTAACTATATACATGTATATGTGTAAGTTCTTACTTAAGTGCATTTTTTTGCTAATGCCCCACTGCCGGCCTAGTGAGTCTGCATGCATTTGTGGACAGAGCCGCGCGTTACGGGCTTAACATATTTTGTCTCTGTTTATCTGTAACTACATACCAAGTTTTCTTAATTGTTATCCTTTCTGTGTCATATTTCCGTGCGTTTACTTCACCATCATGACCTTACCCCACCAGCTTGAAGTAGGTAGGTATCACGCAACTTACGACACGAATCCAGCACAATTTGTGTAGTGGTGGTCCGTAGCAATTTTGAATGAGAAAGCGGAAGGTAAGTTAAGGTGGCAAATGTAAGCTAAAACAGCGTTGGGGCGATCCCTAGGACCCAGAACCACGCCACGCCCCCAGTAGCGATGTATCTTTACCGCCGACTTAGGATATTTTATTATTCATCTGATTAAGGTGGTAAGCACCGATGCACTCGCAGGCCTACGTGGACGATTAAAAAAAAAACAAGTCGATCTAGAAGAGAATCAAGCCACTGACAAAGCTCTGAGGTTTGCTGTAAGTCCTTCGTGGTCCTAAGCTTGATCAGTAATTGATCGAGGAACCTACTTATTTACTTAAATCTCGTTTTCCATAATTAAACGACACCCTTACACGAAACACAAATCCAAAGCGTCCAAACTGTACGATTCGGAGAATTCTAAAAGCAATTCTATAAACTATCCTTTAAAATTAAAATGCTGTAAGGTCCTTTTCCCCATATTTACTCCTGTTTACGCTCGGCCAAGGTTATTTTCACAACGCATTAGAGAAACTTAACGTATCTCCTGACATTTTCTTGAATATTAATAATCCGGACGGTAAGGTATATAAGGGTCCTGGAGGGTACTCCACCGCATTCCTCCGTCGAGTGTGGTCTAGTTAAGTTCAAAGGTAAGTTACTACCTAAATGAGATAAGTTTCTGTTGACAGTGGGATAGGTAAATTAATTTTCCTGCTTGTAAACGTTGGCTGTTACTAGGGAACGCAGTTGTGTCCTCGCGAGATCTCGGCCAAATAACTGTTTTGGGTCAAAATTTGCGTTTTTCAAAACAAGTACGTAAAATTTTTTTTTTCAGAATTCCATCTTTTTGGGTTGGTCTTACTCAGAATCGTTGATACAATCGATCCTTATACAAGAAAACATTTTTTTTTTAAATCTTTTTTTCTTCCGGTGCGTCACGATCATACTTAGTAAATAAGAAAATTGGTAGGTACTATACAGAAATGTGACGATCTGGAATATAATATTTGGGTTACTTTTTTCTTGTATGAGGATCGTCAGTATTAACAAATCCGAGTATAATAGTTCGTTTTTTTATGGAATAAAAAAGTTATGTAGGTACACATTTTTAGGAAAAGCCCAAATACAACAAACCACCACCATTTTTATTACTTACTATTGAATATTATTGACTTAACCACCAGGTTTTAATTGAATATACCATTATTAGAAGTAATAAAATATTATTTAGGTATACTAAACGGGACTTAATCGCGTATAATTAACTTATTTATTTACCTCACTGAGGTCTCCCGACGTTTCGGATGTGTTGCAACATCCATGGTCACGGGACAACATGGACATCTCTAATTTTCAGACAAAAGTTTGGGGGTCAGTTCCCTAAAGCGAATGACGTTTTTTTTGGTATAGGGTATACGAGTATACCACTTTTGGCACCACATCTGTTCACGACCTAAACTGCATTGTGTTTCTAGCCAATAAATATATTAAATTTCATTTCATTAATGCATTGATGGACAGTAGACGCCTATAGGCGTAATTCTATTGTTATTTCTATTGTGTCTGGAGTAGTGTCCATCAACGTGTTAACAAAGTTTTCATCCACCTAGTGTTTTTCCTATTGTATCCTGGAAACAACCCAGGGTCCACTTAGGCACCATCAGTCAGTAATTCATTACACAGTAAGTATTATATTGGGTATGTATTGCATATTTTTCAAAATTGTATAAAATTCATTTACAGTACATATGGTGCTACTTTCCCGCACTAGTGCGGAAAAGAGCACATTTCGTGCATATGTCGAAACTTTAAAGAGCCATATGTATATGGTAATTCTCAACTCGTGTCGATTTAAGACTAAGATTTACTCCCTTCGGTCGTGTTTTAATTTATCACCACTCGTTGCGAATTTCCTATTTTCGGCACTTGTATAGTAAATAACTATAGTGTATTGACTAACTTTCTGCCCGACTATATAAGGCAAAGCCGAAAGAGGGATTTGTTTTTAATTTAGCGTCTATGTTTGTATTTACGTATTTTCCACCGTAGCGGTTAAGATACTGAACCGATTTTGAGAAATGAGGTGTCAAGCGATTCGAAATTATGAACCCGCGGGTGACATCCTACTTTTTGCATGATAAAAAAATACAGTTATTATTCCGTAGTCAGATTACAGTTTTTCGACCTGTTTAATGCTTGATAGTATTACTAGATTTAAACTCTTTGAGTTCTAATCTAATACGGGAATTTTTGAAACTCGTGTGAATATCTCATGTAAAAGACGACTTTGCCTTACTCAGGATCCTGTTACCGTGGTTTGCGTTACTATATCGACCAACCACAACCGGCCGCCATACGTCAACCCTTCAACTGCCTTCAACTACATACGATGGTGCGGTTTAACTAGCCTCACAATGGGTTGGCAGCCGTCAAATTATAACCCCTTGATTAAAGCCAGCCGGGCTGGTACACTAGTACTTTGACAGCTTCTATCGTCATGTTTTACGTCCAAGACAGACGTAATTTTTTTTAACGTCATGGGCTAATATGGTAGACCGTCAGCTACGTAAAATGTAACCATTCATACGTCTTGCACATACAACGAAAATGTAAACGTCAAGTGCTAATATGCTCTTGATTTAGACATATTAAATTGCCGGTATAAACCGATGACGGGCGGAAATTTATGTAGGTCGCTCGAGACCCCCGGTAAAATTTAACACTATGAAAACATCTTCTGTCACAAGTTCACAATACATACGGTTCAGTTTCAAAACTAAGTTCGTTTGCTGTTTTGTCTATCTACATGCTCGGATTGATTTAGTTTTTTACGACATTTCGCTTGATTATTGGACTTCGATATTACCGCATATCACGACGACCCTCGCTTACGTATATTGGACAAGGTTTCGCACCGGGACTTACAAGGTAATTTACTATTATTTATCATCATCGTCACATGCCTTTACGTCTATTACAGACGATTTAAGCATTGCTGTGTAGACATCGTTTTTGGTGACTGTGAAGACCAATACGAGACCGGCATTACAAATATTATGATAAATGGACTCATCAAAAACTTAGTTCTACATTCATCAGTATTCAGTCAAAACTCGCGCAAGCCTTGCAAGGAGAAAAGTAAATAGATACACTAGCTTTCACAATAATCTAGAGACTCAGCTATAAGACGGAAAGAGACAGAAAACACAGGCTTTTATCCATAGACTATAATTGAACGAATGAAATGAATGTAATACTTGGGAGGTTTTTTGCATACATATATTTTATGCTAGGGCATAAATATACGTCACGTCATTAGTGTGGTAGCTAAGTAACGTAAAAATTGACACATACATAAGGTTATACGGCGGAACGTAAATATATGGCCGATTAGTGTACTAGACGGGCAGGTTGAGCCAATGTTTTCGTTTAGAAACCACGAAAACATGGTGCAATGGAAACTCCCCCATATACATAAAACTTAAAAATGCCTCTGCTAAATAAAATTTGCTTTGTCCCTTTCTTACGAACACAAATGTCAAAGTGACAGATAAGGACCAACGCACGCCATTTTAGTTAAAACAGGCTTATAGGACGTTTTTGAATACGGCCGTTAAACGTTTTGGCGCAGATCATAGACCAAAACTTAATTAATTTCAGAGCATTTCTAGAAATGTTTGTACTAATTAAGCAACTTAATTGCCAATTAAGGGACACTTTTAATTTTTACCTTTGTTACCATTCTTTTATAGCAAAAATATAATGAGGTAAAGAATAAAAATTAAAAATGGTTAAAATAACTATGAACGAAAGCATAAATAAGACCATTATTATTGTAATATTAGGTAAGTATTTGAATTTATTACTATTCTTGATATGAAAAACACTGTAAAATAATAGTATGTTATGAGACTGTTGCTGTCGCATAAGAAGGGCCTTAAAACGCACTATGCCTACTCATAACTGCAATATAAGGACTGTTTTTTTTTCAACTTCGATTTTTACATTGTGGTAAACAGTAGGTACCTACTCAATGAAAAATGTATGAACCCCAACAGAACTTACTATTAGTGTCATTGTATTTTCAGGTATCGGAGAAGCTACAGACAGCCATGCTCAAAAAAAGCATGCTTATAAGTTTGCTTAAGATTAGCATGCTCTGCAACTGTTCACATTTGCCAGCAATAAGCATGCTTGTTTTAAGAGACTGACAAGACCTAATTTTGTTGAAATTGTTTTTTAAGAAAAACTATTTGTTCTAGCACATCAAAAAAATATGTGTTAATATTCACCATATTTCAAAGACCGTAGACGGGCTCGATACATAATTGGACGAAATCAGCTCGATAGAAAATAATTGCAACGATTGGTCTTAAAATCATCATTAAACGGTTCTGTCTTTATTTTTTTGACATATGGGTCTGCAATTAAAAACATGAAGTTTCAACAAAGAAACACATTTCACAAATAATCCACACTTTTTTTTATTTCAATAGTTACTTATCTTCAAAAACCGGGCCGCCCAGTAACACTCGCTCTCATTTCAAGTTTCTAGTCCCAGTAGTTTCGGATACAAACTTTGCACCCATATTTAACCCCCTTAAGGGTGGATCTTTCTAATACGCTGACATTTCTTTTTTGTATTCTAATAAGTAATTTTTCTACAGTTTCAAGTTTCTAGCTCAAAAAATAAAGTTGACTCATACAAACTTTGCACCCCTATTTAACCCCCTTAGGGGTAGAATTTTCAAAACGCAGAAAGTACTTTTTTGTATTTTATTAAGTAATCTTCCTACAAAGTTTCAAGTCTAGTTAAAAAATAATGTTTCTCTCATACAAACTTTGCACCCCTATTTAACCCCCTTAGGCATGGAATTTCCAAAAATCCCGTCTTATCCCTTGCCTGCGTCATAAAAGGAAGTTCTGGTGTAAATTTCAAGTTTCTAGTCCCAGTAGTTTCGGATACAAACTTTGCACACCTATTTAACCCCCTTAGGGGTGGAATTTCCTAAAACGCTGAAAGTACTTTTTTATATCCTAATAAGTAATCTTCCTACAAAGTTTCAAGTCTCTAGTTCAAAAAATAATGTTTTCCCCATACACTGGACTCCCATTTCACCCCCTTAGGGGATGAATTTTGAAAAACCCTTTCTTAGTGCTCCCCTAGACCTTATAAAGAACCTACGTGCCAAATTTAGAATCTCTAGAACCAGCGGTTTGGGCTGTGCGTTGATATTTCAACTTTGCACCCCTATTTAACCCGCTTAGGGGTAGAATTTTCAAAAACGCGGAAAGTACTTTTTTTGTATCTTAATAAGTAATCTTTCTACAAAGTTTAAAGTCTCTAGTTCAACAAATAACGTTTCCCCCATACAAACTTTGGACCCCCATATCACCCCCTTAGGGATGAAATTTTGAAAAATCCTTTCTTAGTGCTCTCCTAGGCCTTATAAGGAACCTACGTGCTAAATTTTGAATCTCTAGAACCAGCGGTTTGGGCTGTGCGTTGATATGTCAGTCAGTTTCTTCTTTTATATATTTAGATATCAAATAAACATTGTTTGAAATAACATGTAGCTCTTAGAAAGTAGTATAAATCAATCCATAAGTAGAGTAGTAAAAGTGGTTAACAAGGCGCGAAGCCGCGAAAATTAAGCGAATCGGCTCCACATTCACGTTTTCACGCGTCCGCGCATAGTTTTCGCGCGAATCGAGGCATCCTTAAACCTTGCCTGAAAAAACAAGAGATTCTTGACCGAAACCGACACTGACACCTGACATTAAAATATATCCACACACCCTTTTGATGGCCTGTACCAAAATTGTGGGCTTTTGTGCAATGTGTGTCCGCACTCCGCTATAAGTATTGCGGGATTGTACATTCAGCTACCGGATTGCTTTTGTAAGCAATTTTTGACCACAAAGCAATTCAATTTCCACAGAATATCATTGCTGTTGCCAGCTCAGTATAAAACGTCAATATTCAAGATACCTACCTTTTCCAATATTCGACTTGTATTAGGTTAAGTTGGATAGAACGTTTGCGTTGTTCCAACATTTTCTAGTCACGTTTGAATTTATAAGCAAATTCTTGGATATTTATTCAACCTACGTTACTTTGTCTAGGTACCGTATGCGTATCTTTACAGAAATTGCAACGCGACTGGCTTATTGGCAAGTAATCTTGCAGAAACGTTAGAATCTAGTGGCTCTGTGAGTTGTAAAACTTTCGAGCCTGTATTAAAAAAAACACTAAGGTCAGTTCGGTTATGCGCGCCACCGGGGAAAGTGCGCCTCATTCATCATTCAGTCATATAAATCAATATCAGCACTTACCCCGGGGGCGCACTTTCCCCTGTGGCGCACATACCCGAACTGACCCTATAAAATTAACGAACCGGCTCACAAAAATTCACGAGAGTCGGTTGAGAAATGCGACCTGTATATAGGAGAACAGCTGGACAGACACCGGACAACGGACATCGGACAGACATCGAATTTCGGTCCAAGCTGAAGCATAGAAATAGAGCTTCGTCCGCTTCGCTCGCTCGTTGGATTAAGGGAGCGACCACACCGCTGCTCAAAATACGCTAACGCACCGTAAACGCAGCAAAATGTATAAAGAATACGTGACGCATACGACACGTCAACGCGTATACGCAGCGTTACGCACCGGTGTGGTCGCTCCTTAAACCTAAGCTAGGTACCTACACTAAAAGTATGCTAAGAATTTATTTTTGATTGTTCTTCAATGACGTATATTTAGAGTTGCGGCTAAAGCCTGAATCGCTAGATAGAAAGCGCTAATAGTAAACTTGACATTAACCGACTGGCACTAACTGATATAAGTATTGAAAGCCACTGCACGCCGCGTCAGTGTGAGTTAGTGTAAGGCCTGAGTGGACGCCCCGCCCCCACTCAGATCTTACACTTAGGCCTAAAGCCTCTCACAGACTGGTGCGGCCTGCGATGGCGGTCAATAGTAAACTAAGCGTAAGGATGGAATATAGTCATCGAGAAAGTCCATTTTCCACAGGTGAAAGAATTTTTGAAATCGGATTAGTGGTTCCGGAGATTACCCTATACCTACTTACTTACGAAGCCATAACCTCACAGATATTACCTTATTTCTCTCTCGCCTATCCCAATAATATATTAGTAGGTAGTTTATATATTACAATTATATGACGTTTCCGTGAGCCACCAACGGTTCGGGCTGAAAATCAGCGCTGTAGGTGGCCGTCCGGTTCACTGCCGCAGACACACTTGTTTTGTGTTTCATAATGTTTTTTGTTTTAGTCCAGGCAATGAACTGACAACTTGTATGGAAAAAATGTCAATTTTGGAAATAATTTATAATAGCTTATTTTTTATGTATAACGGATATTTTATCAATTAAATAGTTACCCAGCGACAAAATCGGGCAAAATTTCAGACATCGAAAAAATGATAAGTTAACTGGCTTCTAAAAAGTCAGTAAAAATATTCATAAATGTTTTTGTCTTTATTTTGGTTCATTTACATTTGCTTTATAATATTCAAGATAAATCGTACAAAAGAAGATAATGCATGCTTCATTTAAATCTACATAATTACTTCCGGGTGGAAAGTTTGTCGGATTCTTGACTAAATCATCTTAGAATAACATTTTCAAATGAAATCAACAAAAAAAACGCTATTATAAATTAATGTTTTTCAAAACCGTATTTTGCCTGGAGTATTTATTATGTGTGTTCTGTGGGTTAGTGAATAAATGTATCTTTCTTTCTTTCTTTTTATAGAACATCAGTATCCATTAGCGGTTGTTTTTGTATCATCAAATGTAGTGTTTCGCGGAATTGTCATATCGTAATTTTTTTAGGTACAGCTAAGGTGTCATTGTATCTATAGAATCCATGAGCTCAGGTTAGGTTGGTTTTATAAAAATATATAAAGGCAATGGCGAACCATAAATTCAATGAAACAATTGTTTGTAAAACAAGGTACAATCACTTGAGTCAAACATTTCCAGATGAAAATCCTAAGCTGCGTGATTCTGCTAGCGACCGTGGCGCTTTGCGCCGCGCACATAGGCAGGGGTCTGTCGATGCAGGATCTCAGTCCTCATGTCTACTGCGGACGGAACTTGGCCACCACGATCTCGGAGCTGTGCCTGCTCTACCAGCGACCAGAGAAGAGATCCGAGGCAACCTCGTACGGTGAGTTGAGGGTGACGGAATATCATTTTAGGACGTC
Organism: Epinotia ramella; assembly: GCA_947578815.1. NCBI lineage: Eukaryota > Metazoa > Arthropoda > Insecta > Lepidoptera > Tortricidae > Epinotia > Epinotia ramella. The sequence continues at coordinate 12,011,359 of OX388204.1, read as the reverse complement.
TAAGAATTAGACTAAAAATGTTTACACAGGTTTTGGTCTAGCGGATTTTGGGGTCTAAGTGACTCAAGCCCCTCAAAATCATCTGAGTCCGCCTAAAATCTAACCTTAACTGGGTCAAGCGCTAAGTCAAAGTGAAAATAATGTGTGCAATCGGTACCCAAGTAACACAAAAAACCTGCATAAGAGCTGTTTATTAGAATATGTCTACGCTTAAAGCTGAATAACTAAGCTGAATAAAAGCTGAAAAAGCGCTTTTTCAGCCGTTATTCATCCTAATTGGGCACAAATTATTCAGCCTTAAGTTCACATAGCTGTTTAATAGCTTAATAGTGGCTGTATAATGGCTGTATTAAGGGTCACAGACGACAGAAGCTGAATATTGGCTGTTTAAAAGAGCACGAGGGAGTTTATTCAGTCTCATGTGAACCCTTATAACTATCTTAAACCTCCATAAGTTCACCTTTAGCTGGACAAGTAAGAACGTAAGCTAAATGTTTTCTTCATATTGACATTAATATTTTTCTTTGAAAGCATTATAGATTATAGTGACAGAAGCTGAGCTTAAAGTGTACGTGATATCAATGGTGAATGGCGGAATATCTATATTTGTAATACGAGTACCTATTAACGGTAAGTGTACTTAAATTTTCGTTATATCAGTGAAAAATTATTGCGGGCACGATTTTATTGTGATTATATATATATATTATCTAAGAAAATTTTCACGCGCTCCAAGAATAATGCGTTTTTTACAAAATAAACGGCAAATATACACCGAAGAAAAGTATGCCAAATCCGTTTTCTTTTTTTTTTCATCAATAATAGATCAGAAACTGTTCTAATGGGCCTTAGAAGAGTAAATATTAGAAATGTATTAATACTTTGTTTGAAATATCCTCAAAAGTAAAGATAAAGGACCATAATTTAAAGGTTATACAAAAAAAAATGGTGACTGAGTTTTCTGCACCGATGTGAACCACTTTTATTCTATATTTCAGCTATAGTCTGCGTAATGATTCACTTGAGTCTCGTGATTCAGCCTAAACTAGTAATAAGTGTAACTTGTGACCGCAAATACAGCTGTAAGCTGTTTTCTGTGTCTTTGGTGATTCATTACAACGACCCGTTAGGGATCCGCAATAAGATTTTATGGGTTTTTTTTTTCAGGCAAACCAGGCGAATGTTCCACAAGCTATACCAGTCAGTAATGTCACAGATGTGTCTGTCGAAGAAGCGAATTACCAGGAATGCACTAACGAAAACTTAAATACAGTGATATTATCGAACCAAAACATCATATCAGAGAAACTGGACACTATCATGAGCATGTTCCAGAATCAAAATAAAATTATAGATAATATGGCAAAAAAAATTGCTACCATGTCTGTTCAGTTGGAGGAATTAAATAATAAACAATATGCGAGGGATGAGCAACTAATGACAGTTACGGCTTTAAAAGATGCAAGAGATAACGAAAGCTTCGATTTCACCATAATTCAAAATGAATTAGAATTGCAATCATTGGAGACCACTCTATCTGACAAGGATGAATACAAAAAATTAAAAAAGAATTTGTCGTTCTTGTGTGCTCCAGCAGTTGGCAACGGTATATCTTGTGCTTACAAATTACTAGACACTTTATTTTCTCGCAATTTTGTTTGTTCTTGTTCATGGTCTGGAGGAAGTCGTGGGGACGTTGCAAAGGTTCCCCTGAAAAAATACAATTTTTTTCAAAAATTTTTTTTTAGCATGGTTCGTTCGTGGGATAATTCTTTTACAAAGGTAGAATGTGAAAAGTTCTTCAAGACCGTGCTAAAAAATGCTACTAAGCGAAAAGCCATGCAAAATTTGAGAGCTTCGGCAAAGATAAGTCGTAAAACTAAGACGGTAAACAAAAAAGTAGAAGAAAATGTAAATGTAAGTCCGCTAGCTTCAGAACAAGCAAAAGAAATTGACGTATCTCAAAACGTTTCTGTAGGTAATTCGGATGCGGCAGCGACTTCAAACAATTATGAACAACATAGGGATTCCATAGCGAAGGAAATAGATGGTGAAGATGACAATTCATTGCTATAAAAACTTTAAATGTGGCTATCAGATTGCAATCGTGACACTCTTCAATTGCTGATTGTATTAACTACCTTCTTAATTATCTAACTAATTTAATAGTTATGTGATATGATACAACTTATGGTTTTATAAACTTTAAATTACTGTACTTGCCTTAATAAAAATTTGTACAAACACAAGAATAACACAAGTGTATTAGACTAATGTGTGCTAATTCTAATGTTTAACCCTTATATTGGCAATGTATCTTTAAATGCACATACTTTTTGGGCACCTTTTTCCATTTTTTTTAATAACGATTTTTTTTAGTTACTTTAGTGCAGCCGAGACTAGAACGCACGTTTTTTTTTTACCAAGTTAAGGGTCTACAGATAGTGATATGATTGAAACAATAAAGAAAAACGAATCATTTATTTGTTTTATTTACAAAGTATGTATCAGAGGTATGAAATAATGCCATTCTTTATATGAAATACATACAAGTTTACAATTTATTTGTTTTGGATCTATAATAACCGCAGTGCAACTACGTCTGTTAACATTTTTAGATTTGTACAAATGAAAACGTGACGACTTAATTGGATATGTGAAGATATCTTCTTTAAACCCATTTATAGACAATACTTTTGATACATCCGCTATGAAATTGATTCCAATTACATCATTGTGAGTTGTTAAAATAAACTGTCACATTTTTTTGATGATAATTTATAATCTTCATAAGTTAGTACGTTTCTGTCTTTAGTAGTCTTTTTCACAAATGGATAATATTTTGTATTTTCTGCAATATTCCCAAGGTTATCATATTCGGCTAATCTTTTGGCCACTTGCGCCAGTGGCTTTCTGCCAACTCTTAGCATCCGTTTAATCATGTATAGTCGATTTTCAAACGGGTAAGCATTGAAAGTTTGCAGTGGCCCATAAATATCAACTTCAGCAGTAATATGTATTAAATTATGCACATTGCTTGTGACATAGTCTGCGCCATAAAAATCTTTGTAATGTTTTACAAAATGTTTTAGAAGTTTATCTGCTACTGGTAACATGCATCTATAAGTTTCGCTTGAACAGATTGTCACACCACAATAGAGCATTAGAAAATGGATGAATGCATTGGGTTTAAGCATATCAGGCAAAATAATGATACTCAGATAATAAAAAAAAGAACGAAATTCAGTAGCCTTCCAGTGAGCTAAACAGTCTAAGCCTCTCATAGCTCTGTGAACTTCAGATGGTAATTTACACATTCTTAAAAAGTTTGTTACTATTTCAATGTCACTCGCACGCCATTTTGTAACGTATTTGCCGAAGTTCCCGTCACGCCAGCCGACTAAAAGTCGTTTCATGATACCTAAGTCAAGCAAATGTAGTGAATCACTAACGGGGAAGTCTTTTACCATGTCAATGCTGGGAAGACTAAGCAATGGGGAGTCAGTTTTATGGTGAGATCCATAAATCTTATCTCTAAAGCCCTCATTAGTTCTCTCAGGACAGTTTATGTCGGGAAATGTAACAGTGTGTGAGTTGTGTGAGTATTCTCCAATGGTAACACACTTCAAGCACCCATGTTTGCCGTTAAAATTACAAACACCTAAAAAAAAAAATTGTACTGGTAATGCATTTTAATGTATACGAGTATACAGGGCGTCCCAAACTTATGGGACATGAAGGGGAAGTACCTTAAATATTGTAGATAGTGAATTTTGCTCAAAGAAGACTTTATGTTATTTTTAAAAGTTAGTAATTCTGCATTCATAGATTTTCTAAAAAATACTTGCTTCGTCTGGGAATCGAACCGACTTAAATGTAAAAAAAAAACACCCTAAATAGCTAAAAAATAATAACTCTGCTTAAGTAACAGTATTTTAAAAGAAAGGACAAAAAAAATATATATATATGGACAAATAGACCGATTAGATGGCCGGCCAGATCCCCGGACCTTACATCATTAGATTTCTTCTTTTGGGGATACGTGAAAGATATGCTATACAAAAAGCGATACGAGAACGTGGGCGAGTTGCAAACAGAATTGTGCCATATCATATCACATCGAGTGTTCACCATAAAATGATAAGAAAATCAACAGGCAGCGGGCTCATTAAAAGATTGGAGATTTGCGGAAGACAAGAGGGATCACATTTTGAGCATTTAATTAATTAATTTACAAAAAAATACCTACTTAATTGACTACGGCAGTTTCATGTTTGTTTTTAATTTGATTAAAATATTAATTTCACGTTGTTCCTTTCTTTTAAAATACCATATTACTCAAGCAGAGTTATTATTTATTAGCTATTCTTTCGATTGGCATCATAAAAGTAGGGTGATTTTTTTTGACATTTAAGTCGGTTCGATTCCCAGACGAAGCAAGTAATTTTTAGAAAATCTATGAATGCAGAATTACTAACTTTTAAAAATAACATAAAGTATTTTTTGAGCAAAATTCACTATCTACGATATTCAAGGTACTTCCCCTTCATGTCCCATAAGTTTGGGACGCCCTGTATATATTCTTTATTGTACAACAAGGCACTGGTCAAAATACAGACATAACAGTTTTGACAGGAAAAAGGTGAACTTTTCCCTGTAAGGGCTCTCTTCCAATTAACCTTTGGTCAATTGAGTGAACTACAGGAATTAAAATATTTATAACTTGTTGTATTACGAATAAATATTATTCTATTATATAATATAGACGCATATATATAGTTAACATATATAATACATAGGTATGTATCGCATATACCTTTTATGTAAGCCCTTGCTGGCGAGTCGCATATAAAGCATCGAATCTGAACCCTAATAGTTTTTCCAGAACAGTGAATTCCTTCATTGAGTACTTTTTTTCATATCTCTAATAAAATCTTCTAAATAACTATTCAAATCTTTCGGTTTCCCATTTCCAAAATAAATTCCAATTATAAAAGGCCTTATGTTCGGCTTTTCGTGGATATTACATAAAATTGGCCAAAATTCCTGCTTCGAACTTTTAAATATTGGCAATCCATCAAAATTTATATTTAATGATATTTCGTTCACCTCTTCGTGAAAGTTATTTAAAATATCTTTCAAGGGGTTTTCTATACCGTTGTGCCAATATTCGCCACCTTCTATTAGTTTTATGTTGACTAGTCTAGGAGTAGATAAAATAGTCCTTGGATCTTTTGGCAATATGTCCGGTATCATCTCGTTCATAATCTTCGCAAGATCTTTTAAAGCGGTTTGGTTAATATTTTTTTCAACCGCCCACGTCCTTATTTTTTCCCGAAATAGAAAGTTTTTCTCATTATCGCCATCATAGTAGTCTTCATCCTCACTATCTTCTGAACTATATATTTCTTCAAAATTATCAATATCAATATCACTGCAAACATAATCCTGTGACAGATCTTGACTATTTGTCGAACATGCACTCCTTGCTAAAAAATCGTTGCTAATATCTTATACGGAACCCGCATGATGGATAGAAAAGTTTGCTGTCACATCTTGTAACGCACTGGAATTAGGTCTTATTTCATGCGTGTCTGTAATTTTCTGGTATTCCTTTATAAGTTTTCTTCTAACCCCTCCAGTTCTCGATTTCATTTTTCACGATTTATTCATGTTTCCTTAATTTAGAGAATTAAAACACTGCTGCCATAAAACACGCTCACACTAATGAATGCAATATACAGCCGTTTTGACGTTGTTAGCTACACAAAGGTTCAGTTGTGTATGTGTAATCAGCCAAAAGCTGTCTCAGACATCGCATGTGAAACATTGTTCAGCAGTAGCCGTTAATTTGGTTCACTTATATTATTCTAAACAGCTATAAGCATTCTGGTGAACTTCTAAACCGTCGCTATGCAGGTTGTATCAGTAGGCTTAATAAAGGCTGACTAGAAGGGAAAAAATCAGCCCTAAGCAATAGTAACGCCCACATGTAGCTCACTATACCTGTATTGACGTTATAATAGTTCACAAGTGGTATCTTAAAAAGGCAACGTACCTAAATACATATTCACATATTGTGTTGTTTTACACAACACTTAGCATAATGTTTTCTACTAAGTTACCCTTAAACAGCTTATAGTGTTTAAAAATGCTTAAAAATGGAATAAGACACGACCACACTAATTAATGCAATACAGCCTTTTTGACGTTATTAGCTACACAAAGATTCACTTGTGTATGTGTAATCAGCCAAAGTCTGTATCAGACATCGCATGTGAAACATTGCTCAGCAGTAGCCGTTAATTTGATTCACTAATATTATTCTAAACAGCTATAAGCATTCTGGTGAACTTCTAAACAGCCGTTATGCAGATTGTATCAGTAGGCTGAATAAAGGCTGACTAGCAGGGAAAAAATCAGCCTCGAGCAATAGTAACGTACACATGTAGCTCACTATACATCTATTGACGTTATAATAGTTCACAAGTGGTATCTTAAAAAGAAAAGTAATAAATATTCACATGTGTTGTTTTAAACAGCACTTAGCATAACGTTCTCTACTAAGTTACCCTTAAACAGCTTATAGTGTTTAAATATGCTTAAAGCTGAATAAGGGCAAAAGTGTGTACCCTTTCTATACCGAAATACAGCTCTTATTCAGACTGAGCTGTTTAATTGGCACTAAATGCTATTATGCAGCTATAAGTTCACGGGTGAACTGTTGTAAGAGTTTATATCAGCGTTGAACTGTACATAAGACCACGAGTGATTAGTTATATTGCCTACTGTGTTACTTGGGTATGAGAGTCACGTCACGTTAAATATCATTATTGGTTCTCTCAGTATTCCGAAAAATGGCTCATCCAGGTCTAAGTAACAGAACACTAAGGACTAGAAGCTCCACTGCCTTAGTGATGATGCTTAGCTGTCCAAGTTAGCCATAAACAATACTGGAGTACGATAAGGTAATACATCTTCGACAGATCAAATCAACATTAATTTAAATTATTTTGGTATGTACTTTTGTCACATTCAAATACTTTTGGTAAAGTAAAGAATATTTTTCAATTAACTTAATCCTACTACCACTTTAGTAAAATTTAAATTTATTTAATCGTATGGGTGGTCTGTCGAATAGGCGAATATCCATGTGATATTTGTATGGCAGTTGTTTCGCCGAAAGTGTTGCCATAATCATCGCCATAAGTAATACTAAAATTTTAATAGGTACCTGTGGTACTCATCACTGGTAGGTTACTAAAGAAAAGTGTTATTTCACGAACACTTTTAGCGGGAGCCTATCCACTGGTCTAACTTTTGAGAGCAAAAGAGACAACTTTTGTTTCCCCGTCTCTGTATAGCCCATGACCTTTTTAATATTCCCGTTTTACATCCAGGTGCCGGTGTCCCGCCATACTACAAAGACCAGGAGTATGGTTGGCCCTGGGTCCCCGCCCACAAAGCTCAGAGCCTGTCGCTCCCTTCCCGCGGCAAGCGGCTCATCAACGGGCTCGCGGACGAGTGCTGCGTGAAAGCCTGCAGCATGGATGAAATGCTCAACTACTGTAATTGATTATGGTGAAATTATAGCCAAATAGGTTTCAGTATGTGACATGAGTTTAAGAAAATAATAAATAATAGTATTTAAGTACCTTTGGGTCCTCTAGCTAACAAAACCAGACAGACAGTTTGACAGCTATAGAACATTCAAATCAGATCTTCCCGCTGTACCGGATATGTTTACTAAATCACGCCACCGCAGACCACGCCCCAGTGTGATTCAGGCCTAAAGCCTAAGTAAACTTGACAATCAATGTCAAGTTTACTATTGACCGCTACCGCAGGCTGACGCTGCCTGCGGTGGCCGAGATTGACGCCACCGGACAGTGATACTATCGTTCGCAAATAGTCGCGTGACCCGCACTGTCAGTGTCACACAACGCGACCGTAACTTTCTAGTCGAAACAGCACGTGTTAGACCTGAATCACACTGGCGCGGCCTGCGGTGGTCACTAGAAAACTTGACAGTGGTCCGGCGGCGTCAGCCGCGTTCGGTATTGGCATCTCGGAAGTGTGTGGCAGCCGAGTTTAGCCGCAGTAGCAAGAGGGACAGGCTCATGGTATAACAACACAGGTACACTTTGCCGAGACTCGCGAACCACGTGACTGACACAAGCCTACGTCACCAAACGGCATTTAACAGCATGATGACGTAGGCTTGTGTCAGTCACGTGGTTCGCGAGTCTCGGAAGAGAGTACCTGTGTTGTTATACCATGGAGAGGCTTGATTTAAGTGTGCGGCCTGGGTGTGGACTGTGGGGTGGGTGGGTTAGGCGTGCAGCGGGGTGGGATGTGCGGCCATCATGTTTAAACAACATTTAAAACACTGGCAGGCCTGCCGCACCCACAGCTTCTAGCCTCTTAGACCGTGCACTACTAGTTTGATGTGTTTGTGCGTACGAACGCTTTTAGTAATTCAGTTTACAATTCACATGCTGATATTAAAATAATGGAGTGGCTTATTATATTTATCAAGGGACAAACGAAGATCGGGGAGTATGTCAATAAAAGGGGCAATTCTACTTCAGGACAATAAAGGTTACCTTAGTCATCGTGGCCTGTTTTTTAGGGTTCCGTAGCCAAATGGCAAAAAATGGAACCCTTATAGATTCGTCATGTCTGTCTGTCTGTCCGTCCGTATGTCACCAGCATTTTACTCGAAAACTATAAGGTGTATTTGAATAAAATTTTCAGAATAGGTGTATTTTGTTAACCGCTACATAGTTTTGTAACTAAATTACAAAAAAAATTTTTTTAGGGGTGCACTCCATACATAAAACTGAAAGTCAAAATTTTTTTTTCATTGCAAGCCCACGTGTGGCACATCAATCGATATGCCTTTCAAAATAAATATAAGGTTTCTCAGCATTTTTTTTGATTAAGTGAATAGAGTCGGAGATAATCTCCTCGAAAGTCACTAAAATTGTGTCCCCCCCCCTCTAATTTTTGAACCGTGTATTTTAAAAATATGAAAAAAATCATGCTCATAGGGCTTATTAAATTCTCACAGCGAAAATTGTTTTGAACAAGATCGGTTCAAAGGTTTTTGAGATATTTCTAAAAAACTGCCTTCCTTAAAGAAAAGGACGTAAGTGCCATAAGGTTTCAGTAACGATACGACCTTTTTAATAGGCACGGAACCCTCGTTGTGCGTGGTCCGACACGCACTTGGCCGCTTTTTTTAATGAGCGAGCGATGTTTTCCGTTTCAGCTTATGCAAAAATTATTTCGTATGTCTGCTCGGATGCTCGGCGCATGCCCGGCTGTTCGCTAGAGGTCGCGTTTCTCAACAGATTCTCGTGAAATTTATTTAGCAGGTTCGATAACTACACAGAACAAGTAAATTTTGCTCGACTTGGCGGGGGCACTGCCGAGCCCCCAGATACTATAGAAACGGTAGTAGCCGGGTTCGCGATGAAACTGTCAAACGTAGCCAAAATGCAGCTCAGTTGTCATTTGAATGCGGGTGATTATTGTTGCCTATTAAAATATAAACATCAATCAAAGAAGCAATACTTAACCCAAAGGATCCTCCGAGAGTTCTTTTCACCATTTAGTACTAAAATAACAGTTTTTTGGAAAAATCTGCAATTGATTATTACATTCACGATTACTCCGTTAGTAAGATAAAAACGAAATGCATGCTTTACATTGCTTGCTGGCGAATGCAACAAATTATGGAACTACCCTTATGTCACGGCAATGAATTACGCTATTCGCACTTGTCATTTTATCGCAGCGATTGCCAGTATGACAAAGAGTTGTACAGTCACCGGCATCAATATCTGCCGTAACAAAGCCGGCAAAAATATCTGACACGTCCTTATGGCATTAGACATAAGAGTCCTGTCAGATATTTATGCGTGCTATGTTGTGGCAGATGTTATTGCTGGTGACTTTACTATGCCTGATAAATAAATTTTAAAAATTATCGAAAAAAAATAAAACTTTTTGTTTGTACGCGGAAAAACTTCGATGTATATTAAATTATATCCTCATATTACTAGAGGCTCTACGAGGTAGCTTTAGAACACGCAAGTCTATTTTTCAAAGTTTTTATTGAAAAATTCCTAACGTTGTATACAAAAAAAAAGTTGATAATTATCAAACCTGCACGCGCACTATTCGTCTCTTCTTATTAGAACACTTAGAACAAGAGGTACCTATAGTGCGAGAAAAATCGAGAGTATGTCGCGGCCGTCTCATAATAGACGTGCTGCTCACAAAAATTCACGAGAATCAGTTGGGAAATTCGACCTGTACAGGAGAACGGCGGGAAAGTGGGACATCCAGATATCTGGACATACAGACGATTTTCGGCACAAGCTGAAGTATAAAATTTTCCCCGTCGTTCGATTACTGTTCAAATTCCCGAGCTGTTCCGAACCCATGGACCGCAATGAAAGAAATGAAATTGGGGACACGCGGATGAAATCGTAGGAAAATACTAGTTAAACAGGTACTAAAATCATGTAATAATACTCTTCTTGATTCTTTCTCGATTTCCTTCTTAAATCTCCTTCGTGATATTTCTCGTCACTGGAACGGACGAATTACGCAAAGCGTCTGCTTTATTAATAACTCTCAGAGTTAGAAGTAAGAGGGGCCTATTGAAATAATCCCCTTATTTTAGTAAGACGTATTTATACAGAAAATAAAACTAGAACAAGAATATAAAATATCGATAAATGTGATTATATACCCTCGCCCCTATTTCGTATTCCAAATTTCTAAATACATCTAGGTGTATCACCATACGAGTTTCAAAGTAACCGCGTGTTCACACTGCGTCCGTTTCCGTGTCCGGGAGGCATCCGTCTCTTTCGCACTCGGGCGAAACATCGCAAGCGAGAAAAAGAGGGATGCCTCCCGGACACGGAAACGGACGCAGTGTGAACACGCGGTAACATAGGACCTTTGGTTTCGTACGTAATCAAATGTCAATTTCATTTGAACAGGGACTCCATTTTGCAGCCGAGAATTTAATGTCAATTTCCGTCAAACGTGTGTCTTGCTCACACACGTTTTGCTATGCGCTAATGCAAGAAGTACAGCATAAATCAAGACTACTCACATATCACTTCTTTACACTCAAATCCTCTTCCGAAACTAGCCTCCATATTGATAAAGGATTGACTAGCCGGCTAATCACATACCTGCCAAAGGGGCAATACCGGTCGCACGGCGGTCGGAGCAATTTCGGCTGTTCTCTACACACAACTACACAAGTCAGTGTGTAAGTGATAGTCCCGCTGAACGCACGTGCATGAGAATGGCTCCAGTATTGTCGAAACACCAAAGGATTGGTATAGTCTTGGCACTTTCTGTGGTGCTACCGACGAACTACTTCTAAGTGCTACGAACATTAATTGGAAAGTTTGATTTCGCATGTCTGTTAAAATATTGTTTCTTTTATTATCCCACATGTGGGGCCGGTCTTTGTACACGTCTATTACCCATGTCCAAACTTCACGCTCTTTATTGTCCATTGTGACACGAGCACTGCGCTCGGTTGTCGTTGTCGCCAATGAACTGACTGGAATTGTCCCAATCGTACTACACATGCGGCAACCTAGCAGGGCGGTAGATACAACCTAGGCAGCAGCTAGGAAGGTCTTGCACCCCTGCCGCCCTGCCGCAGGCCCAATCTAAAAATTGCACCTGCTTGCCTATACACATCACAATTAAGGAGGCAATTAAGGGCAATTAATACTCCAGGCAAAAAACGGTTTTGAAAAACATTCATTTATAATAGCGTTTTTTTTGTTGATTTCATTTGAAAATGTTATTCTAAGATGATTTAGTCAAGAATCCGACAAACTTTCCACCCGGAAGTAATTATGTAGATTTAAATGAAGCATGCATTATCTTTTTTTGTACGATTTATCTTGAATATTATAGAGCAAATGTAAATGAACCAAAATAAAGACAAAAACATTTATTAATATTTTTACTGACTTTTCAACAGCCAGTTAACTTATAATTTTTTCGATGTCTGAAATTTTGTCGGATTTTGTCACTGGGTAACTCTTTAATTGATAATATATCCGTTACACATAAAAAATAAGCTATTATAAATTATTTCCAAAATTGTCATTTTTTCTATACAAGTTGTCAGCTAATTGCCTGGACTATAAGGGGTGTGAGTGGCTTTACGTGGCATTGTTTTAGCATTCTAAGTTGGCTGTGTAAGTAACGCTGTTACTTTTCGTCCTCAAAATTACGTACGTTAACATCGTAATGGAATTATAAGCTCCCGTAGTAACGCTAAGGCGCCGCTTCCATCTTTTTATATGTTCCATGGTTAACTAGACCTATATATTTTTTCGATTCGGTGTTAGGAAAAAAACATTTTTGAACAATCGACGTAATTTTTTACTCTTGTGCACCTTTTTGATTTGTAAAAAACAACAAACAACATTTTATTATGTAAACAGCGTGAACACTTTCATTCAGCCAACCGCTGTTACAATCGGCTGCCTCGAGACATTTTTTTTTTCACCCCGTTCGCAGGCCAAAGTTGGCTCAGTTCGGGTTGCACACTTGTACAGGGCGGTTCCACAACACCTCGGGAGCTCAAATACCGCGAGCCATCCGGTTGCCTCTTGGATACTGCAACTCCGCGTCATTATTTTAAAGATTCAAAGATATTTATTTTGCAGGCGTGCAAAACATTTTTTTGAGGAGCGTTAAATTCCATAATAATATTTAATCATAAAAAATAGTATTAACAAGTCAAAATTATAATAATATCAAATGCAAACCAGAATTTCAATGTCAAATAACTAATAGTAGGTAACATCCTATTTAGCAACATGACAATTCCATTCTATTGAATTTGTTGTTAATGCTGCCACGCCATTTCTCTGATTGAATTGAACTACACTGAACACTCACTGACTGAATCAACATTTTTGCAAGTCAGTCAAAATAAGCTGGGTCAAAGGTCAAAGCTATTAAATATACTTAGGTACCCTTTGTTCACCTCTAGTATTGTGAATTAAGGTTGAAAGTGGCAAGTACTTACTAACTGGGTTAGTAAGAGTAAATTTATATATTTCCATAAAAGTGGCTACGGCATTTAAAACTTATTTTAAAATTAGTAGTAAAGTAAGTAGTAGTAAAGTTTTATGTTTACTCAGACCTATAGAGGTAGGTACCTAGTCTAACTAATTCTAGAAAATGTGATTCTGCATAACGATATAAGTGAAGTTAAACTACGTATTCTATTATTTGGTGTTATTCTAGTATTACCTTCAGTGTGCATGTTCCCAGTCTGCATTTAAGCATAAAATTATCATGCAAATTAAACGAAATACGAATCGTTAAATTAAGTTTTCTATGCATTGTAAGTAATAAATGTAATAAAATGTAGTTCAAATAAATTGTTGTTACGCTAACAGTTGTTTCAGTAGATTGCGATTATAAAATTTCCACTGGGTATCAACTATCATCATAAAAAAAGCCGAGCTCTTGTCGGTCGAGTAATGGGTATTCCATCCTTTTCTACACACTAGGTAGGTACACTAGGTACTCCATTAAAAGGACTAGTAATGTGGTGGTCTCATACTGCGATGTGGAACTTACCTTCCACATCGCAGTATGAGAGCCTAATTTTACCGCGCATTATTATTGACCGAATGTATATTATTATATACTCGACCGGACCCCGGGTTCTTTAGGGGCACAACCGGGAATAACGCTAGGAGGATGATGATGATATATTATTCAATCGGATTCATCCAAAGTAGTATGTAGTAGAGTTAGAAGTCTCGTCATAACGTTTATTAAAACTCATGTGTGAATTGTGATGAAAGTTCGAAGTTGATCATCTATCCATCTTCACCACGGAATCATTTTAGGCGGAAGGAGTCAAGTTCCGGCATTTTTGTGGCCGGTTATATACCTGTCACCACGGTGTTGTAACACAACATCGCAGTTAAAGTGTGATATTATTATGTTCATAGTGATTTCCAAGTCTTTAAGGTATAAGTAAATATGGGTCTTGTTGCCCGAATCAAATAAATAAATAGGTAGGTAGGTAGGTAGGTAGGAAGAAGTCGACGACGTTGCTCCGTCAGTCCATAATTTAAGATTTAGAAATGGATCCTTTTTCTCACCTGTTTAAGAATTCGACCTCAAAGTTTCATGCCTAGTGCAAGTGAAATACCAAAGTAACCACCGCCCTGTAGCTACAGATCGGTGTCTACATCTACATGTCGGTACTCGGTATCCGCGGCACGTCGTACTCTAGGCGTTTGCAGTGCATTCGGTTTGCATGGAGTTTTCTTAGCTGTTTCTTGGTACCCGCAGACGAGCGTTTTTCGACATTTCTATCGCGTTTCACCCGTTCTGATCACGGTGGTCGCATAAATGAAGAACAAGTTAAGAGGATAGCTGCAAATTAATATACAGTTTGACGTACGTATATTATTTATTTATTTAAATCAGGCAACAAGGCCCATATTAAAAAATACCTTATAGACTAACATAAATATCAATATAAACTTATTAATAACTACAAAACACACAATTAAGTACTGCGACGTGTTGCGCCATTTCGTGGTGTCCGGCAGGGTATTATCAGTTTCATACAACGCGTCTTGTATGGGCGATAAAAGCGTTGCTAAATTTCCCGTTCCATTCCGTTAGATGGCGTCACTATCGATAATTGTTAACAATTAGACTATTTAAGCTTCAGTTAATTTCATAGTTTACTATTACTAATTTATAATAAATTTAAAATTATTCTCCGTTATAACCTAATGTTTCAGTTGTTTCTTTAAAACTATGAGGTCAGTCTGCTAAGGCAACACTAGTTTTTTTTTTACAATGGTATATTACCGACCTACATTCCATATCATGCTGAATATTTTAAAAGATGTTTAATGCCAAGTTATTGAAACACATTAATAAAATTGTTATAAGACATAAATATGACCATAATTATGAAATAAATCCAAAATAAAGAAAATATATTAAATATGTTTGATTTTCTTATCATATTTTACTTTAATGCAATTTGAATGTAATACTTTTGCTCGACTGAATGGAATGGAACGTTAGTATTTTATTTTGACACAATATGTTCGGTATATTGAAATTTTCCTTCAAATCTTGTTGAGTTCGTGAATGTGAAGTTGATATTTGCAAGATATCATCATATTAGCCGAAAAGACGTGCAGTGCTGGACAAAGAATGCGAAAGTGACCGGTCCGGCGCCACCTGCATCCAGCGGACTTCTCAAGATGTCTGAGAAATGTTGTATCCCGAAATGTAATGTAACCCGTAACCGTAAGATTAAAACCGTAAAGATCGTAAACAATGTCTCTTGCATAGACGTTCTTACGTGTTTAACATTAGAATATTAAGTAGAAGAAAATAAATAGACGAAATTAACTCGCAATTTACTTTTATTTACTACCTACTCCTACACTTAACCTCTATACCTCATAGTTATCTGATGAGATTGGGTTCATTCAGATGAAAATTAAACCTTAGGTTTAATTTTCATCTGAATGAATCCGTTCTCTCATTAAAAACCAAAACATTCTTCAATTGTACATAGCTGTATTGCTATACGTATACAGGAGCATATTCATATGTACAATAAGTACCGAATAAATATGTATAGGTACATACGGTGTAGTCCTATCGTATCCCACTAGATGTCGCTAGTCAGTACTGGCGACTGATGTCTCTAAGTATTCTCAGTATAGATAGAGTGACCGAGTGAGTGAGTGGACGAGTGGATATAGTACTCTTTGGGCAGTCTATGGGAGTGTGTCGACGGCGCCGGACGTATGCACGGATTCGTGACGGTTTACATACGCTGATTCCCGATTTTGTAATTTAATAATAATTTTTAAAGCAAGTTGTCGAATGTAGTTTTCTGCATTCTAAAATAGTTGTAAAACTTGTTTTCATCTTCCTTCAGTTGATTCTTGACAAGTGTATGAAACGCGCCATAATCCTCCCTTTTTTCTAAAATTGGATGTATCCAAAACCGTCTTTCCCTTTTTTTTTTCTATTTTCCGTTTCCTATACATGTAATAAGCAACTATAATCTTTTTTTTCATAAGAAAATTCATGACGCAGCACGTCCTACACAGCCCCAGATAAAAACGCTACTAGCCAGTACCTGGCCAATGTCTCGCCCCGTGGTCCGTTGCCGTGTCATGTACAAGCTTGCACGTTTTTTTCAAACGGTACGGCTAACACGCCGTACGGTTGAACAACCGTGTCGTGGACAAGAGGCCTAAGGGTGGGTTGCACTAACTTACGGTTACAGACCGATCAACGTTAAATATGGCGCCGGCAGCTGTCATCGCATAGAAACTTGTCAAACTTTCCACACATTCAGATTTTAAAGAACACTGCTTACGATTACAAACGGTTTGGTGCAGCCGTAATTTCACGTTCATAATTATTGGTTTCGACTTTCGTCACAAAATGGTAATTCCTGCTTGAAATTTTTCTGTCTGGTTTAAATGCCTTGTTAATAATTTATCATCGCCAATACAGCACCTTCACGGTTCACACAATTGATTCCTCTTTTTGAGCGCCGTTCGCGAGATTAATATTAAATTTATTCGATTCCAATAAATACGTCTTTTTTTATTTCCATATTTCTCCTTATACCTCGAATCCATACTAATATTATAAATGCCAAAGTGTGTCTGTCTGTCTGTCCGTTACTTCTTCACGCTTAAACTGCTGAACCGATTTAGATGGAATTCGGTACGGAGATAGTTCGAATCCGGGGGAAGGACATAGGATAGTTTTTAACCCGGATATCGTCCCCCGAGGGGGTGAAATGTGGGGTGAAAGTTTGTATGGAGCTACGATATAAACGAGTTCCACGCGGAAGGAGTCGCGGGCAGAAGCTATAGAGTTATATTTATTGAAATAAATATTGGACCTTTCATGGTACCGATTAATAAGGTAAAATTGCATTTAAGCATTTTTTTTGTATCAGTTTTCGATTCAATGGAGTGGGAATATTTACTAAACACAAAAAGTACATATTATTTGTGGAAAAGAGCATTTCATTAATATTTAGTCAAAAATTATTCGATTGCTTCCCAGAGTGACGGGTGCACCTCGATACCGGGCCCGCTTTTCTGTAACTTATTTTATGATCACCGCAACGCTTACTTACAAATATCGCCCTACCCGTAAACTAGACCTCTGATTACGCTGTACTTAATATGTATAGCGGCGTCAAGATATATTTGTGGGTGAACGGTGAGGTGAGCTTAAAACAAGTTACAGAATAGCGGGGCAGCTTGGGCCTTCGACTCGCTTCAGAGACGTGATGTTCCAATCGTAGACGGTCCCAAGTGATGAGGTGTATACATGTCATGATTTGTCAGCCCCAATTTATCAGAAGCTGACTATTTGCTATCGTCTGGAGGCATATTGCGCTGCTGATCCAACTGTCAAACGAATTGTACTTACTGAGAAATTGCATGCACATGTGGTCGGATTGTTACATCACCGAAGTCATAATTGGGTGTAGCAATTATGACTTCGACATGTTGTACTGACAAATTGGGGTAAAATTATATAATCTGTATATAGGTACCCCATGATATTGAACCTTTAACGTAACACGTTATGGATCCTGTTCGAAATAAAATTAATTGAATTGAATTGAATAACACTACTTTTGTATATAAGTACTTACTTTTTATAAAAACATAAGATTTATTTTTAATTAGTAAATTAAGACCATAGTTTTATTATCTGTCTCTTACGTGACCGCAAACGCCGACCGCCATTTTGTCTTCTGTGAGTGACGTCAGGTCAGAACGGCAGTTCAAAAATCAGAAGGCGTAGATAAGAGGACATGCACATTTGACATTTCTATGTTTCTGCACATAGGTAGTATCTTCTTAGTAGTCTGTTTTGGTGGTTATATGACGTCACATAGTGGCGGCTGCCTTTTTGGCGCGAATATTATAACGCTCAAATTACAACCATTATTTATTTGCATAATGCGATATTATTTTGAGGAATTAATAATACCAGTTAACTATCGAATCTATACAAACACATACTTTACACAAAAATATATAAAAAAAAATTGTAGGATAATTATAGAAATTTTATTTAATCAATTCCAAGTGACTTATGAAAGCGAAATTCCAATGAAAGAAGAAACTAATTCAAAACTTTGCAAAGGTAAC
The DNA here is from genome assembly GCA_947578815.1 of Epinotia ramella. Lineage (NCBI taxonomy): Eukaryota > Metazoa > Arthropoda > Insecta > Lepidoptera > Tortricidae > Epinotia > Epinotia ramella. Next base: position 11,993,105 of record OX388204.1, on the reverse strand, counting down.
CGTTTCTCACGAAGATCTAAATGCGCTGCATCGTCAGCGATCGCAGATAACTGAGACAAATTGAGATCTGAAGCATTATTCTTATCTAGAATTTGCATTTAGAGCTGAACCTTTGAGCGTCTGCTTTTAAATGTTATAGACATCTTGGTGAAGAAAATTGCTTCGGGCTAGGTAGATAGTTAGGTTAAACCTTTATTTGAAAAATACTAATATTATAAACAGGAAAAGTCTGTGATATTGTAACTTTGTATGTTTATAAGTAAGTAGGTACTAGTAGCCCTGTGAGCCAAACCTTTTAATTAAATTTTAAAATTTACAAGACTTTTACAGACAAAAAAATCTATAAAATCTGCTCTCAAAATTTTACGCGAATTGGTTGAGAAATGTAGAGGAGAATAGCCGGACAGAAAGAATTTTGGCCCAACTTGAGAACTTGGTTCGCTTCGCTCGCTCGTCCAAGTTAGTTTGCTATCCGATTTTAAAAAATCTTTCACTTGTGTATTGAATGAACTTTTTGGATGGTTATATACAATGACACTTTTTATATGGAAAAATGACGAAAATTATGGTTTAAAATGAAGCGCCGGTCTAAAAAGGACTTTAGTTGAGATACCTACTGCTTTAGCTATTATTTAGGTTTACTGTTGTGAATATCAGGCCATCTATGCTATTAACTACTTGTCTCTAAATCATCACTCATCTCCGGCATATCTTGACCCCGAGATGCGTAAAATTACAAAGTGTAATCGGATGCATGTCTTAGGCACTTGTCCCACCGCCGGCGAGTAGCGAGTACTCTCATAGTACTCGCTACTCGCCGATGGCCTAAAGTGCCTTACATTGGTTCACCCGAGGAGAAGGGAGGTGAATTAAGGCGCCGTAGGTTCAGCGAAGTTAAACGAACAGAGTTTTTGAAACAATATAATGCGTCTGTTTATAATAATATGGTTTCAAAAAAATACGAATAGTAATCTTAAGGCTTTTTGCAGCGTCATCAGTGATGCAATTTTCGCTCTATAGAAAAAAATCACCAACAGAGGTCTAAAATACACTTAAAATATTCGTAACAAATTATGCACATAAGCTAAAAATATTAAAATTGCTTCTAAAAATCGGCACTATTATTATGTTTGAGAGAACTCAGTGATTACTTTTTTATTTATTTAAACGGCCAAAAAATTAAAATTACAAAACATGATATCCGCGCTTCCGAGCACGCACTTCCATCTCGCTGACGCTTATGCTCAGTGAGAGGGAGAGAAGACCATGAACCTACGGCGCCTTAAGCTGAAGTGAGGTGAATCACAGCCCAAGACGCACGGTCAGGTGTCCCCGAGGAGGGGATCGTGTCGTATCACGATCACGGCAAGATAGCATCTGAAGCGAAGACAATAGACAACACGGTTATCACGGGACGCCCGCGAGCAGCGTCGCGGCGAGATAGACATCCGTCCCTTTCTAATGAGAGCGGTTAGAAAGATACAGGTATTATATAGCCGCGACACGGCTCGTGGGACGTCTTGTGATAACTGTGCTGATACTAATTAAGAAAATACACCTACAAAGTTAAATCGGCAGTCCTTCGACTCCGTTAACCAATGATGAAATCTAATCATTTTAAGGGACGATTCAGTCTAGAAACGCTTATCAAACGATAAATCGGATTGATAGTTTACTAAATTAATCATAAAACGACAGCCTAGTTTATGATTGAATTTGTGTGGGAAATATTGACACGTGGTTGATTAATCTACTTCTTACTAATATTATAAACTAGCTTTAGCCCGCGTCTTTGTCCGCTTATACCAAACTTGTAAATCAACCTGTTTTACCGAGAAACGTTTTATCGAATGAATGTTTCGCCGAATTTTTATTTCATCAAAAATAAAACTCAAAACAGTAAACTTTTCAGGCACCGTATCATGGTCGGCCTTATCACGCGATAAGTGACAAGATAGAGCGTCAGTCTCGTTCTATCGAAGGGTGTCAGCCAGTGACGGACGCTCTATCTTGTTACTTATCTCGTGATAAGGCCGACCATGATACGGGGCCAGGATTGTTATACAATAAATCTAACCTACCTATGTATAGGTTCTACACAATTAGGTACCTTTTAGCTATACCCAAAAAGTTAACGGTTTCTGAGAAAAGTATTGATGAAATTAAAATTCGGCGAAACAATGTATTCAGTGAAAGTGTCCATAAAGTAAGGTACTCCCTAAATGCGAAAGTAACTCTGTTTATCTCTCTGTTACCTTTTCACGCTAAAACCGCTGAATCGATTTGGGTGTTAATTTTGTATACGGACATAGCTTGAGACCCTGGAAAGGACAGAATAGTTTTTAACCCGTAAATCATCCCTTAAAGGGGTGAAAAGGGGAGAGGGAGAAGTCGGGGCTTAGTAATAATCCCGGGAGTCCCTTATAACCCTCTTATGTTATCGTGCTCTCGTATTGTTCAGGGCTAAAATTTGGCGCGCAGGTATCACGATAACAGGGCGCGGCGGGAGGCAAAGCTCCGAGCCCGCGCGCCGCAGAGGCGAGGGCGCCTTATAACAGAACAGTTATAACGCCATTACCAAAGCAGTGGACCTTCTGTACCTTAGTAATATTAATTATATTCTGTGCTAATACGTGGACACGAGCGTGACAGATAAGTACGTTACACATATTCCTCACTAAGGATTCTCCTCCTTGATAATTGAAGTTTCCATCAATAGCATGAAGTACGGAGACTTAAACCTTTACTTTGTTTAGGTCTACCCACGTTCCACGTGACGCCATTCAACAGCGTTTCTTAGAAATTACCAACGGTCCAATTAAATAAGGTTCTGCGAATGTCGCGTATAACGGTAAAACATTTTTACGAAGTTTTCACTTCCAACAACTTCCTTTTATATACTGTTGTAAAATTCAGTACAATTCAGTACAGACTTGTATGTTTTCTTTGTGCACCTAATTACCGTTGGTATGTAGGTAGGTACTATATAAACATAAAAATATGCCAGCACCATAACTACCCAACTTTAGAAGTTGGCAGGTGTTGCCAGTTATAATACTGTTTTGTTTTTTATAACAACTTTTTTGTGTGTCGTCGTATATTCGTACTTTTAATGCAGATCCCCACGAAAGACCTGGCTACGCGCTAATGCGGCTCACCCCGCCGGTCAGCGGTCACGAAACGAGACCTCTATCTATGCTTGGTTACTAGAGTCTGGCCAGGGAAAGATGAGGGGATGATGATGTAATTCTATTTTTTTTATGACATTATTCAATATGAATAACATTAGCAGTAAGCTTCCCTTTAATTCTCTTAAAAGGCAAAAAGTCCAATTTATGATCGAACACGAACAGTTACTTTCTTAGTTACCATATCAATAATCAAGATTAGAACATCATACTAATTTAAGACGTTTGACACATTTGACAACGATATTACTGTTGCCATATAAAAAGTTGCCATATAAAAAAAAAGTCTCTTCTTTCCCTGGCCAGACTCTACGCATCGCAGTGTCAAAATATATTTGTGGGTGAGCGTTGAGGTGAGCTTAAAATAAGTTACAGAATAGGGGGCCAGCGCCGCGGCATCCTGCTGAGAACCTCCCTTTTAACGTCGTTGTTTTGTAAGGTGTAGACGTTAATAAATGTATTTTCTTTATTTCTTTCTTTTTACAACTTCAATCTAAATTCTATTCGAATAAAAGTTTTCGTGAGACATGTCTAAAAATACTACTTACGCTTTACGTCATCTTTCCTAAAGCCACACTGGCCCCCTAGCAGACTAAGTTTTATGTCGGACATAAAGCATTCGTCCCTTTCTGGCAATATGCGAGTGCAAGAGGGACAAATGCTTTATGTCGGACATAAAACCTAGCGTGCTAGGGGGGCAGGTGTGGCCTGCGGTGGCGCTCAAAAGTAAATTTGACAGCTAATGACAAGTTTACTATCGGCCGCCGCGGCCTGGACGCGTCAGTCTGTGTGAGGCTTTACGCTTGCGAGTAGTTGTCAGACCGAATCCGGTCTGTGCGTCTCATCTGTCTCATGGCCTGGTACTCGCTCTCGACTTTTCGACTAGGTACAATTCGTCTATGTCATATAAATCCGACATAAGTAAGGATGTGAGTCTGCGCGAGGAATGATATGCTTGATGGTGAGGTCCAAGTATAGATTCATTAATGAATATTAATAATAAATATTGAGGGGATAATTTCACATTAATCGACCTAGTCCCAAAGCAAGCAGAGCTTGTACTATGGGTACTAGACGACGATATACCTACATACTTATCCTACTAATATTATAAACTAGCTTCTGCCCGCGACTTCTTCCGCGTGGAACTCTTTTATATCGTAGCTCCTTAAATACAAACTTGCGCCCCCTATTTCGCCCCCTTAGACGAGGATTCCCGGAATAAACACTATATGTATACCAAAATTAATTTTAATCCGTTTTTGCGTGATTGAGGTCCAAACTTTAGCATCATAGCCTAGCGGCGGCTGCGAGTCGGAAACGATAACGCAGGTTAAGCAAAGATGGCAGCGGTCAGTCTTTGGATGGGTGACCGCCTGATGTTTGAGTGGGTGGTTAATATTTAATATAAATGAGCGCTTCCGTGCTTTGGAAGGCACGCTAAGCAGTTGATCCCGGCTGCAGTCTATGACAGTAGTCGTTAAGCCGAGTTAGAGGCCTTCGGGCGGCTTAAGAACTCCTAACAGTCGAGTTGCCCACTCACTTGATAAAGGGGAGACAACTGTTAGTCGCGTCCGGAGGAGCTACCTACCACAACCCTGCACGTGTCCCCTGGGTGGTACTAAAGAGTGATAAACTTTAAAGGCCAAAAATAATGTATGCCATACGATTAAATAGTTTATGAATTAGGTTTATTCACGATTTTCGCTACGGTGATAGAATTGTGCTGAAGTTTACCAACAAAGTGAAAATTTAATTGATAAAATAAGTATAAAGTCAAGGATAATCCTACTAATATTATAAATGCGAAAGTTTCGATGGTTGGATGTTTGGATGTTTAGATGTTTCGATATTTGGATGTTCGTTACTCAATGACGCTTAAACGGCTCAACCGATTTAGATGAAATTTTACACGAAGATAGTGTATAGCCTGCATTAAAATATAAGATAGCTTTATCTTGTGTCCACGCAAACGAAGTCGCAGGCGTAAGCTATTATTAAATAAGGGATAAAACTGGCCGAGATGGAGTCAGACTTTCGCAGCGATGAAGCGCGCCGGGTGCATTTGAACGTGTTAAAAGTCTTAAAACTAACGCAATTTCAGATCTTTGTCACCACGGATATTAACAATAATATATTCATGATTATGAGTCGCAAATTAAATGAAAAAGAAACATTATTAATGCTTGATGTATATAATGATAGCCATCTAGCGAGCATGATTTTGATACAATTTCAGTTTGATAGAGGTCGTTGATGTTAGTTGTCGATTGGCGCCATCTACCGAGCTTAAGTTTAGTCCAACTTCAGCTCGATAGATGCCGCTTATATTATGTTTTTTATTTTATTTAGACTAATAAAAATAACATACCAAACCATATTCAATGAGTTTTATTTGATTCTAAAATTATGAAAGGAAAACTAATGTAAAACTGTAAATGGTTCTAAGTATAATGCCATACAATATTTCCGTAACTTCTTACTTTTTATGCAACTTAATATGCAACTGTTGCATCCTTATCTTTATAATTTTTATAGTCTATTGCGTGGCCGAAGATCCATTGAACGTTTTAGTGAAAGTTGCATATTAATCCATTCGATAATTTTCCGATGATACCCGGAGAAAAACAGACAAACAGAAAACATAACACTCCTTTTCGTTGAGCTGTCGTAAGATGGCGCTGTTGCGTAAATTAAAGACGATTTTATTCAAATATTCTCAAATTTGGCCTGTGGGTGACCGAACTCCATCAAACTTTTTTATACGTTTAAATGGTTTGTTGGAATGACCTTCTAAATGCGTGGAAATTGGTGAAGTTCTGCATCGCGCTATTGAAGTTTTTAATGTATGTTGTATAAATACAATTACTTTCAAGCTCTACTTACTATATCTCACTGACAACCTCAACGAACTTTCACAATTAATAAAAGGAGAGATAGAGAAGAGATGCGAAGGGTTGGATGTTTTGATGCTTAGATGTTTGGATGTTTAGGTACTTAGTAACATATTTTATGGACCTGGTCTGAAATAAATGAATAGAATTGAATTGGTACAGAACTCACGCCCCCGCTTATTCGGTACAATAATGCTGAAATCAAACAAGCATACAAAGTTCATAATACTGTAACTCGACTACGGAAAAGTAACTGAAAAGAACATGTTATTTTTTTCTTACACAAAGTAGGTAGCGTATTAGCCTCACAGATCTTCTATCAAAATCGGTATAAACGCTACGGTGGATGGAACACACGTAAATACGAACACACACTGATAAAATCAGATCCCTTCCTTTCGGCTCTGCCATAGAAAATAGTCGCATTTATGTGCAAGTGGTGTCAATATTTAGGTTCTGACGACGCGGGGAAGCGTGCTGTGAATATGTGTTATATTAAGCCTACATGCAATACGTTTCTATTTCGGCTGATAATCGTGTTTTGGGCGGATAGGACACTAATGATATTCGATAACGTTTGGATTAAATCACATCACCGCGGTCCGATGTCGCGTGGCCGCCAAACCCAATAATCATAACTAAATCAATTACAAAACTTCGCTTTAACATGTACCCAGTTAATCACAGTTATCAGAAGGCGCATGTGCGCTCTTGTAATCAGTTTAGAAGTGCCCTCACTCATGGTAATTATGTTAGATAGCACCAAGAACATTCCACGCAACGAGTGACCGTTGCAACTGAGGTCTGACAATGATATATTACGATTCTGAAGGTAGTAGGTACCACTGGACTACTCTCACTTGTGTGATGAACTTTGTAATGGGGGTCCGGACACGAATTTAGTTAGTTACGAGAGTAATATTCCGTCGCTATTTCGCTGAAACACGTGCAGGGGACCGATTTTTGACTTCCGAGCGCTCGAAATCAAAAGCGAGCGGTAGAAAATATTCGCACACGAAAATTTGTCACTATTTATTTCGCATGAACCCAATAAGTAATACCTTCTTTTGAAATCATGACTCGAAAGCTAGTGATTGGCTATCGATTCTTTTGCGTTTCGTTATATGCAAAAAGTAGATAATTACCTGTTTTTCATATTTGGATTTTCAACATATCTAATACATATATAGAATAGTAGGTACTTTATTGGAAGTTGTGTATCTATAATATAGTGCCCATACCGCTAGGGTTGATGTGGAACTGAACAAAGTGATGCGCATCATCTCAGGAACACTTCAATCTACCCCTTGCCACTCTCAGTACTTTGCCGGATACCCCCGTCGGACTTGAGAAGGAAAGACGCCCTCCTACGAGAAGTGACCAAGATTCAGAAAAACCCTAGCCTCCCAATTCATTTGGAGTTCATGAACCCTACCAACCACCGCCTAAAGTCCAGGAACGCTTCGTATAGCATCGCCAGAAACCTACTCGACAATAATTTCAACCTGACGCAAGAATGGTCAAAGTTATGGGAATCGGAAATGGCGGGAAAGGTAGGCTCCAGGATCGTTCCAGGTGCCACAATAGAGGGGTCAGATCTTCCAAGACGACACTGGTGCAATATTAACCGGCTACGTACTGGCCACGGCCGTTGCGCTCAATATAAACATCGTTGCGGTTGGGTGGAGTCACTAGGTTGCCCCTGCGGTGCCAACATACAGACCATCATCGAGCACTGCCCCTTAACGCGCTACGCCGATGGCCATCCAGAAAACCTGATCGCCCTTAGCGACGAAGCCATCACTTGTGGCTGATTAACCTTAATATGAACTTATAGTGATTATGCATGTTACTTTGTGTAAATTTGTCATCCTGTTTTGCCATACGATTAAATAAATAATAGTAAATTAATTAATTTTAAATATGTTATGCCTATCATAACAGAAAAAAAAACAAAATTAAGTAAACGAAACGCTTATTTTCCCGCCAATAGACTAACGATCTTGGTTTTCAACCACTAAATTCGACAAGGAATTAAATATAATCGTACATCGATTCAATATATATCTATCTTTTTTAAATTAATAGTTAGTCCAAAATGAAATAGGTACAAGTGAAGTGTCAAAATTTTCTACCGATAGAATTGAATACCAGTGGTCAACATCACTCGTTTTTCAATTTTCTATCGCTCGAATTTCAAAAATAGCATTTCATCGTTTTTGTCCGTTTTCGAGTTAAAGAGTCGAGCGCTCGAAAGTCAGCGATCGTAAGTAGATATTTAGCTGTAAGATACTATAGATTTGTATGTCTGAGATGTGTCTGTGTGTCTATGAGACCTTTTATGTACACCTATTTTCTACAAATAAAATATTCTATTCTATTCTATTCTATTCAAAAGTCGGTCCCCAGGTCTATTCGCGATGATGATATGCACATATTTGCTTATTTTTGCATGCCCATTTGCAAATATAACCACAAATTTTAATTAAGTACATCAAACCACCACTAATAATGACAAAACCACTGAGCTCAGTGAACCTGGCGCAGGCAACATCTCCTGCCACCATCACCTGACCCCGTATCATGGTCGGCCTTATCACACGATAAGTGACAGGATAGAGCGTCCGTCACTGGCTGACACCGTTCGATAGAACGAGGCGACGCTCCTATGTTGTCACTTATCGCGTGATAAGGCCGACCATGATACGGGGCCTGATGATGCCTCGTAGAGAGGCGAAACACGTGGCGAGGTTTTGTCATTATTGGTGATCGTTTGTTGTAAGTTTTAACTGTGTTTTTAGCGGAATAGCAAATGTACCTATAAATATTGTGCTCAAGACAAAATATAAAATACGAAAAGACTTTCACCCCGACCTTAGAGCCTTATCACACTTGCGATTTCCAAGCGTATTTTGTATGAAGGCGATCACGCAGCGTGTTCGCCGCGACTGATAATTGTATAGAAAACACGCTCGCAAATCGCAAGTGTGATAAGGCTCTAATTGAACGAGCAAGCGAAGCGAACGCTGTTCTCTGTTTTAGCTTGGGCCAAAATTTTTTCGTTTGTGTCCGGCTGTCCAGTGTCGTGAAATTTTGTGAGCAGATTCGATAAATATATAGATTTTTTTGTCGATTCATTTTTAGCCTCTTTTTACCCGACTGCCGAAGGAAAGGAGAGTTATTTGTAAAAAACTGAGTCGCGATTTCCACGGCTCTGAGCCAGTAGCAAATATGTATTTACATGCTTGCTAAAATGTTAGGATTGTTAATGGATAGCCAAATCACCAACCCTTTACGAAACCTCATAAATGCTCTGTTGAAACTGTTATAACCCCGTCGCAACATTATTATATAAACAGGGACAAGTGACATCACGATTTTCTTCGGTCAAACAGCTTCCATTTTAGTTGAACGGTTTTAAGAGTATTTTCGTGCGGTTTATGTATTGGTCATGTAATAATAATTTATTTTGGAAGGTTATGCTCAGCAGAGAGCAATTACATGCTGATAATGATAATGGCGACTACCGTATTTCCCAGTGCGGTATAATAGTAGGGGAAAAGGGGAAATATAGTCCCTGAAGAATAGGTAGTATAACATGAGGCTGGATTAGAATGTATTTTCTGTCTATTTTCCCCTTATTCATAAAACGTAATAAAGCCTCTGATAAATACAAAATGTTTTGTCCCTTTGGTACGAACACAAATGTCAAAGTGACAGATAAAGACAAACAAATTTTATAACTGCATCTTGGTTGAAATAGCTTTATTTAACGTTTATGAATACGACTATTTTCTCGCAGCTAGTCGACAGATATAGAACGTAATGAAAAAAAAAATCGCTTCGAATGTAAAAGATTGAAAGAAAATCAGCGGCAACAGTAAAGGTCGTGGAGTCGGCGTCGTTTACAAAGCATGTTTGAGACGCTCCCGAAACCGCCTCGCTCGTTCGGCGCCGGACATTCGGGAACCTGTTGCTCATAACCCCCTCTTTTCGACAACTGACGCTTTTATTAATTTCTTCATACTTTTTAAAACTTTTTGGTTTTATTTTTGTATGTTGTCTGAGTTACTTTAATTTTAATTTAGATCGATTGTCTTAAACAAACTCTATAAACACACGAAAGAATCACCGCGCAATCACTTGTGAGTCGTGACCCCGTCCGGCCGCCATACTTATCCAAGGTCACAAAACCAAGCTGATCGACTGTATGAGCTTATGAACACTAAATTTATATCTCTAAAACTAATGGTTTTGTAGTTATTAAGGTAAGATGATATAGATATTTTCGTTAATCAAAAGTCGTATCTAATAGAGTAAAGTTGTTTTTTTCCATTGTTATATTCTGATTATTTACAAAACACGACCGTTTATATTACAGTATAATCTATTGGAAATCATTCGTAATAACTGTTTGAAAGGTCCATGGTAGAATAGTACATTGTGATACAATTGTTCACGCGAGCTGCAGGTGAGCGTGATAAGAGAGCCGAGGATGTAATTATCAAAGCTCACGCGTTTCATACGACCTTTTTCAACACATTTGCGAGGGAAAATCCTTTTAATAAAATGAAAATGTTAAGTATAGGCCCCTAGGTTTTTACTCACATGTTGTAGGTACATTGCCAAGAATTTCCATTGGCGTCAATTCTATTTATCACTGTTCTATTCACCAACAAGTGAACATTTTTAATAATAACCAAACACGCACCAACAATATTTACAAATATTTGTGAAATTACCTATATGGCGCGCAACTATTTTTTTTCATGAAGTTCGTGCAGTACGCGCGCAGGTGTACCTACAAACTAATATAAATAGTTACGTTTTAAAATGTTATCTTTATTTAATTCATGTAAAATGAATGTGAATAGTTTTACTAAATTAAACGTTTCTAAGTCATATCCAAAAATAAATAATCAATTGATTAACAAATAGGATTTAATTTGTTTAGTCGAGTAAGAATCCATTTGTGGAGAATTAAAAAAAAAAATCTATACAACACGGTTAATATAAGAATGCACCGTATTTATACATACATCTTGCTGCAAAGTGCCAACGTGATTTAATCGGGACATAACCATAAACCATAACACACGAGTGTCTTAATGTTATAAAACACGCGTGTTTAATACCCAGGATTAGGAGACTAAAGGCGACATAGTAAGAGGTACGTTACGAGCAAATGTGTTGAATAATAATAAGTACCTATGTTTTCCATTCCATTTATTATTGGAGTATCACAAACACTTGTTAGCTGGAATATATTTAATAACGAGGGCTCTTCTTATATTTCCAATATAGATAATATTTTGTTGATAGAATGGTGAGTTGATTTATGTTTCCGTTGTGATACTATTTACCTACGTTACGATTTTGATTTTACTGGGAGGTCAAGCATCCAGTATGAAAGTGAATGAAGCAAGAAAGGTTTGTCAGGATCGTAGCAAGTGGAAATCCATGATCTCTGCCTACCCATCCGGGAAATAGGCGTGATTATATTTATGTATGTCAAGTATCATGTTCGGATTCTATATCTCTTCAATAACACAAACAAAATGTGTTGCAAAATACACACAAGCTTTCCTTAACGCTTTCAATGCCAACAATTTCGTAGCGCTATCGCTATCGTAGCCGATATAATGCGAAAAGCCGTTTGTAGAGGAAAGCGCTACGAGCATAGTAGAAAGAGTGCAAAGTATGTTATCTTCTACAAACGCACCGCGCGCGGCTAGTATGTGTGCGCCATAGTATCTATGCATCGCCGCACGCACACTCAAACAAAATCTCGACCCGTTTCTCAGTGCGCCAGTCGAGATTTTGGTTGAGTGTGCGTGCGGCGACGCATAGATACTATGGCGCAAACATACAAGCCGCGCGCGGTACGTTTGTATGAAGATAACCTACTTTCCACTCTTTCTACTAGGCTACGAGTACCCACCTAGAGCGGGTTCTTGGCACTGTTAAGGTGGTTTTCCACCGGATGAGCGCGGATTGAATTGATTTTTTATTTGCACGCTAAATTGAAACGTATTGCCGTACTATTAGAATGCACATTACACTGAAGAAAATTTCCCGCGATGTCAAGCGCTTGAAAATAATCTTCAGTGTGATTTGCACTCTAACAGTACAGCAGTACGGTTCAATTTAGCGTGCAAATAAAAAATCAATTCAATCCGCGCTCATCCGGTGGAAAACCACCTTAAGGGCCTGTTTCACAATCGCCGGAGAAAGTTATCTGCCAGTTAAAATGATTGCTATCCTTTTCTCCCGTCATATAATAGAAAAGTTACAGCCAACATTTATGTGACGGATATGTTTTAACTGGAGATTGTGAAACAGGCCCTAAGTGTTAAAAGTGCCGATTAGCACAATTAACCTTGTATGTAGCGGAAAACGACTACGGCGTAGGCGCTCGCTATAGGTGGGTTCCCAGCCGTGAAAGTGTTAAGCAGTTTTACTGCAATGAAATCTACATACTTACTATTAACGCTTAATTAATCCCGCTATATTGGTTGCACCCTTACGCGGTTTATGGAAGAACGGTGTCTCCTTACACAAGTATTCCGATAATAAATCATTTTCATTCTCATTATAATATTTTTTTCTTTGTCAGGTAAATATTTACGGCCGTATTCATAAACGTCATACAAGCCTGTTTTAAAATTAAAAATTAGTTTGTCCTTATCTGTCAGTTTGACATTTGTGTTCGTAAGAAAAGGACAAAGCACATTTTATTTAGCAGAGGCGTTTTAAGTTTTATGAATAAGGGGGTTGGATGCGGTCAGCGGTGGACGCCTTGCTTCTCAAGCGGAGCTTCTGACGCTGATTGCATTATTGACGACTGACCAAACTACCGAACAACGTCGCTTTATAAGCAAACTTGACATTGGCGAAATCATCTGAACTTAGATGGAAGCCATTTTTTTTTTAAATTGGATTGAATTGAATAAGGGGGTTAAATGGGTAAGGGCGTGAATTTTGATCATTTTGGACGTTTAAAATGAATCATGAATGATAAACAAAAATTGGTAACGCCGAGAAATTTAACCCAGTCGAGGCCTTTCATCGCTAAATCCACGCAACGATAAGGGTTTCATTTAATTTTGGCTATAGTTTAAGGAAAATACCTACAAAAACAAACCCAAAAAGCTGAACTTCACAAACCCGTCGCTGTATTAAACATCTAGGTTTCCCAGTAAGCTATTTGCTATTCGGCGCCGAACTCCATTCAAATTTATGCACTCCGCAACAATATCACGCTCTAATTTTGGATGTAAAATGATTCAGGAAATTCAATATTCCCGAAACAATATAGTAACACCTGGGGAGCTTATTTCCATTTCAGGATGGCCCTAAAGGGATACGGTATAAATTCGTCGTTGGGATACCGATGGCGATTCTTCGCTCCTGTTCACGTCGAGTTCACAAAATGTAAGTAAACAGGAGTTGGTATTCGTACATTTATAAGCATGCTTTGTAAGTAGGACGTTATACATACGGGGTCTATTTGACTTGGAAACACACTAAACTTTAGAAGGGTAGTTTGACCGTAACCAACCTTTTTTTTTTTTTTTTTTTGACGGTGTGAAAATGCTTTACGCATACCCCCGGCCCGGGGAAGGCTATTTGGGGGTTATGTGGGACTCTCTCCTCCTACCGCCATCTTAGATCTTAAAATAAAACTACATGTGGTTAGTTACCTAACATATTTACCTATATTATGTAAAAATGTGTAGTTCAAGTAAGCTAAATAAATAAATAAAATAAATAAATAAATAAAATCGAATGCCGCACTATTTCTAGTTAGAAATGACAGTGCGGCATTCGGTTTTGCGAATAACTACTTGAAAAAAAAAAAAAAAAAAAATGTAGTTACCGAAATTTTCAAATTCCGAAAGCCATTATTCGCTCAACGACAATTTCAACGGATATTATTCAGTTAATACTCGTAGCATCATCATCCTGCTAGGGGTATTCCCGGTTGTGCCCTGAGGGAGCCCCGAGTCCGCTTTCATACCTAATCCCAAGCTTTGGCATAGGCAGTTTTACGCAAGCGACTGTCATCTGATCTGGCCTTCCAACCCAGAGCGAAAACTACACATTATTGGGATTAGACCGGTTTCCTCAGGATGTTTTCGTAGAATACAATACATAAATAAGTTTGGTTAGGGTATAATATTATTCCTTAGCCCTAGGGGATGCGTATACGGATTACACCAGCGTGAAAAAAAAGGTTATACTATTATCAAAAGCTCGCTGAACGCGGGGTCATAACATGTGGGAACAGGACACATATGTTGCCCTCTCTGTTACACCAATCATGGCATGGCAGATAAGTGGCATATGCAGGTAAGTTCACATTTTAGTATTTTAATTCAGCAGAACATGAGTTATTGAAAAAATATACAGACAAATCATCCTATTAGCGTTATTCCCGGTTGTGTCCAAAAAGAGCCTGGGGTCCGCTTTGACACTTAATCCAAAGATTTGGCACAGGTACTAGTTTTACGAAAGCGACTGCCATCTGACCTTTCAATCCAGAGGGAAAACTAGACCTTATTGGGATTAGACCGGTATCCTCACGATGATTTCCTTCACCGAAAAACTAACAGTCAATATTCCGTACATAAGTTCCGAAAAACTCATTGGTACGAGCCGGGATTCGAACCACGACCGCCGCCTGAAAGCCACATTCCTGAACCCCTAAGCTACCGTAGCTCATATTTTTTTCCCTACCTATTATGCATTTAGTACCCCTACGAACCCCCTACATTTAAGTACGTTCTAATCGTGACACACGTGAATAGGACGTGTGTCTCGAATTCACGATTAAAACGTACTTAAATGTAATGAAATTGCAGCTGTCCAGTAGGTAGGGATGTCAAGTGAGTCGTTCATTACAGAGAACTGAGAGAACCGTCGCACGAGGCGGCGTGTAAATAAAGAGTTCTTCCAACGGTAAAGTCGTGTCACCATGGAGGCAGAAAACGCAGCGGCCCAAAGTGATGCTTACTTGCACCGAGAGATGGCACTGTAGCAAGCGTTTCTAATTCAAGGAACTCGTATAAACGGGTGGCGGTGTAGGTTAAATAATTTGTACCCAGCAGTGTTGTATAAGTACGAAAGTATAGTAGAAAACATGGTCTCAAACAATCAATTCACTAAATTGATTCAGTGGTTTCAGCGTGAAAATATAACAGATAGACGGACGGGCAAAAGCTAGCTGTTAATATTAGATGTGGGTTTGTAGTCAACAAATCTTCAGCTACTTTGTAAATATACATACCTAATCTAATCATCTAAACTTCATCCTCTTTAGGCCAAAATGTTGCGAATTTAATTTAAAGTGCATATACATACTTACTAGCAGATGTTTTGGGATGTCAAAGAAAGTGAAACCGTTAGACATTGTGTCGTTCCCAAGCAAAAGGTACCAGCCGATAAGGGCCATAATTATATCATTACCATTTTAACACCTTATTGACAACCTAAATCTGCATGGACGTAAAAACGCAGCGTTTTAGCTGCGTCCTTAGGGACTCACGAGCGGCTCGAATTAGCGGACGCGGTGCGTAGTCGCGGCACGCGCCTAATCAAGCAACTTCACCGAAGTTTGATGGAGTTGCGCGAACGGTGTAAATTACTTTGATAACGGGACGTGACCTGACTCGTCTGCACTCGCCCTTACTTGATACAGGGAAGGAAAAATCGCGGAGAAATGCGCATATGTGCCCACGTTCTACTACTGCCCTCATTAGGTAGGTACCTAATAATTAGGCAGTAGGCAGTTATTAAAGTTGTTTGATTTTTCTGGGCGAAATGTGTGTTGAGCGTTGGACAATGCTTGGACTCTACAATGCCTACTTACGATTTTGTAGTAGAGTACTACTTTGACACTTTTAGAAACATCGTCTTGCTTTCTACAAATGTTGACTGCATACATGACATATGTTATGAAGATTGAGCGGGATAGACTGCTGTCTATCTCGCCTTATCGTATGCCCCGCGTATGCTGTCCGCCGCGCTCGGCCGTTTAGACGCGGCTATTAGACGGTCAGAGGCGTTTATTCGTGGTGTAAATATTTTGTATCTGTGTCAAAGCAGATTATTAAAAAGAAAGGCGCCAAATTGAACACTCTTTTCGCCTTGGTATAATTGTTGATTGTGGATGGGTAATCTTTATTTTAACTATTTTCTCGCAGTCGAAGTGAAAAGTAGAGTGTATAACTCTGGTCTAAAAGCCATATTACCCCTCGAACTATTTCCCCTCACTTCGTTCGGGAAAATAACCATCTCGTGGTAATATGGCTTACTTTAGACCCTTGTCATACAATCTACTATTGTATTGTACATGAATACGTAAGTCGTTATTTCGAATCACGATAAAAGTTCCTCTCTCATTCTTCATTTAGGTAGTTCTCGTACCTAAGCGTTCGTCTAGAGAAGACTCAGCGAAGATAAGTTAAATTGAAAAAGCGATGATCTTCACGAGACTCGGGAATAATGAAGAAAATCATGGAACTTGCAGGGTCTTAAGGCTAGCTGCTAATAGCATTGACGCGATTTCACGGTGCCATGGCACGGTATAAGTTGTAGTTGGAAATAAATACTCTAGCTAGGGTAACGGTAAAATATCATGTGGAATTAAAAAAAAGCGACAAATTCAAAATATTTCCATCATCTCGTTTAGTCCTCTTAATTTATGCCGTAAAGTTGAAAATAAACGAGATGATGAAAATATTTAGAATTTGTCGCTTTTTTCAAATTTAATTTCCAAAATATCGATCCTAGAAGAAAAATTGTTCAGACCAAACTTGTAGATAATCAAATTTCCTACAATTTTTGTCCTTACGGTTTTGCTGTAAAATCAAAAATGGCCGAGTTATTCAAGAAAAACCGTTTTTCGAATATACACAGGAGCCTGATTCAGTCTACTTTTTGAATTTACACTCCCAGTGACACCCCCGAGGGACCTACGAAAAAAAAATCCAAGAACTGATTATTCACGGGTAGGGTCGGTTTTTTGGATATAATGACTATACTATGAATAATAGCGAATGCCCAAAAAAGAATAGAGGTAAATTACCCTGACTAAATTGAGAAGGATCAAAAGACTATACAGGGTGGAATCTTGTACGTGATCCAAAATAGCAAAATGTGAATCTATCCATGATTCTGAGCAACTTTTATTATGGGACCAACTTTGTGTTATGCCAAAAAAATCCAACTATTTCATTAACTCTGCTCATTTTAGACTGACAAGAATGTATGAACAGGTGTGTTTTTTTTGGCATAACACAAAGTTGGTCCCATAATAAAAGTTGCTCAGAATCATGGATAGATTCACATTTTGCTATTTTGGATCACGTACAAGATTCCACCCTGTATACATCCTCAACATGTCATGTCTAAACTAAAGTCGCCGTCAATGGGCTTTGCTAACTATGTAAACAAAGGACGTAACTTTGTTTTGTCACTGTTTCTCCTTGAATTTTCACATCACCTCATCAAACACCACTGAAACTATACACTATTGAACCGGTCGTTAAAGTAAAATACAAAACCATAAAATATATAACTGAATCTTGGATATATCATTAAAAGTTTAAAATGGTGATGCGTAGTGTTGTGACTAAAGTTGGTGATATTGTAAAGCGGTAGTTTTATCAGTGGGTAAAGAATCAGTGTTTTATCGGTGGGTAGTGGTAAAAAAACAAAACTTTTTTCTTTCGATATTTTAATATTCGATATGTTTTGACATAAAAGAGTACAGTAAGAGTCTTCCCCATCACTAGTAAATTCATAATGCAGAAACAATTTCAATATGGCGGTTTGTTTACATAGTTGGCAAAGTCCATTGACGGCGACTTTATATAGATTAGTCGTATTATGTCCGTGACATCAGTTTCGATATAATATTGTGACAGAAGATTTGACATTGTATCTCGTTCCCACTTGTGGTGTTGTCTATGCAAAACACAAAGCCAACAAAAGCCAAAAAAAAGCCATTATCACAACAAATGATTGAGTTACTATAATAAGAAATTAATATTGTTCAGTTAACTATATTATTTTGGTAATTACAGCAATGTTTTATTTTTTGCTCCACAATATTAAAGGTCGTATGTGGCATATTTGAAATAGTTCAAAGCAATATGGGTTTTTCTTCATTCGAATTTGACACATGTCACTTTGACATAGAGTGCCCATGCCACATACTAAATAGTACAGCGTCGAGCACTCGGACGTTTACCTTAGTAGGTGAATGGGTCTTTAAAAAATATGTAAGTACCTACATACTTACCGTGTTGTTAAAAAAAGTGGAAATCTGTCTGTTTCGTCACGAAATTTTCATATATAAGTATAATATTCGCGACTTAACTGACGGGATTTAACTTTTACTTAATTAACAACACGGTAACTTTGTTAACTTTTTTAAAGACTCAATTTCAGCAAGCTTGTAATACAAGCCGTACTAAAGTAAAGGTACCTTCTGCGCCAAGCTATCTTTATTGACTTTTTATAGAATAAATGCTCATTACCTACTGAAACTTTTTCTATCAGAAACAGTAACTAAACAAAGTGATTGCATGACGTAGAATGGACTTTACTCTTCGGGCTTACTAAACCTGCGATCTTCTGAAATCAGAAGGACCATCTATGAGGGTTTCTTGAAATCCAGGTGGTAACACTCAATCATCATACCAAAGTATGATATTCATAATATGATTGGTTAGGTTAGGTAGTTTGACACTTCTTTCGTCGCCACCTATATTTACATAAGTATAATGAAGACATGGCAACAGCAGTTTTGCAATCATGTGTATTTTTACAAGGGAAAGGGTTCGCGGCAGGATTGCAAAAACTATCGTGGCATCAGTCTTCTCAGTGTGTTTGGGAAAATGTATGCAAAGATACTGATAGAAAGGGTAGTGAAAGAGACTGAGAGTAAATTGTGGGATGTGCAAGCAGGGTTCAGAAAGGGAATGGGGTGTGTGGATCAGGTTTTCTCTTTACGATGCATCACCGAAAAATGCCTGGCCAAAAACCAGAAGGTGTACTGTGCGTTTGTCGATTTGGAGAAAGCCTATGACAGAGTGGTGAGGGATGTTTTGTGGTCAACTCTGTCCATGTATGGGGTAAACAACCAATTGATTCAGGCATTAAAATCCCTTTAAGAGGGATCTAGAGCATGCGTTTAGGATCAATGGTGGCTACACAGACTGGTTTAGCATCCAAAGAGGTGTTAGACAAGGTTTTGTGGCCTCGCCATGGTTGTTTAACTTATTTATGGACAGTTGTATGATACCTTTGAAAGAGAGTGAATGTGGTTTAAAAATGGGTGAGTTACTCGTCAAATGCCTCCTATACGCTGATGACCAGGTGCTAATTGCGTCATCAGAGAAGGAGCTGCAAGAGATGGTAACTTGTATGGATGACTCACTGAAGCGGAAGGGTATGAAAGTCAAAGTGAGTAAGACAAAAGTGATGGTATTTGAGAAAGAAGAATGTGTGACTGTGTGCAATATTCTGATTGATAGTGAGAGAGTGGAGCAAGTGAATGAATTTGTGTACTTGGGTTCGTTATTTACGAGAGATGGAAAGTGTGATGGTGACATTGAAAGAAGAGTGAAAGCGGGAAATCAGGTGAATGGAGCATTGCACGCGTTTGTGAGCAGCCAAAATATAACAAAGAAGGCTCGACTCGCGGTTCACAGAGGAGTGCTTGTTCCTACACTGATGTATGGAAGTGAGACTTGGGTATTTCAGAAAAAGCATGAGACTAGACTGAATGCAATGGAAATGAGAGCGTTAAGAAGTATGTGTGGAGCTCGTTTGAATGATAGAATAAAAAATAGTATAATAAGAGAAAAATGTGGAATAGAAGACGATGTAGTGACTAGGAGATGTGTTGGGCATGTTGAGAGGATGTGTGAAAGTAGACTGACTAAGAGGATTTACGTCCAGGAGATGGATGGAAGGGTCGGTAGGGGGCGGCCTAGGCGAGGGTATCATGACCAAATTTCAGCGATACTGTTAAAAGGCCAGGTCAGGAGTACCCGCAACCGACGAGCGTGTATGAGGAGATGTATGGATGTCATCGAAGCGAAAGAAGTATGTAAGGACCGTAGTATTTGGCGATCCTTAGTCTCTGCCTACCCCAATGGGATACAGACGTGAGTATATGTATGTATGTATGTATGTATTTTTATCTGAGTTGTTGATTTTTAGGGTTCCGTAGTCAACAAGGAACCCTTATAGTTTCGCCATGTCTGGCCGTCCGTCCGTCCGTCCTACTGTCCGTCCGCCTTCGGCTTAGCTCAGTAACCATTACTATCTACTAGAAAACCGTAATTCGGCATGGGTAGGTAAATAAATCAATCACGCCGACAAAACAGAAGAATTAAAATCTTGTTTTTTTTTTCTTGTTTAACCCATATGTGAGTTTCATTGGATAGCTTGTTCAAAAATATTATGAGTTTCTTAAAACGATTTTTCAAATTAGTGATTTGTTTGCGAGATATTGGGCTTTAAATGCCAAATTTTTGTTCGAGTCATGTGTTCCGCCCTGCCCTGCCGGCTAAATGGCATGCTACTGGGAATGTGAAAAAAATCGTGGAAGTAGTACATCACGGAAAACTATCACGGCTAAGTATGCATAACTAGTTACCGAGTAATAGTCGACCAACTTAAAATGTACTTAGAAAGGCCATCTCATCTCACCCGTTACGCCTAACGAAGTAGACCTCTGCCCCGGTATTCTGTAACTTGTTTTAAGCTCACCTCAACGTTCACCCACAAAGAAAGTTCATTACCGGCAAATATATTGAAAATTGTGAATTATTGACGACCGGTTAGCCTAGTGGGTAGTGACGCTGCCTACGAAGCTGAAGGTCCTGGGTTCGAATCCCGGTAAGGGCAAATATTTGTGTGATGAGCATGAATATTTGTT
This sequence comes from Epinotia ramella, assembly GCA_947578815.1. NCBI lineage: Eukaryota > Metazoa > Arthropoda > Insecta > Lepidoptera > Tortricidae > Epinotia > Epinotia ramella. The sequence goes on along the minus strand of OX388204.1, from coordinate 11,972,067 downwards.
TCTGAGTCATGGAAGTTTTCTATGTATTTAAGTAATTATATCTATTATATATATCGTCGTCTAGTACCCATAACACAAGCCGTAATGAGCTTACTGTGGGACTAGGTCGATTTGTGTAAGATTGTCCCCTAATATTTATTTATAGATTATTCAAAAAATACTTGTTCGCTTTCCTGGCAAATAAGGCGTATTATTCCATTGATGAGTTTAGAAGGGACTATTTTTAGGTTCCCTCACGTTGCTATGAACATAAGACTAAAGTTAATTGAACATTATAAAGTAGAATAAGTATGCTGCATGTTAAATTCTTCATGCCATTTGTATACCTTCTGGTAAGGCATAGTGACACATATTTACCAAACTGTAACACCTATTGTAACCTATGTCATATAAATAAATACTTTGACTTTGACTTTGACTTTCAGATAGTATATCTGTAGTAATCTTTTAGCAATTAGTAACAGTTGTTTGAACATCTACTTACGCTTAGTTATACTACGAATCGCGGCGTCAATATTATATTTATAGGTGAGCGTTGAGGTGAACTTAATAGTAGTTTACTCGTATGCATCGTTATTATATTATAATGTATGCTTTTTCAGTCGAGTACCACGTTTAGGCCACGAAGCTTGCTGAGTGGCCTAATTAAGGTACGAGAGTTAAGAAGCTATAATTATGTAACTATTGCATACAATACTTTTTCTACGAGTTAACGGAAATAATAATTTATTAAACAAACGTGGTATATCTATTGAAAATCGCCCTGCTCAAACGAAGTGCAGCCAACCGTTTTTTTTATTTTTGCGCGTTGATGTCTTCTGGAAATCGAGCTTCGTGATTGGTCAAAATTCATTTTAGTTCTGTAGGTACACAGTTATCTTATTTGAGCCCAACTCAAATGATGTTGATTTAGATATCGCTGTCAGTCATTTAACTGACGGATAGAAGTGCTCGAGTAGAAAATAGTAGATTGGATGACAAGGGTCTAAAATAAGCCATATTACCACGAGATGGTTATTTTCCCGAGCGAAGTGAGGAAAATGGTAATATAGCTTGTAGACGAGAGTTATACACTCTACTTTTCACTAAGACTGCGAGAAAATAGTAAAAACAAAGATTATTCATCCACAATGAATAATAAATTACACGGCGAATAGATTGTTCAATTTGGCGGCATGATTTGTTTAATAAACTGTTCTGACACAGATACAAAATAGTGACACCATGAATAAGCGCTACTCACCGTCTATCTATGCGCGTCCAAACGGCCGAGCGCGGCGGACAGCATACAGTGCATAAGATAAAGCGAGATAGACAGCAGTCTATACCGCTCTATATAATAGCTTAAGTATGCCATGTATGCAGTCAACCACACCTGAACGTTTTGATACGGCGCGCGGCTATATAGTCTGTTAGAGCGTTAATTTTTTTCCCCTCACTTCACTGCCACGGAAAACCGTCTTTTATCCTTTAAAACCAGTGGGCAAAAACGTTTTATCTACTAGTGGGGAAAGTAATTTGAACGTAGAGCGTGTTTAAGTAGCTTTTGACAGATAACAAAACGTAAGACGCTCATAATACAAAATTTTCACAGATGATGTATTTCTGTTGCCGCTATGACAACTAATACTAAAAAACAGAATAAAATAAATATTTAAGAACTTTAAAAAAAATTGCTTGTTGCCTTCATCAGGCACTGGGTCTCAGAATGTATGGGAAAACTTAAATCCGACTCGCACTAGACCAAAATTATACTTGATATTACTTACGTTATTATTACTGGTAAAAAAAAAAAAATTTTTAGAATATCTAAAGTTGTTTTGCATGTTGCACTTTCCTCGCTACAGTGAGGTGAAAAGTTTTATATTATATAATTCCCGGCAAATAACTTGAGCAAATGACCTTGCCTGCGCAAAGGCGAATTGTACGTGCGAGCTGCCTCCCCACTTCGTCCCGCATGTTCAAGTTGTTTGACGGGAACTATACACGGGTGCAAATGTATTTTACTTCTCGTGTGTTGAAAGACTCGCTACGCTCAGGATTCTAATTTAGAACCACTCGCTTCACTCGTGGTTCAACTATAGAATCCTTTCGCTTGCTCGTGTTTCAATTCCACACTCACGGGTAAAATACAACTTTGCACCCTTGTAAAACAAATAACTATGAAATACTTGTGACTTATGGAATAAAAAAGACGTAATGTTTGAAATGAATTCTGTTTCCTGATTGGTCGATTTTAAGAACTCTGGTCAGTTGAACAAATCTTTTAAAGAGTTGTGATTCGTGGATTTAATACGGTGAAGTTTAGATTGATCAAATAAAAATGTTTTAAGAATCATAAATATGTATGCATATTATGCCTAATATGACATACTTTTCGAGCATGAGAAGTGAAAAGCAAGGTACGGGATAGATATTGGGCAGCAAAGCAAGCTAACAATACCTAGCGACGCAACATTTACAATCGCATAAAAAAAACTTCAAATATAAACCTAACTCGTGCAATCGCTATTGACGCATTTGTGAGCGTACTCTATTTACGAAACAAAACTCAAATCCTGACAATAACCGTTCTGTTCATGCCAAACATCGCTTCTACCCTCGACGAACAACAAACTGACCTGTTATGAATCATATGTCGTCGACATAAGTAGGTACTGTACGTGTTTTTTGCAATTGTCTTTCAAAACAGTTATATATTAACGGTGGCTAAAAACAAACGAACGCTTTCTATGCGAGATATCAAAAAATGGATGTACCTATAGAAAAACGTGTATTGTTCGGTGTGCTGTTGAATTGTGGAGCTAGTGTTGTTTACAAAACACCTGTGTTAATCTATTTTTTAACTGCCTTAAAAAAAAAGGAACTACCTACGTCATTTAAAAACTTGTTTTGTTTCGGTTGGTCCCATTGTTACCAAATTCCAGTTGGATGATGGAATCTATCTAGGAATTGAGGGAGCTCTTCTATAATAACTCTTTGGTGAGGTGGAACTGAGGATGAAGATCTCAGATACTGACCAACAAGACATTATTTGTCACCAAATAATTCGCCGTAATGTACACGAGTCAATTAGTAAAGATGGTTGCTGATGACAATAGTCATTGTTAGTTGACAATTTGGTGACATTAAAAAGTTAGTGCGCTTTTTCGCGCACTAAACTGTTTAATGTCACCAAATTTACTTATTACATTTTTACAATTCCTCATTGAACGAGCGAGTAAAGCGAACGAAGTTCTATGCTTTGACCGAAAATCGTTTGTCCGGTGTCCGGCTGTTCTCCTCTGGTCATATTTCTCGTGAAGTTTTGTGGGCACGTACTATAATTATATAGCTTTTTTTGTCGATCCACTTTTTCGAAATGAAAACATCACATTTTTAATGAAAGAGAAGCACGCGTTCTACAGCTAACAGAGCCACTAGTAATAAAATACATAATATGATAAAGCCGAAACCCCATAGCTGCGCACGCTACGTTGGCTTTTTTTTTTTTTTTCCTTCCTGTCTTTCTAAGTTGCTCAACTAATTGCCAATAACTAAGCACGTCCCAACTGGCCTGTGCATGCGCGGCATTAGGCCAACGCTTAAACTAACCTATACTTCATACAAAATATAAAAAAAACATAAAAATAAGGAACACAACATGCTAACATAAAAGAACGCTACGCTGGCAGGGTGCAAAGCGGGTGGAGGAAGAGCCTAAACGATCAGAGCGCTCGCTACGAAAAAAAAAGTAAGTCACCTAACCTCTAAAACTTGTACGCCGTTGCCGGGACAGAAGTTTGGCGAACCTCTCGGGCTTTGATAATACAGGTCATGTCTCCTTGGCGAATGTCTTCAACCTCAAGGACATGCCCAGCTAGCACCAATTTCTTGCCTTTATTCATCGTCTCCGGTTGGAAAATGATTTCGTGGGTGATGGCACGACACCCCGTTTTAGTCACCAGTAGGCTCATTTCTCACAGAAAACAACAATTTTAATGTTATTGGCAATAATGTTACTGACTACCATCGTCCAAAACTGTCTAATATAGTAAAATAACACAAGATTGCAATATTTTTTTTCACAATATTTACTTACTTCTCGCTTGACAGCTGTGACAATATTGTCCATAATGGCCACCTGTCACGTGTAGCACGGTCCCATGGGCCCATTGATCTGGCTGCGTGTGTCAACATTTCCACAGCAACCAATGCACGCACATGCTAAACACGTCTCCCACGTGGGTACATTGGTCAGCTGCGTGTATCCACATTCCCCACTGCGGCGAACGCGGCCTACGCTACGCACGAAACGGGGTTTGTGCGACGCAGTTGGGGCCACCTTTCCACTGCAACCCACGTTCGTAGCGTGGACAGCGTGGGTCGCAGTGGAGCTTAGCCTGCCACGCGCGCTGCGAGTGCGAGGAACGCACTTCGGAACAGGCCACGCGTGTATCAGTGACGTCATTTCGTGCGTAGCATGCTCGTACACTGTAAGTATTATAGCTTATTGAAGTATCTACCTACATTTTGATACGAAGCGTTTTTGTACCCACGTGCGTAGCTCGACCGTGCGCAGCAGTGGGGGTTCCGGCTTTAGATAACTAATTTTGTGAGCTGGAACTTATCAAGAAACAAACATAACCTCTTAATGTAACCTCTCATAGCGCAAAATCATATTTACTTGCGAAATACATAACAAACAACTTGCTAGTATTGAATAGAAAAATATTACATGGAATATATTATCTTTTGTTCAGTGGATCGGAAAGCAATATGATAGGGCGCGCAGCGAAAAATGTTTTGCCAAGTTTTAAGGATTCCGTCTCGAGGGTTTATCAAAACGCGAGTGTCGAATATTGACAAAGATTATATTAATTTAGACTGTTAAATAAACCCGGTCTATTTCTACAAGCTTTTATTTAACTTGGAGTGTATGTTGTATGTAAGTTTGTTTATAGGTCAATCCTTGAAAGTCTGACCAACTTCTCGAAGTCTAAGGGCGATTGTGCACTACAATGAGTTTTAATGTCCGGCAGTCCGATTTTTTACCGGTTTGATATGGCACGCCATTAAATGTATATAGTAGTTTATGCACTACAATGAATTTTACCATCCGACATTTACATACATTTATATCGGACCGTAAAAAATCGGACTACCGGACAGTACAATTCATTGTAGTGCACAATTGCCCTAATAGAGTTGAAAATTTGAACAATTATGTAGTCAGATGACATGGCAATACTTATTAGAATATGATGACTTGATGAGACAGAACGCTTTCGTCAGCTTGAATATCGCTCAACATATCGAATCAATTACGACTGCTATAACGAGATATATACCTGTTTCTTTCAACACAACACTTTTTCGCGGAATTAAAATGAAGCATAGTTTGCAACACGTTTGTGAAGTATTATAATTATAGACCAATCTTGTTCGGCACTGGTGAACAAATTAATGAAATGGAATAAGTTGATAATAATTGCACAAGATCGGCCAAGACGCTTCTGCGATGTATGATCTATTGTGGAAGGCTTATCGAAGCCATGTGAAAAGAAAACTATATATATTATGGTTAAAATACTTCTATCTTGTATTGTTGCGGTTGGGTTGTACAAATATCCCAAAGTTCGATGCTGAAATAATAAATACATCGAAATAGATGTACATATCATAATATTTATTTACGATACAAGTGCAGAAAATAGGAAATCCGCAACGAGTGGTGATAAATTAAAACACGACCGAAGGGAGTGTTTTAAATCGTCACGAGTTGCGAATTACCTATTCGCACGTGTATCGTACAACCTTTTTAACCAATTTCAAAAAAAAGGAGGAGGTTCTCAATTCGGTTGTATTTTTTTTTTAAATGTTTGTTACCTCAGAACTCCGTCATTGATGAGCCGGTTGAATATTTTTTTTTTTGTTTGTAAGTATATGCTTTCAAGTGGGTCCCATTTTTTCCAAAATTCAGTTGGATGATGGGATCCATGAGGAATTGAGGGAACTTCTCAATTATATTAGGCACGCGTGTAGTGATTTTGGTATTTTCTATTATAACTCAAGTATTTACACCCGGAAATCATACATTTGGAGGAGTAGAATTGATGATGAAGACCACAGATAACTTATGGAATTCCTCAATTATGTACCCAAAAGTACAAAAGTACGTCACAGATTCTGATAAGATTCCGTTGAAATAGCAAAGTGCCAAAGGTGATCCTTGTGGTATCGACACTATCGACGGAACTCCTCAAATATTATCGGGCCACATACAGCGATTGGGTTTTTTCTCTAATAATCAACGCATTTGCTCTCGGAAATCAGTTCATATGGTAAGTTGGAAAAGAAATGTGGAAATGTTCAAGTGGCTTGGCGGAGTACTAAATTGAAGACGGTTAAAACTTTGTTTTTAAAGTAAATTATACTGTACAATATGGCTCTTTAAAGTTTCGACATATGCACGGATAGTGCTCATTCCGCACGCGTGCGGGTAAGTAGCACCATATGTACTGTAAATAAATAAATCTTAGGGGGACAATCTTACACACATTGAAAAAGCCCCACAGTAAGCTCAATAAGCCTTGTGTTATGGGGACGGCGATATTATAAATACTCAAATACAAAGCAAAATATTCAAGACCCATGAAAAAGTATTCAAGCTCATCACACAAATATTTGCCCTTACCGGGATTCGAACCCAGGACTCACTAGGCTAACCGGGCGTCTCAATATAAATTTATGTACAAAAGTGTCAATGCTCAGAATTAGCCTTATTGTAAAATTACTAGCAAAGGAATTAAGTAAGTGTTTCTGGGTTCTTAGGTTTGTTTTGTGTAGGTTTTTATTTATTAACCCTCGACACCCCTGTCATCAGTTTTACATGTGTTTTGTCTCTGGCATCGGATCCCCCAAACAGATAAACATTAGTTTTATTTAATATTTAAATTGTATGTAGTTTATTTACCTGCTTACATAAGTCTAGTACTGCAACTACACAAGCTACGGTGTATCTGTCTATGGTAGCCTAGTGGTTCAGGCATGCGGCTGCCAAACGGCGGTCGTGGGTTCGAATCTCGGCCCGTACTAATTTTTCGGAACTTATGTATCATTTGATATTTACCGTTACCTTTACGGTGAAGCAAAAACATCGCGCGAAAACCTGCATACATCTTGCAAAGAAATTAAAAGGTCTAAGTGAAGTCCGCAACCCGCACTGGGCCAGCGTGGGGACTACTGCTCCAGCAGCGGGACTTATACGGGCTGATTTATTATTATTTTATTACTACATAAGTCTAGGTTTAAGGATGATTATACCGTGCTTAATCCGGTACGGTATAATCATAAATTTGAGTCCTGCAAGTGGTGTAACAAATTAATATAATTTCCAAGCAATTTCTAAAGCGGCAAATTTAATGACCTCTGCCCTCGCTATTGAAATGTGCGAGAGCGGGGGTATTCATGACAATGCGGTCAGCTAATCCTTTAATGAACCTCCGAGCCCTTCAATTGCTTACGAATGAACTAGAGTACAGCAGGGCCTTTGAAGGTCTTTTAAAGGCAGTGCCATTGCATGCGGCAGTCAAGGCCTTGTTACCAAATTGATGTATGAACATAAGAACATGGAAACGTACCTTAAAAAATCGTCGTTAAGGAAACCTAATTCTACTTATGGTTTTTATGAGGACAGAATAGTACATTGTTTAACAAGGGGCGTAAGTGGAATATTGCGAACAAGAGTCTATCAGAAGCCCGACGCCGAAGGCGGAGGGCTTTTGATGACTCGAGTTTGCAATATTCTTTTACGCCCGTGTTATACACAATGTTTTTCATAACATTTGCGAGGAAACAAATACATTTTAGATGAAATGAATACAAATCGTAATAAAAACTGCAACATGTCAGTCGTCCATTTTGTTGAATTTGACGTGAGGCGCGTATGACAAAGACCCTTCGGTATACAGCCACGATTTGAAAACACTTAAAAACATTTTACATAGACACTAAATAACTACATATTAAATCTGTAAATAATTCAGTTAAACATGTTTAAGTAGTTTTTTAAGTTTAAATTTATTTAGGTATAAATACGTTTTCAGACATCGTATTTGATATAAAACCTCTTTGCTGTGTAACTGCCGCATGAGTGACAGATACAATTTCTATTACAGCTCTGTATGTCTGCGCATTATGAAGCCCTTTTTCGAGCAAGTGTGATGAAAACTATTTTTCATCACACGTGCTCGTAAAGGGCTTCATAACGCACAGACAAACTGGGCTACAATACCCATCATGTTTTTGTCTTTTATTTTATCTGTCACTCGTCATGCTTCAATTATAAAGCAAGGAGGTTTTCATTCAAATACGATGTTTGAAAATATAATTTATAAATAAATGTACATATAAAAACACAAATAAAACATGATTAGCTATAGTCCGACCGCTTTACCGAGTCCTCGTCCGCGCCGGGCTTCGTCTCCCGCACGACGCCCGCTCCCCCGTTATACCCCACGCGCGCCGCGCAGGCGAGGACTCAGTTAAGCTGTCGGACTGTAAGTAATTTGAAAATTTAAATAAAGTAATATAGTGTCAATGCTGAAGGGTCTTTGTGTTCGCCTCACACGCCCCCCGTCAAATTTAACAATGGACGATTGCCATTTATTATATTTTATTGCGATTAGTATTATCTTTGTTTCAAATATCTTTATTTCCTCGCAAATGGATGGTATATTTTTAATAATAGTTATAAAACAGAAGACTATGATGGCTAGCGTTTTTAAAAAATCTATCGTAGTCCTTCGGCATCGGGCTCCTAGGACTCTTGTTCGGAAAAATCGACTAACCAACCTCGTGGCACAATGTACTTATTTTCAAAAGAAAATAGGGTAAAACCCGGATAGTCGCCCCGGGGGTATAGTTGCCATGATTGCAATTACTCCAGTTTCGCGAATGAAACACACATTATTTTATTTATCTATCGAGAGACTCTGCAACTACAACTAAGTTGACCGTGTTGCATGTCTCTGTGCGATTGCATGGGACGGCTAGTTGCGATCAAAGTTTTTGCGGGATTTTCCTCTTTCTCGACGGGGCATCTATCCTAAACGTAATTTACATGGATTAGGCAAAATTTATAGGTCCGCAAAAATCGCCAATGCTCTGGAAATATCCCAGATATTGTTCATTCCTTTCATAAATTTGAAGATAATAAACCAAAGTACCTACCCGTTTTACAAATAAAGAATCTGGCTTTTTGTACAAAGAGATATGAAGTAATTTCAAAAAGTGGGGCTTCTATCCTGGTTTTACCCTAAATATGTACTGATCACGGATTAAAAATCACCGTGTATACATAGGTATACTATCCGTTTCTATCTATAATTAGAACATATTATTCACTATAACTGTTATTACTTGACTCCAGCGTATAGGAAAATTCAATTGTAATTTGTATATGGTCAAAACAGTTGTTCTAAATCTCTTTTTTGCCGAAAGTTTATTACGCAGTTACCCTACTGGATAACATCTAAAATCCGAGTGATACCGGGTTATCAAATTAGTTGTTGGAGAAAAAGATTTTCGTTTACCAAAGTCAGCAACAGCTGTGCTGTGGTCCGACATAATTAAACCACAAAATAAAATGCTCAAATCATATGTAAGCCACTTTGTAAGCGGCTAGTACCACCTTAACTAATTACACGTGCTCGTAACCTTTATTTCTGTCGCGTCATCGAATCCCTGCAAAGTAATTGTACACGAAAAATGGTAATGGGCCACTTAGGGCTTAATTAAAATGTCCCATACGTAATGAATGGCTGAGGCCCCGTAATGACGGAGCTCGTAGCCGATTGCTTCGGGAGGCGAGCTGAAGCTATTAAAGTTTAATTTGTTTTCGATGTCCGATTAAAATATTTTGTTTAAAATCAATGGGGATTAATTCCTTCGTGAGCTTAGGCACGGATGCGCGCCAAATATTTAAACCTATTGCTGTACACGCAGAACAAGTTTAGTGTTGTCTAAGTACCGACCGAATAGTACCTATAAGCTATGGTTAGTTTGGGACTAAGTGTCGATTTGTGTAAGATTGTCCCCCAATAAATAATTATTAATTAATAGAAATTACGGCACGTACCTATAAGGAAATGGAAGGAGACCGTGAAAGAAAAAAGGTGACTTTTCTCTGCAGTCAGCATTTACCACATCCCAGCTAAAGTGCCTAATGGCGTCGCCGTCGCTGTGAAAATGTTATTATTATTATTATTAATCCTCCTTCAGTGAGGTCTTAACTTTCTCGACAATTGACATCTCATTTCATCCTATCCTCGGGAACGTTGGTATCGCGTAGGTAGTTCATTAGTCCTAGTCTTATTATAGTTTATTATTAAAATAAGAAATAACAGTGAAATCGATGTTTTTGTCTTTGTCAACTTTTGAGACTGAATTAATTACTGATAGGTTCAATGATCGTTTAAGTTTACAAATGAAATGTATCTGATATCGGCGATATTAAGTACAAGTACCTTAGGTACATATCCGAAACTTAGCGTATGCCTTTCTAAAGAACTTATTGTACCTGCGACTTCGTTTGCATGGTAATGTGGGAGTTAACGCATTTCTTTTCTTGGGCATAGGACACATGCAGTTCTAATTTAACCTATCGTGTAAAACTTTGAACAAACCTATTTTAGTTAGAATGCCGTTAAAATCTCTCTGACATTTAAATTAGTAAGAAAGGGACAAAACACGTTTTATTTATCAGAGGTATTTTAAGTTTTATGAATAAGGGGGTAAAAGTTTAGTAGCTGTTTGTGGCAATAGATCCAACAGGTAGGACACAGGCTGCAGCATTAAATGTTTATTGATCTTCTTCTCTACATATTTGTAACACTGTTTTATATTAAATAAATAAAAACGTGATGACTGAAATGATCTCGAGTCACTCCGACTCTCAGGTAAATATGTGTTTAGGAATTAAGACGCTGTAGGTTCAGCGAAGTTAAGCGAACAGAGTTTTTGGATAGTATTTTATGCAACTGTTGTATAAGAAGGGTCGTAAAACGCGAGTGTCGTGGGTTGCGATGCGAGTCTTGGCGAGCATCGCAATTAAAAACGCCACGAGCGTTTTTAAACCAGTTATACACCGTTGCATACAATACTTTATCTACGAAGAATTTTAAATAAATTGCATTATTTAGACTTTTTAGGGAGCAAGTTTTCTATTCGTTCTTTTGCTACTCACGCAATTTCTTCAGAAGTGCAGTTATTAATTCCTTTGACCATTTTAAAATGAACTGTACACTTTTGTCTTCACGAACACGAATAAAATCTTAATAGTTTAGGAGTTATAGTTTATCATCTTTCGTCTTTTCATTTTGAACCGTATTTTGGAGGGAAATCAAAAATATGATTCCTCTTGTTTATGGTTTAATTGTTTTTAATTTGTTTGCACTTGCCATTCGAACCAAACCGAATCCAGACCCGAACCGAAACCGAACTGTTTATTTTTTATGAATAATACCAAGAATTTATAAAACATGTAAATTAACACACAATCGACGATGATTTATTATTATTTTAGTAAATAATTTATAATATATAAATGTTAAATCGTAAATAAAAACTTTTTATTTCGAAAAATTTGCTTATGAAATTGGTACCACTGCAATACAGCGGCCAAATAAAAAAAAGTTACATGATTTGACATCGTGGTAAACAGTGCTTTTATGAAAAATTTATGAACCACAAAAGTACGCTAAACAGTGCGTTTATGAGCCATAGAGCATAGAGTTTTTCGACGACTGATTATCGGTGTCATTGTATTTGAACTAAAGCCTATATATATAGGAGTAGAAAAACAATATAATGCGCCTGTTATTATAAACATATGGTTTCAAAAAATTACGAATAGTAATCTTGAGGCTTCTCTGCAGCGAGATCAGTGATTCGAAGCATGATTAAGCAATTTTCGCTTGATAGAAAAAAATCACGAAAATAGGTCTAAAATACTTAAAATATTCATAATAAATAATGCACAAAAAAATATATTAAAATTGCTTCTAAAAATCGGCAATATGATGTTTGAGAGAACTCAGTGATTACTGTTTTATTTATTTAAAAGGAAAACAAAATAAATTAAAAAACGTGATATCCGTGCATCCGAGCACGGACTTCCATCTCGCTCACGCTTATGCTCAGTGAGAGGGAGAGAAGACCATGAACCTACGGCGCCTTAATAATAGATAATCCTTTCGAGTACCCATTGACCAGTAAGTGTTTACGTGGAACCAAAGATCTCTTTTTAATTAGACAACAGACGGCCAATTTATATTTTCCAAACTATGCCTAACCACTAGGTAAGTTCTACCACTATAATGCGAGTCCGAGTCCCTTTCTAATAAAAGAAATTATTAAAAATTTATTAATGTAATATGTTTATTTTTTTCATATTGCAATGTTTCAGATCGCACTATCACATTCTGCCAAATCTTTTGTATGTTCCCGCCATTGCCAACATAATGAATGTGTGTTGCAGGCTGTATGATAAAAGTATTTTCCTGTATGTGTAATGGATGTGTTATGTTATGTGGCAATAAATAATTCTTATTCTTATTCTTATGTTGGCCAATTTCTGTGTCTCTATATTGGCTGAATGTCAACTTGAAGGCGCGAAGTACGAAGTTATAATACCGCCTTAATACTGACGCGCTTGATAATTAATGTTTATAAAAGGCCCGTTCTATACTGATTTCATACATACTGTTTATTGCTGATAAATATAAATACTGATAAACCAGCACGGCTATCAGAAGACGGCGCGCGAGCTCTCTCGATTTTTCTCGAACTATCCGTCTCTCTTATTAGACAACATAGAAATAAACAGAAATAGAAATAACTTTGTTGCTTTCATGTTGGCATACAGAGGGGCTAGTACGCTAAGTTTTATGTCGGACATAAAGCATTCGTCCCATTATTCTGGCCAATATGCGAGTGCAAGAGAGACAAATGCTTTATGTCGGACATTATATATCCTAGTGTGCTAGGGGGGCAGGTGGTCTCACAAAATTAAGAGGAAACACAAGGGCCGTTTTTCCACAGAAACGTAGTCCCCTGTTTTCTCCCTGGATAATGGCAGTAGAGCAATATATATTTCCATTAATCTATGGCTACTATTGACACGTTCTTATGTTTTCTTTTTTTTTCATAAATTTATTCTTAAAAGAGATATTAACCTTCAAAAACCCAAAAAAAAATGCCAGATTTTCCGCTGTGTTCAAACATCCAGAAAACAATTTTGACTAAATTATTTAAAAAAAGGAAAATATAGGAACAGGGCCAAAGCCCTTCTTTGATTATTAATAAAAAAAATAGTTAAATAGGTCAAGTTTTGGAGAAGAAATCAGGGGACTACGAAACGTTGATTTAATGTTCTTTTAATAGGTATTTTCGGTCCAAGCTGCAGTTGTCTCTATCGCGCTCTGCGGGGGGAGGCTTGAGGTTGGCGCGACAGCAATACATTTTACAAAAAATATAAATTTCTCAACTATCTTGACCTTTTTGTTTCCTTTTAACAGTACGACATGGGACCCTGGGACAAATAGACGTATAGTGGGACAAAAATCGCGCGCCGTCTTGTGATAGCCGTGCAGATCGTGACAAATACTCAGCGTGTAGTCTTGCAGAAACTCAAATAGACTTTATGGCTGAACGCAAGAACAGCGCTATGCCATGCCATTAAAAAAAGGAAGAGTCAAACGTTTGATTGACGTTATATTGTTGAAATTTGTTGATACATTTATTGAAATAACGCCTCAATACGAATTTAGCGCATATAAGTTTCCATATCAGAATCGATTATTTTTTTATGCTTTTTTAAAGCTAAACAGCTAAGCTAAGCTATAGACCTTCACAAAACGCATATTAAATTCTTTTAATATGCGTTTTGTGAAGGTCTATCACAACGCCGGATAGAAATTATTACTGTTGGATAGTTATGGCTAGCCCGCCATTTTGACGTCACTATCAGTTGACATATATGGCGGCTACGATTTCAAGCAGAACAAATTAATAATTTAATGAGGTCAAATGTTTCCGAAAATTAATTAATCGTCGCAGTCGGATAAAAAACTATCCTAAACGGAAGCTAGAGTAATAATGTACTTATGAAAAAAGTTACATGTTTTTCCGTTCATGGGAAGCTCAGATCATTCGGGACACAACAATGCTTAGTTTGATACTGGCTGATTCGATTTTTTAATTTAGAGATTTATTATAAGTGAGAGATAGCTTCTGCCTGTGACTCCGAACTCATTTATATCGTAGTTCCGTACCAACTTTCTCCCCCTATTTCACTCCCTTAGGGAATGATTTCCGGGATAAAAAATACCCCGGGATTCGAACTATGTCCATACCACATTTCATTTCAATCGGTTCAGCGGATTAGGACTGAAGAGGTAACAAACAAACAGACACACAGACAGACACACTTTCGCATTCATAATATTAGTATGGACAGGGGGGGGGTCACTCCGCCGATCTGCGTGAAATTATAAGTACATGCCGGCGGCAGATCCGGATCTGCTTATTCAGTGGTTGCCCCGCCGTGGCCCGCGACACTCGCGCGCGTGTCTCCCGCATACCAACGTCGCAAGCGAGCGCGTAAATACGATGTATAAAGTAAGGGCAACGGTATATTGCATTGCTGCGGGTTGCACAAACAATGACCAAAATTCGGATTGCACGTTTTTCTATGTTCCGACGCGTGAAAAGGATACCGAAAGGTGAGGTAGTAAGCACTAAATGCTCATTTATACCTATATTTTCATAGTAAATCGAACACAAGAATCAAGTAAAACAGCACAGTGTTATACTTGAATTAATTAGGTATCTGTCAACGGCATATCTACATATGTATACACATACATCAAACGAAAATCCCGAATTGTGATTAAATAAATCAGTACTTATTGGACTCATTTACACCTGGCGTGCGACCGCGAACCGTAACGGAGATCGTAAAGTCTATCTCCGTCTCTGTCACTCGAATAGTAAGTGTGACAGAGACGGAGATAGACTTTACGATCTTCGTTACGGTTCGCGGTCACACGCCTGTTATGTTTTCGGTGTTACCTACTTAGGCAGCTACTTAGCTGCTAAAGGTGGTACATTTAAATATCTTATTGTCGTCGAGGCGCGCCACTTGCCACCTCCGCGGCGCCGACGCCGCGGCGGTGTCGGGTGCAAGTTCTAACACAGAATAGATAATAGTGCAAAGCTACTGTATCCGCTTACGATCAGGCGGACCGTACGCTCGTTTGCCACCGACGACGTTTAAAAAAGTGACAACCCTATCTTCGGCAAGGTGCGGAGTAATGTCGACCTTCGCGCCGGGCAATAGAACTCAATGACGCGCGGCTGGCGTGCGGTCCGTTGCTAATAATAATTAATAGGCACGTAAAAAGGCGGCATTCGTGAACATCAAAACAGAGGGTCTTCTGTACTTGTACTATTATTTATTCTGTGGTATGGATATGGTGTCTGATTGCCTGATGCCTAAAATATACGAGAGCAAAATCCAACTTCCTAAACACAATCTTTTCATTCTCCTTTCTTTTTAATAGGTTCACATGGTGTACTTACAATTCCATGTATTTCCTATACGGTTATTATTTTAACGTCACCCTTCCACTTTCATCTGTTTATTTGACGGGATCCAAGAAAAATATGTTTGTTACACAAATAACATTCGCACTTACAACGTGATATCGCTGATCGGAAATGTTCGTACTAAATTGGATTTTCGACTGCCACATATACGGAGATTAAATATTTATGTTACGTGACTGAATATTGTGAGTTGGGATAGGGAAGGGCTAACGAGATGCCGCACTAAACTATACACATAAAAAAAAAGACCTGGTTGCACTCCAGGAGTGCCGGCAGAAGTGAAAACTTGAATATTTTGACATTTCGAATCGACGAATACCGTAGCAACAGAAGTAAACTATTTCACTTGCAAATTAGCGCGTGAGAACTTATTGTGTGTCGGCCGAACGGGTAAGCGCCGCATCGCCACTACGGCATCGCCCCCTCCGCCCCCAAGCCTCGTCCCGAATCTCTCACCATTTACGGTCACGTGACACCTGTCGCGAGTTTAACAATTTTTCCGCATCCCAAAAAGTGCAAAGCGCCGCTAAAGAAGTTTTCACTTCAATAATGTTAATATAAAAATCACGGACGCGTCATTGCTGTTTGTGGTTTGATCTGGTAGTGGGACGCGTTGCAGCTCGCCGGGCCGGCGACGATGCCCCGCCGCTCGCCCCGCGCCGTTCCCCAACGTCGCCGCCGCCAACCAATTTGTTTTTGCCATTGCTAAATATTTTTCAAAACTTTATGTTCTTAGGAATAACGTCCGAATTCGAAATATTCGAATTTTCTCAATAGCAAAACGGTGAAGGACGCGTGGACAAAATTACAAATTCATGTTTAACGGCTTTTTACTCTTACGAATAGCGTTCAGATTTGAATGAAGTCGAATCGGCTAGCAGCAAAATATAAAAGTTTGTGACCTCCTACACATCTGACGTCACAAAAATCTGTCGCGTGTTTAACAATTTTTCCCCATCCCAAAAAGTGCTCAGCGCCGCTAAAGAAGTTTTCACTTCAAAAAAGGAAGTAAATCAACTCTTGAATCTGGTTTACTCCAAATGGCGACACGTTGACATTCATAAGAAGGTTACCAAAGACAAGTGTAATATCACACAAAAATTAAGTGTAAAACAGAAGTCTCAGACCAAGAAAAAAAGTCGACAAGAACAAAGTCTTTTTTTCTTTGTCAATATAAGATTCACATTTTCTAAATAAATTGTTTTACATTAGAAACCAATATAGCTAAGCTTCCATGCCCACGTAGTTTTCAAGACGGCACCACGGGGACGCACAACAACATACCCACTTAGCGTTGTTTAAAAAAATTTCACGATCTAACTTCAGTTTTTATTTGTTCGACTCACGTACGTCGCGTCGCACATAGCGACGAGTTTACTGAGTTTTTCTTCCACTAAAATGTCCCTTGTCTCGTAAGGCTAAACCTGTTTTAGTACGTGTGTGCTTACATCTCGGTATCCTAAAAGAAGGATATAAAACAATGATTCGATATCAAATTTCAAGGGCAAAAATAAAACTAGATGTGTTTCAAAAAATGTGTTGGGCCGTCATGCATACATGGTAGTTCTGCAAGGTATACGAGCCATCGCATATTGAGCCACTAATGGTCGTCGTTTTTTTATTTTTTTATTATTTATTTAATGAGCTTAATCACTTTTGTGACATGTCACTCTATGAATTCACATGAACAAATATATTATATAAATATTTTATCGTCTACATAATCCAATAGCTACAAGTTTATACAAACATTTTGCTTCATCAGATAATGGGTGCGCCAAAATTTGATTGCAACCCCCGACTTCGAATAAAATCTCGTTTGAAATGTTCCTTCTCGCGTCCGCGTTCCGGTCACATTCCATAATAACATGATATGTATCTTCTATAATGCCACACTCATTGCAGTTTGGTGATGAAACCTTGCGCATCAGGTACGCAAATTGATTTAGTGGAATGTGTCCGGAACGTAACCTAGTGGTCGTCGTTGCGGACGAGTTCTTTCATACATTTTGTATAGCATCTACCCACACCCAGCGTTTAGAGGGCGCGTCCAAGCCTTAAGCTGATTTTCCAACGGAGGGGCGAGACGAGACGAGGCGAGGCGAGAATTGAAATACCTATGGCAAATTCTCAATTCTCTCCTCGCCTCGTCTCGTTTCGTCCCTCGTCTCTGGTGGAAAATCAGCTTTAAGCTGGGGAGTGGCCCGCGCTCGTTACTAGTGACCTGTGGCAGAGTGATCGCGTTTAGTGGTGGCCATCTAGCGGCTGTAATGTAGTGGCGCTCTAAGATAGCGCGACAACCAAGGTCATCCATCTACCTATCTCGCTTTATCTTATACTTTAAAAGTCCGTGTGGGTGTGACTACTTAAAATTGGGTCCTAAAAATAAGCCATCGAGCCATACGAACCTCCATTGGTCTTAATTAACAGAAAGGGGCATCCCTGGGATACCGCTTTGTTCTATGTCTAAGTCATTTTCATTGACAGGTCAGTCAAGTGGGTCCCTATGTCATGCCGTGGACATGGTATGAGATCGGACCTGAGAAGAAAAACGAGACGAAACGGTAATGATATGTGTTTTGACCTCATTGCTGAAAGAACTAATGTCCGTATTAGTATAGTTAGTACTTTACTTGCCTTGTCTATTTATATATTTTTTTAAACATGTAGCGCCATTTTAGGGCCTGGTCGAAGAGTCAGGCGCGTTTGTCCCAAGTGACCGCACGTCGAACGGACAAGACATTTAAAAGGCTCCACTAATATTGCCTCCTTTTGGTACAGTACATTAGGTACTTCATCGAAGTTACTATTATTACTCCCGAGTCTTCTATGTGATATGATAACTGAGAGTAAACATACGACGAAATTAAATTAAATACGACGAAAGGCTATGAAAATATATTTTTTTTGCATTCTGTGCCAAAAAGGTAAAAAGGAACCCTTATGAACCGACTCTTCTGTCTGTCACAACGTTAATTACATCAGGATTTTTTTTCAGGCACTTGTTTGGTCCATAGCTTTAAGTTTTTGATAGGAACCAACTCCTCCGTCAGCCATATTTATTTTATGGCAGCCATTTTAATTATAGTTAATTAATTATTGATATCTCGAGTTCTAAGACACTTAGAATCACAAACTTGGTGTCTAAATATACATATTTGAGGTCAGGGAATTCAACTAGATAAGTATTTTACCGATATAACACTGCTTATATATGTAAAACATCATTGTTCTTAGAGTTGGTTTAAGTTATGTTAAAAAACCAATTATTAACGTTATTATACTTTTATTACTTGTTATTAAAGAGGCTAGAGTAATACATAATCTGCCGAAATTTCAAGTGTCTACATATTACGCTTCTAGAGATATACCGATTGTTATGTGCGGGCAAAAAAACGCCATAAAATTACGTTTCGTGTATGAGAGCACTGTTTAATATTTTTTTTAATTTAATTTTAATGAATGTATGTTAAAGCAGCAATAGAAAAACAACTTCTGTGAAAATGTTAAAAGTCAGCTTTTGCTGATAGGTACTGTAGAAAGACTAAGCTAGCCTCCTTTAAATAAAATACTATTTAATAAGTTAACTAAAATACTGGCCATAAATAAAATACTTGTGATCGTCTAGTTCAAGAAGTACGAATAGGACCCTCTACGTTGTGTTAAAATCTCGTCGTAAAACGCATTGTATAAAATAATAATGTCAAATGATGTTCCAAATGAAACCGTAACAAACGCAATAAATAAATGTGAATAAATAACATTCGTAATAAATAAAACGAATGAAACTAAAATTTCAAAATGATTCAGAACGTAAATGTAGTTCAATTGACGCATTAAATAATGCGTTTAAATAAACGTCAAAAATCATACGTAAATGTATGATCATAAGCCGCAAAAAACCGAATCAAAACACGTGAAAGGTCATTTCAGTAATCGTAAACATTACTGTAAATTATAATCCGTCAATAAATTTTATCGTCCGCAAATCAAATCGCACGATAAAACAAGCCGTAAAAAATCAGCAATAATTATTAAATCCGCAAATCAAAATGAAAATTTAAAATTGAGATCAACAAATAGTCTATCTACATAAGTGAACATGCGACTCACCCGATCAGGTACAACTCGAACAAAGATAATTGATTTAATTAGTTAATTACCGTATACAAATTATAATTATCTAATACTAATTACATACATTTATTTCTAACTTAGAACTAACTAAAATTATACTATAAAATGCTCCATCACGATGAACGACAACGATGACCTGTAAAATAAACAGACTACAAGGGGACCTTGGGATTCTAGACCGTAGGTCTTAAAAATGGGGCCTATACCTATTGTTATATCTTGAATCTTTCGAGGGCTCCCAACGCTCCTACACCCTCGCCAAACCAACAAATCCGTCATGATGCAACCTATCAACCCTTACTATCTATTTGATTCAAACCATCTCTCCTACACATTCATCATCTTACACGAATCTTAAGTACTTAAGTACTTTTAAATTTACTTTACGCAGATTGCCAAGATTAATTTTAATAATTACGCAAAGCATAACGCGCGGCAGAATTTACGCATACCCTAAACGTTCGTGCAGCCACGGTATTTGTAACAGAGATAGTGATTGTTGTCGATTATGTACAAGGTGCTCTGAATACCATTTATATGCTATAACATCCACTGTACTGTCTGTCCCTTAAATTGGCCTGCAGTGTCACTCTACTTCCACTAATTGACGCAGATGTCAAAGGTCCGTATAATCGAATGAGTTACATCCCAGAACAAACAGAGCGCAATGTTACAGAACATATAAATAGCTCAGGCCTTGGATTTATACCTATTGTGTATGAAAAGTTCACAGCTTCTAAGAAATTGACACGTCAGATTCCTTAGGTGTAAACTCGAGTCGACTCCAGCAATCCAGGATCTAGTATCAGCCAAAAAGCTTTGCGTCGAGTGTACCTAAGTGCGTGTATTCAAATGAAATCTAAGCTCGTGGTGTGTCAGCTATGTATGTTGGTGTAAATGTGATATGTGTATGAGTGTATGTCCATTGAAATCAGGCTAAAGCCACGAAATACAATGGGTGTGTATAGAAGTTTCCTTTTTTAATGTAAGTTCACTATCTTGTCACAAATAATAGAATCAAAAAGCCATTAAATGCATAACACTACAATGCTTTAGAAAAGTTAAAAAGAGCCAGTTATAAAATTGAGATGTGTGTGTGTGTGCTCTTCCAAAGTTCAATCACATTGCAATGCTATCATTTATTATACCTATTCATGCATCCTTATTTAAATTAGAGTTGTATTTCAAGACAATAGTAGTGTATCCTTAAATCCACTCTCATACCAGAGATAGTATATACATAATATTAAAATTTGGAATAATATCTGGCCCTATGGCCCCTATTAATGTTCGATTAAACGGCTCAGCGGACCCGTTGAATTGCAGAAAAGAACTAACTATACCTTTAATTTATGAAGCCTTGGAAATGTCTATCTCAGCAATTAGCACGCAGAACTATATTTCCAGCTAATCTCCCGAAGCGACGACCTAAATATTACAAACAAAAAAAATAAACACTTTACTCTTAAATAACTACATAGGTAAATTTTTATAAATACTTAATGTGAACACTGACTCTATAATTATTAACTATTCATATAAAACAAATCAAACACTTAATGTTTCACACTCGCACTATTGTCAATTGTCTTAAAAAATACGTGCCTACACTAAAAATTTATTCGTCTCTAAAATGTCTTAAAATTGTCTCTATAAATATCACTATAAAATCTCTAGTAATTGAACACTATTTCATACAAATAAAACGCGAAACGCGCGCGGAAATCTAATATCAAATTTAATTGATGATTAATTATAAGGGAAACCGAATGAGATAATTCCAACCTGTCGCGAGGTCCAATCTCGACTGCTCTATTGTAAAAAGACTGAATCTGTACATGAATTCTTGTGCAATATCAAAAAGGTGTAATTATTTTACATGCCATATTAACATACGGCATTTTGGTTTACAATAATTAATAGTCCTACTATAGATTAGTCAAAAGACATATGTGTTATATATTGCAACTAATATAAGTCCTTTCGGATCTGTTTTTGTTATCGTCTGGTCGCATAGAGTTTCAAGAGTTGAAAACACTTGAATGGTATACATGAGATTATTTAAGTTGGCCAAATTGCATCAGTGGTTCATTCAAAAAGCAACTCTACGTTCGAAGGTAGAAGCTTCTAATTACAATGACAGTTTTATAAAAGGCCGGCCACATTAAGTAATCTCAACCATAATACAAAGACGAAATAGGAGACCAGCTCTGTGCTTTATTGTTCCAATGTTGACGTAAGGTCAATTTCAAGGAGCGCCGGCCGTGTGAAACGGTTTTATAGTATTTGTCTGAATTAGGTACCTATTTTTATGAATATAATCAACAAGTACTGTAAACTTGCAGTTACAGTACGCAGACAGCCGGATGGACAGCGGAAGCTTAGGAACAGGATTCCGTTTGCTATCTTTTGGGAACTCGACTCTAAAAAATATCTAGTTGAATTCCTTGACCCCAAATATGTATATTTAGACACTAGTTTTGTGATTCTACGTTAGTTAGAACTCGAGATATTAATGATATACGTATAATTCAAAATGCCCGCCATAAATTTAAAGATGGCTGACGGAGGAGTTGTTTCCTATCAAAAACTTAAAGTTATGGACCTAACAAGTACCTGAAAAAAAATGGTTCATTTGTCCAGCGTGTCCACATTATCACCTGAAACTGACCTACTAGTATGCTATCAATTTGGAATTGGGACTTTATAACCTACGTGTGCCTATGAACAACGTTTGTTTTTAAATATTATTTTGTTTTTTGCAAAGGTATAATTCGAAGTCTAGATATTTTGTTAAGTGAAGTATCATTATGAACTCTTTCATTGCTCATTCTGAATATATTTTTGAATATTTTTTTATTTTACATAATATACGAAGATTTGACTTCTATTATTATATTTGTTTTTAATTAATTATTTACCGTTCAGATGCAAAATTTTCTCTTTCTGCAAAATACAGCCCCTGCCTGCAAATTGCATAAGGAATTGTCTATAGATATAGCCAGCCTCAGATCTGTGGGCGTCGGTTCCACCAGCCGTTCCGGCAGCCGATCGTTCCGGTCGGAAACAATCTCTCATCCTGCGACAAATCGTTATTTGCATGAGTGACGGCTCGGTGCAAATTCCATTTGAAATAGCCCTATTCCGATTATTGGTTGCAGTTCTGCAGTGTCCCGTCGGAAGTCCCAGGTATCGGTGGAACAACTTAGAGTGATCTATATTATTTTTGTGTACCATTTTATTTTGTATAATTGTTTTCCAATTAGTATTATATCTCTTTGCCTGAGATACAGGACCATCCTAGTTCAGGCGCATGATATCAATTCCCCTAACATACGAGTATGTAACAGTGCAATCACACAGTAACATAAGCAATAAGGTTTTATCAATAAATTATTATATTCTATTCTATATATTATAGGTCTATGCGGTCAAGCGTGATGTTCGAACTCTGCCAAACTTTTCGCAATTCTAGAACTAGTCATTAGCTACTTATAGGTCAAAAGCCCCCTAAAATGAATTCCGTTTTTGGGCGCAGGTGGCGTCCTAAGTTTTCCCCTATTTCTTTCACCTAACCTAAGCGCACGCCTCACCTGTCATGCGACAGCCACGATTATGTGACCCCAAGGATAATACAGGTTGAGTAAAACAAAAGTCGTTTTTACTGCGGTCAATTAAGGGCTTTTGTGCATATAAAATTAATTGTCTTGAGATGCCGTTTATGCGAATTAAGAGTCCAACCGATAAATAGGCTTTATAGCCTTTAACTTTGTTTATGTCCACAGAAGCCACGAGAATCTAAACCTCTGTATGACCTCAACATACTAGATTTGCAAAATGTATTTGCACTAAAATATTAATTGCAACTTCTCTTTTGTAAATACTACTTATATTCAATCGATCTGTTGATAATTAGAACATCCTTATGAAGGGAGATGGTTTGACAGGTACACCTATTTAGAAAATATTATGACTACTTGCCCACACCAGAAAAAACGTTTTGAACGCCGTAGGACACTAACTGTAATTTTTCCATAAAAAAATTGACATTTGACTACCTGACGCACGTACAATGCGTTGCGTGATCGACGTGCAGGTTTGAACATTACTAGTTTATTAGACATTCCATGACATGTTTTGTTTTCTCCACGCTATACAAATTAACCAAGTATTCTTTCTTTTAACGAGTTATGGTTGAGATAATTTAATGTGGCTGAGTTTTTATTAAGCTGTCACTGGAATTTGAAACCTCTTCCTTGGATGTTAGAGTTGCTTTTTGAATGGACTACTTTGATGCAATTCGGCCAACTCAAATAATCTCAAGTTTACATACACATCCACGGTCCAGCCTCACAGTCCTCAAACCAGCATGTCACGATGTAATTATACACGAAGAGTTCCGATATTTACAATATGCCAAAAAAGCATCATCATTAGGAGCCTATAAAAATTCATATAATACTTACCTAATGACGCGATGAATGAAAATACTGTTTTACAGTGGTTTTACTCGTATTGTTGTGCTTTCATGTTTTCTTTAGTTACTAACTTGCTTTCACATAATAGTTAACCAATCAATAAAAGTAGGCATTCCCTATGGGGTGTAGGCCTTTGCATCATCATCATCATATCACCTGAAAGACGTCCACTGCTGGACATTGCATCCCCCAAAGAGTGCCAATGTGATCGGTTCTGCGCCACACGCATCCAGTGTAGGTACTCCGGCGACCTTACCAGATCATCAGTCCACCTAGTGGAGAGTCTACCCACGCTGCCGCTAGCTCGTTCTGACGCTAAGTTATTTTGAGATCATACTCATACTCATTTATTTATAATGCACAAGTACATTAAACGTCAACAAGTGAATATTAGATTAAATTAATTATTTTCTTTAAATATATTTTTTTATTTTTTTATATATATATTTTTTTTTATTTTTGTCAAAGAATTAAAAGAGAGAGAGAGTGAGAGATCTAGAAGTATAAGAGTACTTAGGAAAAATAAAATTACACTGTAATGAAATGAAAAATAATGAAAATTAAAAATATTTATTTCATAGTTAACTGACAGGTTACAAAAATGACAACAGGGTTGGGTCTTCCCTTCCCAAAAATCGTATATATGAGCATGTAAAAACCTCATAGTATAAATTAAAGTTAAAACTTTCTATCATCCGAGGAAACATAAAACCAAACGGGTTGCCTGCGGTGTTAAAAGTGTGGTGTTTTCACTTTAAATATTACGAAACATTATACGCTTCGCAAAATTAAGTGCAACGCTACTCGGAGTTTTCACCACCAACTTATTTGCGTGCACACGGCGCGCCGGCGATCTGCAGCCGTCAGCATTTAATAAATCATGAAAATCGTCCGACGTGTGTCATCGGCGGTGACAAATTGCACACCCGATTGATGACCGCCGATATAATTGCTTTGTTTACGTTTTTTGTTATAAATACCGCCTCTATCATCGGTTCGATGATAGGGTGCTGATATATGGGAGGGATGAGTTTTATTAAAATAACTAGCTGCACGCGCGGCTCCGCTCGCGTATTGCACAGAGCGCAGGCAAAAAAAAAAAAAGACCGGGTTGCACTCCGGGAGTGCCGGCAGAAGTGAAAACTCAATAACATTGTAACAGTTTTTCGATCAGGTCACGTGACATCTTGCGGTGTCACCCTAAAAATGAATTTGACGCAAATTTATAAACAATTATCAATTATTTAGACGGACGGCCCGCGGGCGCGTTGGGTGTGACGGGCCGCCGGCTCGCCGCCGACGGACGGGCGGCAAACACAATACCAATTTGTTTTTGCCATTGCCAAATATTTTTCAAAGCTTTATCTCTTTAGGAACAACGTCTAAATTCGAACTATTCGAATTTGCAAGAACAGCAGACGGCGGTGGCGACCACAATATCAATTTGTTTTTGCCGTTGGTAAATATTTTTCTAAGCTTTATCTCTTTAGGAATAACGCCCAAATTCAAACTATTAGAATTTTCTGAATAGCAAAACGGTGAAGGACGCTTTGGTATTATTACAAATTTATTTGCAGAATATGCTATTGCAAAAAGTGTTTAACGGCTTTATACTCTTACGAATAGCGTTCAGTTTTGAATGAAGTCGAATCGGCTAGCAGCAAAAAGTGACCTCCTTCACATCTGACGTCACAAAACTCTGTCGCGTATTTAACAATTTTTCCCCATCCCAAAAAGTGCTCAGCGCCGCTAAAGAAGTTATCACTTCAAAAATCCGTAGGATGATTATATAGCTCCATCATAATCTTCTTTCTAAAATTATCGAGTTTTTAGACACAGGGCAAATAGTTTTGGAAATCGGGTGATTGGTTGGGGTTTTACATACAAACTTACAAAGCTATAATCGCACAGACTCTCTTTTTTTTAATAACGGGTATCTCAAGACTTTTCAACTCTCGACCCTTAATGAAGTATTGTCAGAGTAATGAATAGTGCACTCTTATTGAGTTGAGACACCCGTTATTAGTATAGATTAAGAGATCTGTAGTAATATTTTGTGTTGTATTTCTAAAAAATCTTGCATATATTCAGAGGTGAGGTGGGAACTTAGATACAAAAAAAAACAATTAAATAGGTAGCATACCTAAGAAATTGCTCTTCTCCTGCAATAGGTATTCTTTACGAAGAATGCCAATGTTCCTAGGAATCTTGTCGTTATTTATGTCTCCCGTGCAATAAGAGAATGCAGCGGAATAAAAAATATAAAACCCTCTTTACTGTGGCTTCTTTGTCCTTTCCGGCGGAACAACGCTGCAGATATTTCGATATATTAAACAAACCGTAATGTAAACCGTGTGTACTGAAAAATAAATCTGTCTCGGCCTCCCATTTTACTTAGGTAATTGTTAATTATATTAGACCTAAAATTATTAAAGCAGATATTAGGTATAGTCTGACCAACGGGGATAAGCTAATTGGGTAACCGATACTTCTATACTATTACTAGCTTTTGCCCGCGACTTCGTCCGCGTGGAACCCACTTTTACAAAACATTCAATATCTCTGAAACTACCACCATGTCTCGGAATCTGTACCCGTGGAACGTCTCATATGTGGGCATTTCTATCTACCGTTGTACCCTCCACTTTTTTGGATGTCCCCTTGTTTTTTTTTGCGATTTACTCGTAAGATGTTGATTTATCCAGTTAAATGTTGCGTTTCCGTAAACTATATTAAATAGTCGCATCGTTTATTAAGTTAAATTCAGAATAAAACTTGTTTCCTGCCTAAAATCTAGTTTTTAAATATGGTAAAATCGTGGCGCCATACTGTCCCCTTCACAAAGTTCCATTTTAGAAGGGCATTTTACGCATATTTTTCTAAAGCGGTAACACCAAGTAAAACATTTCTGGTAAAGTTTATGCTTTAGGCAATGCGTTTTTGATGAATAATAGCTTTTATAACATCAGTATTAGGGTTGAATTTAGATTAAAACGTTGTCCCCACGAAATCGCGATTTGGACATAGTCCAGGTTGGTTACGCAATTTTCGCAGTCTTAGCGAAATATTTTTACCAACGATTTAGGTGATTTTTGATCCTGGCAACGCTGTGACCATATACAGAGCTTGTAACGTCAAATTTGATTTTAAACAGTCAAATCGCGACTGTCGTGGCGTGCTAGAGTGTGTCACTAGTAATTTTATCATTTTTTTTGTCCGGTTGGTTTCGCTGTTTATGCGGTTTAAACGTTAAGTAACTAAAATTATATTTATATAGAATAAAACCGTGTTTCAAGCAGTTATTTGTTAATTACATAGGTTGAAAATTGCGGTTAGTTTTGTATTGTTTTGAATAGATTTAATTCAGCTTCACGGAAGTCGTTACGACCGTTTGGTAACGATTTGTCGCGTAACCTATAACCGGACTTGCAAACGTAACCAACGGACACGGTAAAGTCGCATGCACATTGAGTATAGACAGTTTTTCCTGTGACTTTGTCTGTACGATTTATTTCGTAAGTTTTTAAGGCGCTTTAAACTGTAGACTTGTCAAAACTTATATTCAGTTCAGACAAACCGGTTTAAAAAAAAATACAAATTATTTCCTTTTAAATGTTAATTTTCATTGAATCACATTCGTCAAAATTGCAGTCAGGTTTTTAAACCTAAACTGGCGTTTTGAGTTACATGACCACCACCATTTCACCTGTCTTTTTTTAATAAACAATAAGGCTTAAAGATTATATAATATCTTGAAGCCTTATTATTGAGCGATTGGATAGAATTGAGTGGGGCATTTTGAGCATATTTGAGTTTACTATCAATCTAATCATATATCTTAATGTGCATGTAAAGTACATACATTTTCGTTTCTTTATGTTTTATAATTTATAAATGTGGCATACCAAAGGTAGCTCTTGCATAATCTCATGATAATACGTATCTGTATTGGTAACAAAATACCTTGGTAGTCATACTATGTTTTTAAAATATGTTAAATATGCTATGTTGTGATGTTACTCTAGAATGTCAGTAGGTAAGTACTTTAATTTTTGATTAATCAAAGCACCTTGTTATTTATTGAGTATTTTGTGCAAGTTGATGACTATTGTGATCTCGTCTTTACTTTGTCCATTGAGTTACATAGGTGTCCATTTGGAGAATGTCCCCTTGATTTTAGAACAGATTTTCGCGATTTTACAGAGATTGGAAGCTTTATTATTTATTCTTTTGGATAATAACTAAATGTTATTTTTAGGTCTACCTTTTGTTTTTTATCACTTAACAATAATGCCAATGATTATTCAAATAACTCAAACATTAAGTACGGTTTGGACCTAAACCGTAACCAAACTGCCTGAGATTCCATTTTATGTGAAAAGCTTGCTCTAAATTGTGTTTTTTTTATTGTATTTAGTTTATTTGATTATAACTATATTCAATAAAGGGTAAAACATTTAGTTTAGGTACGTCTCTTGTTAACTACATGCAAAATAAATTGTAACCAAACGGACCATCAAAAACCTCCCTCGTCCTATTAAATAATTATTTTAACGTGTTTATCCTATAAATATAGCGAATCTCTTTAGTTTTTTGTAAACTAGAATATATTTACTCTTAGAATTAGTCATAAGAGTAGGTATAGATAGTTCCTTCTAGATCATGAATACTGATTTCCAGATAAACCATTAAACATACAATCACTTTCAACAGAAACTTTCGAGTAACCCGCATTTGGCCGCTCACTTCGTTCGCTCTATGCGGGTTCCACTAAAGTTTCTGTTGAAAGTGATTGTATGTTTAATGGTTTATCTGGAAATCAGTATTCAATATCTAGAAGGAACTATCTATACAATGAATTATTGCATTCGGTATGGAACAAGTAACAAGTCAAAAACAAAGCAGCGCATGAAATCAGTGTCATCTTCAACTAACGTAGGGTTTTATTAAGGATTCTGGCTCACTTGGTGTTTGCCCAACTACGACAGAGCCGAAAGGAACTAATATGTTTTTTATCTAGCCTATGTTTGTATTTACGCGTGTTCCACCGTAGCGTTTAAGATACTAAACCGATTTTGATAAATGCGGTGTCCATCGATTTTAAATTATGTTCCGGATGTTTTTTTTTTTTTTTTTATGATTGTTTAACTGCAAGCCGGGCCTTCGCAGGACCCTTTAGCTCGGTAATGGCTTGTGCGTAATTGGCCAGAGGGGCAACCAGCAAAGTAAAAACCGTAATCCCAGATAAAATAAAAATTGATGCTGCATATCATATCACTAACATTTTATTTTTAATTAATACAAATTACATAAACATAAATGTACTAACATAATTTTTATTCATTATCTTAAAATGTATTTTATCAAACTCAAACAAGCAAACAAAATACCAAAAACACACCATGTCACAGATATGATCAGTTTCTGTGAACACGTAGATTCCCCATGGCGCAGAGCCTCGGGCATAGAATCCCACAACGCACCTTGTCTTTGGTACCAAGTAAGACTTGGGTTGCTGTGTGTGATAAAGTACAACACATCGCGGAGGTGGCCAATCTCCTTGATGCGACGCAACTCCCATGGCGCAGAGCCCTGGCTTAAAGTCACATTTTACGTACTTTTGTGGCAGGGTCCACCTTACACTATCGACCGGTATAGTGACGGCTTCTCCTTATCGTTCGAATGCATAGTTTGTTTGTCGATAGCACAGCTCGACATGAAGGTGGCCAGTCTTCATGAAGAGACGCAAGCTCCATAGCGCAGAGCCCTGGCATAAACTTGTGTGCTAGGATCCTCCAGTCACTACCGGTCGTAATAGTGGTGGATTCTCCGATAGAACCTCTTTCGAAAGTTGTATATATGCAAATCAATCTAAAAATTTCAATAGCGCGATCTAGAACTTTGAAAATATATGATTCAAACATATAACGTGAAACAAGGTGGGCAAGGATCAATTTCAAAATGCTAAATTTGGATGATATATGACTTTCATGACAACCATCATTACTTGTGTGAAGTAGTCGACTTGCTTAATTTATAGGGTGACCATACCATATCATTTCGTGGGTATTGTGATAATATAATTACCGATATAGGATACATTGCTTATCAAAATACAATGTAATAAATGGTTTGCTGTAGTGGACCAAGGAGGCGCGGATGATTTTGACTTTGAGTAAAAGTAGAACAAATCAAGAAAGAAACTATAAATTCTCGAGAAAATAAAAAGCTGAGTTTGAAGTTGTCAGACTGCATACGATCATTGGGAACACATTCAAATATTTCACGTTATACCATTTGAACCGCATATACCTACTGATTTTTATTTCAGTTTAGGTCTGTCCGTAGACTGTAACTTATGTGGTTCATATAGTGAGTGCCGACTCCGCATAATTGCAAACCAGAAGCAGACTGCGAATACATTGCAAAACGTCGGATGTAAATACGTTGTGCTATAATCATACAACGTTACAATTGGTACAAGTGTCGGCGTTTATGAGTTTCTAAGACTACATTGTAAAACGTCGAATGTAAATATGTTGTGCTATGTTCATACAACGTTACAATTGTTACAAGTGTCGGCGTTTGTGAGTTTCTAATTACTTACTGCATGAATGTTATGATCGTTTTATTTTTCTGTGCAATTTCTCATAAAGCAATAGGGTTGTACATGATAGGTTTATTATGTATGTATGGTTGATTGTCTTTCCGTCATATCTTGAAAACATTTTTTCTAATTAGTACATAATGGTGGACAATGGAGTTCAAATTTAGTCTCAGTTACAATATACATAAAGTTATGTACTATCGAACTGCATGTCGAACACAACCGTTTTTAAAGTTTTGATTTATGTTTGTCAGTTGATTTTTATTAGTAGTTGATAATATTATTTATTTTATTGTTATTCATCGTGTGTATGAAATGTTACGTATTCGACCTGCAGGACTAGAGATGGAGACTGAAGCTTTACGTAAACTTATGAACTGTATAATAATAGTCGAGTCGTGTTGGGGTTTGTTTACTATCAACTAGCAAAACTATACCTATATGTTACTGAGCTGGGCCGAAATAAGATAAAATATTTTTTCACATATAGTCTAACAATAAATCATTTCATTTTCATTATCATCAATGTGATATATATTTTTAGTACCTATTTGACTTGTAACTTTAACTTATAAATGATATCTAATGATCAAATCAGGTTTCGAAATGAACGCGACAACCCTATGACTTAGGACTATGTCAGCAAAAATGATCGCGATTACAATTTTATTACAAAGGTTCCATTTAATTGCATCATCCTTGCAGTGCGGTGTGAACTGATTAAGTAACTAAATTAAATACTCCTGATTTAATAATCATGTAAGTAAGTAATTATTAATTTAATTCATATTTTCACGAATATGACGATAGTTAAGCATTATGAATGCAATTTAACTTTTTTATTATTTTCCTCATGATATTTAAAAGTTAATTATTTTCTATTATTTTTCAAGGTCGGACTCTGAAGGTTGTGGATACGAAAGCCTTGATTATACTCCTATCGTTAACAAAAATAAACCTAAAAAAGAAGTTTATTCGAACAGGTAAACATGCATTTTAAATTTAAGGTTGTTTCGTTAGTTAAATACGATTTTATTGGAATCATTAAAATTTTGTTTTAACCTCATTATTTTTTCTTTCAGATCTGATTCGGAAGAAACAGTTATTTTAAAAGAACAGACATCTAAAAAACGGAAGATTACACCAGCGAAAAAAAAGTATGTATTTAATTTTTGACGTTTACACATGAAATAATAATATATACTACATACTTTACTATAAAAAATAATATTTTATGTTTGCTAAACTATAATTATTGTTCCAAATTTTGTCGTTCTTTGGTTATAGTTGACTCTTTTTATGGTTTTTGTATACCTTTATCAATGCGACCTTAATACAATTAACATGGCAACGTATAATATTTACACTATAATCGGTATTTTTCAGGTTGGAGAACGTGGAAAGAAAAGAAACCACTGCTAAGAAGCGAAAGACTTGTCCCCCTAATTCGTAAGTAATATTTGTTTGAATTTTATAGTTTTCCAGGGTAGATAAGCATAATGTTGTGATTATGAATGTGTTGTATTTCCATAATATAGTATGTACTTACCCGCTAATTATATGCACAGATTAGAAAGTTACGAGCATAGTAATAATTCGCGTATTATGACTAAATTATTTTTATACCTTTTTTAATTTACAATGTTCTTGTGTTTCACAGATCGCCAAAAATACATGGAGAAACACCCGTCCTCCAACCATACGATTTGTTCGGGTTACTGACAGAGGAAGAAGCGTCTGCAGATCTTCAAGTAACCTCGCTGCCGTCGGTGTTAACATCACGCGTAGCTAACGGATCAGTGGTTCGTCGTATGATCATCGACGGGGAATTTTATGCCGAACTAAAGGTATATAAGACAAGTGACGCAATTTCCACACGTTCTGAAGAGCGTTGGCAAAAGGCCTTGACCTCTATAAAAATCCAATTAAATCCTGATGGCGATGGTTGGAAACAGCTACAGGGCTTTTGTAAAGCAGTACGCAATGTATTAAACGAGGCTGAATCAGTATTTTATGCTAAAAAAGCTACTTAATCCATTCACGTTTACATACATTTTTTAATTTGTAACGTTCTTAGGTAAAAGGTGGCACTTTGTCGATCGTCTTTTAAGTCCAATTATAATTGCATTTCTTTATAGTATTTTGCCTTCTTGTCACCCCTACACAAAGGATATCTTTTACCTGAGAACGCTACATTTGTTAATTTACGAAGATTCCTTTATTTTTATTTTTACATCTGCATAGTGTGAGCTAGCTTCATACATATACTCTTTAATTAATTTTTTCATTAAAAAAATTGGTGGTACATTTACGTTTCGTTAACTGCTTACAGAATTTATTTGAAATGCCATTTTGTTCAAGTTGTTCTGCTAATGTTGAAAAAAGAAAATGGATTGGTCATTTGCGCAGCAATTTGCATAAAAAAAATTGTTCGGAGGAGCATATGAAAGATGTCTATAAAGTTTCATCTGCGTTTCGGTCTAGAATTGCTACATATAAAATAGTTGCAAACAATGATAAAGATAATTTGTTACCAGCAGAGTTCTTAAATGAAGTTCGTGATAAAGTGCAATATTTAATAAATGAAGCAATTCAAACGCATACGTCGGTGAAAGTTAATTTTGAACTATATAGTTTATTTTACCTATGCAAAAATGATACTCAAGAAATAAAATCATTTTGCACAAAAAACATCATAATTTATACACATTTCGATTTCGAAGCAATTTATTCATCAGTCATTGCAGATCTGATGCGGAAAATAGAAAATTTTCAGCATAAAGACAGTGGATGGTCATTTTTAAGTAATTGTCATTTTGAAGTTAACATAAATAAATACGAACCAATGAGAGGATCTAGTTTCTTTGAATTGCCTGCGCAAATTAAAAATAAAAAGGCATGTATAAATGTAAAAAATACAGACAAATTTTGTTTTCTATGGAGCATCGTGGCAGGGTTATATCCTGCTAAACGAAATGTGAACCGGGTAACCTCTTATCCACATTTTAAAAATGTTTTGAATATACAAGGTTTATCATATCCAGTAAATTTTATGGACATTTCAGTATTTGAACGTAACAATGATAATGTATGTATTAATGTTTATGGTTTTAAAAACGGACGTGTGATTGGACCTCTTTACAAGTCTCAGTTTAAAAGAGTCCATAAAATAAATTTACTGTTATTGGAAAAAGATGACCAGAAGCATTATTGTCTTATTAAAAACTTGTCTCGACTCGTACGGAATCAAATTACTAAACATCACTGCACGCTACATTTTTGCGATGACTGTCTTTTATTCTTTAATAGCGATAATCAACTAAGTATGCACAATTGCGTAGGCATTGCGACTATGTTACCTAAACCAGGCAGTTATATTCGATTTAATAATTATCAGCGTACACAAACAGTCCCATTTGTAATATATGCCGATGCTGAGACAATGTTAGTGACTTATCAGGGCTGCGATAACGACCCTGCAAAATCAGGCACCTTTGTATTTCAAAAACATGTACCAGTGGCGTTTGCTTTTAAGCTTGTATGTTCGTATGATGAAACATTAAATGATTTTGTTTCGTATCGTGGTCCCGATTGTGTTAAACTTTTTGTTCAATCACTCTATGAAAAAGTGGAACATGTATCTAATATTTTACGAATAACTAAGCCCATGATATTCACCGAGTCAGACCGCGAAGCATTTTCTAATGCCTATATTTGCTATATTTGTAACGGCTTGTTATGGGAAGACAATAAAGTTCGAGATCACTGTCACTTAACAGGTCAATATCGTGGCGCTGCGCATTCACAGTGCAACTTAAAACTACAAGTTCCTCGATTTCTACCGGTTTTCTTTCATAATCTGTCAGGGTATGATTGCCACTTATTTATTAAAGAATTGTGTAAAACTCCTGGAGAGGTAAAATTAATTCCAAAATCCATGGAAAAATACATTTCATTTACAAAGTATGTGATTCTCAATAGTGAAGAAAATTGTTTCCCCCTCCGCTTTGTAGATTCTTTTAAATTTTTAAGTAGCAGTTTAGACAACCTCGCGAAAAGCATGAACAAAACGGATTTTTACCATTTACAGAAAACTTTCCCCCACACTAATCAATTCGAATTATTACTGCGAAAGGGTATTTACCCATATGAACACATGAAAACTTGGCAATCGTATGAGGAAAAAAAATTACCTCAGCAAAAAGATTTTTTTAGTTCAATAACAAACGAATCAGTAACTAGAGAACAATTTCAGCATGCTAAATTAGTATGGGATACGTTTAGAATCAAGGATATGGGACAATACACCGACCTTTATTTAAAAACTGACGTTTTGTTACTCACTGATATCTTTGAGAATTTTCGAAGAACAAGTAAAACACATTACAAATTAGATCCCGCGTTCTATTTAACAGCGCCTAGTTTATCGTACGACGCAATGCTGCTTAAAACCGGTGTCACTCTTGAATTAATACATGATTTTGAAATGTTTAGAATGATTCAAAGCGGAATTCGAGGCGGGATATGTTTGTGTTCGAATAGATATGGCGAAGCGAATAATATGTATTGTAATGATTATGATTGTAGTAAACCAGAATCATATCTCGTGTACATAGACTGTAATAACCTATATGGTTATAGTATGTGTCAGTATCTACCTTATTCAGGTTTTCAATGGTTGAGCGAGAACGAAATCGAGTCATTTGTAGTTATGGATATACCCGACGATGGGGCTTGGGGTTATTTTTTAATGTGTGACATACAATACCCTGCCCATCTTCATACTAATCACAACGACTTACCGTTTTGTGCAGAAAAAATGGTTCCACCTGGAGGGATGATGGAAAAACTTGTGCCAAATTTGTATGATAAGTACAATTATGTCATACACTATGTTCACCTTAAGACTTGTCTTAAGCATGGGCTCAAATTAAAAAAAATCCACCGCATTATCAAATTCAAACAGAGTACATTCCTTAAGCAATATATTGATTTAAATACCGAGTTAAGGAAAAAGGCTGTGTCCCCATTCGAACAAGACTTTTTTAAATTATTAAATAATAGCGTATTCGGAAAAACATTAGAAAACACAGAAAGAAGAGTGACTGTCAAATTTGTTAATACTTGGAATGATCAAAATAACATTTCTAAAAAAAAAATCGGTGCTAGTGAATTAATAAACAAGCCCAACTTTCATCGCATATCCATTTTGTCGGATGATTTAGTCGCAATTCAAATGAAACCCGAAAGTGTCGAACTAAACAAACCGATTTACATAGGATTTTCTGTGCTTGAATTATCCAAAAGCCATATGTACGACTTTCACTACTCGGTTATAAAACCATATTATTCCAACCGTGTAACTATCATGTATACGGATACTGACTCATTTCTTTATTCTATAAAAACGCATGATTTTTACAATGACTTGCGGCAGCGATTTTTAAAACATTTCGATACAAGCAATTTAGAATTAAATAACCAATTTAATATCCCACTTAAAAATAAAAAAGTTCCTGGATTGTTTAAAGATGAGCTTTCAGGCAAAGTTATAAAAAAAATTGTCGGCTTGCGCTCGAAATTATATTGTATAACAACAACTAATGAGTATTCTATTAAAAAAGCAAAAGGAGTTAAAAAACCTGTTGTTCAAAATCTGGGTATTTCTGATTATACCAATGTGCTCCTTAATGACCAAATAATACGCAAGAAACAAGTGCTTTTTAAATCGATTAAGCATGAAGTATTCACCCAGACTGTAAATAAAGTTGCATTATGTAATAAAGATGATAAAAGGTTTATTATTAATGATAAAATATCTACGTTAGCCTGGGGTCATAAGAGAATTATAATGTAATGCCACACTATGCAAATAATTAGTAATTAGTAATATTGGTTATAACCTATGTATAAGTACATAATTTTCATCCATGTATAATTAAATGATTGAAAAATAAAGAATAACTGCGACAGATTTGTTTTATTTTACTCTTCAAAATTTCATACCTCAAACAAGATAAAACATGACCGAATGTCATCCTATTTAGATTAATTACATAATTATACTTATATCATATTTTCTTAATTTTGCTTGTGCGTAAAAACAATGCGACTAATAAGATATTTCCTAACATTTATACATGACTAATATTTCATTTGTAAACTGAGTACGTTGATTAGTTATTTCACATATACCTATAAAGGTATTAAATGCATTACTGTCGTCAAGTTATGATATTGATGACTCTAGTATTTATTCCTACGGTTTATTATTTCATTTGATGGAGCGCCGCACTGAACACAGGTTGTTACCAGTTATAATGGACAGTTTTTCCTTAAATCATGTAAGTTTTAAATCAACTTATTTTAACTTTTATGGCTTTAGATGACATTACTTATCTGTTATCATTTTAGTAAAACTCTTAAAGTAATCATCGCAGTAAATTTAATATGGTTAAAAATAGGGTGTCGTTCGATCCGTATGGTTCATTGTGTGTTTGTTACATTTATTTAAATCGTGTTTGGTTTTGTTTAGGAAACAGACTTCGACCTTAACGTGTATGCGCAAGATCCTTTGGAAGGATTCACGCAACGCATGGAAGAATGGAACAGAGACGATCCACCTAATCCATCTAATCCAGAGAAGGTTATGATGAAAAAAGGTGCAAAAAAGCGAAAGGGATCAGAACTGAAAAAGAGACCGAAGAATAAAAACCGCAATAATCGAGCAAAAAAATCGTTTGTAATAAGTAAGGAGGCTCGAAGGGGAAATCGTGTAGTACAAATAAAAATATATGACTTTACGGAGTGTACAGAACCAACCGAATTGAGTTCTGACGAAAGTGACGGTGAATATTTAAGTCTCAGCGCGCAATATGTAGTCAATGATCCTGTTGATGAAATATTAGATTCTGCTGAAAGTTTAATTCATAAAATATCTAAAGAAATATGTAAACGTAATTTGTGAAATAAAAAATATATATTTTAATCGTATTTTTTATTTAAAATAACAGTTAACTTATGATCCTAAAACACAAATTAATTGCTAAAATGATGTCTACAAAACTTTGATCTCTATATGTATTATATTACTTTTAAAACTTAATAACTAACTACATTTGGAAACGTAAACATATTGTTATCAAAAAAACATTTTTTAATGCAGATAACATGTTTTAATGCACACTTTTTTTTATGATAAACACAGTTATATGTAGAGTCATTGGTACAATATTTTTCATAAAGATATTTAAAATTCGGATAACCTTTTCTCTCTAATTCTATAATAGTACAGTCAGAATACAAATCTCGAATCCATAGTACTTTTTCTGGACCTTTTACAAAAATTTTCTTATCTTTCAGGTGGGATACGATTATTCTTCGGAATTCCCTGTAGTCAATATAACCTTCACTCCACAAAATACCATAGTTTTTCTCCAACCACCTTACTTGTTTTTTTTCATTTTCTGATAGGCGTGAAAACGCGTATGGCGGTTTTACTAAAAAAACTTGTGTATAATCGTTAGTGCTGTACGCAAATTCCTTTATTATAAATTCTTTATTAAGATTAAAGCCTTGAAGATCCACGAATAAATATTCTGGGCTCATGATATTTTCCTTGTAATATTGCTCAGCGGTTTGTATTCTATGACGCTATCGTTCAAAATTAGACAATAAGCTGACGTCGCGTCAGGGATATCTTGATCACACTCTAGTTCAATTCGCACGTCGACAATACCAGCTTTTAATGTATCACTTTGCCTTGAGCAGTCCAAGAAAAACAATGGTGCTATGTCTTTAAAATCTTGAGGACTTAACAATGGAGCTTGAGGACGGTTATAATATGACTGTTGAAATTTAGCGTATTGTTCGTATAATAAAGCAAACTTTCCACCAGAAAAACTTACATTTAAATTTTCATACGGGAAGTACGTAGAGTTCAAAAACACTTTGACTTCTCTTAAATTACAGTTGTCGAAGTGTGTCATGTCTTTATCAGCCACATTCTTTCTACCAGTTTTTAAACCGATAATAACATAACGAGGTTTTTCAATTTGGGATGAAGTTTTGATAGCCCAAGAATGTTTTGATGTTTTAGGTAGTAATGGATATTCATAGAGGTCCCAATTCCTAAATGCAATTTGGACAGCATGATCTTTCTCCAAACATTTGAGTAAATTTAACCTCACTCGATCAGAAACTTTAATATGGGGCATACGCCAAACAAGTTTCGTTAAAGTAATATTGTCGACATATTCATTTGTATTCAATTTGACACTGTTTAAGTTAGTATTGGAACGCAAAAGAACAAGTTCATGTTTACAATTAATAATAATTTTGTTGTAGTCCTCTGCAAAACCTAAAATCTTGTTTAATGGAATAGAAACAGAAAACGTTCCATCGGTTATTTTGGTACCTTTAATATCCCATCCCCACGATTTTGCCATTTTCGCCTCATGTTCATTCAAAGATAAAAGAGATTTCATTGTAGTAGTGACTCCAGCGTTTTTTATTCTGTCTATCTCAATTCCATTTAGCTCATACCGAATGTCTTGAAATAAATGAAGGATTGGGTTGTTTGTAAAAAGAACGCTAGAAGCATTCGCTTTTGATTCTCGATTGATCACATTAATGTTGCCTTCTATGTATAGTGTACTGGTCGACGGAAGCACGTATAAATCTTGTTGGTTAATCGGTATGCGGATTTCATCGTTCAAATTAAAGCTCGTCACATAAGGTTTATACGAATGAAATTCATAACTTTCTATCGTATCGTCGTAACTAACAGAGTTGGATAAATCTAATATGCTCATTTTAACAAGCCGATGGATCTCAGAAATATTTTATTTTCTTTTGTTAATTTATTTTTCTTAGGTCTTCGTTTCTTGATACCACAGAGAGTACTGACATGATTAGTACTTAACACTGCATTTTTATTGAAGTCGATCATTTTTTCTGAGATGTAAATATATCTGGATTTCCTCTCCACGTAAATTTACTAAATTATCGTTTATGTCCAATATCCTGATTTTAAGGGAGCCTATGTTATTTTGAGTAACAGGGAAATAGATAACGTTTTTCGGTGTTTCTATAATTCGATAACCAGGGGGCACATTAGGCACAAATTCATGAATTATATGGCTTGGTTTTCCATTTACAAATGACCCGCTCACGATGTCACATTCGACCCGAACTATAGGTGTCGACAGAATGGACACAGGGAAAGGTGATTCTCTTAATATATTCGCTTTGACGGTTTCGTTACCGAATCCTAATAATTTACCAATAGAATGTTCTTTATTAAAGTAAACATTTTTAGTGCAACTTATAGAGGTCTTCAACGTATTGTTGTTACAAGTTAGTTTGAAAGCGCATCCCTGAATATGGCTCATAATATAGTCATCGAGGTCTTGAAGTTCATATGAGCCTTCTGGTATTTCTAACACTTCATTTTTACCATAGTAAAATTTGTTGTTTCTGTAGTCTATATTTGGTATCGAATTAAAAGTAGATAAATATAACAGTCCACACTCATATTCACCGTCCAGCTGAAGAGCAGGCGAATGGTTTGTCGTTAAAGTAGAGGAGGTCCCGGTTATAGACAAAGTGAAAGACATCGTGTTAATGACAAAGTTTTTATTGTGATCATCAATTTAAACGTTGGTTCCAAAAACGTTTCAAATATTTCAGACACAAATGTCCGCAATTAACAGTGTCAAATTTTTGGTATACATCATAATTGTAAAAAATATCATATTTTTTTAAATAGGTTATTAATTCCAATGGCGGTGTGATATCCCCAAAGCTATTAAAATATTCACAATAACTATCGTCTTTAGCATAGGCTACCCAGTGAGTTCCTTGGTTTTTGGAGTCATCTAAATTAATTATTCCACATTCTTTTTTCTTAGGATGTTTCGGCAAACAGTCTCTCATAAAGACACCTTTAAAATATGGTATATCTGAGGAATTGTTTAGGATGTCTATATTTGTAAGAGCTCTTCTGGGTAGTCTGTTATTTAGTTTTTTGAAGTTTTTAAACATAATCCACGTCCATGTTTGTATGGTTTTATATGTAAT
This sequence comes from Epinotia ramella, assembly GCA_947578815.1. Taxonomy (NCBI): domain Eukaryota; kingdom Metazoa; phylum Arthropoda; class Insecta; order Lepidoptera; family Tortricidae; genus Epinotia; species Epinotia ramella. The sequence goes on along the minus strand of OX388204.1, from coordinate 11,931,114 downwards.
CCTTTGCCTAGCGCAATAGATTCCATCATTTTGTTATGTCGTTCTGATTCTTCCAATTTACTTCTTGCTGCTTTGTAATCGCCAACTGCTTTAGCTATTCCTGCTGCTCCTCCTGCTAATGAACCCAATGCTGATAAGCCCGCAAAAATGGGTATGAGAGGCAAAATACCTCCAGTTTTGGGGAGTGGTATCATACGAGGAATTCGTACTTTACAGTAGTTAGGAAATATTTTTTTTGCTGCGGCATATGCACGGTTGATGATATTCCCTTTTTTTTTTTTTTTTTTTTTAATTCGGTTTTAATTTTAGAAACCAAATGTTTAAATGATTTTACACCTGCGCCTGCTTTTATTTTTGATTTCATTACTTTGCTTACTAACCAAGATGCTAGTTTTTCTCCTTTTCCAGCGGTTTTCGCATTCATTCTTTGCTTAGCCATTTTATAAAGCTCTAAGTCAGCTATATTACGATCTTCTAAATTTAAATTTTTATCGTAGGCTATATCGTGTTGCATACAAGCAGCGTCTAAAGGATTGATTCCCTTATCACCTCTTAGTATCCGCTTTTGTAGTTTTGTGCCAGGTCCGCAATAGTTATAACCGGGTAAGTGTAATTCAAACGGTAGATTATTAATCACACTATTTAAAAGTCCACTTCCTTTCATATCTCATTAATTAATGACAAATGCATATTCATGCGAGATTATAAATATAACTAGACAATTGATTTTCGATCGATCCAACTATTTTCGGTGTCTTTAAGACCTAACCATTTAACGTATAATTTATTGCCTCTTTTTCTTAGCACCTTCTCTATGAGGTAAACGTCAGGGTACCTTGTTTTTTGAAGTTCTTGTTCGTAAAAAGTACCTAATATAACATTTTTTCGTTGGTCTTCTAGGACATAAGTTACCGGTTGTGATTTATTTACTTGTTTTATTTTGAATAATTCTGTAGTCCAGTTAGGCGTATAACCTTTATGAAAATCTCTTTTGTATTTGCTGATACGTACATGATCTCCTAAGTTGAACTTGTTTGGCTTTGATTGCGGAGTAGGTCGCGATTTTTTTATATTTTCTTTCACTTCTGCTTCGTTATTGAAATTAATATCAACCGGTCTAAATTTTGTTGTACGATGAACTGACCGATTGTAAGAATTAACGATATCATTCATAGGTTTTCCGACCCATTTGTAGTTTCCGATAAAACTGAAATATTTGTATAATTTATTCTTAAGAGTTTTTATAAGCCTCTCTACAATGGAAGCTTTTTTAATTGAATAAGTAGAGTAATGGTTAATTTGCATTGATTTAACGTATTGTTCAAATTCGTTATTGTAAAACTCTTTACCCAAGTCGGTCTGCAGATATTTCGGCTTACGTTTTGCACTTTTGATAATTTGATCTAATGCACTTGTTGTTTCAAATTTAGTTTTAGATTTTAATGGTATGCACCACGCACATTTTGAAAATGCATCAATAACAACTAAAATGTATTTGTACCCTTTATTGACTTTTTGAAAATTCTGTAAATCTAACAAATCAGCTTGCCATAAGTCATCAATACCTTTTAATACAACAGAACGACGTAGAAAATTTTTGCGAGCCGACCGGTGGATTTCATTTACGATCTGTTGCTTTGCCATCGCTTAATCGTTTCAACATGTCATCTATTTCTTTGTTCGTATAAAAGTTTAGCTTCAACTGAAGTAATTTTACTTCAGTTGAAGCTAAACTTTTATACGAACAAAGAAATAGATGACATGTGTTTGATTTGGTTATTTATAGTTTCAAATAAAGAATCCAGCGTTTTCCTTTCGTAAAGGTTCTTAATGAACTGATCAACATACTGCTTATTTACCGCATCTTTAGGTGATACTGGAAACTCAACACCTTTTAATCTTGCTGATTGTAAATCAAAATCTCCATTCTCAGTTCGAAGAAGAGCCTTATGATTGAATTCAGAAATGTCAGATACACGTAAACGTTTATGAACGTGATGACCGAATTTGTCCACATTCATTTTTATTAATTTGATTGTTGACAAAAGCCTCTAATGGACTGACCTAATAAGTACTTGTGCAGGTGTTATATATTATTTATTAACTAAGCCAGCCTCTCGTAGCTCTTCAATTATAGATATGATTTCGTTTTCTAATCCAGTATTACCAGCATCACGGGAAGCAACAAGTAGCTTTAGTCTTTCAACTAACTCGTTAGGATCATCCCAATAAACATATGAAACACTACGGAACGCTTTTTTCATGGAGGGTAGACCTCGCCCTTGTGAGCAGCTATCGCTGCTAATTGAACGCTCTTTAGATAATTTGAAGAGTGGTTTTATAATGTATAAATACTTTCTTCCTTTATTACTTTTGATAGGTTTATTTGGGTTGTAATCACGCCTGTGTGCATTCGTTTCTATGAGCAGTATTTTATATATGCGTTTGTCATCTTCAGTAATGATATCTAAATTTGGTACCTTTTTAAATAACAATTCATCCAAGCCTTCTGTTATATTGTAAGTATGTCTGTTAACCTCTAATTTTCTGTTATTCATGACTACCAATTGAGACCCGAGCATAAGTTTGCCGCGTTCCATTCGCACGCCGAAAGGTATGTTTTCGAAATTAGTTGAAGATATTTGCCAAGTAGGATCATCGCGAGGAGAAGAGTACGAATCGGTCGTCTTAAAAGAAGCATCATCTGTCTTATCTGAATCGTCACTTTCTCCGCTTTCATTCGAGTTACTATCACTGTCATCTTTATCATGATGAGGATGGAGGTTAGTAGATTCCTGCACAATGGTCTGATCATTGCTATCAATACCACTTTTACTTTCCTCAAGAGGACTAAATTTAAGCCTTTTAGCAACCGTATTTCCCCACTTTAGTTTGCCATCATCAAATTCATTCTTCAAATTTATGTTATTCATTTTGTATGGTTTATGCTCGTAATTTTGGTTACTTTTAACCATTTCATTGAGAGGCTCCGTTATTGGTTTTAAAACTGACTCCAACACCATTTCGTTAGTAGTTTTCATGTCACGAATTAATTTAACCTTTTTTTTCACAGCTTCAGCTGATTCAAGTACTTTCTCTTTTAAAGTTCTCTTTATATCCATTTTTTCAGGTGATCTTACCTTAATCGAATTATAAAAAACAATGACGGTTGGTGGGGTTGTATGAGTATTAAATATGTAATTAATCGAAAACAATGAATGTGTCAAATCCCATCCTGTAACCTCCTGAATTTTTCGCGCAATCCTTATTTATCACTAAATAGCTGTACGGTCTGTCCCATACGGTCGCACACATCTTACGAAACAGAGCCCACTCCATATCAGCTCCCACGTGTTCGTCATAAACATGACGTAAATTAATGTCATCTTGCTTAAACAAAATGATCAAATTTGCATTATCTCTAATTAACTGTTTAGGTACTTTGCTATATGTTTGATTCAAGTAAAAACTGTCAATATTTTTGTGTCGTCCCATTGCAAAGTAATCCCTTATATTATTTTGGTTTTCACACGCAACGTCGTCAAATATGATTACTGAGTTATTTTTTGCATCCCTAGGACTTAACACTTCTTCGTTTTCACGATATTTGAAATATTTTACTGTAGAAACTAGTGACAATACTCGTTCTAAATAGTGGTACAAAGGTTGGAAAAGAGTTTTAGAATAAACATATACGTTTTGAAAACGCAAACCCTGTTCATGTAATAGAAGACCTATTATTAAATTGGTCTTGCCACAATTAGAAGGACCACAAATTATGCTACGGATTGTGTTAGGTAAAAGTTTACCATGACGCAAATTTTGATTGTGACAATTCAAAGCAACTTTTTCGAGTTGCATGGTTTGAGGCTGCTTGACAAACTTCATATTTCTCAAATAGACGTCATGTAATCACGAAAGTCATTAAAATAATGATTTGTTGCATTATAATTTAGGTTAATATTATCTTTTGTACATTCCGTTTTTAGTAACGCCTACATCCAAACATTCGTTTGAATTGAGCAAGCGTTTCACAGCGGGGAAGCCGTATGTATGTACGTTAGTTGAAGATGACACTGATTTCAGGCGCTGCTTTGTTTTTGACTTGTTACTTGTTCCATACCGAATGCAATAATTCATTGTATAGATAGTTCCTTCTAGATATTGAATACTGATTTCCAGATAAACCATTAAACATACAATCACTTTCAACAGAAACTTTAGTGGAACCCGCATAGAGCGAACGAAGTGAGCGGCCAAATGCGGGGTTACACGAAAGTTTCTGTTGAAAGTGATTGTATGTTTAATGGTTTATCTGGAAATCAGTATTCATGATCTAGAAGGAACTATCTATACCTACTCATAAGAATAGCAAAAACCTAAAATTATATTTGGCACTCTTCAATTCAACTGGGGTACAACGGTAGATAGAAATGCCCATGTCCCTAACATAGGTAAACTATAAACTCTTGGCTGTCAATTCTCAAGCCTCTCGCAGACTGGCGCAGCCTGGCCGCGGCGGTAAATAGTAAATTTGCCATTAGCGTTGAAATTTACTATTGACCGCCACCGCAGGCCGCGCCTGTGTGATTCAGGCCTATATTTCCTTTTTCGATTTATCCGTATTTTCTTTTCAGGGAGGGGGGGGGGACTCTCTTGACTTGAAAATGAACGGATCACTGAGTTGAAAAATATGTTTTCTGAAAGCCATAATATTTTTGAACAAGCTATGCAACGATACCACACTATGGGTGAGATAAAAAAAATACCCTAAAATTATTTTATAACATTTTATTCTACCGTTTTGTCGGTGTGATTGATTTATATACGCATGCCAAGTTACAGCTTTCTAGTAGTAAGGTCACTGAGCTTAGCCGCAGACGGACAGACGGACATGGCGAAACTATAAGGGTTCCTTGTTGTCTACGGAACCCTAAAAATTACAAATTCATGTGTCAGTGTTCGAATTTTTTTGATACATTTATTGAAATTAGTGCATATAAGTTCTCATATCAGATTTTTTTATGCTGTATCATTTGGTACGCATTCTATAAAGATCAATCGTAGACCGAGTCGAAATTATGAATAGATAGGCAAAGCAGCTCCGCCATTTTGACGTCAATGTCATCAGCACGTCTATCATCCTTGCCCCCTGCTTGCAATAATTACTCATAGAGTACATCTGAATGTCTGTCTAATTAGACCAGCTAGACAGTACTGGCTGACCACGAGGCAGCAGCACGTCTATCATGAGACGGCCGCGACATACTCTCGATTTTTCTCGCACTATACCTCTTGTTCTAAGTGTTCTAATAAGAGAGAGACGGATAGTGCGAGAAAAATCGAGAGAGCTTGCGGGCTGTCTCATGATAGCCGTGCTGAGAGCCACGACGGCGATTTCCCTGAAGAAAGATGAATAAAAAAATTTATGAGATCAAATTTTTCGAAAAATTTATTTATCATTGCAGTCTGACTCAAACTATCCTAAGCGGAAGCCAGAATAAATTTTGGATTTGCTAATAAAAGTCTGAGCAGATCGTAGCTTTGTAATCTTTTGGGTAATCTCCGGAACTACTTATCCGATTTCAAATATTCTTTTACCAGTATACATATTATATTGACCTTGGTTCTCTGTAATGCGGGCGGAGCGCGCGGAAAGCTGGTAATTAAATAAAGTCAGTGAAATCTATCAAACTTTATCCTGAGAGGTTCATTGTTTCGTGAAAAATGAACATTTTCAAATTAGATGATTGCAAAATAGAACGGCTACAAGACCACTTCTGCAAGTAATTGGATCACGTGCATTTATGACACGCTTTCTACGGTACGCTTTCTGCGAAACACTCTCGACAAACGTGAACCTGCCAGATGTCGGAAAAACAGCAAAAAAACAAGTTATTGTATTATTATTTATATTTTTTATTTTATTAAGCTTTATTTATTCCATATTGTTAGTATTTACTAATCTAAAAAGTTGTGTTGTGTTAATGTTTTATACAAATATATGTTTCCTTATATGGACCCCATTTGGGTAAAAGCCTCCTCCATTTTTCCCGATCTTTGGCCAAATGCTTCCAACTAGGTCCGGCGACCTCGGTTATGTCGTCTGTCCAACGTCTCCGTGGCCTACCTTTCTTTCTTTTGCCTTTTGGCCCCGACCACAAAAAAGTATTGTATTACAAACATCATATTTTCCCCTTTTAAACGTTTACGCATAGCACCTTCAAAAATACATGAACTCGTATTGTGAAGTAGGGTGAAGAGGTCAGTTAGATAATTGGATATAACATTCGCATTCGTATGGTTTTGATGTGTTGCACGCGCTCACTTCAATGCACCGCGAGCCTAACCTGACAGAACGAAACGTCCAACCAAATGGACCATTTTGGAATGCATATTTGATGTTTAAGTATTGAATTTAAACGTGAGTATTGCGAGTTTTCTTGGTGCATGCTCGCGCTCTTGGTGCATAGCTAATAATGTGTGAGCAAGACGCAATTATATTTTTAATGAAATTGCAGGCAAACACACGTCTCATTTTAAACCCTAGCAGGAATCGTTTAACTATTATTTTAGAAAGAGCATTAGGACATTATTTGATTATTTTTGTCATTTTACCCACTGTTTCGTAATAGGACATAATTACCTATGTATCGACGACTATTGATTGTTAATTGACCACGCACAGTGTAGGGTTCCGACCCACAGACCATATATCATAAAGACCCCGCTTAGCCTAATTTTTACTTACAAACAAAGCTGCCATACTTGCGGGGCGCGGGGGACGTCTAGTGCGCTGTGATTGGTGCATTCAAGGCCGCGCGCGTAAGTGATTGGTCCGGTGTCTCAAATATAGAGTGAATTCACCGTATGTGTGGCAGAGGGGGTCGCCCGACTAACCGAGTCTATAGGTTTACTGGTCTGTGTTCCGACCCTTCCACTAGTAGCCCACATTGATCATCATTATCCTATATCAAAAGTTAAAAAAGGTCTTATCTTCATAGGAAACTCACGGCACTTAAGTTCTTTTCAAATGCAAACATTTATTCGTGAAAACAACAGATAATAAAAGAAATAGAATTAAAAATAAAACACTTTTGGCTTTGTCACGAAATGGACCCGTGCTTTGCAGCCAGCGCTGGCCTTCCGCTGGGTCCATTCGGTGAGAGCACGGTGGGTAACAACGACAGATGCACAAATGACATGAAACAAGCGACGCAATATAAAAACAAAAAAAATAACTTTTCGATAAGACGTATGTAAGTATATCAGCAATATTTCGAAAACCTTTGAACCGATCTTGATCAAAATAGTTTCCATTCAAAGTATCTAATAAGTACTAAGTCAATGGACCCGATTCTACAGTGGCCTCTAAACTTCCTAATTTTATTTAGGTGTCGCTAAAACACTTTGCTATTCTATGAGCAGCTGTCATAATCAAATGACAGCGCTAATTTAAATCTGACGTTTCTAATTTTAGGCGATCTATACAACTTACTTAGCTGCCTAAATGCTATTCTAAATATGTCGTTTTTAATCTGCCGCCTAAATTATGCCTAAAAATTAGACAATTTAGTTTTAGGCTAGTTAAGCGAAGTGCACGTAGAATCGTGTCCATTGTGTAATGGATAATATTTTGTAATTTTGTGACGTTTAGTTCTGTTAGTTTATCTGCAATTTTGGAATGATTACTGTTGCTAGATTTTTTATTTTTATTGTAGATTATTGTTTCGACATACATGTGTCATAGTGGCCTATTTACAGAATAAACGTTTGATTTTGATGTCATTTTGACTTAGACAGTCATTATTGATATGTTCAAAAAGCGCGTTCAAAAAGTTAAACTAGCTGACCTTAGAAACTTCGTACCGCCATACAAATTATATTAAAAAATGTTTTTTATTTGTACAATATTCCATGTTTTATTAGTTATTCTGCTATTTGGAGCAAACACAAATCAAACATTATAAAAATCGGTCCAGTCGTTCTTGAATTATAAATGGTGTAAAAGATATAGGTAATGCCACACTTTACCTTCATATCTATTACGATTGTATTTTACATTTTTCAACACAGTTGCTCGTAAAGTATCTCTTATTGTGTCGCTGTTAGGCTCCTGGATATTAAACACGCGTGTTTTATAACCTTACGACACTTGTGTGTCATGGTTATATCCCGATTAAGTCACGTTGGCACCTTGCAGCAAGATGTAGCATGCACACGGTGCATTCTTAAATTAACCGGGCTGTAAGAATGTACAGCTTTTTTTTTAATTCTCGGCAAATGGATTCTTACTCGACTAAACAAATTAAATCTTTTTTGTTAATTAATTGACTATTTCTTTTTGGATATGATATAGAAACGTTTAATTTAGTAAAACTATTCCCTTGTGTTATCATTTTACATGAATTAATAAAGATAACATTTTAAAACGAAAATATTTATTTTATTTTGTATTGGCTGTTTAGAGATTTCATCTAATGCGCGCGCAGTGCGCAAACTTCACGAAAAAAACAGTTACGCGCCATTATAGGTTATTTCACAGATATTTGTAAACATTGTTAATGCGTTTGGTTATTATTATTAACAAAAATGTTGACTCGTGGTGACTAGAAAAGTGATAAAAAGAATGAACCACTGGAAATTCTTGGCGATGTATACAACATGTGAGTAAAAACCTGTTGCCATACATAAGTAAAGAAAATAACTTGGCAGCCTATAAAATTTTCATCTTATAAAAATGATTTTTTTCTCGCAAAATGTGTTGAGAAACGTCGTATGAAACGCGTGAGCTTTGATAGTTAAATCCTCGGCTGTCTTATCACGCTCACCTGCGGCTCGCGTGATAATTCCGCCTCTGATGTAATTATCAACATACCTCACTTGTATCACAATGTACTATTAATGTGCAATCAAACAGGATTTGTGACCTAATGCTTTCACTATCATGTCAATACAGCGTAAAATAGCAGAGGTGGTGCTGAGTAGATTAACTACATTTCAGAGTGTTGATGCAAACGGGACTGGTATTTCACAACAAGCGCAACTTGCCTGAGGCGAACTAGTACAAGTCTGACTTCTGGTACTACGTTCCCACGGATTCTGGGACCAAGATATAGTAGTGAGTGGTGAGGTGAATGGAAACATGTTTAATGACATAACAGGCACTTAAGGTAGAAAATGTACGTTCACGTTACAAATGAACGGGGCGACCGCGCGGAGATAAACGAGCTACCTAGGCGCACCGCCTTTGCTCGGCAAACAGCACTCGGACACAGGGTTTGCATCGCTTATACAACTACACTGATTTGACTTTGTAAGAAATATTTTTATTCCATGCACCTGTAATACAAGGCGCTCGGTTTTTTCTTAGCTCACGGTCCCCGGTTAATGACCACTTGGATCCGCTTCGTAATTTTCTTTTTCACCATCCACTTCTCATTCACAGCCATACAGGAGCTCCGCACGGTTTTTTACATTTAATCGGAATTCTCACCTTCACTCCTCTCTTCGGTTTCTGAGACCGCCGTATTGGGCGAAGCTGTGTAAGGCGGATGTCACACTGCGCCGCATCTCTGGACCAGGGATGCCGCGGATGCGACTTTTTAGACATCCGCGGATGCAGATATATCAAGGCTCACATCCGCGGATGCCGATGCAGATGCGGATTTTGAGGCACAACACTCAAAAACATAAATACGCAACGTCTTTAGGGTCACGTTCTAACACGTTGCGACTGATTTACAATAGTTTCAACCAATCGCATCACCTATAGCGAATACGGCGAATCGTCAGATTACAGAAACGAAATGAACTGCTGGCTGCTGTCTATGACAGTAGTCGTTAAGCCGAGTTAGATGCCTTCGGGCGGCTTAAGAACTTCTAACAGTCGAGTTGCCCACTCACTTGACAAAGGGGGGACAACTGTTACTCGCGTCCGCAGGAGCTACCCACCACAACCCTGCACGTGTCCCCTGGGTGGTACTAAAGAGTGACAAACTTTAAAGGCCAAAAATAATACAATACAATACAATACAAATACTCTTTATTGCACACCTCACACAAACAAAGCAGTTAAAAAGAGAAACAATACAATAACATGTAGGTAGAGGTAGACAACAGGCGGTCTTATCGCTGAAGAGCGATCTCTTCCAGACAACCATTGGGTATCGGAGAAAGAGATAAAACTAGATTATGTAGTAAATAATGTATGCCATACGATTAAATAAAGCCCAGATCGAGTAACAGCATTTCTGTTTCCGGTCGGGCTCAGTCCACTTTCAACATTTTCATGCCAAAGGTCGTTGTGTGACCTTTTAGTTTACCGGTAAGGCTGCTTCCTTGAAGTCTGTTGAAGTTTTCGGTTTGTTTTGGGTATCCACCATGTCAGGAAACAGAGAGGCTGCGAAACGCAAACTTCGTTCGTCCGTGTATCTCCCCCTCTGTTGCTCAAATTGGCAAGTGCGATAGAGGCAACATATACGAAGGAAGCTGTTGTTGTTTCACGGTAGCCGCTCTGGGTGGACGACCGCCTCGGCCCGGCAAAGACTCTGTATAGTTTCATGTCTCGCTACCGTCACTACAGCGTCTATAGCCTGGCATTTTATAGAGAGTGCTCTAACTCACTAAGTCAGGAAACCTCCTAAAATGCGACCTTCCCATTTTTTCAGTTATTACGAAATAACCACTCTAATGCTATAAAGTATGACGAGATTCTGAAGGTAAGTACTGTGCTTTGTTACGGAGCTCTTTCGTAGCATTTGGTATCTTTATCTATTTTTAAACAGATATTTTTTTTTAAATCCGTTTCTTACAAAAAAAATACGATCCTTGTAAATAACTAAGTAGTGATATTGAAGTGATTAGTTACTGAAGCATAAATATGACATGTTATCTGATCCAAGCCTACACGGATCTACAATTCCAATTCAATAGATCTCAATGATGTGTAGTAAGAATGTTGTTTAGTGTGTCCCCGGCCGCGACAAACCGCGGTCATACATCAGCGCGTCGCGTCGGGCCCACAGCGCCTGATTGCAACGCACTCTCACCTGAACAAACCGTCTCGTTCCGTATCCATATAAACGTACATAGATTCACGCCTTTATTCCCAGAAGGGTTAAGCAGAGCACATGAAACGTATGTTCCAGTGCCACTCTTAGCATGAATATGGGTATAAAAGATCGGCAAAATGTGATATCGCATTGATAGGTTGCTAGCCTAGCAGGAAGGAACGGGGTAGTCAGTAACTGCTGGAAGTCAAGGAGGCTCCTTCTTGAGCTGTATATAAAATCATTGAAGCACTTTTTAATGGAAGCTTTATTTTACAGTGTGGACGAATTTTGTAATTATAGGAAATTAGTATAGGGACATTTTAATTAATAATTATAATTCTTTATTGTTATTTATTAATCAGTTTAAATTTGAGGTGTAATTAATGTTATTGTGATGACACAATGAACAGTAATGATACTGTTCTTCTTCTTCTTCGTGTTTAACTTGTGCCATTTTTAATGCTTTAAATGATTTGACTTTGGCTTTCTCTTTCTCGGTTTCTCTCTTCCTAGATCAATATTGTACATGGTGGTGGGGTCAATTTTCCTGATACGAGTATATGAGTGTTGTATAAGGGATATGAGTAAGTATGGTGCACAGAGCATCCGTCGTCCAACGTAGCGCGGTTCGTACTATTTAATAATGCATTGCATTGACACGACCAGTGCCAGGAACTTGCTAGGTGGCGGCTCTACATTCCCGTGTTCACATGTTACTTACAGTGAATGTGTTAGCGCAATCACCACTACGCTACGCACATAGCGCTACGCGCATAGCGCTACGCCGTAGTCCGTAGCAGCATTCACTGCCAATAATCGGTATGCGCTACGCTCGTAGCCGATCCCGTGGTTTCTCCGCTAAGTAGCGGAAAGTGGCTACGGCTTAGGCGTCCGCTAGGCGGGATCCTGGCAGTGAATGTGTAAACTCTTCATATACATGTCGTGATTGGCGCTGAAATGGTTAATTAGGATCGAAATAAAATCGCAAAAAATATATATTCGATGTTTTTTTGAGTTTTTTCATACACAGCCATAGTAATAGTTTTAAGTTACCATAAAGAGATCCAAAACAAATGCCAAATAAAGAAAGCACACCATAATTGCATAAAATTATTTTACCAGTTGTTTAATATTAACTAGCTGCCCGGGCGGCTCTGTCTGGGCATAAACGAAGGGAAACCCGCGGTATAACCATGCATCCGGAAAGTCCAGTCTATACAGAGGAGAAAAATTTTTGAAGTCGGTTCAGTAGTTCCGGAGATTACCCCTTACATACAAACATATATTATATAATCTCAAAAACTTTTCCTCGAAACTGGTGTCTAAAATAATGCCCTAGCTCTTACACTAGGGAGTAATGTGTCAGCCATCGATTGTGCGACGTCGCAATAAGTCAGCGCGGCCGCTCCAGTAAATCTCGCGTGACAATATTGGTTGCTCGTGTCACTGGCTCAAAGACATTGTGTCATACGCCCGCGCCGGGCTTATGATCGGCATTTGTTTACGCTACTGCGCTGACGTGACGTTTGAAACGTTTTCGGCCAGTTGTGCTGTTTGGACTACATGGGCAATGGTGGATTTGGTTAAGTTGCTTTTCCACTAGACAGACGAGATGAGGATTTATTTCAATGGTGGTGCTAAAGAGTGAAAAACTTTAAAGGCGAAATAATGTATGCCATACGATTAAAAAAAAAACTTCAAATCTCAACAGACAACAACAACCACTCTATATTTGTAATTTCGTATGTCATCTGCAGGTCGATCACGTAACGCATTGTACGCGCGGTGGTTCGGCTTGTATGGAGAAAGTGTCAAAATTCGATATCTCCAAAAGTATCAACATGAACCTCAAACAAAAAATACTATAATATTTGTAATTACTAAATCTATAATAAAAAATAAAAATTTATAGGTTTCATGTCTGTATAATTTGTAAAAAAATATATTTGAATATAACAAAAATGTATGCGAAATTTATCCAACTTCAATATCTAGTAACAATTAATAATAAAACATAATATAATAATTTTCGTCAAAATAGAATAATTTAATATCGATTTAATAAAAAAATACACAAAATAAATACTTTACGTGACAACACAAAAGATAATAATTATGCTATTTACAAAGCTGACACACTACACGTGAAAAGATGATGCCTTAAAGTTATTTACATGAATAAATAAAATGTATATCTAAAACTAATACATGAAAATGGTCTTATATTAACTAAACATGCAATAAACTAATTACGGATTGCGATAATGCAGATTTTTTCATCTGGGGGAGCTATCTGAGACCGGTAATCAGGGGATCTGAATTTACCAAGACGATTTAAAAGATCTTCATGTGTTAGTTTGCGTGTCATTTTCCTGGTGTTATTGAGCCTGAACAACTTAATATTTTTATTTGTGGACTCGGCCGCTTCTTCTGGAAGCTCTCCAATAGGAACCATAACATGATCAACCACTTCAGCTCCGTGAATGAGGACCTTGTGCACAGAAGCTGGTAAATTATACCAATTATATTCCTTAACTAGCTGCCTAGCCGTAACCCGAGTTTAGACAATTCAAAATAGTGGCACATCTCTCGATGAGGTCTTTTTTTATTCCCGTGCGGCCGTGATTTCAGCTGCAAGAGAAGAATTGCTAAAAAACTTCCGTGCCGTATTGCCGTCGTTCGATGTACAGTCAGCATCACATAGTTCCCTAGTAGCATTTTAAGTTGGCCCCACGTTGGGCCATTGATCACCGAGTTGGCCCAACGAAATGCCAACGAAAATGCTACTAGGGTTAGTAGCAGCTAAAGTAGCCAAATATATCGTAACACTTCCTTACTCCTATAGTAATAAAGACGTGTTCCGATATATTTGGCTACTTTGGCTGCTACTAACTATGTGATGCTGACTGTACCACTCCCGCCACTACGCAGTTTGTCGACGATTAGACCCAACCTATTTCGAAATTCACTCAGAATCATTTTTTTTATACGATCACGTAATTCTTCTATATCTAAAGTTCCAACATCATCGTGGGGCACCTGTTGTACAACTAATGAAAACAACTAATCGTATTTGACGATTTTTTCTACTGGCGAACCGGTTGCAACATGCCACTGTTCGAAAATGAACATCCTCGAAAACGTGCAGTGGAAAAAAGTACCTGAAAAAAAAACGAAAATGTTTAGAAACAGTTGTTAATAGTTCAACACAATCAGTTCAGTCTCGTAGCATGTGCTACGCAATTCGTAGAGGGCTTTTATCTTAGGGTCCGGCAGAGCCCGGCAAACGAAATATCATAATTCCATAATCAGGCTTTATGCTCAATACAACGAATATAAAACCGATAGTTTATATTAATGTTTTAATTGTTAAGAGCTTTATCGAATATTTATGGCAGTTAAATATTTTATGCACAATAACAGTCACGTAGACACCAAATAACCCAAAAATCTTATCTAAATATGTAAAAGTAAATACAAATAATAATAATACATACCTTTGTCAACAACTTCCATAACGATGCAGTAACAGCAAATTAACACTAATGAGAAATTAGACGTAAACAAACTTTCACTTGGATGGCTTGTACTGATAAGGCTAATTAGGCGTGGTAGATGTGCACACTTTGAAGGTTCAGAAAGTAATGATTATTACAAGTAGTTATAAAACTATTTATAGATACAGGGTGTATGGCTATCTGTTAGTGATTAGACATGAAAAAATTAGAGCCAGGTCATTATCAAGTTTTGGAATTTTGGCCTTCTACGAGACCATTGTGGCGGGTAAGGTAGGTCTAAACTAAACGTCACTTTTAGTATGGAAAAATGACAGTTGAGTTGTCCCCCGTTGTGTGGTTACCCCTCAGTATGTATTCACAATCTAATGTCTTTTTTAATGTCACGAGTAAATCCTTAAAATAAATAAATAAATAAATATTTGGGGACAGTCTTACACAAATCGACCTAGTCCCAAACTAAGTAAAGCTTGTACTATGGGTACTAGACAACGATATACATACTTATATAGATAAATAAATACTTAAATACATAGAAAACATCCATGACTCAGGAACAAATATTTATGCTCATCACACAAATAAATGCCCTTACCGGGATTCGAACCCGGGACCTCCGGCTTCGTAGGCAGGGTTACTTTCTATATTTTAAAATCTCATACAAACGGCAATAAAACAAACGAGTGCCTTTTTCGCCGATTTTTTTAAAATTTCTTGCTCCACCTCGACTCTGGCCAGAGGAAAACTATCACTATTCCTGAATAACATAGTAAAAATTTGGTAGTTAAACGGAGCAGCCAAGTAGTTTTAAAAATAGGTATTAAATCCAAACTAATCCATACTATCCATCCATACTAATATTATAAATGTGAAAGTGTGTCTGTCTGTCTGTTACCTCTTCACGCTTAAACAGCTGAACCGATTGAGATGAAATTTAATATGAAGATAGGTTGGATCCCGGGGAAGGACTTAGGATAATTTTATCCCGGAAATCATCCCCTAAGGGGGTGAAATGGGGGGTGACATTTTGTATGGAGCTGCGATATAAACGAGTTCCACGCGGACGGAGTCGCGGGCAGAAGCTAGTTATCTATAAACTAGTAAAAACTTCTTTAAAAATTGAATAATTTATAATAAAATAAACAAATGTAAAGCGAACCGTTTCTACTCCTATGTACTCACAGCAACATTTGTAATTCTAATGTTTGGTTCTTAAAAATCATAATACCTTTTACAGTACATATGGTGCTACTTTCCCGCACTAGTGCGGAAAAGAGCACTTTTCGTGCATATGTCGAAACTTTAAAGAGCCATATGTACAGTAAAACGTTGTACGATACACGTGCGAATAGGTAATTCGCAACTCGTGTCGATTTAAAACACTCCCTTCGGTCGTGTTTTAATTTATCTCCACTCGTTGCGAATTTCCTGTTTTCGGCACTTGTATCGTAAATAACTATTTTAACATAGTTATGAATCCTTTAATTGAATGCGCAACAAACGAAAATTTAACAGGTATTAGAAATTTCCTTTGACGCAGCCACAATTTTAGTGAGGTTTGCCTAATTAAGCCTTAGCACACAGCCTTTATAATGCAGTTGCTCTAATGTACGCGGGATAATTAAATGTCAACAACTCCTTTTGTTCGGCGACTGCAGTTAATTATTTATTGTCTGGACGCGGTCGGCATCATGGTTTATTAGTGATGTGTGTGTGTGGCGTATATATGTATTATATCCTTTAAAGAGTGCATGTGTATGTACACTAGTAGGCGGCTATAATAGGCATGATGAATAAGATTTTTTTATATGATGTCATTCGAACCATTTTTTGGAGAGGAACAAATGTTTGTATGAGAGCAACTATAATTAAAGAACATAAATACCCAAAAACTTGACAAAGTTTGACGTCGCTGGCGGCAGCGCAAAACGCTTCATACTGATAGAGACACAAGTAAGACGTCACATTTGTACATTTCTACTAATCGTATGTATGTATGTAAGCACTTTATTGTACACAATAACAGGTTAAAGAATATACATGTCACACAATAGATCAAAGTACAAAGGTGAACTTATCCCTATAAGGGATCTCTTCCAGCTAACCTTTGAGCAAATGAGAGGAAGGTAGGTAGAACGAGATAGTCAAACTTTTTCTTTCTATAAAACTCTTTTGTTTCTATAAAAGCGTAAGGATTCTATTGGTAGCTTTAAATTTACTCTTGGACAGTAAAAAAAAATGCATATGTTTTCTAAACTTTCAAGGTTCATATCTTTTTATGATTTTAATTATATTTTATAATTTATACTTATTCTTTCTTACTTCTTTTTTCTACGAGTATGTCATTTATACTTTATTACGATAATTTGATGGTTTACTATCCATTTAGCATTACTTATCTACTACGTTATCAATTTGAACATGAGACCAACCATGGCTATTATTACAACGCGATTTACATGCCTTGCAGGGAAAAAGCCACGGGCCAAAATATTACGAGCGACTATACCGCAATAGTCCTAGCGGTACACCCTGAAATTCAATAATTGTGATTTTATCACAGTTTGTAATTATTAAAAATAATAAAAAAATACTAAATGTAAATATTTTCTAAATTGCTTTCTTGGGGTTGGATATGAGGCTATTACATAATATCACTTTAGGTATATTTTACAAATAATGATACAACCGTATCAAATCTGGAGGAGCCCAAACTTGATGGTATGTTTTGAAAACTATTTTTTATTTTTATTTAAAACAAGTGACTGAAATATAATGATGTGATATATCTTTAGAATCGGCTTAGTAAGCCCTTTCATTAGATATAATACACGATAGATTTCAGAACATTTTTTTTTTCCCATTCTAAAAAAAGATGACGTACCTCCTCTCCTTTTTTGTTTTTTTTTTCGTGCTACGGGTCAAATGGATTCGCATGGCCTAAAGATCAATCATATAACTTTCACGCGTTAACACCATTTGCAGCATATTTTTGCGTACCGCTAGGACTACAAGATCTTAAAAAGTGAAACATCTGACGACATATTGATTTAAACTTTCAAGATTCTCACACATTATTTATACTAAACGGGACAGTGAGGTAAATAAAATAAGTTAATTATACGCGATTAAGTCCCGTTTAGTATAAATAATCTGACGACATTTTTTTAAAGTCGACTGATGAACTTTTTATTGGAAAATCCTATTACCAATTAGATATATTATGTAGTATTATTGTTGACATCAGAATTGTACCTAACTTTTTTAATTTGATCGGTGTAGATTATTTTTAGATTATCAATGACCCGAAAGGTGACCTTATTTTTAAACTCACTGACTCCCTAATTTTGTAATTTGTTGAGATATTCTTGTTTTATTTAATATCATGACAATTTAAATGTACTAAATATGACATAGTTTATCATCATATCAGCCAAAAGACGTCCACTGCTGGACATAGGCCTCCAATATTACATATTATTCCATAATTAGCATGGGTCGCCCTGGCCCCTATTTCACCAACTTGACAATAATTGTCACCTGACACTGACACTGACAATTCGCCATACATTATTTGTTCTAGAAGTTAAGATGGTTGCTAGGTTACTTGTGAATCCAGCAATGTACGGAGAATTGTCGTTGTCAGGCGACAATTGTCGAGTTGGTGAAATACGGCCTGGTGTCCAAAAGCCAATTGAATATAAAAATAATCTCCTGAAACAGTAAGGTAAAACAAAACGAGATAAATATCACCAATCCAACGTCCATTAAAATATACACGCTACAGGGACCACTGAACAGAAAGTCATCTAATAATAAGTAAGGTTTGTCGCTTACGCCATTATGTGTTAAGGGCAGTGTAGTAATATAATGAAAAATGCACGCGAGCTCGCATCATACCCCGAACTGTTACGCAAGGTGTCATATTTTATTCACAGGTTTGTTCTTGCCTTGTGATTTTTTGATGGCATTCCCTCGTTTGTGTTTCGAGGGCTTTTATTTCGTTATGTTGAGAGCGAGTTCTTCGTTTAAGGTGGTTTATTTTGCAAACCGTACACATGTTTGGTTAAGATTTAATTCGTTTTCTAATTAGGGGAAAGTGACGGCAGATGGACCAAAATGGTGTCATTTACCCTATGAGTAGGAAAATCTTAAAATGCCTTCTAATCCGCAACCTACCGAAACTCCATAAATATAAGAACTGTGAATAACAGTGAATGTGGTGAACTGCTGTGGTGAGAAACTGCATTTATGAAGAATTATGAATAGGAAGAACGCTCTTGTGTGAAGCTTCATATTATTATGACTTTGACGACGTCTGTAGCCTAGTCGGTAGTGACCCTGCCTACGAAGCCGGAGGTCCCGGGTTCGAATCTCGGTAAGGGCATTTATGTGATGAGCATGAATATTTGTTCCTGAGTCATGGATGTTTTTTATGTATTTAAGTATTTATTTATCTATATAAGTATGTATAATGTATATCGTTGTCTGGTACCCATAGTACAAGCTTTGCTTAGTTTGGGACTAGGTCGATTTGTGTAAGATTGTCCCCAAATATTGATTTATTCATTTATATTTATTTTGGTGGCCATTTCGTGGAAAAAGGAGCATCGGTCGTCCACCAGCACGATGGGTGGACGATATTAGAAAGATCGCGGGTCACTTCTGGATAAGAATAGCTCAGAATAGGGACGGGTGGCGTACTCGAAGAGGCCTATGGTCAGCAATGGGCGATTACGGGCTGAAAATGATGATGATGAGGAAATAATAAAGATAGAAGGAAAAAAAAATTGCTCTAAAGCCCAAGACTGAGACTGAACGACGCTCCTATTTCATCAAGTTGAACATTTTCGCCTGAGAATTACAATTCGCTGTATGTACATCGCTCGGTCGACAAGCAACGACAATAGTTTGGGATCATAGCTAACCTGGAGATGTACAGCGAATTGACATAAGGTGACAATGATCAAGTTCGTAAAATAGAGGCCTGGTCGAGCGACAAACAGCTCCGATTTACTTAGTATTCAGTGTAACTGACATCGTTACTAAATCTGATACCATGTGTTCAGAACTGTATCCTGTACTGAGCAACATTGAACATTATTCCTCGGAAAACTCTAAAAAGATGTCTTACTCTTAGAACGCTATTTAATTTTGAATTCTTACGTTTGTACGCAATGTTCTGCGAGCAGCGAAACTTTTATCGAAGTGTCAATTTACGGAAAAAAAAAAATTCACTTTCAAATCCCAATGATGATCTAAAACATACTAAGTACACTTACCTATTTCCGAGAATATACCTTTACGAGTATCAAGTAACGCGAACGTATTTTTCCGATAAAAATCAAATGTTATTTACATTCACTATATTAAATTTTATTCAGACTAATTCGTCTGCGTTTTTTGTTTATCTCTCCGATAATAATATAAGGTAAGATAATAATAATCAAAGGGAAATATTTTACAAATTTTACTTATTTCGATAATTTAGTGCTTTTAAAGGTACTATATCTTTTATACGGTTTACTAATGTTTCGGCGAAAATTATTTAACTTTTTAACTCCCAATCTATTTATCCCATAATTTTATTTGGGCGAAGTATTATTTCCCAACTCAACATTTCGCACTGATGTCATTTCCCAAGTAATGTTGTTAGGCAAATTATTCTTTGGTTTTTTTTTATGATGTTATTTATATGTACATACAAGTCAGTCAGTTTGTCAAAGTAAAATTTCCACATAAGAAAAGTGCGATGTAAAGTTATGCCATCGATCTGCGAAAAGTTGGTTGCGAAGTGAAAGGCGAAACGTATTTCGCCGAAAAGGCAGTATACCCTTTTATACGTTTCACAATGGTTTTCCTTGAAATCGCATGACGATTAACGCACTATCTTTCTAATCTTGTATGGAACAGGGCATGGATACACTTTTCGTTACACCGTTACGTACATGCTGTGGTACCTATCCCATTGGCACCTAAACCTTGTATTGAATACAGAGCTGACAACATAATACTTCTGATAGCTATTTCAGGACTACAAAGTATCAGCGGAGCAAATGGCGTGCAGATAAGACGACGCAAGTCATAAATACTGCTCCGTGGTTCACAGCCAGTCTCGACTTATACGATCACTCGTCTAGTCTAACTTGACCCCGGTATTCGTTACAACTACGCGTAGTCTGAGGCCAGGCTTATACTGGTTAATCTGAGGCGGGTTGTCGGTAAGCGGTCCAGCGCCGCTCGTATACTCTGAACGATCCATAATATTCTATTCAATGTTTGCGGAACACAATATTCTTTTTAAAACAATCATAATATGTATATTTGACAAAAATACATGTTTATTTGAGGATTGGACTGTTAGATTATTGTGTAATGTGAAGATATTGTGAGACATTGTGTACGTGTGCCTAGATTTGACAAAGAATATTCATCACTATTGACTACCTACATACATACTCGTAACTGTATATATTATTTATACTAAACGGGACTTAATCGCGTATAATTAACTTATTTTATTTACCTCACTGAGGTCTCCCGACGTTTCGGATGTGTTACAACATCACGGGACAACTGGCTTGAGCGGGTATCAACATCTTCTTGCTGCGCGGGTTTTCCGAACTACCCGCATTTACTGTATATAGTCTGTGTTTTACAACATTACAGTCTTAGGGCCGATTTTTCAATCCCTAGATAAAATTATCCGTCAGTTAAAATTATCACCATCTTTTTTTTAAATCATATGAAAGAAAAGGACAGAGCTAACATTTATCTGACAGATAATTTTATCTGGGAATTGAAAAATTGGCCCTAAGAGACGCAAAAAGTACCGCACTAAATGATTTCGTAGCACAGATAACAATTGTAAACCTATAAACTTGTACAGTACCTGCGCCATGAAAGTGGTCTGCCTCTTTTCGACTCTATAAGTGGTACAATAAGGTTCAAAAGTGAAAAAAGCTACGCCTAGTGGTTCAGGCAAGAAGCGGCTGTCAAGAAGCGGGTTCGAATCCCGGTTCAAATGAGTTTTTCGGAACTTATGCACGGAATATTTACCGTTAGCTTTTCGGTGAAGGAAAACATCGTGAGGGAACCGGTCTAATTCCAATTTAAGTCCAGCTTTCCCTCTGGGTGGGAAGGTCAGATGGCAGTCGCTTTCATAAACCTAGTGCCTATGGCAAATACATATTTGGGATTAGGTGTCAACGCGGATCCCGGGCACAACCGGGAATGTCGCTAGGAGGATGAAGGTTCAAAAGTGACAAAATACTTTGTAGGCAACGCGGTCACCAACCTCCTTGATGCATGTGCGCTGCTGGTATTGATTTTCTTCATTCTGGTAAAATTCTATTGTTAATTTACGGCCTATGTATTATTTACTGTGTACTGGTTTTCTGCATATGTGTTTTTGCTGAGCTATAAATAAACTGTAAATAACCAAACGCGTCGCGTGTTTTTCACCGTCAGCGGCCCGCTGCCTACACATTTTGACATGCCGAGCAGGGATGCCGCGGATGCGACTTTTTAGAGCCTTATCACACTTGCGATTTCCAAGCGTATTTTGTATGAAGGCGATCACGCAGCGTGTTCGCCACGACTGATAAATTTATAGAAAACACGCTCGCAAATCGCAAGTGTGATAAGGCTCTTAGACATCCGCGGACGCGGATGCGGATTTTGAGACAAAACACTCAAAAACATAAATACGCAACATCTTTAGGGTCACATATAGTACTCGAACACGTTGCGACTGATTTACAATCGTTGCAAACAAACCTACTAACGCATCACCAATAGCGAATACGGCGAATCGTCAGATTACAGAAACGAAGAAGTGAAGATTTTTACTAATACTCAACACGAGCGTGGCACGCGCCGTGTTGGCCCCTATCTGGCCCCTATTTCACCAACTTGACAATTGTCACCTGACACTGACAATTCGCCATACATTGCTTGTTCTAGAAGTTAAGGTGGTTGCTGTGGAATCAGCAATGTACGGAGAATTGTCGTTGTCAGGTGACAATTGTCAAGTTGGTGAAATAGGGGCCTGGTGGCGATCTATACTACATCCGCATCCGCAAAAACTCCGCATCTATTTTTGCGGACGCGTCTGCAACATCCCTGATGCCGAGTCCAGAAGTAAAGACAGTCACTGGTCACTATCGTTACTGATTGACCCTGACAGGTACGGAAAACTGACAAGTAGGTGAAACAGGACGCTACTGGTCGTTTGTGTATCGTTTCGTACGTTCCTACTTTAGGTAAATCTAAATGTAATTATTTGTATGAGAAAACGACTACTGCGATGTCCTAATCCGTGTTCGAAAAGTAACGCATTTATCTGGTGAAATTGTAGTAGTACGAGTGCTTTTTAACGTTACTGACCGACGCAATGACAATTTTAAAATAATAAGAAACGTGAAAGACCATGACTTACTTATTATGTAACCATTTTGGGTATTTCGCAGCGCAGATGTCATTAATTGTATTAGAAAAATTAAAATATTTATTACCTGAACACGGGGTGAGTAGGGACAAAACTGACATTCAAACCTCGATAACATTTTATTTTTACATATGCAAACTGAATGTTGTATATAATAAGTGTTCCGGACGTTTGGTTTTTTTATGATTTTGGTTAGTTCCATTTCATAACTTTAACTATAAACATGAAATCTCACCTCACCCCGTAGTCCCTCGTAGTTGGGGTGAGATGGGTTTTCATACAAAGGTAATTTTGGAAAATTGTTGGATCGATATTTTTTTTGGGATAAGTACATTATTTAGGTAGCAGTAGCCTTAAAATCCCATCTCACCCCCCTTTCATCCCTTCTCTCCACATTCATAACCCAACTCTCCTCGCGATCCCTACTCACCCCCATTTTACGGTATAAGGAAATACTGGACTAGCTAAACAAAATGTTTCCGGCCATCGGTTTTCCCGTATATAAATCTCCGTGAGCGCCTTCCTGCAATAGGACTCGCTCCCTGCTGTAATATTATAAATGCGAAAGTAGGTCTTGTCGACTAGTTTCCTAATATCTGTATTTATTATTGCTCACAAACTAGAACTTATTGGGATTAGAACGGTTTCCTCACGATGGTTTCCTTCACCGAAAACCTAACGGTAAATATTCCGTACATAAGTTCCGAAAACCACATTGGTACGAGCCGGGATTCGAACCCACGACGGCCGCTTGACAGCCGCATGCCTGAACCACTAGGCTACCGTAGTCACAATTAAATAACCTTTTCCTTTCTTTCTAGATAAATTGGGCTATAACAATTATTTTTTGACATTTTCACCTCCCGTATCTCCCTTATTAATGAATCTTTAAAAAAAGAATATACCTACGGCATTTAGTAGAAAATTTAATCAGCTTTATTTTTTGAAAAAGATTATGTTTTCTAAAACGCATGGTTTTTGAGAGAATCACAAAAAAACAAAAAATGGGACCTATTTGCTCCCCCCCCGCACAAAGCAATTTCCCCCCCGCTGGGGACTTTTAACATGTTATACCTGGTATCACCCCTACCATTTGAAATAATAACCCAGACTACACGATTTAATGTTTTTATTTTTCCTTCGTTGATCGTACTATACGATTGCCTAGTCGGATCATTTTCTAAACGAAGATGATATTTATTAAATATATCGTCGTCAAGTATTGAGCTTACTATGGAAAGTTCGATTTGTGTAAGATTGTCCTCAAATATTTATTTTATTTTTTATAGACTTTGAATAGGAAGTAGTGATATGGTAGGTTGAAACATCGTTTTATAGTTCTAAAGTTTTTTTCATCATACTTAACTTACTTTCGTCTTGACGGAATCTGCCCCCAGGGCACTTTAGTACAATGTATTGAAAAAAAAACCTGAATATTTTCCCGAAAAACAACACTAAAGAAAAAAAAAACATCTAAGACTAACAAAACGGCATTTTTTGCGTCTTCATCAAATGAAATTACTGTACCCTTTTTGTTATGCATGGAACTCCGAGAAGTGCGTCCCTTTTAAAATAGTAAAGCGATGTCTTTACCCGAAGGCCCCGGTCGGCCGTATGTTGTGCATTATGGGCCGGCATTCAAGACAAACGGTGACTTTAATTTTATATATGTTACTAGCTTCCACCCTCGACTTCGTCCGCTGTGGGTTTGTGACATTGTCAAAACGGACCGTGGTCATAGCTTCCGCCCGCGACTTCGTCTGCGTAGATCTGGGATAAAAACCATCCTCTTAGAAGTTATTATTTACGTTAGAAGATATTTTAATCCACGCTTTAAACTATCTTCGTGAAAAATTTCATCCAAATCGGTTGTCCCGTTTAAGCGTGATTGAGTAACAAACATCCATACATCTAAACAGCCAAAATCCAAACTTTCGCATTTATAATATTAGTAGGATCCAGGCTTCAATAATGTGTATACTAAGAACTGAAATAGTCTGATTTAAATGGAGAGTTGACCAGATTTTATTTTATTGGAATCCATTTTATATCATGCCCAATTAAAAAGTTTGAATGATACGAGTATATGTAGATGGCTAGATGCCCCTGTATCTTTATTGGTGATGCGTAGTTTTATTTAGAGGCAATAATAACGAGTAGAAAGCAGCGAACAAAAAAACCATAGAAGTGTAAGTAGCGCTACAAAAAGGCCCCCCACAAAGGGTGCCATTACTATTATGCGGGGTTGGGGGCGGGGTGTCAAAACGATGCCAGGCAGCCGTTTAGTTCGAACGTGCGCATACCGGGTTTTAGTCACGTGTTCTGTAGTTTGTAAGGAGCTCGCATTATATGATTTTTTCGTTCGCTGGTGAAAAGTTTTCAATAGACTAGAATTATTAAGTACGCAGTGAAATAAAATACCTACTATCATCTGTATAAAACAATACAGTTTGATAAAATACTCAAATAATACAATAAGAATAATATTTACACTATTATAATTACACCTCGTATCTTAAAAATTGCACTGAAGGTATATTTTAAATTTATAAATAAGTAGGTGTTTCATTTTTTTTGCGTTACGCGTACATACTCCGTCTTGAAAACAGTATGTTTTGGGCAAATACTTAAACAAATAATGTTACAAAAAGAAATCGTACATTTAACAAAAATACCGACGCAGCCCAAAATCTTTGTACAACTTGCATTAAGAGACTAGATAAAAAAGGAACCTTGTTGAGACCGCATAATACAACGTTTTTCAATTATCTGCTAAGAAATAATTACGCGTTTCAAAACAATTTTGAATACAGAAGCACTTCGAATGTCTTCCTGTTTCCAACTTTATCATATTCATTTGAGCATTATTTATATTTTTCACTTCTCATGCTCAAAACGTGCGTCGTGCGAAAGTAGTACATTTAGCCCCTAGGGAAAATATGTATACATATTTATGATTTATAAAAACATTTTAATTTGACCAATCAAAACAATTCACCGTATTACATCCACCAATCACAACTCTTTAAAAAAACATTTATATTTGCTAACAACTAGCCGCTATCCGCTTTAGCCTAGTCGGTAGTGACGCTGCCTACGAAGCAAGAGGTCCCGGGTTCGAATCCCGGTAAGGGCATTTATTTGTGTGATGAGCACGAATATTTGTTCCTGAGTCATGGATGTTTTCTATGTATTTAAGTATTTATTTATCTATATAAGTATTGTTATCGTCGTCTAGTACCCATAGTACAAGCTTTGCTTAGTTTGGGACACAAATCGACCTATTGTGTAAGATTGATCCTAATATTTATTTATTTATTTTAACTAACCAGGCCCCGTATCATGGTCGGCCTTATCACGCGATAAGTGACAAGAAGAGCGTCCGTCACTGGCTGACACCGTTCGCTAGAACGAGACTGACGCTATATCTTGTCACTTATCGCGTGATAAGGCCGACCATGATACGGGGCCAGAATACAGCTAGATATTAAAATCGACCAATCAGGTAACAGAATTCATTTCAAACATTAGGTGTTATTTATTCGCTAATTCATAAGCATTAAAAAAATTAACGCCTCTGACCGTCCATAGCCGCGTCCAAACTTTCAAGCGTGGTTGACTGAATAAATGGCATAAGCTATGAAGATTGAGCGGGATATACTGCTGTTATCTCGCTTTATCGTATGCCCTGTATGCTGTCCGCCGCGCTCGGCCGGCCGTATGACCGCTGCTATTAGACGGTCAGAGGCGTTTATTCGCGGTGTCAATATTTTGTATATGTGGCAAAGCAGTTTATTAAAAAAAAATTAGCGCCAAATGCCAAATTGAACAATCCTTTCACCGTGGTGGGTATTTATTATTGATTGTGGGATCTTTGTTTTTACTATTTTCTCGCAGTCAAAGTGAAAAGTAGAGTGTATAACTCTGGTCAGGTCATATTACTCTTCGAACTATTTCCCCTCACTTTGTTCGGGAAAATAACTATCTCGTGGTAATATGGCTTATTTTTAAAGATCGTTATCAACGTGCTGTATTGGTGGCAAAGTATGGTTGACAAAAAAAAACAAATTACTTACGCAAGTATTTTAAACATTATATATTTTACAAATTATGAGATTTATATACATATTTATAACAACTTATCCAAATTATAGTGAATAAGTGACTAAAATTTGTTCAAAAGATTTGGCTGTCAGTCGTTCACGACGATTGGAAAAAATCCATCCACTATGTGAATTGATACGATGTGAATTGGATTATTTAGATTAAAATAAAAACTTCGCGTAATGCAATTAGAATTTCAACTATAGTTGTATTTTTATGACGTTTTATGTCATTTGACGTACATTGTTTTAAAAATATATTAGGGTGGAAAAGGTTTTGTACCGTAGAGGTAAGTATTTATTTTATGGTTAAGAACAAAAGTGAATATTAAAATGTATTTGTTTTTTTTCTGCCAACCATACCCTTTGCCACCAATACAGCACGTTGATAACGATCTTTGCTTATTTTAGACCCTTGTCATACAATCTACTATTTTAGTATTATTTCAACATTTCTCACGAAAGTTTAAATTCGATAACGTTTTTACTAAGATTTTATTGTCTAATACTGAATAATCATATATATACTCGAAACCGCCGAGGTCACCTATTTTACTCAAAGGCTACCTCCGCACAGACAGGCGGCTTGCTTAGCGTCTAGAGCCTAGCGAGTCACCTAGCGAGTAGCTTAAAGTAAATAAACGTGTTTGTTTATGTCGCAAGGCGCGAGGCGAGGCCACAAGGCTCTAGCTAGACGCTAAGCAAGCCACCTGTCTGTGCGGACGTAGCCTAAGGTAGGTTAGTTGTACCGCGACCCTACGCGCCAGAACCGATTTTTTTTTATTTACTTAGCGAAAGCGTTTATTTATTAGGAAAAAGAAAATTAGGAGTTAAACTACGTTCTTAGTTATGATTTTAGGACTAACAAAATTATGATATATGTCCGTTATGAAGAAAACTGTTATGATTAACAAAAGTACGACTTCAATCAAGTTCTTAGAAAATGAAGAAAAATTTGAGGGCAACTGATCATTATGACTTCCGATGATAGTTACAGAAATTTAGGAACAAAAAAGTTAGGACGAAAAAAATTAGGTCTAGCGATGATTATGACTAAAATAAGTTGGTTTAAAAAAAAATAGTACAACAAATTTTATGGCAGCCAATATGGACCCGTTTTGGGGCTATGTATAATCTATAAAAGATATTGTTATCACTACATAGTATAAAACAAAGTCGATTCCCGCTGTCTGTCCCTTGTTTGTTGTTGTTTTTAATAGATAGAGTGATTCAAGAGGAAGGTTTATATTATATCTATAACATAGTACCCGTGCGAAGCCGGGGCGGGTCGCTAGTTATTAGATAAGACAAACGTTAACGAGGTTTATAAAACGCCAAGCGCTCTTCATGGCCTTTATTTGGAAACATAACTCACTGGGAAAGATAGTTCAGTCATTTAGACACTGTTTCGCACACAGCTTTTGTGTAAACATGATGACTGTGTTCCATGCCATAACTGACAAGACACACAGGTCAAAGACTCTTTTCTCGCGACATTGCGGAATATTGGACGAAAAGATGTGCCGTAGCTTCCCGAACGCTCTTCAGCCGAGTCTGATTTGACGATTGACCTCTTTCTAGAAGTTTGAACTACCTAACTAGACAGTCTGTCCTAGGTATACATTATCATCTACAACTTCGAGTGTAAAGTGTCCGATTGTAAAAGGAGTTCGTACCACATACATGGGCATCGAGCATCGTATTTAAGAGGCTGACAAGACCTAATTTGGTGAAATTGATGTTATTTAAGCAGTTTTTTAAGAAAAACTATTTGTTCTAGCACATCAGATAAAATATATGTTAATATTCACCATATTTCAAAGACCGTGGATGGGCTCGATACATAATTGGACGAAATCGGCTTGATAGAAAATAATTGCAAAGATTGGTCTTAAAACCACATTAAACGGTTCTATATGTCTTTATTTTTTTGACGTATGGGTCTGCAATTAAAAACACGAAGTCAACATATGTATTCATACCTAAACCGCTAACGAGTCATATTTCACAAATAATCCGGCCTTTTTTTATTTCAATATTTATGTAATATTATCTTCAAAAACCGGGCCGCCCAGTAACACTCGCTCTCGTTTACTCCGATAAAAATAGACAGTGTGCGCGCTATCCAAAATCCTCAAGGGCATTTTGGTCTTGACAACGTCTTAAGTCCTCCATGGTCTCAGCCAAGACTACTATATCGTCAGCAAACCGAAGGTGAGTGATGTACTCGCTGCTGAATTTGATACCTAGCTTTCTCTAGTCCAGAGTCTTGAAAACATCCTACAGGGCCGCATTGAACAGTTTTCATTATTCAATTCAATCAGTGAGGTATGTATACCTACTTGAAATTGAATTCTCATGTTGCAACTACGTACCGGGAGGCGCAGTACCACAAGGTAGACTGATGAACTGGTAAAGGTCGCAGGAGTCTTCTGGATGCGGGGGGCTCTTTGGGGGAGGCCCATGTCCAACAGTGGACGTCTTTCGGCTGATATGATGATGATGATGATGCTGTAAGAAGGAATAGCATGGCCAAAATATGTGATTTAATGAAACACTGCGCACTACTTAATTTAAAGTGGATCAATCAGGTACTAGGTGGACTTTCTTACCAATCAGTAAGTTGTAGCAGTTGCCTGCAGCTACCAAGCGAGTGCTTTGAAATTCCGCTGGTCGTTTACAGCTAATTACCATAGCTGAATGGTTTACAAGCAAGTAGAACCTTGTCAAAATGTAGGTATCTACATAACTAACGCTAATACTACTCGTAACAATAACATTTTAGGCCTGTGTTATCGGTCTGAATTTTTACTGCTATTTGTGTGGTAAATTTCATCAAAATCTGGTCAGTTGTAGAATTTAAACCGAACGGACCCGATTGAAGGATTTTAAGGAGTGAAGTTAGACAGAGAGAGTTAGAGAGACAGGTAACTAAAGTCTGTAAGCTCTGACAACCGGGCTCCTATATCATATATATTTTTCCCGGCTCGTACCAATGAGTTTTTCGGAACTTATGTACGGAACATTTACCGTTAGCTTTTCGGTGAAGGAAAACATCGTGAGGAAACCGGTCTATTCCTAATAAGGTCTAGTTTTCCCTCTGGGTTTGAAGGTCAGATGGCAGTCGCTTTCGTAAAACTAGTGCCTGTGCCAAATCTTGGGATTAGGTGTCAAAGCGAACCCCGGGTTCCTTTAGGGGCACTACCGGGAATAACGCTAGGAGAATGATGATATATATTTTTCAAAATTTTATTCAATTTTTTGGTCGGCGTGATTGATTTATATCCATCATGGATTATAGGTTTCTAGTCGTAAGGGTCACTGAGTTAAGCCGCTTTCGGACGGACGGACAGACATACATGGCGAAAATATAACGGTTCCTTGTTGACTACGGAACCCAAAATAATGGTAGAGAAAAAAAGATGGATGGAATAACTGCAGATGTTTAATAGTAGGCAGACACCGTAGTGTATGAGCGCTTGCGACCCCAGAAGAGTCACAAGGGCCATTTTACGGAAAGTTGTGTTTTTTTTTGAAGTTTGATATAACTAAAAGATAATAAGGAAGCATTACGGGGAAAACACTCAAACACCATTTAAGATATTTACCTTATATTTTTAACAAATTCAAACTACAACTTTGCACAAATTACGATATCAGAGTTACCTTGTTAACTGGTTGAAGTCCGCAACAAAAGTGAGTTAATTTCAGAACAACTGGCTGTATTTATACGCTCCTTGTTTTACCAAAAATATTAAAACGAAGGCAGAATGAAAACTGCCACTTTTAAACTACCCGCATTAATTTTAACGCTTACAGTCGGCCATTCTGAAATAACGCAGTCCTCTCGTTATATAATTATACATCAGCTGTAAGTATTTATTAATTTAATAAATAATTAATTTTGCTCTTTTAATAATGTGTAATAAAAGAGAATTCTTTTTTAAACAATAATTAAATAAAGTTCTAAAATACGAGTTCATTCACAAATATAATGATTCTTACATCATTGCAACTCGTGATGTAGGTACATACTCGAACATACGAACGATACATTCGATCTCAGATGACAAGTAAAAATGGACATACAGGAGACAAAGAGAGATATTGAGATAATTATACAAATATTTTACCTATTCCGTTCGGCCATCTTAAAATAATTGTTCCATCAATTATGTACATATATGATATATTATATTCCTAATCTTACTAATTGCTTACGGTTATGATATATTCGAGAATCTCTAATTTCACACAAGCTTCCTTAGGTTTCGTATTATCACTATATTTTAAAATGTTTAGGCATGTATTTATTAATTTTTATAAGTTTATGTAAAGATTTTCCTTGTGAAAAATTAAAGATTACCAACTTAACCTATAGCGCTCCATTCCTTGGCACTTCCGGCCTCCATGCGCACATTAATATACTATCATCAATCATCATGTTGAATCAAACACACTCCCAATTGTCTTACGACTCATATGTGTGTCAGTTCATCCCTGTATCATATCAAAATAAGAACAAGTGAGTTCGTACATTGCTCAATCATGTCATGGTCATATTATCATTATATCATCATAGTTCGTTCCACTTGTTTAATTTAATCTCTTTTCTTTATCGTACTCAATAAAATCTATGCCTTCAGCCTTGCCTTATACCACAATCATCATCATCATCTTCTTTACCACTTGAGGCCTCACTCTCAGAACAAATAACATCTTGAGTAAAGGTCAACCATGGATGTATCTTATCTACCGCAATAACCGCTTCGTATTTACGGTTTTGTTTCCGTGTTATTGGTGTATCCTCTATTAAGTATCTATCCATGTCTAATACTTTGGTTACCTTATAAGGTCCTTGTAACTTAGGAAGAAGTTTTTTGGATTTGCCGTTATTACTATTAATATCCCTTTCTATCCTGACAAGATCTCCTACTTTATACTTTTTTGCAATTTTTCTGAGCTTATCAAATCTATCTTTATTCTTTTGCTGATCTTTTTGAATTTTCATATTAACTTCTTTTCTCACATCATCAATTGAGTGTTGACTCACTTCCTCATGATCAATTAGAGACGCAACTAGCCCATCCCCCTTTGTTTTTAACCTAGTCCCGAAAAGTACTTCTGCGGGGCTTTTACCTATTGCTTTATTAAGTGTGGTGTTAAGTCCTAGCTGAATTTCTTCTAAATGCTTGTCCCATTCATTCTCGTTATGATTGTGGTTTCTCGCCGAGAGTGATGCTAGAATGGTTCGGTTGTACCTCTCAACCTGACCATTCGCCCTCGGCGTAGCCACCGCATTCAAAACGTGTCTTATACCTAATCCGGATACAAACTGCTTGAAGCTTTTGCTCGTAAATGACGTTCCCCTGTCACTTATTAAACGGCTGGGAATACCAAAGTAGCTCATATAATTACTGAGAACTTTAATCGTCGTTCTTGTTTTAGTATTTCTTACTGCATATAAACACGTATATTTAGTATATGCATCTACTAAAACCAAAAGATACGCGTGCTTCGACTTGCTCTTAACAAATGGACCTAAGTGGTCCATGTGGACGGTATGGAATGGTTGATCTATTTTTGGGATCGGATGGAGCATTCCCTGCCGTTTACCAGCGGGGGTTTTGTAATATGAACACTCTAAACAGGACTGAACGTACTTTTTGACGAACTTGTTCATTCTAGGAAACCAGTATAGAGATTTTAATTTATCCAAAGTCTTCTCAACTCCAAAATGACCAAGTTCGTCATGGTTTTTCTTAAGTAATTGCCACCTTACTCCCTTAGGTACCAACCACTTT
Source organism: Epinotia ramella (assembly GCA_947578815.1). Taxonomy (NCBI): domain Eukaryota; kingdom Metazoa; phylum Arthropoda; class Insecta; order Lepidoptera; family Tortricidae; genus Epinotia; species Epinotia ramella. The sequence continues at coordinate 11,898,189 of OX388204.1, read as the reverse complement.
AACTGACCATCAACGACTCTATACACTTTTCCATTTTTAATTTTGTAATTATTTTGTATATCGACAACTTTGGGTGAATCAGGGTCTTCTAAAGTACGCTTAATTCGTTGAACCTCCTCGTCAGTTCCTTGTATGGTGGCTAGCCAATCTTCAGTCTCAACCAAAAGTACATCAAATACAGGCTCGGGTTCCGTCATCATTGGAACAGCGTTCCGGCTTAAGGCATCGACATGACCCATGCGAATTCCGGGCCTGTATTCGACGTTGCAGGTATATTCCTGCAACTGTAACCACCATCTGCTGATGCGGGGAATCATATCTCTTTTTGATAGAGTAGTACGTAATGCGCTACAGTCGGTCACTATCGTAAATTCAATACCTAACACATAAACCCTAAACCTATTCAAAGATGCTACCACTGCCAATGTCTCTAACTCAAAAGAATGATACTTCTGTTCCTCCGGCGTAGTTTGCCTACTGTAATAGGATACTGCGCGCCATCTACCCTGTTCATCCTGCTGCAACAACATTCCTGCAATACCTGTCTTACAGGCATCAGTGTGAATTTGAGTGTTTGCTAAAGGGTTGTATAATGCAAGAATAGGTCTTTTAATTAATTCGGCTTTTAACGTGCTAAACGCCTGTTCCTGTTCCATACCCCACACCCATTTAATATTCTTTTTTAGCAAACTAGTTAAGGGATTTGCAACTAAGGCAAAGTTCTTTACGAAACGACGAAAAAAACTTGCCAATCCTAGGAATTGACGAACTTCATGTTGGTTTACTGGACGCTTGAAATTCTCTACCGCATCTGTTTTCCTTGACCCAGGCCGTACCCCCTCTTTATTTATTTCAAATCCTAAATAATCAATGGTCCTACAGAAAAAATTACACTTTGATAGTTTTAATGTTAGCCCTGCTTCTCGCATTAATTTCAATACCATTTCCAATCGCTCCATCCCTTGTTTAATGCTATGAGCCGGAATAATGATGTCATCCATGAACGCATATGCTTCATTATTTTTGACATCTTTCAACATCTTGTTAATAGTTTTTTTGGAAAACTGACGGAGCATTCGCTAGCCCAAAGGGCATGCGTGTAAATTGGTACTGTCCGTCTGGAGTGACAAAAGAAGTTTTATCTTGAGAGTCTGGGGCGATTGGAATCTGGTAATATCCCGACGCGAGATCAAGAGTAATGAAATATTCAAATCCACCTAGCTGGTCTATCTGGTCTTCTATTCTCGGGAGAGGATAGTGTTCCCTAACAGTTTTAGAATTAAGAGCCCTGTAGTCTACACAGAGCCTTTGGTCGCCTGTCTTTTTTTGTACTAATATTATAGGACTAGCATATGATGAGGTTGATTCTGTAACTATACCACAATCCAACATTTCCTTAATCATTCCTTTAACCTTGTCTCTTTCGGAATATGCTAACCTATATGGTCTGTAAACTACAGGGGTCTTGTCCTTTAGAGTGATAGTCATTTCGTTTAGATTAGTTAATCCTAGATCCTTTAGATTAAACGAAAAACAGTCTTTATACTTTTGTAATAATAGTTTTAATTCGTGCTGGTCTTCTACATTAAGTTCTGTTTTCAAACTGTCGGTAAAAGTTTCGCCTTCTACAGTTTCTAACTTGTTAACATCTACGCAATTTTTTTCATTAAAGATACAAGCTCTTGTTTAATTGCCCTTTTCGAAATATAACCGGCAAAGAATTTAAATTCATTACCATGACACATCCTTTTCCTTTAGTTATAGAATAAAGTCCGGGTAGAACATAATACTTGTTGGTACCAACATATCTTATAGACTCATTTACATATACTTTACAGGTAGACTCCAATTCAGTTTCAATAGGTACCATCTCCATTTTTTTTATATTGACTTCAGAGCTTACAGTTAATTTTAATTTAATTGTCTCGTCATCTTGTTTAGGCATAGGATTTTTATGTAAAATCAGTTGGTCGTTAGTTTTGATAATTATGATATCAGCTTGTTCAGTGAAAGTATGACCCAGCAATATAGGATGCTTGAGTAAAGCGTCTTGAACTATTAATGTATCTACCGAGGCCTCTACCGATTGTACCCGCAATTGAAGTATACATTTACCGATAGGATGTATATAAGTATTGCCAAATCCTTTCAAAGAGGGCAAGTTATCAGTGGAGTAATGAACACCTAATTCCATGAAATCGCAGTGTCTAATCATAGTACACTGGCTACCTAAATCTACGTAGCAGGTTTTAGGTATGCCATTAACACTTAGAGGGAGCACATATTTTTCTTCTAATTCGCCGGCCAATTTAACTTCAGATACCGATTTTACCGTTTCATTATTTTTGCCACCATTATTGTTTACTTTAACTAACCGTCTGCAATTGGTACTCTGGTGGCCTAATCGCTTACAAATAGTGCACGTTAATAACGGCTTAGAACATCTGAAACTTGGGTGTCCTATCTCATTGCAATTAAAACATCTAATAGAACCAGATTTAGCAGTGTCGTTTTGTGTTTCGTTCGCTTTCCTATGAAAAGGTATACGCCTATCTTTTGTATCCTCAACCTTTATAGACTTTAAGTATGACAAGAGATCCTCCGGTTCATTAAATTTACCAGCTTGAGCTCCTAATCGGACTCCTTTGTCGTCTAATCCGTATATAATGCAATCTACCGCCCTTTTGCCTGTTATATCGCATCTATTAAGTAAATTGTTCTTATGGTAAAAGTAGGTTTCAAGAGTTTCATTGTGCCTTACTTTTCTATCTAACATTTCATGTAAAAGCTGAGCATAATTTTGTACAGTCGGAAATGTTTTAGTTAACTTTTCTTTCCATTCTAACCAAGTGTGACTAAGCGAGGGTAAACCTTGGTACCACACTTTTGCAATCCCTCCCAATTTCGGTAAGGCATAATGAATCAATTGAGTTTCTGACCATTTATACAACGTCGAACATTCTTCTACTTTCTTAATCCACGAATCTATAGTTTGCTCTTTATTAGCCGGATCGAATTCCGGAACTGCGTTAGTGTTCATTGAGAAGTGGTTCTGAGATTGAGTCGTCGATGAAGGCAAGGATTTCATTAAATCTATAACATCTTGTAATGTAAATGAGCTGTCATTTTTCTTCGAACTATATTTACAATTTTCGCGACTATTTCGAATCATCCTAGCATCAGTACTACTACATGAATTGGAAACACTCACGGTTGATCGACGGTCACGTCTCCTCGGCCGCTTTCTATCCCGTGGTCGGTCGCTGCTGCCCGTCGAACGCGAACGCTGCCTCGACGGCCGCGAACGCTCGCTCGGCGACCGCTTTCTCGGTGACCGCAACCGCTTCATCGATGACCGCGAACGCTTCCTCGACGGCCGCGAACGCTCGCTCGGCGACCGCTTCCTCGATGACCGCGAACGCTTCCTCGACGGCCGCGAACGCTTCCTCGACGGCCGCGAACGCTCGCTCGGCGACCGCTTCCTCGATGAACGCGAACGCTTCCTCGGTGACCGCGAACGCTTCTTCAGCGACCTCGAACGCGCCCTTGATGGTCGCGTACCCCGCGGCCGGGACCGGCTCCGGCTGCGCCGCTTACGTTGCTGCCGTGCTGTACTCCGCCCTCGTGGCGGCCACTCGTCACGGTGCCTTATTGGTTGGCCGGTCAGAATGACGGACCCCTCGCGCATGTCTGCATCAGAATGTCCATCCGACATAATGTTTCCTGCACCAAACAACGATAACAATAAGGTAAAAGTAACTTAACGACGGCGTTAATAAGTACACGTACGTTCGCAAATGTTCAATGATAAGTAAATTCAAATTTAAATCGTTAATGTGCACAACGTCCACAAACGTCGCAACTTAATGCTTACCTACGATTTAAATTGAGGTTACTGCACGTAAACGTGTATAAGAAACAATCTATTTAGGATAGCAAGCATGTGGACATGTTATCGCACTTCTGAACTAAAAGATAATAAGGAAGCATTACGGGGAAAAACACTCAAACACCATTTAAGATATTTACCTTATATTTTTAACAAATTCAAACTACAACTTTGCACAAATTACGATATCAGAGTTACCTTGTTAACTGGTTGAAGTCCGCAACAAAAGTGAGTTAATTTCAGAACAACTGGCTGTATTTATGCGCTCCTTGTTTTACCAAAAATATTAAAACGAAGGCAGAATGAAAACTGCCACTTTTAAACTACCCGCATTAATTTTAACGCTTACAATCGGGTTTTTTCTACTCAGAATCGAGAGCACTTTCGAACCTAATACCTAAGTGAAAAAAACTGCCCAAAATGTTATATCTTAATTTTCGGTTTTCCGTTCCGTTACATACAAGCATAGTATGGAAACGGTAACGGAATGGAATAAAAAATCTTGGGACACTTTTTTTCTCGTATAACATTCGAAAGATAACAAACCCAACAACATATCAACATTAAAAAAAAAGTCGAGTGTACAACTTTCCGTAAAATGGCCCAGAAAAAAGTCGCCCACATTCAAAAATCTCAACCATAACGTTCTGTCATGGTCAGCGGTCGCTTTCACGCGCGCGAAGACGGGTTGCACCAACTTACAATTACAGACCGATTAACGTTAAATATGGTGCCGGGAGCTGTCATTCCATAGAAACTTGTCAAACTTTCCACACATTCAGATTGTGCCTACACAGACGGTTTGGAGCAACTCACCCAAAGGCCGCGTTTATAGTTAGTTCAATCATAAGTTTGTGTACTACGCTCATGTAGTTATCTAACAGAACGCGTGTCATGACTCATGACGCCGAACGCGTCGCCTGCATATACGTGGTCTAACGTGTCAGAATGAAAGCGCGCAACAAATATCATATCAAATATCATATCAATACGTCTAGTGAAATAGACCTGTATAACCCAATTAAAACTTGTCCACATAATCCAGTAACCTTGTCGCCTGCAGGCTGAAAGTAAGGGGTACTTTGCGTCAAATCCGATGGTCCTGTTTTTTGCAGACTTGCTTATGATGTTGGCTCAATGAATAATCCAAGTTTGTGACCTCGAGCGCCAAACGCAAGTCAGATGTCGAAAATACCACTCATCTACTTATAACCTGTCCCCTTTTTAGTGTTTCGTACCAAAATAGGGGTGTAGACACTAAATAAAATAATCAATAATGTTGTATTTTCTTGAAAAAGGATTAAAAATGTAGTCAAATGGAGAAAAAAGCAAATAGGTTATTTAACCTATTTGATCACAAAGTTATAAGTGTCCAAAGTTTTAAGAGGCGGTATGTTCTGTCCCTTTTCCGCAAAACGCACCTTCATATGAAACTATTGTCATTTACGCGGTTGCGTTCGGGAATTTGATTATTTGTCTTTGCGGTATTGTTTTTTGTTTTATATTACAATTATTATTATATAATTATTTTTCTTCTTTTTTGTGCGAGTGTAAAATATGTGTTACGCCGTGGAATCACCGGATGGTTCCATCGGAAGACCAGCGCTGGCCACGAGGCCAGCACAACGCTGAGATAGAACCATTTCGTGGCAATGTTGTTCTCTCTTTTGTATTTGTGATTTGTGTGTATGTGTGTGTTGTTGTCACGAATAAATGATATTCTATTCTATTTACTATGACGCTCGCAGATTGTGACGTCGCTGTTTGCGAGGCGTTTTCTCTCTCTAACAAGCAATATTAAAACGGTTGTAGCTTCGTAATTCTTTGAGATATCTGGATGGGATTTTCGTCACTTGGCATATTTTTGCCTTCTTTCTTTTGGAGTAATAATATAATTTGAGTCTACATCCGTATTGGTCCAACCGAACAATTATGCGAACACTCAGTCTGTCCGTCGTCAGTTTTTTTACGTTCATAGACGATGCCCGCCATCAGACTCTTTAGCAGGTAAATGTTACTACTAGTCATGGTATAACAACACAGGTACTCTCTTCCGAGACTCGCGAACCACGTGACTGATACAAGCCTACGTCATCATGCGGCATTTAACAGCATGACGACGTAGGCTTTTGTCAGTCACGTGGTTCGCGAGTCTCGGAAGAGAGTACCTGTGTTGTTATACCATGCTACTAGTTTCTACCCTTGACTCCGCCCGCATGGAACTCGTTTATATCTCGGCTACATACATACGCTCACCCCCCATTTCACCCCAAAAATCCTATTGTCCTTCGACGGGACTCAAACTATCTCTATACCAAATTTCATCTGAATCGGTTCAGCGGTTTAACCGTGAAGGTAACAGACAAACACACTTTCGCATTTATAATATTAGTATGGATATAGCGTACGACCGCCTGTACTACCGACCTGTTACCACTAAAGATAGTACCACGCTAAATTCCCTCTTTCCGTAAAGTAAATTCACTGTGTTCCAACGATATTTACTCTTGGTTTCAGAATAATGAGAAATGGAGGGCAGAGTGGGCAAAGTTTTCACTTATCGTGACGTGTTTGCCCGACTCACTCGTAAGTGCTATAATGGTTGGATTGACCCCTTTTTAAGTTATTTTTCATCACATGCTTTTTTAACCTAACCCTTTTATGTATTATTTATTAGTTATGCATTTATACAGAGCATACACTTTTATTTCCTGGCTTATCATGGCTGGGCTGGGCTAAAACGTGCTTATCATAAGTACGTTTCAGCTATGTGATGTACTTACATAAATATGATGTGTCTATTATTAATTATCATATACATCATCATCATCAAGGATAGGACAAACGCCCGTCATTTTGAAAACTTAACCCTGTTCTGTACAGTAGAGACTTCCTAATGATATTTTTGTTTTTTAGAAGTTTACTCAAAATATTATAATTTAATGTACTTAACACATTTATCAATAAATTACCTATTCTTCTATCATCGCATTAGACACTACTTGATTTCAATGACTTTGTTTACTACTGGCCATTAGATAAAATAGGTAATATTCTAATCATCTTTGTCAAGCATTGACGTTGTCACTTTAGAAACGTGTAATTATTTTTAAACCAATGCGATTTTCATTAATTAATTATAAATTATAAATTATTAATTAAATTATTAATTATAAATAAATTTATAAAACATTACTTTTGTCCTTTGTTTTGTATTGTCACGAATAAACTATTCTTATTCTTATTTAGTAAGTACCTATTTTTTTTTATTAATATAAGGAAGTCTCTACTGTACAGAACAGGGTTAAGTTTTCAAAATGACGGGCGTTTGTCCTATCCTTGATCATCATAATCATATACATCATCATCACTATCATATACATCATCGTCATTATCATAATAATCATCATTATCATCATCATTATTATATACATCATCATCATTATCATATACATCATCATCATTATCTTAATCATCATCATTGTCATATACATCATCATCATTATCATATACATCATCATCATTATCATATACATCATCATCATAATCATATACATCATCATCATTAGCATAGACATCATCATCATAATCATATACATCATCATCATTATCATAATCATCATCATTATCATAATCATCATCATTATCATAATCATCATCATCATTATTATGTACATCATCATCATTATCATTATCATATACATCATCATCATTATCATCATCATAATCATAGACATCATCATCATTATCATATACATCATCATCATATACATCATCATCATTATCATATACATCATCATCATCATTATATCAGCCGAAAGACGTCCACTGCTGGACATGCCTCCCCAAAAGAGTGCCAGTGACCGGTTCTGTGCCACCAGCATCCAGCCGGATCCCGCGACGTTTACATCATCATTCCATCTGGTCTTTTAAGTAATAACATAAATGAATATATTATAAAATCTCACAGCACCTCTATATTATAATTTCGACTGAACGCATTATTAAAATTATTACATTTCAATGTGTACTCGTAATGTAACAAGTTTATGTAGACAATAACCTAGATATCAAATCCCCTCCCGAGGCTGGCAAGCCAGTTTCGGGAATCGACTTACAATACCGACGATAAAATTAGCATAAAATGAATTCTATGGCTAGGTTTCCATTAGATAATGACCGGGAAATACAATATCAATTTATTATTTCGTTCGCATATATGTTCACCGGATTGTTTAATTGTTCGAATATATAACATTAAAGCTTACATTATAATTTACTAGTTTCCGCAAAAGTAAAATTTGCAAGTACGTAAAGGATATAAATGTCACATAATAGATCGAAGTACAAGGCAAGGTTTAGTTTACCACAGATTAATATCTCAAACTGGCTACACTCTAGCTAGTGTGCAGTAATTATGTTTGGACACCTGTTATTCAGAAAACAGTCATCGTTGTACTTTTCGGAATGTTGTACTTTTCTACCCAGATCCTGCTATTCAGAAAAGAGGCATTATTGCCCTCAAGTGAGGGATTAAAATTTTCCTCAGCATCACCTGTAACCGCCTACTGCTGAGCATAAGACTCTCTTGGAGTACGCCACTTATCCCGCTCCCGTGCTAGTCTCATCCAGAAATTATCCGCGTTCTTCTTAAGGGGCTACCCGAGGTTTTCATCGATTTTTGACAAGTTCTGAATAGTATCTCCTACTTTTGCACTACAGATAGAATTATAAGTCAAACGGCTATCGGTTTTCCAATTTTTTATCTCCATTTTTGTCTACCGGATTTTGAAAGAAATGAATAAGTCATTTTGTATGATTTTTTTAAACATTGTCTAAAAAAACACTTATTTCGTATCTCTATTGACGTGAAGGATCTAACTTATACGAAATCTACATATTTGGGTTCGTCTTTGACGTCTCTAAAAAAGTGTTAAGGGTTTTCGTTTTAAACTAATTAACACAAAAGTTATGGCCAGAAAACGAGTTTTTTGGCCTAAAATTGTTCAACTTTGATGCCAAATATCTCGAAAACAACAACAACTTTGAAGTAAATATGGAATACTATATTTCTTAAAGCCGTTGTTAATATAATAAGCTACAAAAAACATTAGAAAACTAAGGGGTTCATATCGAAGGTCATTGGCGTATGGTAGCCCCTTAACGTAGGCAACCCATCGAGCTGGTGGACGACCAACGTTACTTTTTCCTACAAGCGGCCACTAATCCGTTAACGTTTTGGTCCACCTTCCGTCACGCTGCCTGGCAATATGTCCTGCCCAACTCCATTTGAGTTTGGTTATGACTTCTCCGACGTCCTCGGATTTTCCTCACAGAAGATGTGAAATTATTTTATTTCATTACCTAACTCATTTGGACATTAACGAGCAAGGCAATCACGTAACTTATTGAACTAGCATTTTTTGTAGGGGAAACCGTGTCCATACGTCCAAGCGCTCGTTCAAAAAGTTACGCAACTACCCGCAACTAACAAGTCCATTTAAAATTCAGAATTAAACTTGTTCAATATAGCAAAGATGTGAATCACAGCGACTAACTAACACGAACCGCACCGAACTAGTTATAATTACTCACACTGGTGGTCAAAGCAAACGGTCGGCAATAAAACCGTGAAAGGCTAATACTTCAATCCATAATATGTACTTATATGAATATTAATATTATAAAGAGGAAAACTCTGTGATAATAGCTTTGTATGTTTGCATGTACCAATGGGTAATCTCTGGAACCGCTTATCCGATTGCAAAAAGTCTTTCACCTGCGTGTAGCATGGACTTTCTGGATATCCATACTTCCATACTAATATTACAAATGCGAAAGTGTGTGTTTGTTTGTTTGTTTGTTTGTTTGTCCGTCTTTCACGGCAAAACGGAGCGACGAATTTACGTGATTTTTTAAGTGGAGATAGTTGAAGGGATGGAGCGTGACATATGCTACTTTTTGTCTCTTTCTAACCCCCCCACTTCCCTAAAATGGGGGGTGAAAGTTTGTATGGAGCTACGATATAAACGAGTTCCACGCGGACGGAGTCGCGGGCAGAAACTAGTAGGCTATATTTTATCTCGCGTCTTTGCTCGCGTTATTTGCAATACGCGGACGAAGCCGCGCGGGCAGCTAGTACTATTATAAATGCGAATTATGTGTGTTACATTTTCACGCTTAAGAGTGCGCAGTAAGCTCGATTCTCCATACAAACGTAGTTACGCTCTCATTTTAAAACTATGTGTTGGATTGTAACGAAACTTTGCATATACAATGACATGAGGTATATTCAGGTCTGTAATTAGTTTATGTAGCTTCAGCTACCATAGTAAATAAAATACAGCTAATTTAAGTTTTCATACAAAACTTGTTTTTGCTGTATTTTGTTTGTTTTATAAACTGGAACCATATAAACTAATTACAGCCCTGGATATACCTCATGTCATTGTATATGCAAAGTTTCGTCACAATCCTAGACGTAGTTTTAAAATGACAGCGTAACTACGTTTGTATGGGAAGGTGAAATTCGGCCGAGCTTACTGCGGACTCTTAAACCGCTAAACCAAATTAGATGAGTATGGAGGTAGTTTGAGACCCTGGGAAGGACATTTGATAGTTTTCAGGCCTCCACACATTGAACGGGACGGGTGCCATGGGCCCGCGTTACTATCGCGTTGGACACGCGTTGGTCCCGCGTTCAAAGGGATGGCAAAGAGAATAGAAAAAGATGCGTTTTCTGCAATAAAAATAGATCTTTGGCACTTACACTACTGCCCCACAACATTATTCCATATTGCAGCCATGATTGGGCAAAAGCATGATAAGCACATATAGCAGTTTTCAAGTTGGTATTTATTAATAACTCAATGACATTGTAACAGTTTTTCGATCAGGTCACGTGACATCTTACGGTGTCACCCTAAAAATGAATTTGGCGCAAATTTATAAACAATTATCAATTATTTAGGCGGACGGGCCGCGGGCGCGTTTTTGCGTGCGACGGGCCGGCGGCGAACAAAATACCAATTTGTTTTTGCCATTGCCAAGTATTTTTCAAAGCTTTATCTCTTAAGGAATAACGTCCAAATTCGAACTATTCGAATTTGCTCAATAGCAAAACGCGTGAACAAAATTACAAATTTATTTGCAGAATATGCTATTGCAAAAAGTGTTTAACGGCTTTATACTCTTACGAATAGCGTTCAGTTTTGAATGAAGTCGAATCGGCTAGCAGCAAAATATAAAAGTTTGTGACCTCCTTCACATCTGACGTCACAAAAATCTGTCGCGTATTTAACAATTTTTCCCCATCCCAAGAAGTGCTCAGCGCCGCTAAAGAAGTTTTCACTTCAAAAAACTCTCCTCCCAACCCCCCAAAAAAAAATAGTAGATCTGCGGATTTTTACAGGGGCAAAGTACGGAATTCTACGGAATTTCTAGCTACGCCCTCCGGATTTTCAAAAATCCGAATTAGCAACACTGAATCTCACCTTACGCATCTTACGGTCACGTGACCTGAAAAATCTGTGGCGAGTTTAACAATTTTTCCCCATCACAAAAAGTGCACAGCGCCGCTAAAGAAGTTTTCACATGGTTTTCACTTCAAAAAATCGCGCTCTTGGGAGTTATCGAAGGTGCACTCATTCTATTATACCTACGGAACTATCACAGCTCAAGCACCGCGCTTGAACCGCTTCGCTTCCTACCCTCGCCGCGCCCGACTTGTGCCGCGCCCGACCCGCGCCGCGCACGACCCGTGGCCGCGCTGACCGAGTGGTATGTAACTTAGCGCCGCGGGCCCGCGTTCGGACCGCGTTCGATGTGTGTTTGAAGTGTAGTTTCAATGTTTTACAACTGGCGCGGGGCCGCGCCCGACCCGCGTTCGCGCCGCAATCGCGACGGGTGTGTGGAGGCTTTAATTCCGGACATCATCACTTAAAGGAGTAAAAGGGGAGTGGGAAATTCACGGGAGCGCTATAATTGATTCTGCACCTATAGGAAGTCTAGCCCACCATTGTACTTCTATATATTGTAGAATAAAGTATAATAAAGAAATAACTATTTAATGCAACTAACGACGAAATCTCAGGCAAAAGCTAGTAATGAATAATCTTCGGACAAAACATGCGTCGTGGATGGTATCATTACATTCGAAGTTAATTAAAAAATGTATTAATACTTTACTTTATTCTTGAGCCTCCCACCTCTTAAGCTTGTCTATCTCCTGGTATTTTCTTAATTATTCTTGATGGACGATTTTAACAGAAGTGCGTATCAATAACCGACGGAAAGTATTATTTGTTTTATAGCAGAGTCATTCATTCATCAAAACATGTACCCGAAAGCGATACGTAGAACAGCGTGCTACCGAGATCAGCATTCAATTTACACAATGGATCCAAATCAGGCATGCACCAATACCCTGTAATTTTCACCAAGCTATCATAGCCGGTAGAGGTCCTGTCGACAATTTGCAGTGTCTAATTGAAAGCAAACAGCCAAGCGAAACACAAAAGGGTAGCGACGACCTCGCCTGAATTGTTAAACACACTCCTACTGACGCATGCTGCCCTAGTACTTTATCTCCGCTAGAGCAATTGTGGAATTTCCCACGTGGGAAAAAATCTTCGCTTGGTAAAGAAAGGATGGTGCTGTTTTAAAATTCCTCTAACGATGCGTTGAGTTAAATATTTCAAGGCTCGCCCGTAGTCGTTAGGCTTTTGTTTTGTTAAGATGGACCCAGAGGTCTAGTAGGCATGACAATGGACGAGGTTGGACGTGTTTTTCTTGAAATTGGGTTACAGTTTTCGGACGGAGCTTTTGTTTTGTGACGGGCGTATGGAAAACCTATTCCTGTTAGAAAAAAGCTTTTATTGTATTGAACAATCTGAAAAGGTATTGTGTTTAAAATAATCACAACCACTTGACTGTATATTCTTGAGGTCCGGGTACGTATTTGAATATGAAAATGATTATATCGACAGTGAAAACATTAAGTACAAAATAGCAAACGATCAAAATATTAAGTATATCGACGTCTGATTCACCTACAATACAAATGGCGAACGATTAAAACACCGTACATACAAAATAACGTCTAACCTATGTAGGCGACACATTTAAATACGGTATTTGACTAATATCAAAACAGCTTCTTTTTATAAAACGTCAAAAACCCTCCGTTAGAGTCTGGCAAAAGAAAGTTGAACCCACTAAACTCGATTACGCGGCAACACTGTAGATCAGAATGTATGCGTATGACGTTTAGTGTTGCCGCGTAATTGAGTTTAGTGGGTTCAACTTTCGTTTGCCAGACTCTAGTATGGAATTTGTAGGGATTACTTGCTTGTTACGTCACAATAAAAGAACGTCCTTATTGTTCGTTTTTATTAATTTAAAAATCTTTACATAGCAAACATTAAATGAAAGATTGATACTCTCCGAGTATTTTCGTAATGTGTACATCTGTTCCTAATAAATAAACAATTTATTTTCACTGTTTGATCATTGAAATCACGACGTCCAAGCGGTCCAAGTAATCGAAAAGTAAAACGATGCTCAATTAAAATATCGACGGTGGAAATTTCAAATGTCGTAAGGGACATTTTGTCGTAAGTACACTAAATATACCATTGGAATCAGTATATTTTTTTCTATCCGTCTGTTGTATTGAAATCTCGATACGACATTTATTAAAAAAGTTATGAGATGGTTACAGTTTGTCGTAACTTCCTGATATTTAAAATACTGTGTTGTATCGGACAAATAAATTTTCTTGTTGTCTTGTGGTATTAAGCGCAATGTCGTATGTCTAAATAATTTTTAAATTCCTATGTTGTAAGGCACTAAAAAGAAATAACATTCCCTTACGACATTCAATTTGTTAAAATGTATATAAGACTTTGAATCAACATTGTTGTAAGTACCAATTACATTTTGTACTATATCCGTAACAACAATATCGACGGTGGAAATTTCAAATTGAATATTAATAAATGCAGTAGTTTAGAAAATAAGTGTCCCTTACGACAAAAAAAAAAGAAGATGTGTAAGAGATTTTGCCAGATAAATATTATTTTTTCAGTGGCGTAACACTGAAAAAATAATATTTATCTGGCAAAATCTCTTACGCCCTCTAACTAAATTATCATTTTATATCGTAACTGCGTTAACAGTATCGTCTACTACGAATTCCTTTGTTGTAAAGTCATTAAAGTTTCGAGGTAAGTGAAGAAAGTACGTAGCAAACTGTATGAAAATAAAGATTTTAATACAAAATTTATTGATTTCGAAGCTTTCTGGATGCGGGAAAGTATAAAAATGTTATAGGTCTGGTTAAAGATTTTATTTTTCCAAATAAATGTGTGAAAATAATTAAACAAAACGGAACTTAATGAAACAACTTTGTACTTTGTGCTGTCAGCTACATCTTACATATAACAGCACTACAGTAGTAGTCTTATTCTCGAGGCGTTCGAGATTTTCTATAAGAAATTCCACAGGATGTATGTATTTATTGACCTTATGATACAACGCCTCGAACAGTTTTCTCGAGAGTGGGTTTCAACTTCAAGCAGCATTGCCTTACAGGAAAGACGTTTAGGTATTTGAAATCTGTATGAACTTTATAACTAAAAGGAACTTTTTACACGAGTATCACAAGTGAATTATTTTTAACCCCTGACGCAAAGAAAGGGGTGTTATAAGTCTAACACTCGCCAACAAACTGTGAATACAGTTTGGCGAGGTAAAATCTGTACCTTACATTTTAAGTATTTTTTTGTGTGGTCAATAAATAAATAAATAAACGTGTCTGTCTGTGTATCTGTGTGTCTGTGTATCTGTGGACCGATTTCAATGCGGTTTTATTTGTGTCATAGATCATTTTATCCCGAGTGGTCTTAGCTAAGTTTCATGAGAATCTGTTCAGCCGTTTTTGAGATACTGGACCTTGAAATGAAAATGTCGGGGGTTTTTCAACTTTTCTAATTGTTTAAGATTGAGATCAATGGGACAAAAAATTATCTATAATCTCCCAAAAACTAAACAATAGCAACATCGACAACATCATAAATAAGTTAAACAGTTATAAAATTAGAAACAGTAAAAAAATAACGACCTCCAACAACAAAATACACAGCATACTCGAATAATCAGTCTTAAGTCTGCGAATTAATGATTGTTTTGGACTTGGACCCAGATTTGTAAGTATCTGTAAGTAATTCGAATCATGTAAGAAATAACGGGTATAATATAAAAATACTGTTAGTTCTCTGGATCTCCGTGCTCCTCATCTTCCAGTTCATCTTCCTTCTCAGTAGGTAGTTATAGTATTACTTGTCTATGAGAGTCGAGAAAGGAAATTAGGCTTTTAGAGTCCCTTTTTTTGAGATATCCACAGAAAAGGCGCCAAAACTTCACTAGACTAACAAAATCTGTATGAAGCATATAATATAATGTTATTTAGATGTGTAGTTTTACTTGTTACCAAAAATTAAAAGTTGGTACACGTAATAAAGAAATACACCTGTTTTATTGTGATACTTTAGGTACCTGACTTGTTGCAGAACACTAGGTGCTTAGTTTAGCATATTTTGATTATTTTGATTGTGATTTTGAATAGCTTAGATAGCACTGCTGCTTGACACCCACTCTCGAGAAAACTGTTCGAGGCGCTCTATCATAAGGTCAATAAATACATCCTGTGGAATTTCTTATAGAAAATCTCGAACGCCTCGAGAACAAGGCTACTACTGTAGTGCTGTTATATGTAAGATGTAGCTGACAGCACAAAGTTGTTTCGTTAAGTTTCGTTTTGTTCAATTGTTTCCACACATTTATTTGGAAAAATAAAAACTTTTATCCAGACCTACATCATTTTTATACTTTCCCGCATCCAAAAAGCTTAGAAATCAATAAATTTAGTATTACAATCTTGCTTTTCATACAGTTAGCTACGTACTTACTTCACTTACCTTGAAACTTTAATGACTTTACAACAAAGAAATTCGTAGTAAACGATACTGTTAACGTGTTACGATATAAAATGATAATTTAGTTAGAGGGCGTAAGAGATTTTGCCAGATAAATATTGTTTTTTCAGAGGCGTAACACACATTTTCTTCATATTTTTTTGTCGTAAGGGACACCATTTTCTAAATTACTGCATTTATTGATATTCAAGTAATAGGTTAGTGTAGATGAAGTTATTTGAAAACTATACATCTATGTTTCATCTTTATAGGATGAGTTGTTTCCAAGTTACGATTTTTTTTAATGGAGTTTTGTTTTTTGGCTCCCCTCAAAAGTAGGCATTTGTCCCTTACGACATTTGAAATTTCCACCGTCGATATCTAATACCATGTTTTCTACTTGTATAGGGATTACGGATTAAATATGAATGAAGCTTACTACTGCATGGGTACCTAATGTCTATGAATGCCTTACTTTTGATTGGGTCATAACACTCATAATCATCATAAACGGCTCCTCTTATACTTGGTGTCGGGGTAGGGACCAGGCATAATATAGGGTCCAGCACGGCTCTCACAAGACGGCGCGCAAGCTCTCTCGATGTTTCTCGCACTATCCGTCTCTCTCTTATTAGAAAACTTAGAAAGAGAGGTTAGGCGAGAAAAATCGAAAGAGCTCGCGCGGTCTTGTGAAAGCCGTGGTGGCAGAATATCAGGGATGTGGCTCCTGCCGCATCATTATGTGGGTGAGCTTTACACAAAAGGCATATAACGCATTGCGCGTTCAGTACAACAACATCCTTAGAATGCTGTTGAGGCTGCCGAGGCATTGCAGTGCATCCGGAATGTTCGCGGAGGCGAGAGCGGATGACTTTTTTGCCATTGGCGAAAAAGAGTTGGGTCACTGCTTAGGCGGGTGCGTGGCAGCAGCAACAGCCTTCTAGGGGCGTTGGCCGAGCGCCTCGACTGTCCGCTCATGAAGTATTGGGTGGAGGTAGCTATTGGCAGGGCCAAGTAGAGAAGTTGCTTGGCACTGCGAAGGGCTAGCCTAAACCGCGTAATGTTTATATCTTTTTTTATTTTTGTAATGTATTTTTATTTAAGTTATTTTTGTATTCCTTAGCATATTTTCCTAACATAGTTCTTAAGGTTCTTTGTACTAACAAAATATGGATCACTGGTCTGAAATAAACGATTTTAATTTTAATTTAATTTTAATTAATTATGCTGAGTCAGCGCCCATTCTTGTCCACGACACATGGCTCACTTATATACTTGTAGTTTTAATTTGTTGTTATTAGTAGGTATGTTAGTTCTTAAGTTGCATGTCCTCCTGTTCCTTTTTATGCCATGAATATTGTGGGTACGAATAAAGTTTTCATCTATCTATCTATTAAAGCTGTGTAATAAAAAGCGTATCCTCTAGCTGCGCAATATCTTTTTAAAAACTATCATCCACTTCAATGGAATTTATATGATATAACACTTTAAACTCTCGCGCTTTGTACACATATTATATTTAAATTATTGTTATTCACGGGTCTAACGCGATATTTATTTACCTTTATTTCTGACTTTTGAACACGGGTTGCACCGGTCATGGTCGCAGATGACTGTCGTCCCAGCTAGTTCTCAACGGAGACCCGTGAAACACAATAATTTATATAATTCTTGAACAGAGTTAAAAAACTGTACTCAATGTCCTTTTATAATACTTGATTCATGTAAATAATAAGGCTATAGGTAAGGATATAGGTACGTCCGTGATTGAATCCATATCGTACTCGTTGCGCGCCGTGTATCGTCTAAAACACTTCAAGCGTTTGAAATAAAGCACTCAGTGCTAAGTGCAAGCAATCAGCAAAAAATTCAATTTGTCTGAGTACTAGCAACTAAGTACAGTTTTAGTTCAACTTTAGATTTGTGTGGAGTTTAGTATTTTATTTATTTATGTTAGATTCTGAGATTTCAACACCAAGTTATTTGCTCAAACCTACGAGACACTGGTACAATCGTCAGCTTAGTTAGCATCATCGGTTCGTAACTTTGTGCTAGTTTTCTATTATTGTAGGGTCATAAAAAATGTTTTCACTTCTCATGCTCGTAAATTGTGTCTTTGTAAGTGGGGCTAAAGTAGTACGTTTAGCTCCTAGGGAAAATATGTATACTGTAGGTATATATATCATTTTAAAAACATTTTAATTTGACCAATCAAAACACTTAATAGGTATTAAATCCACCAATCAAAATTCTTTCAAAAAACATTTCTAGCCGCTATCAACTAACCAGAATACAGTTAGATATTGAAATCGACCAATCAGGAAACATACCTAATTCATTTCAAACATTAAGTTTTTTTATTCACTAATTCACATTTCACAATCATTAAAAGAAATAAACGCCTCTGACCGTCTATAGTCGCGTCCAAACGTTTAAGCGTGGTAGCCTTGACTGCGTAAGTATGGGATTAAGCAGGTGGATTATTTACGGTAATGGTGCTGACTAGTGGTTCCGAGCCTTTTCAATGTCGTTGCTCCCGGTGTGACCTATTAGGGCAACTGATTTTACCCGCAAATAAATCTTAAATTTTTATTCTTAAGTAATAATCTCTTATATATCCCCTCTATCTATTTTAGATAAGTCTGTTACCCCCCAGGAATGGCCCATTTACGCCCACGTTGTACTAAGCGGTACAAACTTTACTCGTTCTACGGGTGAGTCTATTCCAGTCTAGTTCGCATGAATGACATTCCCAAATTGCGAGTGCGGCGACGGGCTAGCGATCCGGTTGGCTATTCGCAACCCACACCCAGTGTATCACGAGCCCAATACATGTAAAAACTGCGCGCAATCGAGGTTACCTTTCTACTGGTTATTTTAAGGTGTTTGAGTTGTTGGTATATGTTGCGAACAGCTCTCGGCAGGAATAGAATAGACTGCCGATGGCTTCTCAACCGGACGCTTTAGTAGATTAGTTTTGCATGCACTGACCAATGAATGTAGACGGATTTGTAACTCCTGGAAATGACATTTTAGTATCTGTAAGCCTGTTTACATTGACAACCACTCCAATCTGTACTTGATTGGGTTGCGTGTTGCGAAATAATTAGTAAAGGGATCGAGTGAGTGTTTCTGCAAACAAATTAATTGCTTCCGATAAAAAAACGTAAAACGTATATGAATATAAATGAATGAAGGCTTTGTCTACACCTGTGTCTTTCTAAAGTTAAAGCGTTCATAAGATTCATAGTGCTGTCACGCTCTTACTCTTACTAAGAATGAGTGTAACAACAGTACGACTCACGGCCTTGTACAAGTAATAAGTGAACACAGTGTGGACAAAAATGCGAAGTCCACGAGATATATATATGTATATTATAGTTTCATAGTCAACATCGATATTTTAGTGGGCACTCTTTATATGCAGTTATCTTACTATTAGAAGTTTAATAGCATTTCACTGGTAGTCAAATTGGATTAGTCGGATTGTGCTGAAGTGTAACAACGAGATAGTTAAATTTATTTATTGTGGGTTAAATAAGTGTAATATATTTATACCAGCAAAGCATGTATATGGGCGCATTAATTACTTGTTTTTTTAGAAAATGCGATAAGTACAATAAAATATTTTTTAAAGTCTGTTAAGAATAGAAAGTTTTTATGTTATAATAAAACAAACACATAAAAATAAGTGCCCTCGTTCCTGATACATTATTTTGTAACAACAGGACAAGACCCTTCCTAGTACGTAACTGAACTCCCGGTTAGCCGGTTTTTCCAGTGGAATCTGGAAACCATAAATTTAATGCTTTGAGACTTAAGAATGGGAAAACGTCAGTTTTTGTCGCTAAAAAGAAGAATCTCCCATTACCGTTTCTAGTCCTCTAGCTCCTGCTATTCTCAGTAGAAAGGAGGTGAGCATTTGCATTTTAGATTTAATATCGTTTAATGTGGAGATAAGATTTTACATACCGTCTACCGTCTGCTATTCTAGGCACGGGCTTCTTATTAATGTTGATTACGCTTAATTTCGCTTTAACTTTAATTAGCTACGTGTACTGTTTTTAACAGGGAGCCAGGTATTCTCGGTCCCAAGCATGGAAGTTTGTTATGGGACGACGCAATTTGATTATCAATGTGTGAAGATGGTGGATTTGCGCCTGCAATAATAGAACAGAATTTATTGTAAAGTCTTAATACATTTTCATAAACTAAACGTGAAATAAATATATAGTTAAATATCGAACAATGTAATGTATGCATCTTTCCCAAAATATGCATGGATTGTTTTATATGTGAATACTACATGAAGATATGTATATCTCCAGTTAAATACATAAACAGGTATCTTAGGCTCAGGAATAGAGAATGCCGTTTTCAGGAGTTTTCTTCAATCGGAACGCCATATCACTACTCAGGGACTAGTACCCAATTCTCATCACTACTACACCTACCAAAATTGTGTACGGAGCATGTTATTACCAGTATGTATGTTTAACTTAGTCCTAAACATAATTTACATGAATATATTATTTGTTCAGGCTAGTACAAACGCATTATTCTACATACATTCCAATTTATATGCAAACCTTTTTTCACACTGGCCGCGCGACATGAGCGCTCGCTTGTCGCTGAAAATATAAAAACAAAGACGTCACTCAAGAACTGTAGACGGAAAAAAGTGTGCGCATAAAAGAATTTTAATTTGATTATTGTCAAATAAAGATTTGTGATCAAGTAACAGCATTTGACACGATACTAGACGGATCGGCTGCCGTGTCTCGGCGCACGCCGACGGCGGGGATTCAGCGCAGCGACATCAAAGGTACCGTGGATTTTGGTTGCAGACGAAATTTTGCGTATAGCCTGAACATTTTTGGTTTTCCTACTTTCTTGTAAGTGAATCTTACAATACTACATATTTAATTGTAAATTTACTACAACTCCGATGGAGATAAAATCACTTTTACTTGCCTACACAAAAAGTTAAAAATATTGTCCCTTATCGTGCGGACAAAGTGCTCTATCATAACGTTGAATAGATCTCAGAAACTACTTTAGTATTTTATGCAACTGTTGTATAAGAAGGGTCTCAAAACAACAGCGTTTTTAGACCAGTTATACACCGTTGCATACAATACTTTTTCTACGACAAATTTTAATTAAAAAGCATTGTTTAGACTTTTCAGGCCGCAAGTTTTCTATTCCTTATATTGTTACTCACGCAATTTCTTCAGAAGTTTAGTGCAGTTATGAATTCCTTTGACCATTTTAAAAGGAATGTACACTTTTGTCTTCACAAACACGAATACAATCTTAATAGTTCAGGAGTTATAGTTTATCATCTTTCGTCTCTTCATTTTTTCATTTTGAATATTTGTACTGTATTTTGATGGGAAATCAGAAATATTATCCCTCTTGTTTATGGTTTGTTTTATTTTTAATTTGTTTGCACTTTGCCATCACTGTTTATTATTATAGATAATACCAAGAATTTATAAAACATGTCAATTAACACAGTTGGTACCACTGCAATATAGCGGCCGATTAAAAAAAAGTTTGATGATATGATATGACATCGTGGTAAACAGTGCTTTTATGGAAAATGTATTAACCATAAAAGTACGCTAAACAGTTCGTTGGATGGAAAATGAGAAATTTAAACATAATAGGTACTATCTTTGAGAAGTGACGGATATGAAGGAGGACCAAAATTAAAAGTAGTTATTGGATCAAGTGGCCGGGGTATCTTATGAAAGGGCCATGTTTTTCAAGTGTTTCAATCTAACCAATTTTGATGTGAAGCAAAATGTTGTCAAGCATTTTATACACCACTTAACTCCGAAGTACCATGCGAAAAGTTTGAAATGATTACCTACATAAAATTAACATTATGATATATAATATTGTTATACTTAATGGAAAAAATACAACTATGTCCCTCTAGAGTTTTTTTAATTCATCAAACATCATGTCTAAACTAAGTTTGTAATTTCTATGAAATTTTATTCTTCAAATTCCTGTAAAATTCTTCTAAAAGTACATTCTTCCAAAATAATATATATGATATCATTACCGCTTCACATAACTATAACAAACATAGTCCATAGTTCATTTATTCAAGAACAAACATTCAATATTGTTTGAATTTGTCACATAAATAAATGATAAATGAATTACATAGATCTTTTACAATAATAAGGTACATTAATGCTACTTATAGTATGTATTTTATATTCTACTTAAATTAGTCGTATTTCTTCTAGATGTTATAAGAACAGTCGTTAAGGAAAAAGTCCTGGAGACGTAAATTGAAATGGTTACAGTTAGTGATACCTACATTTAAGATCAATGGGTAATTTATTAAAACATTTAACTTTATGTATATATGCGAGCTATGTTCGACTACCTGAAGATTGGATGTGAAAGGCAGTTTCATATTTTAAGTCCAGTCGTGAAGTGAAGTTTAGAACTCGTGAGTCAGTTGGGTTGTCAGTTTCGCATCTAGATAAATGTTTCATAAAATAAGTGAGTAACACGAGTAAGCCTACGCTTGGTGCGGTAAGTATTTCCAGTCTTTTGAAGTGTTCCTTACACGATTGTGTTTGTGAAACTCGGACCATTGTCCTTATTGCCCTCTTTTGTACAGTAAACAAAATATCATGTTGTATTGATAGGAGTTTCCCCAGAATCGTATGCTGTATTTTAACCTAGACCACACAAGAGCAAAATAAACTGCTTTGAGATGGTCAATGCAAGTTAAATCAACAAAATGTATCGATAGATGACGGTAACTTCTACTATGTGTTAAGATTTTTACTAAATGATTTCACGGCGCGTATGGTGTATGGAATCCTCGATGCGCGAGTTAGACTCACTTGACCGGTATTTTGCTAACTGTTATGGCTGAATAAATACTACTCAAAGTAATAGCCTTTTCAATTTTCACACGGGTGAAAGAAAGTCTTTAGCACGGTGTTACTACAAATAGCATTGTTGCATTGCCACTCAGAAAGCACTCAACAAATTGCAGAAATAAAACCTGACGATACATCACAAGTTGATTGTCAATTCTCGCTTGCCCCATTCTGCTGTTAGGGGTAAATTGGATGCATTTGCGGCGACCACGAAGCAGTAACCTTTATTTTGTAACATGAAAGGACAGATGTTGGGGCGCGCATTATGTCTGTTAGGTTCTTCTGAGCAAGAAGGACATGTATGGCCGTGGGGAGTCGTTGGAGGCCGTGACATCCGCGCACTGTACGGCTGATTAACACAGGGTTCCAGACTAGCCGACAGCAACGGTGTGGTAATTAAATATGGACGTATTCACAAGTTTAGGATGGGGTAACCGTGAC
The DNA here is from genome assembly GCA_947578815.1 of Epinotia ramella. Taxonomy (NCBI): domain Eukaryota; kingdom Metazoa; phylum Arthropoda; class Insecta; order Lepidoptera; family Tortricidae; genus Epinotia; species Epinotia ramella. The sequence continues at coordinate 11,874,967 of OX388204.1, read as the reverse complement.
TCTTGATTTTCCTGATTCAAAAAAGTAGCTTTCAATTCCACTGTTGGTTTTTGTTTTAACGTGTATTTTATTACTCGATTTGTATATGGACTTTTTTAAGTTAGAAAAGAATACTATTAACGGATTTCTCTAAAATTACTTTGTTAAAATTACATTATCACTTAAATGGAATCCACAAAATAGTCAATACACATTCTCGCTTGGAGTAAGTTTGAGAATTGGCGACGTACTCTGTTTATCAAGAATGAGTTTTTTTTATGTGACACTACTTTGCAAGTGTGGCAAGTGGGCTTATATAGCGTGATTGTAAGAATATTTTTATGTTCCTGAGCCGGGATGTAATAGAAACTCCCTTATTATCACAGTTTAGTGAGACTTGTTCAAAATGTACGACCGATGACTGATGAATCAATAAGTAAATAACAAAAGAACATAAGTTCAGCAAATTACAATATGAATCTAATAATCTTGAACCACTTAATAATTATTGAGTGAACAATTAGTTAATGATTAAAATCCTTTTCCTTATCAATGATTGTCTACAAAAGCTAACCGTGAAAGCGATTTTAATTCACCGCCCACTTGAGACGCTATTGGATACAGATTAAAATTACTTTAACTCGATGTCCTATTTCCGCAAATATCCCCTTTAATTTCTCAACCTCACTTGAAACATTTACTTCTTTTGGATTTTCTACTTTAGCAACGGGGAACAAGTTTGTGTTTTCAGCGTTGAGTAGGGTGCACATGCGAGGTTTATTATTAGTATAATCGAAATTTCTGATCGTCGCGTTTGGGGAGCGTTCGATTAATTAAATTTCTAGTTGGAGTTTATTATTGCCACAAACCGATGTCGGTTATCGATCCGCACTTACCAAATTCGAATGAAAATTGTTAGATAATTGTGGTTGCACATTCTATGAAGTTTGGATTTGACATCCATACTTCCACCTAATATTATCAATGCGAAAGTGCGTCTGTCTCGCTGTTACCTCTTCACGCTTAAACCGATTGAGATAAAATTTGGTATGGAGATAGTTTGAGTCTCGGGAAAGGACATAGAACAGATTTTATCCTGGAAATCATCCCCTAAGGAGGTGAAATGGGGGATGAAACTTTGTGTCTATGATATAAACGAGTTCCAAACGGACGGAAGTCCTGGGCAGAAGCTAGTAATGTTATATATGTGAAGGTATTTCTGACTATCTGTTACCTTTTTACGCTTAAAGCGCTGAACTATGTAATTAGGTGGAACTCATCCCTTCAAGGGATGAAAAGGGAGTGGAGGTTTCTATAGGAATATGATAATAGATGCTGTGTCTATGGAAAGTCTAATAGCATGGATTAATGCTATTAGATTTTGTACAGGTGCAGTACCTACTAATCCCGTTATTATCAAAGTAGCGGGCAAAAGGTAATTTAATTATAATTAAACTAGCTTCCCCCCGCTACTTCGTCTGCGTGGACCTGGGATAGAAACTATCCTAAATTTTAATTCAGGCTATAAACTATCTTCGTGCAAAATTTCATCGCAATCGGTTTAGGAGTTGAAGCGTGATTGAGAACAAACATCCAAACATCTAACTAAACATCCAAACATTCGCATTTATAATATTAGTAGGAAGTAGGACACTTTATTGCGTACCCACTATATAGAGACAATAGGGATGATGACTAAGATTTTTTTGTGACGTCATTCGAACCAGTTTTTGGAGAGGAACAAATGTTTGTATGGGAGCAACTATACAATTAAAGAACATAAATACCAAAAAAAATGAGATAAAGATTGACCTCGCTGGCGGCAGCGCGAAACGCTTCATACTGTGTGTCTATACAAGTGTGACGTCACATTTGTAAATTTGTACATCGTAGTATGGAAAATCAGGTAAATTGTTGTTTCAGTCGCGAAATACTGCGTTTAAGTACATAGTTGTTGTACAATTTTGTTTCTAGAAAAGCGTAAGGATTCTATTGGTAGCTTTTAATTTACTCTTCGACAATAAAAAAAAATACATATTTTTTCTAAACTTTCAAGGTTCATATCTTTTTATGATTTTAATTATATTTTATAATTTATACTTTATTACGATAATTTGATGGTTTACTATCCATTTAGCATCACTATGTTATCAATTTGAACATGAGGCACCATGCCTATTGAAACAACCCGAAAAACCGTCATGTAGGTATTTAAATTGATACTTTGCGCATCATTTGTCAGTACTCTAATTTACTTAATTATCATGAATATAAATATTATAATATCATCAATTTTTAGGGTTCCGTAGACTCCGTAGTCAACAAGGAACCCTTATAGTTTTGCCATGTCCGTCTGTCCGTCCGTCTTTGGCTTAGCTCAGTAATCATGACTACTAGAAAACTATAATTCGGCATGGGTATATAAATCAATCACGTCGACAAAACAGTACAATTTTTTAGGGTACCTCCCGTACACCTAAAGCGGGGATGTAATCTTTTTTCTCGGTAAACGCATCGTGTGGGGTATCGTTGGATAGCTCGTTTAAATATATTATGGGTTTTCTAAAACCATTTTTCAAATAAATGATAAGTTTGTGAGATATTGGGCTTTAAAGCCCCCTAATTTTTGTTCGAGTCATGTGTCCCCTCCCCTGCCAGCTAAATGGCTACTACTAGGGATGTGAAAAAATTCGTGGTAGTAGTACATATAATGAATTTAAAAGGAAAACTATCACAAAAAAGTAGGCATAAGTAGTTACCGAGTAATAGTCGACCAAGTGTACCTCCCCTACACCTAAAGCGGGGATGTAATTTTTTTTTCTCGTTAAACTTATGGTGTGGGATATCGTTATATATACCACGGGCAAGTAGGCATAAGTAGTTACCGAGTAATAATCGACCAACTTAATTAATGTGTGCCAATTTTCGTACAAATTCGGCCGATGCAACCGCACCGCATGTCGATGTAACTAAGACAAACAGGCAACTACGGAACCCTACACTGTGCGTGGCCCGACACGCACTTGGCCGGTTTTTTTAATGTAAGTCTGATCGAAAAATATCTTTATTAAATTGGTTGAAAATACAGCGTTCATCTATGAGTTTTCAACAAAACATGTTTCTTAATCGATATGATACAGAGACAGAATATAATGGAAAAATAAACCATCTTCGTCTGTAGCCCCCGACAGGATTCGAACCTGCGACCTTTCTATTAACGCTAGACTGCTCTACCAACTGAGCTACGAGGACAGTGACGCAAGTTGTATATTTTTCCACTATATTCCCGCTAAGACTAGCGCCCTCTCTGTATCGAATTATAGACTTGTTTCACAGTCTTGGCACCACTCTAATGGGCGAGCTGTGTGCTCGCTCCATTCTAATCGAACCACATCAGGTAGTTTCGGACTTAGCGAGAGAGATGGCGCTGGTGTACATTATACCCTTTTCACGAAACAAATTATTTAATTAATTAAATATTTTTGTTTCGTGTTATTTTTAACGAGGAAGTTACCCCGATCATTTTATAATCGATATGATACAGAGACAGAATATAATGGAAAAATAAACTATCTTCGTCTGTAGCCCCCGACAGGATTCGAACCTGCGACCTTTCTATTAACGCTAGACTGCTCTACCAACTGAGCTACGAGGACAGTGACGCAAGTTGTATATTTTTCCACTATATTCCCGCTAAGACTAGCGCCCTCTCTGTATAGAATTATAGACTTGTTTCACAGTCTTGGCACCACTCTAATGGGCGAGCTGTGCGCTCGCTCCATTCTAATCGAACCACATCAGGTAGTTTCGGACTTAGCGAGAGAGATGGCGCTGGTGTACATTATACCCTTTTCACGAAACAAATTATTTAATTAATTAAATATTTTTGTTTCGTGTTATTTTTAACGAGGAAGTTACCCCGATCATTTTATAATCGATATGATACAGAGACAGAATATAATGGAAAAATAAACTATCTTCGTCTGTAGCCCCCGACAGGATTCGAACCTGCGACCTTTCTATTAACGCTAGACTGCTCTACCAACTGAGCTACGAGGACAGTGACGCAAGTTGTATATTTTTCCACTATATTCCCGCTAAGACTAGCGCCCTCTCTGTATCGAATTATAGACTTGTTTCACAGTCTTGGCACCACTCTAATGGGCGAGCTGTGCGCTCGCTCCATTCTAATCGAACCACATCAGGTAGTTTCGGACTTAGCGAGAGAGATGGCGCTGGTGTACATTATACCCTTTTCACGAAACAAATTATTTAATTAATTAAATATTTTTGTTTCGTGTTATTTTTAACGAGGAAGTTACCCCGATCATTTTATAATCGATATGATACAGAGACAGAATATAATGGAAAAATAAACTATCTTCGTCTGTAGCCCCCGACAGGATTCGAACCTGCGACCTTTCTATTAACGCTAGACTGCTCTACCAACTGAGCTACGAGGACAGTGACGCAAGTTGTATATTTTTCCACTATATTCCCGCTAAGACTAGCGCCCTCTCTGTATCGAATTATAGACTTGTTTCACAGTCTTGGCACCACTCTAATGGGCGAGCTGTGCGCTCGCTCCATTCTAATCGAACCACATCAGGTAGTTTCGGGCTTAGCGAGAGAGATGGCGCTGGTGTACATTATACCCTTTTCACGAAACAAATTATTTAATTAATTAAATATTTTTGTTTCGTGTTATTTTTAACGAGGAAGTTACCCCGATCATTTTATAATCGATATGATACAGAGACAGAATATAATGGAAAAATAAACCATCTTCGTCTGTAGCCCCCGACAGGATTCGAACCTGCGACCTTTCTATTAACGCTAGACTGCTCTACCAACTGAGCTACGAGGACAGTGACGCAAGTTGTATATTTTTCCACTATATTCCCGCTAAGACTAGCGCCCTCTCTGTATCGAATTATAGACTTGTTTCACAGTCTTGGCACCACTCTAATGGGCGAGCTGTGCGCTCGCTCCATTCTAATCGAACCACATCAGGTAGTTTCGGACTTAGCGAGAGAGATGGCGCTGGTGTACATTATACCCTTTTCACGAAACAAATTATTTAATTAATTAAATATTTTTGTTTCGTGTTATTTTTAACGAGGAAGTTACCCCGATCATTTTATAATCGATATGATACAGAGACAGAATATAATGGAAAAATAAACCATCTTCGTCTGTAGCCCCCGACAGGATTCGAACCTGCGACCTTTCTATTAACGCTAGACTGCTCTACCAACTGAGCTACGAGGACAGTGACGCAAGTTGTATATTTTTCCACTATATTCCCGCTAAGACTAGCGCCCTCTCTGTATCGAATTATAGACTTGTTTCACAGTCTTGGCACCACTCTAATGGGCGAGCTGTGCGCTCGCTCCATTCTAATCGAACCACATCAGGTAGTTTCGGACTTAGCGAGAGAGATGGCGCTGGTGTACATTATACCCTTTTCACGAAACAAATTATTTAATTAATTAAATATTTTTGTTTCGTGTTATTTTTAACGAGGAAGTTACCCCGATCATTTTATAATCGATATGATACAGAGACAGAATATAATGGAAAAATAAACTATCTTCGTCTGTAGCCCCCGACAGGATTCGAACCTGCGACCTTTCTATTAACGCTAGACTGCTCTACCAACTGAGCTACGAGGACAGTGACGCAAGTTGTATATTTTTCCACTATATTCCCGCTAAGACTAGCGCCCTCTCTGTATCGAATTATAGACTTGTTTCACAGTCTTGGCACCACTCTAATGGGCGAGCTGTGCGCTCGCTCCATTCTAATCGAACCACATCAGGTAGTTTCGGACTTAGCGAGAGAGATGGCGCTGGTGTACATTATACCCTTTTCACGAAACAAATTATTTAATTAATTAAATATTTTTGTTTCGTGTTATTTTTAACGAGGAAGTTACCCCGATCTTTTTATAATCGATATGATACAGAGACAGAATATAATGGAAAAATAAACTATCTTCGTCTGTAGCCCCCGACAGGATTCGAACCTGCGACCTTTCTATTAACGCTAGACTGCTCTACCAACTGAGCTACGAGGACAGTGACGCAAGTTGTATATTTTTCCACTATATTCCCGCTTAGACTAGCGCCCTCTCTGTATCGAATTATAGACTTGTTTCACAGTCTTGGCACCACTCTAATGGGCGAGCTGTGCGCTCGCTCCATTCTAATCGAACCACATCAGGTAGTTTCGGACTTAGCGAGAGAGATGGCGCTGGTGTACATTATACCCTTTTCACGAAACAAATTATTTAATTAATTAAATATTTTTGTTTCGTGTTATTTTTAACGAGGAAGTTACCCCGATCATTTTATAATCGATATGATACAGAGACAGAATATAATGGAAAAATAAACTATCTTCGTCTGTAGCCCCCGACAGGATTCGAACCTGCGACCTTTCTATTAACGCTAGACTGCTCTACCAACTGAGCTACGAGGACAGTGACGCAAGTTGTATATTTTTCCACTATATTCCCGCTAAGACTAGCGCCCTCTCTGTATCGAATTATAGACTTGTTTCACAGTCTTGGCACCACTCTAATGGGCGAGCTGTGCGCTCGCTCCATTCTTATCGAACCACATCAGGTAGTTTCGGACTTAGCGAGAGAGATGGCGCTGGTGTACATTATACCCTTTTCACGAAACAAATTATTTAATTAATTAAATATTTTTGTTTCGTGTTATTTTTAACGAGGAAGTTACCCCGATCATTTTATAATCGATATGATACAGAGACAGAATATAATGGAAAAATAAACTATCTTCGTCTGTAGCCCCTGACAGGATTCGAACCTGCGACCTTTCTATTAACGCTAGACTGCTCTACCAACTGAGCTACGAGGACAGTGACGCAAGTTGTATATTTTTCCACTATATTCCCGCTAAGACTAGCGCCCTCTCTGTATCTATTATATTCTGTCTCTGTATCATATCGATTATAAAAAGATCGGGGTAACTTCCTCGTTAAAAATAACACGAAACAAAAATATTTAATTAATTAAATAATTTGTTTCGTGAAAAGGGTATAAAAATGTTTCTTGTCTATTGTTTTCAGTTCTATATAAAATATCGAAGTATTTATTGTTCCTAGCAAACTTTTAAGCTTAAGGTGTGTTCGATGTTCTCGGCCAAGTTTCCTTTTACCAGCTAACTTGTTTACTGGTTCGTGTTAACTTTTCACTTCGCGGAAGATTTTTCGTGGAACTCACAAATATCTCGTTTCGTTAATTCTGAAACTTTTAATATCTGATTTTGTAAAATGGTGAGTTTGTAATTTGTTGGTGCTTGCTTTGTTCTCGATACCTCTCATGTTGTCCGGTAACTTTTATTTTTAGACTTATGATTTGTTTTTAATATCATGTGAGTAGTTCGGGATATTAGCCCCAACAAGTAAACCTACAGAGTCACAAACTCACTAGCTCTTTATAATAACAGGATAGATAAGAAATACATAATCTGACAGACATATTTTAATCCCCGACAAAAAAATGTGTTCCTTCATCTGAATTTGGTTCTCTGAATTATGAAATTCACCCTCCTTAAGTACGATTCCCACCGAACAGGCCGGGGCGGGTCGCGTGGAGACGCATCGCAACGGATGCGCGAGGACCCGGCGGTAGCTGACCGCGTTTTTTATCGAGTGCAGTTTCCAAAAGCCGGACGTAGGCGGTCAGGTGCGGCGACAGCCGAGCGCAGCCGTCCGCGCCCGTGAGGAGCCGACCGGCCACAAATCCATTCAAAAATAAAATGTAACGTCTGTGGAATTTGAAGCTTTAATACAGACGGTCTGTATTAAAGCTTCAACTTCCTTGGGTGACTTGTAAAATACGCTGACGCACGCTCCTGCCCGGCCCGTTCGGTGGGAATCGTACATTATGGATCTTATATAATCTTACTCCATTATTCATAAAATTTAAAAACCCTTGTAAACTAAAATGTCTGTTTCTCTCTTTCTCACAAACATCAATGTTATGATTACATGAACAGACAAGTAAACGAAATGTTAACTAAAATGATGTTGATAAACGTTTATGTATGGGCATCTGGGGCCACGGCAGTGACCCCTCCAAGTCGAGCAAAACAAAGAGGCACGGCCGTACCATCCTTTTCTCGAAGCCATTCAGCCCATTTTCAACATCCTGTAATTTTAAATTTAAATTAAAGGAATAATTGAAAAATGAAATGCTCCTAGCCGGATTCGAACCGGCGACCACAGGCATTCATGGCCCGTCGCTACTAACCAACTCACTACACGCTACGAGTATGTCGCTACACGCCTCCCTAAGGCATTGTAAGAAGGAACTGATTAAAAAATTTAGTGGCCGAGACAGATTGTTCCGATAGCTCAGTTGGTTAGTAGCGACGGACCATGAATGCCTGGGGTCGCCGGTTCGAATCCGGCTTGGAACATTACATTTTTAAATTTTTCCTTTAATGAAAATTTATAATTTCGTTGTCAGCGTTACTGCTTGTTACAAAATTGTTCCTGTAATTTTGTGCTGGCTAAAGCTAGAACCCTGAATTTTCAGTTACATGTAGGGCATAACATGGCTTAGATATATTTTCAATAACATTCAATCTGAACTTGTAGTTTAAGAACTATTGCCCGTCAAAGTTCCTTAGTTTTGTCACTGAGACATTCACTGACTTACCTACTGACAGATCAACCTAATTCTAAGGTACGGTCGAGGTCATAAATACGTTTACACTTTTGCACCTTATTGCCTTGTAATAAGGTGCAAAAGTGTAAACATATTTATGACCTCGACTGTACTTCTAGCACTAGCTCCAAATTTTAAACATAAGTAATACGATTTTAGCCAATTTTTAGTCAATACTAGCATCTGCCCGCGACTTCGTACGCGTATAAATTATGATTTAAGTACATAATATTTTTATGTTTATCTTACGTTTAACCATACATCTGACAAATCTGAAAATAAAGATTTCATTTAATCAGTAAACAGTTCACTTCGAATCTAAATAAACACCCTCATAAACTTGTTCGTCAATAATATTATATATATGCCCAAAGTATCATTTTAGAGAGGGCTCCCTATGCGAGCCTCAGGTCCGAAGGCCCTAGGGCGAGCCCGACGGACGCTCACTATCCTCAGGTGTCTTGCAAGCGATACCTGAGGCCAAAGTCCCGAAGGTGTGCGGCGAGGCAAGCAAGGCCTTTTCGTTGGAATGAAAGGATTGGGCCCTTCGCAACCCTTTTGATAGCGGTCTCAATGCCAGCAATGACCCCTAACGACACTCATTATCTTCCGATGTCTTGCAAGCGAAACTTGAGGGCCGAAATCCTGAAGGTAAACAGGGAGGCAAGCGAAGAAGGATCGAAGCGAAGGCTGAGGTTTTCGTAGAAAAGAAAGCCCCGTTAATATTTCAGAAAGTCACGGGAGTTTTGTATACATAAAAAAAACTCAATTCTCCGTGTAAAACAGTTTTGTCCAAATTTTATACCCACATTCTTTGACGTTGGTGAACTATGATAATTCGAGATAAGTATTCAACTCAACCTATAAAACAATTTTAGATGACCTATGATTTCATAGCAAATATTGTATCTTTTTCGAGGCATTCTAGTTTAGGGTAGTGTGTGTGTGTGTGTGTGTGTGTAGTTTGTAGGCATTGGTGTTTGCAGTTCCTTAATAAACAACAAATAAACATTAATCAAACAGAGAAAAAAAAGAAACCAGTTGTTTATAAATAAAAGACCGGGTTGCACTCCGGAGGTGCCGGTAGAAGTGAAAACTTGAATAATTGTAATTTTGCAAAAAAAAAAATTGCCCCCCACAAACCCTCGCCCCTCCTTCAATCCCCCCTCCCCTCACATCCCCACCCCCGGGCCGCCACCGCCCCCAAGCCCCGTACGTCTTACATCAAACAATTTTCCCCTCCGCCCCCAAGCCTCGTCCCGAATCTCTCACGGTGAAAGCCTCGTCCCGAATGTCTCTCGAAAGTATCACCATCCTACGGTCACATGACCTCCTTCACATCTAACGTCTCAAAAATCTGTCGCGTGTTTAACAATTTTTCCCCATCCCAAAAAGCGCTCAGGGCCGCTAAAGAAGTTTTCAGAAAAAAAAAATACAAATAAAATTTAAAAATAACCACGCAAGAAAAAAGTTAACGCATAAATTATCGCCTCGCTGGGGATCGAACCCAAGTTGTACGAAATTAGCTATCGGTACCGAAGCGAACTGACTATAATTTCGCGTCGTATAAAGTCGCGGGCAGAAGCTATATTTATTTTACCTAAATTTCAGATAATAATTCCGCTCAGTATTTGTTTTACCTATTATTCAATATTATATGTATAGATCAGTATGAGTATTACTACCAGTTTATGCGTTACTTATAAACTACGTGACTTAAATTGACATAACTTTTTTATTTATTAACCGATTTGAATAAAATAAACACTCAATGTTAAAGGAAGTCTAGCATAGCATATTACTGCATCCAAATCGGTTCAGCCGCTTCTGAGATTAGCGTGCACAAACGCACAGTCAAACAGACAGGAAATTCAAAAATCATTTTTTTGGGCTCTATTGCGTTTATGAAGGCCCCCCATAAAAGTTTTTTTAATAAATTTGCCATGTACAGACAGCGATCAGTTACGATTTTATTATAAAATATGTATTGATTGATGATGATCATAAAAAATCTAAAAATATTGCATTTTCAGTCACTTTTCAAATGCATACGTAATCTTATACAAATACACGCGATTACAAAGTTACTTTTGCAGTTCCTACAAGTATTAGTTCCTGCAAATAGTAATCCCATAAAAAACATTCCATGTAAAAAAGAGGCCAAGTCTCGAAATTATTCCACCGTAAAAAGTTGTGAGATATTTCGTAGTACCAAGTCTCAGGCATTCTTATTAATCTTTATTTGCTAGCTAATTATAGGTAATTCTGCAACTTGGTAATCACACAACTTTACTGAATTTATGGATTTTTGCATAGGTACCTTTTTAGGTATATATAGTAACATGGAATGTTTTTATGGGATTCATACTGTTTTCAATTTGCCACTAGAGTCAAAGTCCTCCTAGCGTTATTCCCAGTTGTGCCCTAAACGAGCCCGGGGTCCGCTTTGACGCCTAATCCCAAAATTTGACATAGGTACTAGTGTAATGCATTCAATTGAAATATGAGGACAGATTTCTATAATCAAAGACTTGAGCTCTCTCAAGACTCTGAATACCTTAGCATACATCTTCGAGCTTGAATAGATTCAACTACATCGTAGATACTTCACTCACCAGTTGTTGATTTCAAACATCTTCATAAGGTTTTATAATATCAATATCTTTATGTTTACTCACCTCAAACTTTTATTCTTCTTATGAAAATATTGATATTTTATTTCGTTATTCAGTTGAAGGTGTAGGGAATTGAATCAATCAATCAATCAATCAATCAATACATATATTCGTTCATCACAGGTACATAAGGTGGTAACATAATATTTTAAGGAACAGCTATGACGTGCCTTCTGGTGTACGAAACAAATGGTTCTTAATTACAATCTAATCTAAGTAATATAACAATGAAAAGTCTATCTCTAATACTAGATTACATGTATAATTTGGTGCCGGTTCTCATTTTGTCGGAATCTTTAAGTTTTTATGTATGTTCCCCGATTACTTGAAGAGCTGAAAAAAACCTTGCGAGTTTTAGAAAAAAAAAATGTTGTGTTTAAAAGTGTATCCAATCCATAGTTATCAGGTCAGGATCGGATGATGGGATCCTGGTGAAATCGAGGGAACTCTTCAAATAAGGCGAAGTACAGAATTGAAGCCGGTAAAACTTAGTAGATTATAGTAAAGGCCTCCACACATCAACCGTAAGTCATGCGCGGCGCGGGGCGGGCGCGGCGCGGGTCGGGCGCGGTTGAAGCGGTATAATTCACACCGCAGGCGGGCGGCGGCCGTGTAGTAACGCGGGCCCGCCGCGGTAGCAACGCGGGCCCGCGTTACTACCGCGTTGGACACGCGTCGGTTCCAAAGGGACGGCAAAGAGAATACAAATAGTGTCTGAATATATACCCAGCGTAACGGGACCCAGACGCCGCCGACCAAAAATAACTTAGTTTAATCTTTGAGAGGAAATAAGTTTCTTTTTTATTTGTTTTAGATTATACTGACGTTATCACTTGCTGAAGGTTTTAGCAAACTAAAGGGGAGATTATAGTCGTTAAATGCGATACTCGATTGAAGAAAAATATCACTTGTATAATCATTCCTTGGATTTACAAGGGTCGCTGAGGAAACGCTGTAATAAGTAAATTTAGGTATCAACGTCAAAATTCACTATTATTTTTATTACTAGTAGTAATCATCTACACTAATAATATTATAAAGAGGAAAGATTTGATTGTTTGTTTGTTGAAACTACTAGACCGATTTGAAAAATTCTTTTACCGCGGGAAAATGCTTCATTTCTACGGGAAAACGGGTAATCCGTGCGGAGCCGGGCCGGGCAGCTAGTTATATTACAAATGTCAGCAATAAAATCGCGCTCTTGGGAGTTATAGTAGGTGCATTGTAGTTTCAATGTTTTACAACTTGCGCGGGCCCGCGCCCGACCCGCAACCGCGACCGGTGTGACCGAGGCCTTAATTAATTTAGTTCAAGTTGAACTAACCGATATGAATGTTCCGTGTTAATTTTCCCGTGACGAATCTATACTAAATCGGAATCGAAACCTCGGATGTTCAGTGCAATGTAGCATGCCTGACGGATGGGGCGATCGACTGTCGGAATTGGCCCCTACATCACACAACGCACCGTGTACACTGTTTGAGATATTTATAGTTCTAAGTAGGCCATTTAGCATTGCCCTAGAATAGTGTTAGATAAAGGAATGTGTCTCAGTGATATATGATGGAGTTAGTGCGTGATATATTTTTACAGTTAGAGCTTTCATTTTGAGACGATTGGGTCTTTGGTGTTAGGTTTGGTGTGTGACATTTCTCAGTTGTAATCATCATTGACGTAATAAGCGGTCCGGTAAGAACAGACGTAGAATATCGTTTAGTAAATAAAATCTTAAAACATACGTTTAAAGACTGCTCCGTATTACAAATATAAAATTAATAGGAAATACTGAAAAATGTATTGCCTTGAGTAGGACTCGAACCAGCGAACTTCTGGCATACCGGGCCAGCCACTCTCAACCATGAGCCCCATCGGAGCCTCTAAGTATAGGATTTTTTCATCGACCAAAAGCCTTCGGCATTGGGCGTCTAGTAGATACTCGTTGGCAAAAAAATCTCTTACTGACCGCATTGCACAATGTACTAAACTTAGAATCATTTAAAAACTGAGCAAAATCAAAGGACATCACAAGGAGCCATTATTTAACCGATTTGGTCTTTTATTACCTACAAAAACATGGTCTGTGGGCTCTTGCCGACATGGAAGGGGTGGGCTGGATGGCTCGAAAAGAGGACATTCGCACTTTTTTCAGAAAATCATTTTTTGAAAAATGCTATCCAATAGAGAATTATATGAGGAACAATAAATGTGGTATACATTTTTGCGAAATAAGGCATATTGACAGCAGAAAAAAATAAAGTCTGTTTTTTTTGTATGGGACCCAAAAATAGGTATCTTGTTTCTCAGAAACTATTAGAGGTCCCGTCTTCTACCTTTCAAGACTTTGTTTTTCTACTTTTATAGAGTAAGAAACGATAAGCAGATTTTCTATTCAGGTGCTGTTTTTTTTTTTTAGTCCAGTAAAAGTTAACACATTTTAGATTTTTTCGTTTATGTCTTTTTTGGGATGCCACAATATTTTTTGATAGTAGTTTAATTCTATAATATTAATAACAAGTTACAGATGCGACGATTTTTGACATTTTTTTTTGGGAAACAGTTGATTTTGGTTTAAATTTGTTGTTAGTTATTTACAACTCAATCATTTTATGGAAGACGAAATAGTGAGTATTCTTTTATCTTGAAACAATTATTATTCGCAAAAACAAAATGAATCATAAAATGTTAATTATATTTTACAATATGGTCAAATAAGACTCATTTAAAATAACGATTTAACTAATAGGCCACCACTTAATGATTGCATAAACGTATATCTTATAATGTCTTTAGTTAAAGATTATTGTATTGTAAATGCGTGTTAATTTACTACAATTGTTTAACTGATAAACAATATGCATAATACTTAATTTAGAAGAGTTCAGTTAACTAATGATGTCATTGCTAATGCCCCTCGATGCTCATCGCTAATTGATGAGATTATGACCATGTAGCGATGCTCTTATTAATTAGTGATTTACACTATTAGGTAGTAGTTTCTTACCTAACATTAATGAGTTTTATATTAAGGGTGAACCCCAGATTACGTTTCACTTAAGTGGGGATAAGCTAAAATTATAATAAAAGGGTGATATACTTAACACATAAATTAGTTTCTCGAAAACAATACTCGGTTATCGTTTCTCAGTTAGTACGGAATTGACTATACTAATAATAATGGAAAGTCTTGTTAACAATATTGATTTGTTTAACGTGTTGAATAATATTGGATCTTTATCGGACAATACAAAGTTATATGGATACTTGAAGGTGACATTAAACTTATCTGAAGAACAAGAACAGTTATATGTGAAGTTTTGTCAAAGGTACTGCTCAAATATCCAAAGAAGATGGAGAAAGTCTAATCGCATTCGTGGCGATTTTATGAAGAATAACAGGGAATGGCTAAGCAGGGCCATATGTTGGCCAAAAGATGATTTGTCGGTGGCCGAAAACTTTCAAGAGGATGATGATGACGATGACGCTGAAAATGTTCCACCAAATAAAAACATTGTGGAATCTTCATTTGATCCCGCAACACCTTCATCTTCACGGAAACCTTTTGAAGACCTTTCGACGAGACAGAAGAGAAGACGATTAGAGCGGATAAGCAAATCCTTATCGCCCGAAGAAGTGAGTGCAGCTAACTGTAAACAATTAAAGCAGGGCGGCCACGCGAGTTTAAACAAGATTATTGATTATTTGCTGCATCACCCAGAAGACATAAAAAATGTAGATGACTACATACACAAACAAAAAATGAATAAGTTACTATCACCAGAGAAAGCTTTAGCCTTAATGACTTCATTGAAACTTACTAAGTGGCAGTATATTAATTTACGTGATGTAGCGAGTGACCAAGGAGTAAATTTATATCCATCATATTTTGCCATTCAGAACGAAAAACAAATGTGCTACCCTTCGAATGAAAATGTTGTTATAACTGAAGATGGTGCCAGAATAAAATTACAAGCTTTATTAGATTTAACTGCCAAAAGGCTTTTGAAGGCGATTGGAGGTGAATACGAAAACAAAGTTTTGAAGCTGCAGAGTAAATGGGGTTTTGATGGAGCTTCTGCACAAAGCAACTACAAAATGAAAACGCAAAGTGAATTTGATGTGTCAAGCGTTTTTATGGCTAGTTTAGTACCACTTAAGTTAACATGTGATGGTGAAACTGTATGGGAGAATGATAGACCATCATCAACTGGGTTTTGTCGTCCAATTATGTTTCAGTTTACAAAGGAAACAAAAAGCATGGTTGAAAAATATAAATCCGAAACACAGGCGGAAATAGATGCCCTTGTGTATACTGAAATTACTGAATCTTCTACGAAAGTAGAACACGAGCTTCACTTGACAATGATTGATGGGAAAATTTCTTCATATCTGTCAGAAACTTCAACAGCTTCATGTGATATTTGCCGTGCTAAACCAACGGAAATGAATAAAATTGATGATTTAAGTAAAAAAAATATCAGAGAGGATATGTTACAATATGGGTTGTCGTCATTACATGCCTGGATTAGGTGTATGGAATACTTACTTCATATAGGTAATTTAACTTTTTTATTATAAACGTATTTTTTGCTTTACACTCTTTACTTTGAGTCATTTGGTAATAACATTATTTTTTTTAGCTTACAGATTGCAATTCAAGAAATGGACCGCAGCAAAAGAGAACAAGATTTTGAAGGAACAAGCGAAGAAACGGATTCAAGACGAATTTAAATCTGAACTGGGATTACTAATTGATGTCGTTAAGCAAGGAGCTGGGACAACAAACGATGGTAACACTGCCAGACGCTTCTTCTCCAACCCTGAAATCACAGCCCGTATTACGGGAATCGATGTCAATGTGATTCAACGATTTCATGTAATTTTGCAAGTGATTGCTTCTGGAGAACATGTAAATATAACAAAATTTTCTGACTATTGTCGTGAAACTGCAGTTTTGTGTACAAGTGAAGAGTTATACGCGTGGTATTATATGCCATCTAGCGTACACAAGCTTTTAATACATGGGGCTGACATAATTAAGCATTTCGGCATGTTACCAATTGGAAAATTATCAGAAGAAGCATCAGAAGCGAGGAACAAAGATTTTCGCAATGTGAGAGAACACCATGCTAGAAAATGTAGCAGAACCATGACGAATGAAGATATTTTGCACAACTTTCTTATATCTACTGATCCACAAATAACTCTTCTAAGACCACGACTAACTAAGAAAGCTAAAAAACTCTCACCCGAAGCTTTAGAATTACTAATTATAGAAAATAATACGAGCGACGACCATGAATATAATCTTTTTGAAATGTTAGAAAATACCAATGAATAACTTTTTCACTAAGTGTAGTAATTTTTGTATTTAGGTATATGTATTTTTTTAAGAAATGTTATTTTATGTATCGTAATTATTATACCATAACCATATTACTTTTTGTTGTTTATTGTTTATTTTAAATGACATGTGTCTATTGTAAAACATTAGATTATTTCTTTTTAGTTGTATGAAAAATGTAAAAAATGTACTTAGGATTTTTTTATAACTTAATAAACGTTACATATATTATGTGTTATTATCATTTTTACTTTTAACTATCGAAATATAATGTAAAAACCCAAAAAAGTCATAAACGAAAAAATCTAAAATGTGTTAACTTTTACTGGACTAAAAAAAAAAACAGCACCTGAATAGAAAATCTGCTTATCGTTTCTTACTCTATAAAAGTAGAAAAACAAAGTCTTGAAAGGTAGAAGACGGGACCTCTAATAGTTTCTGAGAAACAAGATACCTATTTTTGGGTCCCATACAAAAAAAACAGACTTTATTTTTTTCTGCTGTCAATATGCCTTATTTCGCAAAAATGTATACCACATTTATTGTTCCTCATATAATTCTCTATTGGATAGCATTTTTCAAAAAATGATTTTCTGAAAAAAGTGCGAATGTCCTCTTTTCGAGCCATCCAGCCCACTGTGGGGCGGCGCCGCAGGTGATGTTCTTGGTATCCATACTTTAGTAGCCAATTACTCCGGCGAACATGTGCGAGAGAATGTACCCTGATTTAATGCCTCGTCTTCGGTCTTGTCGATAGTACTATATGTAAATGGAGTAGTAGTGAGAAATTGCATTGAATTGTTTTATTTCCACAAAGCTTTGTGCCGTATGATAAATCGGGACCGATTATTACATTAGCTTCAAGAACATGCAGGAATATAAGTACGTACGTACGTGATTATAGTTGAAAGAGAAAGAAGACTCGAAGAGATGAATTCTAGGTAATTTAATAAATTAATGATGACTCTCACAGTCGAACTTCAGTTTAATAACATGTTAGAGAGCTGTAAATCGGGACCGAATGGAAAACAGTTCAAACAGTTTATACGTAGATTTGTTCCAGGTTTACGCCATTTCTGCATTTAGCGTGGCGGAATCGGTAAGTATATGGTTCTTAACCTTTACCTTACAGATTTCGTCTAGATTTCCTAACCTACTTGTCGGTAAACAGTCTGTATTACATTTGGTTATCCGTATTATACTGTTCGGTCGCGGTCCACTATGCCTACTTGAGAATATTTGAGTTGGCCGCATTGCATCAGTCCATTGAAAAAGCAACTCTATTGTCCGATTTATAAGACTCCAATTCTAGTATAAATTTTATAAAAACTGCCACAAATAATATCAACCATACGCTTCCGCGCATTCCGCGCCAGTCAAAAATGCCACGGTTAAAAGGCGAGCTTTAAAAAAAACTGCACTTAACCTTAGGTACCTACAAATCGCAGAAGTACCTACCCTTTGTGAAAAAAGCAGCAAACGTACTATACAGGACCTAAAGGGATTTCTTTTAGACAACCTTTTAGTTTACCAAGACTTGAAAATAACGTTATTTTGTACTTGTTTTATACTAAGTATATTACATATGATCACTGCTGTTCTACATTAGTCTAGGTTGAACGCAATCAAGTCATGAATCCGTATCGAACACCTAATTGAGTTGGAACTGATATTCGCTATGTCCACTAAAGTGATAGATTATTAACAGCGGCATTGCAGTTCTAGGGTGACTAACGTCGCTTAGAGACTTGTGTGAAGATACGACATTATGTCTTAGCTCCTACGAGCAGACTGTCCTGCGCCTATTGGGTGTTGTAACCTTGTAGCGTTGATACTGAAACCAGTGTCCTAGATACCAAATTAGTGTACGCAACGAACCTTAGATACAAGCTTTGTTAGATAGATCATTAGTATCGCACTAGTGCCTAATTTGATGTCAATATAGGTATGTCGAAGGAGGGTCCGGCATTGTTGAAATAAACTTGGAGATACTTTATAGAAATTCACTTTTATTGACTCAGTAAATCTATTTCGCAATAACAATTTTACAAGATTAATGATACTGCGTTGCACCAGCGATTGGCCGACGCCGCAGTCAGTAGAAGAATGCCTCACCCAAGCCGGCTACCAGTCTTTATACCGGAGCGTAAACAAGTCTAGTGGTGGGGCGGAGGGGATGGCATGGCGTGGCGTGATCGTCGGCCCATCGCAGGTGTTACAAAATCGTACGATGACGTTGCGCCGTCACGGCCATGCTGACGCGCGTACGTCCTCGTACGTGCACTTTCACACATTGGTTTCTGGGAAAGAGAACTTTGCGTTAACGCTCGCTTATCCTGACATAGTATTTCTTAAGTATTGAAACTTGCTAAGGATTAGGTGCCTGACATTGGTCCGGCCCACTCGGCCCTTCAATTAACTATGCTAGCCTGGTCCAGTCTGTTGACCCTTCAGGCTAACATTACTGGTCCGATCATCAGTGATCCTTCAGAATCCCTTCAGTTTTCAAACTGGCCCGGATCATGCTAGTCCGGGCTAAATTAGCCCCTATAGCTCAGTACACTCACTTTTTTTTTTTTTTTTTACTTTTCATCGGAATGAACTACAGCATTTGTAATCACATGAATAGGCTGGGATTCAAGAGAGTCCGATGAGGAACTACGTGAACTACGATATTGTACAACGATAGCACTGCCGTCTGACAATATAGTATCACTATTACCGTTAGCAGTATGGTGATTTTGCGGAGTTTCATGAACAGGCCTATCGTTATTATTATTTGTCGCCGTCACGCCATCATTGCTAAGGTTTCCTGCGACTTCTATCAAGCCAGGTACACCACGAGGCACTTCTCGAAGTTTTTCGTGGGAATATTTAAACACCCTATTTGTTCCATTAATATGTGTCATCTCATACCTGTCACTATCCAAGACAGCAGTTATTTTAAACGGTCCTTTATATTTGCGGTCCAATTTGGTTTGATGCCTTTCTTCACATTTTACAAATACAAAATCTCCTACCGAAAAGGGTCGTACTTGAGCTTTGCCTTTATTAAATCGAATGGTATCCGACTGTGATTGTTTTTTATACTATTTGACGCATTTAACCGAACGGATTCGAGATCAAGTCTGTCTGTTTTGTCAGAGTCCGTTGAAATTTTTGAGAGTTCTAATGAACTTCCTTGAATGCCAAACATTAATTCTAAAGGCGTGTATCCTGTGACCCTGCAGCGAGTACTGTTAAGGGCTAGTTGGATATCTCCCAGTTGGTCTTGCCACCTGACTTCCAAATCACACTCTACTATAGTTAGTAGATCTTTTAAAGTTCGCATGACGCGCTCAACTTGCCCGTTGGCCCTGCTAGCACCGGTAGCTATTAAATGTAGTTGAATATTATTATCTTTGCAGAAGTTTTTGAAATTTACATTATCGTAAGATCGTCCTCTATCAGCGATTATTCGCTTAGGAGCACCAAATAGATTAACTGCGTTTTTGACAGAACTAATAGCGTCTGTAGAATTCAAAGTTGAAGTGTGTTCAAGGAGAACGTATTTGGTAAAAGCGTCTACAATTACAGAGCAATATTCTTTACGCTTACTTTTCCCGCTTAGTTTACCAGTTAAGTCAAGATGAATTGTATGCCATGGGATAGCTAACTTTGGGATTGGGTGCAAGCGTACCTGTTGAGCTCCTGATGAACCCTTGGACGCTTTGCAAACCACACATGAATCAACGAATGTTTTTACAGATTTTGACATGTTTTGAAACCAATAGAAATCGTATAATTTATCCAGAGTTTTTTCATAGCCAAGATGTTTAATTTCATTATGCACGTGATTAATTATAGACCAAACCAATGAGCGTGGCAAAATAGGCAGCCATTTTGTAATTTTACTACGTTCAATTTTTCGATACAGGACGCCCTGTCTGATATCGTAGGTATGTGCAATATCAGTAGGAAGTTCTTTAGCCCGTAATTTAGCTATAATACCAGTAATTTCAGGGTCACGCAATTGTTCGACAGACAGCCACCCTGTTTCTAATTCGGAGAAGTTAACTATTTTCTCCGGGGGACATGATTTTTTTTCGACTTTTCCTATTGGGTTGCGTGAAAAAAAGTCTGCATGGGCCATAGATTTACCCTCCTTGTATACTACATTAAAAGTATAAGGTTGCAATACGGCCCACCATCGGTGGACTCTGGGTGTTAAATCCCTTTTAGTTTGAGATGATTTTACAGCGTTACAGTCAGTGAACACTGTAAACTTGCGACCAAAAAGGTAATGTCTAAAATGCTCAACAGCTCTGACGATAGCTAACGTCTCTAACTCATAGGAGTGGTAGCGACTTTCTGGGTCCGTAGTTTTCAGGCTCAAATAAGCAACTGCGTGTGGGGCATTGTTATATCTCTGAATAAGAACCGCACCATATCCTTCACTGCTAGCGTCTGTATGGAGCTCAATAGGTAACGATGGATCGAAAATCTTCAAAACGGGTTCATTTACAAGATAATTGACTATCTCTTTATGAATTTTGTCATGTTCGTCAGTCCAGGTTATCTTGCCTTTACCAGCGGCTGTGAGCGGATACAAAGGTTTCATGACTTTTGAAAAGTTTGGAATGAATTGCCTAAAATATGTCGCTAACCCAATAAACTGCCTGACCTGTGTAACCGTTTTCGGCGGTGGGACATTTTTCAGAGCTTCAACTTTACGAGGATTTGGCCTGACTTCTCCTGCTGATACAACAAAGCCCAGATAATCGACTTTCCTTTTCATGAGTGTACATTTTTTTAAATTAAATGAAAAGCCTGCTTTGGACAAAACCTCTAGCAGCTTATCGAGTCGGGCCAATCCCTCTTCTATGGTTTCTGAAGCAGAAAGTACGTCATCCATATAAACTAAAATTTTACTGTCATTAAGGGGTTTAAGCGCTGTGTTAATGGCTCTCTGAAATACTTGGGGAGCGTTTTTAAGCCCAAATGGCATGCTCAACCATTCGTACTGACCCGACGGAGTCACAAAAGCAGTTTTCTCAATAGCGTCTTCATGCACTTTGATCTGATGAAAACCAGATGCCATATCAATTGTGGAAAAATAATGAGCTCCACTTAATTTGTCTATCTGATCACTGATGAGTGGTAGAGGGTAGTTATCGGAACGAGTATTACTATTAAGCTCTCTATAATCAACAACTAAGCGTTCTGAATCGTCTTTTTTCTTAACTAACAAAATCGGGCTTGCAAAAGGTGACGAGCTTTCTCGTATTATGTTAGCATCTAATAACTCTTGCACCTTCTCATTAACAACCTTGGACTCGGCAGGGGATAATCGATACGGACGTCTTTGCACGGTCTTATAAGGGTCTATCAAATCAATTTTAAGTTCGCCAGTCGTGATACGAGAGGACGGAAACTTGTGGATGAAATTTGTCGAATATTTAGTCAGTATCGATATCAGTTTCTCTTTATCTTGTCCTGTAAGGTCTGTATCAATCGTTGTCACATCAAATGATTGCAATTTGGAACAAGTGTTTGAAATTTTGGATTTAGAAAAGGTTAAACTGTCATCTTTTATTTCAACTGAAATTCCTTCCCTTAGAATATCACGACCTAACAAAACGTCATCACTTAAGTATTCATCTGGCAAGACATGATACGTCACATCAAACTGACAGCCTTGGACAACAGTCGGGCATTTAATTTGTGTGGAACAAATTACGTTATTGGGGCCTATACCTTTCAAAATAACTTGTTCATGAAACTCTTCACCCGTAACTAGATCACGGCTACATTGTTTTAAAAGACTGCATTCAGAACCTGTGTCAAATATAAATGGTAGTTGAATATTACTTATCTGTAACACACCTCGCGCTGATCGGGAACACAGGTTCACTTGTTTACTGCTGGTATTGGCTCCGGCATCTTCCCTCTTTTTCCAACGCATGGGGCAGATGGCAGCTATATGTCCTGGATTGTTGCACACGTAGCAAGCCCCAGTAGATTTTTGTTGATCTACCTTAACAGGAAGAGACTGGTTTTTTGAGGCAAAACGCTGTTTGTCTCTGCACTCGCTACCGCGGTGACCCATTCTTCCGCAAAAGTGGCATGCTCCACGAAACGGGTTCGACATGCGTTGCTTCTTAATGTCGTGTTCGGAACTAGATGGTTCATCAAGTTTCCGTTTCAGGGTGAAACCACGTAGAGTTCGAAAAAATTGGGTCTTGTTACATATGACCACTGAATTTAGTTCTCGGCGGATTTTATCATCACACTGGGATAGCACAGATATAGCAAAACCGGTTACAACCTTTTCTGGAAAATTCGCATCCGGGATCTTCTCAATAAGCTGCCATAGTCGCATACCTGCTTCGGCTGGACTCTCTTTGTCATTAAGTTGGAATTTTATTACTTGATCGAAGTAATCCTGCATCATCATGGGTTTGGAAAATGTTGATATTAGCGTTTCTTGGATGATCTCCCAGGACAATTTATCTGGCTGTATTTTTGTAAGACATGTCGCAGCTCGGCCCTTAAGAGAATGTGTAAGGGCTAAAATTAAGTCGACTCCCTCTAGCTTTTTCTTTTCGATGATCATTCCACTCAAAGAACACCAGTTCACTATATCGGTATCTGTTGTGTCGGGATCGTAAGGCAACAGCATAGTGCGTGTACTAGTTGTCGGAGCAGAAGTCATACTTTCGGCAATTTTTTGCAGAATCACTTCAATACCGGAGGAAAACATAGCGAGCATTTCCGTATTCTGTATAGGTTTGTGTAGCGATGGATCCGGCACTTCTGATGTCGAAGGAGGGTCCGGCATTGTTGAAATAAACTTGGAGATACTTTATAGAAATTCACTTTTATTGACTCAGTAAATCTATTTCGCAATAACAATTTTACAAGATTAATGATACTGCGTTGCACCAGCGATTGGCCGACGCCGCAGTCAGTAGAAGAATGCCTCACCCAAGCCGGCTACCAGTCTTTATACCGGAGCGTAAACAAGTCTAGTGGTGGGGCGGAGGGGATGGCATGGCGTGGCGTGATCGTCGGCCCATCGCAGGTGTTACAAAATCGTACGATGACGTTGCGCCGTCAGGTACTTATAAGGAAATTAGGTTAGCGCATACTAATATTATCATTTCTATTACCTATTACGATATTACCTATATGACGATTGAATTTCTATATGAGCTATCAATGCATATTCTCAGAAAAACAAGACAGTGGTGTGACAACTCGTCCATTTTTGAAAATGATTGAAAATGAAAACACGCGTGTGGTGGGCGGGCGGTGTAAATTCCGATTTTGAGCCCCCATGGGTGGGTTAAAAGCCATCATAATTATTTTCATCATTACTGAGCATAGGCCTCTCTTTGAGTATGCCACCCTTTCCCAATAAATAAATATTTGGGGACAATCTTACACAAATCGACCTAGTCCCAAACATAACATACATACTTATATAGATAAACAAATATGACTCAGAAAAAAATATTCGTGTTCATCGCACAAATAAATTCGCACCTTTAGAACGGAATTGACCTGACTCAAAAAAAAGTCACATTGAGATATATACATAGATCGACTCTAAACGACCTATTGCGAATTCAAATCTTTACTTGCTTTTTCCCAAAAAGTTATGTTTTTGGATTAGGTCGGTTCCGTTCTAAAGGTTCGATTAATGCCCTTACCGGGATTTGAACCCAGGACCTCCGGCTTCGTAGGCAGGGCACTACCAACTAGGCTACATGAGGTGGTCTCAATCCTGAGCTAGTCATATCCAGGAGTGACCCGCGATCTTCCTATCGCAACCATGCTGCACCGAAAATGCTACAAATTTACGATGTCTGTTAATTATTCGAATGGAGTAAAAGTTTCGTCCATATAATTTTACTAAACAGCCTCTGGTTGCATTTGGGGCGTCGCCGTAGCTCAGTTAACCGTTGAATAGAAGAAGTTTTCTGGCTGTTATTCTTTACGCGCCATGCGCCTCACTCCACCCGCCACGCCCAATGAAACTAGACCTCTACCTGCGCTTAGTTACTACGAATCACGGTGTCAAGATATATTTGTGGGTGAGCATCGAGGTGAGCTTAAAACAAGTTACGGAATAGCGGGGCTGGCAAGTGGCAACGGATGCGGTAACACTAGCAAATAACGGGCATGTACATACGGGCGGGTGTTGCGCGTATAACGGAACCTCCCAGAAAATGTATTCAGTTCTTTTTAACCGACTTCAAAAAAGGAAGAGGTTCTCAATTCGACGCAATCTTTTATTTTAGATGTCTGTTCCCCGATTATTCGAAGGCGGGTCCGATTTTTTTGTTCGAAAGGGTATCCTTCCCAGGAGGTGGTCACCAGGTCAGAACTTGATGGAATCCCGGAAAAACAGAGGGAAATCTTCAAATTTTATAGGCACACTTGAAGTGGTTTGGTACTGATGAAGTCGGTTAAAACCTCGTTTTTAAAGTAAATTATCCTTGTTTAGAAAGTGGCGAATAATGTTTCAACTTGACTTTTATCATGTACCCATTAATTCGCTTTAAGGAAAAAAAAATATATACAAAGGAATTTACAATTGAAGAATATTTAAATAAAAGATCTGTTTAAGGAGCATATTTATTGATTGAGATTATTTTTTTCCGTTTAATACAAACAGACAGTCAGGCCATCTTCTCTTTGCAATCAGCGAAAAAAAATGACCAACTGTTATTCCCTTCAACGCTAGACTACACAATGTACATAATCCAGCTAAAAATACCGCAGTGATAAGTAGTAAGCCGTAATCTTTGCCCGTCAGTTCTCAGTAAAATAAAGAAACCTCAGGCGTAGAAAAAACAAACCAGGTGAATTAACTTTTTTGTGTCACTAGATGCCATGCTTGCCATTACCTGGGTCAGTCTTTTCATTAGATCCACCAAAGGTTTTTCTAAGCATTTTAAGTAGGGGCCACGTATCGCAAGGCGCAGCGTTGGTAGACAAGGCGGACTGATAACCTGATGGGAAAGATCGTGGGTGCCTGCTGGATGCGGGTGGCGCAGGGTCGCTAATTGTGGCACTCTGGGGAGGCCCGTCTCCAGCAGTAGCTGATAATGATGATGAGGATTATCTCCTAGATACAAAAAATAACAATACAGTTGACCGAACTAATAAATCGCGGCGGCGTGAGGAGCAATGTTTGCCTGTGTGTTTCTAGTTAACAGTATTCAGGCAAATGCATCCCAGGCGTAAACACAGCGCATGCCGCAGATCCGCGCGATATTGGCCACGCATGCTCTTTATCGCACGAGCCCGTAACTTTAGAGCTTAACGCTTTGGAGCTGAATTAAGAAACAACGAATATGGAGCAATAACCGTTTTAATAAGTTCGTGCTGAATTTATAACAGCAATTATATCTCTCACAGTTTATTTTCAGATATTCTTTATCGGACTAACTTTTAGGTACTAGGGTTTTAGACCACGGACGAAATCACATTCTGGCATGATTTGTCAATTTATCTCAGCGAGTTCGATCCAATTGTGAATCGGGTTGACCTTGGTGCGCTGCGGCATGCGGCAAATGGCAATGTGTCTACTCTCGTGCGGAAGGGAGACAAATACTCAGTACCTACTTTCAAATATTTTTTTCGTTCCGCTTGCGGTGGAGACTACTGGGTGTTGGTGCTCAGGGGCCATAACCTTTTTTAGGGAAGTGGGGTGCCACTTGCAAAGAGAGAGACCTGGGTCATTTCCTGGTGCAACAGTAAGAGCCTTATCACACTTGCGATTTCCAAGCGTATTTTGTATGAAGGCGATCACGCAGCGTGTTCGCCGCGACTGATAATTGTATAGAAAACACGCTCGCAAAACGCAAGTGTGATAAGGCTCTTAGCCATGGTTGTTCAGCGCGGTAATGCGTGATGGGCACCCTTGGTACTAATAAATAAATAAATAAATATTAGGGGACAATCTTACACAAATCGATCCCAAACTAAGCAAAGCTTGTACTATGGGTACTAGACGACGATAAACATAATTATAAGATAAATAAATACTTAAATACATAGAAAACATCCGTGACTCAGGAACAAAATATTCGTGCTCATCACACAAATTAATGCCCTTACCGGGATTTGAACCCAGGACCTCTTGCTTCGTAGGCAGGGTCACTACCAACTAGGCTAAAGCGGTCGTCAAAAGTACTGGTGTACTGTTTTTAATAATTTTGCGCTGGAGTGATAAAAGTATTACAACTTTTAGGTATGAAGCAATACGCTATTATAAAATAGGTAGCCAATTAATACATCTTTAATTATATGGCATTTATTAGGGCATGAAAAACTTCCATGACATTGGAAATAACGATAACTGGGTAAATCACATTATCTCCGACGACGGTTTAAAACGCTCGGTTTCTAAATTCATTATTTATACAGTCATTATTATCATGATGTTTTATGAAATAAGATTTAACGCCCGAATCATTATACGTTTTTAACAAAAGTAAATGATACCAAATCATAATTTATTTTGACAATATTTGCTGAGAAAATAACGCCGTGATAACGCTGAATATGCACCCGACTAAGTACTTTCTTTCACAGCAAATTCCAAATCTGGTTATTTTAGCAAAAATATAGCAGGCGTAATCACTTTTTTAAGTCTATATTAAAAAGATTCTGTCAAGAATTCATTTTTGGTACAAGCTTTTATTGCCAACTGTACTGTACGATTTAAACGATTCTAAACTTAACGGGATTACCTCTGTTAAGTCCTAAATTCCCATGGCCACCTTTTGTCTCCATCATCAGATCAGCTTGATGATATACCGTAATATTGAATTGTCATACAAACTATACCTAAGCCCAAAGTTTCAGCTCAATCGGTTGAATATATCTGCTTCAAATTTGAGTTGCAAGATTCCACCCGAATAAACACTCGTACCTACATATAGACGGAGAGCTAGCGACCAAATCTTGCTTCTATGCCTTTTTTTGTTCATTATTAGTTACGAAAAATATTACATTTATTTACATTTCTTTATTTATTAATTTTCAGGCTGATATCCCCTCCACGTCTGCTTTTGCCTTCCCCTCAGCACATTTTCGAACGAAATCCAACGATTTCAACAATTTTTTCGATACCTTTCCACCGATATTTTTGCATGGCTATTTTTTTGGGGCTTACATATTAATTAATCTCTCGTCAGAAAAAAAGCCAATACAGCTGAGCCCACATGATAATTATTATTATTTTGGTATTTTCAATTAACGCTGGCAACCCCTTCCCACCACCCGATCGATTTAAGTTTTTTTTTGGGTGCATACGCAGTACAGAGCAACTGTTTGAAAAAAAATTACAGTCGCCCACATTTATTTTTCATTTTTTTCCCCACCTCACTACACCCGCACCCACCGCCCGCGGCCTGCCAGCACGAAGATTATCGGAAAAGGTTGTTCAGGGAAGGAGCTAACGGAGTTTCAATACAGCTGAAGCCACATGACCGATTTGGTCGCTAGCTCTTATACCAATACATTGCAAGTTAAATAAAAGCTTGTACTACAACTTAGAAAAGTTGAGAAACCCCCGACATTTTCATTTCAAAGTCCAATATCTCAAAAACGGCTGAACAGATTTTCAATAAACATGGCTAAGAACACTCGGAATAAAATGATCTATGACGCTAAAAAACTAAATGAAAATCGGTTCATCCTTTTGGGAGCTACGATACCACAGACAGATACACAGGCAGACACGTTAAACTTATAACACCCCTCTCTTTGCGTCGGGGGTTAAAAAAGATGACAGTTACTAAATAAACACGATTGTGTAGACAGCAAGCCATAATCGCGACGATTAAGGGCTCTTTTTTGATCGCCCATCATGACCCCTTATGAAGAGAAGCCATAAAAGGTCGCCGCCTTCCTGCCAGAAAAGTAGTTCAAAGCAGAAGCATCATCCAAGACGACACATATTTCCCGGATCACCACCTAAAGCACTGTTGCACAAGTGCACTTTAATTTTGATACTGTACAAACGCCAACACAGTTAGCTT
Source organism: Epinotia ramella (assembly GCA_947578815.1). Lineage (NCBI taxonomy): Eukaryota > Metazoa > Arthropoda > Insecta > Lepidoptera > Tortricidae > Epinotia > Epinotia ramella. The sequence goes on along the minus strand of OX388204.1, from coordinate 11,846,230 downwards.
CCCATCCCGTATGTACGAGTATATAGAACCTTATTACAATGCACATAAAGTGCACGGTCGGTCAGTTAGCTGTGTTGTCGATAGTACTATCTATCTATATTACTACAATATTGACCGCTAGCAGTTTTTGGAGATTCTCAGAAAGGTAGACAAACTGAAACTGCCCTCATTGGCAACATTGTACAGTCGAACTCATAAGTAGCTGCTGGCCGACTTTTATTTGGAATTGGAATCTTTTACCGTTGGCAACGCGCTTGGCGTCGAACGTATCGACGTGGAGGGCGCGCATATGAAATCGTACAAGTTTGTGGGTGAATGTTTTTATATTACACTCTATTTATATTTGTATTTGAATCGTGTACTCTACATCGGCACCGCGAACTTATTTCTGTCGGTACACTGCTTTTAAATTCTTTCTCTCTTTATCGTTGGTGCTTAGGCATCTTAGTGATGAGGACTCTGGTTTACATTCTGAAACGAAGCACATAACAGAACAAATTAAGTGAAATCAATAAGGAATGTGAATAAATACCACATGTATAAATACCCAATATCAATATTTATATTCCTCATTTTGACTTTATCAATAATCATTTTGTATTACATGTCCATAATAATGTTGTATTGTACCTGTGACATTTCATTCAATTAATATTCATTATTTCACGATCATTAAATAAATTCGTGTAAATTAGCTTAAGGCGCCGTAGGTTCATGGTCTTCTCTCCCTCTCACAGAGCATAAGCGTGAGCGAGATGGAAGTGCGTGCTCGGAAGCGCGGATATCACGTTTTTTAATTTTAATTTTTGAGGCGTTTAAATAAATAAAAATGTAAACACTGATTTCCTTCAAACATGATATTGCCGATTTTTAGAAGCAATTTTAATATTTATAGCTTTTGTGCATAATTTGTTACGAATATTTTAAGTGTATTTTTGTGTGTTTTAGACCTATGTTCGTGATTTTTTTCTATCGAGCGAACTTTACTTAATCATGTTTCGAAGCACTGATTTCCCTGCAGAAAAGCCTCAAGATTATAAACAGACGCATTATATTGTTTCAAAAACTCTGTTCGCTTAACTTCGCTGAACCTACGGCGCCTTAAGTATAATGTAAATTTATTTTATGAAATAAAGAAATCTAAATCTAAATCTAAATCATGCCATTTATAACTACTTACTTTTCATTGTTTGCAAAGTGCGTCTGATATTCGGGTAATAGTTTACTTGATCGTATATTTCGGCAGCATTTTATATAATACTTCAATAAAATAATAAATATCACTTTAAAATAAGTGTATAGTTAGTTACAACTTTGTCCACAATTTGTTCAAATGATACTTTGGACATGACAGATATGATAACTTTGTCAGTCATTCATTGGCATAATTTTTTGCATTCTTTGGTCAACTCAGCCCACAACTCACTCAGCCCGCGGGCCGAAACGCCCACTACGAAATTTATTTATATTTTGTTATAGTCAGCTTAGCCCGCGGGCCGGGACGACCACTATGAAATGTTTTTTTTAACTCAGTTGAAATATGAATGACGATATAGATCAGATAAAATATTTCTCTTCTCTCTTCAACCTTAAGAGTATTGACTTATGGGTACAAAAGTGCAAGTTGCGGAAAGTTTTAATAAAATTCAATAAATTCCTTGAAATTTCCACAAGTAATATAGGAAATTTAAATTTGGAAAGTTTCAATTCCTATACAAAAACAAGGAAAATCTCCGAATTTTTCCTACCTTAAATTTCCGAAACATTCCGCAACTTTGGAAAGTTTCCATAGGCACATCAGTACTTATGGGCCTTGTAGAAAGTATCAAAAATTAAGAAATATTAACAAATAAAATTTTGATCTTAAATAATGACGTATTTATTTATTTATGTTATAGATAAAGTACAACGAACACGGAGAGATAAACGTGACGTCGGCGAGTCTTTCCTACTGGACAAACCTTATAAATCAGTCTAACCACAAGGAAAAAATATTATCCAAGTGAATAAAATAACGTAAAACATTAGCATGCCTATTTTCAACCAAAGTTACAAAAAAAACTTCATCCCTCTAAATTAAATATCAATTCTAATACCTCAGTTTTTCTATACATAACTCTAAACTTATTGTTTTTTTTTCATATGCGGTCAATATAGTCATAATTCTGTCATTAATTTCAAACCACACACATTGTCTATTCTGTTCTGCAATGACAGTTCGAGACACTTTCCAAGTTCTCAGATAAATTTCTTATCCAGCCAGTACAAATAAATAATACTTAATCGTAATGCAGATATGCATCCTTTTTAAGACGTGATATAATAAGTTTGCATTGCACAATAGTTTAGGTTAACATAAAGGCACGCGGGCTGTGTTGACTATAAAACGGGGGCTGAGTTAGGTCTGGGCTAAGTTAATATTTTCATAGTGGTCATTCTGGCCCGCGGGCTAAGCTGACTATAAGAAAATATAAATAAATTTCGTAGTGGGCGTTTCGGCCCGCGGGCTGAGTGAGGTGTGGGCTGAGTTGACCAAAGAATCATTTTTTGTCAACATATTTAATTGTTGCAAATAATTTCTCATTTTAATATGGGATTTCCATTTAGTCATTAATTCAGTACACATCACTCGCCGTCTATGGTCGCTTACGAAAAAAAATACAAAGGGGATATATTAAGCTTAAAAAATGACATTTAGGTCCACCTAACGTGCGTGAGAAAAGTTACGTGATCGACTTGTAAGTGACAATCCTTTTACAAACAGTTAAAAGGCCTATTCTGTCGGCCGAAGGTTGTATCTTCTCAGGTGTCTATCATAAAACGCGACTGTTTGTAGGGGGGGTCCTATTCTGGAAAGGGTCGAAAGGGTGCGATTCATCTGTTATTAATTGGAAGGCTTTGTTGACTGAGGAGACACCTGAAATCATCGCTCATGGTTAGAGATGGGTAGGGGTGGGTAAATACCGGGTAAATACCCGGTATTTACCCAATGCACCCGGTAATCTACCCAAATTGGTGGGTAGAAACTATTTCGAATGGATTTTTCCAAAAAGTGACATTTTAGGGCTGAGTTGTTTTTAATGAAATGTTCAAAGCCTTTTGAACAAGTTTTGTCATTATGAAATATCCATTATAATGCATAGTTTATGAGAATATTTTTTTTATTATTCAAAATACCACATGCAAATTTTTCCGAAATTAGATAAAGTTTAAACGGGAGCCACTACCAGAATTGTAACTATAAGCCTAATCAAAATGTAAGAAAACTATTGAAATAGTGTTGCCATCTACTTATTGTGCAAGAAATATTTAAAGAAAGCTCTAAAAAAGGATTTTGTTTAGTAGTGTTAGTCAAATTATTGTCTATAAGTTAGATGACCATAATTACTAAACTAGGCACATAATAATTATGTAATTTTGGGTAAATGCGTATGTACAGCTTGGCAAAAAAAAAAAGTCTAGAAACGGAACTTTTTTTTTCGTCCCTGCTTACTTCGTTAAACTTGTCTTATGCTATTTCACCGTATTTATAAAATTTCGCGGATTTATTAGCATTGAAATGGAACAAAAATTCCAAACAATGAGCAAGACAATACGCAGTTCCGCTCGGAAATTAACTTGTAATAGTTATAATGTATACAAGCGGAATATTAAGTCAGAATCATTTTGTGGGAATTAGACAATGGTTATAGAAAAACTGGGGTTTTAATTATTGTAGACTACTTGTGTGTTATAATATGAATGATTATATAAGAGTTATACACAGTAAGTTTTAGAGGTTATGTTTACATAAAACCAACTTAGTACTTACAATAAATGTGATGAGTTTTAATTAAGTGTAATTGTTACAAAGTGGAATATTCGGAGGAGGAGGAAGAAACTGGATATTGTACTATTTAATAAAATTGGTAAACAAAGGTTGTATGTAAATTACTAGCATTATGTCCACTTAAACATTCATTTGTGAGTTCGTATGTCTATACTACTATGTATTTTATTGTAATTCTTCTAAATTAGGATCCAAATAAAAATAAATGTATGAACACTGAAGTATCAAAATCTCTAGGTCGTACTATTCGTGTTGCCATATTAGCGATAGTGGCGCCCCTATTATTTTTTAGACGTTTTTGCCAGACTATAGGATGCTGAGTTTTACAGAAAGCAAATAAATAAAATACTCGAATAAAATTCACATGGTGGCACTTGGTTAGTAATAATATTGAGCAATTTGTGTATTACATAGTGAAGTCACCAATGCAATGGTCGCCATTAAACTATTAGTGCTTTTATAGTAAGTTCAACTACCAATAAGATCAGCCCTAACTGGCAGGTAGCGACGTCGCGTTCGTGCTACCTGCGAGGCGCGAATATGTCACCGCGTCCGACCCGGTCAATTAATGTTTATCAGTGGTTGAGACGGCTATTGTGCGTTAAGTGCCACGTGTGGATGTTTGACCCGTGTTTTAAATATGGATTTTGTTTTGTTTTGTTTGTGGTCACGTTATTGAATTTTATTTGGATTGGCGGTACAAAAAAATATTTATTTATTTCTTTCTTTCTTATTAAATACAACAACTATACTTACAGGTAACCCTAATACAATAGTTCCTTAACCTTAAATCAAAAATAATCCTTATTACTACTTAACTAAATAATTAAAATTAGAAATTCAATTTATTATAATGCATTAATAGTCAATTTAGATTTCAATATGTCATTGCACAATAATTCAAATTAAATGTCAATCCGTTACATAGCATAATACATATAAACACGTTTTTGACAATTCCCACATAGGGCAATAAAAAAGATCTGTCTTATACAGAGTGTTTTTTTTAAATGGGACAGTATGGGGAAATCCGAATCTAAAGGAGATAGAGGAAAAGTGTCCAAGGAGACATTAGGTGTTTTTTGATGTAAACAAATTTGGCTCGTTAAAATTTTTGGTCAAGCGTGAGTTGTTCTTAAAAAATTATAAAGTTGGTAATTTTTTTTTTTGACGCGGGTCGGCTCTGTTTCATGTAAGGATTATTTCATTGTATGGAAAGAAAAAAATCTGAACAGCAGAAGTTGGTCAAATTTAATGAAAACTAATCTTCATACAGTTGGTTTATTACTTGAGTAAATGTTCGATGTGGCCGCCGTCTTGTCTTATGCAGGTACGAGCACGCTTCAAGACAATTCTAGTTGCATTTAACAGAGACTTATGGTTAATTGTGTTTAAAGTGTTGTAAACAGCATCTTTTAATTCTTGTACGGAGTTGTATCGGGATTCATAAATTCGACCCTTAAGGTAACCCCATAAGAAAAAATCTAATGGCGTTAAGTCGGGCGATCGTGGGGGCCACTTTATCGGCCCATATGTACTCGTACCCATCCAACGGTTTGGAAACTGCTCGTCCAAACACAGTTTACTTGCCCTACTGTTGTGGGCTGGTGCACCATCTTGTTGGTAGATTATCTTACCAAAGTTCCTTAAAAAAAAGTTCTTCTCTTGAATCATCTGGAGCTCTTATCGATTATCAAAATTTAAAAATGGAATAATTTTAAATATTTTTTTACACGCCTAGGCACTTGTAACAATATTAAAAGGTGAATACTGCAATTGTATGAAGATTAGTTTTCATTAAATTTGACCAACTTCTGCTGTTCAGATTTTTTTCTTTCCATACAATGAAATAATCCTTACATGAAACAGAGCCGACCCGCGTCAAAAAAAAAATTGACCAACTTTATAATTTTTTAAGAACAACTCACGCTTGACCAAAAATTTTTATGAGCCAAATTTTTTTACATAAAAAAACACCTAATGTCTCCTTGGACACTTTTCCTCTATCTCCTTTAGATTCGGATTTCCCCATACTGTCCCATTAAAAAAAAACACTCTGTATAAGATACTTAGCTACAATACAACTTATATTTTTCCATGCCAAAGTTATTTAAAACTCGCTAAGTATTACACTACTTTCTGAGCTCGGATGATTGTAATTACAAACATTTAATTTGATTTTGATATATGTTCTTAACAACATGCACAATTTCAATGAGAACAACTTTTATACATTCCTACTCGTACATAACTTAAAAACATTTTTATTATAATATTTTGCAAAAAATACGCATCAAAAGAGTTTATACCCACCTTTTTGGGTAGAAACGGGTAAATACGGGTAGATTGGGTAAATACCCGGTATTTACCCGTGGGTTTTTACCCTCTACCCATCTCTCATGGTAATAAGAACGTGCAGTGGACCGGCTTTTTGATATTGAGTTTTTAATTTAGCTTAGTCGTCAATTTAAGGCTTAGGTATTGTTTTGTATTATTTTGATAATGATGTTTTTAAGATGTATAAATTACAGAGATAATATATATTATGTATATGGTGCAATAAATTTAAAAAGTCCTTTGAAATAGAAAAGTGTCTCTTATTAGTGTCGGTCAGCCCTCAAATTATCACAATAAAATGCAAATTATAAAATATAAACAAAGTCATACATTAAAAAATATAAATTTGCTGCAATGTGGAAACACTGGGATACTATCCACATGAAATCCAGAGGGAGTGTTTACCTTTTATTATGATATGAGTGATGTTCTAACACAGTAAGTAAGGCTTAGTGTAAATGTATTAACATATTTTATAGACACGGTGGGAATAAAAAAAAGGGCTTAGGGCGTATGCAGATTGCGTTTTTTAAGCGACGCGGGTTTGTGTCGATTGACATGTGACGTTGCTACTTGCAGTTTTTTTTAATTTTGTTTTTTTGACACAAACGTGTGTTGACCGCGCGTGCCGGGAATAGAACGAGAGACCGCATGTCTAAATTATTTGTTTGTGGTTCACAGACTTTTGGATACAAACTTTTGGAGTTGACTGCGAGCTGCGTTTAGTGTTAACTGCGTTGGTTAACGGATGTAGGTAATAGGCGTATGTTTGCGGAGTATGTATTTGGGCCGTTTTAAGCTTTGTTTGAAGTAACCTAGCAGTAAGCACTTAAATATAGGGATAATAATATCAAAAAAATCAAAACATCCCCAGACAAATATTGATGATAATGATCTTATTAAAAAAAAACCATTAATCTACGGTCAAAAACCTTGGACGAAATAGTCGAGAACGTTTGTATCTAAAAATTACCAGGGGTCTTTCCGTTTTACAAGATAGTGGTAGGAAACGACTTAGTCTACAAGTAGGTACAGAACAACAGACATCGTAATTGGCGCAATGTTATTTTTACAAATGCACACAATAATAAAAATAACTAGACGTGGCGACTTTACCGACTTACAGCGGTTGCCATATGAACTCACATAATTACTTTCTTAACGAAACAAATTATTTAAGTATTTAAATATTTTGTTTCGGGTTATTTTTAACGAGGAAGTTACCCCGATCATATTTTAAACCATATATATGATACAGAGAGAAACAATATAATGGAAAAATAAACCATCTTCGTCTGTAGCCTCCGATAGGACTCGAACCTGCGATCCCTCTATTGCCGGTAGAGTGCCTTAACCACTAAGCTACGAAGACAAAGACTGTAGTCGCGTACCTTTCAACTATATTCCTGCTACGAATAGCGACCTCTCTGTATTCTCTTGAAAGCACAGCCTTTACGACCATGGGCGAGCTATGCGCTCGCTCCATTCTAATCGAACCACATCAGGTAGTTTCTGATTAACGAGAGAGATGGCGCTGATGTACATTATACTTTCTTAACGAAACAAATTGTCAGTCACTGTCCTCGTAGCTTAGTGGTTAAAGCACTCTACCGGCAATAGAGAGATCGCAGGTTCGAGTCCCGTCGGGGGCTACAGACGAAGATGGTTTTATTTTTCCATTATATTCTTTCTCTCTGTATCATATCGTTTAGAACTCACATAGTTTGTTAGCAGCCAATATTTAAAATAATTACATATGTAAGTAAGTATCATCATAGGCCTAAAACATCTTGACAGATTGTTGAAACAGCGTCTGCACGCGAGGGACTATGCCTCTCGTGACTATGTAAGCCAATCCGGGATCGGCACTTGTGTGCACATTTGTGGCACACGAATAAGTAAGAATACAACCTTAATAAGTACCCAATTTAATAGCAAAATACCGTTTCCATAAATAATTCGCCGGCAAAATCCATTTAATTGAAACGATTTCTAAATGAATTACCTACTGGTAAGGGCGTTTGACCTGAATTATTATTCAAAAGGGTTTAACCCTCGGAATCGGTTGGTTTAGGTATCTAATTCCGGTAATAATTCCGGCACAAGTTGCTGGCAACTATGACCTGCCCTTCAAACCCTTCCATAGCACGGCCTGTGATTGATGGAACGTGTAACTTAAAGTTTTGTGGCTTAAAGTATATAGTTGAACGGAAATTTGGATGGTGCAACTTTACAGATTTCCGTTATAAAAATGTAGTTTGTTGTGGGATGTGGATGAAAAATTAAGAATGTTTTGCGTTTTGGCAGTTCGCCTCAGGCCGGCCTTACACTTAATGGAATTCAGTCACTGAATCATAATATGGCACTCTCAAGCAAATAAAACGGTACAGTTTGTGCGGAATTACTACCAGAGTGCAGAGGATGTACCCTTTTTTTTTCTTGAGTGGTTATACTGAATTCAGTGCATCAATCCATCATCGTGCATATTTTTAGGTAAGGTCAATGAGGGCATTTCCGTCATACTTTTTGATAAGTTCACTTTGGCTGCTCATAACTAAGAGGATATTTACTTTTTAATAAACCTCATCACTGTAATAGATTGGGAATTTATTTAACTATATCAATGTACTCATATTAAATTGCTAGTACTGCTGGTTATTTTAATATGTATTTTTTTTAAACATATCAGTTGACGGATTTTCCCGACGGTTTGGGGCTATTCCGTCAACCAAGGATTTTTCTTGTATCGTGACGTATTACAAACATATACGTCAAGTGAACTCTTAATCGAAACTAAACTTTAGCGAACTCAATTGAAGGTTTATTTTAGACTGTATTGCCAAATATATTTTTTTGGGGCAATTCCGGCCTATTTTTATAATCAGGAATAGTAAACCTTTTAAAACAAATTCCCAAAACCCTAGGGAAAATCCGTCAACTGACATCATGTTTTAAAAAAAATGGGCGGTAAGGTCCGAGTGAAGTACAGTGACGAACTCATTTTATTATGGGCGCGACAATATTTTTAATTTCAAATCATAAGTATTTAATAAGTAAATTGGACAGTTCGAAAATATCTTAAATATTCCCTCCTAATACAAGTCACACTGCTTGCGAGACATCTGTTTTTGACTGCGGGTATAAAATTTTCTCTCTGCTTTACCGATCAAGTCAGTAAGCGTGTACTGTCGTTTGAATAGCCGCAAACGCCGTTTGACGGAAATCCCCCGCTGACGGATTTGGCCACCCTGACCTTATAGATTTGTCCCTATAGATAAATCCATCATCGTGCATCTCTAAATATAGAGCCAGCATTTTCCACGAAATTTGTTTTGATATGTCCAGTAGAATAAAAAATAAAGTTATAACGAGAAAAACTGCAGTCCAATTTGTTCAACTGACAAAATATAACATCTTATTCATTAATACCTACAGCCCAACTTAAGCCGTAAGGTTTTGAACTGGAATTAATCAATTTTCAAGTTATGACAGTTCGGACAGTCCGCTCGGTAGATTGATGGGCTCAGGGGATAGTTTTGTTATCTCTTACAAAGGTCATATAAGCCGACGGGAAGAGATGAAGTTACTCCCTGTATAACTAGCCCGGCCAGAGCAATGTCGCCACTCCTGCAGGATGGCACAACTTGTTTAATTAAAGGATTAATCGGTGTTCAAAAACAGGTATCTTGGAGTGCGGTCGAAGTTATTTACAGTTAAACTCAAAGATATGTTCACACTTTTGCACCTTTATAACACATACTTTGACGTCGACTGTAAGTACATAATATATACAACGCTGGAGGTATATTATTGTTTCTCGCTTCCGAACCCGTACAAAGTGCAATTAGAGTACCTACTCGCTTTCTCGCGTGCTGAGTTTATGTGTAAGACCGATTTGATATTGGAAAAATATTTGAAATAAAACGACAAAAAGTACTTCCTTATATTTGTATTCCACAGCTTATGAATTTTATGATAAATAAGGGTGAAAAGAAAATATGAAAAGACATTGTAAAACTAACCAAAAACGTAATACGTGTACTTTTTTTAACCGTTTTATTGCAATTAAGACGGTAAAAAAGTCAAAGACGGACAAAATCTTAAGAAAAGATATAGTAGGTACAGTCGAGTTCAAAGATATGTATGTACTAGCTGGAAATGCTAGAAACTTGAAACTTTATAGACATAAAGTTTCAAAAACGATATGATACAGAGAAAGAATATAATGGAAAAATAAACCATCTTCGTCTTCATTAGAGTGGTGCCAAGACTGTGAAACAAGTCTATAACTCGATACAGAGAGGGCGCTAGTCTTAGCGGGAATATAGTGGAATATACAACTTGCGTCACTGTCCTCGTAGCTCAGTTGGTAGAGCAGTCTAGCGTTAATAGAAAGGTCGCAGGTTCGAATCCTGTCGGGGGCTACAGACGAAGATGGTTTATTTTTCCATTATATTCTTTCTCTGTATCATATCGTTAATAAAATGATGGGGGTAACTTCCTCGTTAAAAATAACACGAAACAAAAATATATAATTAAATAATTTGTTTCGTGAAAAAGTTTCAAGTTTCTAGCTCAAAAGGAAAAGTTTCCCTCTTACAAATTTTGCATCCCTATTTAACCCCCTTAGGGGTGGAATTTTCAAAAACGCTGACAGCATTTTTTTGTATTCTAATAAGTAGTCTTTCTACAAAGTTTCAAGTTTTTAGCTCAAAAAATAAAGTTCACTTCATACAAACATACCCCTATTTTACCCCTTTTAAGGTAGAATTTTCTAAAACGCAGAAAATACTTTTTTTCGATTCTAATAAGTAATCTTTCTACAAAGTTTCAAGTCTCTAGTTCAAAAAATAATGTTTCCCCCGTACAAACATTGCACCTCTATTTAACCCCCTTAGGGGTGGAATTTTCTAAAACGCTGAAAGCTCTTTTTTTGTATCGTAATAAGTAATCTTCCTACAAAGTTTGAAGTCTCTAGTTACAAAAATAATGTTTCCCCCATACAAACTTTGCACCCCCATTTAACCCCCTTAGGGATGGAATTTCTAAAAATCCCATCTTATCCCTTTTACGTTACGTCATGAAAGGAAGTTCTGGTGTAAATTTCAACTTTCTAGTCCCAGTAGTTTCGGCTGTGCGGTGATGAATCAGTCAGGAAGTCTTGTTTTTAGGGTTCCGTACCCAAAGGGTAAAAACGGGACCCTATTACTAAGACTTCGCTGTCAGTCCGTCTGTCTGTCACCAGGCTGTACCTCAAGAACCGCGATAGCTAGACAGTTGAGATTTTCACAGATGATGTATTTCTGTTGCCGCTATAACAACAAATACTAAAAAGCAAATAAAATAAATATTTAAGGGGGGCTCCCATACAACAAACGTATTTTTTTTGCCGTTTTGACTGTCACCAGGCTGTATCTCAAGAACGGCGATGGCTAGACAGTTGAAATTTTCACAGATGATGTATTTTTGTTGCCGCTATGACAACAAATACTAAACACAAAATAAAATAAATATTTAAGGGGAGCTCCCATACAACAAACGTGATTTTTTTTGCCGTTTTTATAGATAATGGTATGGAACCCTCCGTGCGCGAGTCCGACTCGCACTTGGCCGGTTTATATATATAGATATGAGGGCGAACGACACGCCCTCACAAATGTAACGATCAAACGAGGCACTTTACCCCCTTATTCATAAAACTTAAAACGCCTCTGCTATAAATAAAATGTGCTTTATCCCTTTCTTACGAACACAAATGTCAAAGTGAATGAATTTTAACGCCATTATAATTAAAATAGGCTTGTTGAACGTTTATGAATTCGGCCGTAATTGAGTACCTATTTTATTCAAAGCAATCAGACGTAAAAAACAGAACAATAAAGGTGAAACAGAACGAAAATAATAATTGTTTGCTTCAAGCACTTTTCGTCATTGTGTTTCAAACAAATTTTACCCAGTAACCCATAACATAAGCCTTATTGATCTTACTATGGGATTATGTAGTTCGATTTGAGTAGATCGTCCGGTTTATTTATTTCAATAGCCTGTTCAGACGGCCTAATCGACATCGATCATGATGAAACAATGTAACCGATATTCACTAAGCACACGCTCACGTGATCACAATGTCATGATTCGCCTCATCGTATCTATAGGTACCCACTTAGAGAGCCTGAGCTTTGGTCAGGCGATAAATCAAATCCGGAACAATAGATACCTACTCGGTGACGGAATCTTCAGCTGCGATCCATGCTGTCCTTGCTGAACATTAAATAGATATTGTATACCTAGTAATGTACCCATGCTAAGTGGTAGCAAATAATTTGGCAACACCAATTTCATTACATATTTATACGGAAATGTAACGGAAGTGTTGCCAAATTAATTAAATGCTAACTCTAGCGTGGATGGATATCGATACCATTTTTAATTTTGCAGTGCATGATTTGGATGTGATATACTATGTAGAAAATCATATTATTACAACTCCATTTAGCGCGTGCGTTGACAAAATGAGCTTGCCCCGTACGAATTTAAGAATGCCCTAGGACATAAAAAGCCGTCCCCAGAATAGAATATATCAGTCATCAGTTCATCACTATCTATGTTTTGTAGCTTTATTATAAGCGATTTTGGCTAGTCACCGTTGTCCGCCCAACGCAACGTTCGAATGCGGCAAGAGCAATGTACACTTAACATTATCTTAGTTGGCCGAATTACATCAAAGTAGACCATTCAAGAAGCAACTCTATTCTCCAAGGTAGATGATTCCAATTCCAATGGCAATTTTATAAAAAGTTGGCGACATTGAATAATCTCAACCATTTGTGGAATTAGTTGACCGACCGGCCGGCCAATACTCGTACCTCTGCGTAACAGCATGGCGAAAAATGTGTCATCCTTTAAATAACAGACAGCCAGTCAGGGTAGACACTACTGAAATATTAATTGAGCTCTGGTATGTATGAAAGCCGCAGGCAATTCCATTTAATGGATAACATCTCAAACGGCATAGGGACCACGGGCTTCAGTCACTTCAGTCAGGTCCTCCACATAATAGCTTCAAGTCGTTGGGCGTATAACGAAGCCTTTAACTAGCGGGGCAAGATAGGAGTATAATTGTGGATAAAAGATATGATATATATATAAGTGGACAAACAGAGCAGTGGCAGCTTATTTGAATTCTGATGATGTAATATTTGGGGTCTCGTATGCAGAGAGTCGGCTTTTTCTAGTCTTAATCCATAAGTTACTAAATAGTAGGATCTTGTAGATGAATGGTAGAATTGAGAATTGAATAATTTTTGGGGGCAACCACTCGGAAGTTGGAAGTCGAATCTTTAACGAAATATAACAAAATCATTGAAATACATGTTATTATATAAACCCTACTATCTACTATGATAAGTATTTTGTACTTCGTCATACAATACTTTTTTTTTAACTGTCCCTTTAATGTGCCCAGTAAGACGTTAAAGTCAATGAAAAACTGCCAAAAGAACATTCATCGAATAAACATTGATCCGAAAGTTTTACTTGAATCCTATACTAAACTTCAGCATTAAACTCAAATACAGTTTCTAGTTTAACAGAGCTCTGTGAAACCCTAGCTACAGACAATTTGCTTCAGTCGGTAGAAACCATAAGAAATGAGAGCGTGCTCTGAATCCTTAATAGAGTATCCGGCTCTTAGGATCGCAAACAGCGAGCTAACAAATACACTTAGGAATAGCTTAAAAAATATAACAACCATTCAAGACTTTAAGTTCGGAAAAGACAACTTTATAGTAGTTTGAACTCAGGGGTAATAGCGTACCTGTCCGAACGAGGGTTAGGACAACGCAACTGTCAATTTACTGTGCAAAAAAACCGTGTACGTACAAAACGCTATGTAACCGACCAACTGCTGGTCAATCACGTAACACATTGTACGCGCGTCAGGTAGATCTAAATGTCACGTTTAGTAAGGGAAAATGACAGTGGAGTTGTTCTAACGTGCGTTCCAAAAGTTACATGATGACCCCGCTGGAGGATCAATCGAGTTGGTCGATTACGTAACGCATTGGACTCGCGTCAGGTAGATCTCAACTCAACGTCAATTTTTGTATGGGAAAATTACAGCTGAATTGTCCTAAATCTCGTTCGAATCGTTACGTGTCAATCTCTTAAGGTGAGGCATCTCGAGGAAATTACCACAAAGGTGTAAAATGGGGCTTTGAATTTCCTACTTTATTACGCGAAAACTACATAAAATGTGACAGTTTCTTCTTTAAATTATATTTGAAGATATTTGCTACAATTATATGAGGCCCAAAACACGATTTGATTTATTTGCCTCGATAGATTAGGATCGCAAGGTTAGGTCTGATTTTGCGTTTTTTGACTAAAAACCTAAACCATCTTTTTCCTAGTCAATATTCAGTATTTATTTTTGTATTTTTTTATTCCTTATTATATTTGTGACAAACAAGTGGGCTCCTTTTATTTTTAATATACATAAATCAGTAGCACATAAATATAAAATCACGCACAAATCGGACACGCATAAGTCACTTCCTTTCAATTTTAGTAGGCAGATGGCCATAAGGCCTCGTACTGGAAGGACGTTTGTCGCGATTTTTTCGTTTTGACAATTGTATAACTCGCTAATTTAATACCAGCAATCTAAAAATAATACGTTTTTAGGGAAAATTCATAGGGTGTTATGTGGATAGTTAAACGTTCAAAATAGATTTTCTGTCATTTGTGCTATTATAAAACCCAATATTATATTCAAAGCCTACCATTACAACCTGATTTTTCATATTTTGCCTCTTAGAGCCCGTTCTTAATCAAAAAAGTTCGAATACGTGTAATTAGTATGTGCAATATTTTTTTATCACACAGGGCACATTGTCTTATACGGTGTACGTGGGTGTATTTGTCATAACATCTGACATATAGGTAGGTTTGCCCGTTCTTAATCAAAAAAGTTCGAATACGTGTAATTAGTATGTGCAATATTTTTTTATCACACAGGGCACATTGTCTTATACGGTGTACGTGGGTGTATTTGTCATAACATCTGACATATAGGTAGGTTTGACATTTTTCATTTATGTTGTCTTAGACTATTGATTTTGCAAGTGCATTTGAATAAATAAAATAATACTCGTATAACTACAAGGAACATCGTACCTATCGTTGTACAAACTAAGGCGATTATGATAATATATTGCGATCCCGCCGTAATAATGAATACGTCCAATGAAATTGTCGTGTTTTCTTCCCCAATAATCAGCAGTGCCAACGAATTCAATATTGTGGAAATACATTGTCAGAATATTTATAATATCAACTTGGAATCTGCAAGCATGAGGCAAATTGTGTTATTGTGATCAATTCAAGACGAAATATAGTCACCCGATTGGATACAGTTCTTCAAGATACCTAATAACTATACTTCAACTCCATGTTTTTAACTGATTCACTAGCAAGAATACGCGCTACGCTCAATACGACACGAGTGATTGTTTCAGCGGATCGCGTGGTTTTCTCCCGTATGTAGCGGAAAGCGCCTACGGTGTCGGCGCCTGCTAGGCGCGTTGCTGGCAGACCCGAGTAAGAGTTTGAGAGTCAAATGAAGAAGAAGAAGTAGGTAGCAAATATTTGTAATATATAAATGCAGCTAAAATAGCACATATTCCATTTCATATAAATGTGCATTTACAAGCCTATAAAAATAAAATAATAGATTTTGTTTATTTTTATATTTGATGATGCAATTGTATGACGTAATTAATTACACATAAAATTATATTCTTGTGGTATAAAACATACATATGAAGTAATTGTTTCATTTTCTTAACCTACCTACTCTCAAGCTAAGGAATTCACTAGATATTCTGCTACTTTTATACTCTGCTTGCCCCTTGGTCAAGTGCGAGCCGGACTCGTGCACGAGGGTTCCGTACCGTACTCGCAAAATTTGCATGTCTAGTTTAACGTGCGCTTCCGTCGCGAATTGTTTACCAGCGTTTTGGTGCCCGCTTACGCTGGTTATACAAATTTTGAATGCGATATACCTAGTTATAAATTGACTTGACATTGACTTATCAATAGCACATGTTTCGTATACCAAAATGTACCCTAAGAAACTACTCAGAATACGAGACTGTCAACAAGTTTCTGTCATTTTTAGGGTTCCGGAGCCAGAATGGCAAAAACGGAACCCTTATAGTTTCGCTATGTCCGTCCGTCCGTCCGTCCGTCCGTCCGTCCGCAGCTTAGCTCAGAGGCTCTTGGTACTAGAAAGCTGTAACTTGGCATGAATATACATATTAGTCATGCCGACAAAGTGGTAAAATAAAATCTTGAAAAACATTTTTTTTGGGGACCCTCCCTTACATGTAAAGTGGGGATGATTTTTTTTATTGTCGTCTACCCCATAGTGTGGGGTGTCGTTGGATAGGTCTTTTAAAAATATTGGGGGTTTGCGAAAACATTTTTTCGATTAAACGATCCGTTTGTGAAATATTAAGCCTTAAAGTGCTAATTTTTGTTAGACTCCAGTGTCCCCACCCCCTGCTAGCTAAATGGTTGTTTTGGGATATGTGAAAAAATTCATGGTAGTAGTACATATAATGAAGTTAAAAGGAAAACTATCACAGCTAAGTAGGCTTTACACGTTTACGAGTAATAGTCGACCAACTTATAAAATGTACTTCAAGAAGTAATAGTTTCGTACAAATTCTATTGTAACTTATTATTATTAATATATAATGGTACGGAACCCTTCGTGCGCGAGTCCGACTCGCACTTGGCCGGTTTTTCAATAAGATGTTGTGACGATTTTGCTTGCTCTATGGAGGTCGGCGACTGATTTCAATTCATAATGTCACCAAAGAAAAAAAAAACAAGTTTAGTGACCTGCCGCTGTAGTGATATGGTGTGTATGCGTGAAATGTAGTAGTGTGTGTCACTGGGGAAAATTACGATAATGTTGCGCCGCCTAGTGTTATTTCAGTGTCGCGTATGTACCTTCATTCGACTTGTTTCGCCTTAAGATCCTACCGCTTGGCATATAGGATTGAAGAGGTTGACACGTACAGAACATTGAAATCGTATGGTTGGTGTGTAATCTTGGTTTTAGCGTAACAACGCGTACCTACTAAAACCATACTGTATAAAAGAGGTATGTAATGAATATAATGTTATATTCATAGTATATTAATTGTTCGCTCTAATTAGCTTTTCAAACTGCGTGGCCTGCTATTACATTCATCATACCATATTGTAACATTTATTTTTCATTACGTACGCGGCGCGGCAACAGTGGCAACATTTTGGTAAAAATCAAAACAAATAAGTGGAAGTTTTTTAGATATGGACTTTTTCTAAAGGCACACTTTTTCTAGTTGCAACATCGCAATGTTTTTGTATTTTTTCCCGTCTTTTCATAAATTGTATGACCCAGACGAGTGAGTATACCAATCAAAATAAACATAGCGAGCCTGAAAAGGCATGACGATTTGTGTCTCAGAGAAAAATACCATTGTTCGATTTTTTTAAACGTACCATTGGATTTATTTCATCATTAAGACGGTGTTCTGTCTGCACTTTTATAAGTCTATCATGTGGCCAAAACCACATCACTGAATGGTAGCTTCACATTCAGTAAACAAAATTTAATTGTAATTTTAAATGATGTTCATCGACCGCGTGAATTTTAAAATGATTGACATCACGGTTCATCAGGTTCCGCAATGCCTACTTGGGCGTGAAAATTTCGTACTGTATTTTATTAAAATTGTGGGGGCAATACGGAAATAACAAGCCGAGGTGTAAAATTCAGACTTCCGAACAGAGGGTATATGCCTGCCTACTGAAGTGGTTCTTGTGTGTTTGTGTGTTGTTAGGGATCAACCGCTTCGGTGCCGCTGTCACGGACTTATTAAATTAAGGGGAACGGTGGTGGCGCCTGAAAATGTTCGATGGGCAACCCGGAACAAAAAATGTTATGAATGAGTTTGGCGTGTATAACTATAGTAGGCTTGCCGAGATTTTAGGCAAGCCGGTGGGAATCGGCTTGTATGGGCGCTCCGCCACTGAAAGCGAGTAGATACGCCAGATTAGCTTGTAAAATTGTTTGCACTAAATAAATGAAAACGTATGAAAGATAAAAGCCGATGAAAGATAAAAGATGAAAGCTGTGTAAATTAAAATATTATAAAGTCCCTAATTAACAGGCATTGCAGGGTGCATTAATATTTTACGAGCGAGCTGTAAGTTTATGAGCGACTCGTGCAGTGAACGATAAATAATAATTAATAATCCTCTTTTATGGAATTCTGTTCATCACGGCAACTCCTCGCTATCTCAAGAAACGTCTTAAATTCAATCTTCTGCAAGATCTGCTCAAAATTTAGTTCTCAATCCATAATTGAGTCCCCCCCGTCAAATTCTAAATTCTAATTATAACAGTTCTTTTACTCTCCGAGCTGTTTTGATGTGGAATAAATTGTTTGCCTATTGACGTAGGGCTAGCTGAACCCCTTTCCATATTTAAGAATAAAGTAAAAAAGTAGTATTTAACCCTTCCCTAGTCACCTGTATCTACGTACTTATTTATTTGTACGTCTATGTCGCTTTATATATCTGTATTTATGTAAATGTATGATCGTGCCTATAGTTAGGTAGCTACAATATTTTTCTGTTTCACCTACTCAAGTAATTTTAATTTGTGTTTAATCGTTTCTGCTACCCAAGGTTGTCTGGAACAAATCAATATTAAGCAATAGGACCGCCTTTGGTAGACAACAGTTGATATCTAGGTAAAGCTTCATGTACCTGTTGTTTTCTTGGTGAGCAATAAAGTGTATTGTATTGTTCTCCAAACAATTACATAGTATGGATTTCGTAAACAAAGGCGTAGCAATTTTGTCCACATGACTCATAGAGAAGCATTTGTCGTGTGACTTTCCGGTTGTGTGTATACGAGTATAATCGATCAAGCTCGATTCGTACAGTCAGCAGCTAAAGTTGCTAAGCAGTTCTATAGTGCTCAAAATGACTTACACACGAACTCTAATGTCAAGGGAATAAGGATCTGTGTAGGTAATTTTAAACGTGTTATTTTGATTAGCTACTTCTGATGCTGACTGTACTACACGGGTAAAATACGATCAGGGGCAACCGTGGCAAGTGGCTCAACAACCCCGCTTAGGCGTTTTACATCTTAACAATCCGTCTAACCACAAAAATTGCGGATCGATTTACAAAAATATCTATCTCCATTGCACTCACAATGTTTAAGCTATCGAGATGAAGTTGAAGATATATGATTTTCGAGCTCTGTGTTTGTAGCCTTCCAGGGGCTTATACCACAAAACTTTACAACCGTACAATTTGACAAAATTGACAACTTTTTCTATGGAAAATTGGACAATTTTGTCGAATTGTAGACTTGTAAAGTTTTGTGGCATAGGGGCCAGTAGCACATACAGTTTGGAAAGTGGGAAGGTAAATAGCTAGAGGTAGCTCTAGTGACGCGATCTACATCAGGCGTTTGTTTCAAAGGAACGCGAGTTTGTATAGATATTGGCAGTTCTGTTGATTTATTTGTCTTTGTACGACATAACGATCTGTTTACCATGGATGCGGTTTGTGGCACCGAGTCACTAACTAACTAAAAGCATTATAACTTCGGCTTTGTAATTTTCGGACATGAAGTTTGACCAAATATGTTTTTAACTAAGTAAATAATAGCGCGCTCGTTTAATATAATAAGTTAAACAACAGCTAAAATTCGGAGCAAAATATTGGGCTACATTGTCGACCGCAAGGGGAAAGTTGCCTGTGGTGCGGGTTTGAAATAAAAACCGGAAATTGTGATAGTGATAACAGTTATTTTGCGGAATAGCAAAGGAATATTGTTCTCGTGACATGACGAGAGTCTTTGACCAGTGTGTGTGTGATAGTGATGACATATAGATAGTGATGACATATGGCACTGAAACGTGGTCGCTTACTATGGGCCTCATAAGAAGGCTCAAAGTCACCCAATGGACTATGGAGAGGGCTATGTTGGGAGTTTTTTCTGCGTGACCACATCCGAAATGAGGCTATCCACAGCAGAACCAAGGTAACCGATATAGCCCTCCGAATAACTTAACTTAAGTGGCAGTGGGCGGGGCACATAGCACGTAGAACCGATGGCCGTTGGGGCGGAAAGGTTCTCGAGTGGCGACCACGTACCGGAAGGCGCGGCGTGGGTAGGCCCGAAGGTGGACTGATGACCTGGTAAAGGTTGCTGGAGTCCGCTGGATGCGGGTGGCGCAGGACCGGTCAATTTGGCACTCTTTGGGGGAGGCCTATGTCCAGCAGTGGACGTCTTTCGGCTGATATGATGATGATGATGATGATTGTTATCGTAACATATTGTATATTAAACTAAATAAAGAGAATACGTTGCCGTGTGTATCAACATACAATGCAATTTATTGCCAGCACGGATAATTGATTCGATTTTTTCTTTAAGTCTGTTTTCCTCTACCCTCTTGAATCGTTCCTAGAATAACTAAATAGCGCAGCAGTATACCTAATAATGTAGTTTGATGTACAACAACAAATATTTACATAAATAAGAAGTTATTAAGATGGTGCTACAGTGTGGAAGCTATAAGATTTCTCGTTAGTGTAAATAAGGTAAACGAGCTTGAGACATTGGAAAATTTACGTATACCTTGGTTACAAGAACGATTGTAATTGGAACAATGAACGGCATTAATTAATGTGTGGGAACAATATACACTCGGATGTCCGAGCTGGTATTAACAACGCTTACCAATAACTCGCTTCCAGCAAACCAGTGTAAATAGTTCAGAGGGGTTATTACGTAACTTTTCGAACTATTCTGTAACTTGTTTTAAGATCACCCCACCGCTCACCCACAAATGGACGTATTTATGCAGAAGGGAACCAACCCACACATCACCCAAAATTGAGTTAAGTATGCAGAAGGCTTTAAAAATGTGCCTTATACCCCCTACATAAAGATCAAAGTCGTAAGATCATTCGACATATCGACGCTTATCTAAAACAAGTCGGTATCGCGAAATAATCCGTTTTGCTACTAAGTATAAGACTAGACGCAGAACACGGTAAAGTTTATCGTGACTAAGACTCCCGTGTTCTAATTCAAAAAATTGCCACCGTGGCAGCATTGTGCCGTTATGCCATTGGTGGGGTGTCGACGTCATTTTATCTGGAAGACCGTCCGTAGGCCAGATGAGCCATAGCGATCGACGCCGTCACCACGTTTTTTTGTTGACTACCGGCACATCCCCAAATAATTCGTTAAAACACATCAATTTGTTTGTACAACAGCGGCATTACGCGAAATAGCTCAGTGGAACACTAGCGAATTTTTGTGCAATATAGGATTATTCATGGATGGGACACTTTCCGTTAAACAGTAAGTACCGATGTTTTGACTTAACAACAAATAAACGAGTATTCACGAAAATAATGAAAGTTGGCATGTTCATGTAAGCAAAATAAGCCCCTATACTACATAAGACTTACTTCATTATTGGTATACTATACGAATTTGGACTATGTTCATCATAAATATGCATTTAGTTTCTTGATTCAAAACGAGAAAAGCCACTATAAATAGATAAGCAGCACAATGATAAACTTATTTAGATGTTATATGATTGCAAAAAAAGTATCTATGTATTCATATCAATTAAAATAATAATATACAACACAAGCCTTATTGAACTTAACTATGGGCCTAGTTCGATTTGTGTAAGATATTATTAACCTCGAATATTTATTTATTTTGTAATATCAAATAAGATAAGTATAAGATACATACCTACTACATGCTCCATGTACATGGGGACTTCAATTACTCGTGTGCGTCTCTTTTTTGTATAAAAAGTGGTATAATAACAATAATTATTATATTTTTATTATGGACACTATTTTTGTCAAAGAATCAGTAACTCTTTCAGTTGACTATATTATACTTTGGTTATAGAAATGAACACGCGAACTGGAAAAAATATCCGAAATCTGCTTTGGTTTTGCTGCGGGTAGCCTCATTTTTGATGCGATCGCGCAGAGAAACTCCCAGCATAGCCCTCTCCATTGCCCTTTGGGTGACCCCGAGAGCTTTCAGCTGGAACTCCAAAACCGTTTCCATTGCCTAGGTTTTGTGGAACCTGTTCGTGCCACTGGGTCTATGTTCTTCGAGGCCTAGCGGGCCAACAGAACTAAAAGGCTCTCTAGCTCCACTCAGAAGCTCATGAAGGAAAGGAGTGTAATGATTCTGCTTCTTCTTCGTCTTCAAACGATGCGACTTTATACCGGCAGCTAAATAAACAGAATCTCCAAGTCTCTTACCCGCGATCTGCGCCAATTCACTACGAACCGTATTGAAGAGGCCATCGAGAGAAATAAGGGCTCTAATGTGTTCGCACGAGATCTCGATCGAGTCTATTGGGCAGAGCCAGCTCGCAAGGTAAAAAACTGAGGACTGGAGAGTCGTTTTTTCCAAACCTGAGCTTTTGAGTGAGTGCGTTTCTACACGTCATACATATCGTATACACGTCAACTCGCAGACCCGAAGTTGGTCTGGCAAAAGACCATAGCTAGACCAACCCGACACTTTACCGACGACATCCCGGACTTCAGCCTGTCCGAGATTAGAATGGTTCTGAAACAGCTTAAGAACAGCAAGGCACAAGGTGAAGACGGAATTACAGCCAAACTCATGACGGCGGGTAGAAAACCGATCCTTACGACCCCTCAGAAGTTGTTCGACACCGTCCTACTGGAAGGGAGAACGCCAAAGGCGTGGAACAGAGGTTAGGGGTGCTGTTGTTCAAAAAGGGGAACAAAACCCTGCTGAAGAATTACCGACCCATCTCACTTCTGAGCCATGTTTACAAGCTGTTTTCAAGAGTCATTACAAATCGCCTCGCATGCAAGCTTAGTGACTTCCAGCCTTCCGAAAAAGCCGGTTTTCGAAGAGGTTTTAGTACCGTAGACCACATTCATACGCTCCGCCAGAAGAGTGGAAAGTAAAACTTGCCTCTCTGCTTAGCGTTCGTGGAGAAAGCTTTCGATACGATCGAAACCTGGGCTGTACTACAGTCTCTCCAGCGGTGAAAAGAAGACTGCCGCTATATCGAAGTACTGAAGTGTTTGTACGAGAACGTCACTATGTCAGTCCCACTCCAGGATCGGAGCTTGAAAAGTATTCCGCTACAGCGGCGTGTTAGGCAAGTGAATGTTATTTCCCCAAAACTGTACACCGCTGCAATGGAGGACGTTTTCAAGACTCTAGACTGGAGAAGGCTAGGCATCAACATCAACGGCGAGTACATCAATCACCTTTGGTTTGCTGATGATATAGTAGTCTAGGCTGAGACCATGGAGGACTTGAGTACTATGCTCGATGACCTCAGTAAAGCCTCCGAGCGAGTTGGTCTAAGGATAAACATGGATAAGACAAAAATCATGTCAATCGGACACTTTCAAGACTTCTTCAGACTTTCAAGTTAGATAGGTCCAACTTTGAGTAAGAGTCCGACTCGGCTGGGCAGCATTCGGGAACCTACGGCTACTACCTACTACCTATATCTTTTCGTCCAATACTTCGCAATGTCTCAAGACGAGAGTCTTTGACCAGTGTGTGTTGCCACTACGTCACTGTGTGATGACGTATGACACGGAAACGTAGACGGTTACCTCATAAGAAGGCTCAAAGTCACCCAAAGAGCAATGGAGAGGGCTATGCTGGGAGTTTCTCTGCGCAATCGCATCAGAAATGAGGCTACCGCAGCAAAACCAAGGTAACCGATATAGCCCTCCAAATCGCTAAACTTAAGTGGCAATGGGCTGGGCACATTGCACGTAGAACCGATGGCCGCCGGATGGCGCATCGTAGCTAGGCCCCCCACGAGGTTCAAAGATTTCAAAGATTCAAAGATTTTTATTTTGCTCGGAATGCAGTTACATAGTTCTTAAAAATACAACATAATCGTCCAGTGCATTCAGCCTGCGTGCAGGCGTGCAAAACATTTTTATGGAACCATAAAGTCCATAATAATATATTATCTTTGAATCTTTAAAAAAGAGTTACTAATTTACATCCATACCAAGTGTTGTAAACTAAACTATACCGTTATTGTCTATATAGTTTAAGTATAATTGTGATGTATGTCGTTTAAGGCCATTATTGTCCATATTAAAAAATAATATTTGAGAAACAAAGCAAAATAAGTCAGTATTCTTTTAATATTTTACATATACGTTTGTCTTAAAGACAAATAATACACTATTGTTCACAAGAAAAAAATATTTTTTTGAATTATTTTCTATTGAGACGTTAGTACACATAAAAACTTATCCAAAGTATATAAATATCGTGTCACAACTCTAAACTGTAGTACATTTTTGAATTATTTTTGCGTAGTTTTTTGTTGTTTTCTTTTTATTTTCTTGGGTTTAAATAACTGGATGACAGAGGAAACTGTGACTAAAAGAAGATTTTAAATTGGTTATCTTAATAAAAAAATATAACAATATCTTTTTTGTGTTTTTTTTAAACCTCTGCCCTGAAAAAACACAGTTTTTGAGATACAGAGTTGTTTTAGATAAGCATCGATATGAAAAGATTCGGTTGATAAAGTTATCAAACCACATTATCATTGTTTCATAAAACTTTAAAAAGATCCATGCTGTATGGTAACTTGCTAATTTTACATTATATTTATTTGAAAAGATCCATATCACGTGGTTCACCGTTACAGTAACGTTTCATTTACTTCATAAGAGTCCATGCGGGTTGGTTCTTGTTTGCATAATAAAAACTGCAAAAGTTAACACTTTCACAAAGATCCACATCACATGGTTCCTGGTTAAAATAATCTAGTTTATATAAAGTAAGGAACCAACTTCATTGAATCTGGTTTGCATAATCGAAATTGGACGTATTTGTACCAAATGGAACCAACCTACACATTACCCAAATGTAAGTTACATGCAAAAGGCTTTAAAGATCAAAGTCGTACGATCTGACATAATTGGACGTATTTATGCACAAGGAAACCAACCCACACAATAATAGTTTTGAGAAAAAGAGGTTTTTGTAAAAAGTGTACCTATACATTTTTTTTCCATATTTTTTAGCAAAGTTGGATTGCCAAGCGTTACAACATGGTATTGTTGATATTTTGTTGTTGATATCATGTCAAGGATATGTAGTTTTAAGTGTAGTTTTCTCTTAAAAGGGCAATGGTTCCTTTTAGCAAAAACATTTAAGTGAGGGATGGTACCTTGTAGATTTAATAAAAAAATATACACACTAGTTTGAATGTACTTTATTAACAAAATGTTTACAATACAAAAGGTCTGCAAATGTTTGAAATATTATTCTCTAATCTAATCCTCCCCAAACATCAAACGCTTTAATAAAAAAATTAAGAGAAAGATTTTATCACAAAGCTTTCTTAGTTACTCGCTAGTTTCATCTTCCACTTCAAAGTCAGGTTCACCCGAAAAGCCCTCCAGATCATCCTCGAAGCTTTCATCGAGAATCAACGGAACGTAAAAATTGTGATGGACCTGTGGAATCAGATGAAGAAGGCTCTTCAGATATTTAACTTTGCGTCGGCAACAGGCTTTCCTGATGGCCAAAGTGGTTCCATTAATTGCTTGGTAATACTAGATGAGACCCTTCCCCGAATATTACATTTTTTCATAATATCTACTTCCTTAAACTCTTAAAAACTCTTCCAACTTCTGTAATTTTTTTTCTTTTGGTAATATTTTCGCTAACATGAATGGGAACGTCTTATTTTATGGAGCGATTCATGTAGCGGCCAAAATCGGAATATAAAGCTTGTGTTGATGCTTAAAGCGATCTTAAATGAACATCCAATGCTTGAACAGATTAATTTACGATATCTAGAATTGGGATTAGGACACAGCTTTCTTCCAAATGATACGGATTTCGGAAAAATAGTGAATGCTTTAAAATGGCTACAAATAATTTATACACCGGAAGATTATATGAATATAATAAAAACTTGCAAGAAAAAAAAATGCCATGACAGGGCACCACCGCATGGATCCGAAAGAATTTTTGTCCTCATTAATGTTGGAGAAGAATATTACAAATAGAAAAAGAGAAGTAGGTACAGATGGAACGAAAGTATCATGGCTGCCCACAAAAGAAATAGAGCTTAGAAAACATGAAATGTTTCAAATTTACATGAGATCTAACTTCATTGAAGAATTTAAGGAAGTAGATATTATGAAAAAAGTGCTCGGGGTAGGGCATCATCAATTATTACCAAGCAGTTAATGGAACCACTTTGGCCATCAGGAAAGCTTGTTGCCGACGCAAAGTTAAAGACCTGAAGAGCCTTCTTCATCTGATTCCACAGGGCCATCACGAGTTTTACGTTCTGTTAATTCCCGACGAAAGCATCGAGGATGATCTGGAGGGCTTTTCGGGTGAACCTGACTTTGAAGTGGAGGATGAAACTAGCGAGAACTAAGAAAGCTTTGTGATAAAATCTTTCTCTTATTTTTTTAATTAAAGCGTTGATGTTTGAGAAGGATTAGATTAAATAATAATATTTCTGATTTTTTATAACTTTTGTATTGTAAACATTTTGTTGATAAAGTACATTCAAACTAGCGTATATATTTTTTTTGTATACCTGTTTATAGTCCCTATTAAATCAACAAGGTACCAACCCTCACTTATATATTTTTGCTAAAAGGAACCATTGCCTTTTCAAGACAAAACTACACTTAAAACTACATTTTCTTAGCATGTTTAAGTAAAAAAATATCAACAATACCATGTTACAACGCTTGGCACTCCAACTTTGCCAAAAAACATGAGATTTTTTTTTGTATACACTTTTTTAACAAAAACCTCTTTTTCTCAAAACTATCATTGTGTGGGTTGGTTCCCTTGTGCATAAATACGTCCAAATATACCTTGACACCGCAATGCGTAGTAACTAAGCGTAGGTAGAAGTATAGTTTCGTGACGGGTGACCCGAAGTGAGACGAAACGGGTTGTGAATCGCTTAGCTGGACTACTCTGTCACGTCAGGGTAGCACTGAATTATTTCCAATTAAAAATGTCGATACCGAATAATTTTCTGTACTAACTGTTTGGGACGCCCATATTATAGACGAGTTAATGTACCTGTCATAATCCTTACTTTGACAACGTCCACCCGGCTGGACACATAATTCCGTCTTCGAATCTTTTTCTAAACCAGAACCGTTTGCGTGAATACAATGGTCACCGCGGCTTGAACTATGGACCTTTACTTTTTTGTCGAAATATTAGTTGAAATGTATACCTACTGGAAACAGATGATAGGTACGAGTACAATGTTGAATATGTGATATACTTACACAAAAAAAAATATGGTTGTTAACATTCGGTTTCTTTTTTATGAGAATATTAGTATCAAAATACCCTTATCACGAAACAAATTATTTTTTAATAAATATTTTGTCCTTCGTGTTATTTTTAACGAGGAAGTTACCCCGATCATTTTATAATCGATATGATACAGAGAAAGAATATAGTGGAAAAATAAACCATCTTCGTCTGTAGCCCCCGACAGGATTCGAACCTGCGACCTTTCTATTAACGCTAGACTGCTCTACCAACTGAGCTACGAGGACAGTGACTTACGCTGTGTATATTTGCATTATATTCCCGCTAAGACTAGCGCGCCCTCTGTATCGTGTTATAGACTTGTTTCACAGCCTTGGCACACCTCTAATGGGCGAGCTGGGGTTCTGCCTTTTCGGCGAAATATGTTTCGCAGAATTTCACATGGCAACCAACTTTTCGCAGAATTTTCATTTGGCAAACCAATTGTTGGCATAACTTAACTTCGCAGTTTTCTCATTTAGCAAAATTTTTATATTGTTAAATTTTACTTCGACAAACTTTTATGTGGCAAATTATTATGAAGCAAATGATTTGCTTAGGCAAATAACAAATCGTCAAATTACGTTTGGGCAACCAAAAACATGGCACCATTTAGAGCGCTTCAAAGGTCATAGAAATACTGAGGCGCGGAGCACTATTCTGGACGCGGATTATCAGGGCAGACAAAAATGGCTTGTCATAAGCGGACTGTGTTAGGTCGGTTAGGTTAGGGTTCACTTGTGTCCCTCAGACCAGAAATAGACACCCCGAGGGAGAGGGAGTCGACGCCACCCCGCGCAGCGGGGTGGCGTCGACTCCCTGGAGATTATCAGCGTTAATAGAAAGGTCGCAGGTTCGAATCCTGTCGGGGGCTACAGACGAAGATGGTTTATTTTTCCATTATATTCTTTCTCTGTATCATATCGAATATTAGTATCAACAATTCTAAGTAGGTACCTACTGTAGTGATAAACAAAATATAGAACACTCACAATACACGTTTAATTTATTAAAGTAAATTCCAACATTTTTGCTTTTAAAAAGAATCAAAAATCCCACCGTCCAGGTCGCGGTAACCAAGTTGGTTTTAACGTTCGACCGAACACTTCAATAAGATTTAATATATAAAATTAAACCCGTGTACAGTCGGCGTCGCGAACCGTACAGAACTATAGCACAGGGCATGTTGCGTAATTCTATGGCGGACACCGGAAAACATAAACCAGAATTTTAAACAGAACGCCTTTTTACGCCGCAAATAACGCGTCTGACCATACGCACCTTTAGTAACAAAGATGTGCCATAAAGTTCTGGATGGTGAGGATGAGACATGAATGGAATAGATGGGTGGATGATTGTTGGACGATAGCCGTTACGAGAAGCCAAATAAAACTCATTGGCGGTCGAATGCCATTTTGAATTTTGGGAAATTCTGGTAATCGATGATAAAAATCCCGATCTAAGGTTGCGCCCTGCGATCAGTTCGTGCATGGAACAGTAAGCGAAGCGAGCGCGCAGTATGCTGCGTAAAAATCTAAACAACGGTTACACAACTTATTAAGATGAAGAAAATAAAGGTTAACAACATTTCCGCGGAGACCTCCCTAACGCTTAAAATGTAGTACTTAGCTCGCTGCGATGACAATACAATCTCGACGACCAGATTCCGTGCACACGAATTCACTTCAGCGCGAAGACTTCAAAGCGTGGCTCCTCGTACCCTCGTAGAGATGACAGCGAAGGCTGTCGCTAAACCCGAGGAACTCTGGCATTATTTCCCGTACCAGACCCCGTATCATGGTCGGCCTTATCACACGATAAGTGATAGGTTAGAGCGTCCGTCACTGGCTGACACCGTTCGATAGAACGAGACGACGCTCCTATCTTGTCACTTATCGCGTGATAAGGCCGACCATGATACGGGGTCAGGAAGCTACGAATAAAATAAAAAGGTAAGTATTACGTCACATACTGATGCAACTACGAGCCACCTTGAGACATAACCAATGCTTACCCAGATCGCTTATTTATTAAGCAATTCTTTTGTAAGATGTTTCTCTCTTGTTGTGGTGCAATAAAGAGTATTTATTATTATTATTATCGCTATCCACGACTGGCCTTAGAGTTGAATAATCAAATGAACCTTCCGTTCACCTGCGTTCCTTAATAAACATTGCGGTGACTTTTGCGACTTCCTTAGCTTAGGAAGTGGGCTGTGCAGCTTGCAGCCAGAAATGCTCTCAACGCCTCCGAAAATATCGTAACACGACTTGCACTCACAACTTCAGCACTTCCTTTCATTACACGGCTGGACTATGGCAACAGCATATAAGCGCCACACCCAAAACTGAACTTCATCACCAGAGAAATCAAATGGAATCGTGTAGACCCCATTTCATAAAATACAAAATTTTGACTGTCACGTCCATGTACATTTTGGAGTCGAGTAAATTTGTTAGAAAACATATAGATTTATATTCACAGATAACCCAAAACAAAAGAAATGACCGAAATTTAAATAAACTAAGATTACCTTTTTCAAAATTAAAGTTCGTTACATCTAGCCCGCATTATATGACAATAAAAATTTATAACCACTTACCTAATTTTATAAAAAATGAGACCGAACTAAAATCGTTCTGTACAAAATTGAAAGCTTATTTAGTCGATAAATGCTACTATAATATAGACGATTTCTTTAATGATAAAGTGTAGAATCTGAAGTTCTAAAAATTTGTATGTATAACTTACTTAAAAATAATAGTTATTAAGCTGTAGATGCCCTCTCATATTGCTGCGCCCTATTCAGGGTATCACATGTAAAACTGCCCTATATTGTACCTACCTTTATAGCTATGTGATATGCAATAAACGATATTATTATTATTATTAAAAAAAAAGAATACGTGATTCCTCGGAAAGTAAACTAGAATTAATGTCAAATTTTTCATCCGTTTGGCAATTCTGACAACCTCAAATCTGATTCTAGAAAATTGTTATTAAAATTTTAAATTAGTACCTTTTTTATATATTGTAAACCTCAAAATAAGTACCACAAAATCGGACAGTACCGTTGCATAACGAACGAAAATTAAAAATGAAAGAAAACACAATCTATGAAATAACCCTCAAACCCCTTAGGTAAGCAGAGTCACATGACTGGTACAACAACAGACACATTAGCACAGCTAGTACACTGAAAGGGCATCACAGATGGCGCAGACGTCATAGAATCTGCGTCCTACGACAGGAAACATGTTACCTACCGTAATTAAAACCCTACAGAACATAAACGACGGCATAAAATGAACCCTTCAGCTTTTTTTGCTGCACTACCTAATAAGAACCCCAAAAAAAAACGAATTCTAAAAAAAAAAATTGGTATTTATCTACACTATTTTTGAAGAACGCTCTCTAATTAATTTATTATATAATAGTTATTTACGATACAAGTGCTGAAAATAGGAAATTCGCAACGAGTGGTGATAAATTAAAACACGACCGAAGGCAGTGTTTTAAATCGACACGAGTTGCTAAATGCCTATTCGCACGTGTATCGTACAACGTTTTACTGTACAGTCAAGGAATTTAATTTCCGACCCAGCTAAGGCTCAATATTGTATAGCAAACTGTCGCCATAAGAGCTAGCTAGAGCACGACGTTCCTTTGACATATCGCATGCATTGTTATATGTTAGTAACTAGGCAACCAGATTAACTACGTTGACATGGTGAACTGAAATTTTAAACGTGTTATCTCCTCAATCCCCACTTCCTGGTGTAACTCTGCTATTTCTAGCTCTTAATAGATCACGGTTAGCGGCAGGTATTTTATTTTTCAAATGAATAACGTTATTGAAAATTATTTTTCAGATTTCTCGATTGACACTGACACATGTTCGTATTGTTCGTAATTAGAAAAGCAAATGATAACTTTTCGCAAAGAGGTTATCTGTAATGTGAAGTGACAAATAAATATGTATTGACAATTTGACATTTCAATACTATTACTGAAATAGAAGTTTCGACCTTAATGCATTGCGAATGTCTAACGACATTTCAACGAAATGGGTAGGTATTTAAATTCCTTGACTGTACATATGGCTCTTTAAAGTTTCGACATATGCACGGAAAGTGCTCTTTACCGCACTAGTGCGGGAAAGTAGCACTATATGTACTGTAAAATAATAAGTAAGTATACTAAATAAATTTATCATTTCATTAACGTTCAAGGCGGTGACAGTGTACTATCGGCTGCAATAATGCATGGACACCTTACGGCTCAGTTTCGCTTGCATCGTTTGACGTCTGCTGCTCACATAGTTGCACGTGGTGCGCAATAATTAAACTAGATGGCGTTGTTGGCGCAACTATTTAGACATACCGCAGAAAATAAGCACATTACTAGGCACATTAAATACCTATAAATTGACACCTGTTTGTTATCACCAGAAATATTCTCATATTAGTATAACTATTAACAAGGCTGGTAAATGCTAATTTATAATAGCTGTATTTAAGTGCGATACCACTGGTATTTGAATGCTATATTTCCACCATTACCTATAATGTTGAGATAGCTCAATAGATTAAGACATGTTCTCTAGGCTCAGCGGCCTAGAACTGTCGAGGTTCGAATCCCAGGTAATGGGAGGTTTATGTTTTTGTATCTTTTTATATTTGTTCTATTCCTATAGATGAAAGTGCTTTATATACAAATATTAGTCATAAAGAAAATTATATATTCATAACTTAAATAATTAAAACAGCATTTTATGTTTCAATATGCTTATTTTGTTCACTACAGTTCTGTTAAAGCAATTTTATAATACTACATAATAATAGTTACCTAGCAACTTTGTAACATTTTTATTGAGGTAATAGCTTAAGTTTCATTTCCATAATTGGAAAAAGATTGAAGCTTCACCCCAATAAATATAATATAGACAATATTAACTTACAACCGGGTTATCTAACATTCAAATCAGCAGAACGCATTAAGGTGTTAATTGCCATAGTATATCTATACCTATATGTGAGCGTTCAAACCATGAATTATTGTGTTATTGATTTGAAAATAATCATAATAATTTTATTTGGTCTTTCACCGTTACTTACACTTGTTTGATCTTATGAAATATCACATTTTAAATAGTAAAGGAATATAAAAAAGAAAGCAAACGGCATATTAATACCTATTACCTACTGAAACAATATATATATTTTTAATTTATTTAGGATAACCCGGTTTATAGAATATATAAATCTTAACGTAATCCGTACTCTTTGACCGACAGCATCTGCACTTTTTCTATATTAGGAACTACGCGACCATCATGACGGCGCGTATTATTATAACACTATAAACTTAAATGGCCCTGTTGACTGGATTTAATTCACTTCACTTTTTCACTCTTCACTTCAGACAGACATATCATAGGCCAAATTACAACCTTGTTTTCTGGCCTTCCGTTAGCAGCAACACTGTTAACAGAAGTTTTTGTTAATAGTATTAGTGAATTAGCCACTTTCTAACATGTTATCGAGGTTATATGTAGCTTAAGTTTCATTTCCGAAAATCGGAAAAAGATTGAAGCTTTACCCCAATAAAAATAAAACCTATTGACAATTTTATTAATAATTTCAGACCGGGTTATGATAACATATATATCAGGCGAACGCATTCTGGTGTTAGCCAAATCTATAAGTAAGCTTTTAAGTAAGTAAATAAACCCGCCATTTGTGTTAATGACATTTAAAATAATAATAAAATACGGGACAATCTTACAGTTCACTAAGGCTTTTATTATTGATACTAGACGACCATATATTTCATAGATTATAATGGTAGGATTCCACGGTTATCTATGTCACTCGATCTCGTTAATTAACATGATTATGTTGTTTAATAATAATTTTCCTTAACTTAACACATCTATTACTAATAGTATCTATAGGGTTAAAAAAGCATGATGAAAACAATATCCTACTCATATGTTACTTTTGTCACTTGTTTATATATAACCCGGTCTGTCTTTCTTCAAACCTTACATGTTCACAGTTAGGTATACCACCAGATTCCATGTTAGGCACTACGTGATCACTGAACGTGAACTTATATTGTCCTTTTGAATAGATTTAAACACTTCTCACTTCTCGTCACTAAACATGACATTTAGTCCAGTGTCCAAATTGTATCAAATTGCTGTTTTATGTGCTTCTCTGTAAGCAAGGGTTTAACAGCATGCCCATGATAGTATAAACCCTCCTCTTTATGGAGACACCTCGAACAGTCCACACTTGTGTGCAATAAATCAACGAAATGCCTTGTCGATTCAAAATCATTTTCTTTGTAGTCCATTACCATGGCTGGTGGCCGTTCTTTGTCGGTGTAGCAGAGACGTTTCCTTTTGCTCAACCTTTTTTTAGCTGCAACAATATTATACGTAAATAAATCATCAGAAAAATGTATGATAGTTAAGTAGTAGTTACTTATAGTAGATAATTATATCACAAACATGTAAAAATAACGACTTACGTTTAGATCAGTTTCTGTAGCTTCTTTATATATCGCAAATATTTGCGACCTTTTAACTAGATCAATATTACATAGAAAACTAGTTTTAATATTCATGATATCCAAAAAAAATATGAATAACACAGCTGAAGTAGGTCTACGAACGAACATGTAACATCTTTGTGATAAAAACGAATAAGTATGGTAGTTTTGAATCATTCGTCTACCCTCATCGATTATTATACTAATCATAGTCGTAATGGATTAATATCTGAGCAGCAAAATAAACTTATGATGAATTTCGACTGCCTAGTCAATTGAACCGATGATCGAGTGGCTAACGAGGCAAGTAACTGTCGACCTAGCTTTAGAGTCGCGGGTTCAAATCCCGCACCCAACGAAAAAAATGTTGGGAAAGAAGTGTTTTTGGAATTGTTTGGATATTCACTAGTAGTGAATCGGAAACATCGCAAGAAAAATAAATGCACAAAGGTAGCACATAAATAGAAAGCACATTCCAAATTGCGTCATAATACCGCCATTATCGATCGATAATGCGTTGGCAAGATTACTTGACAGTATAATATAGGAAAAATAATAACCCAAGAAAAATATAATTATATCCAAGATGAGGAATTAGTTTTTGTTTCCATCTGTGTTAACAGCGCCATCTAGTGAAACTATGCCGATCCTCTGAGGTTTACATTTACATCTATAATGATATTACACGTCGTGCACATAGATGGCGTTAGCAAGCGCGTCAAGGGAAACAGTTTGCGACTTGACCATGCACTTATGCTGTCTAGTGTACACAATAATTTACTTTAAAAACAAAGTGTAAACCGACTTCTATTCAGTACTTCGCCAAGCCACATAGGTACAGTCGCCATCAGATACATATATCGTAACGGCCAAAGTGCTCACAAATATCTGAGACGTGTTCAGGTATTTGTGAGCACTTTGGCCGCTCCGATATATCTGATGGCGACTGTACATGAAAATTCCCAGATTTCCTTTCCAATTTACCACATGAACTGCTTTCCTAGACGAAATGCTTTGCTTATTACAGAAAAAAACCCAAGTGGCTCTATGTGGGCTGATAATATTTGACGAGTTCCGTCGATTCCTCAAGGATGTCAGAATTGACACTTCATTAGTTGCTGCGTCAACGGAGTGATGTCAGAATCTTTGACGTACTTGACATTCTTGAGGAGTTCCATAAGTCATTTGTGGTCTTCATCATCAGTTTCAATACACGAGTTTAAATTGGAAATACCGAAATCACTACACGCGTGCCTGTAAAATTTGAGGGTTGCCCTTAATTTTCATGATAATTATCCCATCATCAGACCCTGTGACAATGGGACCACCTCAGGAGTATACTATTTCGAATAAAAAAAGAATTTTGAAAATCGGTCCACTTTTGACAGAGAAATCGATGAACATACAAAAAAAATACAGTCGAACATAGAACCTCTTCCGTTTTGAAGTCGGTTTAAAATAAAAATTGCCCATTTATTATTAACCACGTTATCGTCGTCGTTCCGCCTGGTTGAGTTGATCGGAATGTCAGAAATGTAAAACGGTATTTACCCTGTAAATTAGCAATTATAACATACAGTCGGAATTAAATATTACGTTTTTGTGTTTTGCTTTTATCATATATTTTTTTAAATGTCGCCTATATAAAGGACGTGCATAATAATCATATGTCGAAATTGTGAAACCTCGACCACACGAGTCTAATGAAATATATCGAGTTCATCGAAAGCCCTGTTTTTGTTACCGAAATATTTCCTTTGGACCCTGTAGAATGGCCGCCATCTTGGATAATGTACTCCATT
Source organism: Epinotia ramella (assembly GCA_947578815.1). NCBI lineage: Eukaryota > Metazoa > Arthropoda > Insecta > Lepidoptera > Tortricidae > Epinotia > Epinotia ramella. Next base: position 11,810,238 of record OX388204.1, on the reverse strand, counting down.
CGTTAGAAATTCGCATTTTCTGAGAAAACTACACATTGCTAACGTAAAACACGTGTACAACAATCAGAATGGCTCGAAAACAGTCAAGTTATTTCCTTAAAAAACCACAATCCTTAAAGAAGGATAAGTGTAGAAACGAAGACGCACTCCGGCCGACTGTACAGGGCATAAACATTAATTGTTTATGAAGATAAATCCGGTAGTTTGCATTTTGTATCGCGTGCACCAGTAAATTAATAATCGCTCGCTGTATATCCGATCAAAGTAAGAAGGCACAAGCCATATACATATTATAAGCATTACAATACTTTGTAGGCATAAGATTAAGAATGATTTATTGAAAAAAAACCTTATTGCTAATGGTACATTGTGCTGGCAATGTTACATGTTTAGTGAATTGATTAAATACACCTGAACTAGGATTATCATGTATTTTACACAAGATATATAATACGCATTGGCAAACAATGAAGAAAAATTTAATCATACACATCAAAGATATAACTAATTATCTTACATAAAACTTTTTTTTTTCGAAGCCTATAGAGTGTCCCACTGCTGGGCAAAGGCCTCCCCTCTCGACTTCCACTCTTCCCGGATTTGAGCAATCTGTGGCCAATCGTTACTAAATGCGTCCAGGTAGTCCCGCCATGTCCGTCTCGGCCTGCCACGTCGCCGCCGCCCATCGTGTGGCACCCACTCCATGGCTATTTTCGCCCACCTCTGTGGATGCATGCGGCAGGCGTGGCCAGCCCATTCCCAATTCAGCTTGGCGGTCTTAATCTTAACGTCGGCAATGCGGTTTTTTGAGCGCAGCGTAGAGTTTCGGACACGGTCGATCCGTTTCCACTCCCAGTATGCTACGCTCCATAGCCCGTTGGCAAACCTACAATCTGGTCTTTTGTGCCTCGGTGAGTGAGCATGTTTGGGCACCGTAGGTTAGGACGGGCAGAAAACACATATCGACGAGTCTTCGCTTCAGGGTTAAAGGAGAGCTCCCTGCAGAAGCTCTTTTATAGACCAATAGAATAGAATAGAATTTAATAGAATATCATTTATTCGTGACAACAACACATACATACACGTAAATCACAAATACAAGATATAACAAAAATAGCTTCTCCAGGCGTTCTGGGTTCGTCTTTAAATTTCTTTATCCTGCCTTTGGTTGAAGGAAGCTAATTGGCCTAAATATGTGTACTCGTCGACGTAATGTATTGGCTCTTTTTTTTTTTGTTTTTTCGTGGCGAAATGCCTTTATGCATCCGGCCTGGTTGGGGAACCAGAACGGTATGACGGACTCCCGGGAACCGCCCGGACTACCGTCTAAAACCCCACGGTGCTCTGCGCGCTGCTTTTTGGCGGAGCCACGGGAACGCTCGCGCACACTTCCGCGACTCTCAACCCTACGCTTCGTGCCATTGGTCATTATCTGGGTCTTAGATCTATTCATTGAGAGACCAGTTTGAAGGCTTGCAGTGTTTCGGTCTTGTAGCATTGCTTGGAGCTCCTGGGCTGTTGATGAGAACAGTACAATGCCATCGGCAAAACGAATATTTGTTAATCTTTTCTCGCCGATGACAATGCCTTTGTTTTCCCAGCGGACTTGTGAAAAGTTTAGGAGATAGCGGGTCTCCCTGTTTTACGCCTCTTTCGATTTTGAACGGCTGACTTACCTAAGAATATTTAATTTACATTGCAGTATCAGCGTCTAAAACAACTGTAAACTAGGTCAAGGTGGACTTTTACCTAAGTGCAAAATAATATAATAGCAGATCTATATATATATATATATGTACTTTTTATCGGGTTAGTTAGGTAATATACAATTATAACTAAAACATAGTAATTAAAAAACAAATACAAAAAAATGTATTGACTGATGCCTAGGCCCTCCATAGTCAATAGAATTTATATATCGTCGTTGGGCCATTTTTCTGCATGGCGGGACATTCAGTGTCTCCTGTATTATGGTCGTTTGGCTTCTTAAACAGTTTGGGACGATCTACTTTCTTAGGGCCCTTCTTGTCCAAGTGCCCTATCTGGCAACTAAGGTTGTTTACATGTCTTGGCGGCGTGGGCAAACTGCTGGCATTTGAAACATCTAATGACAAGCGACGACGCGAGAGCTAACGACAAGTCTCTCACAGGACACGATGACCAATTATGAAAACTCGGTCCTGGGGTATGAGCGCCGTGCGTACAAGGGCTGGAACTTCGGCATAATATATTACGAGTATATTAGTTATCCTTCACCCGATAGAGTAACAAGCGTGCGTTAGCTTATAATCTAGTTGCATGTCATGTCAAAGTCGTTTTTACTCGTAGGTCACAAATTGTTTATCTAATTTAGCATAGAATCTATATTTGCTTCACAACTGGTAACTTTTATCATTTGTTTCAAGCTATTTTGGTAGGTATTTGTTATTTAATCGAATGGCATACATTATTTAGGCTTTTTTAAAATTTGTCACTCTTTAGTACCAACCAGGGAACACGTGCAGGGTTGTGGTAGGTAGCTCCTGCGGACGCGAGTAACAGTTGTCCCCCCTTTGTCAACTGAGTGATAATTGAAAAACTTGGTAGTTAAACATCAATAAACTAAACAAAGTTTTACCTACTCCTTCATTACTTTGTCTTATTAGAAGAATCCCATCATAAGATCCTGACCTGACGACCATGGGACCGCCTGGGAAAGATTTTCACAATTGGTCCTTGCGTCCATGAGTAATCAGGGAACATAATACATACAAAATAAAAGACCGCCGAGTTGAGAAGCTCCTACTTTTTTGAAGTTGGTTGAAAAGAGATTATGAAACTTGGTATATTGACTATTAAAGAGTAGCTTCGGACAACTTTTACTTAATAGCTTCGCATGTGAGATGGTCCTAAACTACGCCACACAAGGAACGAAAACTTGGACCATTAAGATAAGACGAATCGTTCCTTGGTTATTACAAATCGTTTTTTAATGCACACGTCTGACATACTGTGCCCCTAGAACGGCTGTTTTTAATGATAAATCTTCCTGATTAATCGAGTTTGTTTGTTAGTTTTTAAACAGTTTCCAAGTAGCAGATGGTAATTGTTTTTATCTTTGATTAATGGTTGTTTTTTATGGTTATTGTATTAGGAACCCCGATAAAGGAATACACAGGTATTCCTTATCAATTACTCTTGAAAATAAATTACTACATGGTTACACCAGTTACAGTATAATCTTTTCAAGGTTGAATTAAATCTCATGTTAACATTAATACTTCGATTGCACAAAATCTGTACGTCAATACCTCTTCGGGTGGCGTGGCGTCCAAAATTACTAATTCGGTATATTTATTCTACGTTCATTTTTTTTCCTATTTGTTCCAAATACAGAGAGCGAGCCTTATCAACGAAACATTATCACAGAAATAATCGTGTCCATATTTACTTACAAGACACTAATAAGTTACCATGTTGCGGATAATGACTGCAATAATATTAATAATATTAGTGGACCGAATGTAAGAAGAATTATAGGGTACGGAAACTGTGGGCACGGTTCCAAAATATTCGATTTATGCCGCTTGTGGTGGTACTACGAGCAAATGTCGCTGAAAACTCGAAGAAACATTTTCTTTTACAAACGTTATGTATGTAGGGTAAAGTTATCAAAAACATCCCGTACACTTAAATTTTGATTAGAAAAACTTTCAAGATTTGGAGTTTACTTTTTAGGTCAGTTGTCTTATTTTCTTGAATTTGTTTTGAAGATTTTATTCAAAGATGATGTATTAAAATATATTTGATTTTAGGATTAATGGCTGTTTCTGAGTCTTGGATGTTTTCTATGTTTTCTTTGTATTCATGTCTTTATATCTATTAAATATATCGTCGCAATAGGTTAAGTAGCTAATACCTATGCTTTAATTTACGTACTTAAGTAATTGGTACAAACTTTCTAGAAATGCACAGTCACGGGGTAGCCAACGAAGAGTTATAATATTATCCGACTTGATGATGATTGAAATCCGTATATAAAATAACTTTGTAAATGTGGAACTATAGGTTCTATTTTTTAGGGTTCCGTAATCAACAAGGAACCCTTATAGTTGTTTAATATAACCGACCCACCTATGCCCGACGACTAATCCATACTTCTATATTCTGTGGCTTAATCCTAGTAGCACAGAATAAATAATAGTACTGCGTACAGAAGGTTCTGTGTTAACAAATTCCCTATTTAGGTATGCTGAACGTGCCTAAACGTGGCATCCCTTTCTATCGCATGCAACGCGCTGCGATAGAACGCGTGCGTGCCGGGCAGCGCTAACAAACCGGCCCAACCCGTAGGGCCATTTAAGTACTTGTAGCGTCGCGACGAAATCAAGGAGTGAACCGCCCTTGGCTTGCTAGTAGTATGAAGTGAAGTGATACCTAAGTTTGTAGCTTAGGAAGTTTTAAGTTTGTGAGTTCCTATCATCCAATTTCAAACAATCTCTCATCTGCTAGAATGGATCTTCAAGGTAGACTAAGGCTATATTTTATTTACTCCTCGTCTCCGCCTGCGCTCTTAAAACTACGCGAGTATATAATAAGTATATGACGTTTATGTGTAAATATCCGAAATTACTTCATCAGATTTCATACTTTTTTGTCTCTTATCTCCCAAAAAAACCTTAGTAACCCCACCCCACGTACGGCCAGTGTCGTGTCGATTCACTGATTTTTAATACATTTTCTTTCGCTATCTCCCTCTGTTGTTTGCCATCAACGGACATCCTTGGCATCCCAGCCAGACTAATAAATAATACATTTAAAATACACATTCCCATTCAATCGCGTTTTGACGGCGTCTTTATGTTTGATTTATCTTTCAAACAAATATGTGACTTCAATATTCAATTTATCGTTCATAAAGGTTCGTTACGTTTTGCTTCACGAGTTTAGTGTGTATAGAAAGAATGTTTGAGTCATATTTTTTTACACATTTCGTTACCTTCACCTCTTTTTTTTTAAAGTACAGTTTACATACGGCGGTGGTGACAGAGAGACCGACCCAGACGGTTAGTTAGTTTCATAACTAGTTCGTCAGTCAATACATAATTTCTCATTTGATAGATTCGATTAGATATATATCCTTACTAATTATATCGGTCGAGTAACATGGGACTTAGACGACGTACAGTTGAACTCATAAGTAGCAGAACACCTTGGTATTTATCAACTTCTTATGGCAGTATAAACATGACGTTAAATCCACACGGTACAAAAGGTGTAAGTAGCATTAAATACGATGCGTGACCAAATATTTATTATCACACATATAATGCCCTTACGGGAATTCATACCGAACCCAGAGGGTTAATCACGTAACGTTTCGAACTTGCCTTACGACAATTCAACTGTCATTTTTCCATACACCTAACGTACTTACCTAACGTACAATGTGTTACGTGATCGACCTGCAGGACCTAGCTTCGCAGGCAGGACCACCAATACCAACTATGCTAAACTGGCTGTAATATAAGCGCGTTAGTAAATTGTCTGTCCGTAAATGCCGGGGATCCGTGAGATGCTGCGGTCAGCCGCGAATTACTGACCACTCACTGGCCAAGCCAATTAACTTGGCGCAAGTCATGACATTGTAATAGTACCATGTACACATGGGGCGGGTGGCATACACTTACGATTACATGCCGATTAACGTTAAATATGGCGCCGGCATCTGCTTGACAAATTTTACTTACATTCAGATTTTAACGAACAAGGCTTGCTTTTTATCTTTCTTTATTTCTATTATCTATACTATCTACACATATTGTATTGAATAGGCTCCGAAACTACTGGACCAATTTGAAAAAATATTTTACTATTCGAAGCCGACATTATCCCTGATGAACATACGCTACTTTTTACGCCGACATTATCCCTGATACGCTACTTTTTACGGAGGGAAAATGCTTCATTCCTACGGGAAAACCGGTAATCCGTGCGAAGCCGGGCCGGGCAGCTAGTATGATATAATTTGCGACGCTCGTGTCACATCAAACCCAACCAATCGCCGTCCAGAGAGCTCGTAAATCAGCTCTTGATGGTGCAGTACACTTAGATGGTAGGGAAGAACAATAAAATCCACAATAAGGAGACTTCCTGATTTGTCAGGGTGGAGGCAGTACGACATCAGTAAGCTGTCAGTGACTACTGTCAGTCGAGTCAGTACCGATTCTTTACTGCGTGCCTACATAGTGCTTGATGTGCGGAAGCGGGGCGGTACAAATCCCGTACTGCAAGCGCACGGCTACGGCTCCCACGTATGATACTACTACTGCGCATATGTAATACCGACAAGTCAGGAAATCTGTGCGACATCAAAGTATCATCCGACCCCGTATCATGGTCGGCCTTATCACGCGATAAGTGACAAGATAGGAGCGTCGTCGTCAACGATCGAACGGTGTCAGCCAGTGACGGACGCTCTATCTTGTCACTTATCGTGTGATATGGCCGACCATGATACGGGGTCTGGATCGTTCGTCTAAATACTCCATAATCCGGCGCCGTGGCGCCGCGAAGTTTGCCGTTATTATAAGAAAGTTGTATCGCAAAAACTATCATTGGTATTGTGTAGACAAGCTTTGCTTAGTTTGGGACTAGGTTGGGATATGTGTAAGATAGTCCGTTTTTTTTTTTTTTAATGTTAATTAAATACACAGCTTGTAATACTTTTCCTCTGCTACTCTTGCAAAAAGTCCGTACAGATTTCTCAGATATTGTTTATATGCTTGTTGTCAGAGCCAAAACGAACATTAACCATAGGTCAACGATGTAAAAATATTACATTCTGCAACAAAAATACTAAGTATTCATTAAAAAAAAACACTTTCACGTTCACAATTATAAATCATAAACTGCTTAATCGGAAGACTATTTATAGCTAATACGTTTTCTATTTTCGGATAAGAAGTATCGAAACAAACTTGCAGTTTTATTAAGGCGCCGTAGGTTCAGCGAAGTTAAACAGAGTTTTTGAAACAATATAATGCGTCTGTTTATAATAATATGGTTTAAAAAAAATACGAATAGTAATTTTGAGGCTTTTCTGCAGCGAGATCAGTGATTTGAAACATGATTAAGCAATTTTCGCTCGATAGAAAAAAATCACGAACATAGGTCTAAAATACACTTATAATATTCGTAACAAATTATGCACATAAGCTAAAAATATTCAAATTGCTTCTAAAAATTGGCAATATATTGTTTGAGAGAACTCAGTGATTACTTTTTCATTTATTTAAACAGCCAAAAAACTAAAATTATAAAACATGATATCCGCGCTTCCGAGCACGCACTTCCATCTCGCTCACGCTTATGCTTAGTGAGAGGGAGAGAAGACCATGAACCTACGGCGCCTTAAGGCTTTGGCGCTAGAATCGGCGGCAGAAACGTGTTGAATAATGTAGACGCTGTTTAGCTTTTCAGATGCGACCGTATTCTAATGGTTGTATTGGGAGTTTGTCTTGATCTAACTCTGCACGCTAGTTCAACACTAGGTTAACCTGCAAACACTTTATCGCTGTAGTTTGGTGGCTTCATCTGTGGTAACTTAACTTGTTAATCTTAACGTCCTCGCTCTAAGACAAAAATAAAATGAAACTAGTGTCTCTGTCAGCTGTAGAAATCACGAGCCTATCTTTCTTTAAAAAAATACTTTTAAACTAAACCGACAAAACTATTATAATATATAATTATTGCATCTGCTAACAAAATTTCACAGTAATCGGTTGAGAAATGGGACCTTTAGAGAGATTAGCCGGACAGAATACGAACGCATTTTCGCCCAAGCTGAAATGGAGCACTTCGTTCGCTACGCTCGCTCGTTCAAATATTACAGGACACCCTTTCGGACACCAAGGCTACTGTACATTAAAACGCTACAAATACAAGGAAATATCAAAGAGTCAGCCAAAAATTTGCAATATTTGTGCCATAAAATCGTCGTAAATACGATCCCGTCTGTTGTGTAACACTATAATAACGAACCTGTCATGTTGACTTGTCACAAAACTCCCCAAAAGGGTCCACCTTTGTCCGAAAGTTAATTTTTACCCTATCATCATCCCTTATTCAAGTTTTCGATCAACTAAGCTAATTAGCTTTGTTTCGGAGTTTTTTGTTTTATTTCGACAGAGGAAGCCCATTAAAAGTCTAATGACGGCCTTTTGCATTTAGGACCCAAAGGCGACGAAAGGAGTCGTTTTTGACCTGGATTAAAAAGGAAAATCCTAGGCAACGCGAATATCGTGGGCTGGTAGGCTGCATATAAATGCTTTATTTATTCAAGTTTTTATATTAACATGTAGGTAAGTTTGTAAGGTATGTTATGTTATACATACTTATCTTTCTTATCCATATTATATATCCATCCATACTCCATACTAATATTATAAATGCGAAAGTGTGTCTCTCTGTCTGTCTGTCTGTTACCTCTTCACGCTTAAACCGCTGAACCGATTGCGATGAAATTTGGTATCGAGATAGTTTGAGTGCCGGAGAAGGACATAGGATAGTTTTTATCCCCGAAATCATCCCCTAAAGAGGTGAAATGGGGGGGGGGGGGGGTGAAAGTTTGTATGGAGCTGCGATATAAACGAGTTCCACGCGGACGGAGTCGCGGGCAGAAGCTAGTATACTATTATAAATGTGAAAGTCTGTCTGTCTGTCTGTTACCTCTTCATGCTTAAACCGCTGAACCGATTTGGATGAGATTTTTATTTTTATCCCGGAAATCATCCCCCAAGGGGATGAAGTGGGGGGTGAAAGTTTGTATAGAGCTGCGATATAAACGAGTTCCACGCGGACGGAGTCGCGGGTAGAAGCTAGTTATCCATAAATGCGAAAGTGTGTCTGTGTGTCTGTCTGTCTGTCTGTCCGTCTGTTACCTCTTCACGCTTAAACCGCTGAACCGACTTGGATGAGATTTGGTATAGAGATAGTTTGAGTCCTGGGGAAGGACATAGGATAGTTTTTATCCCGGAAATCATCCCCCAAGGGGATGAAGTGGGGGGGGTGAAAGTTTGTATGGAGCTACGATATTTAAACGAGTTCCAGACGGAGTCGCGGGCAGAAGCTAGTAGGCTATATTTTATTCCGCGATGCTTTATTTGTAATTCGCGGGTAGTTAGTAATAAATTAAATATGAAGCATGATTCATACAATCGTTGATGTCATGTAATTTACATCACAAAATATACATTACATACAATAGCCCTTTACAAGAGAAATCGTGATTAGCCCAAACAAAAACGAACTTTTACCATTTGTTGAAAAAAATCTTGAATTTGCTTTTGAGTTTAATATTTAGGGTCAGTACCTATCTACGCCCTTCATGTCCATGATAAATAAAATAAATAAATAATTAATTAATATAAGGAGACAATCTTACACAAATCGACATAGTCCCATGGTAAGCTCAGTAAGGCTTGTGTTATGGGTACTAGACGACGATATATATAATAGAAATAAATACTTAAATATGTACATAGGAAACTTCCATAACTCGGAAACAAATATTCATGCTCATCACACAAACATTTGCCTTTACCGGGATTCGAACCCAGGACCTTCAGCTTCGTATATAGGCAGCGTCACTACCCACTAGGCTAACCGGTCGTCAATGATGGTGTAACAGATTCAAATCAACCCTTGGCTTTATAATATTGAATCATGTGGGAGTGCCGCCAGAAAACATAGTCGGTCACATTAACACAGTAAAACTGGCCCTGGTCTTTGTATAAGATGGCCTGGGTCGAGTCTGCCGTAAATGGCGCTGTTGGTCCAGGGGCCATAGACAAGGTTACAATCGACAAGCGCTTACGCCAATAGAAAATAATAAAATGTATGGGAATGACAGCTGTTAACGAAAAGTGTTTCGTCGGCATCTGTTATTCCCATACATTTTATTCGTTTTCTATTGGCGTTAGCGCATGTCGATTGTAACCTTGTCTAGGCCCCCAGGTGTTCAAGTCGAGCTACTTCAAAAGAAGCTACACCTTTTCTTACTTTATAACGCTATTCCGGTCTCATAGACACGACCTTCTCCCAGCGCTCAGCAGGGATATCGCAGGCTTTGAGCTCGTAATTATATGTACGTGTTTGTGTGGATGAAAGGCGAGTGTTCGACTGATTTAATAAGCAGCCCATTGGTCTAAATATGAGATTAAACGTGAAAATTGTACTGCCAAATCATGGATGTAAAGCATCAGTCACACAGCTGCTCAAAATAGGATTACGTGACATGTTGCTAGCCCCACAACACACTTAAACCGTGCTTCCCTTAGTCGACTCTTATAACACCCACAGGAAGAAAGGGGGTGGTGCTATTCTTACCCGACACCACACGGGGAAACAAATATATAACTATGTCTTAATACGGCGTTTACTTGCGTTTATTTTCGGCAGTCGGGTAGCCCCATAGTGGAGCCTACCCACCAGCCAGTCATGACCAGCAGCTACAGCTCTGGCTGCTGCAGAAGAACCAGGTCAAAAAAAAAAAAAAATAGGCGTTTACTTGAGCCAATTTCGGCAAGCCTGCTCGACACAGTTAGATGGTAGGATGAGATGGATATATCGTCATCATCATCATCATCATATCAGCCGAAAGGCATCCACCGCTGGACATAATTAGGCCTCCCCCAATGACCAATCATGCGCCACCCGCATCCCACGGAGTCGCGCGCTCTTTACCAGGTCATCATCCGCCTTGTGAGGGGTCTACCCACGCTGCGCCTGCCGGTACGTGGTCGCCACTTGAGAACCTTGCCGCTCCAACGGCCATATATCGTGCTGACTTTCAATCATTCAGTTCTTGGTTAGCCGAGCCTCGGTTAACCATTAAACCGCCGTATAGCACAATGATAACCCTTCGCTCTCTAAACATTACCCAAACCGTATAGCGAATCGCATTCTTAATTCCGCCGCCTGGTATCAAATTATAAATAATATAATAACACCGACTGTACCGTGTAAACGATGCTAATAGGGGTGTAGACACTTAATAAAATAATCAATAGTCATATTTTCTTGAAAAAGGATTAAAAATGTAGTAAAATGGAAAAAAATCAAAAGGATAAATAATCACGAAGTTATTAGTGTCCAAAGCTTTAAGAAGGGGTATGTTCTGTCCCTTTTTCGCAAAACGCAACTTCATATGAAACGATGACGCTTGTGGATTGTGACGTCACTAGAAGACTGCAATGTGCCGTGCCCATCGTGTTCGGCGCCGCCGCCGTCGACGCGGCCCGCCGGCGCGCGACGCGTAATGTGACGTAACACACTGTTTCTGTTTTCTCTCTCTAACAAGCAATATTAAAACGGTTGTAGCTTCGTAATTCTTTGAGATATCTGAATGCGATTTTCGTCACTAGGAATATTTTTTTGCCTTCTTTCTTTTGGAATAATAATATTTTTCGAGTCTACACCACTATTGTATCAACAGCAACCGAAGAAACGGATATAGTTGAATACATTTGCACAGTGGATGAGCTCCGTTTACTGTATTTAAACGGTGCTTTCCGCATCCCAGGCAAGGTCGAAGAATGTTTTTTCATAAAAAAGAAAGAAAGAAAGCAAGAAAACTTATTGACCATGTAAATTAAATTACATTTTGTAAGTCATATATACAATGTCTTATTAGATACATATACAACATATTTAATTAAGATCGATGACAGATTATCGATCCGCTTCGCTTTACCAGTGGATAAACGCGGTGATGGATTTCATAAGTATTACTAGCTCGCGTGTGGGACTAGGTTATTTTGCATAAAATTATGCTATTATAACTGGAATTTTAAGTTATTCATATCGTTAGTGTAAGAAAATAACTGTCTGTTATTTTTTTTTATTAAGTCAAGAAAAAATAATACTTATTGAAGGTTCTTAAATATAATCCGTTAATAATTATGTAGATAATCGTGTATTTATTAATCGGAATAAGCTAATGTTAGAACATAATTCAACCGTAAATATACACATTAATAACGCAATTATGTAAGTTAAAACAATTATATATTGCCTAGTTGTCTACTAATCGCCCAAATTACTTTAGCACGATTAGTGTAAATTACTTTAAAACCGACTCCCCGCAATTCAGTCGGATGATCCCGTAAATCCAATTATGACAAAGTTTCTTGATTGCCTAATTTACACTTGGTCTCTGGTAATTTGTTACAACCATCGGCCGATCAATCATTCAATCGATGTACTTAATGGTGTGATTTGTCTGGGAGTGTAGGTCCTTTAAGCTGGCCATCAGAGTTGAATGGGGCAGCGCTACGCAAAAATCAGTCTCAGCATCATTATATCAGCCGAAAGATACCACTGACTCCATCAGTGGCCCTCCGCCTAGGCCTCCTCCAATGACTGCCACAATGACAGGGGACCGATTTTTGACTTTCGAACGCTCGAAAATCAAATAAAAGTAAATACGTTTGTAGTGTCAAAATGGCAGGGACTTACTTTCTACCAATAGAATTTAATACGAGTCGTTAATACCACTCGTTTTTAAATTTTCTATCGCTACTTCAAAATAGCATTTCATAATTTTTGACAGTTTTCGAGTGAAAAAGTCGAGCGCTCGAAAGTCAAAAATCGATCCCCTGGTCCTGCGCAATCCGCATAAGTGACAGGATAGATCGTCCGTCACTGGCTGACACCGTTCGATAGAACAAGACGACGCTGTACGTCTAGCACTTGCTGAAAAGTCGCTTCACGCGCGACTGGGCGTCTCATGTCTCACTCGCACCGTGCAAATTACAAAGAGTTGGGTAGATCTTTCTCGACTCGCGTCGCGGCGCGGCGTCAGTTGTGCTAGCCCCCCTGCTATCTTGTCACTTATCGCGTGATAAGGCCGACCATGATACGGGGTCTGGTCATCAGTGCACCTTGTGGGGGATATCGGTCTATGAATGTCAAACCTGTAGAGTTTCAAGACAGTTGGCGCGGCCCGTTAGATATTCTTACAAAGCGCGACGCGCAAACTATCTATCCGAATGGAACGGTCATGAATGTCAAAATGCAACATTGGAACACCCACGTCAACGTCAACGTTTATCCTTTTGTCACCGAGAAAAACGGCACGCTAGTGAAAGTCGAAACATCACACGACCACGAGCAAGTGACAGCTACCTGGGGACCGATTTTTGACTTTCGAGCGCTCGAAAATAAAATAAAAGTAAATACGTCTGTAGTGTCAAAATGGCAGGCACTTACTTTCTACCAATAGAATTAATTACGAGTGGTCAATACCACTCGTTTTTCAATTTTCTATCGCTATTTCAAAATAGCATTTCATAATTTTCGTCAGTTTTCGAGTGAAAGAGTCGAGCGCTCGAAAGTCAAAAATCGGTCCCCTGGTGCGTCCGAAGCCAAAATATTACGTCCATACATTTGGCACTGAGACAATCAGCGCGGCGCGGTGCCTAGATGAATGCCAAGCTTTAAAGAATACGGTGGAGATTGTGGTAGTATTGTGTTCTCTTCTGGAGTCACAGGCGTCGGTAGGCTACGGTGTCTGCTAATCATCAGGCAGGGCGGAGACCTCCTATGAACGAGCGGGAATGGGCTATTGACTCGAAGCTGGTTCAGTGTGCTAAGGGTGGTGCTAATCCGTGAATTTCTATTAAAACCAGGGTCACTACACACTACCAAAACCTATACATTATGCCGTGGGGACAAGCGAGGAAGTTTATTAGGCCGCTGTGCGTAATCACTTTATAATTCAATCACTGGCACATCGTTCATAATTAAATTTTGCTATTTCACACGCGATGTCGGGACTTATTAAGGCGCCGTAGGTTCAGCGAAGTTAAGCGAACAGAGTTTTTGAAACAATATAATGCGTCTGTTTATAATATTATATGGTTTCAATAAAATACGAATAGTACCTAATCTTGAGGCTTTTCTCCTGCGATTCAAAACATGATTAAGCAACTTTCGATTAAAAAAAAATCACGAACATAGGTCTAAAATACACGTAAAATATTCGTAACAAATTATGCACAAAAGCTAAATATATTAAAATTGCTTCTAAAAATCGGCAATATCATGTTTGAGAGAATTCAGTGATATTTATTTATTTATTTAAACGGCCAAAAAATTTAAATAAAAAAACATGATATCCGCGCTCCTGAGCACGCACTTCCATCTCGCTCATTATGCTCAGTGAGAGGGAGAGAAGACCATTGAACGCCTATTGGTTAAGCATTCCAACTTAGTTCTGATTTTCCCATTACACTTAAGTTGATCTACGTTTCTAAACCAGTACCTACAACATACCTTCGTAGAAACCCTGCCCCCTATTCTGTAACTTGTTTTAAGCTCACCTCAACGCTCACTTACAAATATATCTTGACACCGCGATGCGTAGTAACTAAGCGTAGGTAGAGGTCTAGTTTCGTGACGGGTGACCGGCGGGGTGCGCCGTATTAGCGCTTAGCGAATAACAGCCCTGCTCAGCTTAGGTTCGATGAAAAAACATCCTTAGGTCACCCCAAATTTGTCTTTACCGAGACTAAAGATTCTCCAGGAAAAATACGGTTTTGAAAAACATTTTATAATAGCGTTATATTTGTTGATTTCAATTGAAAATGTTATTCTAAGATGCTTTATTCAAGAATCTGACAAAATTTCCACGCGGAGGTAATTATGTAGATTTAAATGAAGCATGCATTGTCTTTTTTTGTATGATTTATCTTGCATATTATAGAGCAAATGTAAATGAACCAAAATAAAGACAAAAATATTTATTATATTTTTCTGACTTCAGAAGCTAGTGGAAAGGATAAATTATATCCTTTTTCTGATGTCTGAATTTTGTCGGATTCTGTCGCTGCGTAACTATTTAATGAATAATATATCCGTTACACATAAAAAATAAGCTATGATAAATTATTTCCAAAATTGTATTTTTTTCCATACAAGTTGTCAGTTCATTGACTGGACTAAGAGGGGTAAGATCTAAATGTCAATTTTTGTATGGGAAAATGACAGTTGAATTATTCTAACGCTCGTTCGAAACGTTGAGTGTTTACCCCTCAGGTTTCCTTACTTATCGGCATACCTGGGATAACTCGGGGCACTTATACTAAAGTGACGTAGCAAAATATTTTATCGACAATTAAATATATCGATGTTACTGTCAACATCTAAATGTTCTAAAAAAATAATATATTTATACAAAGGGGACTACTGCCCGTTCCCTCTCATCTATGAGAGGAGGCCTGTGCCCAGCAGTGGGACGTATATAGGCTGATTTATTATTATTATTATATATTTATACAATGCATGCCAAGTGAGCTGTGGGCCAAGACCGCCACTGAATGGCAGCCCGACAACTCAAAACGGTGACGCGGCAGACCTCGCCGGCGATGGCGGGACGAGATAGACTCCTTTTTAAAGGATTGGCCAGAGGTTGCTCGGGATCGGGATGCCTGGAAACGGAGGGGGGAGGCCTTTGCCCAGCAGTGGGACACCATAGGCTCCTAATAAAAAAAAAATTATACAAAATCGCTTTGTAGACAGACTCATCATCATCATCATTTTCAGCCCATAATCGCCCACTGCTGAGCATAGGCCTCTCTTCGAGTACGCCGCCCGTCCCTATCCTGAGCTAATCTTATCCAGAAGTGACCCGCAATCTTCCTAATATCGTCCAACCACCGAGCTGGTGGACGGCCGACGCTCCTTTTACCTAGAAGTTTTTTTTTTACCTTTTTGGTCCACCTACCATCATTCTGCCTGGCAAGGTGTCCTCCCCAACTCCACTTGAGTTTGGTAATGGTATCTCCAACGTAGACAATGGTAGACAGACTGCGCTTATTAAATTCTAAAATGGTGTTTTGAAGAATTTATTTATTTTATTTTTAAACCAGGTCAGTATTTCCACATTGGCACTGAATGTTTTATTCTAATAATTTTATATCGTTATTTATTATTATTTTAACATAACTGCATCTTCGTGTATTGCTAAAAGTACATAAATATTAGTACATCATGAGTTAATAGAATATTCACTTGGGCGTGACTTTTTCTTGGGCGGCATGATTATTTTGGACTTCGTAACAATCGTAGCGGAATATTACCTCATTATATTATTCCTACTCTAGCACATGAATGGCATTGACAGTAAATTGTAATTTTGTTTGAAATTACATCCGCATACATTTATTATCTTAAGAGGCTTGATATCAGGTATCGAAACTTTTTATAGTAATAGAGAATTATCAATGAGCTCATGTATTATTACATATCGACATCTTTTTTATCGATATCAAATCCCTAGAATGTGTCCCGAGTTATCACAGGTTTGCTTATCGGGTACAGCGCATCCCGCGTCAATGCATTCCTTACTACTTCACGTCGCAACGGAGCGTCGTATTGATGTGATTTTTTGTATGGAGATAGTTTAGAAGCTGGAGAGTGACATAGGCTACTTTTTCCAGCGAGAAAACATCTAATTCCCACGGGAAAATTCAATATGTTACATTTTCCTATAACCACGCGGGCGAAGCCGCGGCCATCAGCTAGTCATTGAATAATTTAGGCGCGAAGTTAAGAATCTGAACTGACTTGACTTGACAGCTGAAAATTTATTTATACCACACTGACACTCAAGTGGCCTAAGATTACAGTTTGTTGGTGGTCAATGGTCACAGAACCTATTTATTTCGAGGGTCGATAAGAAATCTTTAAAGTCTCGTCTATAGGTACATGTGTTTCGCGTTCATAACAATTAACAGACGCTGACCTAAATTTTGTGCCTAAAGTGTTGAAACAAACTCGAAAAATTAAAATGAAAATGCGTCACGCCCGTAATTTTCTAATGGCATCCATCTTATGAGTTTGTTCGCTTACACCATGCCACGAAGCGAGCAAATCTAAGGCTCAAAAATATGTTAAGGAAGTACAATCACATCCAAAATCCAAATGTCTCCAAGTCGCAACACAAGTTTATTCTTAAGGCGTGCGCCGCGCCGCGGTAATTTGGTATTCCGTCTAACGTATTTAGTTCGCCGCCTCGAGCGACGGTACAGACGTGTTCACAATAGGGTATTTATTTGACAACACTGAAAATAAATTGTTCTATCATTAGCAAAGATAAACATTTCACAGTACTTGGAAAGTATAAATCTTTCATTTATGTTTGCTATTTGAAGTGATTTTAATTCATAAAAATACATATTCCATATTAACGGAGTGTTTTTGATGTTTCTTAAAAAGAAGCCGATTTGCCTTTTGTCAAATACGTATTATGCTCAAATTTTAGCAAAGCAAGTCGTGGCTTGATAAGCTTGGAACGGGTAGGTACACAACATTATTCCTAGGAGTCATTTGCCCGCTGAATGATTTTTGATTTTGCAGGATATATTATAATACTTAATAGCCTAACCTAACCTATTCATGTCATTAAATCATCAGCGCCCAAATTTTCGTTTAGCGGAATATGGTATTCGGAATATAACATTGAACGAATTGTTAGTTGTGTCAAACAGAGGGACTTTTCGAACTCACGTTAGGACAACTCAACTGTCATTTTCCCATACAAAAAGTGGCTTTTTGTATGGGAAAATGACCTGACACGCGTACAACGCGTTACGGGATAGACCCCAGGTGTTAGTTTGTGAACCATGTCAAAATATGCAAAAAAATGACATCCTTAATAATAATTATTTAAATAAATAAAATAAATAAATAAATATTAGGGGACAATCTTACACAAATCGACCTCGTCCCAAACTAAGCAAAGGTTGTACTATGGGTACTAGACAAAGATAAACATACTTATATTATCATTACATTATTTACATTTATTTTTTACATAATTTAATTATACATTATTTACAATTATACATTATACATACATAATTTCTTCATTGATAAAAACGACGTTTACGTTCACGGACGACGCAACTGCAACGTTAAGTGGGCGGTAGTACGGTGAATGTAACAAAGGCAGACGGGCTACCACAAAATCATACAATGCCATTGGCTCGACAAGCACTAGGCCGGTTTTTTAAGATTGTGGTCCACACCAAGACAAATTAAACTTGTTTTTTAAAGGTCTTCTTGCAAGCCGTCATTGTGGACGCACCTTTAGCAACCTTTAAATAAGCTAATCAAATATCACGGGGCAAGTTTTAGCTCAAGCTGAAGTGAGCCAAGGGGTTTAAAATACCCGCCTTAATCGCATCGCGACTCAACTCGTGGAGTTTTCTTACTCAACAACTGAGTTAGCTGAAAAAAAATCTTCTTGAAAAATTGGATGGCACCCTAGGAAAGGGTCAAATTTATAATTGGATGAATAAGTAATACAATCAACAATGGTACGATCCCTTAAAACGAAGGTTTCAACAAGTGCGTTCAAAGAGTAAAGTAGAAGTTTTAAGTCGCCCACCATACTAAGGAACTAATACATGCGAACGCTACTGGCGCGGCCCATTTCAATTGATTTGAGAAGGAGAGATTGCTGGTACCTGAAAAATGCTTTGTACCACGCAAGATCCGTGAGGCGATTGAAATTGAGCGCTGCCGTAAATTTAATAGTGACGGTGGACGGAGTAAAGTAAATTGAACATTTAAATTTCCCTTTCAAAATGTTACTACTACTACTACTATGTAACATGGGTAAACCTATCGCAATCACAAAATTTTCTGGACCGTATTATATTTTAAATTTTTCGTATTTTTTTTATAACTTTTTATAACTTTTCCGAATAGGCAGTACGCTGCGCGTACGGTAAAACTCGCATTGTGACCAGTACCTTTAGTGTGAGACACTATAGTAAACACACATTACGTGTCGATCCTCGTGATCGACTTAACGCGCTTCGAATAGATTTCGAATGTCGCAAATTCGAGCTGTCGAATTCGTAACTCATGCTGCCGTTGTACTACGGAAATAAGTCTCACAAGCGCTTAGGTTTCGATGCGTAATTTAAACTTTCGATTCGTACGACCACTCGGTAGTATGGCACACAAATTTGACATTTCGAAGCGACAAATACCGTAGCGACTGTAGTTAACTATTTCACATGCAAATTAGCGTGTGAAATCGTATTTAGCCGTCAAGAGGTACCGGTGGATCCAATCGAGACCTATCTCATATTAAAGAACATATAAATATAATAATTTGGAATCGACAACATATATCCGCAAAATTCGGATTGTCGCGTATTTTGTATTTAAAAATGCAAATGAATGACACAAACTCCGCCATATTTGGCATAGGTAAGTATTCGTACTATTTGTTCTGTTTTATTGTGTATGTTGTGGATACATATCCCTTCCAAAATTACGAGTGAATATTCGATTTCCTAGTGATAATAATGGTAGTTGCAGTGATAATAGTGATATACTCATTTATTTCAATAATCGAACAAACAAATGCGTGATGTGAACAATGTCGAAATATCAAAATCATCAAGAAGGAAGAGTCCGCACTCGCAGTCGGCCCTTACTTGGAGCTCCGAAACTAGATATTTCAATGCAAATCATTAGTGCGCAAGGAGGGCACACTTATCGAAGTGGTGCCTACTGATATTTGGATAAATTTGTAAGTACCTATGGAAAATATGTAAACTTGCATTTCGAAGTGTTGTAGTGTTTAGTAACAACGTATTCATTACCTAAAACAAAGGACCCCGTGATTATTTTACTGTCGTTAAATTTTTAGTTAGGTACTCCAATCGCTACTCAACTGAGGAATTTAAGACTCATTCCGTAACATATAGATCTACTGTAAATATAGGTAGGTATATAATTCTTCTTGGTATCTTGAAAATTAAGATAATGATAAGAGATGTAATAGATTGCACATTTGCAGGATAAAATACCAGTGTGTCCATTGTGTATGTTCCTGTATTCATCTAAAATGTGACTGCTTTTCAATACTGTAAACCAAGATGTCATTATGTCTTCTAATTCGCTGACCCAGATACTGTCACAATGATTGATTGAATTTTCTATAAATTTTCCAAGCAAAGTTGCTAGATAAAATCTATATATCCATCCTGAAGGTGCATTCTACATACTGGTGAAAGAATTGTTGAAATCGGACGAGGAGTTCTGGATATTACCCCCTACATACAAACTTACAATTCTGCAGACTTTTCTTCTTTATAATGTTAGTATAAATAACCTAGCTTTCCCTGCGGCTCCACTAGCATTTATCTAATTTGTGTTACCTATTGTATCTTTCAACATACTGATATGTGCAATTTTATATTCTTTACAGATCTTTTAAACCAAAGAAAGCAGACAAAAATTAATGTACAGCAAGTTCCTAAATAAAATTACATATATTATATCTATCATGTAATACCGAAATTAAAGAATGAACAAATAAATAACTTTGACTATGACATATGTGTAGTGTTATGTAAATACCGATACCACAGACATATACACAGACAGACACGTTAAACTTATAAGGGTCGTCGGGGGTTAAAAATAAACAAAGAGTATCCATAATCATTTTAATAATCTGCATAAATTGAAATAAACTTCTTCATTTAATAAAAAAGGTTAAACTATTTATTTTTCTGATCGCATTTAATCTTTATTTTGTTGACTTCCGAGCGTAGTATGTATGGTTGATCACATCTATTCCAGAAACCTGAAATAAATTAGAATTTTATTTCAGTAAACAAATATGGCCATGTATGTCAATGTTACTACTTTAAATTAGGACATTATGGCTCTCTTTGGGGCAAGCTTATTGTGTCCAGCAGTGGCAGCATCTTTCGGCTGATATGATGATGATGATGCCAGGGTCGATGTAATGCCTCTGCCAGAGAAGTGGTTAACTAGAATCAGATTGAAGGATCATAAGGGGTCACCAGATTGCTCAACTGTTCTTCATACATTGTTTGGTTCTCATTTGAGAACGACACGCACGAATAATATCAAACTTTGTATACACATTAGGATTCACCATATTTAGGTCGGAAACTAGTTTCTGTTTCTAGAAAAAAAATTGAAAATTGAGTGAGTAGAAGTCATCAGTCTCTAATCGCTTATTTTTTTTCTATTATAATTTATAATTCTATTTTAATAATAATAATAGCAATTTATTTCAGATTTTGCATCCATAGGCATTATAATTTATAGCTACCTACAGAAACTAGTTTCCAGCCAAGATATGGCGGATCCCATTGTGTATAAAAAGTTTCATGTTATTTCAGCATGCCACTATAAAATAAGAAATAAACCATGTTGTATGGAGATTGGATTAGGATTTTACCTAAGAAAGGGACTAGATAGATGAAGTTTTAAGTCTTATTTGAAGCGGTTGTGATAAAAATTACCAGAACTCATGGATAGGTCCACAAAAGAGCGTTTGTTGCTGGTCTCATTGCAAAAAATTGAGGTTAGTATGTTTCATGCATAGGTAACTTAAGGCTGATTTTCATTAATCTAGTTGTTGGATCCAGCGTCACTGGATTCCAGCGCTGGATTGCCACTGGATTATGGCCGGTTCACAATATTCCAGTCCAGTGATCCAGCGGGCTAATCCAGTCCAGTGCTGGACTGGAGCATATTGTTTACATTACTCCAGTCTTAAGAGTAGCTGGATTGGTAACACATCAGATTGCGACTGGAATGGCTGTCTAGGTACACTATTCCAGTGGCGCTGGATTGGGTGAGCTGGAATGAAAAGTTGACGGTCTCTTCAGTCACTGGAATGGCACATTCCAGTGCATTCCAGTGTCGGTTCACATTATTCCAGTAGCATTCCAGCACTGAATTGGATTGCTGGACTGAAATGCTACTGGAATAATGTGAACCGGCCATTAATGTAAACATATTTCAATCCAGTACAGCATCCAGTATCCAGCACTGGATCGGAACAGACCATGTTCCTATTTTTCAATCCAGTTACCGCCCCCCGCACGCCGCGCACTCCGTGCCAGCGGCACTGAATCCGTGTAAACCCACACCCGCAGTACCTGGATCCAGCATCACTGGATTCCAGCGCTGGATTGCCACTGGCACTGGATCGCGCCATTTACATTTAATCCAGTAGACATTGCCAGTGGCAATCCAGCGCTGGAATCCAGTGATGCTGGATCCAACTACTGGATTATTGAAAATCAGCCTTTATTGATGCTTTTTAAACCCCGTTCATTGAGAGACATCACACTCAATTTGGTATCCAGTGGTGTCGAATATTTTGATGTCCATGTTTGCGGTAACTTTCTTGAACACACTTATCAATTGATACTCTCACACAAAGACAACGCTCAAACTATTGACGTATCTGTTTGGCTGTAATATTGGCCGTATTTTCGGTATTAGCTGCTGTTGTCGTTGTCGTAATATAAATTTTTCCGCGGTGGAAATAAAATAAAATAATTCAAAACCCTCCAACATATGGAAAAAGTGACTTTTGAACCTGGGTTGCTACATGAGAAAATAATTAAGCCGCGTTCACATTTGTCTGTCGTGTTTTGTTGTGGTGCTCTCTGTCGTGAAGGCTGCTGTTTCTTAGAGTATATACCTACAGAGGCGACGTAAGTGTCGCCACAATGAGGGACGGCAACAAAGTAGATGATTCCCGTGGGGTGGCCATGTAACTAAAAATTACCCCATCGCTTCCATGTTTATTTTAAATAATGCGCTTTTATTGTAAGTAGTTTTTACTGAAGCTTTACACACATTCACTGCCTAGCAGGCGCTCTGTTCGCAACCACTAGTAATATTCAGCTTAATAACATGAAATATGATTCTAGTAACAGAACATGACATGTAGGTAATTAATAGTCCTTGTGCAAGCGGCTTACCTGGTAGTTTCTTATCAGCACAGTTATGACAGGACGCCCGCGAGCTGTGTTGCGGCGAGGTAGACTATCCGTCTCTTTCTAATCGTTCTAACTAGAAAGAGACGGACAGTCTACCTCGCCGCGACACAGCTCGCGGGGCGTCCTGTGATAGCCGTGCTGATCTACTTAATTATTATAAAGCCCGAATCACACTGGCGCGGCCTGCGGTGGCGGTTCATAGTAAACTTGACAGTTAGTGTCAAATTTACTATTGACCGCCACCGCAGGCCGCGCCTGTCTGTGAGAGGCTTAAAGTCTCTCACAGACTGGCGCGGCCTGGCCGCGGCGATCAATGGTAAACTTGCCATTAGCTGTAAAATTTACTATTGACCGCGATGCAGGCTTAAGGCGGGAAAAATAATGACACTAAATACCGAAATGAGACACAACCATATTAAAAAACATTTACTATTCAAATATTCAAATTATTACAGATTAATGATAAAGAGCTCTGCTCGGGTAAAAATATGCTGAGAACGATTTTTCCCAGATATGAGACCTAGCTAGATCGATTTTTTTTAAGAGGCACAGCGTGGGAGGCCCCCTACAAGGTTGACTGATGACCTGGCAAAGGTCGCGGGAGTCCGCTGGATGCGGATGGCGCAGGACCGGCCATTTCGGCTGATATGATGATGAGATAGATTTTTCGCCCCCATAAACCCCTATACTGCAAATGCCATCAAAATCGTAAGAACTGTTTTCGAGAATGCGATCACAAATATATATATGTAGCCTTAACCCAAATACTACGCGCACGCGCATCCTCATTTAGTGGAAACCTAGAAAAAAAAACATATTATTTTACATAAAATTTTTCAAGCAAAGGGCTTATAGAAAATTATGATTCATTCTAAACCGTCGATCGTCTTTACTTATTACTAGCTGTCTACGCGTCTCCTCTCCACCCGCGTAGTAGAAAGAACACAAGCGGAGGCGCAGATGCAGGATTAAATAAAGCCAGATGAAAGAATTTTTGAAATCGGATGAACAGTCCGAGATTACTCGCTACATAAAAGCTTATCTTTACTATGAGTACAGAGTAAATATACGTATATAAGAATATATCCCATCCATTATATACGAATGTTATGTAATAACAAGTACGAGAATTTTGTTAGAGTATAAATTACCCGAGAAATCGGGTATTTTTAAGTTGTATTGGCTGGTATCCCTAAAATGATTGCAAAGAAGCTAATTCGAGAAGACATTCTAACACCTCTCGCAGCTTACCATAAACAATCTACGTAATTTGGGCGGATAATTTGTCAACAAATATTTTCTTGTACAATGTAAACAATGATGTTATTTCTATTGTAATCGTCAAATTTTACAAGATTTTGAGCGTAATGTAATTTTACCATGCTATTTTTACGTATTGCGTATACAGAAAAGTGAAAGATGTTCTACTTACGTGTGAAAGGTTATATTTTCATCACATTGTTCCGACCGGCTTTTACAGCCAAGCACGCAACAATTAACCATTTTCTTGGCACAGACGGAACACGAGATACCTTATCGTGCGTAAATTACTTTTAGGACACTATTTTATTCACAATAGTATTAAATATTTCGGATTCGTATGCAGCCACGCGCGAGCATTGACAGCATTGTATGCCACAACTGTTGTGCCAAATAGAAAAAAAGTGGAACTATGACAAGGATAACGAATGATATATCTCTGTCTGTCACACTTATCGAGATTTGTATGCTACCAGCTCGCTCGCACGTGGTATTATTATTACCATAGCCTGTCCATACTAAATTATAGGTTCATGTGCTGTTTACATTTATCCACAGATTACAGAGAAAGGCAGATAGGCCCTAATAAATTGAACGTTTTCTATCCGATCTCTTCTCACTTACGTACTGAACGACGAGTAAGAAAGGCATAGAACCATGTTATCTGACAGGTCTTCATACGTCATTGTCTCCGCTTTCTCGCTCGCACGATGTAATTAGCTCTCTCGCTCGCTTGAGATTTAGTGTAGCGAAAGATATTTTGTTACAAGATATCGACATCGATATTTAAATTTCATGTATTCGTCATCTGCAACATTTGTCAAAGAGAATATAACCACTAAGTTCATTATTATTATATGAACTAGCAATACTCTCCGTAGTTATTCTTATTCCATCTACAACTGGTTTAAAATTTGTTCGAAATATGAGAATTACAGTGTCTAATATTAAAATAATTAAGCTTTTATAAATATTTTTTAGTTTAAATTTCAATTTATTTGAATGAAATTTGTGAGAAAAAAAAAACTTGGCAGATCCTGCAAATTTCATGGTCCAAATTGCGAATTTCATGCAATTAGTCAGGCAGGACAACTCGTTTGACAGTTGGATCAGCAGCGCTACATGCATCCAGACTATAGCAATTAGTCAGCTTCTGATGAATTGGGCCTGACAAATCATGACATGTATACACCCCATGACAGAAAACTTGGCTGATCATAAATATTTCCATGGTCCAAATTGTGTTGATTGTGATGGGGTATATACATTACATGATTTGTCAGCCCCAATTCATCAGAATCTGACTAATTGCTATCGTGTGGATGCATGTTGCGCTGCAATCCAACCGTCAAACGAGTTTTCCTGACTAATTACATGAAAATCACAATTTGGACCATGGAATTGGCTTGATCTGCCAAGTGTTTTTTTTCTCACAATATTCATTCAAATAAAATTAAACGAAAATTAAAAAATATATACTAAAAAATATTATTTTAATATTTTACACTGTCATTTTGTAATTTTTTTTAAACCGGTGTTTCGTTACTACAATTTCATTCAGTGTGGCCAGTTAATAGTAAGAAAGTGAAAATTGCCGCATTCAAACGGTCCTGCGAAGTAAAATCACATAATCTGAGGCGCTACCGCGAAACGAAAAGGAACTTCATTCGTGTATCTCTCTCCCAGTCGCTCGAATATGCAAGTGCGATAGAGACGGAGATACACGAACGAAGTTCGTTTTCGTTTCGCGGTAGGCCCTCTGCCCCCCTAGCACGCTAGGTTTTATGTCCGACATAAAGCATTTGTCCCTCTTGCACTCGCATATTTGCCAGAAAGGGCCGAATGCTTTATGTCTGACATAAAACTTAGTGTGCTAGGGGGGCTGGATGCCCCATAATGTGCATACAATTTGTCAGTACAACTCGTTTGACAGTTGGATCAGCAGCGCAACATTCCTCCACACGATAGCAATTAGTCAGTTTCTGATAAACTGGGGCTGACTAATCATGACATGTATGCACCCCATGATTGGTCTATATTACTTTATATTGAAAAGTACTCTGTGTATCTGTTTCTGTTCTATTCTTTCTGGAGTAATCCGTTGGTTAGTGCTGTTTTAAAATTTTTGATAACGATAATTTATTAAAAATGCGTACAAGTTCTACGCAGTTCCAGTTGCTAGTCGACTATATGGAACAGTAAGTACTTTCTAAAGCCTATAAAAGATAATTTCTTAAAAATAAGCGTCTTCCGTAAAAGTGTAGCCCTTGCATAAACGAGAGCGACAGCTCCCGCGGGTAAGTTTAAAGAAATTTCTTTTTAGGTTTAAAGATATTTATTTTTCCCATAAGAATTACATGAATTCACTTACATGAGAAAGTATACAAATTAAAACTAAAACTAAGCATACAGTGTTTAAAAATAAGGTAAGTGTACAATATTAAAAATCAAAGTGGGTAGAAAAGCATTACAATAATTATTGCGCTAAGCGCTCGTATCTCATGTATCATGTAGTATCACGCCTTGACGCAGTCTTTTCCTCCAAAGGGTTCTGTCCTCAGACTGCTTCTCGTAGTTCGTGGGGTCAATCTTGGAAGACAACATGTCACGTTTTGCCCGCCGGTCGCTTAGCGTAATCTGAGTTTTACGTGGCAACCGAGAGGGCTTCATCCTTTGCCTTAGTTTTAATAACGTCAAAGTGATCTGCCCAGTTAAGTGCAGGAAATTGGTTCGAAGTGCCCTCTCTTTTAATATGTTAACAGAAATGGCGACCTTAGTAGACCATGTGATGGGCCACATGGGAAGCAAACGAATCTGCGTCAGTGGTCTGAGCTTACAGAGCTGTTAAATGCGGATGCCACAGGAGATACCAAAAGTGTCGAAAAGTGGAGAAAGGTATGTGTATAGCTTTTTTTATTCAACTCATTAATTTACATACTTATTCTTTTTTTCTTTCTTTGTATGTGCATTTGCTTCACTCTTCTTTATTGGTTTTGTGTCTGTGTGTAAACGTGTGCGTGTTGGGCTGTTGGGTGTTAAGGTCTGGAGCGACTTCAAAAACAACACCAAAAAAAAATCTGCCCGGCTATACCGATCGGCAAGAGGGACTGGTGGCGGTCCTGCAAGTGCTCTGAAATTGACTGACTTGGAGCAGAGAGTGATTTCTATTGTAGGCACTCGAGCGGCTACAGGCATTGTAGAAATTCCGGAGGTTGGCTTGGAGGTAGAGTAATGGGTTCTTTTTAATAATAATTTAATTTTATAGGTAATCACATTTTAAGTGATTATAACCTATATAATATATCTACGAATAAGTTGAGCGTTGCGGCTAGTAACCCTGCGTGCAAAGCTGATAGTCCTGGGTTTGATTCCTGGTAATCGCAAATATGTTTTTTATATCTATTAAATATATTGTTGCCTAGTAAAACATACCCATAATACAAGCCTTATAGAGCTTTCTATGAGCCTATTACAATTTGTGTAAGATTGTCCCCTAGTATTTATTTTTAATTTATTTATATATCTGATGACTGATGATGATACTTAATATAATAAAATATTTACAGGTTGTACTTACTGAACCAACAGAAACAAACCAATCGGTATTAATAGCAGTTGAACCAGACGAAAGTCCATCAATATTGGTGTTACACGAACATTTTCAACAAACTTGTTCCAGTAAGTTACAATTATTATTTATTTATTTTCACTATTAAAATAGCTATTGTGGTTGGGGCATATTGCACGTAGAACCGATGGCTGTTAAGGTGGAAAGGTTCTCGAGTAGCAGTTGGCGTCCGCTGGATGTGGGTGGCGCAGAGCTGGTCTTTGTCCAGTAGTGGACGTCTTTCTGCTGTCATGATGATGATAATGACTATCCAAATAAATTAAGAAAGTTCATGTACATTATCTCCTAGTAATCATTCAAAATATAAAGTTAATAGTTCACATTGTTACCTTGACCTAGTTGGTATTGATTCTGCCTAAATAGGAAGCTGGTGATGCTCTCTGGTTTGAATCCCAGAAAAGGCTTGGTTAAGCATAAACATTTTTTCCTTGAGTAATGGATGATTCCAAAATCCAAAATCAAAATTAGTATTATATTATTTATATTTGTGTAAGTATGTATACAACCTACCTACTGTTTCGCTTACCGTACTGTTCATACATATGTTAGGTACGGTACGCTAAATGTTATTTTTTTGAATGAAAAAATGACAGTCTTAACACTTGTTAATGAAAAAGTTTCGCAATCATTCCTCTGGTATCCATAGTACAAACCTTGCATATTTTGGGACAAGAAAGAACTGTAAGTTTGTCCCTAAATATTAATTTAATCCTTTCGCCGCCTAGACTAAAGACCAAAAGAGACATTGTCACGCCAACGTCACTGTTACAAGAGATCGGACACAAACCTTACATCAAAGACTGAAGGTTGCTTTGACAGCGGTCGTCATAACGCCTGTAGGGGCGCTGTGGCCTCGACGACACACGACACCTTTAGGTATTCTTGGCGTTCAAAGGGTTAAGTAATTGTTTTAATTTTTCGTTGCAGATTCTGAAGATTGGAATCGTCCTGGGACATCGGCTCAACCCACCGTTTTACCACCTAGAGAGGAGCCAGTACTTACAGTCAGGCAAGGTACAGTCTCTGCAGTAGAACTCCGTAACCCGATTAAAATAGTTATATTGCCTGCCTGCCTACGAAGCGGAAGGGTTCGAATCCCGGTGGGCAAATATTTAATAGCCTGAATATTCGTTTCTTAGTCTTGGATGTTTTCTATGTATGTATTTATCTATATAAGTATGCATATCGTCGTCTAGTACCCATAGTACAAGCTTTGCTTACAATTAGTTTGTCGATTTGTGTAAGATTGTCCCCAGAATGTTTATTTATTTTAAGTATTGTATTTATTTATTAAATCCCATAAAAAAGGCCAAGTCTCGAAACTCTTCCACCGTAAAAAGTTGTGAGATACTTGTTGATGTTGCAGATCCTGAAGATTGGAATCGTCCTGGGACATCGGCTCAACCCACCGTTTTACCACCTAGAGAGGAGCCAGTACTTACATTCAGCCGAGGTACAGTCTCTGCAGTAGAACTCCGTAACCCGATTAAAAAAAAAAATTGCCTGCCTCCCTACGAAGCGGAAGGGTTCGAATCCCGGTAAGGGCAAATGTTTATTTGATGAGCTTGAATATTTGTTTCTTAGTCTTGTATGTTTTCTATGTATGTATTTATATCTATTAAATCCCATAAATAACTACAACTTAGAAAAGTTGAAAAACCCCCGACATTTTCATTTCAAAATCCAATATCTCAAAAACGGCTTAACAGATTTTCATGAAACATGGCTAAGAACACTCGGAATCACATCAGCTTTCGTATAAAAAAAACCGCATTCAAATCGGTCTATCCGTTTGGGAACTACGATACCACAGACAGATCTACACAGATACACAGACACGTTAAACTTATTAAACCCCTCTCGGCCCTCTCTTTGCGTCGGAGGTTAAAAATAGGCCAAGTCTCGAAATTCTTCCACCGTAAAAAGTTGTGACATATTACGTAGAGCCAAGTCAGGTATTCTTATTAATGTTTATTTGCTTGCTAAATAAATTTCTGCAACTTGGAAATAATATTTTTGAACAAGCTTCTAAGAAAAAATATACATATTTGTTTGAGTCAAGTTGTACCAACTTTAAAACGGTACTGGACGTTCCAACGTTCGTACAAATTCGGGTGACGCAATCGCAACGTTTAGTTGGCGCTTATCGATGGAACAAAAGACAAACTGGTAACCACAGAACCCTACACTGCGCGTGGCACGGCACGCACTTGGGGAATGAAACCATAAAAACTGAAACAGTTCTGATTTGTCTTTGTTTTGTATCCTCTAGAGAGGAGTGGGACCGGTCTATCGCTCGGTGACGAGCCTGCGGATCAAGTTCCGAGAAGATCACCAGGTGCTGGTGTCAGGCAGCACGTGTCGCAGAGTCCCACGCCCTTACCACCCACGCCGCGTCGACGGCGAAGACGTCCGATGGTTTCGTCTCCTCTCCAGAGAAGGACTCGCACCCAGACGCAGTCAGATTTAGCGAGGCAAGCTTTTGTCAGGTCTGACTGTGATTGGCGCGCTTTTGAGCAGGAAGCAGAGCGGGAGAGAAGTAGGTTAAGGGAATTAGAAATAAGAAATCAAGAACGATGGTTGGATTTATTTGGTCAATTTTTAATACTAGGCAATAGAATCGTAGATGTGTTAGAGAAAAAATTGTAAATATTAATGTGTAAGGTCATCTGGGGCAAAAGCGACTATGAAGGCTAAGGTACGAGGGGAGGTACAAATATTCGTGGAATGAAGTAGGAGGTAAAATGGTACCAAACCTCTTTGCTTATGGTATGGGATAATATGAGAAGAAAATTATAAATGTCGATTCATAATCGTCATTTGTTTTGAAGATATCGCCCTTCAAACAAATTATTTCGGAATAAACGTGCGAGCCATCTACGGGGACCAGTGCCCTGCTAAAACTGATTTACAAGTGGCATGGCCACTTCAAACATGGCAGAGAGTCAATTGAAGACGACGATCGCCCAGGACGGCCGATTGAAGTCACATCGTCGGATATCGTTCAAATAGTTGAAAAACTCGTACAATACAATACAATACAAATACTCTTTATTGCACACCTCACACAAACAAAGCAGTTAAAAAGAGAAACAATTTGGAGACGCTCAAGCTTATTAAGCTGCTCCTCAGAAAGGTCGAGATAGGATACATCAGGGTAATCAAGAATAGGAAGAAGTAAAGTTTGAGCAAGCGCAATTTTAGTTGCAGTAGGCAGAAAATTACGAAGCCGCCTGAGAGACCCCAGCAGCAAATATCTTCCTGCTCACTTCACTCACTTGAGGCACCCAAGACAAAGAGCGATCCATAATGATCCCAAGATTTTTCACTTGCATCGAATAATCAATCTGAATCCCATCAAAAAGTATTGGAGGGAGATTTACTAAATCAACTCTAGAAATCAGATTGCTGCTGCCAATAATAATGACTTGGAACCTCGCTGGGTTCACACTCAGACCATATTGTTGACTCCATTTCAGAATGCGTACCAAGTCATCATTAGTTCTTTCTATGGCAGAAGGGAGATTACCAAGCACGGACTGTGTATAAATCTGAAGATCATCTGCATAAAGGTGATAATGAGAGGAGATATTATGTGTGATGGAATTGATGAAGATAGAAAATAAGAGAGGAGATAGCACACCGCCCTGCGGAACGCCCGCCAGAGTACTACACCAAGAAGTACAAGAAGAATCCACCTTTATTCTTTGCCGACGACCATTTAAATAACTACGAAAGCAGTCAATTACTGCAGGAGATAAGTTAAGAGAGCGTAAAATAGCGAGCATATCAAAATCGACAGTGTTGAAAGCATTGCTGAAATCCAACAAAGTTAAAACTGTAAGCTATCTGTCGTTCATCCCCAATTGGATGTCATCAGTGAAACTAATAATATGCTATCCGACCAATTCACTGCCGCGAAGACACACACATTATGTGTAAATTGTATTGTTTTTGTACTCCCTTTGTCTCTGTGTGTCTTTTGCGTAGTGAATAAATGCCTTCTTTCTTTCTTTCTTTCTTTCTTTCTTCTTTCTATGGCCGTCTACTTGCAAGTCTCCTAGCTAATTGATCCCGTAGCGCTCTGCCCATTAATAAATCACTAGCACCTTCATTCTCTGGCACCAACTCCTGTCGCTGAAACTCTGAAAATAAAGTAGAAACTTAGTATAGTACATTGTTGTAAAGGCTAGAAAGTAGGCAATAGATGGACGAGTGGGTTCTGAGTTATAGAGCATCATTTCCAAAGTGGTACCATTGCCCCCGGTCTACCCTAAACATTATAAATCACCGCGTGGAAAACTGTTGATGAGATAAAAATACTTTGTTAATTTGGCAAGAAGCTTCAAAAGATGGCGCCATTTGGTCTGAATTTCAAAATGGTACTTCACTTGCTATAACTTGTGTTTTTTTAAAGGAGTGATGTTGGATGCATGTTGTATCTGTAAGTATACGTGTAATATCAAAGCATAGTAAAATCAAAGTTCTATTTCCATCAAGTAAGGAATAAAACCTTTATTTTAATACATGACTTGGACGTTGGACGACTATAGCTTGTTTGAGGCTTGAAGTTGACTTTTGGGACCCCATATACATATGTGTGAAAGATTTTTGAAATCGGCTTACTAGTTCTACCTACTTCTTGCATATATTACTTGCACACTCATAAACTTTTTTTCTTTACATCAAAAAATATTAGTGTAGACACAAATGTTACTTTATGATTTTGTAAGTCGGTTAATCTCCAAAGTATACATCTTATCCCGCGGATCCGCCTGCGTTCTGTGTACCTAATATGCGGGCGGGGCCGCCAAAGCAGCTACTTACTACATAATTATTATATTTTACTATAAATACCTTGATTTTGTGCAGATACCTCCCGTTCAGGATCTGGTACATTATACATTAGCGCAATGTTATGTAACACAGAACATGCTATGATAATTTGCGAACACTTTTGTGGACTATAATGTAATGTCCTGTCTCTGTGTACACAACGCCAACGGTTCTTCAACCGCCCGAAAGTATTTTCAATCAGAACTCTCGCAGATGTGTGTGCTCTATTGAATGTTTCTTCAATAGAGTTGGGAGTTGGATCTAAATATGGTGTCATTATCCATGGCCGTTGAGCATAACCGGAATCACCTTTTAAAAAAAAAAATATTTTTTTAGTTAACCCGTGTGGTGTCGGTTTAGAATTTCACCACCCCCTTTCTTCCCGTGGGTGTCGTAAAAGTAGACTAAGGGACCAGGGTTGAAGTGTGTTGTGGGCGATGGGCTAGCAACCTATCACTGCAATATCACATTTTGTCGATCTTTTATACCAACATTTATGCTAAAAGTGGCGCTGGAACATACGTTTCATGTGCTCTGCCTACCCCTTTTGGGAATAAAGGCGTGTATGTATGTATGTATGTAAAAATAAATGGTTGATTTCATTAGTATGAAATGGTTAATGTAAATAACATTACTATACTAAATATATTGTCTTACCTAAAAGCCAGACAATTTCTTGCTGTCTGTGCAAAGATTGCATATAACTATTAACATTGCTATTTTCCCATATGAAGGAATCATGGGCTGCACCTCCAAACTTAGCATTAACAGATAAAATTTTGCAGTTGTGGTCACATATCTGAAAAAATAAATTTATTTACAAGTGTTTCCTGGTGCTTTTAGATACCTATAGGTAAATTGTAGCAAGTAGGAACGCCACCCCACCTACTACCGTGGTATTATGGCAGGTGGGATATTTTTATATTTTTTTTGAGTTATTACAGCGTATTAGTATCGCCATACAACGAGGGAATACGGCCAGCCTTCTGGGCACCTTGCCCGTTGACGGCGATTTATGCCCATTTTTTTTACCTGTAGGTTAAGTTTTATTATGTTTGTTTTTATTAATTGTCTTGAATAAATTAATACCACAACAAACCACCATTAATACCTTTAAACTAATGACATTAAACAAACTCCTTGAAATTAAATACGCAAAATGGAACGCATGTCCTGACAGCTGTCACTAGTATTAATGTTATTTTACCGTCAATTTAGGCTTCAGTTTATTTAAGAATTAATTTCTCTGAATTTATTTAGGATAATTTATGAAATAATTATTATACATGTATGCGCCTCCTCGCGGTGATGATTTTGGTGTGCTTGAAGTTGGGTTTCTGTGCTAGGAAGCTATTGAAATGTGTGTGTGAAGTTTGCCAACCATGTGTCTATCTTGGGATTGTTGAAGCTGTTGTACATTGTAGTGGCTACTGATGCGGCTTTAACTTAAGTATTAGGAGGGTCAATAATCTTTCCCCGCACCTCTCAACAGCCAGACTATGTTAGTTTATATGGAAATCGATTCAGAAAGACATGCCTACAATTTCAGCACAAATGTATGTAGCCTCAGCTACATACATTTTTCGCCGGTCGTCTTGGGAGCGCGGGGCCACTACGCTCAAGGCAAGCGCGCAGACGGATCGCGAGCCCACAGGCCCGTAAAGCTCGCAGCCTGCGGTGAAGATCAAGCACCCTCATGGCGCCATCGGCGCGACGCGCGCAAATACGATGCACAACAACGACCGCGTTGTTCATGTATTGCGTGAGGTCGTCCTTTTTGAAGACCATAGAGAGTTGTGGGTAGTGATTGTTTAGTTTAGATTGTAAATGAGTGCGTAACCTGGCCAGGTCAGTGTCGCGATGCACCGTCGCTTTCAGTAGTCATATTATGAGATCCCTGCGTTTACTTTAGTCAGTGAATGCCCGTGTGATTCGCGTTTAATATAAGTAGCAGCGCTCTGCAAGTGTGTTTAAGTATTCCGCTGAATACATACATTGCATGTGTCACAATCTGGCTTTTTATATAGCATCCCTGTAGGTCTCAATCCAAGACGGCTTATAAGAGCCAAGAGGGAGGACCCTTGAATATAATAGTTCAGTAGTTTGGTCCGACTGAAATCCGAGCAAGTTTTAGAAAGTAGTGTAGCACATACCATATATTTGAGTAACTACTACAACTCTAGCCCAATTCCACCTGGGTAGTAGGTGGGATGGCGTTCCTACCTGCTACAAAGTTTAAATGAGTAAGTAAGTATGTATATATACCATTTGTACATTCATTGAGTGATAGTGTTTTCTACAGAAATACAGGTGTTCCTCTTCTTTTGTGGGAGTGAATATTTTGAAGTGACTGCCATCAATGCATCCTAGCACCCCTGGGATACCATAATTACTGTAGAAACTGAAATGTTAAGAATACTTTGTCATCATCTGGGTCAATCAACTTTTTCTTGTTGTTATTCTGTCCCGGAAACCAAGAGCCAATACTAGCTTCGTAGGATTAAACTGACTATTAAAAATAGTTAAATCTAATACATACCCACGTTTAATGGCATCTTTTTCTTCTTGTGTGGTTGGGAATTTGATGAATATTTTTAAAATATTGGGGTGGTTCAAAGCAATTGTTACTTCTTGTAAATAGTTACTCATTGCTTTTTGTGAAAAATGGTGTGCCTTACCAGTGATACGCTGGTAACTACCTTGCGCATAAAATAGTAATGCACATAAAACCTGCAAGTTGTTTTATTTATTTATTTAGATATACAATTTAACAGCATTACAGCATATGCCAAGGCGCTGGTAAACTTAAAGTATTTTTACGTCACACCTGGCCATAATGTGAGTTTTACCGCACGCAGCGCGTACGGTTAAACTCGCATTATGGCCAGGTGAAGACGTAAAATTGTGTACTCACCACGGGCAGTAAAAAAGAAAGCCCTCTATCGCATATTTATAACCCTCGCCTGCGGCTCGGGTCACAATTACCTGTGATTTCGGGCTTTCTTTCTTTTACAGCCCTTGGTAAGTAATGTCCTAAACATACATATACACAATAACAAACAAAGTTATACTTAGTAACAAATGATATTTAACCTTTTCAACGCCGAGAGCCACTAAAGTGGTCGAGTGCTGTCGTGCCCACCACGCCAACAACCCATAAAAAGGTCGGAGAGAAGCTGTACTTTGATCCTGAATAAAATCTATTATGAGCTGCTTTCCTTTCTTTTTACTGGCTTAACCCTTAAATGCATAATGATGTATATATGCATCGTATATTGTATACGTTTTTTTAAATACTATGATTTTTTTCTTTATTTTTCCCTCAATCTATACAACATGACACATCTATTTCAATTTATTAAAAAGTTATACAAAAAATCATGCATTTAAGGGTTAAACTTTACATCAATACATGTTTTGTTCTTTATAAGAATTGACGAATTCTTGGACAGGTCAAAATGTGAAAATTTCGGGATTATTCTTCGGATATAATTTGACGCAATAATGTCAGTGTCCCATACGCCAATAGCCCATAAAGTGGTCGCTAGTGCTGTCGCCGGATCTGTTTAATTTACATTTGATTATTGTGAAAATATTGTTACTAAGATGTCTTTTCCAATATTTGTAACCCTAGTCTATTTTGTAACCTTAATTAAATCATCGTCTTAGCATAAAAACCTACTGAAACAAAATTTAAGTCTATTACGATTTACTGACATTGATCTGTCGATACAAAAAATATATCTGTATAGCGTAACAGTCACTTCTCTATGATCGCGGGAAATCATAGTTCCTTATACGCCAACAACCACTTTAGAGGCTAGCCTATGACGTCATGGACGGTAAATAGTGTGTACTAGTGATGGCGTAGTGGTGTAAATAAGAAACCAAATTCGTAAAATGGAATTCGATTTATGTTTAAACAAACAGTATAACACAACATTCTGAGAAACTTGACGTATATACTCGTATGTTGGGAAGAAGTACTTGGTGTTTTCCGAAAATATCAAACGGAGCATTTGGCTCAAAATGAAAACGCACGATATTGTGTGTATAATAATCGGCAATCAAATATAAGAAAAATGCTCCAGTTCATTCCACCGGAAAATGTAGAAATAATTTGGGTTGCCGTGATGAATATCCTTGAAAAACATATTTACCGGTATTTTTCATTGTAATGAAATAAACTGTATAAGTAGGTATATGTTGTTTTATTTATTGAAAATTTTATCATTATCACGTCTATTTTATTTAAGAATATTTACTTGCTGTAGTCATACCTACTCATTTGACATACTTTGTATACCATTTCTTTCAAACGTCATCAAGGTCAGTGTAAGTAGAACAAAACAAAATTACTTACTGGTTAATAAATGTAATAATTCGTTTATGCCATAACTCGGGCGTGTTGCTGTTAGTAAAATAAGTTGTACTCACAGCAACACGCCCAAGTCACCATTTAAAGGACTTACGTCAATGTCAATAAGATTGCTTCAATGAGCACTCACTCTCGTACTACGATTAGTACGATTACCGAGGCTAGTAAATTTTATCGATAAATGTTTTGCACAGCACTACGAGATTCGTCATTTTTGATAAGGCAACAGCTCTTGGCGTGTGAATGATCACTTCATTCAAATATGAGAGCGTTGAAAAGGTTAAAAATGCATCTCACAGAATCTTTTAACAATAGGCAGAAGACGTGTAGGCAAACAAATCGCAATCCGGTGCATACAGAATTACTTTGTTAAGTAGCGCCTGCGCGTTGAAAACTGGTGAGTGCTCGTGCGCTGCCGTGCGAGCCGGCTCTTCCGCCAGGAGGCGGTGGCTGCGGCCACGGAGGTACTTGTCAGGAAAGAACAGAGAGCATATTCTCGTGTTCAAGTCGGAGCAATCTGACTCACCTTTCAGAATACGACAAGCAGTGGTCAAAAGTTCGATATTGCGCCTTTATAGTTAATAATTATCAAAAATAACACTAATAGATGGCTAATAAATTTTATATTATGGAATGTAAGTACCTTTGATTCCAGCGATACTCTTTGCGAGGGTTCCAAATCCGTATGTTTTTTTAACAAGTCGCACAGGGTTTCGAAAGCTTCCTTGTTGAGCCTATATTCTTTAATAAAATTATTTTCACTTATATGCTGTAGTGGATTTCGCAGTATCATCTCCCTCATATCGGCTTGAAATGTTCCCTGTTCACGTCGTTCGTCTTGATATGCAGCCTTTGATAACATATCCCACGCTAAATAGTACCTTGCAGACATTGTTTAATTAAACGATTAAGAATTTTACTATGTCTTTACGCTCCGATTTGCTAGTGAAATAGTTAATAGTTAACTACAACCAATACGCTATTTTACGAAGGTAGGTAGGCGAATTTCTACGACATGGATACAAATTACAAACCGTTAGTCGTCGCCAGCGTTTAATTCGATACGTATTTTAATGTCAGACTCATACACGGCCGAGGCTGGTCGTACGGTCACGGACTTTAATTGTTGAGCCATTTAGAGCTCACTTTATACTGGACAATTCATAGCTTAACTATTAAAAACCAAAATGAGTTGACACCTAAATGGCTCAACAATTAAAGTCCTTGACCGTACGTCTAGACGTCTAGTATTTATTATCGTATACTAAATATATTTTTCATCACACTTGCTCGAAAATTGCTTCATAATGCGCAGACATACAGAGCTGTAATAGCCAGTGTTACGCCCACGGGCGTAATGGTTTTTTTCTTAAATTGTATCTGTCACTCATGCGGCAGTTACAAAGCAAAGAGGTTTTATATCAAATACGATGTCTCAAAACGTATTTATAAATAAATTTTAACTTAAATAACTACTTAAACATGTTTAACTGAATTATTTACAGATTTAATATGTAGTTATTTAGTGTCTATGTAAAATGTTTTTAAGTGTTTTCAAATCGTGGCTGTATACCGAAGGGTCTTTGCCATACGCGCCTCGCGTCAAATTCAACAAAATGGACGACTGACATGTTGCAGTTTTTATTACGATTTATATTACTTAATTTCATCTAAAATGTATTTGTTTCCTCGCAAATGTGATGAAAAACATTGT
Source organism: Epinotia ramella (assembly GCA_947578815.1). Classification (NCBI taxonomy): domain Eukaryota; kingdom Metazoa; phylum Arthropoda; class Insecta; order Lepidoptera; family Tortricidae; genus Epinotia; species Epinotia ramella. The sequence continues at coordinate 11,771,584 of OX388204.1, read as the reverse complement.
GTATAACACGGGCGTAAGAATATTGCAAACTCGAGTCATCAAAAGCCCTCCGCCTTCGGCATCGGGCAGCTGATAGACTCTTGTTCGCAATATTCCACTTAAGCCCCTCGTTAAACAATGTTGTGGCCAGATGAAGACGTAAAATTGTGTACTTACTACGGGCGGTAATTCGTAAAGCCCCAGATCGCATATTTATGGCCCTCACCTTCGGTTCGGGCCACAAACACCTGCGATCTTAGCATTAGTGTGAGACACTATAGAAAACACACATTACGTTGCACGTACGCACTATACCTCTTGCTCTAAGTGTTCCAATAAGAGAGAGACGGATAGTGCGAGAAAAATCGAGAGAGTTCGCGTGCCGTCGTGTGAGCGCCGTGCAGCACACAAAAATCGAGAGTGTGTCACGGCCGTCTCATGATAGACGTGCTGTCTCGCCCTATCTCATCGGTTAGTAACAATCTTGCAGTCCGCTTCGCAGGACCGTTTGAATGCGGCAATTTTCGCTTTCTTACTGTTAACTGGACACACTGAATGAAATTGTGGATGCAAAACACCGGTTTAACAAAAATGATAAAATTACAGTGTAAATTATTAAAACAATATTCTTTAGTATATATTTTTTAATTTTCGTTTAAATTTATTTGAATGAAATTTGTGAGAAAAAAAACACTTGGCAGATCATGCCAATTCCATGGTCCAAATTGTGATTTTCATGCAATTAGTCAGGACAACTCGTTTGACAGTTGGATCAGCACCGCAACATGCATCCACACGATAACAATTAGTCAGATTCTGATGAAATGGGGCTGACAAATCATGTAATGTATATGCCCCATTATGCCGACACCCCACTGCGCTATGCGCTATTCGTTATTCGGCTTATGCGCCTGTATTCGACGCAGTGTGGACGGTTTATTCGTCTATATTTGCCTTATTCGCACGCATAATGCGAGATAGGGCGAGACAGCACGTCTATCATGGGACAGCCGTGACATACTCTCGATTTTTCTCGCATTACACCTCTTGTTCTAAGTGTTCATATAAGAGAGAGACGGATAGTGCGAGAAAAATCAAGAGAGCTCGCGCACCGTCGCGTGATAGCCGTGCATCACACAAAAACCGAGAGTATGTCGCGGCCGTCTCATGATAGACGTGCTGGAAATTATTTCATAGGTATCCCCATCCCGCTTTATCTTACAGTATCATATAGCACGTGCAGTCCGCAACGCAGGACCGTCTGGTGCTCGGTACAGGCTGTCAAAATTGACTTAACTTTGAAATAAAAACAGAAAACAGTGTTTGCTCTAGCGCATGTATTCCTATGTGATCTTAGAGGACTCTGATTTTATATGATTAATATTATATCGACTAGCACGACTCTCCGTAGTTATTCTTATTCTATCTACACCCGTTTAAAAAAAAATACGAAATATGAGAATTACAGTGTAAAATCTTAAAACAATATTATGATATATATACACTATCCTACTCTTTCTTATTAGAACACTTAGAACAAGAGATATAGTGCGAGAAAAATCGAGAGTATGTCGCAGCCGTCGCTCGTCGCATGATAGACGTGCTGAATTGGTACAATTTGGCTCAAATCGCATTCGACAAATCACAAGATTCGCAAGTGTTAATTCAATCATTTTCTGCGCTAGCCACACCACTCCGTGAGTTCCGTGAAGCGTCCATCGAGTAAACTATACGAACGATCGACTTGACGCGAGCGTCTCAGTAAACTTATAAGTGACTCAAGCTACCGACTGGATTTTTAGTTCTATAAGTGACCGCCAGGGGCGGTGTATCGATTCTTCATACTAATAATTTACGCAGACGCGATCGAGTCAAGTTAACGTGACTCAATGCAAACTCACACTAAAGGTACAGGTGAAGACGTAAAATTGTGTACTCACCACTGGCGGTAATTCGTTAAGCCCCAGATCGCATATTTGCACATAGCATAACACCTGCGATCTGGCCCATTCACGAATTCTCCGCCCTAGGTACGTAATGTACTATTTTCATTTACTATTTGATGTTATCCAAATATAATATGTAATTTGTCCGGGTAAACTTTTACCGGTACAAACAATAGTCAAGGTTTTACTTATCCATTATTACATTCTGTTTTCAATACGCTTAGCCAAATGTTCATTTTAGTTGTCCTTCGATATCGTAAAAAAATGTCTAAATATCGCTTCTTTATTTGCTACACATTCATGGTATTTAACTTCGTTAACATGTTGGCGGGTCGTTGTCGTCGTCATGATCAACGTCGGCGTCGTCTTCGTCGTCGTCGTCGACAGCGTGGTCCTTTGACCATTAGCATACAGAACATCTGATTGCCACCCCGGCAGGCCCCTCTGAGCAAAAAGTAGGAGCCTCGCGAAGCGGGACTCCGTCGACATGCTGGCGGGTCAATGTTTATACAAAAAAAGGACCGCGAACAATAAAAACTATATATTATTATATATTTCCACCCAAGTAGGTTCGTTGGCTACCTATTAGTTTTCCTCAGATGGAAAAATACAAGTCTTTCTTGTCGAATACCAACAACAACACGTATTGCCGTTATTGGAATTCTACAATCGAACGATTGGGCCAGGGTGTAAGAAATAACTTACGGTGGTTTGATTTCCATACAAAACGTTATTTGACATTCACATGCTATAACGGCGTGATTTTTTAAGAAACTGATGTAAGTAACTAACTTTCATAAATTGGCTTTCCATTTGCGCGAAATTCCCCCTTTCCTTGAATAAACTGGTATAAACTAGAATAATTAAAAAAAAATGGTTTTCCTAAAGTATGACGTCACAAACTAATAAGTATCTCAAATTATTCTAGTTTATACAAGTTAGGTTAATAAAACTAAGGTTATAATTTCGTAATTTAAAGACCATACATTTCGATTCAATTAAATACTAAACATTCGACCCATAGAATCGTTACAATCGGAATAATGAGATTGCGGGTAAATCAGTAGTTGCGAATGATTAAAAAAGCGAAACTATAAATGATCAGCTGTAAACATTCGGAGTGCTTTCGGACGAACGAAAAATAAGTGAAACTAAACTAGTCGAATAGCTAATGTCAAAATAAAATAAAATACTTTTAAACAAAGTTTTAACTGACTTCAATTCAGTAATCCCCAATGGGAGGCCACATCACCATTTCCACATTTCCTTTCCTCTTTACCACGGAACTGCATTCCGGAAGCAAATGCGTTGATTTTGAAGAAAAAAACAAATCGCTTTTTGTGGGCTGATAATATTTGAGGAGTTCCTTCGATTGCTCAGGGATCTCTCAATCACCTTTCAACCTTTTCAAGGATCTGGAATCATATCAGAATCTATGGAGTATGTTTTAATCGACTTCAAAAAAGGAGGAGGTTATCAATTCTGACGACCGCTTTAGCCTAGTGACCCTGGCTACGAAGCAAGAGGTCCTGGGTTCGAATCCCGGTAAGGGCATTATTTGTGTGAGGAGCACGAACGTTTTCTATGTATTTATGTATTTATTTATCTATATTAGTATATTTATCGTCGTCTAGTACCCATAGTACAAGCTTTGCTTAGTTTGGGACTAGGTCCCCTAGTAGCATTTTGCGTTGGCCAACCGTAGCTAACGGTTGGGAAAAAGTTGGGAAATCGTTAGTAGCAATCTAACGAATTGCCAACAATGGCCCTAATGCTATTTATGGTTCATTTTCCAACTGCAAAACCATACAAACATCTAACATAGGCCCTACCACAGTTATCGGTTGGGTTACCAACAAATAATCCATACGAACAGCCAACATAGGCCCTACTGTGGTTTTGGTCGGATTTCCAACAGAAAATCCCATACGAGCAGCCAATATAGGCCCTAGTGCAGTTTTGTGCAGCGTTCCCAACAAAAAAACCATACGACCATACAACATAGGCCCTACCGCCGACTTAGTTGGCTTCTCTACCAAAAAATCCCTACGAGCAGCCAACATAGGCCCTACTGAGGTTTTGTACGGCGTTCCGAACAAAAAATCCATACGATCATGCAACATAGGCCCTACCGCGGTTTTGGTCGGATTTCCAACCGAAAATCCCATACGAGCAGCCAACATAGGCCCTACTGCAGTTTTGCGCAGCGTTCCCAACAAAAAAACCATACGACCATACAACGGAGGCCCTACCGCCGATTGAGTTGGCTTTCCAACTGAAAATCCCATACGAGCAGCCAACATAGGCCCTACTGCAGTTTTGCGCAGCGTTCCCAACAAAAAAACCATACGACCATACAACATAGGCCCTACCGCCGACTGAGTTGGCTTTCCTACCAAAAAATCCCTACTAGCAGCCAACATAGGCCCTACTGAGGTTTTTGTACGGCGTTCCGAACAAAAAATCCATACGATCATGTAACATAGGCCCTACCGCGGTTTTGGTCGGATTTCCAACAGAAAATCCCATACGAGCAGCCAACATAGGCCCTACCGCCGGCTTAGTTGGCTTTCCTACCAAAAAATTGGAATTTAGCGCTATCTCGTGTCGAGTAGAGGCATTGTTCACCTGTCACGGGCCTGGACATAAACAAGTACTTTTTACGCTATTCATCACCAGAGAGCACATAGCATTAGTACTATTGCATATTGAAAACAGCATAGGGCCAACAGTGGGCCACATAGGAATCATTGGATTGCCATTGGGCAGCGGGACGAGATAGGGGAATTCGGAAACAAAGTGCGGTGCGGGGGGCGGTGGACAGGAGCACGCGTGGCGCGCGAATTCGATCGGCCATTTTGTTATCGATCTCCATCGTGAATAGTGCGTAGTGCGTAGTGGTTAAATTTTCTTTTGAGTGCGTGCGTGCATGGTATCAAGTATTACTTGTTTTTGAAAGGGTTGCATATTTACTTAGCAAATATATATAAAAATAGTGTGCAAGTTAATACTTACATGTTATATTCACTAATCAAATAACAATATATCGTGTTTATTAAGCAATCCTTTCAAAATCACGTTCAGTATGATCAAAGTGGTGGAATTTAATGATTCTGATGGTGACGGCGTGGTCTTAGTGTAACACTTAAGAGAAGAGTGGATCACGCCTCGCAAGAAGGAGTGCCTTTGGCCTCCTCATAAAATCGTCAGTACAGTATGCCTCACAACTAAAATATTACCGGACGAGAATTGACATGTGTATCCCATAAACGCATATTGTACGAGACAGGTGAGTTAATATTAGTTAATTTAATTTTTAAATCACAAGGTCAATTTTGTTTTGTAACGTCGTGTGTTCATTTTGATTTAATATTTGTTTAAAACTGATGCTGGCAAAAGTCTCGAGCTGCCATTTCTCTATAAGTACACTTGGTAATAATAAATAGTTTTATCTATTTCTCGTTTTTATGAAAAGGTTAGTTTTAGCTATTTCTTCATAGTCCTCTTTGTTTGTGTCATTTAAATGTGTCTTCATCTCTCTTCTAACAGATGGCTGCGTCCTTGTCAGTTGGCTGACGAAACTGGCCAGTGTGGATGCCACATTAAAGTTGCTGAATAATCCGGCGTCTAATTTACTTATTTGGACCTTACGCGATGAGCGGACCATTGGATTTTTGACACCTGAACCGACGGGGTGCAACTGCTTCGGAGGTCAAAATATGTTAGTCCAGTCATGACGTTGACAAATTTGGGCTAGTATGATGCCTTTTATGGCCCGCCATAAAAAATGTGTCCCTTTCTCACTTACATACTTGCTAGAAAGTGATGAATGCTTTAAGGCCGGTCAATACTTACAATAAAATTATAAACGTATTATTTGAAGTTTTATTTTACGGTCTAGCTGTACAAAATGATGGTGAGGCAAGTAAATGTGAAAAGTCTCAGAAGGCATTTAATTAAATCTCCGTTAACAGTTAATGTGCAGTTACGTTTGTAAATTCGGTTATTTAAAGACGTTTACTTTGTATGTTACAGATGTTTATTCTCACGAAGGCGGTTTGTGAGTATTATGCACATGCACATTGTTGTGTACTCGGCCAATATAGAATCTCTCTCGAGATTACGCACCTAGAAACCATGGACATGTGCACTAAATAGGTACCACCCCACAACAAATGTACGATCCCTACCGACCGCGAGCGACGCCGGGGCGCACATTGTAAGTGCCAAAGGAAATTGAAGCTTCTCTGCTGTAGTTAAATTCCATATTTGCACGGAATTTACGCAGCTTGCCACCTGCGCGCGCGAGTAGTAGAATTTAACTACAGCAGAGAAGCTTCAATTTCCTTTGGCACTCACAATGTGCGCCCCGGCGTCACCCGGTCGGTGGAGATCTTGCATAAGTAAGACCAACCCGCCTTCGTGAGATAAACAACTGTACCTAACCCTACTAACTGCCAACGGCTATTCTACAGTTGGTACAGAGTGCTTTTATTTTGTAGGGCCTTCTTACGCAATGTTGCTTGAGGTCCAACAGTCGGAAACTGTGGTTGGCCCAACATAGTTCTCGTAGTAATGTTGCTGTAGGCCCTACTTTGCAAATGTAAATTGGCCCTACAACCAGAAACGGTGGTTGGCCCAACGTAGTTGTCGTAGTAATATTGCTGTAGGCCCTACGTTGTAAATGTAAATTGGCCCTACAACCGAAAACGGTGGTTGGCCCAACATAGTCATCATAGTAGGCCCAATGTTGGGAGACATTGTTGGCTTTACCGAAAACAGGTGTTTCACTCGCAACGGTTGACCAACCATTCGGTGATCAATGGCCCTACGAAATGCCAACTTAAAATGCTACTAGGGTCGATTTGTGTAAGATTGTCCGCAATTATTATTATTATTATTTTTTTAATTCGTCGGAATCTTTTAAAGTTATAAGTAGTTTAAGAATTTCCATAAGTCTTCATCATCAGTTCCGCTTCACTATATTTGTAATTTTCGGGTAAAAATAAATACAAGAGATAAAAAAAGAAAATACCGAAATAACTACACGCGTGCCTAATATGTTTGAGGAGTTCCCTCTTTTCCTGGTGGTTCCCATCAACTGAAGTTTTGATTATAATGGGACCAATCTGAAAGCATATTGACTTATTGACGGAGTTCTAAGGTAACACACATATAAAAAACATACTGCCCAATTGAGAAACTCTTTTGTTTTTTGAAGTCGGTTAAAAAGGACGAACATTTTTAGGGTTTCACCTAGTTAGTGGGTAACCTGCAATATGACACAGACAAAGTCGCGCGCATAAGTTTGTATAGGAATAGTATAAAATGATTGATTAAAATTTTGTGGTACAGCTGAAACCGATTTCATTATATTATGAAATGAATGCTTTTAATTAATGACTCGCCAATCAGCCAATGTTTACTGTTTGTATTCATGCCTGCTTTGTGATTCACAAACTGGTTCGTTTCACCCCACCAACTAATCCCAGTATATCTTGGATCCGAGATTCGGTACTACTACGGGTTATCGAAGAACGGGTTTACACTGGTTCTCCTCAGGCGTCAGGTCGGTAAGCGCTGTGAATGACAGGTACTGTCCAGGTACGCCCGAATGTTTGCATGGTCAATGCACTTAACGCTACAACCTGTTCCCAAAAATAACTGACTTATGGAGGTGGGTATGGGCAGGACCTACATTGTAGTTAAATTAAAATCAAGATGCCTCTAAGTAAATGTTCACTGCAATTGTTTCGTGAGGTTCGTTCGTCAACATCAAAATATGGGAAAGTTTAAATGCTCCGAGCTGGATTCGAACCGGCGATCACAGGCATACGCGGCCTGTCGCTACTCGCTACTAACCAACTGAGCTATCGGAACCATCCGATTTTTTTCAATCAATTTCCTCTTAACAACGCCGTAGGGAGGCGTGTAAAGTGACAACTACCAAGCTACACTCAGAGGCAATGAAAACGGGTCACTTCCCATGGATTACTTTACAAAGTGACCCGTTTTCATTGCCTCTGAGTGTAATTCCCAATGTGAACTATGAAGGTACGCTACCTCAGAGGCAATGAAAACGGGGTCACTTTGTAAAGTATTCCATGGGAAGTGACCCGTTTTCATTGCCTCTGAGTGTATAAGACTCAGGCTTCCTAACGTTATCAAAGTATCAAATTATGTTGAGAAATCGTCAGTAACGAATCACCACCCTACACTAAATACAATAGTAGATTGTGTGACAAGGGTCTAAAATAAGCCATACTACCACGAGATGGTTATTTTCCCGAAAAAAGTAACGCATTGTACGCGCGTCAGGTAGATCAAATGTCACTTTTTATATGGAATATTGACAATTAGTTTGTCCTAACATTACGTTATTACCCCTCTGAGTTACACACTCTACTCACTTCGACTTCGAGAAAATAGTAAAAACAAAGATTATCCATCCACAATTAATAATAAGTTCCGGTTCGTCTGTCTGTTACTTTTCACGCTTAAATCTTACACCAATATACCTAATATTATGAAATTAGTAGACAGTTTGAGTTCCGAAACACATTGCATACTCTTTATTACGGAAATTATCCCCAAGAGGATGACGTTATATGAATACTACGCCTCTGAGAATCAAATATCCATACATTTACGATTAATGAATTATGCGCATTTAGTTTCCTGCAAAATTCGTGAAGCTTTGACTTAACGGAGCCTGCAGTTTATACACATTGGAAGTTAATAGATACTGAGCAAGCGATTGCAGAAGTTGTGCCGGCTGAGCGGAACCTACGTGCCGTAAACTGCGAACTGGCTTATAGCTATAACTCGTACATGTTTTATCACCTGGCTCCAAGTTTCTATGAAGAGGCTCTACATACATGAACTCAAGCCTACATATCTAGCAGCCCAAGCTTTAAAACATAAAATGATCTGAGGGTACAGCAGGTGTAAATACATTTTCAGTGCCAAATTCAGCTAGATCCTAGAAGGCAAAATAGATGGAACAAGAGGGAGAGGAAAGATCAGAATAATACATCGTACAGGTGAAGGAATGGTGCTGTAGCCACAAATACCTACCAAGAAGTAAAAACGAGGGCCCAAGATCGATGGAAATGGAGAATGCAGCAACGACAGAGGGCCAGGCCCTCTTAATATTGATGATGATGACATTCAGCTATTGTAAGTTTAATGGTTCACACATACACGCACATAGGTCCTACACACTTTAACCCTTACGGGGAGATGGTGTGCCTATTTTAACCCGACACCATACTGGGATACACGGTGAAAATGCGATGTATTGCGACATAGAAAATAGCATTTGCTATTTTCTCAAGAGATAGGTGAAGTACGTTGAACATTGCAGGCTTATGAAATGTTTGTAACATCTAAGATAGGTAAAGTATGGTTTAAAACGGTAATAAGTTCAACATCAATCATGTTGATATTATAATAAAATTCCACTTGACTTCAATTGACGTCATTAAACGGAGTTTAAGTTTTATGCTTAAGTATACTTCAACGGTAGCAAACAAGTTTACAAACTTCCTGATTCCTGAAGCAGACACCGTAACTTATGAACCCTTAGCAGTTACAAGCGCGTTGCCTACCCTTTATTAATTTGAGGATTCCTTGTGTCGTAAGCTAGAGCATGCTAGCGACAACATGCAGGCCCCAAATAACCCCATATTTTTTACTATCTACACAGGGTATCATCGGGAGCTCTGGCAACCTTAATGACCACCAGACCCCGTATCATGGTCGGCCTTATCACACGATAAGTGACAGGATAGAGCGTCCGTCACTGGCTGACACCGTTCGATAGAACGAGACGACGCTATATATCATGATATATATCTTGTCACTTATCGCGTGATAAGGCCGACCACGATACGGGGTCTGGGACACAACACCGCATATTTAAGAGCAAGTACCTAGTGGTGTTATTATGACTGCGGTCTTTACTCCAGGAAAAATACGGTTTTGAAAAACTTTAATTTATATAAGCGTTTTTTTTTTGTTGATTCCATTTTAAAATGTTTTTTTAAGATGCCTTTATTCAAGAATCCGACAAACTTTCCACCCGGAAGTAATTATGTAGATTTAAATGAAGCACGCATAGTTCTTTTTTGTATGATTTATCTTGAAAATTATAGAGCAAATGTAAATGAACCAAAATAAAGACAATAATATTTATTAATTCACCAGCTTTATTTATTTATATTTTTTTTGATGTCTGAAATTTTGTCGGATGCGGTCGCTGGGTAACTATTTAATTGATAATTGTATATCCGTTACATAAGCTGTTATAAATTATTTCCAAACTTGTCATTTTTTCCATACAAGTTGTCAGTTTATTGACTGGACTACTTCTCGAACTTGGAGGAGGTAATCTCCAGTTGGGCTGCCCTGCATATGAGCGATATGAAGTTCCGTTATCCTCCTCCTCCTCGTTCCTCTCTTGAATGTTTGATACACCCTTGCTTACATATTTCTACCTGGGTATCAATCATGTAACTTTATAAAGGCTGTAACGTATACATTCATATGCACGTTACAGCCTTTATCTTCAACGCCACACCACACGGTTTCACCCGTTAATAAGCCTTTAATTTTAACGACAGAATGAACGGCCGGTAAAACGATGATCTTAAACAGTCCATTCGGAAAACGGACTAACGAAACAAACAGACGAACGTGTCTTATCGCGGCGCACGTTCACACCGCGACCGTTCAGCAGGTCGACCACACAATAGGTCTATTTTTGTTCGTTGTTTCGCATTATATTCGCATTTCAATGTGTTTGGCGCACTTGTTTCCATGTGCGCTAACGTTTGCAAACAAGTGCACGATACACGTAGTAAAATACGATGAGATAGTGATGAGCTAAATCAAGCACCAAATGGCACTAATATATTAAGCTGGTTAAAAAGTCATCCTTAATTATACTCGTACTTCGCGCATCAGGTAGTATACAGGATGTTAACGGGGTCATGATCCGGAATGACAAAAAGCGAATAAGATGATCATACTGAACAACCTTTCCAATGGGACCAACCACGAAATCGCAAAAAAAAAAGAGCCAATTAAGAGTTAACTGTGAGTTAACTGCGATTTAATTGAGAGTTAATGTATGGAATACCTGGTTTTTTTTTGCGATTTCGTGGTTGGTCCCATGGGAAAGGTTGTTCAGTATGATCATCTTATTCGCTTTTTGTCATTCCGGATCATGACCCCGTTAACATCCTGTATATCTAAATGTCACTTTTTGTATGGGAAAATGACAGTTCATTTGTACTAACGAGCGTTCGAAAAGTTACGTGATCACCCCTCCCGATAACATTCGATTTTGGACGGACAAATTCGTCTGTATTTTTTCGAATTATCATTATTTTAAAGGTGATTTTCACGAAATCCGTACTTATAGGTACGTTATGTATGTTATTTTATATTTATACTAACCGGGACTTAATTAACGTTGTTGCAACATCCGAAATGTCGGGAGACCTCAGTGAGGTAAATAAATAAGTTAATTATACGCGATTACGAGTAAGTCCCGTTTGGTATAAATAATGTGTGAGAATCGTGAAAGTTTAAATCAATATACGTTATATATGTTGCTTATAAAGTAAGCAACCTCTATTTTTGCTACTCTATGACTCGAGACGACCCCCAGATGTCGGCCGACGTGGATTTCGCTTTTATCAGTTTTTAAGTACGAATTTTCTTCCTTATTTTCCTTATGACAGTTCCCTATTATTTATTTATGCCATTGAGTCCATGACATTTCAATTAAGACTTCATTGGAAAAGGAAAGAGGAAATATTAGAGAAGATGAATGGTTGGACAGAGCATAAATAAATATTAGATTGGTGACAATATTACAGTCAGTATTATTAGATACAATATCATTATATAACATAACCCAGTTTTTTTTCATTATTTTATTTTGAAAACACTCATTAACAAATATGAGTTAAAGTAAGTCGAAATAAAACGTATGTGGGATGAGAATAATTATCCTAAAACAGCACTCAATTTCCAACAAATAAATTATTGTAGATTGAAATGTCTCACTTCTTAAAAATATACCGATTTTTAATATAAATTTATTAATGAGGGTTTAGGGCTTCAAAGTAGCCTCTCGTGATAGTCCTGCTTACAATAAAAAAGGGCAGAAATAATGTAATCAATTACACGCACAGTACGCCTAGCACAACTTGCTGCTCAGTCACTTCGCGCGCGACTGAGCGTCTCCTGTCTCACTCGCGCTGTGTGAATTAGAAAGAGGAGGGTAGATCTTTCTCTACTCGCGTCGCGGCGCGGCGTCAGTTGTGTTAGCCCCGCTGGTTACAAGATACTGCAATGTAAGCAGCAGCCGGACCGTATGGGACAGTACCTAAATGTAAACGTACCTGTACAGGTCCCTGACGCAGCCGAAAACGTTTACGATCGCTTGTATGTAGGGTTATTAGATAATGGTATAGGCGAAGCCGTGATTAAATCCCTTGAGCCGGCATTCAAGCTAATTAGCCTTTACAAAGACTACGTTCCCGGTGATACGAGTTTGATCACCGTTTAGTATATATCATCTCTATCAAGTGGACTATGTAATCAAACTAAATTTCGTCTCTACCCTTTAGAGCTCTTAACTTTGGTGACATTATGAATTGAAATCAGTCGCCGACCTCCATAGAGCAAGCAAAATCGTCAAAACATCTTATTGAAAAATTACAGAAACTTGTTGACAGTTTCGTATTCTGAGTAGTTTCTTAGGGTACATTTTGGTCTATGAAATATGTGCTATTGATAAGTTAATGCCATATCGCATTCAAAATTTGTATAACCAGCGTAAGCCGGCACCAAAACGCTGGTAAACAATTCGCGACGGAAGCTCACGTTAACCTAGACATGCAAAATTTGCGAGTACGGAACCCTCGTGCACGAGTCTGGCTCGCACTTGACCAAGGGGCAAGCAGAGTATAAAGCAGCACAATATGTCTGATCTAGTGATTCCTTAGCTTGAGAGTAGGTAGGTTAAGAAAATGAAACAATTAATTCATTTGTATGTTTTATACCACAAGAACGTAATTTTATGTGTAATTACGTCATACAATTGCATCATCAAATATAAAATTAAACAATATCTAATATTTTATTTTTATAGGCTTGTAAATGCACATTTATATGCCATTGAATACGTTGCTATTTTACAAACAAAACTTGAAACAAACCCGGCTCGGTGCCAGCCGTCATGCACCTGCAACTGACCCGACTCCGCGCGTATCGACTTGTCGTTCCCGCGGACCCAGTCGGTTAGGTCAAGAGAGAGGCATAGGTCTTGGGCAACCCTGTTTATCTTCATGTGCGTCCCAGGCGATGCAGTGTCTGTGGAGAGGACACTCCATCCACGTCGGCTTCGCCGCGTGGATTACAACACGGGGAGTGGCAATAACCAGTTATAAGTCCGATGATATATTACAAATATTTGCTACCTACTTCTTCTTCTTCATTTGACTCTCAAACTCTTACTCAGGTCTGCCAGCAACCCGCCTAGCGGGCGCCTACACCGTAGGCGCTTTCCGCTACATACTCGTACGGGGGAAAACCACGGGATCCGCTGATACAATGACTCGTGTCGTATTGAGTGTAGCGCGTAGCAATTCTTGCTAGTGAATCAGTTAAAAACATGGAGTTGAAGTGTAGTTATGTAGGTATCTTGAAGAACTGTATCCAATCGGGTGACTATATTTCGTCTTGAATTGATCACAATAACACAATTTGCCCCATGCTTGCAGATTCCGAGTTGATATTATAAATATTCTGACAATGTATTTCCACAATATTCAATTCATTGGCACTGCTGATTTTTGAGAAAGTAAACACAACAATTTCAGTGGACGGCTTCATTCTTACGGCGGGATCGCAATATAATATCATAATCGCCTTAGTTTGTACAACGATAGGTACGATGTTCCTTGTAGTTATACGAGTATTATTGTATTTATTCAAATGCACTTGCAAAATCGATAGTGTCTAAGACAACATAAATGACAAATGTCAAACCTACCTATATGTCAGATGTTATGACAAATACACACACGTGGGTGTACCCACGTACACCGTATAAGACAATGTGCCCTGTGTGATAAAAAAATATTCCACATACTAATTAAACGTATTCGAACTTTTTTAATTAAGAACCGGCTCTAAGAGGAAAAATATGAAAAATCGGGTCGTAATGTAAAATGTCGGGGTGTATGTATGTCGGGTTTGAATGTAATATTGGGTTTTATATTAGCACAAATGACAGAAAATCTATTTTGAACGTTTAAACTATCCAAATAACACCCTATGAATTTTCCCTAAAAACGTAGTATTTTTAGATTGCTGGTATTCAATTGGCGAATTATACAATTGTCAAAACGAAAAAATCGCGAAGACGTCCTTCCAGTACGAGGCCTTATGGCCATCTGCCTACTAAAATTGAAAGGAAGTGACTTATGCGTGTCCGATTTGTGCGTGATTTTGTATTTATGAGCTTAATTCTACTGATTTATGTATATCAAAAATAAAAGGAGCCCACTTGCTTGTCACATATATATTAAGGAACAAAAGGATACAAAAATAAATACTGAAAATTGTATAGCAAAGAAATGGTTCAGGTTTTTAGTCTACTCGGGCTACCAAAAAACGCAAAATCAGAGCTAACTTTGCCATCCTAATCTATCGAGGCAAATGAATCAAATCGTGTTTTGGGCCTATAATTGTAGCAAATATCTTCAAATATCATTTAAAGAAGAAACTGTCACATCTTATGTAGTTTTCGCGTAATAAAGTAGGAAATTCGAAGCCCCATTTTACACCTTTGTGGTAATTTCCTCAAGATGCCTCACCTTAAGAACTATCATTGTAAAAATCAGCTGCGTCCATCGTTTGGAAGAGTTTAAGTTTGCCAGTGTCGGTTATTTTTAAATTTTAATGGCAGTTTTAAGGTTATTTTTTTGGAATCTAATTGTGGTTTCAAGTTTAGTATCAGTATTTTACTAGTTATAAAAAAATAATATCTGTGAAAATCTAAGCTTTGTAAGTTAGTGTGTATGGGGTGTTATCGAAACCTGTAGATACGATTAAAAAAAAAACAGTGGAAAGAACGGACTTCCGGGGTGAACAAATGCAGGTACAGTCAGCGTTATATAGTTAGTAGCAGCCAAGGTAGCTCAATATTTCGGTACACGTCTTTATTACTGTAAGAATAAGGGTGTGTTACGAAATATTTGGCTACTCTGGCTGCTAGTAACTATATGACGCTGACTGTACCTATATTTTTCCAGCAAAAAATAAGACAGCATTACTATGACGATTAGAAGGAAAGGAACCGGGTTTCCTGGCGTTTTTTCAAGATTATCGTCGTTTTTGATTTAGTTAAAACTCAAGTCATTTATAAGGAAATGTTCAATTTAATACGGATGATATATACGACTCGATGGCTCGATGGAGCGGCAACGGTACGCAGTCAAAATCATTCCGTGATTTTAGATTATGAAAATGTAGCGTGATAGATGATTTGGACCGTTTTGTGATATTGAAATTAGCGTGCCTGTCTTACCTAAGTCTGTTATTTTATTACTACCTGTGACAATAGGAAGTATTTCTGCAATGTTCTACCGCCAGAGTGCAGCACTAGCACATACCGTAAACAGTTTTTAAATGCCCGTAGGATGCCATGATAACTCAATACAGCTTTTTCACTACATGAATAATAATAAAATTATCATAATTTAACATATTTTCACGAATTATTTGATACTAATAAATATGACATATGACATGATGTGTCACGGTGCTTTGTTTACGGTATGTGCTAGTGTCGCCCCCTACCCTACGCAGAGTTTTGAGTAATATTCCCTATTCAGATCTTTCAGTTATTCGATTTTTAGGGTTCCGTACCCAAAGGGTAAAAACGGGGTAGGTACACGGTACAACTCACGTATTCTATGTCACTACGGGCGACATGTTTCGAACTCTTCGGGAGTTCTTCTTCAGGATGGGTGTTTTCGCGGCGGTGTCGCTTGTATCACAGCCCGCGCTCGCTCCGAACGCCGAGCTGCGCGCGACGCACGCGCCGACAGGGCGGGGGGAGGGGGTAGTCTAGCGCTGGGTTGTCACAACACACTGTCCACTTTAATTTAGGAATGATGGTTTTCCATGCTGCCACTGCCACTGTTTAGCTCACGTTCACGTGTTGGTATGCTAGTGGCAATATTCACCTACTTATTTACAAATCGATACACTTCATACAAGTTCATGAAGTAACATTTGGTGTTTATATAAGTATTTTAAAGAAGCCACGGTATATAAGTAGTATTATTTATAATTATGTCCACGCCGAAGGCCCCGGTCTGTCTTTAATTGTTTTTTTTTTTTTAATTTCTAAACCCTGAATTTACATAAATATTCCATAGGTATAATTATGCGAACCTGCTCACAAAATGTCACGAGAATCGGTTGAAAAATGCGACCTAGGAGGAGAACATTACAGCCGCACCAACATACGAAAGATTTTTTACTCAATCTGAACCGGAGAATTTCGTCATTTTCGCTTGCTTGTTCAATTAGTATAGATTACAATACAATACAAAAACTCTGTATTGCACATCTCAAAACATGAATCAAATACAGGACAAAAAAACCTTAACTCGCTGCCAAGAATCGCTACGCGCTACGCTCGTAGCCGATCCCGTGTGTAGCGGAAAGCGATAACGGCGTAGGCGCCCGCTAGGCGGGTTCCTGGCAGCGAATGGGGTAAGGTAGACGTGCAGGTTAACAAAAGACGGTTACCTACACTAGTAGTTTTTGTACGCCGATTGGCAAAACATAGTGAAACCGTAAAAAAAAAAACCACTGTAACTACCTGTGTTTCAAAATAAAACACTTTTACTTACTATATTCTTCAATTTACTACAATGCCAGCAGAGGCTCTGTTTCTATCTCAGAGCATAGAATACCTACTTACATTTATACATCTGTGGTTTATGTAATACTTAAGACCCCCGACAAAAGGCTATCCGAATGTACTCACCTGAATAAATAATTTAACCTTCCACAATCAACGCGAGCGCATTTAATAGTAATTGCCAGAGGCTATATTTGTGCGACCGTCGATGGAAGTTCGCATTTCCCCTGGCCTGACTTTCATTTGTTTTTATGCCGCCGTAAAATAAAACGAACTTTAAAATATTAATAAACCTGCGTGCAGTGCAGTGATTTTCTTTATACATAACGATCGTTGGGTTTATACAGTATCGTCCAACTGCGGCGCTACCACGAACTTCGAAAGTCGAAGTTCGGGTGTTTCCATCTCTATCGCACTCCCTTAATCGAGTGACAGGGATGCATGTATTACGATTTTCGACTTTCGAAGTTCGTGGTAGCGCCGCTGTATCGTAAACCAAAAGGACGGTTTTTTCCGCACCGAATATTTACCAGGCCGAATAGGGTACAGTCACTAGCAACCATCTGGGCATGCACTCTCTGGCATAAGTAGGCTCCTGTCAGATAGGGATAGATAGGATCCTGCCAGGTGACTCGTACGTAACATGAACCATTTTCAAGTCTGCCGATATAATGTTTGGTCTCCCGGTTGAAGTATCTTTAAAACTTGAAGCTAAAATAATTGGGAATCAATATTAAATTTCTAAAAAACTTACTAATGTTGTTAAATGTTTTGTTGTCTCTTTAAGTGGTAGTACTAACACTAGGTATAGAAGTACTTCAAGACTGAAATAAATAAATATTATTTAAAATAAAAACATGATTTTATGAGATTCCACTCCAGGTGTCAACACCTAGAAAATAAAAATAAAAAATTCGTTTCAAATTGGTATAATTCAAACAAACTACACATTTCTTATCAATACGCTGCGAGATAAAATTGTGGATTATTCCGAGTTCTGCACAAGAGACAGACATACAATTTACTTTACGAACCTGCTATGTTACTCAATCGTTTACTATAAAAAATAATTTCAACTATTACACTATAAGAATCAGTTTTTTAATTAAGAAGTTAAGTGCTTTTATACACTTTTTATTATGATCCAAGTAGGATTGGATGAATACGAGCAAGCAAGATCGTACGAATTGACGAATTGAACGTTAGTATTTATTATCTTAATTTAACATTAATTGTTTGATGATTTTACTCAAACGTGGCACATCGACGATATACATAATAAAATAGGACGGCAACAGTCAAATAATCAACAATAACAAAAAACAAGGCCCTCTCCTATTGTGACAGTGTTACAATTGAGGCGCCGAGCAAAGGGCCGAAGGAATCTAAATGTTTAGATTAGAATATAATGAACTAGGTCACTGGGTGAAGATAATATAAGTTTATAAGATATTATGTAAACTTCAAACTTACAAACCAGAGAATATTTACCCTAAGGGCAACTGAGAATTATCTCCGATATTAATATTGCAACGCGTGCCAATTCTCGCAACTCGTTTGTAAGGTCCAAACATCGCCTTGAGTACAAACGAAGAAACGCTGGGGTATGCAATTATATACCTTATCTCGTTGTATTAAGGCTTATTAATGTCAGTCAACAGTGTGGTCTACGGTGCATACATAATCCTTCTTTACAAGACTGGCTCCCGCGGGTAACTTTGCAAGTTTCAGGGCAAGCCCTCGCTTGCACAAATTGACGCGATTTGCAGAGTTGGTAAAAAGTTAAGACGAATTATTAATATTGCTGAGGTTAAGTTTAAGTATTAAATATGACACGGTGTGAATTTTGTTAAGAAAATGGGTCCCTATGCATTAATATAATATTAGAGTTTTAGAGGGCAATACTCTAAATTCTATAGAAACTAGTTTCTACGAGTATACACATTGGTATTGCGTGTATTAGCTGTGATTGTATCCGACTTGTTTGATAAATGTAACATCCCTAGGATATCGCTTTTGTGTCATCGACTTTGCCTCCTGGTACAAACGCCAACACAGTTAACTGACCATCCTGTATTTATTTGAACCTTTTTAAAATGCACATAAAGTGCACGCATGGTCAGTTAACTGCATTGGCGACAGTACCTAGCACAAGGTATAGTTTGTTTTACTTAAAATGACGAAAAGTACTTCAAACCAACCATTACCGACATATTTTTAAGTGTTTTGTTTATTTGTTATCTTCAAGTAAGGTTGTTAAACAAGTACACATAAACATTAGAACAAACAATAGCTTAGCTACTCCAGAAGGGTATATTAGCGTAACGTTCGCGTTCGGAACGCGCGTTAGGACAATGCAACTGTCATTTCTCCACATAAATATTGTCATTTAAATCTACCTAGCGTACGTACAATGTTACGTGATCGACCCAGTACACGTGCCACACTTCGGTCAGTTTTAGGACTTCTCTGTTATCTTTTCCCTTCATATCTTTGCTTTGCTTTATTATCTTTTGCTTACAACAAAAGATGTTTCAATGAAATTGCCACGCTAACTGCCTTTTCGTCATTTTCAGTAAATAAACTACATATTTCTATCTCAATTATCCTAACTAGTTCAGTGATCGCATCGCCATTCCTAAACCCAACCATTTAAAGGCTAACCATAAATCCAGTCGCAAGTCCCTAACCGAGTACAGTTCACCTTATTAAAAACCTCAGCAGCTACGGCGGGAATGAACCATCACCATTAGAGGAGTACGCTCCAAGAAAACATTAGTCCTTATCGACTCCCAGCCCACGTAGAACACCGAACCTAATTCTTAAAGCAGTTTATTCAGACGATTTTAGTGGTTCTATCAACTTTCCACCCCATAAACGTCTTTGGGGAGACATTGATTGCCGTCGCAGATTCGGGAGAATTTGCATTTTATAATTAAAGAATTAGATCCGGCCCTTAAGGTTCTAGAGTGGGGAAAGTTCGAGATCTGCCTCACTATGGCAAGTTTTGTCAAAGGGTGAATGGAGATTTTCAAGTGAATCTGTGAGTCGGCAGACGTTTAAGTTTGACTTTAAATCGATCATTTAAATAAGTTAACCAATTGGGTTTGGTTGTAGTTACGTAATGATAATAATAATAAAGCCTAAAAAAATGCATTATAAAAAGTTTTATTTGTAGTTCAATAAATGTAATTAATAAAAGTGACTGTCACATAAAACCGTTATGTCCTATGCGGCAAGTAAGGTATTCAGACACCTTGATACCTTGTCGCGTTTATTTGGTTGACAACTTTGCACGGCATTTTAAACATAACATAAAGTGGTACAAATGTTTTAAGCCCCTTGTGAGTTGGATACTGTTTTGAATGAAATATTATAATATTTCTGCTACTTGTCTTACAAACTCAAAAAGTAAAAAAGCATTATCCAGCTGCCCCAATTACTTAAAAAGCCCGATGCAGGCACGATTCCGAAGGGAAACTCATAAAAAATGCAGATGAAAACTATATTGATAAATTTTTTCATGGTTCAAAATGCACAAGGCATGTTTCTAGCCGATTCCGACTGTGGACACCATGCTTATGATTTTTTTTAATACGCTTGTAAAATACTGGATGCCAATGTAGTCACGCCCTAGGAAGGGCGATTGGAAGGCCAACATTTATTTACTCCACTCCGGATTTTACATTTTAATGACGCTCGGATCTAAGCGCCGCGATCATTCCCTCGATAATGGCCAGATCGAGTCTTAGTCAAGTGTTTACTATCAGTGTATTTGAGTATTTATCCTTCTTCTAAGTCGATACGCTCCTAGCAGAACCGTCGTGGTCGTCAAAGAATAGTAGTTTCAGGGGGCGTTCTGGTTGTTTGGATCACGATATCTCATCATGTCTCTCGGCTGTCAGTATAGTGCATTTATTAGGCATAGGACTGCCCACAGCAGCTGTCGGCTGCACCAGCATTTATGCATAGGAATTCCTACAGCAGTACTGTCCATCGTAAATGTAGGGTGTCTGTGTTGGGTGTCTTCCTCTGGATTCAGATCCAGGAAGATACCACCATTTACCACTTGCTTAATGATAACCAATATTTCGACTTCGGCGAGACGGGCGAGGTTGACCCGCTTAAGAACCAAATTTTTTGGTATCGAATACCGGTTGGCAATCGAACGATTACTGTACCGTTGTGTGCAGTGAGGCTACCTTTACAATATAACGGAATCATAATGGAATACCGAAATCAGTCCCTGCCTTGCACGAAAAACCGCTTTATGGAAGATAAGAAAAATATGATTTAACGTAATCAAGCGATGGCACCCGAGAGTATGGTAGTTTTCAAACAGAGGTCGAGGGTTCGAATCCGCTACTCGCACGGTTCTGTACCAAAATTGGATAAATGTAACACTTTTGGAGTCGCCTCGGTGTCTGTCCGTGTGTCTGTAGCAGATGTTTTTTTTGGAACGTATAAAATGAATTATCATTTAAGCTTACATCTTCGGCGAAGGAAAACATTTTGAGGAAACCTGCTTACATCTGGGAAGGTATTCAAAGGGATATGCAAGTCCTCAATCCGCACTGGGTCACTGGGGCCACCACAGGGATGACTGTTTTCCTGTATATAAAAATTTTGAAAACAACTCGTATTAATATTTGACACGAAATATATGTATAGGCTGGTATAGGCTGATAACTGAAATATTAGTGAACAATCTTACACTAATCGAACTTTATTACGCTCATCATCATTGGCCTTGTATTCATCATGATTTAAGCAGCGTTTATATCATAGAGATTCGCATCGCATCGCATATTTGACAAGTAAATGCATAACCGCTTCCCTGCACAAGCACGGTGCGGTTGGGCGGACAGCAGCACGCTGGTGTCTCTGTTCTCGTCGGAACGACTGAAGATCGAACCAAGCTGCATCATGCGCAACCATACCTTTGCCCAGGGTCTTCTTCCAGAGCTCTCGGTCCTCAGATTCCAGTTCCCATTTGGTTGGGTCGATCTTAATGTGATCTTAATCTTTTGCGCTGTTCTCAAAACAGAGCATTGGTCGCCCTACTGATTGTGTAGCATGCTGAGCTATTTCGCTAATCATCAAGCTCAATAGTATTAGTATTACGGAGACAATATATTTAAAGGCTCCTCCACACAATCGGTCACCATGGTGCAAAACAGAGACGCGGCTATGCGATAGAAGTCTCCTTCTCCGTCTAACGCATAGTTGCGTCCTGCATGATGGGCCATGATGGCCCATTATGTGGAGTAGGCTTAAAACATAATGCTTATATAGACATAAAAAATATCCAAGGCTTAAGAGCAAATATTCATGCTCATCACACATATTTACCCTTACCGGGCTTCGAACCCACGACAGTCAGCTTCGTAGGCAGGGTGACTAACCACTAGGCTACTGCTCGTCAAAATGGCTGATGATGATGAACATTACCATCACGATGAGACGAAGTATTTGAAGAGCGTGTGCAGTTTAAAATAGTGGAGCTTTGTGACCAGTGCAGTTAACTGTAACTATACAAAACGATTGTTTAAAAAGCTCGATTGTGTGTTGAAATTTGAAAATAAGGTTAACAGAAACGGAAATTGATTTTCCGACTCCGAGTTATTTTCAACATAATTGGAGTCCACTCGAGTACATTGAATAATACTCGATGAAATGTAAACGGTTATATCCGATTTACAAAGGTAACTGACATTCGGAAATATTTGTTCGCTGAAATTGTATAGTGTCAAAGACAATGGATTGATTGAATATTATTGATGCAATTTATGCACTTGATATAAGGTAACATGACATGTTGTTGTGGGTAATATTACCAACTTGTTATATTCGCCATATTCTTTAATCAAGCCGTTCTTAACGACCCCGCCAGGACAGTGCGCGGCGGGCGGCGGCAGTGGCAGCGGTTTTTCCCAACTAACCACAGTGCGTTGCGCGTCTCGACCGCGCAATGAACAGATATAATATAACTTGCCGCGCCGCAGTTCGCGCAATGTCGTGGCCGAGCCGTGACTCTTTAGTTTAGTCCTCAAATGACAGAGGTGCTTCGACAAGACGACAAATGACCAAAAAAACTTTAAAAACAAAGTTCAAACCGACTTCAATTCAGTATTACGCCAAGCCAAATGAAAATTTCCACATGAACTGCTTTCTGAGAGCAAATGCGTTGATTATTACAGAAAAAAAAACCAAATCGCTTCAATTGTGCCTATAAAGTTTGAAGAGTTCCCTCGATTTATCCAGGATCCCATAATCAGATCACGACTTGATGACCATGGGACCACCCGGGAAGGATACCCTATCAAGCAAAAAAAGAATATTCCAAATCGGTCCACGCGTTTTCGACAAATCGAGGAACATACATAAAAAATAAAAGATTCCGGCGAATTGAGAACCTTCTCCTTTTTTGAAGTCGGTTAAAAATATGTTACGTGACAGCTCAGTCGTCCTTACTTCCGCAATTCGTGAGCGATAAATCTCTCGCTCGCTTCCTTTTAGAAAGACGGGGACTCAAACTATTGCGGTAACAAGCCATTGCTACATTTAATTTATGTCGCTGACCAGTTTAGACTATGTACCTAGTTGGTAGTGACACTGACCCTGCCCTACGAAGCTGGAGGTGCCGGGATCGAATCTCGGTATGGGCATTTATTTGTGTGATGAGCATGAATTTGTTCCTGAGTTATGGATGTATTTATTTATCAATGTATGTTATGCAAAGTATGTTTTCACACCTTTCATTCAGAAAAGTAAGTTTTGCTCAACGACGTGAGGAATCAAAATGCTACTTTTCTGTTCAA
The DNA here is from genome assembly GCA_947578815.1 of Epinotia ramella. Classification (NCBI taxonomy): domain Eukaryota; kingdom Metazoa; phylum Arthropoda; class Insecta; order Lepidoptera; family Tortricidae; genus Epinotia; species Epinotia ramella. The sequence continues at coordinate 11,747,882 of OX388204.1, read as the reverse complement.
GTTACTTTTTAGGGTTCCGTAGTCAAGGAAACCTTATAGTTTCGCCATGTCCGTCCGTCTGTCTGTCCGTCTTCGGCTTAGCTCAGTAACCATTACTACTAGAAAACTGTAATTCGGTATGGGTATATAAATCAATCACGCCAACAGAACAGTTTAATAAAATGTTGAAAAAAATTTTTTTTAGGGTACCTTTAGGTGTCGGGGCACCTAAAGCGGGGATGCGACTTTTTTTCTCGTTAAACCCATAGTGTGGGGTATCGTTGGATAGCTCGTTAAAAACTTTTATGAGTTTCATCAATTCATTTTTCCAAATCAGTGATTCGTTTGCGAGATAGTGAGCTTCAAAGCCCTAATTTTTGTTCGAGTCATGTGTCCCCCCCCTCCCCCCTTCCGGCTAAATGGCTACTACTGGGGATATGAAAAAAATCGTGGTAGTAGTACATATAATTAATTTAAAAGGAAAACTTACACGGACAAGTAGGCATAAGTAGTTACCGAATAATAGTCCAACTTAATGTGTACTTGGAAAGACCAATTTTCGTACAAATTCGGGCGACGCAACCGCACCGTTATAATATTATTATTATAACTGCACCGCACGTCGATGTAACTAAGACAGACAGGCAACTACGGAACCCTACACTGCGCGTGGCCCGACACGCATTTGGCCGGTTTTTTTTAATTTATTCATTGGCATGTAGCATTTACGCAATGTGCCAATTGATCTTAATAAAATAATCGATTGTAATGTCATTGTAATCGATTAAAAAAGAACATATTTCAAGTTTTAACTTTAGTAACATTACTTATATGAAAATGTATGAAATTTTCGTAATATTTAAAAATTTGTTATAAATAAAAATTAAGAAAATTTGTTAAAACTTGTCAAGTTATTTTACCAGCGTCTTTTTTAAATTTCTTCATAGGCGGTGTGAAAAATAGTATGTGTCACTCGGTAGCAAAATTATCTTCGTCTCGGGCGTTAACACTTGTATACCTCACTACGCTCAGGATTCAATACACCGCCCTCTCCGTAAAGAAAAAAAAAAAAACTATTTTGCTCCCTTGTCACACAAATAACTATTATCGTCGCCTAGTACCTGTGGGTACTAGAAAGACGTAGATAGTACAAGCTATGCTTAGTCTGGGTCGCTTTGAATAAGATTGTCCGAAAATACTTATTATCGAACGAGCGAGCGAAGCGAACGAGGTTCTATGCTTCAGCTTGGCCCGAAAATCGTTTGTATATGTCCGGTGTCTGTCTCTCTGTCCCGCTGTCCAGCAGTCCAGCTGTATTCCTCTAAAGAGGGGTTATCACGTAACGTTTGGACGCGTGTTGGGTAGATCCAACTCATTTTTACATATAAAAAAAATCATGCTAGGAACTTTCAAGATTCATCAAATAGGCAAGGAATTATCCTCGCTCTACATTAGTAATAAAAATTGCAAATTCTTTCTGCCTATTAATGGTTGTCCCATAGTTTTATTCTCTTCGCGTGCATCAATTAGATTTGCATATAAAATAAAAGATGTATACTTGATTGGTGTCTCTTATGAATATTAAACTAGTAATAAAAATGGGGTAGGTATACATCGCACTATACTCCCTTTACCCCTGCAGTAAATATCAGTGGTACAACTGCATCAAGCTGTACCGATAAGAAATCAGGTCTTAAATAAATGGTGATGATAGGTTATGTCGCTGTAACGATGTGATCTTTCGCAGGAGGCCTATACCCAGCAGTGGGACGGTATATGCAGGCTGACGATGCTGATGAAGATGAGAATACGTAACGATCGTTTCCATAGCCAGGTTCACCAAAGTTGAAAAAATTAAAAAAAAAAAAAAAAAAAAAAAAAAGTTAAATCTAAAAAAGGCCCTCGAGGCATTGTACCGAGGATGCTAGCGGCATTTCCATGCTGATGCGTTGCGCAAGAAAGCCGCCAGCTTTTCGGTCACCAGTTACGTCAACCAGACGTCTCACGATTTCCGCAAATAACTTTTGCGCACTGGGACCCCAATTTTTTTACCCATAATGTATCAAGCAGGCACGTTTTTTGTTCTAGTGAAAGTGAAAGAAAATAGTAATGTGCAAGTGTAAGACGCAATAATTTTCCAATGTCCTTCCGGAGCTATTTCGTTATGAGACCTGTCACTCAGAACCAGGTGTACCATCTGTATCGTTTTCCATTATTTCCAGTTGTATTATTTACCAAACAAAAGAGAGTTTGGCTTCATTGTGTTCTGCAGAAAAGCATAGTCAAGTGTGACAAAAGTAAATCATTATTTGAGAGAAAAAAGTCTATGATTTGATCAAGACTACAACAAAATACTTTTATTTACTGCATTAGCATTAGTAACTTTAAATAATATAGGTACTTCTTATGTCAACTGTCCAGTTTAGAAAAGGTGAATTCAAAGAATGAAAAAACTTTAGTTTGTTTTAGTTCTAAAGCATAATCGAAGTAAGAATTTTTGACAATCGTTGTAGGGTTTCAAATTCAAATGGCATTCTTAAACTTCTAGGTTTCCTGCAAGACCAATTTCATTAATTTTTCTTAAAATACTCAAGAGAACTACGCCAAATTTCGAGATTAGGTGCCATATCGGACTCCGGGCTCCTTTAGGGTATAACCGGGAAAAACGCAAGGAATGACTCAAGTAAGGCTACTTCTCCAATTCACTACGACAGATCCTCAAGAAACGCTACAGAAAACACTTTTTAAAACACCTTTTCATTTCGAATGATTCTAATATTGTCTCGGAATTTTATTGCTTTTTAAAAAGGTCTTTTTTCGAGAACACTCCAGGGGCTTGCTGTTGAATGTTTACATTTTCTTAATGCATGTTATTTGCTACAATTTCTTTTGTTAATTTTGTTTAGTCTACTTCTAAAGCAAATACTTTTTTATTATTATTTATATTGTTCCCCTCAAAGTCATTTAGATGATAAAATTCAATCTAATAATTTATTCATGCTAGTGAATTGCGATTTACACTGACTAATGCTGGCGCCACATTAGCAATGGAATATTTTTAAATTATAAAAATAGTTAAAGCTTATTTTGCTTCGTCGAAAACAGTGATTTTATCTCAAATGATTGTGACAAATAAACTGAAATTTCAGTGATTCACATTTTATACTGAGCTTCTAACAGTATCTCTACTACCTAACAGAAACACAAATATAAAACTTACGGCACAGAATAGATAGGTATACATAATGATAGTGACTTTAACCCTTTTAAGAGGCGTAGTTTAGAACAATCAAGTAAATATGGTACAAAGCGTCATAGACACTGAAAAAATCAATAACGTTATTAAAAAAAAGATCCTTTGCTATGAACTATGATATTAAAAGTAAAAATGTCATAGATAATTAAGAATGATAGCAGTAGACACCTATACTAACTGATTATAAAGACAAAAGTATCTTAGGTATAGTAGGACAGGCTAGTCCGAAACGGTCAACTGCACTTAATTATCGTAATTATTTTATATTTTAACATTGTCAAAAGTTGCCTTTTATATTTAGGCTGTTTTTTTAATAAGACAATGAGAATGTAGATCTATCATTACTCTGGAACGCAATGGGCGTTCGCTTGGGGTGCTAAACAGCATGGGGGATCTATAGATCATACGCTATGATTTGATATTCGTGGGGTGCGAGTAGGGCGTCCAGTACCGGGACCGGTTCCAAGATTTTCATTTCCCGGTTCTGAGTTGGGGCCGGTAGCGGGATTCCCGGTTCTCCCGGTTCTTTATGCTTAGCTGATTTATTTTCAGTTTTTTTTCTTTAAGACGTAATTTAACTAAAAATCTTGTAAGTAACTGTAATAATATTGAAAAATAAATCATTGGAATAATTCGGAAAATGTTATGGGGAAAAAATAAAAATAGTTTTAGTAATAAGACACTTTAATCAGTCTTCACCATTAGTTAATAAATCAGTTAACTGGAGATCATAACAGTAATCATAACAGTAACAGTAGTAAGTAATACTTACAAACACCATATTCTTAACATTCTTATAATTTTTACTCATCATCATAAAATTATATATTTTTTTAATAATCAACTTTTGCAAAGTTATACAAGCTTTAATATCTAAATCTGACAAATTATGTAAGTATGTTGATTGTTGAATTAGGTAACTTGACGGAAAGCTAATGATGGCTTCAATTTGAAATGTGATTAACTTAAGATAATTGTAACATTTGCAGTAATATAATAATCTACATAAAACAAATATCAGTCTTTGTTAATAAAAATAAAATCACCTTACAAATAATTCAACATAAAGGACTAACCCTAATCTAATCATTGGCTTAAAAGCGGAAAACTGGAGATCAACAAGACACAAGAACTTAATGAATTAAGAATGTTATTTATACAAAAACATTGTAGTTGTATTGTAGCAAGGTAAATAACAAGTCTTGTGTATAACATTTACTTATTAAACTCTGTGAAGAAAATAATCAACATTACGAAAACTAACTTATATATAAGTATTAAAATATAATCAGGTATTAAGGTCATTGCCAAATAGGCAAATACCATACAAAAAAAAAAACGTAAATTCTAACATTTGAATCTTAAAAAATAATCAACTTTCGCAAAGTTATACAAGTTTTAATAACTAAACCTGACTAGTTATGTAAGTTTAGTACGTCGAATTAACTTGACGAAACGCTAATGATTAGGTACTTCAATTTTAAACGTGAACTTAAGATAATATAAATCAGTCTAAATCTCTAAATCGAATAGTTAAAGATAATATAAATCAGTCTAAATCTCTAAATCGAATAGTTAAAGATTTTTATTTGCATCTCTTTTCTTGGTAATATGTCCGAAGAAAACTAATGGCATCTATGGTGCGGTCACTTAGAGATGTTCGCAATCGATTGCAAATATATCCTGCCGATGAAAAAATCCTTTCTGGTTCTACACTTGTCGGTGGAATAGCACTCAGATATTTATAAGCTAATGATAGATTTTTACCGCGATCACCACCATTCTCGAACAAAACCATTTCAATCTTGACTTTTTCAAAATCGTCGTTTTCTTGCTGTCGAGGTGTACTCTGCATATTGGTAACTTTTTTCAATTCTACGTTTAATTCATCAGTTTTACTCATTATTATAACCGGGGCCGGATTTAAAACGTTTTCATTGCCAGTTTGTATTTCGTCTTCAATGACTTCCTCATGCTCAGTAGAAGGCTTAAAAATAAGTTTCATTACTTACATCTTCAAAATACTGCTTCGGATTTGTAAGGTAGTAAAGTGTCGAAGCCTCTACTAATCGACGTTCACTATATCTTTTCTTCAATGAGTGTGTCATTTTCTCGCTAATAGTTGTATTCATTTCCGTTAATTTTCTTATTGCAAATTTTATCGCAATATCCGCTGTTAATAATGAAGCATCGCGGCGGGATAAACTCTCGACAATGGTTTTTATTATGTCTAAGATTTCATTTAGCTCATGCAAGATTTTCCATTCTTCTTGACTGAAAACTATGTCACTGTTGAGGTCCAACAGTGCTTTGTTGATACATGTTTTAAGCTTCACAAAGCGAGCCAACATGTCGGCCATACTGCTCCATCTCGTTTTTGCGTCTAAAATCAAGGAATATTCTTTCCCAAAGTCAGCCAATACATGCTTTTGCAAAATGTCATCATTTTTTGTGGGTGATTTTTTAAATAACTTAACAACAGTCCTTACTTTAGATATTAAATCAAAGTATATTAGGCTCGATTGGTCCAATTCGTTTTCATAGTTTCTTATCTCCTCTAAAAATAAAACACCATCATCATCATCATTGAGATCATCATCGTCAAAATCGTGTTCAGTATCAATATTAGAACTTCCGTGAAAAAAAATATCTGTGTTAATTCCATCTCGCCTGACTAATTCGGCCAAAGTTATCTCATCTTCAAAGTAATAAAGGTCTGATTCGTTTGGTGCGACAGCTTCAGCTTCATTGGAATCACTGTATGTGGTAGTCGGTTTTTTGTAAAACACATCCGACAAAGCCAGCTGTATTCCGTGAGCTATGCATAGTTGATGCAGAGATTTGCTGAGAAGTTTTCCAATCTTCACCATGACACTGCAACCATCAGTCGTTTCTGCGATAATGTCGGTTTCTAAGTACACGCCGAAATTTTCAAGTTTTTGTCGAATCTGTTCAATAAACTTTTTTGCGGGTAATGAGCCGTAGACCCTTACAAGGCCCAAATTTTTAAATTTGAAGGGGCCACTGAGTGATGGTGAATGCAAGTTTAAACTTATATATCTGCGGTTTTTGTTTGAGGACCACTCATCAAACGAAATTGCAAATTTTTCATTTTCACTTTTTAGTTTGTTAAGCTCCTTCTTTATTTCATCTTGTTTTTCTTTGTGGTGTTGTAAAACAACTTCACAGATTGAGGTTTTAGACTTGGGAATCTTGTTGCCCGTTTTTTCAAAAACCTGTCTAATATCTGTAGAGTTTGCCAATGTATGAAAAGGAATTCCATCCAATGCGACCATGCGGGATATTCTAGTAGCTGTGGAAGTTTTCTTCTGATTCGTAGTAATCCGTGAGCTTCGCTTTTTTGCTTGTAGTTGGGAGAGCTACTTCCGAATCTAGATTTTGGCTGGCTGTTTTGCTCGTCAATGGAGGATTTTTTTGAACCTCTTCGTGATGTACATTCTTAAAATGTTTATGCAATCCGCTTGTACTCCCTCCTACACATTTTAATATTTTACTACAAATTTTGCACTTGGCACTCTTTTTATCTTTTGCTCGAACAAAGTGTTGCCAAACACGTGCTTTATCACCTGAGACCTCTTCATACTCCATTATTATTTTTGTATCTGTAATAAAGATAACTTATTTATTCTACTAGTAATGAACCCAATAAAAATAAATATTTAACCTCTGACAATATAAAGTAACTCTGACGAAATTTAACGTTAAACTCAGAAATAGACATATACTTTACGGATTACATTATTTATTTTCTGTCATTTAAGAACTACACTCTTGTCGTTGTAGAAATCGCCAGTAAAATGTTCATCATTCATGTATTATTTTACAAAACAGAGTCATAACTATTCATTAATCTACTTAATCGCGACTAACGATTAAAAATGACGATTGATTAATCTTAGTCGTAAGAATTTCGATTAATTTAGTCACGATTAAATGCGAGCGACTAAGTTTTTAATCGATTAATCAATTTGATTAATTTGTTCTCGATTAAAATTAGGACTAAATAAGGTTTTTTTGTAAGTGTAAGTTTCGGGTTACGTTGACAGATTACTTCATCTTAAGGAATGTACCTATAACAGTATCCAGGGCTGACTGAAAGCATACATTTGTGGTTATCGCTTGATAATTAACATGCCAAAGTAGTAACGTTCAAAAGAAGTGAAGTGACGAATTACTGCATTTGCAAATAGAAACAAACTAGTAAACAACTGATAAGACGGGTAAGTAAGATAGTTCTCTCGCTTTTTCATACATCTTTCTCTTTCTAATTTTCTACCTGAGGTTCATCTAAGCCGTAACCCCTTATCTAGGAGACCCTAGACTGTACTGTAAAAACATCTTGTGTTACTGGAACTAGTTTAAAGCATAATTTACACAGTACACCTACTCTACTAGAATTATTTTCCAAGTGCACAATACATGATAAAACTTATTTAATTTTTGTAATGTGCTGTGTTCCCGTTTTTAATCGAAATTTAATCGTGAAACTTAGTCGACTAAAATGACGATTTATCAATGGTTAATCGAATACTGCGACGACTAATTCAATCGAGACTAAATTAATCGTGACTAATTTTGTGATTATTCGACTAATTAGTTGATTAAAAAATTAATCGATTAATGCCCAACTCTGTCTGTACATAGCTGCATAGGTATTAAAAGTGAAACAAAAAAAGCTATATAAATAAAACAACTTTGCTTACCGTAACTGGACTCAGAATTATAATTCTTAGCATTTTATTCCACTTCCACTTCACAAGTTTCACCGTCACCACAAACCACTGGTTCACATACGAAACTAAAACGTTAACATTCCAAACCAGGTTCCCGTTAATTATCAGGATAGAAATTATGACATGCGATGTGAATTGTGATGCGATAACGTGGCTGTTCTGCTAGCAAGTGAAGTGAGCGAATAAGGTAAACTCAGGCGTGCGTGGCGGGGCGGGGGCGGCATAGTTGAGACAAGCGATGTTGCAACGTCGCACCGCACGCTTTACGCTTCTCACGAATTCACGATTCACGCACGACAAACGCGACGTTGCCGGTGCGTTACATTTACATACTGATAACATAAATTCACATTTATTTGACGTTATGGAAGGAACCGGGAGAACCGGGACTCGGTGCTCGGTACCGGTTCTTTGGATTCGAAATAAATCCCGGGATTTCCCGGGAAATTGAGAACCGGTATTTCCCGGGAGGACGCCCTAGGTGCGAGGGTGGTGAAATGATAAATTGGTACCTACTTATTTATTTAAGTACATTTGGCACTGCAGGGAACACTTTTTTTGATGCAATTCCAAAATGTTTTGCATGTTTTTTATGAGTTATTTATTTCGAACCATAATATTATAATATCTATGTGACATTGAGATAAACATTTCTCTTTCTTACTTTCAAAAAGGGCGTCACACTATTTACCATCTACCCCGGATCTGAGACAGCAAAGTATGAGAGGCGATACCTGGACCGGCACTCCCGCCCTACAGGTATTCCCAACCCTACATCCTTTCACTCCAAATATCCCATCCCTCCACCATCACCATCCTTTCACACTCCTTTGGTCCTCACCCACACCCATTCCCGGAGGAGACAACCTCAACCCCAAAAACCCCAATCTATAGGTGTGACCTACCGTGCCCAGAGATGCGTGACTGAGGGGGAGCTCAGTCGCTAACGGTGGACCCTCGATACCGGGCAACCTCGAGGAGAACTTTTGCCTTATTCCAGCAAGCGGGGCTCTGCTGGAACGGACCCAACTTCCCTAGCTTCTCGTGGGATTAATCATGGAAGAAAAAAATAAAAAAACAGAAGGTACCCTGGAAGACCTATGCCAGGAACTACTGCCCCTGACAGTATGCGCGGAAGAAACCGCCCAAATGTCAGAGCAAGCAATGGAGGTGGTGGAGAGCACCGACACAGTGGAAAAGGACGTTGAACGACCTAAACCACCAACGGAGAATCCACACACCGACAAGCCTCACAAGAAATTGGGAGGCTCCACACGAGGCCGCTACAAAGCTCTAGTGGGACTGGGACTGAAGCACGAAGAGGCTTTAAAACTGTCCGTAAAGAGCTTTGCGGAACTCAAAAAGATGGGCTACAAGTTTGGGGGCTCACAATCCAAACCCGGGCAAAAGCCGGTCAAACGGCTCCGCTCGGAGGAGGAATCACCACAGGGTAACCTACCCAAAAACCCGAGGGTGAGTGAAACCCCCCCTACCCAACCCATAATCCAACCCCAACCAGCGCAGGCCTACAGCGAGGTCCTAAGCCAAATCAGAGTCGGGATCAAGGACTCCAGTCCGATGACGGACACTCAACTGGAGTCTCTCTGCTACACCATCCTGCAGAAAATCTCGACTCTGAAGATGGCCGAGGGACCTAAATTCGTAGGCTATGCGCACAAGCCAGGCTGGTTGCTCATTACGTGCGAGGACCAGCGGTCCGAAGCCTGGCTTGAAGAGAAGACACCATCCCTCAAGCCGTGGCCAGAAGCCAACCTCAGGGTCATACCTGAAAATGAGCTTCCAAAGCCAAACATAGGGATGGTGTTCATCCCTGACCTACGCGACTCCGACGTAAAGATGTCCCTGTCGCTACTTTGTGCACAGAACTTCGGGCTGTACACAGAGTATTGGAAGATTCTCCACACAAAGGTCGAGAAAGGCGGGGTCATGCTGACCGTAGCCCTAGACGACCAGTCAGTGGAGAATCTCCGAAAGATGGACCTAAAGGCAAGCCTAGGCTTCCGAAAGGTCCAGTTTCGGCTAAAGGGTACCCCCAAGGCCCAACAGCCGGAACCCGACACATCCCCAACCCCACCACCGCAAAACCCGTCCACATCGAAGGACCCCAACCACACACCCGCCCGAAAGGTCCTTCCGGGACCAAAACGGGCAGTCCTTCCCAACCCTGCATCCCATCCCACAGCGGGTACATCGGGGACACGGCGGTTTCCCACCAACAGGGGGGGCAATAGGGGCTCCAACCGCTCCAGGGGTAGAGGAAGAGGGGGCCGGCAAGGGCAGGCCCACGCCCAGCGCCGCGGCCAATAACGACGCAGCTCACGGGGGGGTGACGTTTCTGCAGGCCAACTTACACCACGCCATCGCGGCCACAGCGGTCGTGGAAAAACTTTTCGGCGAAAATGGCCTAAACATCGCCCTCATACAAGAACCATGGATCAACACCAAAACCATGGGAATAGGACTTAACAAAGCAGGTAAGGTATTAATACACGAAAAAGGTTCCAAACCAAGGGCCTGCATCGTGTTTAACAAAAGCATGAATTTCTTGCCTGTTACAGAACTATGCAGCGATGATCTTGTAGCTGCGTATGTTGATCTCAAAGGAAAGGGCTCACGAAAGGTGTTGATTTGTTCCGCCTACCTGCCCGGAGAAAAACATGATCCCACAGAAGAACTGGCTAAAGTTGTAGAGTACGCTGAAGCACAAAAGGCAGAACTGATTGTGGGTTGCGACGCAAACGCTCATCACACCATCTGGGGGAGCACCGGCATCAACAAAAGGGGTGAGTTACTCTCAGAATTTATTTTTACTAACTGTCTACACCTGTTAAATAGGGGCAACACGCCAACCTTCGTGACCAGGGCAAGACAAGAAGTATTAGACATAACTTTTGCAACTGAAAAGGCAGCAAACTGCCTCATTAACTGGCACGTTAGTTGCGAGAATTCAATGTCGGACCACAAACATATTATATTTAGTGTAAAGGGCCCGTTAGATATGGAACCACAAACACGGAGAAATCCAAAAGAAACTTCCTGGGAAGCCTACAAGGCTCACCTGGAGGACCATCTAAAGGATATCCCAAAATATGTCAAAAATCCAGATTCCCTCAACATAGCAGTAAACCAACTCTCCAAAGGCATCTATAAGGCCTACGAACTAAGCTGCCCATTGAGAGAATCAATCACACAATACACTACGACATGGTGGAACAGAAGACTAGAAAAGCTCCGTGTGTCCACCCGTCGCATATTCAATCACTCAACCAGACCAAACGAGTGGGAAAGGTATGGTAGAGCATTGACTGAATATAACAAACAGATCAGAAAAGCAAAAAGGAGGTCTTGGCGGAAGTTCTGTGAAGAGATCGCCCAAACACATAAAGGAGCGAGAATTCACAAAATTCTCTCCAAGACACCAACCAATTACCTAGGCCTACTTAAAAGACCTAATGGCAGCTTCACGACCACGGAGGTGGAAACAATGGACTTGCTCAGAACTATCCACTTCCCAGGTTCTTACCCCACCAGTGATACTCAGTTATGCACCCAAAGGAGCACACAAGCCCGGAGGGCACATAACAACGACTGGAATTTGGCTGCAAATATCTTCAGACCAAACCAAGTTATATGGGCACTGAAAAAATTCAAACCATTTAAATCGGCGGGAGAGGACGGTATCTTTCCTGCATTACTACAGCAAGGACAAAACCTAATCCTTCCGCACCTGGTAAGAATATTCCGAGCTAGCTTTGCTTGGAGGACCATACCGGAACAATGGACTAGAGTCAAGGTACGCTTCATACCAAAAGCAGGGAAAAAGGACTACTCACAGCCCAAATCCTTCAGACCAATTACGTAGTCTATCATCTTTCTTACTTAAAACGATGGAAAGAGTCATTGATCAGCACATAAGAGCCAAATACCTGGCAGTCAGACCACTAAGTCTGAACCAACATGCTTACCAAAAGGGGAAATCTACGGAAACTGCACTACTTGATCTGGTCGACAAAGTGCATAAAACCCTAGAGGACAAGCAAACAGCTCTATGTGCTTTCCTTGACGTCGAGGGTGCCTTCGACAACACACCCACAGAAACTATCCTCAGGGGATTGGCATCAAAGGGCGTGGACGAAAGCACCATCAGATGGATCCAGAGCATGCTTTCGAATAGAATAGTCACTCTGACCCTCAATGCAACTGAGCATACATTCTACACCACAAGAGGATGTCCACAAGGAGGCGTACTATCCCCACTACTATGGACCCTAGCAGTGGACCAACTCCTAGCAACTATGAAGGACCTAGACTATGACACACAAGGATATGCCGACGACCTTGTAGTCATAATCAAAGGTCCGTGCCTCCACACAATCTCGAACTTAATGCAAGGAGCGCTTAACACCATAAATAAATGGTGCAAAGAGAATGACCTGTCCATCAATGCGAGCAAAACAGTACTAGTGCCCTTTACAAAAAAAAGGAAACTAGACAAGCTCGCCAAACTAAAACTGAATGGACAGGAAATATCGTACTCAAATGAGGTCAAGTACCTAGGAGTTACTTTTGACCAAAGGCTAACTTGGAACGCTCATTTGAAAAGTATAATACAAAAGGCAAAAATGGCCATGTGGACTTGCTGTCGAATGGCAGGAGCAAGATGGGGCATAAGACCCAAAATTGCTTTGTGGCTTTACACAGCGGTAGTGAGGCCTGTAATCACATACGCCTCTGCAGTCTGGTGTAACAAAGCCAACCAAAAGACAGCCATCACAATGTTAAGCAGTCTACAGCGTACAGCTTGCTTAACAGCTACAGGAGCTTTATGCTCAACACCGGGGGCAGCCTTGGATGCACTGCTCGATCTAACGCCACTCCACCTGCATGTGCAAAAGGAGGCGAAGCAGTGCATCTACAGGATATGCACACTAACAAGGCCAAAATGGCGCTCTCAAGCGCTAGTCAAACTGGAGGCCCTTGTTTTTGATAACAAAAAACTAAACATGCCCACTGACGATACTTACGTGGAATGCAAATTCACCAAACTGTATACAGTGGAAATACCTCCGAGAGACAAATGGTTAAACGACCAAATGGACTTCAAGGAAGGAAGCCACGTTTGGTATACAGATGGATCTAAAAAAGGTGACGATGTTGGATGCGGTATCTACGGTGAGAGGCCAAAGCTCAAAGCTAGCGTCAGCATGGGGAAAGAGGCCTCAATCTATCAGGCTGAACTCTTCGCAATAAATAAATGCGTGGAGTTCAATCTTGAAAGAAACCTAAGAAACCAACACATCTACATCAACTCAGACAGCCAAGCTGCTCTGCTGGCACTAGAATCCCTAGAGTCCTACTCTAAACTAGTCCAGAACTGTAAAAACAATTTAAACACCCTGGCTAATACCAACAAAGTCATACTTAGATGGGTACCAGGACATTCCGACATAGTAGGAAATGAAAAAGCAGATGAACTTGCTAGTAAGGGCGCAGACACAACCCTGGTCGGCCCAGAACCGTTCTGTGGTATCACAAAACGGAAAGCATATTCTCTGCTAAACAACACAGTAAAATCAGAGGCAATAAAGTTGTGGAAGTTCGCCAAAGGACAAAAACATGCTAAAGCCTTGATCAAAGGGTACAACAATAAACTGTCTAAAGAGCTATTACAACTCAGAAGACACAAAACCTGCGCAGTGACAAGAATTCTGACAGGACATTGCAAATTAAACAAGCACCTGTTTCAAATGGGTATGACACAGGACACAACTTGCAGGTTCTGCCAGGAGACAGAGGAAACAGCAATGCACATCCTCTGCTCCTGCGGACCACTCATGCACAAAAGAAGTATCCACCTAGGGCGGCACATCGTGCACCCAGAAGAGGTACAACATATCACCGCCCAAAGAATCTGGAATTTCTTAGAGGCAACGGGTCTTAACGGTGAAATCTAAAACAAAGGGCTGCCACAATAGATCACTTGCTGGTCGAAGCGGCATATAAAGGCCCACAATAGCACACAATAATAATACTTTCAAAAATAAAAGTCGTTATCAGACATTGATAGAAGTCACAAAAACGCCTCATACACATTGACACAGCATTATGAAGTTCCAATTTTTTATATTCGTACCTACTACTCAACTTATGAAAAAATAAGTAAATTGCTGTTTCGTTCGTGAAATATTGAGTTTAGGTAAATATATGTCAAGTTTGTTATTGACTTGATTGACTGCCATCGCAGCGCAGGCCGCGCCTGTATGTGAGAGCCTTTATTCTCAAACTAATCTGTACAGTCGGCATCATATAGTAAACCGTCCTTATTACTCCTATAGTAATAGGGACTTGTTGCGATGTAGGTATTTGGCAAGTTTTGCTGCTACTAACTATATGATGCTGACTGTACATAGTTAGGATTACAATTGCTTTTTAAGAATCCTTTTGGTTACTCGTCAACTTAAAAAAAACTAATCGTTGAAGTGTCATTTATTTTTACAATATAGATAGGTATTTTATGAGTAATTTCTAATTTATCGTGCAAGTCTCGATGGTGAAATACCCACGGAGTGACACCGTGTTGTACATTTTAACATGACAGTTCTCGATTATTATGCTTTTGTGTGTGACATACTTATTCCATGGTGCCAAAGATTATTGCCCTGGATTTATACATTTGTACGTTCCAAACTAATATCAATCACCATCATAATCAATTTTTGCATGCAATTTAAAAATATTCAGTTGCCAATTATGAGAAACCAAATACATGTGTAAAAAAAAAGTACCAAACCACTGACCAAACTGACCAAAAACGAAAGTCGTTGGTATAAGTTTATTGTTCACCTCTGCACATAAGAACCCTCAATTAAAATGAAGACTCAAAGAAAGACAATGAAATATTGTCTTATACTCATGAGTTTCATAACTAAGCTGTCACGGTTATTTCTACCATTTATCTTGCTGACATATAGCCTCGACGACATCTTTGCAGGACTACTTTAAAAAAGAAGAACCTCTTTTAAATAGTAAAGTGCACACGAGTTTGCTCTTACATACAGGACTTTTAAATTTAGAAGGTTTATAAATGTAAGACGTCGCTCGCAGTGCCAAGGGGAAATGAAGATGGAACTTGAAGTTAAGCGGGATTCACACTGTACGAGTTTGTGTTTTTAACTCTACGGTCTATTTAACACATTGAACAACCATCCAAAACTACCCGCAATACATCATCATTTATTTAAGAGCTTGGCTCTTGTCGGTGGAGTAATTTCCATTCTGTTCTATTCTCTGCCTTTTCCTTGAACTCTCTATAACATTCAACTTCAATGTTTTCCTTTAGCTGCTCCATGTAAGCTCTTCGTGGTCTTCCTCTTTTCCTTCTTCCTTCTATCTTTCCCTCTAAAATAACTTTAATGAAGTCATCGTGACGAAGAAGTTGTCTTATCATTTTTTCTCTTCTGTTTTCAATAACTTTTAATAAACTACTTACCGCAATACATACAGAACCAAAAGTAAATCGAGACTCGCACAGTGTGAATCCAGCTTAACTTAAAGGTACTACTATCCACCACCGCGAGCGCCTACTACTACCAGTGCTGGCTGCAAAGCCAGCATCATGCTGAGTTGGGCCCATTGCGTCACACGGCACAACACGGCTATCACGCCACGGCGCGCGAGCTCTCTCGATTTTTCACGCACTATCTCTCTCTTACAACACTTAGAACAAGGGGTATATTGCGAGAAAAATCGAGAGTATGTCGCGACCGTCCCACGATAGACGTGCTGCTTCACTTTTTTTCTTTTGTCTTTTTTTACCAATAAATGTTTGATTCTTGATTCTATTAAAAGACATTTTGCTCAGTAAAATACCCTAATTGAATTAGGGTCACAGTTTCTATTCAGTTGTGATTCACGTACAGAAATTGTACTTTGCCTCGAGATGGGATAACGTATAATATTGGTTACAAGTCATTTTCCATTTTTCATCGAAGCGTCTAGAAATATGAGGGAGTTAGCACCGCAGGCACGTTCGCCTGAGTCTAGCACTTTAGGATAGTTACTGGATCAGTGGTGGGATATTTTTATCTCAAAAGTTTCATACATAAAAGAAAAAAGCAAATTTGCATTATCATAAAATCAGGTCAGGAGAAAAGTTGCTAACATAGCAGTGAAGACTTTAAAGCATACATGTTTATAGGCGTTATTTCCCTACAATATGTAGAATAATGCCAACTAGGTCGATTTGTGTAAAATTGAAATTATTCATTTATTTATTTATTAATTATGAACGAAGTGAAAATAATTTGAATCAAAATAGCATTGTTCTAACTGAATACACATTTTGCATATAAATTATATTTCAAATAATAGCTCCTTACAATAATGGCGAGCGTTTAAGTAAGTAATCTGATTGCACGCAACAAAGCCCTCATCGGATCAAAGTATTATCTTAATCGAATTCTAGTTGAACACGTCTTCAACCCCATAAGGGCAGTTCATTGATAACGCGAGCACACCTCAAACTTCACCATGTGACTAACTTACTTCCCAAAAAAACGAATAAAAAAACACTTATCACAACGGAGTAAAACACAAATTAGCATAATACCACCGTATCCAAAAGTTGATTGCAAGATGTTACGAGAGGAAGATTTCTGCATAGGTAGAAAAGTCTTAAGCGTGGTCAAGACGAGAATATGGTTATGCCTTTTGGGTTGTTGAGGGCAGCGGATGCAGGGCGCATGCGTTGTTGATACTGCAGCTTGTCGGCAAACCTGAACCGGCAGTTACGGTTGTCAGTCGATAGCCGGCTGCCACACGGGGTGGTCGCGCTCTCCTGAAGCTCTCCAGTCGCGTAACACGAGCACGATCTCGATTTGTTTAGACAATATTTTTGTGACTTTTGTTTACAAGTGTGAGTGCTAGACGAGTCCGTAGGAGTTGAGTGCGGAATGTAGGTAAGTTTGAAGGCGATGAAATCTTTCCTAAGACCCTTAGGGATTTAAAGGTTCCGGCTACTTTTTAACTGTCTTGTGAAATTTGATTTCTTCGCGGTTCGTTGCTCTTGAGAGACCTCTCCGGATTCCTTTTTCTATCGCCATCATTATTTTTGGAGTCTTATGTTTTTACTTGTTTGTAATTTTTTTATTTAATTCAACCTAAAGTTGTTTTTATTTTCTTTGTGTTTTGCACCGATTTTGTTCTAGATTGATAAGATTGGCATTAGTTTGGCACACTCACTAGATTTCCGTGGGTAGGTTCTTACGAAAGTTAGTTTTCTATAGAGGCTCGTATCTTCATCAGGAAAATGTATACAAATAAGTGTATTGTACTGCGACTAATAAATAATAAAAATGTAAACTTGGAATTTTATAATCGGATAAGTTACATTATTTACCTCGTGAAAATCGCTATAATGCGGAAATTTGATGTTTCGATGAAATCTAACCACTTTTACATCTATATTTGTAGGTATTCGTTCTATTACACACTTTTAAAAGCTGCTGTGGAATTTACCAGTTGCTTTTTCTCAACACAAATAAATCGTATAAAAAATCACCGATATTATAAACAGCCCGTAAAACTGTAGCTTTGTATCTTTGTAAGTGTGTATGTTAGGGGTAATATCCGGAAAGAATAACGACGTACGTCGACCCAGCCTATAATAATATAAAAAACATCGTTAAACAATTGTAAACCATTTAAATTTCAAACCTTCATCTAGACTTTTCTAATAACACGACAGGCGTAAAATCGGAGTCATTATGGCCACTTTTCGACTCAATGGTCAAATCAACTTGATAGTATTAATATATATCATCATTATCCTCCTAGCTTTATTCCGGGTTGTGCCCTTAAGGAGCCCGGGGTCCGCTTTAACACCTATCCCAAGGTTTGGCGTAGGCACTAGTTTTACGAAAGCGACTGCCATCTGATCTCTCAACGCGGAGGGAAAACTAGACCTTATTGGGATTGGACCGGTTTCCTCACGATTTTTCCGTTCACCGAAAAGCCACAATATAGCATTGTCATCAGAATATCATAATATGCCAAATTTTAAGTAAATTGGATACAGTAACAAGCAATTGAATAGCATATGAGTTGATAAAATAGCATAGGTCATCATGTGTGTAATTCTTTGACATGTTATTGTTCACTTGGTCCAAACAATACTTTGGTCCCTAGTGTGTTCGACATACAATCTCAACCGTAGGTGTATTAAAAAAAAGGACTGTTAGAACGTATTTTATGACCATCATTAATGTGGAAAACCAACATTACCTACCCGTTTTATTGCAATTCCAAGAGCATTGGACTGTTTTATGTTTTCCACACGAATGGTTTTGTCAAAAAGACGTATGTGCATACAGTTTGCAGCCATCGTACGTCTCGGGTAAAACACGACGAAACCTTTGCATTTTCAATTTACCTATTAAGGCATTCCTACGGATCGTAAAATTAATATTTTCAAGGCAGTGCAGTCAGAAAAGCGATCGTAAACCTTTTATTATGCACCGGCCACGTGGCACGCGACGATCGCGACCCCTGCCCGCCTGAAGTCATGGGAAAGTTGAAATTTTACGCAAGATTTTCGCATTTTTTACTGGCATGAAACGGAGTGGAAATTGATAACGTTTGTTTGGTTTATATCAACTAAAAATATTTCTTTGGTTTATGGCCATGCTCATTAGATGTTTTGCCACTACTAATTAATATTTCGTTCTTGCCTCTGTTAGGCCTGAGTACAGTATTAATTTTAACCCTTTTATTCTTTCTAACCTTCCGTTTATTTTATACTGGGGCGCAATCGAATAAGTTATATTCAAAGTATTATTATTATTTCTCGCACAATCGTTTAAAATAGGTAGCAATTTTGGTCACAGAAATAATTTCTAAGCTAACCAAAGTAGTTAGTAGTGGGAGGGGGTTAGTGTCCGTTCTGTATGTAATACTATTATACTGGTCTGTATTTAGGGTGAATATCCACCATAGCTGTGCAAGGTTGTGAGGCGGTGAACGAGGATAAAAAAAAAACAACTATAGTATTTTTTTGCTACAACATCCGAACCGTCGTAGTTTCATTATTTTCAAGATACGGATACAGTGTGAATAATTTAATCGATTAACTAACAGGTATATAATACGTATTCCTAAACCTCCCATCATATACTTTTCACCTATGAACTGTGTTTTTTTTTATAGGTGCGTTTTACGAATTCTCTCCTATATATTATTATAATATATTTCATAAAAGTTAAACGGTGTCAATAGTCAGGGCAGCAGCAAAATAAAGCCCATTTTTTAGCTATGATTTATTAAAATAAAATCACAATTGCTGCCTTTATAAAAAAAAACTATGGAAAAAGCCTGTTAGGACCAGTTTTATAGAAATTTACATGATTTTTTCGCCGACTTGAAATTGTGTAAGTACTTAAAGTACCAAGTTAAAGATTGGGCGCCGGTCATATTTATTTTTGTATATTATAATCGTATTTTTACAAAAATAAATATCATCAACCAGCGATTGGCCTTATCTCTGATCAAAGGTACAAGTCCAATTAATGATCTATGTGCACTCGGCGATAGAAAATTGCACTTTTTTATTAAGAATAGGAGATAAACGAATGTAAGTGTATAAGTAAAATTATATTGGTATAAGCACTACAACCTATGCCTATCTTAACGTTTTAATGCCATGAAGAATAAAATAATAATGATAATAAACGAGCGTTGTGCACCGGATCAGTAATGATAGCCTATTCAATCATGCCTTAACAATACCAAGATTATGTATACTAATATTATAAAGAGGAAAATTGTGTGATATTGTAGCTTTGTAATACGCATATACTTATAGTTAATAATAAAAAGGGAATTTTACTTTCTGATTCGAGATATAAATTGCTGAACAATTGTTGGAGGTTTCATTGTGTAGCCTCCTTGTTTTAATCCTGGCCAACTCCGTAATGTCTTTACTTGACTGTTATTGTCACTATTGTCAATGTGTTCTTCTTTTATCTGGTGCTGAATAAACTCTGTGTTATATTGTATAAATATGTGGTTTAATTATCAATTATATTAGGTTATGGTTCCGCAGAAATAATATAACGTTGTAATAAATATGTCGGAAAGTAAGAATCATAATTTTTCACATGAAAAATTACGTGGACGGGAAAATTACGTCGAATGGAAATTTGTTATGAAAAATGCATTGATTCACGACAATTTATGGATCTGTATCAGTGGTTACGGTGCGGATGATAAAACAACGTCCGAAGTGAGAAATCGACGTGATGACATAGCTAAATCTAAAATTTGCTTGGGCGTCGAAAAGTCATGTTTTTCTCATTTAATGTCGGCGGAGACGGCAAAAGAAGCCTGGAATGCACTGGAACGTGCTTATGATGACAAGGGACTCGGTTCAAGAGTGAGAACGCTCCAGAATTTATGCGCTGTCAAATTTGAAAACTTCGCGAACATGGAAGCTTACGTCAATGAAGTTTTGTCATTAGCACAGCAATTGGCGAACATGAACAAGCCTGTTGACGACGAGTTTCTTGGTGCGCTGATGCTCAAAGGTTTACCGACAGAGTATGAGCCCATGATCATGGCACTAGAGCATTCGGGAGCTGCCATCACATCTGATCTAGTCAAATCCAAACTGCTACAGGATCAACGTTGGACTACTCGTGGAGATCCGAGTGAGTGCTTATATTCTACCAAAAAAGGCGCTACTTCGAGTGACTCCTGGACGAGAAAAGCGCAGCAGCACAAAGGAGAACCAAAAGCGAAAGATAGTTCTGATCGAAAGAGAGAACCGTGGTGCTGGAAATGCAGACAGAAAGGACATATGAAGAAAGACTGTCAAAAATGGATAAATATTTGCAACTAGTATAAAAAAAAGTACGCACAGTTGTATGTAGAGGGGGGTTGGGGCGCGATGGTGGGTAGACTTTGTAGTAGTGCTGTCGTGAGTAACATCCTACTAATATTATAAATGCGAAAGTTTGGATGTTTAGATGTTTGTTTATGAAATTTAGCATGAAGATAGTTTTATAGCCTGGGTTCAATTATAGGATAATTTTATCCTGCGTCCACACAGAGGAAGTTGCGGGCGGAAGCTAGTAAGAAATAAAAGGGTGCTTTCATTAGGACTACGTGTCACATTAAGGTGCCGAACCTTTTGTATATCTACGTTCTTCAAATACAGATACTACATTCAACTCGACACTTTAGGAGAAGCAGCTCCTCGAAGTAACATTGGAATAAGCAAGCCAAGTGTCAAATTGCTAAACAAAAGCTGAACTCACGTCGGCTAAACCTTCGATCCTAAAACAAAAGAAAATCAGCAAGAAAATACCATAGAAAAGATACCTGCTGGATATTTTCAAACCATTTTAGAAAGTAAACAATTGTAAAGGCCGGGCATCTTCCTCCTTTGTGAATACCTCCGGGTTAATGCATGTTATTGTTAGAGATTCCATTAGGTTAATCTACTTACACTGCCCGAGATATTGTGCTAGTTTCATAACAACCTACCCTCGGTTTTAACAAAGCCTATCACAACACAATGTATGATTTTAGAGCGTCGTTGATTAGTAATCTTGATCGGAGAAGATGTACAGGGGCCGTCAAAATGGAGTCGATATAACCCAACCGAAGAACCTCAACTTCGTGACGTGACGTAATAAAATAATACAGCTTTACATATTATATCGGTGCGACGGTTTATTCATATTTCGGGAATTAGTTAATTGATTGCAACAAGATACGGGATTATTGAATCAGAATGAAACACACAGAAATCCTGAAGAAAAGTTAGATCGAGAGTACCCTAAACCGACGAGCATGTATGCATAATGTAATGAAAGTGAATGCAGCAAGAAAGGTTTGTCAAGATCGTAGCAAGTGGAAATCCGTGATCTCTACCTACCCATCTGGGAAATAGGCGTGATTATATGTATGTTACTCCTTTGGAGTTGCATGCGTCTATAGGCTGCAGTGTCCGCTTACCATCAGGCCGGCCGTACGCTTGTTTGCCACCGTCGTTGTATAAAAAAAAAATGTAATGAAACATTTTATTCGTGTCACAACACAACACGCATATTACAAGACAAAGACAAAATATTTTTTTGGGCCTAACTAAGCATGACAGCGCTGGTCTTCCTTAGGATTCATCCAGTGTAAACTCCGCCTATCAGTAACTCGCCTGAGGCGGACCTGCGAGAGTTTGGTCTCTGGCTAAACGTAGTAGTTGCAATGCCTTTGTTAAATAACGATATCCCAACTGAGGTATTACCTCCGCCTTGCAGAAGACCACAGCCATAATAACACTACTACTTGCTCTGTAGTAGTGTTGTGTTCCTGGAGGTGAGCAAGGTCACCAGAGCTCCCGAGGATGCGTTGTGTTGAGAGCGAGGGAATTTGTTCCTTCAACTGTCAACACGGTGAATCCTCAAACATATCAAGGGTCTGCAACGCCCATGTTATTCCGTTGTAGTTGCATGCGTCTATACGCTGCGGTGTCCGCTTACCATCAGGCGGGCCGTACGCTTGTTTGCTACCGTCGTTGTATAAAAAATAACAATATGTTCAGAGAAAAGGCGAGCTTAAGCCTTGTATACTAGATCTTGGTCGGTGTCGGTATGGCGTCGAGGTCACTTGAGATTATTTGAATTGCATCAAATTAGTCCATTCAAAAAGCAACTGTACCGTTTGAGGCAGAAGATTCAAATTCCAATAAAACTTTTATAAAGAGTCGGGCACATTAAATAATCTCAACCACACATACGCTACGCAGTTATTGTTACTTGTTATACTTTTACCAATAAAATATATAAATATGTTAGTAGTACGAATTAGTTTATCGGTAAACTATCTGCTAAACGCATTCCTCAGTCTGCTGCTAGAGGGAGTCCGCTAGATGCGGGTGGCGCAGGACCGATCATTGTGGAACTCTTTGGGGAGGCCTATGGCCAGCAGTGGACGTCTTCCGGCTGATATGATGATCTCGTAACTAGTTCCTGAGATTCCGCCTGTATACAAACTTACAAAGCTTACCGACGCGTGGATCGTGTAGACCTTCTCGATGCGGGCTACGACGCGGCGTAGCGGAAAGCGCTACGACGGCACATCCAAATACATTCACTGCCAAGAGTCACTACGCGCTACGCTCGTAGTCGATGCCGTGGTTTTCGTAGGCGCGCGCTAGGCGGGTTCCTGGCAGTGAAAATGTTTTTTTTTTTTTTATATTACATCTTACACAAATCAACCTAGTCCCATAGAAAGCTCAATAAGGCTTGTGTTATGAGTACTAGACGACGATATATTTAATAGATAGAAATAGTTAAATACATAGAAAACATCCATGACTCAGAAACAAATATTCATGCTCATCACACAAATATTTGCCCTTACCGGGATTCGAACCCAGGACCTTCAGCTTCGTAGGCAGCGTCACTACCCACTAGACTAACCGGTCGTCGTCAACTAGGCGGGTTCCTGGCAGTGAAAGTGTTAAAGTGTCATTTTAACACTTTCACTGCCAGGAACCCGCCTAGCGGGCGCATACGACGTATTCAATTCGCTTTCCGCTCCACCGCATACGAGGAAAACCACGGCATCGAATACGAGCGTAGCACGTTTGGCTTTTTATTCTTATGGGGGGGCTTATCTGTTTGAATATCAACACAGTATAATTACAAGTACCTACATGCACTTTACAAAATGCGACGCCAAAATCACGCCAAACACGCCTACAGCGCAGCGCACAACTCGACATAATTTGATTTGTTCTCCCTCATTCGGAATGTTAGTAAAAGTTTCGGAGGCAAATCTTCGAGCAAATAAAATTATGTCGGCCGTAGCGGGCTCAATGGCCGGACGACATTTGTAAAGATAAATTAAAAAGTTAATATCTTAGATTTGAGCTTTTTATTTTATTTTTTATTCAAACCGCAACCAAATATGTAGGGAAATGTGTATTTGTATTAGTAAACAGTAATGTTTTACCTGGGTACCTTGGTACCTTGGCACCTGGTACCTTGTTGGGGCGGAAAGGTTCTCGAGTGGCGACCACGTACCTTGAAGGCGCAGCGTGGGTAGGCCCCCCACAAGATGGACTGATGACCTAGTAAAGGTCGCGGGAGTCCGCTGGATGCGGGTGGCGCAGGACCGGTCATTGTGGCACTCTTTGGGGGAGGCCTATGTCCAGCAGTGGACGTCAATCGGCTGATATGATGATGATGATGATGAATGTTTTACCTACCTGGTTACCGTTATTTCCGGTAGTGCCCTAAACGAGCCCGGGGTCCGCTTTGGCAACTAATCCCAAAATTTGGCGTAGGCACTAGTTTTACCAAAGCGACTACCATCTTACTTTCCGATCCAGAGGGAAAGCTATACCTTATTGTGATTTGATTTTAGTTTTACCTACCAATTTTATTAAACGCCTAATCATAGCAAAACAGGGTTGTAGTTTTTTAAAGAAAATGGAAATGGCTTCAAATATTTTTGTTTTGAAAGAGTTATCGAACGAGCGAGCGAAACGAACGAAGTTCTATGCTTCAGGTTGCAATTAGTTCGTATCTGGAGCTGGTAGCTGTCCGGCTGTCTACAGGTCGCATTACTCAGCCAAAAGTGAAATTTTGTGAGCAGGTTCGATGATTCTATTTTTTTTTGTCCTTTCGCTTAATCCAAAAAAAAAAGATACTATCGCGAGTTCTACAGCTCAGAGAGCCTAGTTGTTAGTCAAATTTAAATTTCAGAACCTTCCTGGTAATTCCATTGAATTCTTTATTTATGCAAAACACTCCATACACAGCTTAAACTCCAAATATATCTGAA
This sequence comes from Epinotia ramella, assembly GCA_947578815.1. Classification (NCBI taxonomy): domain Eukaryota; kingdom Metazoa; phylum Arthropoda; class Insecta; order Lepidoptera; family Tortricidae; genus Epinotia; species Epinotia ramella. The sequence goes on along the minus strand of OX388204.1, from coordinate 11,723,027 downwards.
GAAACCCAACCCTAACAATTAGGTACTAAAACGAGGGTAGGGTTGTCTCAGCCTTGTATGAATTACATGTTTACTTACCTACGAATGGGGGCTGCTTTATCTTGTTGACTCAGTCAGTGGCAACCCTGGGGCGGATTACAATTCGAGCTCTGGTAAGCTCCGCTAGGGTTGAACATTTTGATAAACCCAGCCTTAGTTCAATGTAGCGAGCCCTTCATTTACATTCCGCTTGGTGGATGAATCAAAAATGATTTTAATATTTTAGTACTGGGCTACCTGATGCTCAGTTTTCCGGGTTTTATTCTATGTATAATAAACTAGGGGCTTAATTAAACTTGTATAGGAACTGCTTGAGAGTTAAATAGGTTTCGTAGGTCGCCAGGACGCTCCACTCTCCATATAAATGTAGTTTGGTTTTCATTTTAAAACGACATGCTAGAATTACATGAAACATTGTTTAACCAATGGCATCCGCCATTATCTGGGTCGGGATCTAGTTTCTATTGATAGAAATTAAAATTGAAAAAAATGGAGCGATCAGAACATTTTCCATACCAAGTTTATACTCGCTTCATTTTTTTCTATTGTCTTTCTATTATAATGTAAAGCAAATGAAACTATGTAGTTAAAGTTTCATGTATGTATGCCGTTTTGAAATGAGAACCAAATTACTTTTGTATGGCGAGACGACTTGAGTAGACCGTGCACATGCCGTGTTTAAGTGTCGTGGAAATAAATACTTGTGGGAAGTGAAACAATTAGCAAGTGGAAGTCCGTGATCTCTGCCTACCCCTCCGTCTCTAAACAATCTCTAAACGTTTCTACGCATATTTCATAATGGAAATCAACTAAAAGGGAATGAAATTGAGTAATATCTGTGAAAACAATAAAAACGATAAAATAAACAAAACATCCACAAAGAAGTGGTCCCTGAAAAGCGTTTTCATCAAATTAAAAAAAAAGCTCTTAATTCATTTCCCTTTGCATTTTCTCCTTGACAAAAGAACAAGAATAACAATCGCGCCGTTATCGCTAATAAGACATCGTTAACCTTAAATGGACTCTTTCAGCACCCGAAATCGGGGCTTCAAAGAAAAAGCAACCTAATTTTGCGGACTAGGAGACGAAATTGGAAGTTTCGGTGCGGATTCATAAAGAGTAATTGGAAAAACTATTTTGCGTTTAAGGTGCGGGAGTTTGAGAATGTACCTAGTAGATTTGATTTTAATATGCAATATTACATGAAATAAGGCGTGTTTTCATAGTTACATACAGCATTAGAGTAGGTACAGTCAGCATCATATAGTTAGTAGCAGCCAAAGTAGCCAAATATATCGGAACACGTCTTTATTCCTCTCTGCGTAAGCGGTTTGCGTCCTTGCTCTGCGGAGTGCTTGCTAGTTCCAACATCTTGAATATGATTTCTGCCAGATTCGATGTACACAGGAATGTAAAATAAGTATCCCGCACCTTGTAGTTTAGTGTAGTTTTTCGAAATCGACTTTGTACCTAATTTATTTATTTTAATCTTCTTTTGGAATGTCAAAAGAAGATTAAAATAAATAAATTATTTTAAATTAATTTTATTGTGAATTTGTACTTATTTTAAAGAACTTATGTGTGCTTACTAATCCAATGTAATGATATAACGTGTACGTGTGGACCGATGGTGTCTGAAATAAAGGATATTGTTATTATTATTATATTAAAGGTTCTCGAGTGGCGACCACGTACCGGAAGGCGCGGCGTGGGTAGGCCCCCGACAAGGTGGACTGATGACCTGGTAAAGGTTGCGGGAGTCCGCTGGATGCGGGTGGCGCAGGACCAGTCGCTTTGGCACTCTTTGGGGGAGGCCTATGTCCAGCAGTGGACGTCTTTCGGCTGATATGATGATGATGATTATTATTAATATGATTATTTATTACTACAGGAGTTACGATATATTTGGCTACTTTGGCTGCTAGTAACTAATAATGCTGACTGTACCACCTAGTTAATACAGCACACTATACACTAAATAAATACACGTTTAGCTTCAAGTCAAGAACAGTCGAGCATTTAATTGCAGTTTTGAATTTTAATGTAAGGAAATATATATTTTTTTCTTAATTTAATTACAACAATTATTTTAAGTTATTGCTATAACTATATAATAATCAACTGCTCCTATATTTGGTGTAGTGGAAAAGTGGTCCTATAAACCCATTATTCATAAGAACATCATTATTTTCTTCACTAAATCACTCGTAACTTAATCTTAAGATTCCACCACTGCCCTACTTAATTAATTCATGAACCTAACCGACCGGGACAATTTACACGCGCAGCTATGCTATTCACAACCTGTCTTCTCATCTAGTATAACATGACCCCGACGCACCTAAAAATTTAACGTAATTGGAGGTCAGAATTGCACTGGACACAGGCAAGTTGTCGGTAAGCGCCGCGGAGAGTACTTAGGCTTAAAGGGGGGCATTATCGTCGTAAAGTCAGGGATTGTCGCCTTCATATTCGGCCATTATGAATTGTGGTGGTAGAGATTATAGGGTTTTCATGCAATTTAAAGGCTTAACTAATTTAAATTATGGTGTTAAAGTAGCAAGAGTAAATATAGCATTTTGTTCTATTAGCTGATTGTCGAAACCTCTGCTTAATAAGGGATGGGGCTGTGGTCGTAATGCATCAAATTGGAAGCATGCACAAAGTTAATCGAAAATATCACCAGATAATATGTTACGCTGTTTTTGTTTGTTTCAGTCAAGTTTAAACTAGAAGTCTGTTATAATAAAAAACAAGGAACCTTTGACAATAAATGAAAGATTTTAAAAACAAAATCAGGCGGTTTCTGGAAGAAAACCCGATATAATAGGTACTCCATAAGCGATTTTATGACTCAACAAAAAATGACATATTCACTTGAAAGTAATTAACTAATTAAATGTGTTGTATATTGTATCTAATAAGACATTTTATATTATGACTTGCTAAATGTAATTTAATTTAAAAGGTCAATAATTTTTTTCTTTGTGCCTTATAGTTTTTAAATATTACGATTTTTCATATTAATACGTCAGCGATTTTAACCAAAGCGGTGACTAAATCACAAAATTGAACGCTGTTGGAATGTATATTGTAAAACAAACCGATCGTAAACAAGAAGACAAAAGAAGGTACTTAATGGTTGGAAAGCGATTTGATACAAAAATTTTGTTACGATGATAACTATACAGTTTTAATAACAATAAATAAAAAGCATGTGGTGTTTTCTTGATAAACTTTGGTTCTAATGAGTTATGTTCTAAAATAAGAGGTTATTTGTACGATTAAAGTCACCTTTTCATGGTAAGTCTGTGATAAGTTATAAATAAAATGGGACTCCTTTAACGTAGTGGCCTTAATAGCATAATTATATATCAATTTGTGTTATTCGGTGGTCATTAAGTAGTACAAAGACACATTAAGTACGTCGCCGCGCCCCGATAGTATCGCGGGGCTTGCCAAGATTGATTGATACAATATGTTACAATTGTTCAGGTTTAGACTCAAATATGGCTGGTCGTTCCAGTATTTTGTTACATCAAGGTGACTTCCTGATTGGCCATCTGACTACGTAGAGATCCAATGCCTTGGCTTAAGGCGCCGTAGGTTCATGGTCTTCTCTCCCTCTCACTGAGCATAAGCGTGAGCGAGATGGAAGTGCGTGCTCGGAAGCGCGGATATCATGTTTTTTAATTTTAATTATTTGGCTGTTTAACTAAATATAAATGTAAACACTGATTTCTCTCAAACATGATATTGCCGATTTTTAGAAGCAATTTTAATATTTATAGCTTTTGTGCATAATTTGTTACAAATATTTTAAGTGTGTTTTTGTGTGTTTTAGACCTATGTTCGTGATTTTTTTCTATCGAGCGTAATTTGCTTAATCATGTTTCGAAGCACTGATTTCCCTGCAGAAAAGCCTCAAGATTACTATTCGTATTTTTTTGAAACCATATTATTATAAACAGACGCATTATATTGTTTCAAAAACTCTGTTCGCTTAACTTCGCTGAACCTACGGCGCCTTAAGTAGTCCTCGACGGTCCTCGACCCCGCGGCAGATCTAAGGCGGTCGTCACAATGCTCCGCATCAACGGACGGAGGTGCGGAGCTGCATACAAATTTCGCCGGACGGAGGTGCGTTGCAGTGTGTCGTACCACACGGAATTTATATACAAACTGAGGTACTTGCATACAACGAGAAACGCACCTCCGTCCGGAGATGAACCTAAAGCCGCGTACGGATAGCCCGTAGCCTGCTACGCGTAGTCGGTTACGCGTGTGTTTACGCGTACATTGGATACCTGGACGGACCGCTACGATCAACTGCCGGCGGCTCGTGCGCGAGCCAGTTCGCGCGGCACGCGTTCCCCTAGAGTGTACGCGTAGCTGCAAGTACGGACATGGTGTTCCAGGACACGCGTAACCGACTACGCGTGCCAATGTACGCGCAATCCGTACGCAGCTAGAAGCGATGGCTGGATGTCGTGAAGGCCAACATGAGCGAAAACGGGCTCACAAAAAAAGACGCCCAAGATTGTGTAATCGTTTTGCGGCATTTTGTAGTTAGACATGAGCTTACTGATGTCGCACAGAGTTCCTCACTTGTTGGTGTACTGTCAGTATAACATTTGCGCAGTAGTATATTTGGAGGTAAGTAAATACTAGCATAACTCCCTATAAGATCATATTTGGAGTATCGCAGCCCATAATTAACACTTCATAAGCGTATTATTGTATCGCATGTAAAAATTGTTAATATTATTGGCAACATGTTTTGAACTTATTTAATCGTATGGCATACATTATTTTGGCCTTTTTAAAGTTTGTCACTCTGTAGTACCACCCAGGGGACACGTGCAGGGTTGTGGTAGGTAGCCCCTGCGGACGCGAGTGACAGTTGTTGTCCCCCCTTTGTCAAGTGAATGGTCAACTCGACTGTTAGAAGTTCTTAAGCCGCCCGAAAGCCTCTAACTCGGCTTAACGACTACTGTCATAGCCAGCAGCCGGGATCAACTGCTTAGCGTGCCTTCCAAAGCACGGAAGCGCTCATTTATATTAACCACTCAAATATCAGGCGACTGACCGCTGCCATCTTTGCTTAACCTGCGTTATCGTTCCCGACTCGCAGGCGCCGCTAGGCTATGAGCGCTTCGTGTTTTGAACTAATTGTGAATGATTCAGAAAGGCCGCGAATCCATTAGTCTTAATTTTATGAAGAGGACCTTCTTAGGATATTGCGTTTGCTTAATTTCTGTCATTCTTATTCATGAAAGTTAAGAATGCTATGCCATATTAACAAATCGTGCTCTGCTGGTCGATTACGTAACGCTTAGTCCGTACGTCCGTATCATTTAACGCACTGTACGAACGTTAGGTAGATCTAAATGTCAATTTTTATATGGAAAAATAACAGTTTCTGTCCTAACGCGCATTGGAATCGTTACGTGACTTCCCGTCAAGTAGATCGAAACGTCAATATCTGTGTGGAATTTTGAATTGTCCTAACGTACATTCGAAAAGTTACGTGATCATCCCTCTGGTTGAGTGTTATTATGCTTGCTGCTTCCAGTGAATTGACATGTTGCCAAGGATCAAAATGCAAGTTCAGGTCCTTATGGTTTTTTTTTCATTGTTTTGGTTTTCAGTAAAAGTGAAGTCACTTCCTGATTGGCGCATCCTCGCAATATTACTGCGCACGTATAATACTGAACGTACCTATACAAAAGACAAGTACGTTAATTGGTCTACTTCAGTTAGCTCTTCGTAATGCACAAAATGCCGCATAATACTACTCGCCCCGTCAAAAGCGGAATTAAGGGGCTTAGCATTCCAATAGAGTATTTCACTTTATTCATATGAAAATGATAGTTTAGCATGACGATTTTAGTCAATGTGCTAGGTAGTTACTAGGAATTGGCTTCAGGTATTGAATGCAGTCGATTGACTGCGGTTTATCAATTCCTGGTAGTTATGCTACTGCTGTGGCAGGTATTCACTAATTGGTAACGAATGACTGACTTTAAAATTTAGAATATATTCGTAGGGGATTTGGATTAAAATATAGATAAAAAAACCGGCCAAGTGCGAGTCGGACTCGCGCACGAAGGGTTCCGTACCATTATATATAATAATAAGTTACAATAGAATTTGTACGAAACTATTACTTCTTGAAGTACATTTTATAAGTTGGTCGACTATTACTCGTAAACGTGTAAAGCCTACTTAGCTGTGATAGTTTTCCTTTTAACTTCGTTATATGTACTACTACCATGAATTTTTTCACATATCCCAAAACAACCATTTAGCTAGCAGGGGGTGGGGACACTGGAGTCTAACAAAAATTAGCACTTTAAGGCTTAATATTTCACAAACCGATCGTTTAATCGAAAAATTGTTTTCACAAACCCCCAATATTTTTAAAAGACCTATCCAACGACACCCCACACTATGGGGTAGACGACAATAAAAAAAATCATCCCCACTTTACATGTAGGGGAGGTACCCTAAAAAAAATGTTTTTCAAGATTTTATTTTACCACTTTGTCGGCATGACTAATATGTATATTCATGCCAAGTTACAGCTTTCTAGTATCAAGAGCCTCTGAGCTAAGCTGCGGACGGACGGACGGACGGACGGACGGACGGACGGACGGACATAGCGAAACTATAAGGGTTCCGTTTTTGCCATTCTGGCTCCGGAACCCTAAAAACACTATGCGCATGCATGACAGTGACTCAAGTTTAATTTGGTGCCATTTTTACCGACTTGAAAATTGTTTAGTTTATGTTTTGCGTAATACTAAGTTATGGAGATTTGCTAAGATTTAAAGTTATCAAAAAATAGTAAACGTAGGTAGATAAATACACCACCCGAAACTGCTGCGTCTAAGCGGCAGTGAACGTCTATTGCCATTTGTTAAATATTAGCAATATTAACATCCAAACTACAGAAATGTTAGTAGTAGTGCACTGGTAACAATCCTACTGCTACTACTGGTTTTAAACCATTTTAAAGTGTTTATAGAATGTGTATGATAATGCAATCTGTATAATCAGCCCTTAAAACACTCTATGATTCTATTATTCAACCGCCTGGGGCTCGTTGCACTTCTTTTTCCCTTCTTAGCCCTTGTACGCACAGCCAACCGCTTAGTGCGTAGATATTTTGCGTTTGCGGTTTCATATGTTTTGTCCAACCGCACGGCAAGCCGCACGCGGCTAGCCGCTTAGTGCGTACAAGGGCTTAGTCGATCCCTCATGACTAAGGATCGTGACCGCATGCTATTTGCCCTCCATGCACTTTGGTTTCTCGTCGAATGGACTGCATGGGATCTTTTCCAACGCATTATGCAGCCCTCTTAATTGCATCAGTCCAGAGCACTGGAATCTTTCCTCTAGCGCGTTTGCTTTCCAGAACCAAGTATTGTTTGATTCTCTAGATCATGCCTAAATGAACGCATGATATGTTCAATCAAATAAGAATCCTTTCCTGGCAGATGTCCGAGAGAGAGTCACCTGGTGATGCCGAGTTTCTCTATGATAGTTATTAGTTCTCATGGCTGTCCATGGAGTCCCCAATAGTCTCCTTCAGCACCACATCAATTCAAAGGCATTGATTTTGCTGTGTTCAGGGGTCTTAACGCACCAAGTTTCCGCGGCCTACAAAAAGATGGGACCAATCGCACCTTTATTCTCCGATGAATGCTTCTGTTCTTCCACATTTTGTCAAGATTCACCACAGCGCTTTTAGCCATTCTGGCTCTACGGCTTATCTCTCTCGAGCAGTTGCCGTCATTTGTAAGCAACCAGGCACGCAAAGTCATCCGCTTTTTCGTATAAGTAGGGTTGCATCTGCATATTGAAGGAAATGTCCTCGGTCCGCTATCATGATTTTCGTCTTGGAGTGGTTAATATCGTTGCACACCACACTCGTATTTCAAGGACCTTTGTTATGTGATACTTGCACAAACTACTGAGTCGATGAGAATGCCAAATCTGTTATGTGCACGGTTTGAATTAAGAGACATAATACCATATGTGTAATTACTAGGGCATTATTTGTTTCACGTTAATGATGCACATATCGGATTTGGCACTCACATCATTAAATTATGCCGCCGAAAGAAAATGTGTATTCTAATAATAATAAGGAGCAAGTAAGAGTTTCGTATAGGAATATCCTCATCACACAACAACCCACATCACACTACCCAAGATGTACAATCAAACGATCTAAATGTCTCTCGGCAATGTTCGTTTTTCACGACCGATGCAAGAGCGAGTGTGATAGCGATAGACAGCGGTTAATTAATAATCTGAACCTGGTAATGTTGTAAAATCTTATTCAAAGGCAGCAACTCGTGTACTTTGCGCACTCCAGATTTAAACAAAGGCGGTAATTAGCGTTTCCTAAAGTAAGTCACAAAACCTTAGATGTAATCACAAAGAACACGCACGACGAAACAAAAACGTGACAAATTGTAGCTCCCTCGTCGGAACTATTCTATATAACTGTAGATAAAGTTTTCGTACTGTTAAGTTAATTTATAGCCTGAAGCGGAGGGACCTTTCGGAGATCCCTTTTAACGAGAACCTTGCGGGAAATGTTTCTCAGTATATAACATGCTACAAGGCGGTATTTTGCACGGCTGATAGGCGACTTCCTGATTTGTAGGTGCGATGGCGGTACAATATCGTCGAGTCAGTACCGATTATTTCCTGCGTGCCTAAATTTAATGAGGTGCTTTGACTGACGTGGGATCCGCAGAAGCAGTACTACTGCAAGCGAACCGCCCCGCTTCCGCGCATGATATATAAAACTGACAGTATACTGACAAAGATTTAAAGTGCAGTATCAGAAAGCTCAGGTCAAAGTACAACATACCGCATACCGCAGGAAGTCACCATAGGTTTGATGCGTAGGTATCTATAATCAGTAGGTTGGATGCATCTAGAATACCTACTGTAGCCGCCCATTTGAGAGTTTGGAATAGTACATTACCTATAAGGATGATGTAATTCCACACGGTTAACTTGACTGAATGGTATTGAATTGAATTCGCTTTGGTATTCGTTTGCGCGGGACAACAAAACTAATGTTGAAAAAATGCAAAATTATTTACTTCGTAAAGTCAGCATCATGTAGTTAGTAGCAGCCAAAGTATCTAAATATATCGGAACACGTCTTTATTACTATAGGATTAAGGATGTGTTACGATATATTTGGCTACTCAGGCTGCTACTAACTATATGATGCTGACTGTACATGTGGTATATATATTATTCCCGATCTAGGTAAGGGATGCTGGAGACGCCCGGTAAGCAAAATATTGCTTGTGTTGGGAGACATTACTCTACCATTACTCTAATATAGCCTAGGTACTGTTATTTTAGAATTTTTTGCTTATTTATTACTATTAATTTCCTCAAAAGCATTTTAATGTAATGTTTGTATTACATTCAAATGCTTTTGAGGAAATTAACAAATATAGAATGCCTCAGAATAACTACATATTTGCTAGTTTTAAGTGTAAAGTATAAGTTTGTGTTTGGGTGTAGGTGTGTGTTTGTGTACGTTTGTTCATTCATACGTTACAGTAGATTCTCCAATACTAAATCAATTCCAATTCAGTACATTTAAATAAATCGACGTTCTATTCGTTGTCTATCAGTGTTTTACCAGCTAATAACCCACTAAGAACGAATTCGCATATTTGTGTTTCGATGTAAGATGTAGGATTCATTTCAACAAGTAGTTTAGTCATTAAATTGACAAATTGTATGGAACAAATTACAAAGGGCATTGGGCAACCTTGTATGAGAAAAATTGTCATTTTTATTTTTTGCTGCGGCCAAGGATGTTTTAATAACAATCTTTTAGAGGACCTCTTAATACGCATAGTATATAAAATTAAACGCGTTAAACAATATCGGAGATTTTTAAGTTTTGTTTATAACTTTTCAATATGACCTGCCGAAATATATATAGCAAACATCTCGGCTCCGATGCATTTTAGAGTATTACATTTCATAACAAAATATGTTTGTGTAGAATATATCTATCATAATATACCACTTTAAAGAGTGGCCGCTCATCTAATAAAAATACAACATTGTAACTTAATATTTCTGTTAATAAACTATAGTATTCTTTCTTTTATATAAATACCTGGAGACAAATTCCAACCAAATATCAGCATTAAAAAAAACCATTATCAGACTTTACAAAATATAGATTTTTTGATAATCGACTTTTTGTATGATTTTATCTGTATACGTGGGTGATATCTTATTTCCTATTTTTGACACATCATATAACGTAAATGCGCTTGAGCTATTGAAATAATAAATAAAATCAAGTAATAAGATTATAGGGTTCAGAAGTACCTATAATACGCTGTTTTAAGATGTAAACAAAAGAATATTGTTTTTTTTTCTATAATAGTTCTCTAGTATTTTATGACAATAATTCACTAGGAAAATAGTAACGCACTCCGTCCTATTTAAAAAAAAAATAGTTCAGGGATGAATCATTGGTTTCGATTCAGATGATACTTCCGTAAGTTAATAGGAATCCAAGAAATTTATGAATTTATAACCAAAATAAAACATGATTAAAAAAAAATGAAACAAATGACATATTCATTAAACTACCATGCGCCGCCAGGCGAATTCAGTGCACCGCAACGCGACCTTTAGCTTAAAGTTGGCAATAAAATTGACTCGACTTTCCATTCACTTTTCGTTAATAATCGCTAAATATGAGCGCCAATATGACAGCGTCAAAAATAGGAATTAAGATTTCACCCACAATATGTAATTCCTTGAAAGATTATTAAGTGAATGATTACTTGTTAAACAGAAAAAACGGCCTAGTGCGAGTCGGACTCGCGCACGAAAAGTTCCGTACCATTGTCTATAGAAACGGCAATAAAAACACGTTTTTTTGTATGGGAGCCCCCTAAATATTTATTTTATTTTGTTTTTTTAGTATTTGTTGTTATAGCGGCAACAGACATACATCATCTGTGAAAACTTCAACTGTCTAACTATCACAGTTCATAAGATACAGCCTGGTGACAGAAGATAGAAAGACAGACAGACAGACGGACAGCGGAGTCTTACTAATAGGGTTACTTTACCCTTTGGGTACGGAACCCTAAAAAACAGCTATTACCTATTTATAAATTATTTCCAAGTCTGACATTCTTTTCTATACTACTTGTCAATGCAATACTGACAGTATACCGACCATAGTAAAGCACAAAATACCGCATTCCGTCCCTCCAAGTGAGGAAGTCTGTTGAGTTGTTCCGCGTTTCTAACGCATTTGGTTTGTGAAAATTACTATTCTGATATAGATTCAGGTATACGCACAAAGGAAGCACGTTTGTTGGCAACGGAACCTTCACCCGTATCTTGGGTTGCGGCTCGGCTAAATCGAACCCGCATGAAAATCGCGTTAGCGGGGGAAGGAATGGGTCTGTCTGACGAGCAGCTGTTTCACATTTGCCCTCATTCCACGAAGAGATGTGACCGGCAACTTATATTATATAACATAAACCACGAATATACAGCATTTACGATTAAGGGCGGGCTGCACCAACATACGATTACAGATTGATCAACGGTAAATATGGCCCTAGCAGTTGTTAGTCCCCTTGACACACTTTCCATACATTTAGATTTGCAACCTAAGCCAACCTAACCCTAAGGGTGAGTTGCACCGTTCCTTAAAATCGGAATGTATGGAAAAATTAACAATTACAGACCAATTCACAATTTAACGTTAATTGGTCTGTAATCGTAAGACGATGCAACTCGCCCTAAGGCTCGCATACGCTTTGATTAACAAGTAACAAGTGTACAATACAATACAATACAATACAAATACTTTTTATTGCACACCTCACACAAACAAAGCAGTTAAAAAGAGAAACAATACAATAACATGTAGGTAGAGGTAGACAACAGGCGGTCTTATCGCTGAAGAGCGATCTCTTCCAGACAACCTTTGGGTATCGGAGAAAGAGATAAAACTAGATTATGTAGTAGGTGGTGCAGAGATTATAATAAGCCAAAAATCAAAATAATTATATCAATACACGTACATAAATAGCTCTATATATAAACATACATACACAATCATACATATATACAAATAACACAAATAAAAATATATAAATATAATACATAAACAGTCAGCCAATAATAATAATAGTAAGACAATCGGGGTTAGGGGAGAGACAAATAATGTTCTTTAAGAAGAGATTTGAAGTTACCGATAGATTTAGCTTGTCTTATATCAAGAGGGAGAGAGTTCCACAGTCGAATAGCCTTAAAAGTGAACGAACTACTGTAAAATTTCGAAGATGACGAAGGCACAGTTAATAGCAAATTGTTAGAAGATCTAACAGAATTAAAATAACTAAAACGCTCTTTGAGATAGCGGGGAGTTGCAGGGTTAAAAAGGACACTAAACAGAAGCGAAATAATGTGAGAGTTACGACGATAACGGATAGGGAGCCACTTGAGTTTGGAACGGAAACTAGAAACGTGGTCATATTTGCGTAACCCAAATATGAACCGAATGCAGACATTTTGGAGACGCTCAAGCTTATTAAGCTGCTCCTCAGAAAGGTCGAGATAGGATACATCAGCGTAATCAAGAATAGGAAGAAGTAAAGTTTGAGCAAGCGCAATTTTAGTTGCAGTAGGCAGAAAATTACGTAAAGTGTATAAATAGTACATTACCGCAGAGGCCGGGAAAATAGGGATTGCCGGCCAAGTAGATATAGATGTCCAAGAGCAGCCAACACCAACCTTTTTTTTAATGGCTGAACGCCATGACGTCGTGTCAAGAATTGATATTGAAACGAAAGACGGTCGCTTTGCAGGCTGGACCTCCAATATCGTATGAAATAGGGAAGATGCAATATTTTAATTTTTGCTTTCATTTGAAAGAATTACATGTAGAATAGACCACGAAAGTATAATAAAAATTCAAATCCTATAATTTATAGTCAAAAATTCTTGTTACAAACTGACAATTTAAACTTTCGCGCCTGAACGGATCTACGTTCCTGTGACGTCACTCATGTGTGTCACTCGCCATAATATCTGTTTGTCCCTAGATGTCATAGAGTTGCCTAAGTTTTGACTTTTGACAGGAGTGACGTCACCAGACGCTAATTGTTGGATTAAAACACGTTGCGTTTCGCATTACTTCAAATCGTAATCGTTTCGCATTACTTTAAATAATAACGGACTCCCGCTACCTTTACCAGGTCATCAGTCCACCTTGTGGGGGGCCTACCCACGCTGCGTGGTCGCCACTCGAGAACCTTTCCGCCCCAACGGCCCTCGGTTCTACGTGCAATGTGCCCACTGCCACTTAATAAGTTTAGCGATTCGGAGGGCTATATCGGTTACCTTGGTTCTGGTGCGGATAGCCTCATTTCAGATGCGATCGCGCAGATAAATTCCCAACATAGCCCTCTCCATTGCCCTTTGGGTGACTTTGAACCTTCTTATGAGGCCCATAGTACGCGACCACGTTTCCGTGCCATACGTCATCACTGGCAACACACACTGGTCAAAGACTCTCGTCTTGAGACACTGCGAAATATTGGACGAAAAGATGTGCCGTAGCCCCGAATGCTGCCCAGCCGAGTCGGATTCGACGATTGACCTCTTTCTCAAAGTTGGACCTGTCTAACTGGACAGTCTGTACTCGGTATACATAATCGTCTACAACTTCGAGTGTAAAGTGTCCGATTGAAATGGGTGTTGGTACTAAATGGAGGTTTGGTTATGGTAAATATAATAAATTTATAATATAGCTGCATCTTCCCGATTCCATTACGGATTACGGATATCTCGTTTCGCCGCGCCATCACGTGATACTTCGCAGCCTATAAAGAACACAAAAATTACAATAATTATTTCACTGCTGGTTTGAGAAAATGATACAGGTAAATTCGTGGTCGTGACTACGAGTGAGTTCTAAGCTCGGTTGTATTGTAGTTTTGCCTGAAATATACAATGTTAGTGTTAATAATTATTATTTTATGAATATAGAGCTTTCATTATTTATAAAACTTAACAGGTCTCTGTTGACTAAAATGTGTTATGTACCTTCCTCACAAACACAAATGTTAAAATGACAGAGATAACAAATTATAATGCCATTTAAGCTAAAATAGGTTGGATGGGAATTTGTGAATAACTGCCGCATAACTAACTACTATCTAATCTTAGTTTAGACAATTTTAGCATATTACTCATTTCGTAAAAAGCATTTTATTTTAATACAAACAAACAAAAATAATGCTTCAAAATAACTAAAAGGATATGTGTCACTTTCCCATTTGTGTTTGTGAGAAAGGGACAAAACAAATTTTAGTGAACGGATGTTTGTTAGGTTTAACAAATAGGGGGTAAGTCTTTATTAACCGTGTTAAGATCGTTAGTGCAAACACCAATTACTTGTCGAAGTTGTTAGAAGTGTCGTATTACAAGTTATTATTGTGAGCCATGTACCGCTAGGAGGCAAGTTTGGAAACTTTGCTAATGAGATTCTCGATGATTCCTTTGAATTGTTTAATTTCTTCTCACTAAATGGAAGTATGATTTAAGTTCTCGAGAAATCTGTCAATACGCTCTCGACTGTACATAACACATAACTGCAAAGAGATGTATCCATATTTTTACTTTGGTGCATGGCATGGTTTTCACTTGAAAACTTATAGTATAGTCTCCGCTGACCATTATTAATAAAATTTGGTAATTTTTTTTGCTAGCCTGTTGGAGTGTCCTACTGCTGAGCAAAGGTCTCCCCTGGATTTCCACTTGCCTCTGTCCCCCGCAATCCTTGCCAATCACTTACAAACGCGTAAAAGTCATCCCGCCATTTGCGCCTGTAGTCCAGGCAATGAACTGACAACTTGTATGGAAAAAATGTCAATTTTGGAAATAATTTATAATAGCTCATTTTTTATGTATAACGGATATATTATCAATTAATTAGTTACCCAGCGACAAAATCCGGCAAAATTTCAGACATCGAAAAAATGATAAGTTAACTGGCTTCTAAAAAGTCAGTAAAAATATTAATAAATGTTTTTGTCTTTATTTTGGTTCATTTACATTTGCTTTATAATATTCAAGATAAATCGTACAAAAAAGGATAATGCATGCTTCATTTAAATCTACATAATTACTTCCGGGTGGAAAGTTTGTCGGATTCTTGACTAAATCATCTTAGAATAACATTTTCAAATGAAATCAACAAAAAAAACGCTATTATAAATTAATGTTTTTCAAAACCGTATTTTGCCTGGAGTACTGGGCCTGCCTCGCCGTCTTTGTTTGTCCTGTGGCAACCACCAAGCTTGACATTAACGGTAAAGAAATGGTTCCGAAAATCCATTCGTATAGCGGCATAAACGGCGGATCTTTTGATTGTGTTAAATTAGAAGTTTTATATTTTCACAGCTGTACCGCAAACTTGAGTCATTAGCCGCGTCGAGTATTTAATAAGAATCATACTTTAGCATTAAATATTAATTTCAACTTGATACCTTGAGGCGTTCTCGAGAAAAGCGGTATTGACAGGCAGACGGACAATGAAGTTATTTCGTTATTCTGTAAGGGTACAATTTTCCTTTCGATGTCCGAAACCCAAAAAACTGCCTTTCCAAAGCTCGAACAGTTTTACAAGTAAGTCTAAATAGGCCTCACTGTACACCAAATAATTCCTTACAAATTATACATATTTTATATTCAATTATTTTGATGTAATTGCTAATATGGACTTGTTCTGGATTAAATTATTTTCATTTCATTTCATTTCATATTCTTTTGAACCCATGTGAGTGGAAAGCGCCAGGGTTCCAGTACAATTCTTGTCCAATTTCAATTCAGTGGTAGTTGAAAAGAACCCCAGAAAAAAAGAATGACAACTTGTTAGTTGTTGTTAGGAACGTGCTGTTTTACTATTTGATACATGGTCATCGTAAAAAAGTCCCAGCGCTATAACGGGTACCTTGTCACAGAATGTTGTGCTTTGCCTACATTTTATTTCAGTTATATGAGCCTCCGTAATGTGAGCCGCAATACACACCGTGTGCTTTACTATGTTTTCAGTTGTAAAAGGAGTTGGAAAAGTTCTAGAAGTTACTAGCAGTAGTTGAATGAGCGAGCGAAGCCAACAAAATTCTCCGTTTCAGCTTGGGCCGAAATTCTTTCATATGTACGGATGTCCAGATTCCCGGCTGATTTCCTCTACAGGGGACCGATTTCTGACTTTCGAGCGCTCGAAAATCAAATAAAAGTAAATACGTTTGTAGTGTCAAAATGGCAGGCACTTATTTTCTACCAATATAATTGAATACGAGTGGTCAATACCACTCGTTTTTCAATTTTCTATCGCTATTTCAAGATAGCATTTCATGATTTTTGTCAGTTTTCGAGTGAAAGAGTCGAGCGCTCGAAAGTCAAAAATCGGTCCCCAGGTCGCATTTATTTAACGAATCTCGTGAAATTTGTGAGCTTGTTCAAATAGTTACCTATGTAAATTTCTACTGTCGATCCCGTTTTTCGAAGTAAAAAATAAACAAAAAATACATACTCGCCAGTTCTTCAGCTCACAGATCCAATCAGGCCTTTAAATACCGCTATTTTCGCATAGCGCTATTGTTTATAACGTTATTTTTCGTAAGAAGCGTTATTACTCAAAACGATATTTGACGCATAATAAATCTTAACCAATATGTAAAAGAGATACTTGCTTAAGCGATATAATAACGTTATGGGCTACCCCTTTATTGCATTCAGTATCGCCTACTCGTGCGATGTCAGTGCGGCTCGCATTTTAAAACGATATTATAACATTATTCGACCGTAGTTTATAATGTTATTATGTTCATTCTGTTACGATATTTATATCGTTATGGAGGATACTGATTTTGTTATAACGTAATTTTTCAACACTAACGAAATAAATCGTTATAATATCGCCTTTTTTCATAACGTTTTAAAGGCCTGGATCCAATAGTAATCAGTTTTTTGAGACGCTTTTCCAATGAGCCCAAACACGGCGGGTGTATCTTGTGTAGTTTAGGAGTTGCCATGGATGAGGAAGTATTCTGAGTCTGTCATCAGGTCTGCTCATTGAAAGATTGAGTTGTTACTTCTTACATAACTAGTGGCTATGCTGCGAGCTGTAAAACTCGCGAGAATGTATTAATAAAAAAAAAAAAAACTACTTAATCGACAAAAAAAACTTTATAATAATTAAACCTGCTCACAAAATGTCACGAGAATCGGTTCACAAATGCAAGTTGTAGAGGAGAACATCCGGACAGCGGGACACGTGGACGAATGTCCAGATGACGTGTACGAAATAATTATGGCTTAACCTGAAACGGAGAAATTCATTAGTTTCGCTCGCTCGTTCATTTATGTAAAATTTTAGCTCAAGCATTGCTGGCAAGGGGCTGAACAATGATTTGCCAAGTTGAAGAACAACTTAGCAACTTACATACGTTAAGCGCAAGATACATAGGAGCTTGGCAAAAGGGAACTAAAAATCACTTTAGTTACGACCTGGGCCCTATTTCACCATGTTGACAGCGGGTGTAGACTCAACATTTATTATTAATCAAAAAAAAAATGCCTAGTGACGAAAATCCCATTCAGTTGTCTAAAAAAAATACGAAGCTACGAGTACATCCGGTTTAATATTGCTTGTTAGAGAGAGAAAACGCTAGCAGATCGTGACGTCACGATCTGCGAAGAGAAGCATAATTGCAAAACGTTCGCTCAGTCGTTCAAAAATTAAAAAGTTCTTTGCAAATTCAATCCTCATGTTTTGGCTCGCGATGCATATGAAGCAGCGTTTTCGTTACCTACTCCGCTTTGCGCTTTACACTTAAAGCTGGCTTATAAATTATATTGCTGTGGAATAATATCAGTGGTGCAAGCGCATTGCAGTTGTTAATTTTTGCAGCACTGTTAATTGGCCGTTGAGTTTCCCGCGATGCCATTTCGTTGATTAGGCTGTGAATTCTTGATTACCTATTCGTGTGAACTTCGATTTCAGATGCACAGTTAAAAGGATTGATTTTTTTGAGGAGTGGGTCTTGTTGTGCCATTAGATTAGTTGGAGAAGGGATGCAATTAAGCTTTTTAAAAAGCTAAGCTACATGCTCCTTCGGTTCTCTGCAGCGTTTGGTCCATAATGATACACAGGTGTTTAACTGTAGAGTATAAGGGGTTGTGCCATCAAAAAGAATACCGGGCATCACTAGATCTGAAAGCTCAGACACAAAGTGAGGACTGCCAATGACAATAGCCTGCGATTTCTTAGCGTTTACACATAAACCGACTCAAGATCGTAGTTAATACTGCTAATCAGGGAAGGAAATTCTTCTAAGCTTGCCTTTGATCTACAAATCACCCGTATAAAGATGATAGCGTGAGTTTAGACCCTCCATGATGCCATTTATAAAACTGGAAAAAACAAGCGGTGAAAGATTTCTTCCCTGAGGGACCACAGCAGAGATATTATACCACACGGAGATCCTATCGTCAACCCTGACACGCTGCCGCCTCCCAAAAAGGTAGTTACGAAACCAGGACATAGCAGTTTGAGACACATTTAGGGTACGAGGGACTCCAAGGAGAATATCGAAATACGGTGATTGAAAGCTCTACTGAAGTCCAATAAAACAAGGGCAGAGTGAGTGTTTACGTAGCAGAAGGTAACAACACCATCAAATAACTAATGATTTTGGTCTCGTTTAAGTTTTACAGGCTTTATAGATCGTGCCTTTTTAGTTCGTTCGTTATATGAGAGGGTCAAATCTTGCAAGTTAAAGACCAACTTCCCGAAAGTTCAATGGAGTTGTAATTATACAATTATGTAAGTCGGATGACAATCCAATTGGAACCAAACATTGGAACCATATAACAGGCCATAGGAACTCATCAATTACTCAAGATAACTCGTTGTATCTAGTTATTTATCTCAATTAGCAGTTAAACATTAGGTACATTCGGCAAAAACATCTTGTACCAAAATTTTTATTTTTGACTCGGACCTATTACGAGTTACTTAATAATATTTTCTATAAAAGTACCTACCGGCTGCGCCATGTTAAGGTACCTACGAGGAAGCTACAATCCAACACCAGTTTCAGATCAAGACTGACTCACGTTTATTACGAGTACCCACATGCAGTAATTGTACATATACCAAAGTACCCGACATCTAGTAAGTAACTCATATTATTTACTATTTCGTTTTGATACAATAGTTTAGGTATAACTTTAAAGCAAATATTTAAGGGTATTGAGATAATATTTTCTGATGTCCATTATATCGTGTAAGGTGAGTGACCTCCTTTGACTCCATAATATCACTTGTTTAATGGGTTCAATCGAGAGGTTTCCTACTTGAGAGTTAGAATAACAAAATGTTTGATGCTGGCAAAATAATTGAATTGGAAATTGTGTTTTGTGTGGTCTGGACTCTGGGCTATATTTAACGTATTTTGGTTTAAACGTGTTTTGTTAAAAAAAAGACGGGAATTTTTCATCATAATTAACGTTCCGAATAAAGATACCTATATGTTGAAGCTACTTTAATGTTTTACTTAGCTGGATTCCTGATTCGGTGCGGACGCGGCACAATATCAGAGGGGTGATCACGTAACGTTTCCAACGCGCGTTAAGACAGTCCAAATGTAATTTTTCCATATAAAAAAGCCCGGGTTGCACTCCGGGAGTGCCGGCAGATGTGAAAACTCAATGACATTGGAACAGTTTTTCGATCAGGTCACGTGTCCGTCTTACGAATTTTCAATCTGTCGAATCTTACGGTCACGTGACCTGTTGCGAGTATCTCTCGAATCTCACGGTCACGTGACATCCTACGGTCACGTGACATCTTACGGTCACGTGACCTGTGGCGAGTTTAACAATTTTTCCCCATCACAAAAAGTGCACAGCGCCGCTAAAGAAGTTATCACTTCAAAAATTGACTGGTAAATTGTTCTAACGCGCGTTCGGAACGTAACGTGATTTCCCCTCTGGAGTAAACTATCAGCTGCCCGTGTCAACTGTCAGTCGAGTCAGTACTGATTAAGTGATTATATACTACGTATCTACATTTAGGCGACTTCTTGATTTGTCGATGTGGAGGTGGTACGATGTCAGTAAGCTGTCAACTGTCGTGTCAACTGTCAGTCGAGTCAACATCGATTCTTTACTACGCGCCTACATTTCAAATTAGTGTTGCCTGACTGGCGCGGGATGCTGGGAAGCGGGGCGTACGAATGCAGTAGGTACTGCAAGCGTACCGTCCCACTTCCCTCCATGTAACACTGACAGTACACCGACAAGTGAAGAAATCTGTGCGACATCAGTAACCTCGCGTCAAAGTACAAAATGCCGCATATCGATCCAGACCCACCGAGTGAGCAAGTCGTGTCGCCTTTAATAAAACAATTAATGTTCTTTTTATTTAAACCATCAATCCTCTTCAAACTGCTCGGAAGGTTTTATAAGTACATATGGTAAGCCCCTATTCCGCCAATATTATTATTTATTTACGCTCTTACTCGAATTAAGTACTTAGTAAGTGTGACAGAACGGAGATACACGAACGGACTTCGTTTTACCGTACCGTACCGTACCGTAGCTCCTTACATTTTTGTACCGTAAGATGCATAGGTAGGTTATGTCAGTTTCAAAGGGATACTATATACTATACCTCTTGTTCTAAGTGTTCTTATAAGAGAGAGACGGATAGTGCGCGAAAAATCGAGAGTAAGTCGCGGCCGTCTCATGATAGACGTGCAGCAGTGTCACTTATATAGGCTAATGTTGTAAGGGTAAAATTATGCGCATTATGTTTTTAAACCTTTTAATTCTCCCTTCAAGTCGGTGTCGGTGTAAATCTATGTCATGAGAATCAAAACCGTTATGAATTTGATAGCGCGATTACAAACTTGGGGTTCCAAATAATTTCGGGAATAAAACTTTGTATAATTATTGCTCGAGTTAAAACAGCGCGGGCACTTAGAGTTGTTGGTTGAGTGAGCTATCAGCTTTTACGTAAAGGTGAAAACTGCATTATGATTTTTTATTTTTTTTGAAGAAAAACACACTAGTGGCTCTGAGCTGTGAAACTAGCGAACCCGCATTATTACAAAAAAAAATATATACATAGTTATTGAACCTGCGCACAAAATTTCACGAGAATTGGTTGAGAAATGCGTCCTGTAGAGGGGAACAGCTGGCCAGAATTAATTAATTTTTGTCCAAGTTCAACCAATAGGGATGGTGACACTAAATAAAATAATCCATAATGTTGTTTTTTTTTCTAAAAAGGATTAAAAAGTCACACAGACCAAAGACATGGAGAAAAAAGTTACACAAGAAAATAAATAATCACAAAGTTGTAATTGTCCAAAGTTTAAAGAGGCGGAAATAATTTTTTTTTGCCACGATTATTTTTTTACATTTGTATGCAGTCGGCCAACGCTCCATACAAATGTAAAAAAAATCCGCGTATAAAAAATATATATATTAGTTTTTTCTTATCAGAACACGATTTTGCGTTATTTTTGTTACACGCTGTATATTTTGAGATATTTGATGAGGGTTTTCGCCATAAGGCATATTTTTCTGGCTTCTTTCTTATGGAGTACAATAAAATTCGTCCCCAACCCTATTCTCGTGTTGTCAGCTGGTTCAATAATTATGCTTATAGATTTTTTTAAGCGATTTAGTTTTCCAAATAAAATTAAAAATTACTTGGCTCACGATTTCTTCAGTCATTTCTAGTTTCAAGTTGTTAGCTTTAGAAAACGTGGATATCACAAATAGTCATCCATTTAGGTAATTTATTGGGTAGAGTAAATAAATGAGAACGTAGCCGATTGTCTGTATAATAGTAAGCTGTTACAGCACCACTCTTGTCAAGTGTTGCCGTCAGTCGCTTTAGAAAATGATCGAAATGGCCAAGTTTAAGGAGAAAGTTCCGAAGGATCGTGAATGTTGCGAAGGTCTCGTTATTTAGTTCAACGTGGTCCTAATCCTAACTATATCCAACATTTTGTTTCAAAGGAGAATATTAATATATTTCAAATTTAGGGTAGATCGGATAAATTACCAGGGAATACACCCGCGGGACAAAATATACTCTAGCTCCATCCAAAAAGTCCTTGTATTAAGTAGGTCCCACAGGTATTTTTTTTTAATTCAGGTAAATACAGACAAACTGTACAAACTTACAAAGCTACAATTGCATAGACTCTTTCTCTTCATAAAAATAAAAATTACGTTTATTAACATTTAATCTGTTTATTTCAGGTATGCCTGATTATTACTACCTAGTTACACGAAGGACAAATATGGGCGACTTACGTGCCAATGTCACTAAATAGGTGTAAGTAAGTATACGCATAACGAAATCGCTTTAAATATGCGGTGTACGTTAATAATTTTCTGTAAAAACAATGTTTTAACCGGCTTTAATTTTTAACTTTAATTTAGTACCTATTATATTCAGTACATGAACATTCATGAACATTCAGGTGGACTGATGACCTGGTAAAGGTCGCGGGTGTCCGCTGGATGCGGGTGGCGCAGGACCGGTCACTTTGGCACTCTTTGGGGGAGGCCTATGTCCAGCAGTGGACGTCTTTCGGCTGATATAACGATGATGAAAATTTCCACTTCACTTTATAAAAAATACCCAAATCGCTTCAAGTGTGGCTATAGAAGTGTTCCCTCGATATCTCCAGGATTCCACCATGAGATACTGACCAAATGACTACTGTCCAAGTTGGGTTAGTTTGGGGTTCGTAGGGCGGTTCCACAACGCTTCCGGAGCTCAAATACTGCGAGCCAGCCGGTTGTCGCTCGGACATTAAATTACGCGTCATTGCTAAATACACGGGACCTTTGGGAAGTATACCTTTTCCAACAAAAAGAGAGAGTAATCGGGGAATATAAAATAGTGCCATATTGAGAATCCTCCTCTTTTTTTGAAGTCGGTTTATAAAAAATAACAAAGATCTATTTTGTGTGCGGTTGTCACCTGTTCTAAAAATTATAAAATGGAGGTGCCCACTTAAGTTTTTTTCCTACACTGCGTGGGTGTATACAAATGCACATAAGCTGACAACTGTGGCCCGTTCCACGAAGCTATGTTACAATTTTAACTAACAACACTGAGGCACTTCACCACCAGCGACTGGCTGCTTGACTGGTTGACAATTCATTGCAACGCAAATTGTAATAAACGAAAATTTTGTAAATAAGAAAATTTAAAAAGCATTACTTACTCAATCGACTTTTCCGATTATGTATTTGAAAAAATCTTCTTCACTATCATTAATTTTAGACTTGGACATTTATATTGGTACAAAACCAATGCCACTAATACTGGTTACCTATACTGGATTCCTTATCAAGGGCTGTCGTGTACCTTCAGATGTTTTTTTGTCTTTATTTATAACCAAATTCAAAAAAGGAGGAGGTTCTTAAAATAGTCCGCAGTAAGCTCGATTCTTCATACAAACGTAGTTACGCTCTCATTTTAAAACTACGTGTTGGATTATAAAGAAACTTTGCATGTACAATGACATGAGGTATATCCAGGTCTGTTATTAGTTTATGTAGCTTCAGATACCATAGTAAAAAAGATAAAGCGAATTTAAGTTTTTCATACAAAACTTGTTTTTGCTGTATTTCGCTTGTTTTATAAACTGGAACCATAGAAACTAATTACAGACATAGATATACCTCATGTCATTGTATATGCAAAGTTTCGTCACAATCCAATACGTAGTTTTAAAATGAGAACGAAACTCCGTGTGTATGGGAAGGTGAAATTCGGCCGAGCTTACTGCGGACTCTTAATTCGTCAATCCATACTTCCATACTAATATTATAAATGCGGAAGTGTGTCTGTCTGTCTATCTGTCTGTCTGTATGTTACCTCTTCAAGCTTAAATCGCTGAACCGATTTAGATGAATTTTGGTATTGAGCTAGTTTGAGTCGTGGGGAAGGACATAGGATAGTTTTTATCCCGGAAATCATCCTCAAACGGATGAAGTGGGGGGGTGAAAGTTTGTATGGAGCTACGATATAAACGAGTTCCACGCGGATGGAGTCACGGGCATAAGCTAGTTTATTTATATGCTCCCAGGTGGGCCCATAGTTATCGGGTCAGGATCTGATTATGGGATTACGGAACTCTTACAAATATAGCCGCACTTGAAGCGATTTGGGTACTGATTTGAAATCGGTGAAAACTTTGTTTTTAAATTAAATTTATGCGCCGATATTAATGTTGCTGGCTGTAGATACAGTTGTGTCAAGATAAGAATGAAGGTTATGTTATGTCTATATACTTAAATCTACTTTGGCTCGATATGATTTGCAATTGCGTGCCAAAGTATAGACGGCTGTATGAATAATATAACCTAAGCCCCGGCGCACACGTGGCGGCTGTAAAACGGGGACGTGCGCCAGAACTGTAATCGCCTTAAACCGTGGTACGTGCGTCTGGTCTTGTATCATATTATGTTATATTTGGTCGTACTATTTATACCTAGTGAGTTGAAATGGTAAGGGTAGAAAACCATAGGCAAGTATTGCGTATTTTTATCAGACATGGCAATTAAAGGCCACTTCTGCGTTTTTGAGTGCGTTCCTCTCACAGCCTGGCGCGGCCTGCAGGGCGATCATGTAACGCATTTTACGTACGTTAGCAAGATCTAAATGTCTACTTTTATATAGGAAAATGACTTATTTAATGATTAAACTGCCCTAAGGCGTGTTTAAAACGTTACGTGATTACCCCTCTGACCTCTGGGCACGGCAGTTAATAAATAACTTGTCATTATCTGTCAAATTTACTATTGACCGCCACCGCAGGCCGCTGGCAGTGTGGTTCTGGCCTTATTTGTAATAAGCTGTCGGTGTCCACTTTATTGACATAAATATATATTGTCCCCAATATTTTTTTTTAGTTTTGCAACAGTGACGATGACGTCATAACTTCCGAGCTTCCAAGCTATACTAATCAATACTGAATATACTGAATACTAAATATATATTAGAAATGCGAGTGTGCCTGACTGTCTGTCTGTTACCTCATCACGCTTAAGCCACTGAACCAATTTAGATGAAATTTTGTAAAGATATACTTTGAGTCTCGGGGAAGGACATATAATAGTTTTATCCCGGAAATCTTCTCCAAGGAGGGTGAAATGGGGGGTGAAAGTTCCAAGCGGACGGAGTTGAAGGCAGAAGCTAGTGCTGAATAAAATAAAGAGGAGTTTGTGAGATTGCTTTGTAAGTTCGTCTGAAGAGGACAATCTCCGGAATCACTTATCTGATTTGAAAAATTCTTTCCTCTGTGTATAGAATGGACTTTCTGGATGGACATATGTGGCATATTACCTCGCAGGTTTTATTGCATTCGTTGTCATTATGGGTGGAGCCGCGAAGGCAGCTAGTTGTAAAATAATCTTCTCTCTTTCTTGGTGATCTTTTTGGTGAGGTAGGGCACAGCGAAATGTCATCCTGCTCGAATTTGGAGCAGCCCAACTGGGGAAGTACCTCCGCCTTGCAGAAGACCACAGCCATAATAACACTACTACTTGCTCTGTAGTAGTGTTGTGTTCCTGGAGGTGAGCAAGGTCGCCAGAGCTCCCGAGGATGCGTTGTGTTGAGAGCGAGGGAATTTGTTCCTTCAGCTGTCAACAATCCTCAAACATATCAAGGGTCGGCAACGCCCATGTTACTCCTTTGGAGATGTATGCGTCTATAGGCTGCGGTGTCCGCTTACCATCAGGCGGGTCGTACGCTTGTTTGCCACCGTCGTTAAATAAAAAAAATAAAAAATCTCCAGTTCATCTCTCAGAGCACGTGCTAAATTATCTACAACGGAGATTATAATAGTAGTATAGTATATAGACACGCTTTGTATAATTATCCGCCTAATAGCATAGGTGCACGAGCAATATCGCTTTCTAATACGTCCTTGTTACAATTAGCTCCGATCGTGACTCGTACAACAACAGCCTAATTAAGCAATCGGCTCGACGTCAGTCCGTTCCATTTATTTAAAAAGATACGGCTGTACTAGGCTGTTTCTTCACACACAGATACACAATATACCATGTTGTGATCTGTAGAATTCGCGAGAGTGTCTAAGCTCTTTAAGGGGCTCCCATACGCCAATGACCTTCGATCTGAATCCCTTAGTTTTCTAATGTTTTGTAGCTTATTATATTAGGAACAACGGCTTTAAGCAATATAGTATCCCATATTTATTTCAAAGTTCATTGTTTTAGAGATATTTGGCATCAAAGTTGAACAATTTTAGGCCAAAAAACTTGTTTTCTGGCCATAACTTTTGTGTTAATTAGTTTAAAATGAAAACCCTATACACGTTTTTAGAGACGTCATAGACGAACCCAAATATGTAGAGTTCGTATATGTTATGTTAGATCTTTCACGTCAATAGTGATACGAAATAACTGTTTTTTAGACAATGTTTAAAAAAAAACATACAAACATAAGTATTCATTTCTTTCAAAATCCGGTAGACCAAAATGGAGATAAAAGATTGAAGAACCGATAGCCGTCTGACTTATAATTCTATCTGTAGTGTAAAAGTAAGAGATACGATTCAAAACTCGTCAAAAATCGATGTGTGAGACAAAACGTGGTAAAAGTTTATGTCCTATGTATGGTTTCGGAATAATTCTTCGGAATCATTCTGTTCCCATTTATGATATTTCTATGCCTAATATCTTAAAATTTAATGTGGGACTTGGTCGATACATGTATCGACGATAAGAATTCTAGTATTGTTTCCCCTTGCACATCTTAGTTCTGTTGCCTGGCCCCGCACAATAACGAGCTATCGAAACCAAGCCCGGAATGGACACTACAATACAATCGAATAGCTGAACCAATATTTGGTGTTTGCGATCTCAAATTCGCCGCGCCCTCAACAACGGTGTTTTTTCATTCCCTAATGCGTCAATTCAGAGCCTAACAACAATATAAGTATACCAATATCTAGACAAGGTAAATAAATCGATGCGGCATACATATGATAAGGCTTCTATAATAATAAATAATTCTACTTTTCATACGGTCTATAATTTTAAAAACCTTTTATAGTGCCCCACTGCTCGGTAAAGGCCTCCCCTCCTGATTTGCTCGTCCCGATTCTGTGAAATCTCTGGCCAATCGTTGCGAAATGCGTCTCGGTCATCCCGCCATCTCCGTCTCGGCCTGGTACGCCGTCGCCTCCCATCGTGCGGCACCCACTCCGTGGCTAGTTTAGCCCACCTCTGGGGTAGCATGCGGCAGAGGTGGCCAGCCCAATCCTCTAATTAAATACGCAAAAAACAGTGAAGGTAGTTTGTTCAACTATCGGTGTCGCTGAATAGTCCAAACGATTCTGGTCAGGAAAGAAATACAAAAAACGGTCTGCAAGTGTGTTAAGGGTGGACATTGTGACTTAAAGGGTTAAGTACCCATGTAATACAGAGTGTAGGTAAGAGGTAAATTGTATACATTTATGTTTTGTAATTGTTTCAAGTCAGTTTTATCAGAATTAAATGGACTTATTTTTTAGGCTTCTCAAGTCTAAGTGGGCACATGTTCCATTCTCTAGGACACCGTAGTATAAATTTTATACGAGTTTGCGACTTCTAAATGTCTCAAGTAAAATAATGGCATACTTTATTAACCTCGGCTTCCTTGGAGCTAAACCACAGTGAGCACCTCAAAGACCGAAGCAACGATATTTAGATCTATAAGGGCGTAATACGGAGTATATAAAATGTATTTAAGTCTTTCTAAGCGGCCTGTGGAGGCCGTCAAGTAGCACCTCGATTAATTTGTGTGTGATGCGGATTGTGGTATGTGAAAGGGCAACACTTTCTTCTTGTATTTAGGGCGATTCCTCGATTGCTGTAAATAACAGTGTGTAAGAGAAACGTTTATGTCTTCCAGGCACCACAGAAAGAGATGTAAGTAACACTCTTCTGAAATGGCTATTTTGAATATATATTTTTTATCGACATACAGAATGTACCAAAAATGGGTGTGAACCGATCAAGGGCATATTCGGTAGCGCGTTGCGATTGCAAATATGCATTTGTTTATATTTTTTTTTTTTTTTTTAGGCTTTGTTTTTGTTGACATTGCTTCCGACAAAATCCTTTTTAAATTCGTAAAGCTTTGTTCATTTGCTGCTATCTTTAGGCGAAGTATAATGCCGCTAATTTGAAATTTCATTTAGTGTATTGTTTGAGTTGGCTGAGATAATCCAACTTTGGATATTTTTACCGACGTGATAATTTTATACAGTAGTGTTTTGTCTTCTAGTAGACAAAAAAATATAAAGTCAAGATATATATATATATATCCGAAAACATATTTTTTTAGGCAGTCTTCGAACAATCTCATATAATTTGGCAATGCCCATTAAAAGTCTTCAAAAAAAAAATCATATTACTTGTATTTGAAGTTAAAGATTTAAGGATTTTTATTAAACATAAAAACAAGTATATTTAAAACAATAAGATCGTAGGCAGCTGTTTTATTATTAAACTGTGTCGCAGCTAGTTGGGTTGCGTTTGAATGTCACTTTGTTCCTCGGAGAGTTGTCTTTGTAAAACTTAAAGTGGGAAGCGATGTTGAGAAAATAAGAAATAACATTTTATACTTTAACCTCTATCATAAAATTTAAAATGCCTCTGTTAAACAAATGGAGAAACCCTTCTTTGAGCCTCTCACAGACTGGCGCGGTCTGGCCGCGGCGGTCAATAGTAAACTTGTCATGAGCTGTCAACTTTACTATTGACCGCCGCCGCAGGTCGCGCCAGTGTGATGCAGGCTTTAGAAACACAAATGTCAAAATGAGGGATGAAAACAAAGGCATTGTGTAACGGCATCTCATCATATTATATGAAAAGGAAAATGCTTTTTTTTAGCTCATAGCTATTTGCCTAGTTTTGACACACCATAAATTATAAATCTTCATAAACAATATATATGCATGTCTTATATAAGTATAATTCTTTCGCAATCACGTTTTTGCGAAACCCGGTGGGTGGACAAAGTAAAAGTCTATTTCTAAAAATATGACGAAACTGGCTTGTTGAAACGGTATTACAAAAATAAGGTGTAATTATACGTTTTCTTCGTTGAAATGCTATAATTTCAATCTTTGTTATACTAAATAAAATAGCACCGCACCTGCTTGTTAAATGTTTACAATTTTGATAACTTTTTTTGCAACTTTTGCTATTCCGAATATATTTTTCCAATAATGTCTGAGATATGAAGGATGCTTAGAACTTCGTTAATGGAGCTTTAATTCTAGATCTAGTAAACAGTTATTTTATTAGAAAAACACCCAAAATTACATCTCGTCACGGTCGGCCAAAAGTATAAGTATAGCATGTTTCACCTATGTTGATGTTGATGTTGTGTAGGGACGCCTGGCCGGAAGCAGGCGGGCAGTCGATCGCTCGTCGCGTTCATTCAGCCCCATTCCCTAAGGTTGGAGCTTAGGGTTACTGTCCCGGCAGCATTCCCACATCACATTCTTCCATTCTTCTTGTGATCCTGCAGAACAGAAGGACATCTTTAAGGTTGACATCCCTCAATTCCCTCTCCTCTAACACATCTCTGCCGAATACTCCAAACCGCGGTGCCGCGTACATGGAGCATTCCGCTAGTACATGCTTACTGGTTTCTTCCTCCCCACAGTGTGGGCAGGAAGCGTCGTTGCTAATACCTATTATCTTTAAGTGTCTATTTAGAGTGTTATGACCGGTTATGATACCTGTCAATATTCTCAGATTGCTCTTACCCAGTTTCAGCAGATACCTGGTTCTTTTATGATCCATACCTTCTATCATCATCTTTGTCTGTCTACATCCAGATGCTTCCCTCCATTCTTTTTCCCCTTCTTGTTCTTTTAGCCTTTCTATGACCCCCTTTGTGACCTGAGCCGAGAAAGGAAGGACCGGTTCTGGGCCCACAAACTCCCTTCCCGCTCCCTCCCTAGCCAGTTCATCTGCCTTCTCATTTCCCGCTATCCCCTGATGCCCTGGCACCCACGCCAACGTGACACCTGGGTTTTCTCCTAACTTGTTAAGCTCTTCCTTACATTCTTTCACTAAGGCGGAAGTTACCGTTGCCTTACTCAGTGCCTTCAGTGCTGCCTGACTGTCCGTGTATATCACTACCCTTCCAGTCTGTTGCATTCCTTCTCTAATGATCTGTGCACACCTCGTTATCGCGCACACTTCTGCTTGGAAGACACTAGCATACCTCCCCAGTGGGATGGATACTCTCTCTCGAAGCTTGGGTATAACTATACCTGCTCCCGCTAACTTCGTTGATTCCCTTCTAGATCCATCTGTGAAGCAGACCGTCATTGGGTGCTCGACGTCTACCTTCCAGTTGTCTCTTTCTCCTATATGTATCTTGTACTTTTTATCGAATATCTCCTGCCTCTTTATAAGGTCATTATTGGCTATCATCATGTGTATCTTCGATAGCGCCTCCTCCTGTATCAGCGCGTGTCTTTTGTCCACGCAGCTTCCTCTCCATTCTTTGCATGCTTTCATCCTGTACCACTGTTCCATGGCCCTTTTCTCCACTTCAATGCGCATTGACTTCATACCTAGCAGTACTTCCAAAGCTTGTGTCGGGGTTGTTCTCATAGCCCCCGTCACCATTAGGCACGCTAGTCTTTGCACCTTGTCTAGTTCTTTTCGATACTCTTTTATACGAGCCCTATGCCACCATACCACGGCCCCGTATAGCACCCTGGGTAAAATGATCGCCCTATAGATCCAGTGGATCATCTCGGGCCTCAATCCCCATCTTCTTCCCACTGCCCTTTTACATTGGAATAGTGTTCTAATGGCTTTGGCCGATTACTCCTTAATATGGGTTTTATACATGAGTGTGCTATCCAGTGTCACTCCCAGATACTTAACCTCCTTTACTATCTCTAGTTCTGCGTTCTGTATCTTTATTGGTTTTATTTCCTCATTCTTCCTTTTGTTAGTGAATAAAACCAGCTTTGTCTTCGTTGGATTCAGATCCAAACCTCTGTCTTTGCACCATCCTAATGTTTCACCTAACTTCACGCTATCCCTTTCTCGCTCACACGTAGCACACTGTCCCTTTCTTACCTTTTTTTGCAATAAAGTTTAAATGAATAAATTAATATGTTATTCTTCCATCCCACATATATTTTAACCGTATTATATTAAACAGCTTGGTAGACAATGTTTTGCCATTTAAGAACACCCACATTTTTGTAGGATCCAACAAGGGGAAACCTGCTAATTCGTCAAATTGGACAAATGGCGGACGACAACCATTTTTTATTTTTTACACGCCTGCGTGTGCTTTGTCTTAGAACGTATTTGTTTCATCGCAAAGTCCCCAGCGCAAGCGTAGCGTAGCGTTAATCTCCAGTGCATCCAGCTAAATATTTGCTCCAAAACCCGGGGAACTTAGAAAAGTAATTAATAACATCTCACAAAATGTCTCTTACCGATTGTATTACACAATGTATACCTACCAACGTACCAACTATTCAATACACCTTGCTACGCCAACTTTTTGTAAAAATGGTAGATTGGAAATCTGCAAAGAGACGTGCTGTGCTTCAGTGGAGTTGCTTTAACATTTACTACAGTAAAACGTTGTACGATACACGTGCGAATAGGTAATTCGCACCTCGTGTCGATTTAAAACACTCCCTTCGGTCGTGTTTTAATTTATCACCACTCGTTGCGAAATTCCTATTTCCGGCACTTGTATCGTAATAGTACATTACTTACCAAGGGCTGCGGCTCGGGTCACAAATACCTGCGATTTCTGGCTTTCTTTTTTACTGCCCGTGGTGAGTACACAATTTTACGTCTTCATCTGGCAATAATGCGAGTTTTACCGTACACGTAGCGAGCGGTAAAACTCACATTATGGCCAGGTGTGACGTAAATAACTATTATTATATACCTCTCTAAGGTTTCCCGAAGTTTCGGATGTGTCACAATCACAACATCCATGGACACATGGACTGGCTTAAGGGTCATTAAATACCTACGGGTGTAGACTCGAAAATTATTATTACTCCAAAAGAAAGAAAGGCAAAAAAATATGCCTAGTGCCAAAAATCCAATTCAGATATCTCAAAGAATTACGAAGCTACACCGTTTTAATATTGCTTTAGAGAGAGAAAACGCAAACTGTGTGACGTCTCAATATGCGAGGCTGCCGCAGGGCGATCCGCGCGCGCGGCGGGCCGCGTCGATGGCGGCGCCGAACACGATGGGGCACGGCACGTTGCCGTCTATTAGTGACGTCACAAACTACAAGCGTCATCGTTTCATATGAAGTTGCGTTTTGCGAAAAAGGGACGGAACATACCCCTTCTTAAAACTTTGGACACTTATAACTTCGTGAATATTTAACCTCTTGCGTAGATTTTTTCTGCAAATTTGACTACATTTTAAATCCTTTTTTTGAGAAAATATGACATTATTGAATATTTTATTTAGTGTCTACACCCCTATTACACGCGATTAAGTTTTTTATTATAACAATATGTGTGAGGATTTTAAACCGATTTTAAGTAAGATGACGTTTATATTCGTTTGTCTGTACGAGTATCCTTCACTTTCACGTTTGTGTTCGTAAGAAAGAGACAAAACACATTTTATCTATCAGCGGCATTTCAAGTTTTATGAATAAGGGGTAAATCTATATAATGATCAGTGATCGGTTGTTTGGATTCGACATGGGGTGAACGACCTCAATCATTATGTTAGTATGGATATGCCCCGGGAATCCGGGCTTCATACATCAAGTCAACGTGGGGCTCGATCCAACTTAGAATAGTGTCATCCTTAGGGAAAGAATTAGGTTTTCGCGGCATGCCAACTAGTATGTAACACTGCCTTACGGTCTAGTACTCCCCGAGAATATTCCAATCATACGCGAATCAAAAGTTCAATTAGAGTAAGCCACAGTTGTCGTAAAAGATAATCTCAGAAACAAGGCGATGAAATGAAAATTGAACCATAAATCATAGTGTGCGAACTTAACGTGGATACTTATTTATTGGATCGCCTTTGAGCTATAAGATCTATGTATTTGCACTTATACGATAACCTGTGACCTAATATTATACAAATGCCTAATATGAAAAGTCAATGTCAAGATTTTGAAGTATTTTTTCCATCATGATAGATATATAAGCTAATAATATATTTTGCTTAAAATAAAGTGTAGAGATTAGGAAAAGAATAGAAGTTTATGTCTCAACTGGTTGGCATGTAAGAGTAAACAATTCCTTAGAGATAATTTAAATTGTTTTATTTTTGTACGCTTTGTTCGGTATCGCGGAAAACTGTCGTATCTATATTAACTTTTCTACTTGATATCCCGCGAGGGAGAATCCAAATAACCGATCACTGATAATTATTTGGTAATAAAGGACCTTTTAGCCAAAAACTCTCATTACCTACTGAAAATATTAACTAATGCAGTGGTTCTTAAACTTTAAGAATGTCAAAAATACCGCAGACCTCTGTTGAAGAAAATATCTCATGTTTCATGTGTCTACCTACGTACCTGCTAGGGCTTCCAATCCCGGTATTCCGAGATCTCGGTATGCCGGGATCCCGCGCCTTTTTTCAGTCTCGCTCGTAGCGGGATTACGAGCGCGGGATCCCGCGGGATTTGCGGGACTGCAAAAAGGCACATGAAAGCAAATAATAAATTTGATATTTTAATAATTTGTCTTAAATTATAATTGAGTTCCTTACAGTTTGTTTAACATAGGTTGATTTTGATCTCAATAGAACTAATAGATGTGCAATTCCATTTTTTTATGTTTAATATTTAATGTATAAAAGGTCTGTTTAATATTTAATGTAAAAAACTCTAATAAAACTTTAAATATGTACGTACGTTTAAGTGTAAAATTGAATGTTTAAAAGGTAGACTCTAATAAAAGTTTAAATACGTTGATTATTTTGTTGTTTTATGTACCTTATAATTGATATCATTCATTTCTATGCGGGATCCCGCAAATACCGGGATCCCGCGGGATCGAAAATGTGCAATCCCGCAGGTACCGAGATTAAAGATAGGCTGCGGGATTGGAAGCCCTAGTACCTGCCTACGTTACTAGTGAACGAAGTGGCAGTGGACCCCTAGCAATCATGTCACTGACCCCTAAGGGTTCCATGGACCAAACCCTGAACTAATGGAACGCAAGACATAAAATAATAATACATTGTGATACAAGTGAGGTATGTTGATAATTATATCAGAGGCGGAATTCCTCACGCGAGCCGCAGGTGAGCGTGATAAGAGAGCCGAGGATGTAACTATCAAAGCTCACGCGTTTCATACGACGTTTTTCATCACAGAAAAAATCCTTTTCATAAAATGAAAATTTTATAAGCCTGCCAAGTTATTTTCTTTACTTAATGATGGCAACCGGTTTTTACTCACATATTGTACATCTCCAAGAATTTCCAGTGGCGTCCATTCTATTTATCACTTTTGTAGTCACCACGAGTCAACATTTTTACCAATGTTTACAAATATTTGTAAAATAACCTATAACGACGCACAACAGTTTTTTTTCATGAAGTTTGCGCAGTGTGCGCGCATGTGTTAAGCCAGACTTGGAAGAAATCTCTAAACAGCCAATACGAAATAAAACGAAATATTTTGGTTTTTAAATGTTATCTTTATTAATTCATGTAAAAGTTATCAAAAGTGAATATAGACTAAATTAAACTTTTCTATATCATATCCAAAAAGAAATAGTCAATTAATTAACAAAAAGGATTTAATTTGTTTAGTCGAGTAAGAATCCATTTGCCGAGAATTAAAAAAGCTGTACATTCTGTACAACACGGTTAATTTAAGAATGCATCGTGTTCATGCATACATCTTGCTGCAAGGTGCCAACGTGACTTAATCGGGATATAACCATAACACACGAGTGTCGTAATGTTATAAAACACGCGTGTTTAATACCCAGGATTATGAGCCTAAAAGCGACACAATAAGAGGTACGTTACGAGCAAATGTGTTGAAAAAAATATTAACATCTCAGCCAATCCCTTAATAACACTCGATCAGATAAATCTCGATCCCAAAGTCAATTTGCCACAGTTTTCCCACTTTGACACTTAATAATGCCTCCGAAGTAAATCTGAATTGCTAATGTTATTTTTCTTTAAATTACTTCGCTGTGGCTCGGATTAAGGCTCTATTATATTCAAGATCGTTGGCCTTATCGACGCAATATTGGAACATCAAAAGAATAATCTGTTTTCGGAAGAGCTTGTATTTAAAACGATATTTTAGCTGGATTTTAGCACCTGATGCAAAGGGAAGTAACTAGATAAAAGCTTTAGTCAGTCGGTAATTAAGTTTGAGCAAGAATAAATTATGGAGCCATTTTAATATAGGAGTTTTATCGACATAATATAATTTATTATGATCGACAATTTTAAAATTCACACTATTTTTAGTATCGATGGAATACCTATTTTACTTTTAAAGCTCTTCTGCGCAATTTGACTACCTACTGCATTATTTCTGGACGTACAGGGTTTTAGGGACAAGGTTTTTATGGCTGCCGTTAAATTCGTAGTAACTGGCAGTTTCCTTAGTGGCAATACGTATACATACAACCATTTTCCTTCGACTAAGTAGTTTTTTTGATCATGATTTTCCAGGAATTTTGAATTTCCCGATTCTCATAAGAAAATCAAGGATATCGGTTACGATGCAGGCAAGAATGAAAGTTATTTTTGTTGTTCGTAATTTATTAGACCATTTTTAATGCCGCTATTTCATAGGGACTGCTAGCAGAGGGCGAGTCATCACGTTCCGGAAATAAAGGTAAGACAGTTTTCTTAGGCAGGCAGCAACAGTCTTAGTGGGTCCCTGTGTGCGTCCTATCCTTTGATACGGGCAAGGACAGCATCCGCTCGGTGTATTTAAATTGTCTTAACGGACGTGTTGGCTACGTGATAATTGTTTGGTACAGCTCCACGCACGTCTCCCAAAGGTCTGAAAAGCCATGTAATGTTAGCGGTATTTCCGAACCCCCTTATTAATATGGGCGTATTGGCAACACTGATAACATCAAGGCTGCTCGGGCGTCTACCATAATGTCTAAGGGTCGATGGTTTGTGAATTTAATATGAATCAGCATCAATCTAAGGAAATAGTGCTTTTATTGTTTTATTCTCTCTTCTTATTTAAGAGCTAAGCTCTTGTCAGTCTAGCTCAAAGTAGGCCATAATATTAGTACTCCGAAGAACATGTGTATGAAAGTTAGCACTGACGTTCCCTCAATTATGTTTTCTCGAATCCAAGATCACTTCTGAAAGCGTTTGCTAATGCCTAACGCGTGTTCTCCCGCGTTCAGAGCTAGCTGTATCAAGCAACAGTTCGCGACACGTGTTTACCATCCGAGTAATTAGTGCTTACGACTTGTTCCTTGGATGCGGCACAATGCAGCAGTTTCAATTGGAATCAGATTGTTCTACCCAACTTTTAGTTCCCCAGTTTAGTTTGTATCAGGGTTTGCATTCTGCGACAACCTTTTACAAAGGAAAAAATGACGTTGCCTTCCAGTAGCGTCAAACATATTTTTAGGCAAGTTCAACAATTGAGTTACTTTTCACAAGCTTTTATTTAATATGCACTTTTCTTATGTGTAGTCGCGGAATGAAAAGGTTGACCACTTTTGGACCTTAACAGCTTTGAAATAAGGCCGAAAAGTGGTCAACCATTTCATTCCTCGACTATACCGTAAAATGGGGCGAGTAGGGATCGCGAGAAGAGTTGGGTTATGAATTCATTCATTAATCTTTCATTTATTTCAGACCAAGTCCATAAAATATGTTTGTAAAAAATATTAATACACTAAGCCTTACTTACTATATTAGAACATCATTCATACTCGTAACTCCTTATAATAAATGGTATACAACCCCTCTGGACCCCATGTGGATAGGGGACTGGGAAGTGTGTGACTGTGACTGATGAATGGGGAGAGAAGGGATGAAAGGGGGGTAAGATGGGATTTTAAGGCTACTGCTACCTAAATAATGTATTCCAATTCAAAATGGAGCTATTAGTATATTCATAATAAAAAAAAAACGATCCATCAATCTTCGAAAATCACTTTTGTATGAAACTCCACCTCACTCCAACTCCGAGGGACTACGGGGTGAGGTGGGATTTCGTGTTTATCGTTAAAGTTATGAAATGGAACTACCCAAAATAAAAATAAAAAAAAAACAAAATACAAACGTCCGGAAAACTTATTATATACAACATTCAATTTGCATATGTAAAAATAAAATGTTATCGAGGTTTGAATGTCAGTTTTGACCCTAGTCACCCCGTTTTACGGCATGTAAGTATTATAAAATTATTTTTCTCAAGATGATGATAAATCAAAACTAAGTTAAATCTAAAAAAGGCTCTCGAGGCATTGTACCGAAGATGTTGGCGGCAATTCTTCGCTGAATTGCTGATGCGTTGCGCGAGAAAGCCGTATTAGTATAAGCTTACAAATTAAAACGCCCAGGATCGTGCAAAGTGAAGGAAAGCGAGTAAGGAAGGAAGGCCGGGATAATGCTAGGTAGAAGAAGAAGCAGTTGGTTATCCTTTAACATTTGGAAACAAATTTTCAGCCGCTTGCCGGTATTCGTTCGATGACAACGCAACATTATGGCACTACCGAGCTGGTTTGATGATGGAGACAGAAGACGATACATGAAGACTGTGCAAAAAAGGACAGTTAAAACAAAAACTGTCTGAAAACTAACTGTGCAAAAAAGCTTAAACAAAAATTAATTTACTGACAGTAACTTATTCTTGAAGAGCTGTAAAACATAACCATTTGATTTAATACCTTTTTTATACAACGTTGTTGGTAAACATGGTTACGACCCACCTGATGATAGTGCATGGTCACCGAAGCAATTTGATTTTCAATAAAAGCTATTGAATCAGGGATTCGAATTGGGCTCTATTAGCTATGTTGGAATCGGTTTTGTGTTTGTTGCAAACCCTCGTCCCACAGGTTTTGTATTTTTATAAGCGAACTCTCTTATACTAACAAATTAGTATTCTGTGTGGTGAATGTGGTGATTCCCTTCCGCCGATTTTTTTGACTCAAGATTGTTTACGCGATGATTTTAATCGGTTATCTGAAATCAGTTTAAAACAGTGATTATTTCCTAAATAAAATTATATTGGGAATTTCCTTTTTTAATATCATTGTCACCGTACCCGTGGTTTACAATACGTAATA
The DNA here is from genome assembly GCA_947578815.1 of Epinotia ramella. NCBI lineage: Eukaryota > Metazoa > Arthropoda > Insecta > Lepidoptera > Tortricidae > Epinotia > Epinotia ramella. The sequence goes on along the minus strand of OX388204.1, from coordinate 11,684,544 downwards.
AATAATAATTATCTATGAGCTTAATCTCTCTGAAAATTGGTTTCTTAAGCAAACCATTCAATCCTTATGTCATATAATATAATACCTAACGAGTAGTAAAGTTTCCAATTGACACATTAATGACAAGTAAATTGAAGACTTTATTGACGTTAGACTTGTCAAGTTCCCGTCAAAGCGTTGAGGTTCATGTATCACACTTCACTACAAACAAAGCATATTAGTCTTAACATTATTAATAAATACATATAATTAGCTAAATATTGATGTCGCATGAGAATTCGCCCATTGAAACCTATTTTGGGTGTTCAATAATATTTTTTATTCAAGATTGGAAGCGTTCAAAATGAGGTGTTGGAGACATCCGTCTCAAGGCATAAGCTGGACTGAAAGGATAACGAATGAATGTGTTAAAAAGGGTAAAAGAGAAGAAAGCTATCTTGGACACCATCAGCAGTAAAAGGGGGAAAATGATTGGTCATTTGATACGGCACGACAACTTCTTTAAAACCTAAATGGACGGAAAGATAGAAGGAAGGAGAGGCAGGGGAAGACCATGACGCAGTTATATGGACCAAATAAAGAAAAAAGCTGGTGTCGTGTCGTATCAGCAAATCAAAGGGCTGGCTTACGACAGAGAGAAATGGAAAATACTCCACCGACAAGAGGACAGACACCTATTAATGAGTATACTCTTACTTGCCAGAAATTCATTTGCCCGAATTTTATCTGCCATAAGTACTAGTCAAAGGCCATAATTTTGTTTACCAGAATTTTATATGTCATAACGGTTATTTACCATAATATCATATGCCATAATTTGATTAACCATAAACTTTATAATCCATAATGCATGCAATAAACTCATTTGCCATACCTTTCAAAAGCCATATTACATGTACTTAAAATCAAAATTTGACTACAGGGGTTTATAGTTAGGGCAGCCAGATAAAGAGGGGGCTCGGGGGGCGAAGCCCCCCGCAGTAAAAACAACAAACAACCGTAACAATTGTATTACAAGTAGGTTAGGTTAGGGTTCACTTGTGTCCCTCAGGGTTAGAGTTTATCTGTGTATGCCGACTATCTTAAATTAAATGATAATCCTTGTAATAATTTATATGTTAACGGTGAAGATAAATTGATTTATTATTACGGTACGACGACGAGTGTTAGGTAGAACTGCGACCCTAGAGTGCGCGAGCCAAGCGGGCGAAGCGAGCGTGCCGCAGCAGCGGCCGGCGAAGCGCCAGAACCGAACATTTACAACATTCTAACGGCTCGCAGAAATGTAGTTTTTCTTATGGCACACGAATATTATGTCTTGTAAAATGATTGCATTTAAGATTATGGCAAGTAAAATTTCTGGCATATGAATGATTCTGGCATAGAACATTATGAAAAATAACAATATGTCAAATGAATATTATGGAAAACGAAACATTCGGGCAAATGAAATTCGGGCAGGCGAAGTTCGGGCAAATGATTATTATAGTATATGAATGTCGGGCAAACAATAGACAACCCTATTAGTGATGATGAATAATATTTTTACGCCACTGCTCCGAAATGTGGCGAAAGCTGATCAGAATTCAGGCTTCAAAACTGTGGTTAGCTGGACGTCGCACAAGCAGGCCTTCTAAAAAATTCAAACTGTCCAACAATGTTTTTGTAGTCCAATTGGAACAGCGACTCGAACCCACTCGTCCATCTATCGGCTCCTTTTTCACCGAAATAATTTCACCATGTATAAAACCAAATAATGAAAAGAGAAATTAAGTCGATGTTTTCAGATTTCAAGAATGAACGTTCGTCATCGTATGGAAGCCATTTGCTTATTTATGAGCGAATACACAAAACATGATTTGTTGTTTTCGACTATAAATCCCACTGATTTATCGTTTATCCTCTATTCATTAATATTAATGTTTTCATCTGTGCGTTGAAATTTTTACTTAATCTCTAAATCAATACAGTGTAACGTTAAGTTGAATAACAAAAAACGTGAACGATACACGCATTTACAGAGTGATCCAAGAGTAATGATAATTTAATACTTTTGGTGTGGCTGTGGCTGAATAAAGTAAAAAGGGGTTTTAAGTGTTAACTGGATAGTGAATAATATATATGTATATATATCTGTCGGTGAGTTAAATGCATTTATTCGTGACTTGTCGGAATAAATACGTGAAAATAAAGAAAACTGAAGTGGACCAAGCAGCACTCTATGACGTGGAAGCGACCGTCTTCCGCGACACCGTATAAATTCAAAGTCATTCGTGTTCTGGGATGCCGAAGGAGTCGTAATGATCGATTACTTGAAATAGGAGCCACGATCACAGGCTCATACTACGCCGAACAAATAAAAAGATTGCGGGAAGCCATCAAACAGAAGCAACAGGGCAAAGACTAGACAACGCACCTCCTCATAAGGCCAGAGTTGCAATGGCTGCAATCTAGGACGCGGGCTAGAACACCTCCCGTACTCACCAGACCTAGCTCCCAGCGACTTTTATCTGTTTCCAAGACTGAAAGAACACCTCAGAAGCAAAACATTATTGAATGACAAAGAGGTCATGGTCGCTGCAGAGGGATATTTGGAGAGCCGAGTTTTTTTTTAAATGGAATTCGCGGTCTGGGGAAAAGATGGAATAAATGTGTAGACTTGTTTGGAGATAACGTTGAGAAATAAATTTAGGTTTCGGTCACTTGAGTTATTTTACATACTAGTTATTTAACTAGTTAGTTAACTACCTAAATACTAGACGTCAGCCTTCATATTGGAGACATTAATAGAAGTATTTAATTGATGTAGAATCAAATACCAATTAGATAGTAATACCGCAGTGATTTACGAGCACGAAATCCATTGGGGCGTCATAAAGACATTTCGAGCTATAAATCAAACCGCCGAGATGCATTTCAAGTTTCTAGCAGTAACACTAGTCTGTTTTGAGCGTTAGTAAAATAATTGTTATAAGGTTTATCTAACTCTGATTAGAACTCGTGTCGAGGGTGGACACTACTGGGAATAAAAATCTCAATGATTCTAGTGCGGACTACTGCGAACAAATTCTCAGTGGTCTTCAGAGCGAACTTAAGGGTCGCCAGGACGCTCGACTCTCCATACAAATATAGTTTGGTTTGGTCATTTTAAATCATGCTAAAATAATACGAAACTTTGTATACATAACGGGATCTGCCATATCTATGTCGGAAACTACTTTTTGTTGCTAGAAATTAACACCGGAAAAATTGAGCGAGTAGACCGTTTTTCATACAGTCTCTAATCGGTTAATTTTCTTTTATTATATTTATTATAATTTATAGCAAAAAACTAGTTTCCGACCTACGTATGTGTACAAAAAAATCATGGTATTCCAATATGCCGTTTTAAAATGGGAACAAAACTACGCTTGCATGGAGATCGTCTTGCTTGATCATCAGCCGAGCATGCTGGAGACAGAGATGGGCATTAATCGATAATTTTTTTAGTCAACTAATTAGTCGACTAAACAATCAATCGTCACAAAATTAATTGCGATTAATTTAGTCAAGATTAATTTAATCGTCGCAGAGTTCGATTGACGATTGATCAATGTCATTTTAATCGACTAAATTTCACGATAAAATCTCGATTAATAATTGGAACACAGTACGTTACAAAAATTAAATATGTCTTGTCATGTATTTTACACTTGGAAATCATTCTAGTAAGTATGCTGTGTGATATAAACTTGTTCCAGTAACACCAGATGTTTTTTACAGTGCAGTACTCTAAGGGTCTCCTGATAAGGATTTATGGTTTAGATGAATGAAGCCCAGGTAGAAAATTAGAAAGAGAAAGATGTATGAAAGAGCGAGAGAACTACATTAGTTGAATAAAGAAAGTTTCATTTTTATAAAGGTAATTTGTGTTTTATTATTATAACATTTATAACCCATAATGATGTGGGGATATATCGATATATATATACATAAATATATTGATACCCCCATGCACGTCTATTAAAAGACCCTTGATGATAAATATAGATACACACGTAACGTACACAGTTAATGCAATTTCGAGATAAACCCTACCGTGGTTTAACCCTTTTCAGAACGACTTGGGTGCTGTCGTGCCCACCACGGCAGCGACGACAATAAAACTTTTTTTATTACAAAAAAACTTATTCATTTCTGATATCAATCGAGAGAAAATTAATCTAACTAATCAATCGATTAAAGATTTAGTCGCTCGTATTCAATCGACGATTAATTTAATCGTGACTAAATTAGTCTAAACTCTTACGAATAAGATTGACCAATCGTCATATTTAATCGCGATTAACGATTAACTAGGTTAATCTTAATCGTTAATCGTTAGTCGATTACATTTTGCCCATCTCTGGCTGGAGACTCTTAAGTCAGATTCCTACTTATCTGACGTGATGCTCTCTTAGGCCTCTCACACACTGGTCCGGCCTGCGGTGGCGGTCAATAGTAAACTTGTAATTAGCTGTCTAATTTACTATTTGACCGCCACCGCAGGCGGCGCTAGTCTCTGAGAGGCCTAAGAGAGCATCACGTCAGATAAGTAGGAATTTGGCTTAAAAAAGAGTCGATCGTAACGCATTATACGTACCTACGTTAGGTAAGTCTAATTGAAAAAATACAGTTGCATCTACCTAACGCGCGTTAGGACAATTAGGCCTTATGCGGTCTGACACCTGACACAGTATGAGCTGTCACCTTATAGAGCAATCGTTTAAATATGACCGTAATAAATGTATGAAATCGTAAACTTTCGGTCGGGTCACGAATATGAAACAAATTGATTGGTTTGCATAATTTTACTAAATAGTTTTATTTTAGTATTTTTTTTGTGATTTTGTGTTTGTATGTTAGTTAAATAGTAGTTCAATTTTGTATTTAGATATGTTAATGTTTATTTTCTTTTTCCCCTCACTGCTTTCGCTTTCCAATTGCGATATAATACTAAAACTAGCATATTTTTGGTCTTTGAAGTCCAAGGCTAACATTTTCATGTGTTGTGGAATATTGTGATGAAATATTAGTTTAATGCCGCTGGTTATATCCTTTAAAACCAGCGGGTAAAAACGCATTTTATCCACTAGTGGGGAAAGTAATTTGACCTTGGAGCATGTCAAGTTTATTGGAATCGTTTTCAGTTACGTTTGACATTCGAATGTAACTGGAGCGATCTGTTTGTGTTGCTGTTGTATTATTGTCTGCTTTAAATACAAACAATCTAAAGTATGGAGTTTACATTATAATTTCTGAGAATGTACTTCTACGTTGTATTTGGTCATATTTTAGAAGTGCTTCTTTAGCGGCGCTGTGCACTTTTTGGATGGGGATTTTTTTTAAACTCGCGTCAGGTCACGTGATCGTGAGATTCGTAAGACGTAAGACGTATGGATAGAAGTTGATTTTTCTGAGAGATAAACTTTTTAATGTTAAATAATTGTAATAGTTCTGAAGTGTTAAATTTTTAATTTAATATAAATTGTCATGTTTGTGTACGATAGCGCAATAAATGAATATTGTATTTTACCACATAAATTATAGTACTTTTATACTGATAATTAAAGCAAATACGTGACCTGATCGAAAAACTGTTACAATGTCATTGAGTTTTCACTTCTGCCGGCACTCCCGGACTGCAACCCGGTCTTTTTATTGCCAGTCGTGGCTTTTCAGACCCCATTAGCACAAGTAATCTATCGAATTATGTAAGCCAGTGAATTCATTCGCAGGACTAAATATAAATAATAATATAATTAGTTCTTACAATATTGCTTGAAATATCATGATAGGTATATTTATTATTTTTTTCAACCTCACATACAACAAACATCTTAACAGTAGCAAAAATATTTTTTGTAGTTTTTCGATATTTTGAATTCAGAAGTTTTTCCGGTTGTATTATGACCGGTTTTCTACTTTGTAGAGGAGAATGCACAACGAGTAAAACGCCCAGCTAGCGGGTTCCTGACACTGCAAGTAAGGGTGGCGCATCGTTACTGACGATATCTCAATATAATGCAAATGTTGACTCAATAATTATTTTGACTCCAAAAGAAAGAAGTCAAAAACATATGCCTACTGACGAAAATCCCATTCAGATATCGCAAAGAAATACGAAGCTACAACCGTTTAATATTGCTTGCCAGATTGAGAAAACGCTCGCAGATCGTGAATGACGATCACAGTAAATAATAATCGTTTCATATGAAGCTGCGTTTTGCGGAAAAGGGACCAAATATACCGCCTCTTAAAACTTTGTACTTAAGTGTCCTTATTTGTGATTATTTAATCCCCTGCTTTACTTTTTTCTCAATTTGACAATATTTCTAATTCTTTTTCGGGAAAATTCAACATTATTGGTTATTTTATTTGGTGTAGAAGAAGCTAATAGCTTAGTCGGCTTAGAGCAACTGGCAGCGGTGCCTTTGGTTCGAATCCTGCTCGGAGCGATAGTAATTACATAAAAAAAAATCTCTTTAATTTGAATGTAAAAAGTATCGTCAGCAGACGTTACAGCTTAAATAGTTCCAGTTAATTAAATAATATAGTTCAAGTAAACTATAATGACATCATGTGGAAAACAACGAAACGCCTAACAATTTAAAGAAGTTGAAGTATCATTCCTGTTCACTTGATCTCAATTATAAGCCTCGCCACAGAGCAAATAATACACCCCCGAGACCAACTTTTTACAACTGTTCACAACTTTTTATAAGGAAACTTAACTGAAATTACAGCCAATACTGTATTCAGTTTAGAATGTTAAAACGGTGTGGTTTTTGAAATAAAACATCCTTGAGTCTTAGTCCTTGGTAATATGAGTCGTTTTCCTTTGCGTCAAAAGTTATGGGAAATTGGGATTGAGAGAACTGAGAGCGCTTATGTCATTTAAGTGGACCGTGCGAAAGAGAATAAGTTGTTTGTGCGGTGTATGGTCGAGAATGTTAGAGGGCGTGAAATGGAAAATATTGCGTACTTTGAAACGCGATTTGAAAGCGTCAGATTGTCGTGTCGCGGCAAAATCATGTCTAAAAATTATATAATAAGTCCTAATCTAGATTAGGAGTGATTTTCAGACATGATTCTTTACTATATGATTGTTAATCTGATTGAATACAGGATCGCTTATAATGACTCTATAGAAAAAAAAATACGACCCAATCAAGTATATTACGGTCTCATCTAAAATCTCACTTATTCAAATATGAACAAAACTTCACTATTATAACAATATTAAAGCCATTCCCGAAGAGTGTTTCATCTCGTTTTCTCGTGCGTGGAAGGCATAAGCCTGTCTCTCACAAGGCTGTTGTCCACGTTAATCCCCTAGCCTGATCCCCCAGGGGAAAAAAACGGTTAGGTTGTTAGTTGAACTGCGACCCTACAGCGCGCGAGCCGAGCGAGCGAAGCGAGCGTGACGCGGTAGCGTCCGGCGAAGCGCCATAACCGAACATTATCATTTTTTCCTAGTTGAATATAAAATAATTGCCGCTAATTCCCCTGGGGGATCAGGCTAGGGGATTAACGTGGATAACGTGCTCACAAGGGGCGTAGTTTCGGGAATCGAGTCAAATCTAGGCACCCCCTTAAGTCGAATTGATATTTTTTTTACGAATATTTATTTTCGGGCGCTCGCGTTAGCAGCTCTGCATTGGCCTCTAGCTGTCAACACTGCGAACCTTTAAATCAAAAAATGGCCAGCATCACGCTTGTGACTCTTCTGTAGTTCTAAGCAGCCATAGGCTACGATGACGGCTAACCTGATCAGACAAGACCTGATCTTACAAGTCATTTATGAACAAAATGTATTTGTAGCAGAACTTAATAAACAAAACTTAATTAGCTTTGCCTTTGCACGGTTGCCATTTTATTACTTAAATCACTGTGTTATATAACACATCCGTCACGTTCTGACAAGAATACGAGTGTGCGAGAGTGCGGGATGTCTTATCTACAACGATAAGTGATATAATTAACAACAAGCCCCCGACTTTTTCATTTCGAAGGTCAATATCTCAAAACAGGCTGAAGCGATTTTTTTGAAACGTATGTAGCTAAGAACCATCTCGATCACGACAGCTTTCACAGGCTCTAGTATAAGTTTTATTGAAACAAAACTTTACGATTGCGTTTGCGTTTTACCCTCAATTTGTATGGGATTTGACAGCTAAACGCGAACGCGGTCGTAACGTTTTGTTTCGGTAAAACTTATACTAGAGCCTCAGGCACAAAAAACCGCATTGTTTACGAGCTACGATGACACACAGATACATAGACACGTCAAACTTATAACACCCCTCTTTTTACGTTGAGGGTTGGCGGTTAATCATGACAACCAGCTTTATATTATATTTCTGCTAATTGTTTTACAAATGATACTTTATTCGTTGTCATTGGACCTTCATTTATTACGAAATTAAGGTACAAGTAAATAAAAATCGTTTCGAACATTTTAATCGAGGTTAGTTTTTACCCCATTACGTATAATATTAGATATTAACGGACGAATTCGTGTACATAATTCCAAACATAATATAGATCAATAATACTCACTAATTTGCGTTTCAAAATAGTGTTCCTTGAACGTTACGAGTAACGCACGATTTTTCTAATCTTATAACGAAATGTACATGTGACAGACCGTAATAATTGATTCCGTTTTACGTAACATCATGATCATACAAACATCATACGTTTCATAAACATAAGATACTTATGACAAGTGAACTGAAAAAATCGCGCGTGTAAAACCGCGAACTCCACTCCATTCAAATCCTTTCCATCACGTGTAAACGTTCGACAACCGATCGGACAAACGGAGCACTTTATAAATCAGAAAACGGCCGTTTCCCGGCCGCTCCGCGGTCGAGTCAAGTGGCCAGTGCGGCTGTGATCTCCCCATTTCCCGCGTCGTACGCGCAAATTACCGAAGGGTGCGAACAGCCGTAAGGGCTAGTTCACAGTGTCACGATTCATAGAAATAGTAAAGTGTGTGTCAAGGGAGCATAATGTTATATTTACATGAAGGCGGTGTATTGAGTATTGAGCGTAACGAGGGATATGAAATGATAAGATAATAAGCCCAATATGAAAATAATGTTGGTACCAAGTGGCGCATTCAATTTGCACAACTTCAATTGAGTCGCTGAAATTCAAACTCAGGTAAATTCATCTGTCAGATCATGCGATTTTGGTATTATGAAAAGGTAATAGGGTAGATATTTGCAGAGAGGGTCGAATGGATTTATCTGAGTTTGAAGTTAAGCGACACAATTATAATATTATATTTTAGGGGGAAATATAAATCACTCATTTGAGAGCTACACTGACTCTTATCTGAATAGCAGGATCAGGGAAGGAAAGTACAAGTTTGATCCCTCTTTTCTGAATAGCAGGTGTAAAAAAGTGAATTATACTAAATTCATAATGCTTACATTTACATCGTCCATTAAATATTATTCAGGCTGTAAGCAGTTTGAGGAATGTGGACGTCAGCCGAAGAAGACATAACAATTTGTCTATGTCTATGCGCATACTATAAAGAGGAAGAGTATAAAATATGAGGTTGTAACTTTGTAAGTTTGTATGTAGCAGGTAATATCCGGAACCACTTAACCGGTTTCCAAAATTCTTTGAACATCTTCAAGCATTTTCAATTGTTTTGTGAAATGTAGCTAAAAACTTAACATTCTTTTTGTTCGTTTTCAAAAAATCACCAGTAGGCTCGTAACGGTAATTAAAAAACAGATTATCTAAGTTGGTAATTTCACCGTTTCAGCTCATCTGAGGTCGCAGGCGTTTAAAAGTTAACCGTTTTATTATACATCACATCACGTTCCCTCAACTTGCACTTCCAAATTAAATATTTGTAGGCCACTATGAACTAGTCCTAACCGTATTATGCGGTCGGAAATGTCCTGCTTTCCGTCCTGTTTTATGAACGCACGGTACCGGACGAATGAGATTCTCTGACAATACTCATCATTAATGGATGTTGAATGTTTTTATTTCAGTACAAAAAAAAAAAAACTCACACAGACACACACAGCTCTGATGGCAATCTTCATTTAACATGTAGGCGTAAATTAACGCACATAAACCTTGTAGGTAATGTAAGTAGTGCTTTATAAATAAAACCGTTTGTTATACACCTTTATGAAAATTGCTTAGTCAACATGATATTTTAGTTTTAAGCCTCAACTATCCGGAACTATGGAAACAAACGAGGTGAATATTATGTACCTAATTGTGATTATATCAATTCGGCATGGGCTGCTTTTGTTAGTGTGCCGTTATTGTGTTATTTTGAGCTTGCTCTGTTTTATCTGTTCTTTGATTATTTTATTGTTTAATATGTGTGTGAATAAATGTAACTTTCTTTCTTTCTTTCTGTGTGTGTGCATGTGCTGTGTTGGCACGAGCGGTACTAAGCAACATCTTGACCTCCGATCGCGGTAACAGTTAAATTGACCAGCAATCATAAAACCTCTAGTTAGTACGGTTCGTTGGTTTTAAAGTTGTTTGCGGAACAAAGTACTAGTTAGCTAAATGCCGGAAAAGCCCCGCTGTGCCTACAGGTTTTACCCGATGATTCATATTCAGGGCCCCCCCACACTACCGGCTTCTTGCGAACAATTTTGTATGAGAACGTTCACAAGACGCCGGTACTGTGGGGGGGCCCTAAGTGGTTCGATTCCTAAGCATTGGCAACTTGTCGAAGTCAACAGATTTATCTTTAACAAAATAATATCAACACAACTTTTTTGTGGTTGCGTGCGTCCATAGGATGCTTTGTAAACGATTCTAAATGGTAGTGTAGCGGTCAGAAATGTCATGTTTTCCGCATCGATTTACAAACGAACGCTAGCGTAGCCAGACGATTGAGGTTCACTAACTATGCCCATCGATTGAAACAACTCGGTCGTCATCCAGTTTTAATTGATTTGGCTATAATCAGAACGACTTACATCGCTGTATTCAGATTCGAATGGAAATTTAATCTGCGTTTATGCCGCTTTGATGTATGTTGAGATAAAATGTCGATCTGTTTATTAAATTTGTTAGGCCTATTAGTAGGCAGGTAAATAAAGTAGGATAATAATAACTGAATATTCACTTCGTTTGTTGAATACTAATTGCATTTTACCGACACCTAAAATAACCTGTGCGATAAAAGGTCAGATTAAAAGAATAATTATAAATATTGAAAGCAGCAAAATAAATGTCAGTGAGAGTAAGTGTGTTTTGTAAGTAAGTTGAATGTGCTGTTCAAGGCAAAAGATACAGCTTTGTGAGTAATCAATATGGTTATAAAACAATTATCTGAATGGCACACCTCAATATATAAAAAACAACAGGTGATCTTATCGCTAAAGAGACTCTTCTAGACAACCTTTGAGTAGCGGAGAAATTGTAACTATATTACAAAGACAGCCCTCACATCCGAAAAAAGTCACAACTATTGATATTTCTGCTGATTGAATAAAAAAAGATTAGTTAGTGCACTTGTTAAGTGACATTGTCGATAGCGAGAAAACAGTGCGAATAAACAGCGGCATTGAATTGTCACGCTAACGAAATCACTCATTATCGTGACGGCTTGCTCGTCGTGCGACAAGGGTGCACGAGTAATTGGTGACAATTTTCACTGTAAATTACACAGTTTGAATCGAAAGTTGGCCGTTTTTAATTTGGTTCAACTCATTTATTCATTGACACTGGATTACGCAGTCTCATTAAATCATAATTTTATTATGTAGTTTTGAAACTTTTACCGATGTATGACGATTAATAGGTACGCTGGCTTATTATACATAAGGGCTCCTACTTGCTTACTATTAAAGTATGTGCTAATATAAGTATACCTACTTATATATTTGACGACCGGTTAGCCTAGTGGGTAGTGACGCAGCCTACTAAACTGAAGGTCCTGCGTTCGAAACCCGGTAAGGGCAAATATTTGTGTGATGAGCATGAACATTTGTTTTCGATGGATGTATGTATGTAAGCACTTTATTGTACACAATAACAGGTTTTGATGTTTTCTATATATTTAAGTATAATTATATCTATTCTATACATCGTCGTCTAGTACCCATAACACAAGCCTTATTGAACTTACTATGGGACTAGGTCGATTTGTGTAAGATTTGTCCCCCAATATTTATTTATTTATTATAATTTTGAACTACGCTGATTGATTACTGTAAGGTTGCCGCCTATTATGTTACATATGTTATTTAGTTTTAGACTTCTTTGTTCGCAATTTATGTAGCGCGGCTTAGTTTCGCAAAATACAATTTAGGTACATGAATATTATCATATCAACCGAAAGACGGCCACTGCTGGACATAGGCCTCTCCCAAAGAGTGCCAAAGCGATCGGTTCTGCGCCACCCGCATCAAGCGGACTCCCGCGAACTTTCCCAGGTCATGAGTCCTCCTTCTGGGGGGTCTACCAACCCTGCGTCTTCCGGTACCTGGCCAGCCGAGAACCTTTCCGCCCCAACGGCCATCGTTTCTGCGTGGAATATACAAAAAACAATATAACCATAATATTCTCATCAAAATGCAAAAGTAATAACGACGACCGGTTAGCCGAGTGAGTATTAACGCTGCCTACGAAGCTGAAGGTCCTGGGTTCGAATCCCGGTAAGGGAAAATATTTCTGTGATGAGCATGAATATTTGTTTCTGAGTCATGGAAGTTTTCTATGTATTTAAGTATTTATATCTATTATATAATATATCGTCCTCTAGTACCCATAACACAAGCCTTACTGAGCTTACTATGGGACTAGGTCGATTTGTGTAAGATTGTCCCCTAATATTTATTTATATTATTTATTTATTAAAAAGAAAAAAAAAAAAAAAAAAAAAAAAACGTTTTATAACGGTATACGGATACGGCTTGTTTGCATTTGATATTATTATAATTTTGACTTGTTATTACGAATTTTTATGATAATTATGATGGAATTTAACGCTCCTCAAAAAAATGTTTTGCACGCCTGCACGCAGGGTGAATGCACTGGACTATAATGTTGTAATTTTTAAGAACTATGTAACTGCATTCCGAGCAAAATAAATATCTTTGAATCTTTGAATTTTTGAATCTTTATAAGTTCGAAAAAAATGTGAGATTTATACACGACTTGGAATAATTTCATAAATTTTATCCGTTCCTGATTACTGCCTCGCGGTTTAGAATAACAATGATAGCCTTTTTATTCTGTTATTAGGCGGCACTCAACTTATACAAAACCGAATTTTCAACATTCAATTACATTTCATCTGCTTTACGCTTTTGTACGATATTTTCAGTTTATTAAAAAATGCTTCAATAAATATGTATACCTAAATACCCAATGCCATTTCCCATTTTTGTTTAATTAAAATCACCCTCCTTTATCTCATCATCACAGCATCAGTTAATCTTCTGTAAGCTTCCTCAAGCAAACTACTCTACTTCTAAAAAGTCATAACTCGCGTGGTTCTTCATAAAACAAAGTACTTTTGTTGGAAAGGGGCGCAGGGCTTGGGGATGGGCGAACTACCGCCATTTTTACGCCTTTTATGCCCGATAAATGGGCGGCGTTAACAGGGCTACCGACTATGGGGTGATTATGGCACCAGGGGCTTTTATGACTTTTCTTGGGGTTTCATAAAGGAACTTAGTGCTATAAATATTGCGTGAGCGGTCTATCTGGGTCTTGTCTTTTGTGAAATATTAGATTTTTTATATTACGACTATAATCTACCTAGCCACGTGGCCTTTTGCTTTCAAGTACAGTAGTGAGTAGGTACAAAAATCGTTTTAAATGTGATATTGTAATGTTCAAAAAGTATTAAGTTAGTAACGCAACAGAATATAGTGTAAGTACTGTAGGGTGATTGCGTAACTTTTCGAACACGCGTACGTACTTTTTTTCAACCGTATTTTTGGTAAACGCAACCATCATGGCGGACATAAGAAGTCCATTCTGACTTCACTTGGCATTTTAATACGTTTTTTAAACTTGCCTATAAAATGTGACGATAGTGCAAGTGTGTGCGTGTAATATACATCATTTATGGTTGTGATTATTTAATTTGGCCGATTTTCTATAAAATTGTTATTGAAATTTTACCTTGGATGGAGTTGCTTTTTGCATGGATTTTTTTTATACAACGACGGTGGCAAACAAGCGTACGGCCCGCCCAATGGTAAGCGGACACCGCAGCCTAAGGACGCATGCAACTCCAAAGGAGCAACATGGGCTTTGCCGACTCTTGATATGTTTGAGGATTCGCCGTGTTGACAGCTGAAGGAACACATTCCCTCGCTCTCAACACAACGCATCCTCGGGAGCTCTGGCGACCTTGCTCACCTCCAGGAACACAACACTACTACAGAGCAAGTAGTAGTGTTATTATGGCTGTGGTCTTCTGCAAGGCGGAGGTTCTTCCCCAGTTGGGATGCTTCACATTCGAGCGGGATGACATTTCGCTGTGCCCTACCTCACCATTATTTGATGTAATAAAAATACTACATAGTACAAACACGGAGATAATGCCATTATATTTACGGCAGAGTTGCTTTTTGAATGTACTACTTTGATGCAATGCCAACTCATATAATATCTACAAAAAATTTTAGAGAACAGTTTCCTATCAGAATTTAAAATGTAAAAAGGCAACTATTTTGTGTGAGTTACGATTTCAATATTTTATTTACGCGACACTAAATCTTGGTTATATTATTATATGAGTATAGATATAACATTTGTTTAAAGCGTGTCGTTTCAAAAAAGCAGTGAGTTACTTCCGCCAGCTGCAGGACCGGTTTCAGACGTATACTAAAAAATATTCGACCTAGTCGAGTTCTGTCAAAGTAATTTGTTCAATAAGCCACCTAGCTTGAAAATTCATAATTCAACGACAGTTTTTATGAAATGTTGGCCAGCAAATAGAATTTCAACTATACCTATTAAAATCACATTTGAATTGTCTTGATGCATCTTCCTCTCGTGTAGTACCTACAGGCCTTTAAAACGTTATAAAATGAACCGGAATTATAACGGTATATTCCGTTAGTGTTCGAAAATTACGTTATAACAAAATCAATATTCTCCATAACGATATAAATACCGTAACAGAATAAATAACAGAACGATATATAATAACGTTATAATATCGTTTTAAAATGCGAGCCGCGCGCTACGGCTGCGCCGTTGCCGCTCTGTGCCAATGCCAACAACATGCCACCACGTGGGCCGTAGCGCGACGTGCGACGTTGCCGTTATGTTGTTCTAGCTTCTAAATCTTATTAATGCTTGTTTACCTCGATCATTTGCAAATAAATGCGGCGGAATAAAAATGGGACGCAGGAAACGCAACGCTGTCCACAGATTCGTGGACTTGCTCATAAATAAAAAGAAAGAGTGCCAATCTTAATAGCCCCTAGGTATACACTATTACAATATGTAAGAGGGTCAATATTTTTTTATGTTAATTGTTTGTCTCGGCACTAAATCGCAGACTACAGACAAACAAGCCCTACGACCGACGGTGTTGCCGTGAGCAAAAAATTATGCATGGTATGTTGGTATGCGCTTTTGTTCATTAATCGTAATAAAATTAAAATATACTTTTAGTTTCCGACATTTTATTTTATTTTTGATTTAGAGCCATTCCGAAAATGACAAGTTAAATAAAATCTAATTATGAAACCAAAGAATGTGTGAATTTTCGATTTGGGTCGCGATAGATAGGAGAGACCAAGGACGGTTGGTACACATAAATATGTATCGATCCTCCTTTTCTTACGATTCATCCTCCTTTTCTAATTAATCCTTAGTCACTAAATATTTATTTAAATAACTAGCTGTTGCCAGCGACTTCGTTCGCGTGGAACTTGTTATGGTCTTAGAAAAAATATTGCTATTAAATTATGTTCGGTGCAAGCTATTTATCGCTGTCCCAAACACACTTCTACCATCTTAAAGATATACAAAAACTATCCTATATCCTTCCAAGGGTCTCAAATTATCTGTACGGGAATTTCAATTTCAATCCGTTCAGGGATTAGACCTACGTAAAAGGTAACAGTGCGATGAGTTCGTTAGTTTAAATTGATAAATCTAAATTGAAAATTTCGTTTTTACAAACATAAATATCTTCAGAATCATCAACAGACGTTTTCATACAGTATTAAAGAAAAATATATTTTTATATGTCTACTAAGCTACATTACTGTTATAATAATAAGTACCCAATGTTGATTAAATCTATTCGATTCTGGGAGCATCGCAGTTCTAACCTAACCTATCCTACATTTCTGGTAACTGTTCAAATCTGTAAGGACCTTTTTTTTTGAAGAGAGCAAGACCTTTTTTTAAAGTAAAAAAAGGTCTTGCTCTCTATACAACCTTCAAACCTTTTAACTCTCTTAGGGGATGAATAAAAAAAACGCTGAAATCGTTTTCTAATCATTAAACAAACGGTCGATAACCTAAGTAATAAATCTATTATTTTAAAAATATCTTGCTCTTCGTATAAACTTTGAACCCCCTAGAAACCCTCTTGGGGAATGAATTTCAAAAACATTGAAATGTATTTTTTAGTTTTAAACAAACCGTCTAAAATCGTAGTTACACTAATGTTTTACTTTAAAATTGTCTTGACCCTATACGGCCTTCGAATCCCCTTTAAACACTCTAGGTGATGAATAAAAAAATCTACTAATCTGCTCTCTCTATTTTAAGACCAAAATTAAAAAATCTTACTTAAAAAATTACTTTTCCCTCCATATAAACTTGGAAGCCCCATTAACGCCTATAGGGGATGAATTAAAAAAAAAACTCTGAAATCAGTTTTGTTGTCTTTTAACATACAGACTAACACTGACATTAGAAATATCTTACTATATTTTCTTGCTCTCCATATAAACCTTGAATACCGTTTTAACACTTTTAACCCCCTTAGGGGTGGTATTTTTCCAAGACGATGAAAGGATTTTTTTTTCTAATAAGTAATCGTACTACAAAGTTGCCCATCTCTAGCTCAAAAAAAATGTTTCTCATCCTAATCTTGCATAAGTACCTTTTTAACCCCCTTAGGGATGGAATTTTCTAACACGTTAAAAGTACTAACTGTTGTTCTAAGTAATTTTTCTACAACGTTTCAAATCTCAAGCTCAAAAAAAGTGTTTCTCATACAAACCTTTCACCCCTATTTAACCCCGTTAGGGGTGGAATTTTCTAAAACGCTGACAGTCCTTTTTTGTATTGTATTTAGTAATCTTTCTACAAAGTTTGAAGTTTCTAGCTCCAAAAATAAAGTTCCCTCCATACAAACTTTGCACCTCTATTTAACCGCCTTAGGGATGAAATTTTCTAAAACACAGAAAGTACTTTTTTCTATTCTAATAAGTAATCTTTCTACAAAGTTTCAAGTCTCTAGTTCAAAAAATAATGTTTCCCCCATACAAACATTGCACCCCTGTCTCCTACTTAACCCCCTTAGGAGTGGAATTTTCTAAAACGCTGCAAGAACTTTTTATGCATCTTAATAAGTAATCTTCCTACAAAGTTTCAAGTCTCTAGTTAAAAAAAAAGTTTCCCTCATACAAACTTTGCACCCCTATTTAACCCCCTTAGGGATGGGATTTCCAAAAATTCCATCTTGTCCCTTCTTTTTAGTCCCAGTAGTTTCGGCTGTGCGTTGACGAATTAGTCAGGAAGTCTTCTTTTACATATATAGATAAATCAAATTTCTCATTCTCTCCACCTCATTTTAAGCATCTTAGCTGACCATCCATCCGTAATGTGCGTGCTGGTGCCATGAGACCTCTTCTTTATCCTCGCCTTATCCCATTTCAGTTGGGGTCGGCTCTCCTAATCATTCTTCGCCAGGACATTCTATCCTGGGTCGTCTGTGGGTCTATTTGGGCTGCACGTAGGTCCTTGTCAACAATGGATAGCCACGTGAGTCGGGGTCTGCCACGGCCTCTTGGACCAGCTTCTAAGTTAAGCACTCTTCGTGTCATATGGTCATGTGGTCTTCTCATGACGTGCCCGTACCACCTCAACCTACATTCGAGCAGTTTTTCCGGGATTGGCCTCACCCTGAAGGTGCCGCGAATGTGATCATTGCGTACTTTGTCAAGGAGCGTCACTCCTCCTGACCACCTGAGCATCTTCATTTCGGCTACATGCATCTGATGTTCCTGCTGCTTTTTCAGTGGCCAGCATTCCGCGCCATATGTTAAGGCTGGTCTGACGGCGGCTTTGTAGACTTTTCCCTTAACCGGTATGGGCATTCGTCGGTCGCACAACACTCCTGACAATTCCCTCCACTTCATCCATCCGGTGTTTATGCGGTTTGCGAGGTCAGTTTCTATAGATCCGTCACTCGACAATATAGAGCCCAGATATTTGAAGGACTCTACCTTTTTAAGAGGAGTGTCCTGCAAGAGTATTGTGTTGCCTGTTGTATTGGAAAAGCTACATTGCATGTACTCCGTCTTTTGTCTGCTGATGCGTAGTCCCGCGCTTTCCAAGGCCTCTCGCCACTGTTCCAGCATAGTCTGTAGGTGTTCCGGGTTGTCGCTGATGAGAGCTATATCGTCTGCGTATAGAATGTTCCAGGGGGGCTTCTGCTGGAGGTGGGCTGTAACGTGGTTCATGACCAGGTTAAAAAGGAGGGGGCTGAGAGCTGAGCCTTGGTGCACCCCAACTTCCACACGAAACTGGTCACTGAGCCCTGCGGGACTCCTCACCTTTGTTTTGACCTCTCTGTACATGTCTACTACCATTTGAATATATCTTTCTGGAACGTTCTGGGCTCTTAGCGCTTGCCATATGAGATTTCTAGGGACACGGTCGAAAGCCTTTTCCAGATCTATGAAAACCATGTGTAGGTCACTTTTCCGCTCTCTATGCTTCTCCATTAGGATTCTTATTGAGTGTATGGCGTCCGTGGTGGACTTTCCTGCGACAAATCCACATTGGTTTTCAGTAACTCTAGTGATTTGCTGAAGCCGTCTGCTGATTATTCTTTCCCATATTTTAAGGGTATGCGGGATCAGTTTAATAGCTCTGTAGTTTTCGCAAAGTCTTATGTCGCCCTTGTTTTTGTAGAAGGGTACCAGGAAGCTGTTACGCCAATCGTCGGGTATCCCGTCTGTGAGAATCCTGTTGAAAAGTTGTGCGAGAAAGGTTTCACCCCATGGTCCCAGTTTTTTCCAGAGCTCGGCCGGTATTTCATCTGGTCCCGTGGCTTTGTTATTTGCCATACGTTGTACCGCGGCTTTGACTTCTTCTGGGGTGACAGCAGGCACGGGGCCCTCCGTGGGTGGGATTTCTGAGTGCTCTTTACTCGGGAACGTTTCATTGAGCAGGTGGGAATAGTACTCTTTCCATCTAGTTCTGATATCTGCATTAGCTGTTAATAGTGCACCTTGCTCACTTTTGATGTATTTTATTGTTTTGGTGTCCTTGGTGTTATTATGCCGCTGCTTTGCTATCTTGAAGATTTCTCTGTCATTGTTTGCATTTGTTAATTTTGCATAGAATTCTTCTTCTGATTTGGCCCTAGCTTGCGCTGCGGTCCGCTTTGATTCTTTCTTTGCGGTTCGGTATGCTTCACGGTCAGTTTCGGAATTGCTTTGTTGCCAGGTCTTAAACAGGTTTTATACTTTTTT
This sequence comes from Epinotia ramella, assembly GCA_947578815.1. Lineage (NCBI taxonomy): Eukaryota > Metazoa > Arthropoda > Insecta > Lepidoptera > Tortricidae > Epinotia > Epinotia ramella. The sequence goes on along the minus strand of OX388204.1, from coordinate 11,664,835 downwards.
TCTTCTTTAATCTTCTGCTGCACATTTTCGTCCCACCAACTGGTGTTCTTGTTACCACAGATAGCGCCCTTGGAGACCCCTAAGAATTTTATCGCGGACCTAATGCATTGGCTTTGAAATTTTTTCCAGCTCGTATTTGCAGAGCCTTGTAGTTCGTTTTTTATTAGGTGCTGTGTGATTTCTGTGCATAATTTTTGCCCTTCCTCTGTCGCAAGCTTATGCCAACGTATCTTTGGTGGTTTTTTCTCTTTCCGAACTTTTATTGGTCTAGGAGTAATATAGTCTGCGACGAGAAGTCGGTGCTGTGATGTTAAAGGCTCCCCTGGTATTACTTTGCAGTTGCGAAAAGTTTTCAGCAGCGGTCTATCCGCCATGATGTAGTCTATTTGAGTACTGTTACCTCCACTCTTATATGTGATGAGGTGTTCCTGTGGCTTTGAGAAGTAGGTGTTAATAATGGCAAGGTCATATGTTGTGGCGAATCGCAGAATATCTTTGCCCTGGGGATTAACCGTACTAAACCCGTGGCCTCCATGTGCTCTCGTGTAGGCGGGTGGTGCTAATTCTCCGACATGTCCATTGAAATCGCCCAGAATGTATTTCGTTTCTGGCGAGGGTATTGATTGTATTAGGTCATCCATGTCGTTCCAAAATCTTTCCTTTTCAGTCGTTGTGCATCCTATTTGTGGAGCATAGGCTGATATGACGTTCATGCATGGCTGGTTGTCTAGGGCGAATTTAATTGCAATCAGCCTGTCACTGATACGTCTAACTTCCACTACTCGTTCCTGCAGGTCTTGGTCGATCACAATACCCACACCGTTTTGTTTTGTGTTTGTGCCATGATATATTAGCTTGAAACCGTTTCCAATGTCTCGTGACTTCGATCCCTTCCATTTAGTCTATTGTATACAGCAGATGTTTACGCGTCTTCTTAACAATGCTTCACTTAGCTCTGCGCTGCGTCCGTTCATTGTGCCCACATTCCAGTTTGCTATACGCAGTTTCTGGTCTGTTCGGTGGGCCGCAACAACTTTTGCGTCGCTTCGGGGGTACGCCCTAGTATTTGCTGCTGTCTGCCGAATCAGGATTTTGTCGTCGCTTAAGGGGGACGCCCTAGCCCTTACATATGCTCTCTTATTTCGTACTTTCATGATTAGGATGTGGTTGTTGGCTTTATTATTATTTTACGGCCGGTTGCCACCTGACGCCAAGACGGTAACTTCTCAGAGAAGTTTGGGCGCCGCCGTTGGCTCCTATTACCGGAGCCCCGCCGCCATCCCTACTGCAATATCCCGCCTGATATTGCAGCTCTAAAGTAGCCTGGTACCCCTATATGTGAAGTCAGCCTGACTCTAGGTTAAATGCCCCTTCCGCTTGCGCCACCGTACCGATGGTAACCATCTCCGCCTTTGCAGCCGTTGAGGTCTTCACCCTTACGGGTGAATCCCCGAGTGTGAGGGTTACCCCTGGGCAAGGGATTCGCGCTATACCCCGCGAAGCTAGGTCCCTGTTTAAACTTAGCCACCCGTACACTCCGGCCTACTGAAGTGCACAGTGCCCACCCCCGCGACTAGGACGCGCTAAGCAGGAGTTGCCTCAGTGGAAAACAAGGCAGGTGTCCCTGTTCTCCCTGAGGCCGGGTTAATGGTCTCGTATGGTTCCGAGACCAAGGGCCCGGTGCCGGGCCAATGAGACCGGTTTAATTTATTTAAACTTTGTGACACAATACAAAAAAAAGTATATATGGTGGACTTAATGCCATAAGGCATTCTCTACCAGTCAACCAACGGGCTAAGCAGAAACATTTGATGCAGTCATTTAAATTATTAATAATTTACCATGTTATAACAATGCCATTAATATCTGGGGACACGGCAGTGCCCCCGCCAAGTCGAGCGCGAAGCAAACACTGCCGTACCATCCTTTACTGGAACCATTTCGCCACATTTTCAGGCCCCTATTTGAGAACCTCTGGATAAGACCAGAACGCAGATATTTTCGTCATCCAGTAAGCTATAATCACATACTTAAAATCCAAAATTTCAAGTCTGTAGGTAATTTAGTTCCAAAGTTAAGCGAAAGCAAAGTTTCGCATTTATGACACTCACTCACTCACTCACTCACGATCATCAAAATAGAACTAGTACTTCGCATAAACTCAGAGAGCTCAAATTTGGTACAGAGTTAGGGTTTAATGGCCACATAAAGGGAAAACTATAAAAAATTGCAATTTCAACCCAGTTTTCTAGATACACCAACTGTATACATTACTTTGTAATCCTATACAAATATATAGGATTACAAAGTTACATTTGCAGTGAATGGGAAAATTCAAAAGCAAGAATGGGCCTGCATTCATAGTTTGTATGTATGGATAACACATTAACCTTCAAAAAGAAGTGAGATTCCATAAAAAACACTCCATTTAAAAAAGAGGCCAAGTCTCGAAACTCTTCCACCGTAAAAAGTTGTGACATATTTCGTAGAGCCAAGATCAGGCATTCTTATTAATCTTTATTTGCTTGCTTGACGACCGGTTAGCCTAGTGGGTTGCTGCCTACGAAGCTGAAGGTCCTGGGTTCGAATCCCGGTAAGGGCAAATAATTGTGTGATGATCATGAATATTTGTTTCTGAGTCATGGAAGTTTTCTATGTATTTAAGTATTTATATCTATTATATATATCGTCGTCTAGTACCCATAACACAAGCCTTACTGAGCTTACTATGGGACTAGGTCGATTTGTGTAAGATTGTCCCTTAATATTTATTTATTTATTGCTAAATAAAATTTTGTGACTTGGCAATCACACAATACTACATCATTTAGGTAAGTATGCAAAAATCTATAAATACAGTTAAGTTGTGTGATTGCCACGTTGCAGAATTTTATTTAACAAGCAAAAACATTCCATGTAAAAAAGAGGCCAAGTCTCGAAACTCTTCCACCGTAAAAAGTTGTGAGATATTTCGTAGAGCCAAGTCTTAGGCATTTTTTAATCTTTATTTGCTTGCTAAATAAAATTCCGTAACTTGGCAATCACACAACTTTCCTGCATTAATGGATTTCTGCATACCTAAAGCTATGTAGTATTGTGTGATTGCCAAGTCACAAAATTTTATTTAGCAAGCAAATAAAGATAAAAGAATGCCTGAGACTTGGCTCTACGAAATATCTCACAACTTTTTACGGTGGAAGAGTTTCGAGACTTGACCTCTTTTTTACATGGCATGTTTTTTATGGGATGATGCATTTCCGATTAATGAGGCACAAAGACAATCTGATTTGAAAATTATTAGTCAGGATATTCGTATCAGGCTACAACCTGCGCCGACAAGCCGAGCAAATCGAAAAATTCTCTATTTTACTATGACGTCGTGCACTCTAACAAACAACCTACGTTACGTAATCACATCGCTTACATTGCACGAGTAGGCTATACTGAATGCGAGAAAGGGGTAGCCTATAACGTTATTACATTATTATATCGGTTAAAAAAGTATCGGTTTTATATTAATGGTTTAGATTTATAACGTTATAATGGATATCGCTATACAGCGCGTCAAATATCGGTTTCGAGTATAGCGGTTTTAGGAATAATAACGTTATAAATGATAGCGCTATACGAAAATAGCGCTATTTAAAGGCCTGAGTACCTAATGCCACGTATTTGAGCGAAACGCACTGCCGTGATATAGACATGGAATCGGTATCTAATCGAAACGGGATATTTATTTGCAAAAATGCGGCCTCGATAGCGTGAAACTAGGATGCGTCTGCCAAGCCTTTGTACGCTCGGACAATCAGTTGTCTTTTGTATTGCCTCTTCTTTATTCTTGCTAGGGTTGATACTCTTGTGTTACCGAGATTTGTATGCAAGATTCCAATGCTTGGAAATGGTTTTTAGAAAAGTTTGTGACTTAATTGCAATACTCATATTTGTAACGTCACTTGTATCGATGATCAGCAGGTCAATCACGTAACGCATTGTACGTACGTTAGGTAGATCTTAAGGCGCCGTAGGTTCAGCGAAGTTAAGCGAACAGAGTTTTTGAAACAATATAATGCGTCTGTTTATAATAATATGGTTTCAAAAAAATACGAATAGTAATCTTGACGCTTTTTTGCAGGGAAATCAGTGCTTCGAAACATGATTAAGCAAATTTCGCTCGATAGAAAAAAATCACGAACATACGTCTAAAACACACAAAAATACATTTAAAATATTCGTAACAAATTATGCACAAAAGCTATAAATATTAAAATTGCTTTTAAAAATCGGCAATATAATGTTTGAGGGAAATCAGTGTTTACATTTTTATTTATTTAAACGGCCAAAAAATTAAAATTTAAAAAACATGATATCCGTGCTTCCGGGCACGCACTTCCATCTCGCTTACGCTTATGCTCAGTGAGAGGGAGAGAAGACCATGAACCTACGGCGCCTTAATGTCAATTTTTATATGGAAAAATGACAGTTGGATCTACCTAACGCGCGTTCAAATTGTTACGTGGCTACCCCTCTGAGCCACTATAGCAGATAGCGGTAACACGTGACTTTCAATTTGGAGGTTGTGGGTTCGAACCCCGGCTTGTACCAGTGGGTTTATCAATAATTAGAAAAATTGAAAAACCCCCGACATTTTCATTTCAAAGTCCAATATCTCAAAAAGGGCTAAAGAGATTTTCATAAAACATGGCTAAGAACACTCGGGATAAAATTATTTATGACACAAAAGAAATTAAATTCAACTCGGTCCATCCGTTTGGGAGCTACGACACCACAGACAGATACACAGACACGTGAAACTTAAGACACTCCTCTCTTTGCGTCGGGGGTTAAAAAATGATATTGTACGAAATGTCAATTGATATTTTATTTACCGAGTTCCATCCTAAAAGTCACTTTCATCATCGTGAGGAAACAGGTCTAATCCCAATATGGTCTAGTTTTCCCTCTGGATGGCTGTCACTTTCGTAAAATAGTGCCTATGCCAAATCTTGGGATTAGGTGTCAAAGCGGACCCCGGGCTCCTTTAGGGCACAACCGGGAATAACGTTAGGAGGATGACTTGGATCTGTGATCGCTTTGGATGGCACACTCTTGCTCGACTGACCTGAGAGATGTGACTGCCAGAGCTATCCACACAGCTGACCATTGGGCATCTCCAGGCCTTTAAATACCGCTATTTTCGCATAGCGCTATCGTTAAATAACGTTATTATTCCAAAAAAGCGTTATACTCAAAGCGATATTTTACGCGCAGTAAAGCGATATCCATTATAACGTTATAAATCTAATTCTAAATCAATAGTATACATAACGATACTTGCTTAAGCGATATAATAGAGCTTATAGTGTGTCTTTTTCGCACTTGTGCTTTCGCCCATTCGACAGCGTGGCTCGTATTTTAAAACGATATTATATCGTTATTCAACCGTATTTTATAATGTCATGATATTCATTCTTTTATGATATTTATATCGTTATGGGGCATCTGATTATGTTATAACGAAAAATTTCAACACTAACGAAATATAACGTTATGATATCGCTTTTTCTTAACGTTTTAAAGGTCTGGTCATCTCTTGTTTGAGGAACCTCGACACCAAGAAGAATAGTTGGATCTGTTTTTAATGCAAGTACGAGAGGCAATTGAAACCAAGAAACCCAAAGAATTTCAATAGGGAAGATGGTTTATATTTATCGGCGACTTGGGAACCAGTGATTCAGAAACTGAAATCTCGGGAGGTATCTTCGGATCTGCGCTACCACGAACTTCGAAAGTCGAAATTCATAATACATGAAGTTCGTGGTAGCGCCGCTGTGCGCGGATACTGTGAGTGTTGTGTGCCGCGCCCTATATAATTAATAAAATAATGGACGGGTAGTGAACTTTTTCGGATATATTTACGCCCGACATTTTTATCGACTTTTGGAGCGGCCTACTATATTATGCACCCGTATCACCGTTGACAACTTGTCTGTCTGTCCCAACAGTCATCTGCGACCATGACCGGTGCAATCCGTGTCGAAACGTCAGATTCAGATTCAGATATTTATTTATAAAATTCAGTATTTTACATGTCAATTTGTTGATAATTGTATTATGCACCTAATTCTAAAAGTTTCTTTAAGAAAACATTCTTGGTTTTTTTCAGAAATAAAAGTAAATAAATATCCCGTTAGAGCCATGTTAAATAAAAATTTAAATACGAGTAGTAGAATATGCCTGATAGTTAAAACATGAATGTATTCGTAAAGGGCATTAAAATTGAAATGGAAGAATATTTTTTCCAGGTAGAAGATAAATACAGAGCTATTAAACGTATTTTTCCGTCCGGTTTATTAAGCTTCTACTTAGAAATAAATTATTTTTCCATTTGACGATTACTAGTAGTATTACGTCTTAATATTGGAATATATCCACGGTTGGGTTTTCCATAAACATTAAGCTTTAACTATACTAACCTATGCTAGTTATAATTAACAAGAAAAGTCTGTGAGATTGTAGCTTTGAAAGTTCGTATGTTTGTATGTAGGGGTTCCCCTTTCATACCAGGAACCACATATCCATCCTCCTTGTTAATCCCTAAAGGAGCCCAAGGTCCACTTTGACACCTTATCCCAAGATTTGGCGTAGGTGCTAGTTTTACGAAAACCGCTACTGCCATCTGACATTCCAACCCAGAGGGAAAACTAGACCTAGACGGTTTCTTCACGATGTTGTCCGTCACTGAAAACCTAAAAGTTAATATTCCGTACGTAAGTTCCGAATAACTCATTGGTACGAGCCGGGATTCGCTCCCACGACCGCCGCTTGACATGCCTGAACCACTGCACTAGGCTACCGTAGCTTCAACCAGGAACCACATATTATTATCTGATTTCAAAAAATCTTTCATCCGATAGAGTACACTTTTCGGATGGACAAAGCCTATTTTTTTTTCTGCGGGTTGGCTTGCGTTCCTTTTTTATTTTCTCCTGGCAAACGGGACGGAATAACTATTGGAAATACTTAATTGATACTTACCTTTAAAAACATTATTTTTATGATCTTATTGAGTAAAACAAATCGTTTCACCTTCTATATACAATGTTAAACGAATTTTAACTAGTAAAATACTTATACCAAATTCCAAGAATTTTACGGGTTTAAAATGTTCTAGTTGACAGCCCTAACCTCGGTATCGGAGAATTTATTGTATGTGCTCGTTGTTTTATTCGGTTCCGCCTCAATTTACAGAAGCGATAAACGTATTTACAGCAAAAGGAAATAAAACTGCCAAGTTCCCTTTTAAAATTATGTTTGATGTTATAAATAAGCAACGATTGAATGTGTACCTATTAGATTATAGTATCGCGGCGAATCTTGGTCCCTATGACAGCTGTCATCGCCGTACAAATTATAACATTACGGCAAAAAATTGTACTAAGATGACAGCTGTCAAGATTCGCCGCGACACGTACGAGTATATAGACAAAAGTTTATTTGAATTCAATAACTTCATTAATACCCTAAAAAAAAGTTGATAATTTTTGGATTTAGGCTCGTTTGTATTTCGAACCAGTTTTTAGAGAGGATCAATTTGTCCGTATGGGAATAAAGACAAAAATCAGAGTTTAAGGCTGTAAGCCCCCAAAATTCTGTCTCGCTCCAGTATGGTGTGCCTCTTCGCTCGAGTTGGTTCGAACTTGCAACATTTGTATACAAAATCATATTGTCAAACGAATATTTTTTTCGGAATATCAATATCAAAGTTCAGATTTTTTATAAATGAATTGACCATAGCGAGTTTGTTATCCATCGGGAATCACTCGACGGTTCTATCGGAAGATACCACTGGTAGTAATGCCATCATTATGCTGAGATGTACCGGTTCGTGAAAACGCTAAGTCTGACACTCTTTCTTTAATTGTGCATCGGTTTGTTTTTGTCTCGAATACATTTTTCTTTCTTTCAGTATTATTCTGAGCAAATTGGCGTGCTAAAGTGTTGGAGGCCAATACACATTTTGGACGTCGCGCCGTGGCAGGCTAGTTGGTTAGTTTTATTCCGAAAGAACAGTGAAAGTATAACATGTGAAGAAGTAGTAGTTAGCTTAATTTCAAATTGCTTAGCCTCATCAGCCCCATCTCAAGATTTTTATTGGCAGAGTACCTATTCCAGTTCTTCAAAATGGTTGGTTTTCCACCATTCTCATCATTCTGATTTGTTCTCATTTCAGAGTCTTGGCGTTTCAAAAACGGTAATCTGGCGTAGGTACCTTAAGAGTCCTCAGCAAGGTTGACATTTTTTTTTTTATTATACAACTACGGTGGCAAACAAGCGTACGGCCCGCCTGATGGTAAGCGGACACCGCAGCCTATAGACGCATGCAACTCCAAAGGAGTAACATGGGCGTTGCCGACCCTTGATATGTTTGAGGATTCGCTGTGTTGAGAGCTGAAGGAACAAATTCCCTCGCTCTCAACACAACGCATCCTCGGGAGCTCTGGCGACCTTGCTCACCTCCAGGAACACAACACTACTACAGAGTAAGTAGTAGTGTTATTATGGCTGTGGTCTTCTACAAGGTGGAGGTACTTCCCCAGTTGGGCTGCTCCAAAATCGAGCGGGATGATATTTCGCTGTGCCCTACCTCACCAAGACTTAAGGCGTATGACTTATGGCGTGTTATGTGGTATGGAGATACCGCCGTGTTGCTACGCCGTTTTAAAATAAGAACAAAAGTACGTGTGTCCTGGCAACCCGTAAAACATAGAACAATGCATGTCAATTAACGTAACCATCACACATGTGATACTAGGGCGCTAAAGGAGTTAAATTAGACATTGCAAACGGTCACTGAGAGCTGTCGACACTAATTGAGAGGCAATTGTGACGTCAAAACGTTGAGCTTCCTACTAACCGTTGTCCATTCCATTCCCATGAACGAATTATAATGCTGTTTTGGTCGTAAAATATTGCGTTGAGACGCACACTCGTAGTTGTAGTAGCAAATTTGATTAAAACATAATCTAGGATCGTTTTAATTTAACTTTGCACAGGTTTAAGTGTACGATCCTATTAAACTATGAACAAGACTAAATGAAATACTTCAAGAATACTATAAAAAAATAAGTATTGAAGTAACCTATATTCCAGAAATGATTTTTCAAGTAGCCTTGCTCATAGTTTAAAAAATAGGATTTGTATCTACAGTTTTATATTATGATAGTGATAAAAAATATTAAACGATTCTATAACAAAAAATAATAACTTACGCTCCCATACAAACTTCATCTGACCTTTGTGTAACACACAGTAAACAAAAAACCATAACTTTGATTTTACCAGCTTTAGTCAAGAAATGTGTTTGTTAAGTGTCGTATAACATATCAACATGTATATGAATAGAGATAACAAATCTTTTATAACAATATCTAACATCAAAGTTCGGGCAAAGATTTCGTTCCTTTGTGTTACGTCAGCGGTGTAACGCTACATTAGCGTTTTATTGCAGATGAGAATGACATCCGTAACATTTATATGTCTGGCAAAATTTAGTCTACAACCAACACAACGCGCATGTGTCGATAGCTCTATTCGTTTTTATGGTGTTGTACAAAAATTTTTACAGACCGTTTATTTGCAAAAAAAAAACAATATTGTGTTACGTACAGTAAAAATAAATAAATAAATAATAAATTCGGTAATTCCATGTTTTTCACTGCTGTTTTTACATAGTTAAAATATAAGGTTATTCGAATATTAAAATTCAATTCGGCTATTTTTTTATTTGCTTCCCAGCCCCTAATTTTGCTTCGTTTGTGGTGTTACACAAATATTGTTTCCATACATATTACCATACAGTTGTTGTCCTTTGTGTAACATTTTAGTGAATATTTTTGCGTTACGTCCATTTTTTGTTGCAGTCCTTTCATTACATACTCATACATGTGTTTGTATGGATCTAGTGCAAAATATTATGATACTTTGTTCTTAAAACTTTACTATTTCACACACAAACGGGACCCATAAGGATTTGCGGCACATCCATCTTACGCTCGCTTTATATTTTAGTATTTTATTTCCTGGAGAGGCGGCACCCTTTAATTTCCGTTATTCCTAAAACGAGAGCCTTCCATACATGAAATGGGCTTTTGCTTCTTTATTCGCTAAGGGATACAATCCCCAGTGGGTATCTCGTAACGATTGTAATGAAAGCTGGTTTTTAAGCGGGCGGAAATTTGAACTTTCGTTCCGCAAAACTGTGTCGAGAAGCTATTTCTGTCATAGGTATGTACCTATGTACCTATAACCGTTTTGTCATCTGCACGCTTATTACAAGGCGGCGCGTGAGCTATGTCGCGGCGAGATAGACTATCCGTCTCTTTTTAAGTGTTTTTAGGGTTCCGTAGTCGACTGGGAACCCATAGTTTCGCTTTGTCTGTCCGTCCGTCCGCGGGTAATCTCAGTAACCGTTAGCACTAGAAAGCTGAAATTTGGTACTAATATGTATATCAATCACGCCGACAAAGTGGTAAAATAAAAAGTATTTTTTTTTATTAGAGTACCTCCCCTATACGTGGGGAGTGTTTTTTTTTTTCATTTCAACCCTAACGTGTGATATATTGTTAGATAGGTATTTAAAAATGAATAGGAGTTTGCTACAATCATTTTTTGATAATGTTAATATTTTCGGAGATAATCGCTCCAGAAATAAATAAAAATGTGTCCCCCCCCTCTAACTTTTGAACCATAATTTTTAAAAATATGAAAAAAATCTCAAAAGTAGAACTTTATAAAAACTTTCTAGGAAAATAATTTTGAACTTGATAGGTTGAATAGTTTTTGAAAATAATTACAAAATAATTTCTGGACGAAAAACTACGGAACCCTACACTGAGCGTGGCCCGACACGCTCTTAGCCGGTTTTTTCATTATAAAGACACGGATAGTCTGCTGCGGTGCTGGGGTTACTTTTATAATAAATAAATGATAACTCTCCACAAGCGGGCCTCTAACTGTGCTCAGACCAAAATGAATAGGTACACTTTGCAGATACTCGTATATCGTATACAGTACGTACAGCGATATGCGGAGATTGTTTTCATATAATTGACTCTCGCATGCTTGATAGCTCGATGTCAGACATGTAAAAATAAAGCTTCTCACATCGTTGGTTGATATTCACAGTAAGGCAGGATTAGTCGAAGTACCTAACCACATTATATAATGTGAAACTTGCAAATTGTATGAACTAACCTTGGATTTAACTGCAGTCTCGTTTGGTTGAACACTTATTTTCATTACACTAAGTACCTAAAGTGTTACGTATTCAAAAGGTGCCTATGGATACCTGTAGTGCTTTATATACAAGCACTAATTAGCCGGTTAAGTATTCCTGAACATGGCGGGCTCGGTCGTTCATAACATATTTCTAAAGGCCTGGGCTGGGTTTATTCTGTATTCCAAATATTTCCAATATTAGTCACGGTTATGACCAGGTATATGACATTCAAATTGTTAACACGGAGTGACGTGATTTGTATTAACCCAAACTATCGAGTAGATATAGATTTGTCTTTATCAGCTCGAGAACAAGGATATTGTGACACAATCGTGATGTGGAAATGTTTTTTTTTTTTTTTCTTGTCTAGTTATTAATGTTTTTCTATTGCATCTAGTGATATTGAGATTTGTCATTGTCTAAGTTTAGGTTTTCTTGTTGTTTTTTTGTATATAAATTATTGTTGTTTATTAATAAATACTTACATTCTTGTGCATAAATAGTAAGATGCGTTTGGGAATATACACTTCTATTAAAATACTATAATACATACAATACAGACTATACTCTTTATTGCACACCTCAAACAAACAAAGCAGTAACAGTGAGAAACAATACAATAACATGTAGGTAGAGGTAGACAACAGGTGGTCTGATCGCTGAAGAGCGATCGCTTCCAGACAATATTACCCACATAAGTTTTCATTAGATACGAAGTACAAAATAATTGTTTGACTCTTTTTAGTATTCTTACTTACTTAGATAGTTAGTCGTAGATTGAGGCAAGTGATAATTTTGTAATTTTTTGGAGCTGACAGATTTTAATATAAAACGTAACGGCACTTATATTAAAAGTTTAACAATATCTTTTTACGTTATATGAATTTTAGAGTAAGAGCTTTCCCGTGTTTAATATTCTAGCGGTTCGACACGCTATTATTGTCCATCACTTGGATCCAAATTTGAAGCGCATATATGATGTATTTATGAAATTTGTTAATAAGTATATACTCGGAATGTGTAACTAGGTCCAAATTAGGTACTCTTTGGCCTCGACACTCAGCTATATGGCAACAATCTTCTCAATCAAATAAATAAGTGGTCAATATACCTATTATTATATCGAATTTGAATCTCAGGTCATAAGATGGATTTTTTCAAGTTGGCGTTTTTTTATTCACAATTTGCTGGTTTCCTAATGTTACGTAACGAAAATGTCACATACCGCATTCTGGCATAGACCACCCGCCGGGTCCTTCGGTCCAGTATGGAACTCACGTCACGTCTATAAAGCGACCGCTAAATTAAATTCATGGCGGCTGTCCACTCGATGCCAGATAACAATGTGCGGTTTAAAAGTTTACCCACTGGCTTAGGTACAGTCGGCCAAGAATGTGGCACTTTTCGACTTTATTATTTGTGTGCTAGTTCACAAGTAGACCACGTCTTTTACCGCCTAGCTGGGCTGTTGTATAATCAGATCATAACGTTTCTTTTTCATGTGTACAGTTTTATATTTTGCCAATAAATTAGTATGAGTGTATCAGTGTTTCTATACGCTCTCCCTGCTCGGTCCTTCATGTCTGAAGATCGTGATCATGGTGGGATGCAAGTCTGGAACGGACGAACTGTCACCATCGGTCAACTGTCAGTCGCAAAGTTTGCGACGGTGTCTGATTTTGGAGAGACCTTCGAATTTAAACTACCGTGATACATGTTGAAATAATGCTTCAACGGTCAACACGGTTCAACTCACGTATTAAATGATACTACAGGCGACATGTTTCGAACTCCGGGAGTTCTACTTCAGGATGAGTGTTTTCGCGGTGGTGTCGCTTGAATCACTACCCGCGCTCACACAACAACCCCAGCGCAGGCAGCGCAAGACTGCCCCCTTCCCCCCGCCCTGTCGGCGCGTGCGTCACGGACCGGGCCGTGCGTCGTTCGGAGCGGGCGCGGGCAGTGATTCAAGCGACACCGCCACGAAAACACTCATCCTTAAGAATAACTCCCGAAGAGTTTGAAACATGTCGCCCGTAGTCACATGTAAGACGTGAGTTGGACCGTGATATTATTAGCATTATTATAAAGACCTTAATCATAAACGTTCATCAAACTTATTTTCATTATAATACCGTTATAGTACATTGTTTAACGAGGGGCGTAAGTCGAATATTGCGAACAAGAGTCTATCAGAAGCCCGACGCCGAAGGCGGAGGGCTTTTGATGACTCGAGTTTGCAATATTCTTACGCCCGTGTTATACACAATGTTTTTCATCACATTTGCGAGGAAACAAATACATTTTAGATGAAATTAATACAAATCGTAATAAAAACTGCAACATATCAGTCGTCCATTTTGTTGAATTTGACGTGAGGCGCGTATGGCAAAGGCCCTTCGGTATACAGCCACGATTTGAAAACACTTAAAAACATTTTACATAGACACTAAATAACTACATATTAAATCTGAAACGAATTAAGTTAAACATGTTTAAGTAGTTTTTTTAAGTTTACATTTATTTATACATTTTCAGACATCGTATTTGATATAAAACCTCTTTGCTTTGCTAACTATAATAGTGTGTCTACGGTGTGTTGTTTGCCTCTGCTCTTATAATATTCGCTATCTTCTGTACTACTGTTCTGTATCTGTGTATTGAGGACAAAGAGTATTTTTTATATTGTAGCTACTTTTTCAACATAATTATTGACAATAATTACACGGTCCAACTCGCGTATTAAATGTCACTACGGGCGACACGTTTAATACGTGAGTTGAACCCTGTAATTATAAGCATTATTTCAACATGTCTCACGAAAGTCTAAATCGATAATTATTATCCTGAAAAATTGTCGCAGTATACATAAAATCAGTATCCTAGGACAATGGCCGTCGATCGCATAACATGCACACAATAACCAATGATAAGTGTACTTCATTTGTTGTAGAAGTCGATCCAAGGAAGATATTTCAATGTATCCGAGACACCTTAGTCATGTAGAAAAATAAAGAAGGTCTGCGGTCAGCAGTGAGTCGAGTACGAGCTTTTATTTGATTGAAACCTACATGAATTGACAAGATTTCGACAATTTAATTTTCGTATTGTTATATGGTGATGGCTTTAAGCGCTAGGCGGTTGATAGTTTCTTCATACGGTGCTATGTAGTATTTATTCGCCTGACGACCCTATGTAAGGGCAAACAGAAAAAAATTAAAGAGTAGTTTGTCCGAAACCAACAATATTCCGAAATTTCAAAATCCCAAATGCTCTTTTTAATCATCACATCTCAGGATCAACTCCATGTACGACTAACGTCTTACCGTGCGATAGAATATCCTCTTCCTGCTTATAGGAAAAAATAAATATACCGTCCAAATTAAATTTTGCAATAATCGTAACTCAAACAAGTGAGTGAACTAAACTACTTGCTCTGCAAAATTCATGTGCTGGTTGAGTAGACAAGTTCAGCAAAGACCGCAAAGCAAGCACTTTCAAGTTTGCAGCAAGCACGTAATGTTGTATATTGCGGGTTGTGGTTTTAAGTTCGTACGGTAAATATAATCAAAGTGAAAAACACTGATGTTTCGTACTGGGGAACTTTGAATACTTATTTTTATCTTTATACAGTAGGTATTACTACAACGGAAGGCAAATCAGACCGGATTCTATTAGTACCTAAAATGTTGCAGGTTATTTTTCTGATATAAAAAATACGTGTAACGTTTATTTTACAGCCATACTTTAAAAAGTTAAATAAAGCAAATGCATTTCTATCTGTTACGTCATCGTCATCATCATCATATCAGAAAGACGTCCACTGCTAGACATAGGCCTCCCCCAAAGAGTGCCAAAGTGACCGGTCCTGCGCCACCCACATCCAGCGGACTCCCGCAACCTTTACCAGGTCCACCTTATCTGTTACGTACTTACTGTAAGTATATAAAATAAATAAATAAATATTAGGGGACAATCTCACACAAATCGACCTAGTCCCATAGTAAGCTCAGTAAGGCTTGTGATATGGGTACTAGACGACGATATATATAATAGATATAAATACTTAAATACATAGAAAAACTTCCATGACTCAGAAACAAATATTCATGCTCATCACACAAATATTTGCCCTTACCGGGATTCGAACCCAGGACCTTCAGCTTCGTAGGCAGCGTCACTACCCAGTCTACCCACTAGGCTAACCGGTCCTCAACCGGTCGTCGTAAGTATAATACGTTTTCTTTAGACAGTGTTTTGTTTTTGATGTTCTTATTATTAAAAGGAGCAAAGTTAAGTTTATGTAAAGTTGTTAATCCCATTAGGCTTTAGAAAAGTTAAAAGTTCTTCATAAAATGTTATTAAAAAGTTTCATAACAAGTTGCACTAACAACAGATGTTTGTAATACGAAAAATCTGAATTAAAATTAATGAACAAGTGTTCCACAAGTATATTGTATTTTATCTCTCTTCTCATTTCGCTATGTAATACATGTTATAAAAGAAAACGTAATCTTCAGTTTGATATTTTTCAACGCTTTTTGTGCCATTAATAAGATTTCTCTCATTGAACTACGAATGAACTTTGCCAAGTAAAACACGGCTAGGTACTACTGAAAGTGACCTGTGAGAAATGTTTAACGTTAACTTTCTTCTTCTCAGTCGTACTCTTGCCAGAGATTCCGTGGTCATGTTTGTGGTGTACTCGGACGGTCTCCTTCGGTGTCGTGCCTCTTGCTATTGTGTTCGCAACTTTAGCTATGTCGCGCCGCTTCAGGTTAAGCCCCCCCCCCCCCCCCACACTACCGGCGTCTTGTGAACGTTCTCATACAAAATTGTGCGTTGCGTCGACGCCTTAACGTTCACTAGACTTAGTTAATTGGCTAAAAGCGCTGGCCCTTCACAACTAGTCAGTACATACTTGTTATTGTTATTGTTTACGTGGAGATAGAGTTAACAATTAATAGATGAGAAGGGGTTATCCGATAGCTGGATTATTCCAATCAGTTTTGGGTGTGTCTCACGCGCTTACTTCTCGCCCGATATTTTTTTGTCGAATTTATTTTTCGCTAGAATTTGATAAAGCTGGGTAGGTTGGAAGAGCTCGTGATTCGGTGCGATATAAATGCAATGTCGTAATATGTAGGTATACCATAAATATTTGTACGAAAAAGACCACTGAGCTACGATAATACCATGCGTTTTGCTACGCCATGGAAGGAAGCTGTACACTGTACAGAATGAGCTCTTTGAACCTTGGGTAGATTAGGTTAGGTACGTTAAGTTATCCAATTCTAACGAAAAATAAAAATCGACCCTTCTGCGAGACGATCTAATGTGTGAGAACGAGCGCGTGAAACAGATCAGTAGGTAGGTACCAAATTTTGAACGCGAAACGTAAGTCTTTAATCAATGCCGTAGCTGGTAAATAAGTAATGTGTATTTCGCCTGGCCGGTGAAATGGATACGAGGGTTGTCACTTTTGTTGTACAGCCAATAATATATGATTTATGTTAATATAAATTAATTGGTAACTATTATCTATCCCTATATAATATATATTTCTTAAAATGACATGATGTCTCTATTGACATTTGCTTGTCTTAAAGGCAAAATAGTTGAGCTAAATTGTATCTGTGACTATCTTAGTACAATATTTTATGCATATCAATTAGCTACTTACTTGCTTTTGAAGTCAAATAACCAAGATATATTATCGGGATTCGATAAATACTTCACTCCCAAAAAGTGCTCAGCGCCGCTAAAGAAGTTTTCACTTCAAATATGCTTAAAGTACAGTGGAATTATTTATTAACTGAAATGAGGGGAGACATCTACCGACAGTGTCAACTGTCAGTCAAGTCAGTAGTGATTCTTTACAGTGCGCCTACATTCCAATGAGTGCTTAGGCATTTAAAAAAAAATGTGTACTTAATGAACGTGTTATGTTTAACAACTCACGATAATTGGGTGCACACGTGAAAAAGAAATGCCCGCTTACTTATTAGTACAGGATGCGCGGAAACGTGGCGTTACGAATGCAGCAGTAGGTACTCCATGCACACCGCCCGCTTCCGCGTACTATTTATTACTGCGCAAATGTAATACTGACAGTATACCGACAAGTAAGGCGGTCAACACACTGCCGCCGCATCCCGCTGCAGCGTGCGGACTTGCGGAGCTGCATACAATTTTCGCACGGGGGTGCGGGGCAGTGTGAAGGCGCCGTAGGTTCATGGTCTTCTCTCCCTCTCACTGAGCATGAGCGTGAGCGAGATGGCAGTGCGTGCTCGGAAGCGCGGATATCATGGTTTTTTTAATTAAATTTTTTGGCCGTTTAAATAAATAAAAAAGGAATCACTGAGTTCTCTCAAACATGATATTGCCGATTTTTAGAAGCAATTTTAATATTTTTAGTTTTTGTGCATAAGTTGTTACGAATATTTTAAGTTTATTTTAGACCTATGTTCGTGATTTTTTTCTATCGAGCGAAAATTGTTTGATCAATGTTACGAATCACTGATATCGCTGCAGAAAAGCCTCAAGATTACTATTCGTATTTTTTTGAAACCATATTATTATAAACCGACGCATTATATTGTTTCAAAAACTCTGATCGCTTAACTTCGCTGAACCTACGGCTCCTGAAGTACCGTACGGAATTTATATACGAACTGAGGTTGTACAACGTTGCGCACCGTCGCTCCGCACGCCGCAGCGGGGTGCGGCGCTAGTGTGGGATGCGCCTAAGGAAATTTACGCGACATATATTTATGCCTCTCGGTTTAGTTTCTACAATATATCACGTACCGATGCCGCCCGCCAAATCCGGAAGCGTACTAATTATGACACTAGGTATTAACTAGTAATTTGCATCACAATGGCTACAATTATTGATAGTAATTAACACCAGGAGTGATCCGACCGTCACCTGCAGATTTGTAATCGATTAATGCTGGCAACTGCATAGATATAACATTTAGCAATTCACCTGGTAAATAGATTGTAGACTAGTGAAATAGTACCTATATAGTCAGAAATTCACGCATTAAGCAAAAGTACTATACTCGTATGTTTACTGTTTGCCAGGTTACAATCAAAATTCTTTTTTGGTAACCTTATAGTATTGTTTTTAACTGAAAATAAGATGATAACTTAACATTATTATGTCTTTACGCGCAATATTAAAACGCCGAGAGCACGTATACAAATAAACAAAAAATACAATACAAAACTAACAGAAACGTGTCACTGTTATTTCATAAAAACTTTTTTTCTACCTGATTCTCTTTTACTTCTTCTACTCTTCTACTGCAATACACTTGTGCCTGACGATCCGGCTTTTAATCAAAGTTCATTTCAATTCGAAAGTACTTTTAAGTTAAATATTTGTATCGTATTTATGAAATACGATAAAAATATTTCGATTTTCAGAGCATCTCCAAATGCATGAGAAAAATAAGCAACACCTTTTTCAAACGACGGCTGCTCACGATATTGCGCAGAAGGGGTTCACTTCGACGGCTTCCTGACTAGCAGGCACTCATGCTGCTGTAAATGCTTAGACCAAGAAATAGTATATTTTGTCTCAAGGGAGCAAAATTATATATTTACGGTGAGGGCAGTATTATGAAGTAGAATCTTGAGCGTAGTGAAATGAAATGAAATGATATCATTTATTGATGAACATGGGTAACGAAGGATTCCAGTACTTACGCCCAAGATGGAAATTAATGTTGCTACCGATTGGCCCATACTGATTTTCACACCTTCTATGAGGAAAGTTTAAATCCCTCATTTGAGACAATGGTTATTTTCTGATTACGAATATTTTATTCCTTGTCTGAGTTAAAATGCAGGCACCCAGTAAAGAAGCAGTACTGACTCCACTGATATCTTATAGCTTGTTGATGTCATACCTGCCGACAAATCAGGAAGTTGGCTATTATGTGTCCACGCTTCGATTTTAAAAGCCACGGACGCGGATGGAATACCGGCTCGCCCACGCTATAGTCCAGTAATTTTATTGACAACTAAGTAGTATGGAAAAGTTACAGATTTGGAAATAATTTTTAATAAGTGTTTTTTTTTCTGGCTTATCATCGTTCAAGTAAATACTTAAAGACTAAATTCAACAAAAAGTAAGATGTCAAAAAAAACAGCTTCTGAAATGTCGGTAAAAATATGAATTAAATGTTTAATCTTTATTTTGGTGCATTTATATTTGTTTTATAATATTCAAAATAAATCGTACAAAAAACACACTGAATGCTTCATTCGGTAGAAAGGTTTGTAGGATTCTTCGTCTTAGAATAACGATTTAAAATGAAATTAATAAAAACATCCTATGGCCAGCAGTGGCCGTCTTTCGGCTGATATGATGAAACAAAAACACGGTATTATAAATTAAAGTTTTACATAGCTGTATTTTTCCACGTTCGTAAACAACACCACATAAGTCCATCATGCCACGCAAGTAATCTAAATAACTATTTTTCAATAACGCCGGCAATACCGCCGTTATGAATTTCCCGGCCTACTCGACCCGCGACGTGCTTGCAATATCAAATCCAGTGCGCGGTTCGCGATTTTGTCGGCTGGATTTTACCTCCGGTTTCACTTTTGTGTCGTGACATACAAATCAGCTTCGTTACATTATCGAATGCACGTAGGATTTATCAACTGTGATTTTTTAAAGGTTAAATCAACTACCATTTTCCCTCACAAAACAATATCTAACTAACGTACGAGTACCTACGTACGAAAATTTACCTGATCATTCGATAAAATTTCAACTTCAATATTAAAGTACCTGTTATATTTGATAACTGGATGATGTACTGTGTGGCTTTTTGGTGAAGGAAAACATCGTGAGGAAACCGGTCTAATCCCAATAAGGTCTAGTTTTCCCTCTTTTCATAAAAGTAGCGCTTAAGGTGCGAAAGCGGGCCCCGCGCTCCTTCAGTGCACAACCGGTAATAACGCTAGAAGGATGATGATGGTGATTTAAGAACTAGATGGTGTTTGCGAAAGACAAGAAAGACAGTTTTTGTGCGGTTGGCTCGGAACCAAGACCTCTAATATCTTTAGGTCTACCATTGAGACTAAGAAACAACCCGAATACCTTGTTGTTGTTGTTGTTGTTTGTTGAATTTATACCTTTTCCTTGTTCCAGTTCTAAATGTGCAAATGCCGAAATGTGACATTGCGCATACGCTCACCGAAGATGAAGCGGCGATCCCTGCCGACGGTTCGCGAGGAGCCAGCTCGCTTCAACAGCGACCTGGTCATATATGGCATGGTCACGACCACCGCCGTACTTAGCTATGTCAACAGCCTGAATGGCGAATTCGTCCATGACGATATCCCCGCGGTCGTGACGAATCCGGACGTGATAGGCACGAACTCGCTCCGGCAAGTGTTTGTGGACGACTTCTGGGGTACACCGATGAGTGACGTGAACAGCCATAAGAGTTATAGGCCTCTAACGACGCTGTCTTTCAGGTAAGCTTGTCATTGTTAGTATCAAAATCGAGCACTGACATGTGATTGCGACGAGTATTTGACAGTGCGGTATCTGTAAGCTGTTAGCTATCAGTCT
Source organism: Epinotia ramella (assembly GCA_947578815.1). Taxonomy (NCBI): domain Eukaryota; kingdom Metazoa; phylum Arthropoda; class Insecta; order Lepidoptera; family Tortricidae; genus Epinotia; species Epinotia ramella. The sequence goes on along the minus strand of OX388204.1, from coordinate 11,643,956 downwards.
CAACTGTTAGCCTAGTCAGTGCAGATAAGTCAGTGCTAGATTTTCCTTAAAAAATATTTCATGTGCTATTTAATTCCTGCCAAAGAAGATCAGACAGTTCGTCTATTTTTAAATTCAGTTCTGTACAAGAACATTTGAGATTATTTGCAGAATTCATATTTAATTTGAAAGTAAGACACACAGACAAAGATAAATGAATGCCGTTCTCCCTGAAATTAAGGTTCGTGAACCGTGAATTTATTTGGTTAGGTACTTACAGGCTCTTACAAGTCTGCCTTTAAGGTGGAATTGGGTTACTTTAGGAATAAATGGGGCTACCCTGATCGTTTAGAATGTAGTTTATAAGCAGAACTATTTGAAACTAAGAAAACTTAATCACGTACACAGCAAAATAGTATACTAATACATTCACTGACATGAGTCACCAACGAATAAAAACAATACTTTCGGTGAAAAACCGATGTGATCAAATGTTGCCCCTCGAATCAAAGTAACCCCGAAACAAAGTGATTCTACTGTACTAACTAACATTTATGTGGTGAGTTATGCCAACGAACAAAATGCGCGCTGTTTTTTCGCATTAACGCAGTCAAATTTTAACGTACATACATTCAAGGAATACATTTATAGTTAATAGGTAATTATAATATTATTTTCTTAAACATCACGTTAACATTAAAAATAGCTGCTAAAATATTTCTGAAGTTACCTGAGGGGTAACTACAAAACTTTACCCTTACGAAAAATGACATTTAGTTCTCTCTGATCATCATCCTCCTAGCGTTATTCCCGGTTGTGCCCTAAAAGAGCCCGGGGTCCGCTTTGACACCTAAGCCACCTGACCTTTTTAGTTATCTCTGATATACGTACAAAACGTTCCACAATCGACCAGAGGGGTGATTAGGTACGTAACTTTTGAATCGTACGTTAGGTGAAAATCATCTGTCATATTCCCAAACAAAAAGTGGCGTTTTAGTTCTACCTGACGAAGGTTTACGCAATGGACCGCATTACTATTTGACATTGATCGAAACAATGGCGTTGATAAAGGTGGTGGCAGGATATGTATTGAGAAAAACTCGTCAACTATTTTTGACACAATGGTACCTAATCAATTCCCAAAACAAAATTGACAATTCTACATTTAAAAACACTGAGGTGATAAATCAAGCACTGTAGTTTCCCAACTACACAGACATGCACCTATCAACTTGCAGCATTAAACCCTAGTGAAAGACTATTAAAAGTCCATAGTACCCGTAGTTTTTGGACGCTATCTGTCCCCAATAACTCCTTTCACCCGAACTGCGACATTTCTCACCGGTCTGTTTTACCACTCTCTCGACCCGCGCTTTGTCAATAGCAGGGCTATTTATTTCCTTCTACCCTCAATATATTCAGAACTAATTGACACCAGTGTGTTTGTCTGCTGTGTCGTCTGTGGTTTGGCATGATGACAGGGATGGTACGCTGTTTTAGGCCTATAATAGTAATAATAAATACTGTTTATTGCACCACGACATAAGACAAACATGTTACAGTAAGATTACTGTTAGTTAACCACTGACAGATACACTCAGAGGCAATGAAAACGGGTCACTTCCCATGGATAACTTTACAAAGTGACCCGTTTTCATTGCCTCTGAGGTAGCGTACCTTCATAGTTCACATTGGGAATTACACTCAGAGGCAATGAAAACGGGTCACTTTGTAAAGTAATCCATGGGAAGTGACCCGTTTTCATTGCCTCTGAGTGTAGTTTGCCTTCATTTAATTTTCAACTTCAATGTCATACAAATAAAGCAATTTTCAGAATACTGTTACCCACGTCTACCGATTTAGAAATAACTAAGTACTTAATTTGTATGAGGTTAAAGTTGAAAATTAAATGAAGGCAAACTATCTGTCAGTGGTAAACCCCAAATAATTCTACTGTACAAAAATTGGCTTTTTAAGTAATGGGAACAACATGCTGTCTAATTGCTATAAAGCGATCTCTTCTAGACAACCTTTGCCTTTGCCTAAGACGTATGCCCATTATCTTGAGGTACATTATTTATGCTTAACAGGTCTGACTCCCATTTTTAATTCCGACGATAACAAGGAGGGTTATAAGGGTATCGTAGTCACCAAACGAATAATACGATTCGAGTTCGATTTTCCTATTTTTTCAGAAAAAAAGTGGGCCTTTTTATTTTATTACAAAATGTGAATGCGCTTTACCTTCGTCTAACTTGATGGAAAGTTAAGACAAGGACTAAGATCAATCACGCTCACCCAGAAAATGTCTGCTCACTCTTACCTTAAAGATTATCAAGGTTGTATGATTCCGGATATACAGAAGCCAGAAGAAAATTCCAAATTGAGGCAGTGCAAATCAGAATTTATTTCTTGACTCGCGAGGTGCGGTACTGCAGGAATTTAACTACATGGGAGTGGAAACCCATACGGCGTCTAGTGGTCCGATACACTCTACAAAATACAGCCTATATGGCAAGGCAGGCGACCCTTCGCCGATGCTCCAAACTCAAGATCCAATAACGGCAATCACCTATCAGTCTCCAGGCTTTTCACTTCATCGAGTCCACAGCGTTCAGCTAATATTTAGCTGCACCGTCCCAGCGATGACACCAGTACTACATATTTTAGAAAATACATAATTTTTCCATACCCGTTCTCACCTGAGCATATGCGAAGGAGCTGTTTCGGTGAGAAGTGCCTATTGTTGGACCTTACGGAGAATGCCAAGTTTTTTGGCAACTGTATAAGCCTTAGTCTCAATGGAGCGACCAAAACTTAGGTTGGTGGTGATATCAATTCCAAAGAGTTCTAGGTGGTCGGATAATGGTAAGGGTGTATTTTGGAAAGTGGGGGTAAGGGTGAAAGTACTCCGCTTGGTGGAAAACAGACACGCCTGAGTTTTATTAGCGTTGAATGTTGCTAGGTTGGTTTCTCCTCAATCGGACACTGACTTCGAAGACCAAGTTCAGATGCTTTCCGCCGACCCTGAGCGCGCCGCAGAAATATATCTGTCCGCTACGGTACTGTGTACGCAAGAGGTATTTTATGTGCAGCAGGAAAACTGTAGCCGGCAGAACAGACTACTGACAGAATGACTACTCTTATTGATCGTTCCCTAAGGAAGTCAGAAATCCATGCGCAAAGGGAGGCGGCGATCCCAAATGATGGAATCTCCACGTGCTACTTGCCGCCTGGCTGTTTTCTAGCAATCACGAGGACAGCTAGTATAAAACATAAATACTGCGCTTGACTGGTAGAGAATGCCATAAGGAAATAAGTTTGTTTGTGCAAAAAACTTTGAACAAATAAAAACAGTGTTTTGTAAAGTCCACAATTGCAATCCAAAGAAACATACTTATATACACGGTGAATTTGAGTAACCCGACAGATTTTAACCATAAATTCCTGATGATATTACGAGTAAATAATGTTATATGAACATAGGGCAAATACGGCAAAAAAAAAAAAAAAAAATCTATTACCGATGCTACTCTCTTGTAAACAAATCTTTAGTTAAAGGAGTGAAAGAGAAAATTTAAAAAATAAATAAAAATAAAAAATTTAAAAAATTAAATACCTAAGCTCACTGATTTGTTAACAGACTGGCCGGAAATCAGCAGGTAGTAGTCTTGCGTATGAATGTGTCAGATCCATCTGGCTACGTCACGTCCTTAGGGTGTGAAAAAAAATCCTAACTTATTTTATTACAAAGAGAATTTCGCTTACGTTGCTTTAAAAATTACGTGTTGTTATGCAATTACATTTTAGCGGATCGTGCCCGATCATTTAAAGAATGTCTAGTTAATGCGCATATTATAGTATTTCGTATTCTAACGGTAACATTAAGTCTTACTTTATTCGGACGGTCGAAAATCATGATATCCGCGCTTCCGAGCACGCATTTCCATCTCGCTCACGCTTACGCTCAGTGAGAGGGAGAGAAGCCCATGAACCTACGGCGCCTTAAACAGTAATATATATTTTCCAGCTATTAGACTTAAAGATGAAAGAGGTTCGATTTTGATGGATCCGGGACATCATTAATTAGCCACTTATCAATTAGTTCATGTCCAATAATTAATAAAATAGAAAAATGTAAGTGATCCTTATTTTCTTTTGAGCAGTATATAATCGGCTGCCTCGCGACAATTTCTTATATTTCACCGATTACCGCCCCAGGCCAAGTTGGCTTAGTTAGTTCTGGTTGCACAGGGAGGTTCCACAACACTTCGGGAGCTCAAATACCGCGGGCCATCCGGTTGCCTCTTGGATACTGCAACTAAACGCCATTGCTCTGAATATTAGAGGGTATATAGACCGATTCGACGACCAATGTAAATGCGCCTTACCCATGGCCATTCATAAACACCACAACTAATTGGTACTTGGCGTTACACCCTAACGTAATCGCCCCATGCTTTATAAGACCCGAAGCGGAAAACTTCGAGAACTGAACGGGTCTCTCCTTTGTAAGTGCCGCCGAAAGAAAAACTTGTCTCACAAAGTTACAACTACCATAAGAATATAACAAACAAACACCCAAAATCGGATTACACGGGGGAGCTTTTGCAAAAACCAATAACGGGGACGTTCACAGAGTAAATAAGTACCGAAACTACAGACTGCGCTGTAGGCCACAATGTTTGTGTGAGTTACATTACTCGGTAGGCTGCCTTAAAATAAAATTGTAAGTTTGTTTTGGTGTACATATCGTGTTGGATATTAGTGACCTCGTTTGTGTGGAGGTATTACTTAACGATAGATTTCAATACCAAATTAACGTTATGGTAAGTGAAAGAAAGCACGTTCGACATAGTAGATTGTGTCTCAAGGGAGCAAAATGACATATTTACGGTGAGGGTGGTATATTGAATCCTGAGTCAAAGATTATTGAGAAGTTCCTTTTCTTAATAATCTTTGCCTGAGTGAAGCGAATTATTCTACAATTGAATCATGAGCGTAGCAAGACTGGCAAGGGATTTTAAAGTAGATTCTTGAGCGTAACGACGGATTCAACTGTTTTCGCCCAAGACGAAAATAATAAAAAGCTGAAATATCTTCCCACTAAAACTCAGACTCATTTCGACAACGTGTCGACTCCTAAAAGCTTTATATTGTATCCACTCCGTTTTTTCATTTGAATCTTAAATTTTGCAAATACGGAAGCATCTAGTTAAATATAGAAACCTCGTTTTCACGGATGCTTATACGGCAAGTTACCGATGCAGTCGCACTGTTTTGTTTTGGAACATCTTCCTGTTTGAAATGAACCATCTTCCTGTTGCTATTTTGCGTCCGGACGATCCGTGTAATTTAGTTTTTATAGGATGTCAGTGTTTTGTGACAGACATTTATTCGACACACATTTATTTTATGAGTTATTCATTCAATTCAATTCAATCGTTTATTTATACAATAATATTTTACATGTCAATTTCTTAATTATTAATATAGTTGTCACTTTTTATGCTACAGTATAATTATAGGTTAAATATTAAATTTCATAATACTAAAAAACAAATATCACATTAATGAATACTTATTTATGCTAAAATTATATTATAATTGTTGGGTAAGTGAAGTGACCAGGTGAATCATCCAGGCGTATGAAAAAACTCGTCGACGGAGTAAAGCGCGTCACATGTCAGTTTTGATTTAAGTTTATTTATGAATACTCGGTCACTGGATGCATTCTTTATTTCAGTGGGTATTGCATTGTATACTTTTGGGCCAATCGAGAGTAGGAACTTTTTTGACTTCGACAGCCGTATCGATGGTGGTCGCAAGCGATCACGGTGTCTAGTGTTGCGGTCGTGAGCGTCACCGAACGTTGGGAACTGTTCCCGGTTTGTTTTTTTTTTATTTAACATGTGTACTGCTGGTGCAGCGTGGGTAGATCCAAGGTGGACTGATGACTTGGTAAAGGTCGCGGGAGTCTGCTGGATGCGGGTGGCGCAGGACCGGTCATTGTGGCACTCTTTGATTCAAAGACGTTTTTTTTTTTACTTTGCAAGTATATCTAAGCCCTGAAATGCATGGTGTACCTACATGACCAAATAATCAAACTTTATGTTAAAAAGTAGGAATTTCCTGAACGAGCGAGCGATGCTAACGAAATTCTCCGTTTCAGCTTGCTGTAAAATTATTTCTCTTGTGTTCTCCTCTATAGGTCGCGTTTCTCGACCAATTCTCGCGAAATTTCAAACGTCTCGTGTTACAAAAATACCCCTAAAGCCGAAATGGAGTTAATATACTCGTAGGTCCCTTGTAAAGAGTATATTGACAATTTATGGAAACCGTAGTTCGACCTATAAAAAAGAGAATTTGGTTCATCATTGAACCGAAACCCTGAAAACATAAAACCATAAATTAGACCATCCAGAATCTTATTTACATTCTTATCTAATTTCCTATTAAATGACAACAACCATAATATACTTCTTGAATATTTCCATTTATAATAAAAACTGGTTTCGTTTTAAACTAAAAGTTTATGAATACCTGAATAAATTTCTAATTTTCGAGTCTACTCAAGTAATTAATTTAGAGGAGCCGCTCAAAGTGTACTCAGACCTGCTGAATACAAAAGGAACCAGTAGGTACCTACTGAAAGCGGTTTGATTTCCTGCTATTGAGATTGCAAACCTTTTTAGGGTAAAATGATTTATATATTAAAAACTAGGTACGAGATAAACAGTTATTATCTTCTGTTAAAATAATCTGTGAAAATTCAGTTTGATTGACAACCCCAGCGAAAAATGACTAAATATGGCCGAAGGAATTATTTTATACTTACGACGAATTTTTAAGTCTACCTATTCTGATGTGAAAAGATAATCCTAAAATAGTACGTACATAATAAAATGCTAATTATGATTAATATTATCGCCTGTACCTACTTGTAACTATGTTATCCATAAAATATTTCATTTCATTTGACAGGTGTTTTTTTTGATATGTAACACGTTGAAAAAAAACGATACAGTTCTCTAAAATAAAAATAAAAAAATTAAAGATTGGCTCGCGTTTTCTACAGCTAGCAGACCCACTAGTATACTGCGCCGCACGCGTGTTTTTTTGAGTGATACGTCTAAGAAAACGTACCTGTTTTCATATTTATCATTCATATGTTGGCGAGCCTGTTAAAAAGTTAGAAGTATTTATGAACGAAATGGTTGCAATGTAGAAAAAATGGCGACAAGGTTATAAATTGAATTATGTCACCCAAAAAAGGCATTCTTTTTTTTCTCGTACAATATTTACTACGCTATTGGGTATCACATAGGTATTATGTTTTTTTTTAATGAAAAATTAAACATGCAAATAAGGGTTAATATCTGGTAATCGTTATGTGTCGTATTAGTAAAGCTTTATCAAATAAAAAATGGTAGGTGTATTCCTTGATTAACGGTTTTAACTGGGCAATATTGACGACGGTTTAACATAGTTGGTACTGACCCTGACTACGAAGCAAGAGGTCCTGGGTTCGAATTTCGGTAAAGGCATATATTTGTGTGATGAGCACGAATTTGTTCCTGAGTCATGGATATTTTCTATGTATTTAAGTATTTATTTATCTACTATATAAGTATGTTTATCGTCGTGTAGTACCCATATAGTACAAGCTTTGCTAAGTTTGGGACTTCTTACTAATATTTTTATATTTATTTATTAATTTAGTACTTTTTCATAATTGTGTAGAACTCCAAGATCTTTATAGGGTTGGATCCGATAGAACCTACTCTTGATTGATTTTTATTCGGCCCCAAGATGTAACTGTACGTTTGGTCAATCCATACTATAATGCATATCAATATTATAAATGCGAAAGTGTGTCTGTCCGTCTGTCTATCTGTCTGTCTGTCTGTCTGGTCCCTCTTCACGCTTAAACCACTGAACTGATTTAGATGAAATTTCGTATACAGATATAGTTTGAGTCCTGGGAAACGACATAGGATAGTTTTTACCCCGGAAATCATCTCCTAAGGGTGTGCAATGAGGGGTGAACATTTATACGGTATAAATTAGTTCCACGCGGACGGAGTCGCAGGCAGAAGCTAGTTGCTTAGCTGAAGAATAATGCCGTTTGAGTTTTTGGTGAAAGATAGAAATACCTAAGAAGATACTACATCCGTCGAATATTTATTTATGAATGTATTAAATACGTAGTATCCGACAGCAATCAACACAATTTAATTTGAAACCATAAACGTTAGTAGACGTCCCACCTTCCCATTGCACGAAACACAATTTATACATTAAAAGCCAATGTATTTAAATAGATCAGCGGTGACAGCCTCGGGACAAATTGATTTACTATCAATTGGCACTAAGGGAATTTACAATTCAAAATTATAGATTAAATCTGCAAAATATACATTTAAATATGTATATACTTACCACGTATTGCAAGAAAGAAAGAAAGAAAGAAAGAAAGAAAACATTTATTCGCGGCAAAAAGACAAACTCGCCAGCGCTGGTCTTCCGTTGTGGCCATTTGGTGAGGTACGGAATAATGACGCCACGATTACACACAAGGACAAATTGCAAAACACAAAAACATAAAAAAATACGAAGAAAACAAACTCATTAAAAACAAAAATCGATATATAAAAACATAATAAGACACCTATAAATTACAATAAAATGAACGTGTAGCAGCCACTTAATTCTTAAAAAGAAAAAGAAAAAAGGCACTAAAACTATGGCTTATCTATGGTAAATTTGACATTACATAACAACAGGTAACAACTAACTAAGGCGTGTTGATGCAAAACATTGCGTGAAAACAAGTAAATAAGTTTACCATTAAAACTAAAACTATACTGTACTATGAGTCTCTATTGTACGAAATTCAATTTGGGCTTGATTCATTTATAACAAGTAAAGAATACCTTCTGGGACTAATGCTTCAATTTCAAAATGGTCATTTCTTATTGACGATTTTCCATTCGTGCCGAACGACAGTATAATATCTACAGGTTAACTCATCCCTTTTCGGGAACATGATCGTGAAACTCGTCCATCGCCGCTATGCCTACGCCAAATGTAGAAAATCAGATTTCAAACGGTCGTTGTATGACGAACGGATGCGGGCTCACGTCACGTCTCCCTGGAATGCCAGTTCAAAATCAGTTGCAGCTGTACACTATCTTTCGAACAATGGTAAATCAATTTGGGCTGGCTGTATGGAGTATTTACTCCGCCTGTGCTAGAACATAGACACCAGTTTTAATGGAATACTAAGTCAGCCGGCAAATTTCTCAAGAGTTACACGTTACTACAGTACGTAGCGCAGGGTTTGAATACACTTTCACGCAACACATTTTCAAGGAAGTTAAGTGTCGCATATAGCTTAGTCATGTATAATTAAGTATAAGATTTTATCGTAATAATAATAATGTTGCATATAGTTTAGTCATGTATAATTAAGTATAAGATTTTATCGTAATAATAATAATGTTGCATATAGTTTAGTCATGTATAATTAAGTATAAGAATGTGATGTAGGATAACAAATTGATTACGAATGTTATAAATGTTATTTGGATTAAATAAAGATACACTCCACTGGCTCGCGCCTACACTCTCACCAGTCGAGCACCCGAGCGATAATATAAAGGCCGCGGTCGCGAGCCGACCAACTCATTCCGGTTGCAGCAGCGGTCGAGTGAGGTCGTGCTTAGCAGTGCGCTCTTGCCCTATTGTTGTTGTAGCCCGAATATCATCTCCGACTACCTGCTCGTTCTTATCGCTCCCCCGCGAGGTGATTATCGCAATTACCACGTGGAAGCATCGGGTGTGCTAGTTAAGACTTTCACTAAGTCTCCAGTCGACCCGCGTGTCTCTGCCCCTCTGGAAATCCACTCTCGTTGTGGTCGCAGTCTTTCGAGGCTGTGGGCTAGACACCATCAGTGGCTACCCGTTAGTTAAGACTTTCTCAAGTCAGACCCGGGTCTCAGTCCCTTAGAAAGACCACGCTCGCAGTGGCTGCACAGTGACGGATCCTAACGGTGCCAACGAAGTCGCTGCGTGGGGTGGATACCACCACGAAGCCCAGTAATACGTTCAGTCCGACTCTCTCCCTTCGTGCTAGGACACACATAGCTGACACTGACACGGCGGACAAGTGGACAAGACTCGACACCGACATCAGGATAGCCCTTCGGTTCACTTTAGGCGTAGGAAATCCTATAGCGGCGACCGACCAAATAGGATGGAGCTGCAAGACAGGATCGCAAGGATGGAGGAAGTCATGCGGGCAATGCAGGCCGAAATCGACCGCCTTGCCGCCGAGAATCAACAACTCAAGTTGGCTCTCAACGGCAAGGACCTAGACTCGGCCCAGGCGGCTCCCATGCGACCTCCCACCCCAGCAATCGCTGACTCGCAGCACCAGGCCCATACGGCCACTCCGGCGGCCACTCTGACCGCCCAGGCCCCTAAGGCCACCATGGGACCGCCACCGCCACCGCCGCCGGCGGCAGCGGCGATCCCCTTGTCCCCGTTCCAGGCCCCTAAGGCCAAACCGCCCAAAAAGGGCAAAAATAAGGCAGTAAAGGCAGCCGCGTCTGCCCCAGCTAACCCTCCGGCCCATCAGGCCCTCCCCGCAGCGGAATCAGACGTGAGGCAATCGCGTTCTCGCTCCCTTGGGGGGCGACCCTTCTCGCAAGAGGAACGCGCTGTCCCACGCCACCGCTCTCCCCGCCCCCGCTGCCCCTCCAGAGACCTACTGACCGACGCAGAGACACTTGAACTCCTGTATTCTGACCACGAAGACATGGACACGTCAGTATGGATACCCGTAGGCAGCAGCCGAAAGGGAAAACGCGCGCTGCCGAAGTCTCCGAAGGCTGATTCGCCGGCGAAGAAAGCCCTTCGGACTCCCGCCGCCCCCGCGCCTTCTGCGCAGGCCCCTCAGGCCAGTAGTGCCGCTTTGGCAACGGACGGCGGGTCTTCGGCCCCCAGCTCGACTCCGATAGGTAACCCGGACAAGCCGGACTCATGTGTCCTGATCGACACACATAGGTACCACACTGCCATGGCCATAGCCAGTCAGCGTGGCATCCGTGTGGTCGGTTCGGAGATCATGAAGCCGCCCTTGGAAGGGATGCGCATCACGGTCCAGGGACCCGAAGACTACCGTGCTCTGACCCGTCTCTTCGACGAGCTGTCGATGGCCTACAACCGGAGGCTGACCGTCGAAGAGAAAGGCTATAGGGCCGTCCTCCGGGGCATCCACAAGGACATCCCGGAGGACGAGGTAGCTGCGGATCTCAAACGCAAGGGGATCGCCGTCAGGGAGGTTCATCGCCTCTACAATAAGCAAAAAGGGAAGTACGATATCGTACTAGTAGTCACCGACCCGGACCAGCGCAAAGCAATCCACTCCCTTAAGGAGGTCCTCAAAATGGCTGTGAGGGCGGAGACTCCTAACAAGAGGACCCACCTCTCACAGTGCCACAACTGCCAGAGGTTCGGCCACGGCGCTCGTGGCTGTCACTCTCCCGCCCGTTGCGTCAAGTGCGCTGGGGATCACGCGACTCGCGACTGCGAGCGCCCCAAGGGTAGTAAGGACCCGAACGGCATACGGTGCTGCAACTGTTTGGTTCGCAAGCTCCCCCATGGGCATACTGCCAATTATGGGGGATGCCCTTGCCGCCCAAAGAGTCGCAACACCGAAGCAAAGTCGAAGTCCTCACCTCCCTCAGGGCGCAAGCAAAACGCGGGCTGGGCTGCTCCCCAGAACACTCCGCAAACCTATCCCGCCCTTCCGGCCTTAGGTCTAGGTGCCCCTAGGAACCCGCCGCCTTCTGCGGCCGTAGGTCCCTGTCCGGCGCCTTCTGCACCCCAATCTCAGGCGAGCCCCTCTGCATGGGGGCCTGCCGCCAGTCAAGCGGGCCGGCCCGCTATAGATCCCCTCTACGCGCTTATGCAGGTAATTCAGGTACTCCCACCGGAGGTGGCGAGCGGCCTGACTGCCCGCATATTCGCAACAGCGACACAATATCTCGCCGCACCAAGCGGCAGCCAGGTTCACGGTGCCTACTAGTATGGATAGTACGTCCCAGAAGCTTAAACCTGCTTCGATTACCATTGGCATTTACAATGCCAATGGACTGAGAGGTATGAAGGACGAGGTGATGAACTTCCTTCGCGATCACTCAGTAGATTTACTCCTGGTCCAAGAGACCTTTTATCGTCCCAGCATTAGAGCTTTTCGCGTCCCTGGATACGTTCAGATTAGAGATGATAGGCAAGATGGTAGGCCATTCGGGGGCACGCTCATTTTCTACAAACGTAACTTACATTGCATAAGACTCAATCCCCCGCCCCTGACTAATATGGAAGTGTCGGTCTGTCGCATCTCGATGGAGGGTCACCCCCCGATATCGATTGCTTCAACCTACCTTTCACCTCAACGAGACTTACTTTTGACTGACCTCAACTCTTTAGCCTCCCTAGGTCCTTCGGTCATCGTGGCCGGGGACCTAAATAGCAAGCATATTAGCTGGGGTTGCGTAGCAACCAATCCCAACGGCAATCGGCTTCACCACCTCTTGATCGACAGCCTCCCTTTCGATCTCCTCGCTCCCTTAGAACCGACTCACTTCCCTCATAACGTAGATCATCGACCTGACATACTCGACATAGCACTACTAAAGAACGTAGCGTTAACTCTGCGTTCTATAGAAGTGTTACACGAACTAGACTCGGACCATAGGCCAGTCCTTTTGAGACTAGGCCCTCACCCCAATAGTACTCCCCGAACCAGGACACTCGTGGACTGGGATAAGGTGCAGTCAGGTCTCTTACAGACGGATCCCCCCCTGCTTAGAGACATCCCAGACAATATAACTACAACCGAACAGACAGACCAAGCGATCGATTCTTTCACCAACTACCTCAACGCTGTACGAAGCGAGGCCTCAAGGGAGGTGTCGGCGGAGGACATCCAAAACCGACCCCTACCTAGGGAACTGAGAGAGTTAGTGACAAGGAAAAATCGCGCCATCCGCACCTACTCAAATCACCCTTCTGCCGAAAATCGACAAATCCTGAGAGACTTGTCTAACGAGTCTAAACAGAGAATTGCCGAATTTCGGGAGAACTCGTTCAGGGATCTGATGGGGGAGATAACGCCTAGTCATCTGGCTTACTGGAAACTAGCGAGATCTCTCAAATCCGATGCCTGTTGGACCATCCCTCCCTTGGATCGACCGGATCACTCAACCCCCGCGTTCGAGGACAGTGAGAAAGCCGAATGCCTTGCGAGTAGCCTAGAGTCCCAATGTTCGCCCAATCTCCTCCACACCGACGAAGCCCATATTAGCAGGGTCGATTCCGAGGTGGACAGGAGATCGTGTCTCCCCGTAACTTCACCCATTTTACCGGTGTCGGTTAAGGAAGTCAGTGACCATGTCAGGCGTCTCCGTATTAGGAAGGCTCCGGGTGCGGATGGTTTATCCAATCGCATCCTGAGACTTCTCCCCGAAACCCTCCTCCTCCTTTTGGTTGGCATCTTCAATGCCGCGCTGACCAATGCCCACTTTCCAGCCGCGTGGAAATGTGCAACGGTCATAGGGATAGCGAAGCCCGGAAAACCCCGGACCTCGCCTGCCTCTTATAGGCCGATCAGCTTACTTAGCTCCCTTGGAAAGCTATATGAGCGGATCCTACTCACGAGAATTCTCAGATTTACGGCTGAGAATAACCTCCTCATCGATGAGCAGTTCGGCTTTAGATCCGGACACTCATGCGTCCAACAGGTGCACCGCGTCACGGAGCATGTGTTGGACGGCTTCTCTCGATTCCAGGGGCTCAAGACCGGTGCGATCTTTCTCGACGTAGCGAAAGCCTTCGATAAGGTCTGGCATAACGGACTGGTATACAAGTTATACCAGCTCGGTATACCGGACAGACTCGTACTCACCATACGAGATTTTCTCAGTGATCGAAGCTTTCGATACCGACTGGAGGGAACGTTCTCGGACCCACACCCCATCCGGGCCGGAGTCCCGCAAGGCTCCGTGCTCTCACCCACTCTCTACTCGTTGTTTACGAACGACATTCCCAGGCACCCTAAGGTGCATCTGGGGTTGTTTGCGGACGACACCGCGCTCTTTACGACCCATTGTAAGTACGCTACTATCCGGCGATACCTCCAAGAGGCAACCACCGACCTAGGCCGTTGGTTTAATCTTTGGCGTATCGAAGTCAACCCGGAAAAAAGCACTGCAATAGTCTTCCACCCGTCTGACTGCATTAGCACAGAAAGGCGGGCGGCCCCGATCCAGATGTTTGACCGACCCATCCCCTGGGTCAATGAGGCCAAATATCTTGGAGTGACCCTCGACAGGAAACTGACCTTCCGTAGCCACATCCGTAGGGTACGCAACCGCGCGTTGTTCGTTCTAGGAAGGCTTGGGCCGATGATCAACAAGTTTAGTAAAATGTCACTTAGAAATAAGCTGACACTCTACAAGACTTGTATTCGTCCAATCATGACATATGCAAGTGTAGTATTTGCTCACGTGCCTATGTCATCGCTCAAACCGCTTCAGGTCATTCAGAATCGTTTCCTCCGTAGGGCGACTGGTGCCCCGTGGTACCAATCGAACCTCAGCCTGCACCACGACATGGGGATTAGCACCATGTATGGTTTCTTTAAGCAGGCTGCCAGACGTTATTTTGACAACGCTCCCCACCATAGGAATCCGTTAGTTAGGAAGGCTGCTGATTACGCTCCCATCCCTCCCCCCTCAGTCGTTACTCGGCGCTCACTGATTAGGGGCCGCACGGTCCGGCGTCCTAGGCACACACTCACGGACCCGGACGACGAAATCACAGCGTCCATCGAAAGATGGAACGCTGCGCTTTCGGCGTCCATCCCATCGCGTACACTTCGGCGTTCCCGCCGGCGGGGACGTCCACCGCGAATTCACGACAACACAGACACATACAGCCCCTATTCGTCCCGGTACCGCCGCATACCGGGTAGAGTCAGTCCGACCCAGGTCGGGCCTAGCTGAGTTTCTTGCTGGACTCTTCTCAGCTAGGCTAGGTTTTAGCGAACCAGCGATAAAACTCCCAGTAGTTCGACACCACTCACACCCCAGATTCGGTTGATACCGTTCAACCAATCTCACTGGAGCGCAAACTCGTAGAGTATTCCAGTGTACAAACTTTCCCGCGTGGTCGTGCCGGAGGCTCCCCCTGGATTTTCCCCAGGCTACCCTCCAACCATGCAATTCGACCGCTATATTGGGTCCGTCCTATTATAGCCACAGTCAGGTTCAAAAAAAAAAAAAAAAAAAAACC